>CM060353.1:88223148-89641287 GCA_030545235.1 Helianthus tuberosus
TAAAATTTTTGCCTAGACACATCAAAATTTATCCTACACGTTTTTGAACTTTATCATACACATACTAAAATTTATCCTACACAACTCGTAATTCATCCTACACACCTCATACTTTATCCTACACTTTAAAATAATTTTTTTCTTCTTTGAAAAAATATATATATATTTTTTAAATAAGTTACAATTTTAATTTAGTTAGCTATTAAAAAGGAAGACTAACAATTAATGATCTATCTAGTTTTGCCAATATACCCTTACACCTATATTAAAGACAAAAATTAAATGAAGTAAAAAGAATCATTCTTATTGGTTGAAGATTGTTCTTTTTTATTCTTACAAAAAATTTCTTCTCATTTGAACCCTCCACTATATATATATATATATATATATATATGTCGGGTGAGGTTATTGTAAAAAAAGTGTTTTTTGTGAGAATGGTAGGAAAGAATCTAAACCATTAGATCTTTAATCTAATGGTTGAGATCTTGATGGCAATTTTGTAAATAGTGTAACAATTAAAATAATTAATTTTCTAGATTAAGGGTATAAAGGTAAAATTAACATTTTTAAATTTAGAAAGTCACATGCAATCCACATGCAAGTTCCGCCTTCTTTTTTAAACGTCAATAACTTTTTATACGTAACTCTTTTTTAAAAAAAAAAATTACACCATAATAACGAGTGTTTTAGTGTTCCCCAATGAACCCTCCCCTATATATATATAGGGAGAGGATCATGAGAAAACTACATATAAATGAGAAAACTAGAAAACTAACTAAAAATCCTTAAAAAAAAGCTAAAAAAACATACTAATTTTTTTTTAGAATTTTTTATAAAAAAAAATCGCTAGTTTTTCTATATAAAAAAGAAATTTCAAAATTTTTTTTGTACTGCACATGTGCATTATATGTGTACTACACATGTGCAGCAATAGTTTTTTTAGGCTTTTTTAGTTAATTTTTTTGGTTTTCTTATTTAAACTAGTTTTCTCATGATCCATCCCCTATATATATATATATGGAGGAGTTCATGCGAGAACCACCCGTATTGCGAGTACCGCGAGAACCAATGTGATCACAACCTAAAATAGCTAAAAAAAACCTAAAAAAACCAAACCCCCACCCCCCCCAAAAAAAAAACCTAAACCCCCCACCCCCCCCCCCCCCCCCCAAGCTAACCCCCCAAGCTAAATGCTAAAAACTAAAACCCCCAAAAAACCTAACCCCCCCCCCCCCAAAAAAAAAACCTAAACCCCCTCCCCCACCCCTCAAAAACCTAACCCCCCCCCCCCCCCCCAACCCCCCACCCCAAAGCTAAAATGCTAAAAATTAAACCTCCAAAAAACCTAAAAAATCTAAAAAAAATAAAAAAAATCTAAAATTTTTTTTTAATATTTTTTATGCTCAAATCGCTAATTTTAGTGGCCAAAAATTTTTTTTAAAAAAAAAATAATTTTTAATTTTTTTTTGCTTCGAAAAGTAGCGATTTTTATATAAAAAATATTAAAAAAAAAATTTGTGTGATTTTTAGCTATTTTTAGACATTTTTGGTTGTGTTCACATTGGTTCCCGCGGTTCTCGCAATAAGAGGTGGTTCTCGCACGATCTTCTCCCTATATATATATAGGGGAGGGTTATCTTGAGAACGCTATATATTGCGAGAACCGTAAGAACGAATGAAAAAACCAATCAAAACCAATTTTTTTTAATACAACCATCATTGTAATTGAGATACAACATCAAAAAAAGCGAATTTACAACATCAAATAATTCATTTCTCCTTTTAAAATCATTTTTTTTAGATTTTTTACACATGTGTAAATATAACAGATTTACACATGTGTAAATGGCAAACTTACGCATGTTTAAATTTTCTTTATTTATGAATTCACATAAATTTAAACGTGTTATTTAAATTTCTAACATTGTATTCGAAAAATAATGATAAGTGTAGAAATTTTTTTTGAATTTGAATTGGTTTTGACCAAGTTCTTGTGGTTTTTTCATTTGTTCTCACGGTTCTCACAATATTTAGCGTTCTCATTTAAACCTTCCCCTATATATATATATATATATATATATAGGGAGAAGATAATGCGAGAACCACCTCTTATTGCGAGAACCGCGAGAACCAATGTGAACACAACCAAAAATGCCTAAAAATAGCTAAAAATCACACAAAATTTTTTTTAATATTTTTATATAAAAATCGCTACTTTTCGAAGCAAAAAAAAATTAAATTTTTCTTTTTAAAAAAAAAAAAATTTTTAATTTTTTTTTTGCCACTAAAAGTAGCGATTTGAGCTTAAAAAATATTAAAAAAAATTTAGATTTTTTTTTTTTTTATTTTTAAGATTTTTTTTAGGTTTTTTTTGGGGTTTAGTTTTTAGGATTTTAGCTTTGGGGGGGGGGGGGGTTTAGGTTTTTTTTTTTGGGGGGGGGGGGGGAGGGGGTTTAGGTTTTTAGGGGGGGGGGGGGGTTAGGTTTTTTTAGGTTTTTTGGAGGTTTTAGTTTTTAGCATTTAGCTTGGGGGGGGGGGGGGGGGGTTGGGGGTTAGGTTTTTTTAGGTTTTTTTTATGTTTTTTTTTTAGTTATTTTTAGGTTGTGTTCACATTGGTTCTCGCGGTTCTCGCAATAAGGGTGGTTCTTGCATGAACTCCTATATATATATATATATATATATATATAGGAATAAGTTAAAATGAGAACCACCTCGAGTTGTAAGAACTAGCGAGAACCACCCCCCGCGGGGGGCCGTTGACCACGATTTTTTTTTTACAACTAGATGTGTATATTTTAACACCCTACGTAAAGTTTGGGTTTAAACGGCGCGCCCGAGGGGGTAGTTTTTTACGCCCAAAGTTTGGTTAAAAAAAAAGAAAAATTAAATAAATACAAAAAAAACCCAAACTTTGGGCGTAAAAAACTACCCCCTCGGGCGCGCCGTTTAAACCCAAACTTTACGTAGGGTGTTAAAATATACACATCTAGTTGTAAAAAAAAAATCGTGGTCAACGGCCCCCCGCGGGGGTGGTTCTCGCTGGTTCTTACAACTCGAGGTGGTTCTCGTTTTAACCTTCCCCTATATATATATATATATATATATATATATATATATATATATATATATATATATATATATATATTGGGGGAGGTTCATTTGAGAAGAAAATTAAATTGAGAAGAAAAAGAACAAAGGGTACAATTGTAAAATATTAAATAGTTTTTCTCTAATCTCATTTATTATTATTTTTGACTAATTAATTAGTCATAAAGACTATCATCCTAACACTAAAATTTTTGCCTAGACACATCAAAATTTATCCTACACGTTTTTGAACTTTATCATACACATACTAAAATTTATCCTACACAACTCGTAATTCATCCTACACACCTCATACTTTATCCTACACTTTAAAATAATTTTTTTCTTATTTGAAAAAATATATATATATTTTTTAAATAAGTTACAATTTTAATTTAGTTAGCTATTAAAAAGGAAGACTAACAATTAATGATCTATCTAGTTTTGCCAATATACCCTTACACCTATATTAAAGACAAAAATTAAATGAAGTAAAAAGAATCATTCTTATTGGTTGAAGATTGTTCTTTTTTATTCTTACAAAAAATTTCTTCTCATTTGAACCCTCCACTATATATATATATATGTCGGGTGAGGTTATTGTAAAAAAAGTGTTTTTTGTGAGAATGGTAGGAAAGAATCTAAACCATTAGATCTTTAATCTAATGGTTGAGATCTTGATGGCAATTTTGTAAATAGTGTAACAATTAAAATAATTAATTTTCTAGATTAAGGGTATAAAGGTAAAATTAACATTTTTAAATTTAGAAAGTCACATGCAATCCACATGCAAGTTCCCCCTTCTTTTTTAAACGTCAATAACTTTTTATACGTAACTCTTTTTTAAAAAAAAAAATTACACCATAATAACGAGTGTTTTTTTTATTTTTAATATGAGTAACATATTGTTATACTTATGTAGAGAAAAAAAATGTTTCGATTGGATGTTTTAGTCCATGGTGTTTTTTCTATGTTCATACAATGGTGTTTTCATTGTATTGTGATTCAAGGCGCGTTGTGTTTTACAGTAAAACATCATATGGAAATATACAACTAATGCAGAAAACACCATTCAAAAACTAACGATGTGCAAAAAAAAGACACTGCAACATAATATCTACAACATAAAACCATACACAACTAATCAAACTGTAGGAAAGAAACAACTGATATAAAAAACACCCTTCAACTTCAATAGTATACATCAAAACACCATGTACATATAAAAACACCATGGAAGGATTACACATGGTGTCATTAAATAAACTCGTATACTAAAAGAAAATCACCCATGCAAAAAAACACCATACACTGTAACATCAAAGGAGCAAAAACCATATTCATCATAAAAACTAATCAGATTGAAATTCAAAATTCGAATTCCTAAAATAACTACCTAAATTCGGTTACATTTATTTAGTCCTAAAATAATTACCTAAATTCGGTTACATTAGTTTAATGCTTAATTAGAATTATTAGTACAATTACCATTATATCGTTGATCTAATAAAATGGATAGGGAAATATCTAATGATTGATATTCTTTCTTACCTTTCTCACACTTTTGGTCTTTTTTACATGATCCTCTACATATATATAGTGGAGGGTTCAAATGAGAAGAAATTCTTTGTAAGAAAAAAAAAAGAAGAAATTTCAACCAATAGGAATGTTTCATTAGACTTCTTTTAATATTTGTACTTAATGTAACTATAAGGGTATATTAGTAAACTTACATACATCATTAATTGGTAGTTTCATCTTTAATAACTAACTATATTAAATTTGTAACTTATTTTTAAGATATATATTTTTCACAAAAAAAGTAAAAATAAAAATTCATTTAAAGTGTAGGATAAATACGAGGCGTGTAGGATAAATTATGAGTTGTGTAGGATAAATTTCAATATGTGTAGGATAAATTTCGAAATGTGTAGGATAACTTTTGATGTGTGTAGGAAAAAATATTTAGTGTGGAGGATTATAGTCTTAATGACTAATTAATTAGTCAAACATAATAATAAATGAGATGAGAAAAAAAACTATTTAATGTTTTACAATTATACCCTTTTATACTTTTTCTTCTCAATAAAATTTTCTTCTCAAATGAACCTTCCCCTATATATATATATATATATATATATATAGTACATAAAGAGATTTAATGTGAGAAGAAAAAGAAGAAAGGACATAATGGTAAAACATTAAATAGTTATATACCCATTAATTATGTTATCCCTAATTAATAAAGTAAAAAACATTTTATCCTACACATTTCAAAATTTATCATATATGTATCTTACACTTACCCAAATTTTTCCCTACACATATTTAAATTTATCATACACATTCAAAATTTTTCCTACACATGTCAAAAATTTTCCTTCACCCTAAATTATTTTATCTTGAAAGATTTGTAGCAAAGTCCGTTGTAAAATTAAGAAAATGAATATTTAATAGACGACTTATTATAATTTGTAGCAAAATAGTGTTAAAGCCATATTTTAACTACGGATATTCCGTTGAAAAAAACATTCGTAGCAAAGTATGTCACAAAATTAAGAAAATAAAAACTCATAGCTACATTTGTAGCAAAATTTAAGCAATAAATATTTGTAAATAAGTGAATGAAATCCATGGCAAATTTCGTATAGAAAAAAAATATTAAATCAAGAAAAAAGAATATTGTAGAAATTCGTATGCAAAGTTATGAAAATAAGTGTTTAATTCAATAAGTCAAAAACTTAGTAGGAAAAGTGGTAGCAAACTAAATAAAATAATTACTTAAAATATAATAAATAATGATATTTTACCAAAATTTTAAAATATTTTTTTAAATAGCTAAAAGTAACTTAATAAAATCCATCACGAAATCCATGCAAATTCAAGGAAACTAATATGTAAATTAGTTGAAAAACTAAAATATGTAGATAGTAAATCAAGAAATAAAAATTTAAAAGAAAAAATTATATATCAATAAAAATCATACCTTATTAAGGGTTGTCCGGAGTGGGGGCGGTAACCCACTCGGCACCGAAGTTGATCCACCGCCAACGTTTTACTGCGCCGATGTTTACCGAATTGGGGGAGATTTTCGTTGAAGCATCACCGATTCGGTTAAGGGATGGAAAGGGGAAGCAAAGAGGGTGTGTGGTGAGGTCCATTTATTCTCAACCAATCACACATTTTTTTTTAATAGTTTACCTAAACCCCAAGTGTTTAAACCACCGCCTACGTTTTTTTAGCATTAGGTAAACAATTGGCATGGCGTTATGTGATTGGATGATTTGAGAGTTTACATATGCCAAGTATTTAACCACTCTCTATACCCGTTATCATGACTCTTAAACTCCAATATAGCTCATTAAAAACATGTTTAACGTATTATAACTCATTAAGAGATGTTTTGGTTATTCAAGGTTAACATGGGTTAAACAAAAGTCAAACTTTTGGTTTTTTTTTTTTTTTGTTTTTTCCTTTAACCCCAATGTTTTGCATCTTTTGTATTTTAACCCAATATTTTTTTCACTTTCAACATTGGTCTCCTATATTTTTCATTTTTTACAAATTTTTGGTTTTTATGTTTCGTCTAAATTTTGTGAGTCAACACGCCACAACGTACGTGTGTGGTTCAACTTTTATGCCTATTTTCCCGTTTAATGGCTCCGTCGCAGTGTGGACATAGAGTATCGCGCCTATCAAGCCGATCAGGGAGGTTGCAAGGGTGGCAGTTGGGATGAGCCACATGTGGAACTATCTGCATAGGTGTCTCATTGATGTTGTTAATGACAAAGATGTGTTGCTCGCCAGTGTATACTTGCTTTTTCTTCCCCGTTCTTGTTTTTGTTTTTTTAAAATGACTTTCTTTTGCCAAGGTGGGTAGTGTATGTAGTTCCTTGTTCGAGGACGCCTAATGGAAGATGAAGAACCGCAAGCTGAATGGCAGAGAGACAACTATTATTGATACGATAGCGGGCATGTTTCTGTTTCCGCGGATTCTTGTTGGCAGTTCCAAGCTCGTGTTTGCATCAGATGCCTCCCTTCCTCCCATTACTATTGTTAAATTGTTTACTACTGTAAGTCCTGCGAGAGAGGAGAGTTTAATATGCTCCAGTGATGAGTTAGTGGTCTCATATAATGAGTTCTTACCCTCCCAGCGAGGTGTTGGCCACGCAGGTGAGAAGGCGGGGAGTGAAGTTGGGAACACTGATGGATCTAGAAGTGTGGAGGTTCAAGCATTAGGGGCAATAGTGCAAGCGGTAGTGTTGGTGTTTGGGTGTTAAGAAGGTTGTTAACGCTGCTAGTGATGTAGCCGATGGTGAAGGTTAAACTTTGTAAACGAGTTAAGTTGAACTCGAGCTATATTTCTAATACTTGAGCCTAGCTCATCAATAGTTTTATAACTTTGGGTTCGACTAACGTATTATTTATTAAGTAATCCAATATATATATATATATATATATATATATATATATAGGGAGGAGCTCATGCGAGAACCACCTTTATTGTGAGAACCGCGAGAACCAATGTGAACACAACCTAAAATAGCTAAAAAAACCTAAAAAAAAACCTAAAAAAACCTACCCCCCCAAGCTAAATGCTAAAAACTAAAACCTAAAAAAAACCTAACCCCCCCCCCCCAAAAAAAAACCTAAACCCCCATCCCCCACCCCCCAAAAACCTAAACCCCCCTCCTCCACCCCCCAAAAACCTAACCCCCCCCCCCCCCCCACCCCCAAGCTAAAATGCTAAAAACTAAACTCCCAAAAAACCTAAAAAAATCTAAAAAAATCAAAACAAAATCTAAAATTTTTTTTTTAAATATTTTTTATGTTAAAATCGCTACTAAATTTTTTTTTTAATATTTTTTGGCTTCGAAAAGTAGCGATTTTATTATAAAAAATATTAAAAAATTCAAAAAAAAAAATTTTTGTGTGATTTTTAGCTATTTTTAGGCATTTTTGGTTATGTTCACATTGGTTCTCGCGGTTCTCGCAATAAGAGGTGGTTCTCGCATGATCTTCTCCCTATATATATATATATATATATAGGGTAGGGTTCTAGAGTGAACACTAGGTTGAGAGTGAACTGTGTGAACTAATCCGGGCCATTGGATTACATCATCTAGAGATTTTTAAACAATGACAAGATTGTAATTATAATGTTGTAACTCCCCTTTAAAATAAATGACAGAAGGGTATTTGTGTCTTTTGTAAATTGCATTTATTAAACAATATAATTAAAATCCCTAAAATCTCGCTAGTTTCCGTATATACAAGATACATAGTTGTTAGTGTGTACACATGTGTACAGTCTCGCTAGTATCAGTTTATACAATATACACAACTGTTAGTTTATACACATGTGTATAGTCTCGCTAACTATCAGTTTATACAAGATACAAAGTTATTAGTTTATACACATGTGTACATTTTTTTATACATCTGTGTATTATATTCAGAAATGGTTACATATGTGTATATTAACAACATATAGTATATTAGGTATGCACACGAGTAGATTCATATAAAAATTATGAAATTAATGAAAATGATACATATCACATGTATGCAAAAATAAATAACTTCATCACATATTCAAAAAAAAAAAATTAATGCCTAAAAATAATTATAATTACCATTTCAATCTCAGGAATTTTTTTTAATGTTTATTGAAAATTATAAAAAATTAAAAACAATGTATTATGATATCTATATATACAGATAATAAAAAAAACAATATTCAAGTTAAAATTAAAACAAAATCTATGGATAAAGAAATAATTAAAAATGAGAGAGAGAGAGAGAGAGAGTTAAGAGATGAGAAAATTAATGAATTTTAATTAAACATACTTGGGTAATGACAATCTTACCATTTTAATCTAAAAAATGATCAAGGGCCAAGATTAGTTCTCTCAGTTCACTCTCAAGAAGTTTTTCACTCTTGATCCTAATCCTATATATATATATATATATATATATATATATATATATATATATAGGATTAGGTTCAAACGTGAACAAAATCCCAAGAGTGAACTGCGTGAACTGATCTGGGCCCTTGATTTTTATGATCATGAGATTAAAGCGAGTGACATGATGGTAATTATTTGATTAATTTTTTCCATTTAATTAAATACAAAAAGGGTATATGTGTAATTTCAATCTTAAATTGATTGCATAAATCTCTCACAAATCAAGTAATCAATTATCCTCTTAAATTGATTGCATAAATCTCTCACAAATCAAATCAAGGATTAGGAAAGATGTAACTTAATTCAATTATTAAAATAATTATTTGTTTAAATGCGATGTACACATCTGTATTCTGATTTTGCCCTCTTTTTAATGCGATGTATACATGTGTATATCGTCTGTTTTTGTGATATCTCAGAATTTTTTTTTTTGTATTGAATGTTGATGTACACCTGTGAATTATTGTACACATATGTACGATGTTGAGTACACAAGTGTACTGTTTTATTTATATCCAAGTACACATGTGTATACCGTTGAAATATGAAGGTTACGTGGATCTTAAAAATCAAAGTTTGAATTCTGGTGATGAAATCTGAAATAAAAATTAAAATTGAAATCTGGTGATTTGTTGTTTGTTTTGATAATTATCTTATTAATAAATAAACATAATGTGGATAATGAATTTAAATTAGGAAAGATGTAACTTAATTCAATTATTACAATAATGATTTAAATCTAAGTTTTTATATAATTACAATCCTACCCTTAACAACTAAAAAGGAAATCAAGGGTCCATATCTGTTCACGCAGTTCACTCTTGGGAGGTTGTTCACGCTGGAACCCTACCATATATATATATATATATAGTGTGAAGTTCATTGGGGAACACTAAAAAAAGTGGGGAACAGCGGGGAACCGACTCAAACGAACTCCGATTGGACTCATTCCAGCGGGTTTGGCTTTTAGGGTTTAGCTTTAGAGTTTAGCCTTAGGGTTTAGCTTTATGGTTTAGCTTTAGGGTTTAGAGTTTAGCTTTAGCTTTAGGGTTTAGCTATAAGGTTTAGCTTTAGGTTTAGCCTTTAGGGTTTAGCTTTTAGGGTTTATAGTTTAGATTTTACGGTTTAGCTTAGGTTTTAGCCTTATTTTTTAGCTTTAGGGTTTAGAGTTTAGGAGTTAGGATTTAGGGTCTTAGTTAGGGTTCGATAAGCCGGTTCCAACGCCGCTGGAATGAGTCCAATCGGAGTTCGTTTGAGCCGGTTCCCCGCTGTTCCCCACTTTTTTAGTGTTCCCCAATGAACCTTCCCCTATACATATATAGGGGACCGCTAAAATGAGAACCACCTCCAGTTGTAAGAACTGTGAGAATCACACCGTACGGGGCGAGTTGGACCAATTTTTTTTTCATAAACGTAGATGCATGTATTATAAACACATTTGTAAAAAAAATTAAAAAAAAAATGTCGTGTGTGTAGTTTTGTGCACCACAAGTTTGGGTTTACGGGTACCGTTTTAAAATTTACATTACCCGTAAACCCAAACTTGTGGTGCTCAAAACTACACACACGACATTTTTTTAATTTTTTTTTACAAATGTGTTTATAATACATGCATCTACGTTTATGAAAAAAAATTTTGGTCCACCTCGCCCCGTACGGTGTAGTTCTCACGGTTCTTATAACTGGAGGTGGTTCTCATTTTAGTGGTCCCTTATATATATAGGGAGGAGTTCATGCGAGAACCACCCTTATTGCGAGAACCGCGAGAACCAATGTGAACACAACCTAAAATAGTTAAAAACACCTAAAAAAAACCTAACCCCCCCCCCCCTAAAAAAACCTAAACCCCCCCACCCCCAAAAACCTAACCCCCAAAGCTAAAATGCTAAAAACTAAACCCCCAAAAAACCTTAAAAAATCTAAATTTTTTTTATTTTTTTTAATATTTTTTATGCTCAAATCGCTACTTTTAGTGGCCAAAAAAAATTTAAAAAAAAATTTTTTTTTTTAATTTTTTTTGGCTTCGAAAAGTAGGGATTTTTATATAAAAAATATTAAAACAAAAATTTTTGTGTGATTTTTAGCTATTTTTAGGCATTTTTGCTTGTGTTCACATTGGTTCTTGCGGTTCTCGCAATAAGAGGTGGTTCTTGCGGTTCTCGCAATAAGCGCTAAAATGAAAACCACCTCCACTTGTAAGAACCGCGAGAACCACTCTCAACAAACCAGATTATGCCAACACAAAAGGGTGTGTTGGACATTTACCCCAAATGTCAAATTTTCACTCTCTCTTCATTTAAAGCCACTGACTCTTTATATAACTCTCTTCTCTCTACTCTTTCATCTCTCATTTACCACCATCTCTCATCTACTTCAAAAATCCTCTTCACACTGAGAAACCCAAATCAGAACTCAAACCAACCCAAAATCCTCTACACACACATCACGACACCTCAAAACACACCCCTCCCTTCGGTGAATACCTGCCAACACGTTCACTCTCTTTGGTCCGAGCTCCGGCGAGTAGTTCTGATGGCCAATGATGACTGTGTTGCTGTTGTTGACGGTAATCAGTGCCGGCGATGGGCTTTTTGCAGCGGCAGAGCTGCCACACACGACGGCCGGCGACGGTTTTGGCTCCGACGAACCCTCGACAGACCCCGCTGGGCCGCTGATGATGGAGATGCTGATATATGACGACGGTGGGACAGTGACGGCGAGAGACCGAGGAACAGGTATGTATCTTTGTGTTTCTGCGGTTTTGAGAATAGTTGTTAGCTGATTGTGATTAAGAATATATGCCTATCCTTGAAATCTTGCATTTTGTGGTCCGTTGATGTTAATTGTTTGGTGTAAATGTCTAACTGCAGTTGGTTACCCTTGATTTGCATATTGTGGTTTTAATTTGAACTGTATGTCGAAAATTGATTTTGTATACAAAGGAATATAAAGTGTGTTTAGGATAGTTGAGCATAATAAGACACCCCCAACCACCATATGGTTGGGGGTGGCTGCGGTGGGGAGCGATTATGGTGGTTGGGGGTGGCTGCGGCGGCGAGCAGAGAGAACAACAGTAGCAACACCGTGGGGCTCCGACAGGTGCTGGACGTCGGCGACGAAGCAGAGACGACATCAAAAACCTCGTTCATCTCATAGGTCAGTTGAGTTCATCGGTGTTTATTTTGAATTCATGTAATTTTTTGGAGGTTTTGAGTGAATGAAATTGTTAACTGTATTAGTGATGTTTAACTGGGTATTCATGGCCAACTGTTTGTTTGATTGTGAAATGAATATGCACACCTTTTGGTCGATTTGTTGATTTGTCGAAATGGGGTTTTTGTATGTAGCATGACTGTAGAGGTTTAATTGGGGATGGGTGGTGTAAAGTGTTAAACAAAACAACTGCATCCCTTGTTACAACTGAGTATGTATAAATATGATGTTAAAACTGTATTGGTGTGAACAATTGTTGAATAATGGTATGCGATCCCCTTACAAGTCTGATGTTAAAACTGTATTGGTGTGAACAATTGTTAAAACTGTATCGCTGACCCGTAAATTTTTTAACGAAAAACGTAAACTTTTTAATGTAAAAACGTAAAGTTTTTAACGTAAAACGTAAAAAGTTTAACGTAAAACGTAAAAAAGTATAACGTAAAAACGTAAAACATAAAACGTAAACTTTTTAACGTAGAACGTAAACTTTTTAACGTAGAACGTAAACTTTTTAACGTAGAACGTAAACTTTTTAACGTAGAACGTAAAAAGTTTGACGTAAAACGTAAACTTTTTAACGTAAAACGTAAACTTTTTAATGTAAAACGTAAACTTTTTAACGTAAAACGTAAACTTTTTAAGGTAAAACTTAAATTTTTTAACATAAAACGTAAACTTTTTAACCTAAAACGTAACCTTTTTAACGTAAAACGTAAATTTTTTTATTATGTAAATCGTAAAACGTAAAAAACGGCGCGTAAAAAACGGCGTATTAAAAAAACGACGCGTGAAAGAGCCGAACGTAAAAACGGCGCGTTAAAAAGCGACGCGTGAAAAAGCCGGGCGTAAAAACGCAAAACGTTAAACAAAAAAAGTTTAACGTAAAATGTAAACATTTTAACGTAAAACGTAAAAAGTTTTTCTTAAAACGTAAAAAGTTTAATGTAAAACGTAAAAGGTAAAAAGTTTAAGAAGTTTAACGTAAAACGTAAATTTTTTAACGTAAAACGTAAACTTTTATGTAAAACGTAAACTTTTATGTAAAACGTAAAACTTTTTCTACATAAATTGTAAAACGTGAAAAACCGTGTGATAAAACGGCGCCTAAACAAGGGGCGTGAATACGGGGCAAAAAACCGCCGCGAAAAAACAAACGGTACGTAAAAAATGACGCGTTAAAACGGGTCGTAAAAAACGACGCTTTAAAAAAATGCCGCTTGAAAAAGACGAGCGTAAAAAACGGCGTGCAAAAACGACGCGTTAAAAAACGATGCGTGAAAAAGCCGGGCGTAAAAACGGCGTGCAAAAACCGACGCGCAAAAAAAATCGTTTCGTTAAAATTTTTTACTAAACTACCCTTTTAGATTAAATGTGTTTAAAAAATAAAAAGTAATATAATAAAACAAAAAAAGTAATAAAAAATAATGAAGACTAAAAGACAAAAAAAGTAATTTTACTAAACTACTCTTTTAGATTAAAATATTAAAGACATAATAAGACAAAATATATTTAATATTAATTTTAGTTACTTTTAATCTCATATATCTAGTGGCTAGAAAGTGGTTCTCTCGGTTATTACAACTGGACGTGGTTTTCATTTTAGTGGTCCCATATATATATAAATATATATATATATATATATATATCACATATTATATACTATTTAGTTAATTTTATCATATATTCATTGTATATATTACTAATATTAATTATTATGTGATTATGTGCATATAAATGTGACATATTAAATAAAAAGTTTTATAAATAAAAGGCTTGCAAGATTCCTTGAGCTTGATAAGTTAAGTTCAAGTTCGGTCTAATTTATTAAACAAGGTTATTTTGAGGTTCAAACCCGTTTGTTAAATGAGTTTATTTTTAGGCTTGATCTCGTATATGCTTGTCTTGATTCAAGTCTTTAGCGAGTTGACCTCGAGTAAATCACCAGCGGCTTGAGTCCGTTTATGGCGTAGTTTAACTTTTTTTTAGTTTTCAATCTTGTTTTTATAGTTAAATTAATAAATGTTTTTTAAAATTTAAATTCAAAGTTTTTTTTATCAAAATCACCTCTAAATATTACTTCCCTCCAGAACCAAAATGTAATTTTCAGAATCCCCCAAAACCAAAATCTGTTCCCCCCAAAATAAATATAACTGTCGCCACTTTCCCTCTTTTCCCCCTTTTCACTAAAACTGACTCGCATCACCCCTATAATTTCATCAACTCCCTCCTCAAATCTATTCATATTACATCTCATATTCTTGTCCAAATCTAAGCATATGGTATCGTGGAGAAAGAGAAGATGGGTGTGGAGAAAGAAAAGATGGGTTGATTCTGTTGTGTGTTAGCAAAGTATTATCAAAGTTAATGGAGGTAGAATCAAGCATTATCAAAGTTAATGTTATGCGATTCGGATAAGTGCCGAGAATTTCAAACTCCAGATCCCTACTTGGTCTCGTTGTGTTATTGTATTCGCCAACAGATAGGTTACTTGCTAAATTGTTATTCATATTTAATATAACAGTAATTCAGATTTCAGATTTTATATATATATTTTTTTGTTTTTATACCACGGTTAAGCGTATAAAGTGTCTTGTTTCGGAAACTCGGAGTCTTTGTAGCTGTCATTCGGAACAATTGCAGATAAATCATGGAGGTAGAAATTTTACCTTCTTTTTCAATTTATCGTGGAGTAGAAATTTTAATTGATTTGGGTATTTGTTTATTTAAAATGGGTCACAAAATAAAAAATTTTAGCATAGATAAGGGAGCCTTTAACCTATTTTAAATTGGTTGATCTAGCTAATAGTTGTTTAATGTTCTAGTTCATTTTTTTGTGCATTAATTATTTAAAAAAGTTGGTCATATATGTAGCAGGTTGAACTTTGATTTGTGCTTCGAGGTCCATTATGAAGAACAACTTATAATTACATGTAAGTAATTACAATTTAGTACTAATCCATGATTTTAATTGAAACTTTCGTAGATGTGTATTAAATAAGATTTTTTCTTTGTTAACAGATTAGGCATTCTACTACATATATGTCATCCGTTTCATCAACTTGTAAAAGCAAGCACAATGTTTCTTTATTATTAATTTCATGGATGGAGGAACAAGTAACGAAGTTAAAACAAGATATAGTAGAGAAGCATGCTATCTTGGAGAAATTGAAGAAAATACATGGTTGTACGTCGGAATGAATGGAATATCAACTGTTGTTACAATATGCGAGAAAGTTTTCCATCAAGTTAACATATGTGGTTATCTTAGTAAACATTATAATTCGGATTCTATTGTATCGTTTTTGAATAATTTTGATCTTTATTTTATGACATTTGAATATTTTATATAGTTTGATTGCATAATTATCTTTGGTATGATTTGTGTATATTTATGGAAATTTTACAAAAATGTTAATAAGAAACAATTGGAAAATAATATTAAAAAAATATTAGAAAAAAAAGCCTTAGTTTAGTCTGTGTAGCAGAAACTTTACAAACTTATAGCAAAAACCTTTAAATTTTTGTAGCTAAACGCATAACAAAAATCTTACTTACTTCATAGCAAATTTATAGCTAAATTTTGTAGCAGAAAAGCCCTAGCAAAATGCATAGCGAAAACTTTGTAGCCAAATCCGTTTCAAAAGCTCTATGGTAGCTAAAAATTCGTAGCGAACTTTTGTAGCTAAAAATCCATACCTAAAATTTTGTAGCAAACTTCGTAGCGAACATTATCGTTGCAAAATCTGTAGCTAAAATAGCGACGTCCCTTCTTGTAGCTAAAATCATTGCAAATATGATTTTCATAGCTAAAATTCGTAGCAAATAAATTAGCGACGGGACTTGTAGCTACGAACCAGTTTTGTAGCAAATCTGTAGCAAAATGGGTGTTTGCTACCGATTTGCTATGGATTTGGCCATAGCAAATACTTATTTTTGTATTAGTGAGTTACACGTTATCAAATCTCGTCATGCCCATTACATATAGTCTTATCTAAATAATAAGCTATACATAGTATGTCTCATTTTACATATCAACATGTATAAAAAATAAATAAATACTATACAAACGTAGGAAAGTCGTAGACTCTAAATAAAGGAGGATCAAAAGCATGTGCAATATAATTAACCACATGAACAAGCGTAATAAACAACACTATGTGAAATTCGGCAAAGCATATTCAATTTTCCAACTATTAGGCCCATTCGTTATAAATCATTCTCTTCTTCTTGAAAAAGAACACAAAAGATAAAATTCTTATCGAATTACTCGAATTACAATCAACTATTGAAATCATCTCAACAACACAAACATGAAGAAAAAACACTTACAAACCATTAAAATACGTAAATACACGTCGTATACACTTTGTATACTACTGCAAATTCAAACGGCCATAAATTTTTAATTAAGTCTAGTTAATTACAGGCAGGGCCGACCCTGAGAATTCGTGTACCTGTTCGTGCTCGAAAAAACGTACGCTTACGCCTTAACGAAATTGGGTATTGGGCTCACTAAATGTCTAAACCTAATGCCAATGGTCTAGTAACTAATCTAAACCATAAGAACAATTTTGTAAGTGGGCTTATGTTGGTGTTTGTGTGTGTATACCCTATTAAAAAAATATATTTTACATATACATATCCGGTTTTTCATAAAATAAAATGCCCTTCGAAATATTAGGCCCTGGCCGGTGGTCCTCCCCGCCCACCCCCAGGGCCGGCCATGATTACAGGGCCAAGAATTTCAATTATTTACCCATGACATTATAGTCTAGTGACATATTAGGGTAAGATAATTCTTAATAACCATTAGGTAGTGTGTTCGATTCACACTAAGAAGTGTTTCTCGTATTTATTGTGTTTTTTCATGAATTGATGTATATGCATTATTGTCTAGTGGAGATGGATATGATCGCGTGGTTTTGCTGGTCGCACGATGATACTTCAGTGGTCCGTAAGTGATCCAAATTTGTCGTTAAAAAAAGCAATTTCAATTATTTGGGGTTTCTAGTTTTGACATTTATCTCGAATATTTTGATAATTAAATTTACTTTTCTTTTATAAGATATCCTGTTCAAATTTCTAAACAAGTATAATATAATCGCAGCCGTTTACTCCCTCATTATTCCCCATTGATATCCCTTTGACTACTCATTAGTATGTCGGTTTCAACTCAAGTGTATATGTATATATTGTGAACTCTATAGGGACTATAGTGAATGATATGGACTTTTGTGTTTGAGCATTCTGACATATTCTCTTTTTATTATCTAATTAGTTGCATATTAAGTTAAAGTTGGCTTTTTCGTGAAGCACCCTAAGAAAGAATTGGACTTGTAGACGCCATCTGGTTCACATTTTGCCGCTATATAATTACTTGCAGCCATACATTTACGAACCCGTCTATAAAATTCCCACCACAATCTTCAATGTGGATTACATTTTTCTTTTCTTGTTTGCTTTCTTTTTTGCATCATGGATCATCATCATCTTCTTCGGTTTCTCCAGTATTGTCTACGAATAATTTGTTGGACACCTTGGACGGGTTTCAGAACTATACTGCGATATCCCATTTTCGACTGCTAAACAGGCGAAAACTGGGAGCTTGCTTAAACCCGAACCCGTATATTAAAATAGATGTAAGCCCAAAATCTGCACTTGAAGATGACCAGATGGTCACGGTCACAGTTAGCGGGGTGTTGCTTCCGTCTAAGAGTGACTGGGTTGGTATGATTTCGCCATCGCATGTCGAGTAAGTATACATGTGATGATGATATGTGTTATATATGCATGTATGGTTTGAAGAGATAATTAGGTTATTGTAATGGCATGCAGTGTTGATGTTTGCCCTAAAAACATTCTTCTCTATCAGCAGACTGGTGATTTAAGTGAACTACCTCTTCTCTGCCATTATCCTGTCAAGGTAAACCCTATGCTAGCCCAAAAATTTAGAAGTATCCCAATTTTTTTTAGGGGATTAGAGGTATCCTTTGTATAAAAAGATAAAAATTATTACTACGTACACGGAGTTAAAGGATATTTTACACTACAAATACGGAGTTGGGGTAACCCGGGATAACCCTCCTTATACATTGCCTCCGCCACCGCCTATCTTAATAATTATTCATATATCCAATACAAAATACGCAAATCTCATGAATAATAATAATAATAATAATAATAATAATAATAATAATAATAATAATAATAGTAATAGTAATAATAATGATAATAAATATAATAATTTGATTTGAACAAATAATTTTTTTTATGATTTGCAAATATATATATTTTTGTGAGCTTAGAAATGGGATTATTGCTTTTTATATTAGTACTAGTGCGAATACCCGCGAACTTCACGAGTTTAACAAAATAATATGTTTTCGAGATATTGATGAAGAACATTATATAAGAAAATTCTCAGAAAGAAATTATTATGGAACTCTCAAGTTCATAAAGTAAAAAAAAACAACCGACATACTATTGATATTGTGGGAAACCCGTGCGTTGCGACTTTGTTGATAATACGGGACGTGAACATATCACAAACTTACCCGCAATACTTACTATCTGCTATACCCGTAAGGTAGATTCCCGTATTTGTATATTTCTAAAAAGTAAAACTTACAAAAACGAACAGATTTTTCAGTCAAACAAATACACCACATTTAAAACATGATGTACAAGCTAATACGGTTACCAAGGGATATAACAAAGTTTGACAAAAGTTGACGGGACTTTGAGGTAAGGTGCTTGTTCATCGCCCAGGTTACCGAGTTGACCATAGGCAGCCATTTGATCATCAACTCTACTCAGTTTCCCGAACATAGGACAACTGCTT
This sequence comes from Helianthus tuberosus, assembly GCA_030545235.1. Classification (NCBI taxonomy): domain Eukaryota; kingdom Viridiplantae; phylum Streptophyta; class Magnoliopsida; order Asterales; family Asteraceae; genus Helianthus; species Helianthus tuberosus. Next base: position 88,242,265 of record CM060353.1, read on the forward strand.
TCAGTCTGCATGTTTCTAAACTCAATCATTTTCTCGTTTGTTGAGGGTTGGAAGCCCGACCCACTATGCGGGTTGAATGTGGTAAGGCTGAATTTACAAGGAATGCCTTTAACAAGATCAATGCAATTATTAATGCAACCCAAAATGAGCCAAATTACACACATAACCCCAGGATTAGAGGTCGCAAAATGGTTGAGTTGGGTAATGGGTCCAATCAGGTTGACCAAAATTTTTTAGATAAAATGATCAACGAGGTTTTATGCATTATTAAGATAGTGAGGAACCCCGCGCGTTGCGGCGGGGTTGACAAAATTTGATCTGCGATTTTACATCATATATTTGTTAAAAATATTATTTTTTGATTTTATATATTAGTATGTTTAAAAGAACATAAAATTTAAAAATAAAAATAAACCAACTCGGCTTGGGTTATAAACATACCATGCACCGAGCCCACCCTAGTTTTGCTTGGTTTGTAGATAAGCCAAATGAGTCGGCTACCATTACCAATTAATTGAACAAGAAAGTACAAAGATTGTTTTGAAGAGCTTTCACATAAGTAAGGTTTCGTCTAAAAATGAGAACAAAAGGCAGAAACAGAAACAGAACGGTCGGTCTGGCGATCCAACCAGCTGCACGGTGGCACACGCTGGAGCGGATAACTGCAGTTATGATAAGTGCACTTGCAGTCCAAATAGTTCGTAAAATCCAGAGAAAAAAAATCATAAACTCCTTACAAGTGTGACATTTAACCTTGACTGAAAAATTCAACAAAGAGGATAAAATTTATCAGTTCTTTTAGAACGACTCTTGTCATCAAAGCACTTCAACGAACCAAATCCTGCGGCGAGCTCGAACGCTTGTTGGTGCTTTCCGACATCACATCCAACTTGCACAATTTGCTTGATTTCCACTATAGTAATTGAGAAAAGAAGTAACAAAGAGATGAGTTTAGCGGCCCTACTTTTGCATTTTAAAAACAATGTAGCAAAATCAAATTGGTCGTAAGCTAAGTAATTTGGTGGCAGAGAACACTCAACAAAACAAAGAAAAAAAACATATAAGATGGTTATACAAAAAAAATGCATGACTAGTAGTTGGACAAATACAACAAAAAATGCTATATTATACTACCTAAGATGAACCACATAATTCAAATACACCATATATTTGATTGAAAAAAGAGCTTATTGTTTTATCTTTTAAAAAAACAACGCCCCATGATGAACAAGTAAACTGCCTTTGTTTATCTTCACATAAAAATGGCAAAAAAAGGATAAATTAATGGAAACCCAAATTACAATATATTAAAATCACAGAACCCAAATTCTATTGAATCGGAGAAAGCTTATTAAAATTTTTAAAGTGCTCAACAACTTTAATAAGGGTAGAGATGGAACAAAATGGTAAAAAATTAGACATTTTAACTTGACCATTCATATGTCATCTTAAAAAATGATGGGAATTTACCTTTTTGTACATGTAAAATGCTTTAGATAGTATTATAGATTATAGATAAATAAAACGAAAAGATAAATAAATGCTAAAATTACGTTTTCATTGTTCGAAGTATTGATAGAATATGATTTGTAATTTAATTTTTCGATATGATTAACAGTTGTTGACAAGTTTAATGGTATATGGCCTCACCAAAAGTATGCGTAAATTATTCAATATTTGGCTAGACATACATTTAAACATGTCTAATCATTTTTTAATAGTTTTGTACTATGGTTGAGGATTAGTATTTGGAAGAGTTTGCAATCTATTAGTTTTGTCATCATATAAGGCCCAAAGAAGCTCATGAAGCTGTGCACATAATGAACTTTTACTGTTTAGCTCATTTTAAAACAATATATTAGTTTTAACTCAATGTCTTTCACCTTTGATATAACTTGGATACATCATTTCTTAGCAAGTATATATAGTAAATATGAGAAACCTGAAGACAATGTATATAGTTTTTAGGAGATATGGTGTGGCTTTCGGTTACACATCAGTCCTCCACTGTGGATGATCAGAGATGCATCTCTTCACATTATTTCTATAAAGAATGAGCTCCTCCATTTCCTTGGTAGGGATGAGTCATGTGGCTAGTTAAGGGTACAACGAGTGGTCTTTGGAATGGCTTTGGAGAGCGCGTGGCCGCATAGGAACACTACCCCCTCCCATTCTATGTTAGACATATATTTATTTTATTTATAAGCTAGATATATTACTCGTTATTAGTAATATTCTTATTATTATTTAACCCTAAGTTATGGCAGTTACTGCCGATCCAAATGTCTGTATATATACAATATGCACTGCATATCTTTCATTTTTATCAATTCATATATTTTATGAACAAGAAACCTCTGTCAAAACCCTAATCAAATACAGCGGATATCCAACATAGTGGTATCAGAGCACAGCGTTCGGAAATCTCCATCAACAAAATCAACCGAAACATACATCAGACGATATGAGCCAAACACAGGGGATTCAAACTCAAATTCCAAAACTTACCGGACAGAATTATTATCACTGGCACATTCAGATGAAAGTGTTACTCGAATCACAAGAATTATGGGGCACAGTCGAAGACGGTTATCAAGAATTGGCAACAAATCCCTCGGATGAAGCCACCGCAGTCTATCGAGATTCCATCAAGAAAGATAAGCGAGCACTGCACATACTATTTCAGTCGGTCAACGAGATTGTCTTCGAAAGAATTGCCATGGCCAAATCGTCAAAAGAGGCCTGGAGTATTCTGCACAAATCATACAGAGGAGAAAACCGGGTAAGAACTGTAAAATTACAAACTCTTAGATGTGAATTTGATGCGTTAAAAATGAGAGAGGAGGAATCTGTTGAAGATTATTTCAATAGAATAACCCTAATAGTTAATCAATTAAGAATGAACGAAGAAAAGATTAGCGAACAGAGAATTGTAGAGAAAATTCTACGTAGTATGACTCGAAATTTCAAGTCTGTAGTAATCGCTATCGAAGAAACGAAAAATTTAGAAGATGTAACCACTAAAGAACTGATGGGAATACTACAATCCCATGAACTACGAATGAAACGGTATGATGATACCCCAACCGAACATGCATTTCAAATTCAAAGTGGTGGACAAGATAGATTTCGACAAAATCGATATGATACAGGAGTAAGAGGATGTGACAGAAACAAAGGCCGTTATCTGAGTTCTATCAGATGCTATAATTGTCAGAAATTGGGTCACACAGCCAAGTTCTGTAAGAAGAAGGACGATAATGCAAACGGCGATAACATGTTAATTCATCAAGAGAATGAACCGGAAGAAAAGGAAGATACCATGTTTATGATTTTTAACATGGAAGAAACTGTTAACAATGATTGTTGGTATTTAGATAGTGGATGCAGTAATCACATGACGGGAAACAAAAACCTGTTCGTTAAAATGGATGAATCATTAAAGAAGGAAGTAAGAACGGGAGATGACAAAAGATTAGAGGTGTTAGGTAGCGGAGAAGTCATAATCAAAATACGGGGACAAAGCAAAAGAATACCGAATGTGTTCTACGTGAAAGGTTTGAAACATAATCTTTTGAGTGTGGGACAACTTGTGCAAAAAGGTTATACAGTTAAGTTCGAGAAGGAATATTGTACAATTAAAGATACTAAAGATGAAATCATGGGCACCATAAGAATGACAAATAACAAGATGTTTCCACTAAACCCTGAGAGTGATCTGACGTTAGCCTTGACCATGCCAACGAGAGAAGTTTCAACACTCTGGCATAAACGTTACGGACACGTGAATCTAGACATATTAGTAGAAATGGGAAATAAAGAATTAGTGTTTGGACTGCCGAAAATATTAAGAGATAACAGCATATGTGAAGGATGTGTGTCGGGTAAACAAGCAAGGAAAACCTTTCCGAATAAAACTAAGTGGCATGCAACTAAACCACTCCAACTAATTCACTCGGATATCTGTGGTCCAATGAGAACAGAATCCATCGGTGGGTGCAAATATTTCATTACCTTCATCGATGATTTTACAAGAAAAACCTGGGTTTATTTTCTCAAATTCAAGTCCGAGGCTTTGAATTATTTTAAGTTATTCAAAGCATTGACTGAAAAACAATCAGATCATGTGATAAAGACGTTAAGGACAGATCGTGGAGGAGAATATTGTGGAAAATTGTTTCAAGAATTCTTGAAAGTGAATGGGATACATCACCAACTCACCAACAGTTACTCGCCCCAACAGAATGGAGTAGCAGAGCGCAAGAATAGATCGTTAATGGAGTTAAGTCGAAGCATGATGAACATAAAGAAATTGCCAAACAAGTACTGGGCTGAAGCTATAGCATGTGCTACATACATACTAAACCGAACAGTTACTAAGACAAGACCTAATATAACTCCTTTTGAGGCATGGAATGGACATAAACCTAATGCAGAACGTTTCAAAGTTTTCGGAAGTATAGCTTATGTTCATATACCCAAACAACAATGGAACAAACTGAATGACAAGATCGAAAAAATGATCTTTGTTGGATACAGTGAGAACAGCAAAGGATATAAGCTGTACAATCTATTAAACAATAAGATTACAATAAGTCGAGACGTTACCTTTGACGAAAGTAAAAGATGGGTAATGAATTCAAAGCCATCGGATGCTTCACACATGATCATTGACGATAAAGAAGAATTTACTGAACCTGATGACATAAACCAGACGACTTCAGACGATCAAAACCTGCCTGATTCTGAACCAAACCAAGATATATCAAGTTCTGCAGGTGAAACAGAATCTGCAGACGTGAATCCAGAAGCTCTCTCTGGATCAGATATTCCACAACAGCAGACCCAACATCAGCATGATAACGAGGACTCATCAACGGACTCTGAGAATGAAGTGATTAAAACAAGAAGTGTTAATAATATTTATAGAGATACAAGGTCCCTAACTAATGCTGAAGTACTACAGAAATACAACGAAAGGCAAGTGGTTAACTTCGTACTCTATGCTAATACCGATCCAACTACCTATGAGGAAGCTAGCAAGGATACTAAATGGATGGAAGCCATGAACAAGGAAATGGAATCCATCTACAAGAATCAAACCTGGGATCTAGTGGATCCTCCTAGGAATCAAAAACCTATAGGAGTTAAATGGATATATAAAACTAAGTATGATGAAAAAGGCAATATAGACAAATTCAAGGCAAGGTTGGTAGTGAAAGGATACAAACAAAAGTTTGGGATAGACTATCAAGAGGTATTCGCTCCGGTAATCAGATTTGAGACGGTACGTTTAGTACTGGCTCTAGCAGCTCAAAATGACTGGCATCTTCATCAAATGGATGTGAAAACTGCGTTTTTAAATGGAGAATTAAAGGAGCAGGTGTATATAGAACAACCACAGGGATATGTTAAACCGGGAGAAGAAACAAAAGTATGTCATTTAAAGCGAGCATTGTATGGTTTAAAACAGGAACCTAGGGCATGGTATAGCCAGATTGATACGTATTTTATACAACATGATTTCAAAAAATGCACATATGAGCATACCTTATATACTAAGGATGTTAAAGAAGGAAAGTTGGTGATATGTCTATACGTAGATGATTTGATTATAGCCAGTAGTTCCATGAAGCAAATTTCTGACTTCAAAGAAGAAATGAAAAAAGAATTCGAGATGACGGACATGGGTAAATTACATTATTTTCTCGGTATGGAAGTGCTCTGTGAGAATGGCAACATAATCTTATCTCAAAGAAAATATATGAGAAATTTACTTGAAAAATATAGAATGACTCAATGCAATACCGTTTCAACTCCAATGGAATATGGTCTCAAATTATCTAAGGATGACCCAGAAGAGCCTGTAGACGGAAGTAATTATAGAAGTCTTGTAGGTAGTCTGATGTATCTGACAAACACAAGACCTGGTATCATGTTTGCTGTAAGTAAAATAAGTAGATTCATGGAGAACCCAAAGAGAAGTCACTGGGAAGCTGCTAAACGTATTCTTAAATACATTAAAGGAACCTTGGATCAAGGTATCACTTACTCTAAGGGAGGAAAACAGAAACTAGTGGGTTTTAGTGACAGTGATTATGCAGGAAATCTAGATGATAGTAAAAGTACATCCGGATATATATTTCATCTAGGTTCCGGACCCATATCATGGCAGTCAAAGAAACAAAAGGTTGTTGCTCTTTCTTCAACAGAAGCCGAATACGTGGCACTAACTCTGGCAGGATGTCAAGCAATTTGGCTGAAAGGGATTCTGGATGAACTGCAAGGAAAAATCAAATATTCAATACCTATATACTGTGATAACAAGTCTACCATCTGTTTGGCTAGAGATCCAGTATACCATGGCAAGAGCAAGCACATTCGAGTTAAATATCACTTCATCAGGGACTTAATAAATAAGGAAGATGTAACTGTAATATTCTGTGCAACTAAGGATCAGTTAGCTGATGTCATGACCAAAGCGCTGCAGCCAAAAGACTTTCTTCGTTTAAAGATTTTACTGAATATGATGCTGCACTGATCTAGCTTACGGGAGGGTGTTAGACATATATTTATTTTATTTATAAGCTAGATATATTACTCGTTATTAGTAATATTCTTATTATTATTTAACCCTAAGTTATGGCAGTTACTGCCGATCCAAATGTCTGTATATATACAATATGCACTGCATATCTTTCATTTTTATCAATTCATATATTTTATGAACAAGAAACCTCTGTCAAAACCCTAATCAAATACAGTGGATATCCAACATTCTAGGCCCGGCGAAATGCTTCAAGAGTTGGGAAGAACTCCAAGATTTGGAGAGATACGGGAGTGAAACAAAGAAGAAAACGGAAATATTGGGTGGTGGGAGCGGCACCGAACGACCGGAGGGTAAGGGAATACCATCCTGTCCAAAATTGGCTGAGGAAATTCTTCAAGAATATTGGGAAGCATACCGTGTACCCTAACTATGTATCTAGAAAAATCCCATGCCACTTGACTAACAAATTTGATGCCGAAGTGCAAGGCCGCTACTGTAGTGCAAGGTCGCTAACGAAGTGAAAGATCGCTACCGAAGTACAAGATCGCTACAGAAGTGCAAGGTGGCTGTTGAAGTAGCAGCACACTGCCAACCTTCATTTCCATGCTTTTTCCCTTTCTTACTTGCAAATTTGATGCATTTCCGATATAGAACCCCGCCATGGTAGTTGTCCTTAAATTCCTTGCAAAGAGACACAACTCCCTTGGAACCCTACCAAGGGAGCCGTCTTGAACCTACAGGTTCCTTGCTTCCTAAAATTACAATAGTCTTGCACATGCGCATACTACACACATCTTTGGTAATTTGAGTATCACCCAAAATCGCTTGATGACGCTAAAGCACCAACATACTTGTCTTTTGTGGGAGATACAGTTGATATCAATTTAGAAAAAAATACAACATGGAAGGAAAGAGCTTTGATAAACTAGTCTAGATACGAGTTATAGTTTTCATGAATAAAATAGAGGAGCTAAAACGATCAAGCTCTCATGTTTGATATGGTTCTATAAAACAAATTTCATCTCTTTGCTTTGTCTTTGTGTATTACAACTATAGTAGTTAGAGCATGAGCATCTGCAATGCATGGACATGGGTTTGTTTTCAAACCTCCACCTAAGCATGCCACATCATTCTAGACCTACACTTTTCATTTTTCCTTAACCACAAACCTACACAAATCTTCACCTCAGTCCTCACACTCCACTTTTATATCAAACACATTATAAAAACAAATTGCTTGTGTGTGTAGAGCCCACACCCTTGGTTCGGGTGAGTCCTTGGTCACGGTGCCTACAGATCTCTCCCTCCAATGGTGTTAGTTGTTCGTGGCTTGGTACTAAAATTTCAGACATTGCCTAATGTCATGGATGGACCAACTAGCCTCAAGTAGCACCACTTACATGTATGTTGACTTTTTTGATCACAAACCAATTCAAGGTTTATTAATCTTTCCTTTAAACACTGCTTTAATAAACGATATCTCATTAATTTTAGCTCGATTTTGGACACTTCTTAGCTCCAAATTTACGAAACTCTCACCGGGATTGTAAATTATTATCTAGTTATCATATATAAATACCTATCCTTCTTCTCACCCAGAAACTGAAACAAATTTATCACACCAGGCATATTAATCTTCTAGCTCCTAGACCACATTGCTAGAAAAAAATGGCATCTTAGGCTTATGTTGAAAAAGGGGGTTTTATTAATATAGATGGTGAAAAAGTATAAACTTAGTAGACAAGTATTCTTGAACTTATAATCGATTAAAATTCTTTTTATTTGCTTGGATTACTATACCACATATCTGTACTTCCCTAATTCTACTTTGCTATATATTTTTATTGATAGTTTAACCACTAATAGCTATATCTTATATAGAAATGTCTATTAGCATTAAAGAGATTGCAAGCTTTTCATATTTCCTGTCTGTTTCTATAAACATTCTAACACAATCTTGTTGGTTCAGGCCCCAAATCTCACTCTCAAACTCAGTCAACCCCATGACTTTCTACCATTTATTTGACCACTAATAAAAACAACCTAATATACTAATTAATTAAACCAAATAATAAAAACCAATTCTCCCTAGTAATCTTGACGTGTTTCTTCATCAAAGAAGTGTCGGCTCTTCCTCTTGTATCAAGTTGGCTTCGTTGTCTTTGTTTTTCCACTTTGTGCACTCATAACTAAAGTGCCCGAAAACTCCACAATCAAAACATTGAATTCCACTTTTATCGCCTCGACCCAATCCTCTTTCATTGTTCCTCCCATGGCTTCTTCCACGTCCAATACTTTCACCATGCTTTTGTTCATTCACTATCAAAGGTTGTCCTTGTTCTCCCCCTTTCTCACCATAGCTTTTGAGTTTTTTCTCATACGCCTTAAGTCTTCCAACCGCTTCATCAAAGAGCATCGTATCCAAGTCGAAACACTGTTCGATAGAAGCCACAATTTGAAGAAACCAATGTGGCATTACATCAAGTATCCTTCTCACTGTTTCTTGTTCCTCAACTTCATGCTGAAGACTCCTCAACTTTGAAACTGTTGATGCATATTTGTGTGGATGCGACTCGTTTCGGTTCGGCTCCGTGACGAAGTGAAGACCGAGGTCAAGATATCCTCCTATCTTGACTCGGTACGACGTTTAGATTGTATTTAATGTAAAACAATTGCGCATGTGTGGACTGTTAGTTGTTTGTTTATTGTTTCTTGCCGTCTGTTGGTGTTCTGCAAGTTTCTGTTTGTTGCAGCCTTTTCAACGAAAGACCTTGATCCCATCTTGAAGTCCACGAAGAACCTTCTTCATGGACATGATGTTTCGCTGATAATGGTCCTCATGAAGTATAGCAGGCAACGAATAACTATATTTCGTTGACTTGGGTCACGAAAAACCACATCTACCGTGGGTTAGGGGCGGAACCACCATTATATTAGCCGTAGCACGGGCTACGGCTCAACTTTATCTCTGAAGTGTAATTTGTTTTCCTTTTTTCGCAGTTTTATGTATTATTTATATGTATTGGATACCCCTGAGCAAATGTTCAAAAAAAAGAGCGAATATAACTGAATTTTTTACGGTGGCAACTAACTCCGATTACTGGGTTAGAAGAAAGAAGGTTGAGGAAGACGAAGTACTGTATAAGAGTTAAAAGTTTATCTATAATATTGAATATTACTTTTACTTTATGTAGTATCCAATAGAAAAGAGATGGAAAGTCAGATACAGACACAGATAGTGACATAAAGTAAAATAAATTTATTTTATTATTACACATTCTCTTTTATCTTATTTATTTAGTTGGATAAATTCTTAAGGTTTTCGTATATTACTTTACTCTGTCTGTTTTTTTAGAGTATTAGTTCTTTTTTGTTTCATTATACTTTTTACTTTTTTCTTTACTGATTATTAATTTTTTAGTAAATTGTTTTATCTTTGAAATGTATAAATAAATTATGTATAGTATAGATCTATCCTTTTTCTAACTTTTTTAATAAAAAAAATGATCAAATCCTTAAATAGCAATTTAAGTAATGGAGTTAATTGCCATTGCTGCCCCTGAGGTTTGGGCACATTTGCCATTTTCGTCCAAAATGACAGTTTGGTATTATTTAGCCCCCCACGTTTGTCACTTTTTGCCATTTTCATCCAAATGCCTAACCTAGTCAGTTTATACCGTCAGATGGGGTATTTTTTGAAATTTGTTAATGGTAAGGGGGTAACTTGTAAATAATATGTAACAAATGAAATTTAAATATGATCATCAAAACCCATAAATCAAGATCATCTTCAAGAAGTATTACAGATTATACCGTAACAAATGATCTGTAACAAATGAAATATAAATATGATCATCAAAACCCATAAATCTAGATCATTTTCATCCAATTTAAATATGTAGCAAATGAAATATAAATATTTTCAAATAATCTGTAACAAATGAAATATAAATATTTTCATTTGTAAGAAGTATTACAGATTATTTGCTATGATGTTCATCAAAACCCAGAAATCAAGATCATCTTCAAGAACATCATCATCAAAACCCAGACATCGTTCATCTTCAAACATCATCATCAAAACCCAGAAAATCAAGAACATCATCTTCAAGAACATCTAAAACCCAGAAAATCCCAAATCAAGAACAAATTCCGAAACACCAGAAAATCCCTTCATAATCTGCACCATCTTCATCATCTGCAAATCCGACAACCTCCTCCTCTGCACCATCTCCGGCAACGACGGCACAACCTGCAACTCCGACAACGACGGCACAACCTGCAACTCCGGCCCATCTCTCTCTCTAGATCTGAACAACGATGGCTTCAAATCTGTATGCGGTGGCCCCATCTCTCACTCTAGATCTGAACAACGACGACACAACCTGCAACTCCGGAGATGACACAGCCGCCGCCGCCACCGTAGACGGCCCTCCTTCTTCACCTCAGACTCTCATTCTCTCATGCTCGGAACAACCCGACGCCGTCACTGCCGCCGTGAATATTCGTTTCTGGTCTGTGAGTAGGGGATTTGTTATAGGGTAAAAGGAGGTTTAAGTGGGTGTATGATGGTCGGAGGAAGGGCTGTATGCGTCACCGGAAATCCCGCCGCAGGCTGGGGAGTATTCTCCGGTGATCGGAGATCAGAGGGGAAAGGGCATGTTTGGGCGGCTGTAGTAATAGAAAAGGGACTTAAGGGTATGTATGCATTGGCCACTTTACAATTTACCCCCTTATCATTTTCAAATTTCAAAAATGCCCTAAATTGGGTAAAAAGTAACCTGGTTGGGTATTTGGGTAACTACGTTAGGCATTTGGATGAAAATGGCAAAAAGTGACAAACCTGGGGGGCTAAATAATACCAAACTGTCATTTTGGACGAAAATGGCAAATGTGCCCAAACCTCAGGGGCAAAAATGGCAATTAACTCTAAGTAATGTTAATAGTATTCGGTCATCGTTTTTGTGTTGTATACTACATTGATTGTTAAAAAGAAAAAAAAATAGAAGTCAGCACGATTGTTAATATAAAAACAAAATATTAGTCAAACCATAACGGTCACCGTCTGAAAGTACGGTAAAAAAAGTATTCATTTTATGAATTTAGGTTAAATAAAATTAGGATACCCCTAAAATTTTTGTCTAGTTCCGCCACTGTCGTGGGTCAAGGTTGTTCGCAGGAAGATACTCACGAAGAACCCATATTCTTCGTGGGTTAACATCTATCGTGGGCCAAGTTATAGGCCCAGTACCTCTTTCGTGAGGTTGCAAACATTTTGGCTATAAATACAGAACTTGCAGCACATAATAGATAGAGAGCACACCAGTAAAGTTTGATAGCATTTTCTTGTACTATCCTTGTAACTAAACTCTGCTGGAATTTATACATGAGCTTTAATCTTTGAATCTTTCTTGTCTTTTGTGTTCTTTGGCTTGGTCTGCACATACACTTGGATTCCGCACTCGTGTGTATTACACAACAAGGGAGTAGGTTTATCTTGATCCTCCGAGTGGACCTATAAGTGGTATTAGAGCTTTGGCTCTCTTCCTTGTTAAAGCTAAGCTTTTTGTTGTGTTTTTAAGCAAGTCTTTGAAGGTTTCTGAAAGTTTACTTGAGTTTAAAACAAGGTATTCAAGTTTTTGAAAGAAAAATGGGTTAGCAGTTAAGGAAAACTTGTTGTTTGCTGAATATTTTTACAAAAACCTTGTCAAAATACATGGAGACATGTTTAAATACGGTTTTTTCTTGAAATTTCTTGCAAACTTTTAGTTTGACAATTTTTCCGGTGAGGTGTTTGGCCGGAAAAGTCACCGGAATATTCCTTGGTGAAAAGATAACCTTCAAGATCTTACAGAAAAGTTGATTTTTCGAATGTACGTTTTTAACTAAATTTGGTATACTTGCTACCGACTTTCCATATTGAGAGAACAAGATTCTGCTTTAAATGGAAACATTCTAGCAACATTTTGATGAAAAACTTTGTTGTTTTGTCGTGTTCTGGTTTCACTAAGAATCACATCTCATGAAACAGTGCCTTCAACGAAACATACATTTCACGAAAAAACCACACTCACGAAACATACACTCTGCTGGAATTTATACATGAGTTTTAATCTTTGATTCTTTATTGTATTTTGTGTTCTTTGGCTTGATTTGCACATACACTTGGATTCCACACTCGTATGTGTGTTACACAACAAGGGAGTAGGTTTATCTTGATCCTCCGAGTGGACCTACAGAAACCAATCCGCTTAACTTAGTAGCACAATCATCAAGGAGCTCTCCTTTCTTCATCTTCAAACCTTCAAGCTCTCTTCTTAGCGTTGCAATTCGAGCCGTCCTTACCTGATCTACACCCAAGTATCGTACTTTTAAGCCATCCCACCCTTTTTTCGGTCCGTGTGGCTCGATATTTTCAACACCATCCCTTCCGGTATTGCTTGAAACAAAAAGGCTAGATCTTGTTTTGACTTCTTAGCATCCGGTTCTTCCCCAAGCGTCCTTGGTTCCACCGTCTCCAATAGGCCATGAGCATCCAAGATGGACTTAACTTTGATAGCCGATACTGGATAGTTGGTTGCGGTCAAAGTCGGAACTTGGTACGACACTGAACCCGCTTCTTATGCTGGTACCATCGCCATTCTTTTTTGTTGAACTACTAGAACAAAACTTTTGATCTTTCTTTTGAGTTACGGTCGTCTTCTTCAGTCTCGGTCTAGTTGTCACCGGTCTTTTACGGCTCGTCGGTCTTCTTGGGCTTACGTCAGAATATAATTTTCGGCAACAGTTTTCTTCTCGTCCGTTCTGATCCGGCGTCGGTCTATAGCAGTTTTCTCTGTTTTCCATTAGAACTCTCTTTCTGGCAGCGGCCACGGTCACGGTCTTCAGTCTTCTATGTCTCCCGTCAGAACAAGCTTTTCGACGGCGGTCTTCTTGTCACCTGTTTTTCTTCTCCGGCGACGATGGTCTATCTCGGTCTTCAATCCTCTGCTGCGATTCTCATGAAATCGCTGCATCCTTTCGAGCCCTAATCGGGGCGCTCTGTTACCAAATGTTGGTTCAGGTCCCAAATCTCACTCTCAAACTCAGTCAACCCCATGACTTTTTATCATTTATTTGACCACTAATAAAAACAACCTAATATACTAATTAATTAAACCAAATAATAAAAACCATATGTCAAGATTAATTCTAATAAATCTCTTGTAGGGTACAGGATTTTCTTGGTATTTGGTATGAATTTGGAAGTAGATGATTCACATGGGCGTTCGAGTCAGTGGCGGAGCCAGAAATATTTTCTTATGGTGTCATTTTTTATGTATACCCCGGTTTATAGTAACCCGGAGTCGAACTTTTTGGATCGGTTCAGATCTAGTCGGGTCAAATCACATGATAAAAGCAAATATCACAATAAAAGTACAATGTCACTAAATAAAAACACATAATAAAATTACAAAGTCATTTGAAATATATAAAAAATGCCTTTAATAGTTGCTATGTACGCATTTTCATGTTTTGGAAAAGATTCATAATGTTTTCAATGGCAACTTGCAAAAAAAAAAAAAAAAAAAAAAAAAAAAAAAGAAAAAACCCTCTTTTTCATTATAACAAACAAGTGCACAAATCATTCAAATGATCATCAAACATCATGTTAGGTCCGTTAAACAATTGAAACAAAACCAATTAGACATGGGGCTATAATGCTTAGTGGATTAGAAAAAATAAAAATTAATCATGGACCTTTAATGATTTAAAGTATACTAATTAAATTCACGTAACTGGGTTTAATTTTTGAAATATAAATTTGTTTATTATGTAATTCTTTTAGAAGAAAACAAATCAATGGTGTCGTTTGTAACAAGACAATGGTGTCGCTCGTAAAAAAACAACGGTGTCGCTCGAATTTTTCCTATTATACGTTGTATTTGGTACACAAAATTCAACGGTGTCGGACGACACCGTTGTTCAAAGTGTGGCTCCGCCACTGGTTCCAGTATTCACTAGATAAAATTAAGCATCATCCAACAATATTCTCACTTCATGAATTTCATCACTAAAAATCAAAGAGAAAGACTTTATATTCATTGTCTATAGGATTAATTGCATAGACAGTTATGATGGTTGCTGATTGCCTGATAGAAAGACTTTATATTCATTGTCTATAGGATTAAATGCATAGATAGTTATGGTGGTTGTTGATTGATTGCCTGATTTAGAGTCTATGATTGATTGTGGTTGTTTAGTATTGTTATGGTCTTGTTAAATGAGACACGAGTCACATTGTAAAAGTAATACTAGGATGCTAACAGCATTATCATGGAATGCAGGCACAATATGTTAGAAACGATCCGGGCTATATTGATTGTAAGAAGAAGGAATGTAAAAAATTTGATAAGGGGGGCAAATGTTTGGTGACAACATGCAGTGCATCAATCACATTTCATGTTATCAACATTAGAACTAGTATCCAGTTTGTCTTCTTTGGTGCTGGATTTCAGGTACCTTGTGTTTTAGCTAAATCTAGCATACTCGAGTTTGCAAATTCACACAAGCCATTGTATGGACATCTCTCTAGTGTTGATTCCACAGGAACATCAGTAAGCACCTTGTTCATCTACAATTTTCCTGTAATAGTGTTACATTATATCAGGTTATATTAAGTGCCATAGGTGATTAAACTTGTACCTTTTCAAATAGAATCTCAAAATCAAAACCATATTTAGTAATAATAGTTAAGATATATTTCAGACAAAGATTCATTGCTCTTGTGGCATTTAACTTATGGGTTCATGTGCAGATGAGATTGACGTGGGTTAGCGGAGACAAAAATCCACAACAAGTTGAATACGCAAATGGGAAATCACAAACATCTCGTGTTACTACATTTTCCAAAGAAAACATGTGCAGTATGTTCTTATTATAAAATATATCCAGTTTTCTCCCTGTGTTTTCACCTTCCATTGATCATGAATAAGACTATAAGAGACCATCTGTCATCATTCTATACTCTCCTTCTCTTGTAGTTTTATCTAGAGATGGACACGGGACAACTTTTAAATTATTCTATTTATTTTTTACTAACAAGTATTTATTGGCTATCTTATATACTTGGCAATAAAGTGGAACTAAATAATCTAAATTCATTTCATGTTTTGTAAAATCAAGCTTCTAAGCTACCAAGCCCTGCAAAAGATTTTGGCTGGCATGATCCAGGATACATTCATTCGGCGGTGATGATTGGACTCAAGCCTTCAACGGGGTTTTCCTATAGATATGGAAGGTAAACCAATGCTTTCATCAATTACTCTATTAAATTACCTTAAGCGCGCACAAGATTTTTTTTTAAAGAATATACATATTGGGTTACCAAGGCAAATGATGTAAAGAGATGAGGGATGATATGTAGCTGATGCATTTTAAACTATCTGTGTTTTTATTTTGTAGCAATTCGGTGGGTTGGAGTGCAAGAATCAACTTTAAGACTCCACCTAGTGGTGGATCAGATGAGCTAAAGTTTCTAGCATTTGGTGATATGGGCAAGGCCCCACGTGATGCTTCTCTTGAACATTATATTCAGGTAAAATGTCATTTTGGATAATAAGGGGCAAAGCCCGGAAAACAAACACCCTAGGGAGACAGTGGCAACCAAACAAAAGCACAAACAACTAATGATAGGAATCTGAACATGGATCCAAAAAACAATTATGACTTTTGTGTAATTATGTTTATAGCCTGGATCATTAAGGGTCGTGCAAGCCATGGCTGATGAAGTCTCATCCGGGAATGCAGATTCCATATTCCACATCGGCGACATAAGTTATGCCACAGGTTTTCTAGTAGAATGGGATTTCTTCCTTCACCTTATTAGCCCTTTGGCATCAAAACTTTCTTACATGACTGCAATTGGAAATCATGAAAGGTATGAACCATATAATGTTATTATGTTTGAATCTACACATTACATGATTTTGTATCTAAAGTGCTTAAATCCCATAATAATAAGAAATTCACTTACCATGATTTCGATAGAAATATATACCTAGTAAAGAAACAAAATCCATATAGACCAAGTTTCTATATTACAATCATATTATTTATGATTGATAACATATATGGTAAACCTGATGAATTATGCAAAAACTTTTAGGGATTATGTGAATTCTGGCTCATTATACATCACACCGGACTCTGGAGGAGAATGTGGTGTACCTTATGAGAGTTATTTCCCAATGCCAACACCAGCAAAAGATAAGCCATGGTACTCAATCGAACAAGGAAGTGTGCATTTTGTAGTTATTTCAACTGAGCATGATTTCTCTAAAAGTTCAGAGCAGGTTCAATACTGATGCTTTATGAGTCAAAACAAATAAACCATTGTTTGTGATTATTGAGATATGTGTTACCCATGTTAGTATCAATGGATGAGCAAAGACATGGCATCGGTGGATCGATCAAGAACTCCATGGTTGATATTTACAGGGTAAATATGTATACGAAAAATTAATATAAATATCATTTCTCATGGAGTATTATTTCAGCTAATTGTTTAAAGTTGATATCTATTTCAGGCACAGACCAATGTATTCTAGCTGTGGAGGTGTTAGTGTTGATCCAAGATTTCTTCTACAAGTTGAACCGTTGCTATTGACAAACAAGGTATCATACAATGACATATGTTTGCATCAACATGCAAATAAAATGTTAAAGAGACGATTTTTTTTATCTCAATATCATCTAAATCCATAGCCTGCTAAATCTCAATAAAATGTTAAAGAGATGATTACTTTCACCCATATATTGTTTGGGGTAGTTTGAAACATTTGTTTTGGTTCACATGTTAGAAAGGACACTTTCTTTTGGGACCAATGTACATTGTAATGAGCAAATGGGATAACCTTTCTTTAGAAAACCTGATTTTACTATCTTTTTTATCCTCTTGAAAAATAGGTAAAATTCTCTTCCTAAACCAAACCGTATGTATTTGAAGTATTTTTCCAACTTTTGGTGCATGTACTAGGTGGACTTGGTTTTGTTGGCGAATGTCCATAACTATGAAAGAACGTGTGCGGTGTATGGAAACCAATGTAAGGCAATTCCAAAGAAAGGTGCAGATGGGGTGGACACATATGACAACAAAGATTATAAAGCACCAGTTCATGCAGTTATTGG
Source organism: Helianthus tuberosus (assembly GCA_030545235.1). Lineage (NCBI taxonomy): Eukaryota > Viridiplantae > Streptophyta > Magnoliopsida > Asterales > Asteraceae > Helianthus > Helianthus tuberosus. Next base: position 88,259,984 of record CM060353.1, read on the forward strand.
GATGGCTGGATTTAAACTAGACAAATTCCCTCCCAAGGTGAAAACAGAATTAATTGTCCATGTTTAAAGTAACTTATTAATATAAATGTCATTAATTTCAGGCTGCTACATGGAGCATATCAAGAATAACTGAATTTGGATATACGAGAGTCCATACAACAAAGACACAATTAGATTTTGAGGTATTAAACAAACCCATGGTCCAAAACTTCAAATTGTGCATATTTATATTCAACATATATTCATAATCTTTTTGCTTTGAAAACTAGTAAGACTAATGGATTTATGTTGCGGTTAAACTTTAAAAATGTTGTGAAAAAACAACATTAATTATCATTCATATTTTCGAAGTATCTTACTTTAATTAACTTTAGGAGTTAACTGCCATTTTCGTCCCTGTGGTTTGGTCACTTTGGCCATTTCAGTCCATTTTTCAAAAATGCGTCATTTTCCTCCCCGACGTTCTGGAAATGTGCCATTTCAGTCCAAAAATCATAACCCAGTTAAGTCGGTTTGTAAATAAGGACTGATTGTGTAAATTTGTAACATAAAGGACCATTTAAGTAAAATGTATAAATATTAATATAATTATAAAATATATATAATATATATATATATATAATGTATATATACCTGCATACTCACCACCGCCGCCGGAACCGGAGCTCCGGTGGTCACCACCGCCGCCGCCGGAACCACCACCATCAACGTCATCATCGTCATCATCATCGATCATCATCGACCTTCATCTCACAGATCAGACGAGAGAGGGAGAAAGTCGGAGAGAGAGAGAGAGATAACGACGAGAGAGAGAGAGAGAGAAGGAGGCGGGAGAGAGAACCGGTGACGGTGGGGGTGCCGTTTTTCCGGTGAGTTGCAGGTCTGATGATGATGATGAAGGTCGATGATGAGAGTCTGATGATGAAGGCCGCCCGCAACTCACCGGAAAAACGGCACCCCCACCGTCGCCGGTTCTCTCTCCCGCCTCCTTCTCTCTCTCTCTTTCGTCGTTATCTCTCTCTCTCTCCGACTTTCTCCCTCTCTCGTCTGATCTGTGATGAAGGTCTGATGATGAAGGCCGCCTGCAACTCTTTATGATGAAGGTGGTGGTCTGATGATGATGAAGGTCTGATGATGATGATGAAGATCGCGATGATGATGATGAAGGTCGATGATGATCGATGATGATGACGATGATGACGTTGATGGTGGTGGTTCCGGCGGCGGCGGTGGTGACCACCGGAGCTCCGGTTCCGGCGGCGGTGGTGAGTATGCAGGTATATATACATTATATATATATATATATTATATATTTTATAATTATATTAATATTTATACATTTTACTTAAATGGTCCTTTATGTTACAAATTTACACAATTAGTCCTTATTTACAAACCGACTTAACTGGGTTATGATTTTTGGACTGAAATGGCACCTTTCCAGAACGTCGGGGAGGAAAATGGCGCATTTTTGAAAAATGGTCTGAAATGGTCAAAGTGACCAAACCACAGGGACAAAAATGGCAGTTAACTCGTTTAACTCTAACTGTAGGCATAATTTTCTCTGCTCTTTTTGCAGTTTGTAAATGCATATACGAAGAAGGTTGAAGACAGGTTTCGAATCATCAGAAGCTGATATTCATGAATATGGGATGATGTTTATTTAAAACTCATTGAGTATTACATGATCATCACCCACCGTAAACGGACATATGATGTTTAAAACTCATTGAGAATAATATGATCATTAGTTCATCACCCACCGCAAACGCTGACCAGTTGAGTGTTTTGATACATGTATTGTAACAGTGTTATAGGAACTATATAAGCTGAATACATAAAATAGTGAGCATGCCAAAAAATGATTTTTTAAAGTGTGTATTATTTCTAACTGTTTGACTCTTGATACTTGGTTTTTCTGTTTGTATGACAACTAGTTTTTGCCCCGCCCGCGTTGCGGGGCAATAAGCCGAATATTTATCTCGTATAACATGTATGTCTGTACAGAGGGCAAAATCGTAATTATATTTTAAAACTGGAGGCGAAATTATAATTTTAAACTGAGAGCAAAATCATGATTTTGAGCTAGGGGGAAAACATAATTTTATTTTGAACTGTGGGTAAAAACGTAATTTTGAGCTGAGAGCAGAATCGTAATTTTGAGCTAGAGGAAAAAACAACATTTTATTTTGAATTGGGGGCAAAAACGTAATTTTGAATGGAGGGCGAAACCGTAATTTTAAACTGGGAACAAAATTAAAAATGAGTTTTTGAACCGAAGGCAAAAGTGTAATTTTGAGCTAGGGGCAAAATTATAATTTTATTTTGAGCTGGGGGCAAAAACGAAATTTTAAACGAAGGACAAAAGCGTAATTTTAATCTGGGAATAAAATTAAATAAAAATTGGGTTGGTCCAATGGGGAAGTGCCAGGCAAGTTGCCTGGCACTATTCCCTCAACTTGAAAATACTTGAACTGTGAGCAAAAACGTAATTTTGAGATGAGGGCATAATCGTAATTTTGAGCTAGAGGGAAAAACAACATTTTATTTTGAGCTGGGGGCAAAAACATAATTTTAATCTGGGAACAAAATAAGAAATGAGTTTTTGACCCGAGGGCAAAAGCGTAATTTTGAGCTAGGGGCAAAATTCTAATTTTAATTTGAGCCTGGGGCAAAAACGTAATTTTAAACGAAGGATGAAAGCGTAATTTTAAACTGGGAATAAAATTAAATTAAAAATAGGTTGGTTCAACAGGGAATGGCATTATTCACTCAACTTATAAATGTATATGTAGTAAATACGGATTCCATTATGGTCAACTCAGTTGTGGTCAACCAAATGTGAAATAAAAAATGGGCCCCTTTTGAAAATTTCATTGTTGCAACCATGTTAGCTTTAGCCGGGCTTGGAACTGACAACTAAACACTACAAAGTTATAACTAAATAACATGCATACAACATATGTTTAGTTCAATTTATGTTGACTTCGGAACTTAATGTTGAGAACACAATTAACAAACTATTCTAATGTTAATAGCATAAAGACATCTAATACCCTATGCAAGTACATGCAACTAGATCCTACTAAACATGAATAGATAAGTTCAATCACGTGCCAAAATGGGTCCTTTTTCGGTAGATGGGTGAATTAGGTTGACCCAAATTACTTTTTGTTCAAACAAGTTAACATTTCCAATAATTAAATCACATTTTGTTAACATATTTGAAGTGCTTGATTAACCTAACCCATTTTTCAACTCGCCTGACTCGTTTCCTTAAATCGCCACAGGATACACTTGACCCTAACTTAAGTATGATGCTTCAAGAGAATATACTTACAATTGAGAGGTATCACACACTTGGATTATAACTCTTTCTCAACCTTTTTACAGAAATTGGTTCATCATCTGGGCTATTAAGCCTTCTAACAAAATCTTGCACAATTATATGTATTTAATCAATATAGCCATCATTAACAGTTGTATTATATTGGGTCAAAATAATAATTATACCTTATTCATATTTGTTGGTAATTGTTGGTGGACCGTATTATCCTTATTAACTAATAAAGATTTCCCCTTGGGTGTATTTAAGGAAATGACTAGAGAGGGTTTTAGGTTACATCGCACATAATCTTGACCTCCTCTCTCTCCATAATCACGAGTTCTTCACCCTTACGAACTTGGAACTACCATCATTAATATACCCTCTAAACGAGAACCAGATCAAAAGATCAAGCTGACTGACATGTGGAACTCCATGACTACATTTCTTTCGGGATTATCTGTTTGCCTGAATGTTATAACATATATTACTTTTATATGTTTCCATTACATATTAACAAAACTGATCAACATGTGGTATCAGAGCAGATGTTGCTCACATCAGTTCTGTGACAACTCGCATTTTCAGGTTATTTACCGTTAACTTCCTCAGTTTAATCTTTTTGTTTTTACTAGAACATACGCACATGCATTCACGTTATACGTGTAGGTTATAACATGTGAATAAACATAAACTAGTGGGACTAGTTTCGATTACACACTTAAAGTTAACTGCTAACTTGCTATGCAAGATATTAGGTTTGATATGTGAGGGATTGAAGATGTATAAATTGAAAACTAGACTAAACTCGGACTTCCCTCTATCTTTTGTTACAACTTCGGACTCAATGATAAACCCTTAACCGACTCTATGTTATATATGTTCTGAGCATGCAAACCCTAATTGCATATGTTGCTGCGAACCTTATTCTCTTCTCTCTGCACAGCGATTTAACATCACGACTCACAAATCTCTACCTTCCTCTAGGTACCCTAACTAGATCTCGATTTTAAACCTTGTTGCATATATATGATTCTTGGCTACGTTTGTTTATATGAATGCATGAAAACATGTTTCTTGAATGTTAGGGTTTTTGTAATTTACATGTTCTTAATCCATGATGATGTTAGTTGGTTTCGTGTTTCGTATAGATACATGAATGCTAGGGTTTCGTTTATAACTTGATATTGATGATAGATTGTTGTTAAATTTGATGTATATGGTATGGTACATGGGGTAAGGGTCGAAATAGGGTTAGACGATATCATAAACTGTTTTTGTAGAAAGCTGAAAGCAAATACAGTATGTCCGAAATTTTCATCCGTCTTGAAACGGCTGTAACGGGGTCATAACCTAATGAAAATGTTTAGTCCTTGAGTCTAAAACGTAGTGTTTTGAAATGCGCTTCAAACCTCACTAGTTTCATAATTTTTCGACGAGTTTAAGTCACCCAAAAGATATTTACGGTATTAACAGCTCAGGCTGCGTTTTCCTGTAGAAATTACAACATATTACGAGAGTCGTAACTTGGTCTAGGATTGGAAATAGTACTTGAAATTTTAACAGTACATAGGACTAGGAGGTTAGAAAATTCTCTACCTAGAATTTCGTAAAACGGATTAACAAACATTTTTAAATAAATTATACCGTAAACTTTTGATAGAATGTGACGAATCAAACCTATATGTACTATATGATATTTATTGCCTTTTCTATAAAATTTTAGGCCTTGCAAAAATTGCACAAGGTCTACCCAAATTAACGACATGTCTCATTTTTAATTGGAATATTTATAGTAAGTTTACTATTTTAAATAAATTCTAGAAAACAACTCTAAAACTGATATGAAACTATGTAAGTTGAAACATGATGTTAGTGTTTTTTATTGGTTGTGTTAGTAGATATAAGGTGTCTATGCATGAATTAAACTTAAGTAAGCATGCTACATAATATGGGAGGTATACCCATTCATAATCACACGAGCGGATAATTAAGTGTCAACGTGTTGCATATTATGTGGTAGTTGCGTGCAGAATCTAAGTGTGCACAATTTAACTAAAACGGTAACCACATCAGGAAATGGTTAACCGCTGCTACTACAAATCATTTAATATTCTAGCCGAGCAAAACTAAGGTGAGTTCAAAACTCTTTACTAAAAGCATGCGTTCCTGGTTTGGGACAACACACTTATTTCCCCGGTTTGGGAAACACATACGGTACCCCTGGTTTGGGGCTACACGCGTGTCCCTAGATTGGGATCACACATACTCTACTATCCATGGATGTGGGAATAGTACACTTAACTAAACGCAAACTCTATCTAGAAGTCCCTACACATTTTACCGATTAGCATGCCGGGTTGGCAGGCAAGGTATTAGTTGATAGCGCTACTAGGTTTGACAAACCTCACACCGTGCTGGGAGTCAGGCATGAACTATTGACCTTTTCATTTCATCAATGCAGATAGACATTGATGAGAGCACAAAAACTATAACAACAACATCCGGTACACACAGTTTAGTTGTCTTGATGAGGGTTAGCTACCTGAGTCATGGTTTATAATGCTTTTACATGTGAACTTACCTTACGCTTTACGCTTAACCAAAATTGTGAATCCACCAACTTTGTGTTGACACACTATTTTGCAGGTCGTTAGGTATAGTTGCACGGAGGCTTGCAATTTGAAGAATGTCGTGGGTCATCAAACTTTACATTTTACTTATGCTATGAACTTGTGGTTTTTGATTTGTGTCTGCATTTTTTAACTTTTCTTCCACTATTAACTTAAACTTTGTTTTAGACTTTTGAACTTTGATCACTAATCGTGTTAATTGTGATGATTTTATAACTTTTTTTTTGGGTAAAGGGTTACCCCGGATTCTATATATTCACAACCAAAACAAAACAAGTAGTGTAGAGAGTCTACACTAGTTCAATCACAGGACATGCCCCATGAAAGTAAAACAATGAGAAAACAAGGAACACTACCACCTGGCAACAAAACGACTAGACTAACACTCTAGGAAAAGAAACCAAACAAACAAACACAACTACTCAATCAGCCATCGCCATCTTTGAGCTCCGCTCCATAAATCTCCCAGTCACCCAAAAGCCTTCTCACATTATCACAATCCTTGAGCTTCGCACCCATTAATTTGTATCGGACCTGTTGGATAATACTTTCACTAATAGTCTCAGGGGGCCTCAACTGGTTCTTGAATAATCTCGCATTACGTTCTTGCCAAATCAGATAAGCACTGGCCGCCACTAATAATCGAGCAACATAGTTCACTACAGATTTGGACTTGGACCGCACTAGAAGCCAGTCAACAATATCCTCCCATTTCGCTTGAACCGAATCCATTCCCACTTTATTCCTCACCATATGCCAAACTTGAGTAGAGAATTTACACTCGAAAAACAGATGATTATGAGAATCATAATTGGCATAACAAAGCAGACAGCACATCATATTCATGTTCTTTCTACGCGAGAAACCCCAATCCAAAATTTTATCCTGAGTAAGCAACTTGCGTCTCATGATTAGCCACATTAAAAAAGCATGCCGTGGGATACACTGAGCGAACCAAACAATAGGACACCACTCCACCTCCAACTCACGGTGCCTAACTGAATCCCATGCACGAGCCGAGGAAAACTCATAGAACTGGTCCCCTTTGCGCCATAACAGAGTGTCTTCCTTATTCGGATCAAAATTCAACTGATCAAGGTGGATAAGAACCGGAAAAGTATCTTTCCACGCGGCTGGCCAAGTCCAAGTAAGATTGGAATAAATGTCAGAAATTTTAGACTCCATATTGTAACCTGCGTTTGCAATAACTCTAGGCGAGATGAACTGAATTAGCGGACCTAAGTCACACCACGTATCGAACCAAGCTGATGTCTTTAATAATTGGTTCAACATAAATAGTGGCTGGATCCTAGTCAGTCGCATGCCTCGTGGTAAAACCCCGCATGTGGAATTTGAGGGTGTGACAGATTGGTATTAGAGCCATTGGTTAAGTGAACTTAGTTTAAAACTTTTGAAAAACCAGACTATAGCTGTTCTCTTTAGAAAACCACAATGACACCACATTCCAAATTGCAAGATTCGTCATTCTTATATGCATACATTAAACTCATATTTACTTGACACTTATACATGCACTATGTTAGTATCACACACAACACCTTGGCACAAGTACAAACTAAATATTTAAACATGATATACCTTAGGTAAGAGTGAATTCCCCTAACTCTAATTCGAAACCACAACACGCTAGTGGCAAGGGACCCGTCATTCCTGATTCACCTCCACGAGTTTCCTGATCTTACCCTTGGGCTAGGGTAAACCGACATGAGAAGCATCTACTTGTGATACCAACTTATGAGGAGCCTGCTACAGGTCTTAGCAAGAAACCACGAGAGCGAAACACAAAAAGGGAGACATCCGAGACTCCAAAACTATTAGAGAGGAGGAGGAAGACCCGGAGGAAGAACCAAAGGAAGATCTGGAGGAGGAGCCGGCTGATAGTGACAATGAAGGGTCTATTATGTCTAGTGCCGGCGATGAGGATCGACGACCCATTTATTCCTTTTGTTTACACAATTTATTTCTTTAAACTTAGACGGGGAGGCTTGTTTCCCATCCGACTGATGATTCTGAATTTTAATATTTGATTAGGAATACTATTGGGTTGACGCAATATATTTGTGTTGATTATTGAAATATCGAATGTTTTGGTTTATGACTACACTATTCTATTCCTTGTTTTCTTGTACTAAGTATGAAAATTATATACATTGTATATTTTCTTATGTTGGTATGTGGTGAATATTGGAAAGCATGAGTGGACGAAACGGTGGTCATGGTGGACGAGGAGGTATTTGCATGACTCAGGCTGAGCTTACGGCCCTAATTAACGATCGAGTCACCGAGGCTTTGGCGACATATCAGGCAACATACCCTGGAGGTAATCTATGGTTTTAAGTTATCTATTCTAATTTACTTATGACTCTCATATCCTTACTTGCTCTAAATTCTTATTAGGTCAACGAGCATAACCAACTCAACCACCTGTTTGCACCTTCAAGTCATTCATGGATTGCAAACCTCAAAACTCTTCTGGCACTGAAGGAGCCACCGGCCTTCCGCACTGGTTTGAGAAGGTATGTAGAGTCTGCTTTCGCAATGTGAAACTGCCCCATGGAAAGTCGGGTCAAGTTTGCTGCTGGAGTTTTAGAGGATATCGCGCTCTCCTAGTAGAACGTGCAAGTGCAGATACTTGGGTTGGAGGTCGCTAATGTTACTTCCTGGAATACCTTCAAGGACATGATGAAGGATGAATACTGTCATCGGGATGATATTTAAAAGCTAGAAATTGAATACTATACTCTCAAGATGACTAGATCTGAAATTGAAGCCTTCACTAAACAAACCAACGAGCTAGCTGCTATGTGTCCCAACATGTCAAACTCACCCTACAAGCGTATTGAGTTGTATCTCAATGGATTGGTCCCACGGATCCAAAGCATGGTAACTTCTACTAATTTACCTACTATTTCGCAGATTATCAGGCTTGCACACAAGCTTACCGAGCAGGTTGTAGAGCAATGCAAGCTACTAAAGTGCAATGCAATTGTTTCTGAAACCTCGACTGACAATAAGCGCAAATGGGACGGGAATCAAAACAAGGGTACTAGTTCTAACTAGCCCCCTCAGCAACAGAGAAAGTTTGATAGCAACAGGACCCCTAATCAGTATGTATCAAACAATCAAAGTCGAAGCTCCTATAAGGGAAATCAACCTATGTGTGATAAGAGCAACCGACATCACCATGGGCAGTGTTACCCAAACCACTGCCAGAGGTGCGGGAAGTCAGGTCATACAACAAATGTTGATACATGATGTCTGCTGCCTATGTCGTCGAGTCGAGTCATGAATGTAATAGGATTAAATGTTAGATTATACTGTTTTGTAATGTATAGTTTCCTTCGCATGAATGAAACAATCCGTACGAATGAACACATTTTAGTCCGTACAAATGGTGGGATGTCCATTCGTACGAGAGAGTCAAAGCCTCATCCGCACGGTTGTGATTGCCTATATATAGGTGTGTGGGTTGAGAGCTGAGTATGAGTTTTGGGTTTTGGATGGCAAAGCTCTATCCAACTGTTTTCTAGTTCTGTACATGTACAAACAATCAGTGAAACAGTGTTAAATAGTAGATCTTGTTTTTGTCACCTAGTCTAACGAATTCCGCACGTTAAGATTAGTTACACTGATATGGCTTGAGAAAGTTCGATGACAAACGGTCCTCACATGTGGTATCAGAGCTTGGAAGCCAATTTCAGAGACTTTACACAAGATTCAGGCCTTTGAAGACTTCTCATTCTACTCATTTTCTTCTTTTCATCATTTCTCATAGATTTAATGGTTGAAGCGGACTGAATTTTTCAAGGATTACATAAAACACATTTTTAACAAACCCTATGAAAAATCAGCTTAATATTCGATCAGAATCATATCAAAATCGTTAAAAAATAGAAATACAAATTAGCTCGCACAAAGGGACCTATCCGTACGAAAAAAATTCGTTCGCATGAAAGAGAAAATTTCATACGTTTGAAAATTCCTTCGCACGAAAGAGTTATTTCCGTCTAAAGAATTACCTTCGCAGGAATTGAAAAGTTTGATTGTTTGTATTTCAGGTTCGCACGAAACAAGTCTTCTTCTGCACGAATTCAGATTTTCGACAAAATGGAGAACAAATTCTACAACGTATTCGCAACAGCTCCTACTATGGTGGTTCAGAACTTAAACTTAGATAATGAACATGGTACGATGACTAAACCGCCAAAATTGTTGAATATGGACAAGTTCAAGGGTTGGCATGAACGGTTTTCCAATTGGTTCCAAGCAAATTATATGGATTGTTGGTTCTCAATCGTAGGGGAATATGTGGAACCTCTTGCGAAGAATGGTGAAAAGAAAATCATAATGCAATTTATACCGGTTGAAAAGGAAAATTTCATAAGGGAGAAGAAGATGCTAAACTTTCTCCAACAAGCTATCAAAGATTTTATCTTCACACTTTTATAGCACCAAGGAATAGCGCAGTCAATCTGGCCCGCGCTTAAACTCAAATATCAAGGGAGTCAATCGATACAGAAGAGTAAAAAATCCTTGTTAAAAAAGGAGTTCGATATCTTTACTTGTTTAAAGGGTGAATCTTTGAAATAGATAATTGAAAGGTATTGCTACTTGGTGGTTGAGATGAAGAGGTGAGGCATTACCAAAGAAAAAGACGAATTGGTGGACAAGTTGGCCGACACTTTACCACAGGGTGGTGATTGGTCAATATACTAAATGATCCTAAAAAACAATGACGGAGAATATGATAATCTAACTCTTGGAGGATTTATTGAGAAGTTGGAGGGACATCAGCTTGAACTGCAACAAGATATTAACTTTTACTACAAGAATAGTGGTTCATCTAACACACAAAGTCCAAAGATCTAGACCGCATTTTGGGCAGACAATTCTTCCGGATCATCTCCAAACAACTCGAGCAATGTCAATGGTTTCTCGTCATTTCCAAGTTTTGAACTAAACTCTCTGACTCAGAGTCCACAATCTTCACAGAGCTCCAACAATTACACAAGCCAAAACAATTCAAGACCACATGTGATTCAATGCAATATCGCTGAAAAGCTTCAGAATACTCAAGGTTTTGATGAATCGGTAACGAATCAGCATATGCCATTTCTGGCATCTATTCTCGAGTCATATGAAAGCTTAGTCATAGGAAAAATTGGCAATCAAAATATGACTAAGGAAAACTATGACCAAATTGATCCAGAGGAGCTAGAGTTGATCGACATAAAGTGGTGCATGGCCAGTATTGTTAGACGAGCGTATAGGTTCATGGAGATAACGGGAAGAAACAGTTTGGCTAGTGTAACCACCTTGGTTTTCACACTTGTATTTGTTTTGACTTGCATTGTAACAATTACCGTATCTGGAATGAAACTTATTTGATCCTACTTGCTTTGTGCTCATACCGATACAAACACGTGAAACAATTTCAAATTTGTTGAGTTTTTATGCTATTAAACACGGTTACATAAACTATAAAGGTTTATTGTGACTACTTGTGAAACTACTAGTTGAGGGACCTATTTGACATTCTTTAAAACCTGCTTGAAATCTATTACTTTTTAAGTTCAAGGACTAAAACCGTAATTAGTTGAAAGTACAAGTCCATGGGCTAAATTGTCATTTTTGAAACTATATAAATACAAGGGTTAAAGTGCAATTATTTCAAACTACAAGTTTAGGGTTCTTTTTGTAATTTTTGAAACATATTTTATAAAAGAAATAAAAATATATAAATTGTTTTAAAAAGTCTAGGGTTCCAATGGTCATTTTCTTAAACTTAAACTGTAGCGACCAAAACTGTTATTTTTAAACTTATATAAACTGAAAACCCTAACTGTGGTAGTCCTTTTATAAAGGTTTTCTTCTTTAAACATTAACTCAGTTAGCATACTTAACTGAACAGTACAGGGACTATTTGTGTCAATTTTGGAAACCTCAGGGACCAATTATGTACTTTTTATGAAAGTATAGGGACTGTTTATGCAACTTCTCGAAACTATAGGGACTATTTTTGTAAAAACTAAAACTTCAGGGACCAAAGTGTAAATATTCAAAAAATCGCACAAAAAGGGGGTCTTCTTTAAAGAACCGGCCCTTGTGGGATTCGAACTCGTGACCTCTCGTTTAGAACCGAAACGCCTTAACCAGTTTATCCTCCTACTAGGAGCTGCTAGGGTATAAGATTTAAATTCATTTATACACTATTTAGGATTATAATATTTAATTAATTATAATTCAAAACAAAAAGGGGTTTAAACCCCAATTGAACCAGCCACGAACAAGAATCGAACCCGAACACCCGCTGTACAAAACCAACGTCTTAACCAGTTTATCCTCCGTCTCGGAGCTGATATAACCTGAAGTTATATTGTATTTATAAACTCGTTATATTAAACTATATTATTTCAAACAAACATAGATCGCACTGAGGAACCGGAAATCAATTCTAAACGATTGTTTAGTGGTCATTGATCTGTCCAGAACATGTGTAAGGGGTCTACAACCCATACCCAACTCAACTGAACATTTAATCGACATATTTCGGTGCCAAAATTGCTGTAATCGGACTTTTTATTTAAAAATAAAAACAGATCAAAACCACTAAGAATTGTTGGATCTGAGATCAAATTGAGCTGGTATTTAAGTCCCTCAGACTCCCACGAACCTCTTACACCCTTCACAATCCACCAACACTTCGCATATTCCCAAATTGAAACCTGCAACTCGCCGGAACAGTAACACCTCGCTGGAATTAGTCGAACCATCGATCCAGACGATACCGGTCAGTTTAATCTTTGCCAATTTATTTGTTTTTGGTTATATTATTCTATTTAAACTAAACTTAAACATAAACACCAGGCCTGGCCCAGTGGTTGTGTCTGTTTGTTTGTAACCGGTTGTCCCGGGTTCGAATCCGGGGACAACCAAACCTTTCTATTCCTTTTATTTTTAATACTTTTAACATTTCAATAATTTTTATAACATTATTAGACACTGTTACTTTTATTAAAAATATAAAGTTAGTCAATTTATTTATAAAACTAATTTTTATGATATTAAAACAGTTTATTATTAAATAATTCATAATAAATCAATTTTTAGGAAATAAATACTGAAACTTTTATGTTAATTATTTTAAATGGTGAACTTTACAAAAATAATATTGTTACTGATATTTTATATAATTTTGATATTTGTATAATTAAATCAGTTTTAATACTTATGAATATAATTTAATTTAGTGTAATTAAATTATATAACTATATAATTTATATCCAAAATTATTTTAGACATATTACTGAGTTTATATAAACTTAGAATCTGAATTTTTATTATATTTAATTATTTAGATAATTAAACTTATATGAACTTATTCATTGATATTTTAAACAAATTAATTCATTTTAATTATTTAAAATGATTCCAAGACCATAATAATTATTTTAAATCAGTGATATTCAAGTTCAATAATTAAAAATGTTATTTTTAATTATTCAGATTTAATATAATTAATTTGATAATTAGTTATATAATTATCATATTAATTCTTTTAAACAAAATATTTATCATTTATCAAATAATATATATTTTAAACCATCTAAACTAATTTATAATTTTTATAAATTAATTATATCACTTGTACAATATTTTGTCAATGATCATTATATTCAATTATGATTGTTTAATTATACAAGTTAATTATATTTGATTTATTATTACAAATGTTTATATTAAATCAATTGTATAATTTTGCAATTTATGTTAATTGAATATTTTCTTATAAATAATTCCTTTATATCATACTCATTTTCCGAGTTCTCTACTAGGTTATCCAAACCACATAATCACCGTTTATCCAAACCCTATTAAATTCTATAGATTTAGGATTTCCATTCAAAAACAATTAAACGCTTTTATTGATACAAATTCTATATTGTTGCATGTTCAATCTATTAGAGTGACGTGGAAATCTTGTTCCCAAAAACTCTTAGACGTGTTTGGACTTACCCGCAATCAAGGTGAGTTCATAGTCCCTTTTTACAATTATTTTTGGGATGAAACATATGATACGATGTGATACAAACTTATTTGCTATTTGTGGTTTCCCCGATTGTCCTTGCATTTGCTTAATACTTCTTATTGTTGCTTTAACGTGTTTACGTTCATTAACTTGCAAAAGCCCAAAGGTTATATTATAGCGCTATAGGTGGGACGCCCCATCTCACTTCCAGTGAAACTATTTGTTGCAATTGTTGTTGTTGATACTCATGTGAAACTTTTTGGAAGTGTGGTGATAGACCCGTGTTACGTCATAACGAAGGTTTAAATGTACCACCAAGTGACTACTTGTATTACTCTTTTTCTTAAAGACATATCACATGCCACAGTGTTAAACCATTTTCATATCACATTGTTATTTTTGCCTAACAAAACCTATGAATTCACTCAACCGTTTGTTGACCCAACATTTTTCTAACATATGTTTCAGGTGACAATGTTTGATGCTATGATTTGCAAGAATATTTCATATAGGATTGATCAAGATTTATGCCTTAGATTAAATCCGAATCTATCATTTGTGAAACAATTTGTTATGATGTATTTTGTTTATGTACTCTTATTTACTCGGATGTGAACGCAATCTCTTTAATTGAATCTAAACTATATTTCAACTTAATTTAATCATCATGTGCTCAAATGCATTCTGCCATGTTTCGTGATGCCCTTGACTTTTCCGCCTCCGGTCAGGGTGTCACAGATTGGTATCAGAGCCATGGTTATAGGGATTTAGGTTATTAGTAATACTTTGACCTAGACTATAACTTACCTAGGACACTTTCCATTAGCAAACTCTTCTGTTATCTTTGCCTTTGCCTTTGTCTTCATCCCTATCCTTATCTTTTGTAACCAATGCCTCGTCACCACGGATCTCATCTTTAGATTTTACAAATGCTCATCACCTATCCTTAAGTGATTATTTTCAAAACCTCCTCTGATTTTTAAATTCTCATGCGTTGCTTGAACTACTTGCATGTTACTTTATTTGCTCATTATTTATTATCTTTTGGACCTTTAAACATGTACGTCACTTATGTGTTAATACTTGACATACTATTCTTATGTGTCAATACATGTTTTATTTTGTGTTAATATTTGTTCTAATACTTCATTCTTTATGTGCCATTCTGGACATGTTTATACTTGTTTGCTTAATCTTCAACATACGCTTTTCTTCATTTTACTCGACTATTCTAAATCCGCAAACACTCGTATTATACAAACGAGACAAATTCACCAAAATAGGAGTGAAATCTATAATTTGGTGAACGACTCTCAATCTACCAATTCTTTTATACGAGATTCATCATCAAGCTAGGAGTGAAGTCCTCATCTTGATGAAGAATTTCAATTTTGAATTCTAGTGGACCATCGTCAAAGTGTTGAAATTAAATTTTGACCCGACGAGTACCAACCACACTTAGGATACAAAATCGCCAAGTTAGGGGTGAAACCTGCACCTTGTCGACTAGTTCCACTCCTTGATTTTCTCATAAATCTCGCCAAGTCTTGAAATTTCGATTGATTTAGGAAATGTAGTAACCGGAAGGGTAAATACCGTTAACTGACTTGTCGGCGAGATTATTCCACCTATTAGTCCAAGGCATGCTTCTCAAATTCAAAAGACTTTTCGACCACTTTGGTTAAAATTCCGTTTTGGAACCATCCAAATTTTAAATCAAACATGTGATTCTGTTATTTATTTTATACTAAATCTTTTTCCTACATTTATACATATGCATGATTTCATAAAATTTTGTTTATATTTCTTATAACAACAAATGGAGACATATCATCAAGATAGGATTGAGTTCCTTACCTTGACGGAATTTTCCATTTCATATTCTTGTGGATTCTTACCAACAAGTCGGAATTTGCTCCTCACTTGGTAAGTAACATCCACATTTTAGGAACGAAATTGTCAAGATAGGAGTGACATCCACACCTTGATAACTAGTTCCACTCCTCGTTTTTCAATCTCGCCAAAGTTTCAAATTTTTGATCGAATGGAAACGTGTAGTAACTGGAAGGGTAAGCACCGGTAGTCGGGACGTCCTGTCTAGGCTGGCAATTCGTACAAATCCAAATTAATGGACCAGTTTGCCCACCTGGGGACTATCGATGAGAGTGCAAAATACCTAGAGGCCAAAGCACGTTACCCTAATTCGAAAGGACTTTTGATTTATTTCGGTTTAGTCAAAGTTCCATTTTGGAACAATCCAAGTTTTAATCAACCTACATTTTACTATTATCAATTTTATACGATACAATCCCCTCTTTTTCAAAATTCAAAATTTTCTCGAGATCATACATTTTCAAATTCAAATTTTCAAACTAGCTGCAGTAAACTGTTTTAGAACGTATCATGGAAGCCTTAACCGATCGTATGGTGTAAGCCGAAATTTCCTTATCTATACAAGAAACTCACTACTCGAGTTAATCTACACAAGAACTACAACTTCTGATATAATTCAACACATACCCAAAATAACCCATACCCAAACTTTTCTTAGTTCAACAAAACCCAATATTCCAATGACAAATTTCCCAGTAGCATATGCTAAATCTTCAAATGCAGCAGAAATTCATCCATTCCTTCGGTTTACTGATTTACCCAATCGAGAGAGGTATCGAAAACTCAAGCATCTTGAAGTTTTTACTATTAGCGGTATTGATTGGCATCGAATGGGAATGTTTGATTCCAACGGTTTACTGACAGGATTACTACCACCTAATACGCCCTGGCACCGTTTCTTCGACATCCTAGAACCATCATATGATGAACTGGTATATGAGTTCTTGTCCACTTTCTATTTCAAATATAATAAAAGTCTTACCAATGAATCCATTCATTTTTGACTTTGTGGGCAACCTCATACTATGTCATTAACAGAATTCGCAGTTCATCTAGGCATATATACAGATGAAGAAGTTAAACAACCCATTTTTATGGAGGAATCAACCTCTTATTCCTCCGCGAAAATGACAGAATATTGGCGATGCCATTCATCAAAAGAATGGTGTAGCAACAATAATTCTATGAACTTCACAGACCCTCGTTATTGATATATGCACCGTGTTTTAGCCAACACTATCACGGGGCGCAAGTATAATCAACAAAGGGTTAGTTTAACCGAACTTTTCCATCTACATAGTATTTTTGAGCAAGTTCCTTGTAATATTGCCCACGAGCTTGCTACATATTTTTTTAGTCAACAAACAAATCCTCTGAGAAGTCTCATGGGAGGGTCTTACATTACAAAAATAGCAAAATCATTAGGTGTCTTAAGTCATCAGATTATCCAAGGATTATCTCCACCAAAGGCACCTGAGATTGTAAATTTTCACACCGCTAGGCTAACCCCTGTTCATATTTATACACCAACTCAACCATTCCAGTTGGAGGGAGCTCCAGTTATCTTAGAAAGTACCTCCACACAAAATTTACAACAATCATTGTTGCAGCTTCCTCAATCGTCTTTTTATCGATTTGATCTGCAACCACAGCTGCCACACATACAAGAACATATTACAACTAACCTATCCCAACCATTAACACCAAACGTCTTACAAAGCTTCTCACCGTTAGTTTTCGAGGAGGATTCAACGATGCAAGAAACTTTGTTTGATGAAAACATGATGATCCAAGAACAGTTAGCATCGGAATCATTTTTGCAATCACCATTAGAGCCACAATTTTTCCAGTCACTATTAAACGAAGTAGAACAACAACTGCCACCAACTGATATAGCAGGCCCAAATACGGTGCCTCAAATGAACCTACCTCGAGAATCAATGGGAGTCGAAGTGACTAGGTTAAACGATCAGGTTCGAAATTTGTCTCAACAAATAAAATGGCTGACAGAAAGAAATAAATGGTTGGAAGACATGGTAAGACAATTAGCTGCTCAGATGCGACTGACTCTACCACCTCCACTACCTTATAGTTCTGAGTCTGAATTTGATTCATTACATGATTTATTTCAAATGTAAATTGTTCACATCATAATAGACTATCAGATTTTTTTTTCTTTTTATTACAAATTTAGTATAACATAGTGATATACAAAACAATCTCAATACACTCAATGATGCTCATAGATTCTTCAAAAACTATCAATACCACAAGATGCTCTAGAAACAAACTCCTGACTTATCTTTTCAATCATTACAATTACATTCTACGGTCTCTTTCGATTAAATTTCGGGACGAAATTTCCTAAAGTAGGGGAGATTGTAACCACCTTGGTTTTCACACTTGTATTTGTTTTGACTTGCATTGTAACAATTACCGTATCTGGAATGAAACTTATTTGATCCTACTTGCTTTGTGCTCATACCGATACAAACACGTGAAACAATTTCAAATTTGTTGAGTTTTTATGCTATTAAACACGGTTACATAAACTATAAAGGTTTATTGTGACTACTTGTGAAACTACTAGTTGAGGGACCTATTTGACATTCTTTAAAACCCGCTTGAAATCTATTACTTTTTAAGTTCAAGGACTAAAACCGTAATTAGTTGAAAGTACAAGTCCATGGGCTAAATTGTCATTTTTGAAACTATATAAATACAAGGGTTAAAGTGCAATTATTTCAAACTACAAGTTTAGGGTTCTTTTTGTAATTTTTGAAACATATTTTATAAAAGAAATAAAAATATATAAATTGTTTTAAAAAGTCTAGGGTTCAAATGGTCATTTTCTTAAACTTAAACTGTAGCGACCAAAACTGTTATTTTTAAACTTATATAAACTGAAAACCCTAACTGTGGTAGTCCTTTTATAAAGGTTTTCTCCTTTAAACATTAACTCAGTTAGCATACTTAACTGAACAGTACAGGGACTATGTGTGTCAATTTTCGAAACCTCAGGGACCAATTATGTACTTTTTATGAAAGTATAGGGACTGTTTATGCAACTTCTCGAAACTATAGGGACTGCCCTTAGGTGATAACCACAACGAGAACACAATTTTCGAATCCGCTTTGAAAACTAATCATCTGTTCTAGGATGATTGATTACTAGGTTTTGAACCCTTTGTTATAAGGTTTTGAACCCTTTGAGTTTTCAAAATCTCGTCAAAGTTTGGGTCTAAATAATGTGAACACGTGCAAACTGGAAGAGTGAATGCCTGTACCCTGAGTTTTCTGTCTAAGGCTAGAGTGTTCGTACAAATCCACATAATCGGACCAGTCACTCTTACCTAGGAACTCTTGGGGTGAGTGTTCACTTATAGGAGAGCATGTCTTCGGCGATACATTATATTGACCCATTTACTTTGATTAGTCACTGCGTGTCGTTTGTTTGTTCGAGGTAACGAACAAATGATCGACTTCCTTGTGTTTTATCGATACATCTCTTGCTTTTCCTAATTATCAACCTCACTCGTTTCTCATATCTCCTTGTTAGACCATGCCTCCTCAACGTGAAGCACAATCTTTTACTATTGAAGAAATCGCAGCCCTGGTCTCTCAGCAAGTGGCTGCTGTGCTTCCCGGTGTTGTGACCCAAGTCCACGAGATATACAACAACAACAATAATAACAACAATAATGCACAGTGTAATTTCAAGAATTTCAATTCTGCTAAGCCTCTAAAGTTTTCTGGGTCGCAAGGAGCAACTGCGCTCCTGCATTGGTTCGAGAGTATCGAGAGCACATTCAGACATGTGCAGTGTCCGAATGCGCGAAAGGTTGAGTTTGCTTCGAGCGTGTTTGAGAAGCGAGTGCTTACCTGGTGGAATGGTATTATGCGCGATAGGGGTGCCGAAGTGGCGTTGGCACAAACATGGGAAGAGCTTCGAGCTCTCATGATGAAAGAGTTTTGTCCCCGTCACGAGGTTCGAGCTTTGGAACGAGAGTTTGACGATTTAAAGCAAGATGGGGCTGAGCACCGTGCGTACACGGATCGTTTTGAGGAACTCAGTCTATTGTGTCCCACCATGGTTACCCCACCAGAGAAAGCAATCGAGAGATATATCGATGGTCTACCCGATTCTATGCTGGATATTGTGATCGGTGTTAATCCTACTACCCTTCGTCAAGCGATCGAGTTGTCTGCTACCGTGACTGAGACTCAAGTCAGGGAGGGTAAACTCACCAGCAAAGGTGATAAAAATAAGGCGGCTGATTCTGGGAAGGACAAGAAAAAGGGTAAGGGTAATGAAGGTGAGTCGTCGAGGAAATCGAGGAAGCGAAAGGGTGCCCAGAATTTTGCTGTTACGGCACAGACTGATCAGAACCCACCGGCTCAAACTCCTGCGAAGAAGGCGTATGCTGTTACCGCACCTCATTGTGCTCGCTGCAATGGTCATCATGTTGCACAGCAAGCTTGTAAGCAGTGCTCTACGTGTGGTAAACTTGGGCATTTGGTCAATGTTTGTCGTTTAGGACAAAATCAGGTTGCCCAGGTTCAAGCTCCGGTACAAGGGAATGCTGCGAGATTCCCACCGGGTTCATGTTTCAATTGTGGAGAGTTTGGTCACTTCCGCAACAACTGTCCGAGGCTGGTGAATGCAAACGCGAATGCTAATGCGAACGTCAACACTAATGTGAATCCTGCTCGAGGGCGAGCATACAATTTGAATGCAAACGAAGCGAGGGCTGACAACGAGGTGGTGAATGGTACGTTTCTTGTTAATAATCGACCTGCATCTATTCTCTTTGATTCTGGTGCCGATAGAAGTTTTGTTTCGTTATCTTTTGAACCTTTGCTTGCGATACCTAGAACTAAATTGAGGAAACCCTTATCTGTGAAAATTGCTACTGGTAATCCTCTTGTTCTCGATTCTGTTATTCATGGTTGCCAGTTAAACCTTGATAACCATCTTTTTCCTATTGACCTCACACCGATGCAACTTGGGAGCTTCGACGTTATCATTGGAATGGATTGGTTAACCAAACACCACACTGAGGTGGTTTGTTTCGATAAGATTGTTCGTATCCCTTTGTCTTCTGGCGAAATTCTAGAAGTTCGTGGCGAGAAACCTTCAGGTGGACTAAAGCTTATGTCATGTATGGAAGCTCAGAGGTATTTGAGAAAAGGATATGTTGCATTTCTAGCACATGTCACCGAGGAGAAAGGCAAGAGCAAGAGTATTCAGGATATTCCGATTGTTCGGGATTATTCAAAGGTGTTTCCTGATGAATTGCCTGGTTTGCCTCCAGTTCGTCAAGTCGAATTTCATATTGACCTTGTACCCAATGCCAACCCGATTGCGAAAGCACCTTATCGTCTTGCACCGTCAGAGATGCAAGAGTTATTAAAACAGTTTCAAGAATTATCTGATAAAGGATTCATCCGTCCGAGTTATTCACCTTGGGGAGCTCCTGTCCTCTTCCTGAAAAAGAAAGATGGGTCTTTTCGAATATGTATCGATTATCGTGAGCTTAATAAGCTTACCATCAAGAATCGATATCCCCTACCTCGAATTGATGATCTCTTCGACCAGCTGCAAGGTGCTTCGTGTTTTTCTAAGATCGATCTGCGTTCTGGGTATCATCAACTTCATGTTCTCGAAGAAGATATTCCCAAAACTGCTTTACGCACGAGATATGGACATTACGAGTTCACTGTCATGCCTTTTGGTTTGACGAATGCCCCAGCTATCTTTATGGACTTAATGAATAGGGTCTGTAAACCTTATTTAGACCAGTTCATCATTGTGTTCATCGACGATATTCTCATTTATTCGAAGTCTCGAGCCGAGCACGAGCAACACCTTCGCTTAACATTGGAAATCCTGAAGAAGGAACAACTTTTCGCTAAATTCTCCAAGTGTGAATTCTGGCTTAAAGAAGTTCAGTTTCTGGGTCATATAGTCAACGAGCAGGTATTCATGTGGATCCATCCCAGATTGTTGCTATTAAGGATTGGAGTACGCCGATGACACCTACAGAGATTCGATCTTTTCTTGGTCTTGCTGGTTATTATCGTCGATTCATTTCTAATTTCTCGAAGATTGCGGTTCCACTCACTGCTTTGACTCAGAAGAATAAGCCTTTTGAGTGGGGACCCAAGCAAGAAGAAGTGTTTCAAACGCTGAAGAAAAAGTTATGTAATGCTCCTGTTCTATCTCTGCCCGAGGGAAGCGATGATTTCGTTGTCTATTGCGATGCGCCCAACTTAGCCCTTGGTTGCCTCCTCATGCAACAAGGTAAGGTTATAGCATATGCATCTAGGCAATTGAAAGTTCACGAGAAGAACTATACGACTCATGATCTTGAGTTAGGAGCTGTGGTTTTCGCGCTTAAAATCTGGAGACACTACCTCTATGGAACGAAGTGTGTGGTTTTCACAGACCACAAAAGTCTCCAGCATATTCTCAATCAGAAAGAGCTGAACATGAGGCAACGACGTTGGGTTGAACTCTTGAACGATTACGATTACGAGATTCGCTACCATCCTGGTAAGGCGAATGTCGTAGCCGATGCGCTTAGTAGAAAGGAGCGAGTCAAGCTTCATTCTGTTCGAACTCTATCTGATCTCCAAACCCGTGTCCTTCAAGCTCAACGATCCTGTGTGATCAAGGGTTTATTGAAAGATGAGCTACCGCTTCAACTTGAGCTTAAGCTCGAAAGGAAAGACGATGGTTTACTCTACTTCAAGGATCGTTTGTGGGTTCCGAAACAAGACGATCTCCGCACCCTAGTGATGGACGAATCTCATAAGTCTCGATATTCTATCCATCCTGGTGCTGATAAAATATACAAGGATCTTCGTACTCAGTACTGGTGGCCTGGTATGAAGAAGGATGTTGCCTTGTACGTGTCAAAATGCCTAACTTGTCTCAAAGTCATGGCTGAACATCAACGACCTTCTAGTTTGCTTGTACAACCAGAGATACCGGTTTGGAAGTGGGAGAACATTGCTATGGATCTCATCACTAAGTTACCGCGTACATCTAAAGGTCATGATGCTATTTGGGTTGTTATCGATCGATTAACGAAATCAGCTCATTTTATTCCGATTCCCGAGGATCTATCTGCTGATAAGCTTGCAAAGATTTATGTTGATGAGATAGTATCTCGACATGGTGTTCCGTTGGATATCATTTCTGATCGTGATGCTCGATTTTCATCTCATTTCTGGAAGACCATGCAATTTGCTTTGGGAACCCAACTGAATCTAAGCACTGCTTATCATCCCCAAACAGATGGTCAATCTGAAAGGACGATTCAAACTTTGGAGGATATGCTTAGAGCATGCGTGATAGACTTTGGTGGTAATTGGGATTCTCATCTGCCATTGATCGAGTTCTCTTACAACAACAGTTATCATGCTAGCATTAAAATGGCACCATTCGAAGCTCTCTATGGTCGAAAATGTCGTTCACCTGTCTGTTGGAACGAGACCGGTGAAGCTCAACTTACTGGACCTGAGCTCGTTCTGGAAACAACAGATAAAATCAAGAAAATTCGCGATAATCTTGTGACAGCTAGATGCCGTCAAAAGAGTTATGCGGATTTACAACGCAAGCCCTTAGAATTTCAAGTCGGAGACTGTGTCCTACTCAAGGTATCACCTTGGAAGGGAGTGGTGAGATTTGGAAGGAAAGGAAAACTTGCACCTCGATATGTGGGACCATTTAAGATTGTGGAAAGAATTGGGAAGGTTGCCTATCGACTAGAGCTACCTCCAGAGCTTGGAAATATTCACCCGACTTTTCACATGTCCAATTTGAGAAAGTGTTTAGCTGACGCTGATCTTCACATTCCTCTCGACGAGATCCGAATCGATGAAACGATGCACTTTGTCGAGAAACCAGTGGAGATCGTGGACCATACTTTCAAACAGTTGAAGAACAAACGGATTCATTTGGTTAAAGTTCGTTGGGAGTCCAAACGTGGACCAGAGTTTACTTGGGAACGTGAGGACCAAATGAAGGCAAAATATCCGCATTTGTTTTCACAAGCTTCCTCTAAATAAAATTTCAGGACGAAATTTCCTGAAGTAGGGGAGACTGTGACAACTGTACTTTGTAATCGATGTACGATGTAAAACAATGATGATTATTAATAAAACAATGTGATTTGGTGTTACTATATGTGTTTTGATGTTATTATGTGTGTAATTGTGTTTGGTGATTTTACAATTAAATTCGACTCCAATTTCAAGCTTTAAATCGCTTTCTGGAAGGTTATACGCAAACTGGTGCGTAAACGCAGTCAGTATAACGCGACAAACACTCCGGAATAGTGACATAGGCTTAACATACCTTAAATAACCTCCACATAACTTAGAAATAAGCTTTGGATGGTTTGGTGTATTGAAATCAAGATTGTTCGATCGCAGGGACTAGTTGTGTCAAACTGCGAAACTATACCGATTTGTATAGTAACAAACACTTCGGAACTTGATCATAAGTTAAACATACCCTAAATATCCTTTACATAGCTTAGAAATAGGCTTTGAGGGGTTCGGTATGCTAAAACAAACTTTATTGGTCATTCAGGGACTAAAAGCGTCAAAAAGTGCACAAGTTTGCATTTTCGCGCATATCTGACTTTCTGAATATATCCGCACATCCAAAAATTTATGTAATCAGTAAAATATTTTATTTTAGTGGTTGGCATGATAAAATTCCATTCGTCGCTTAATTTGGATCGTTTTTGCGTTCGTTACGACTTCCGTCGTAATTAACCGAACAACGCAACCGTACGGCCAAACGAACCGACACCCGAGATGTTTTCAAGCATATTTCATGTTCCCTATGTCTTAACATCATTTTGGAGCTTGAAAATGGGTTTGACGGGTGTTAGAAGTGCCGAAACGCAACGAAACAATGTGCAGGGGCTAAACTGTAAATAAGTGAAAGTGTCTTGTCTGCAGGTCCCTTACGGACCGTATGGACCACAGCCTTACGGTCCGTAAGCTTGTGCCAGCACCACAGAATTGCAGAAACAATGAATCTGGCCTATTCCACTTGCTCAAATGGTTTTTATCCCTTGAATTACACACTATGGGCTGGTATTTGACGTCCCCATGGTATTCAAAACCTTGTGCCCAAGTGTAAGGCCAAGATCATTCCCTCTTCTCCAAGAAATGATCCAAATGGTTGTGAAATTAATATAAATAGCAAGGCCCTCTTGCTCATTTCTTCACACTTGATCTGAAATCAGCTCTAAGTTGGGGTGTTTACACTTCATACCTGAGCTATTTTAGATCAAACATCCTTCTTGGACCTTTTGTAAGTCCTCTCCTTGCTTGTTCTTATATTTCAAGCATGAAAGTCAAACAAGTTTGACTTTCAGCTTTGAACAGTCAATGGTCAACACAAAGTTCCGTTGAACTTTGCAACTTGAGCGTAATCACGATGGTTATAGTCCCTTGTGACTATACCTACTGATTACCACGTTGACTAGGCATAGTGACGAGTCGTAGTTTCGGGCAAAATGCGTGTTTATGCGTATTTTGTAACCAAACTACTCTTGGATATCAAAACCGTTTGTTTTGATATCAAAACATGTTTTCTAACTTAACTAAACATGTTTTAGCATGTTTAGCTCGTCACTTTTAGTTTAGTGCTTGTGTAGAGTTGTAAGTCAAGCGGACTAAACACCCGCTTAGACTTTCGAACACGACCCGTTTGGTCGATCATTAGGATCCGACCAAACATGTTTAGTGACCATAGTTGCATAGGGAATAACCTTCGGAGGTTATACCTTATGGTCACCTAGTTTAGGTAGTTGTATGATAATTAGTTTATATGCCTTAGGTAAATGACCAAAATGTCCTTTTCATGAATAATTGGTAATTAAGCATATGTAACATAAACTTTTGTCACGTAGCTGTTTATGCAATATTTAAACATGATTAGGCATATAACACTTGTCATATGACTAGTTAGACGTCTCGAATGCGCCTTTGCGCGCACGACGCGTTAAAGTAGCGTAAGCTATCTTAATGGGTCGCAACGGGTCGAAAGCACTTAGGTTAGGTTCCAATTTAGGATGTAGGCTTTGTTAAACCATATCACATGAGTTCTAACACTCATTTGGTTTACAAGACCTCATCCTATCTGATCTTCCGATTTAGGCTTCTATTGTTTGACTAGTGATTCGATTACTAGGTGCTGTTTGATTTCTCTGGTTTGCTCGAGTTTTTTGAAGTTCTATTGATTGAGGATACTTTGCACTCCAAGTGAGTACATAGTTCCCCTATTTTACTGTTTTCAATTGTTTTGGGGTGATTCATATGTGCTAAATGTTTTCAAGGTTTTAACGATGGTTTTCAAAACGATTTTCGATATTGTAACGACGATTTCAAAAACGATTAAGATGGTTTATACTAAACTAATAACAATTTCAATAAAGTGAATTAAACTAGTTGGTTGTATTTACATAACGAATGGCATTCATTAACATTGATCAAGCCGGCCAGTATTAGGTTATGGTACCATATGATCTGAAAAATCCCATTATCATACTGCACCCATGGTTATGTGTGGGTTAGGTGGGTAATGACTGAATCTGAATGTTAATTTACCCTTTGGTGGTTTATTAATGCGAGAGCGAGATAGTCGAGTCACGAAGGTTTGAATGGTAATAGCGAGGCAACCACAAATAGTTTTCACACTTAAAACGAGGATGATTTAAACGATTTAAACGAATTAACGATGTGGGAACGATTCATACGAGATTAAACGAGTTGGATAAGCGATTGGTTTTTGGTTAAGTGTTTTGATAACGGGACGGGTGTAATGTGGTGAAAACATGGTAGATACGCCGCTGGTGCTTCTTATATATAAGTGTTTTCAACATATTACATACCGTGGCGTTATTTAGTTCACTTGGGTAAACGATTTTGGAACGATGTCACACAAACGAGGTTTTCGAAATGATATAAACCATACGAGTTTTATTAACGAGATTTATTAACGAGTTTTATTAACGATTTAATACGAGATGTTTTTCAATTTGCTATACTAAAACAAATGTTTTTGGGTTAAGAATCATGGCTACGAGGTTTTATAAACTATAACCCGCTTGATTTGAATTGGTTAATTAAGTTGCAATATTATACTCTTTTCAAAACAAGGTTTTTAATAAAATATTGCAACATTTAAACTAGCCATGAATCCGACACTCCTATAAAACCTATGTACTCGCCAACATTTCTTTGCTGACTTTGTTTTCACATATGTTTCAGGTGTTGATGCTTGATGATGATTACTAGGATGCATGAGTCACATAGGATCTGGACGAGGCCTTAGTGACATAATAACAATATTAGTCGATATGTAACTTGTTTGTTTGTGTTAAGAAAATGTTAATGCTTAATTTTATCAATAAAACGAAACACTTTTTTATCCATGGTTATGAAACGATAATTCTGCCACGACACTCCCCGACGTTTCCGCCACGGTTTTGTTGTTTTAACGCAGTCGCGGTGTGACATTGGTACCACGAACAAACCTTCTAATATGATGAAGGTACTTAATTACCTCACATGGAAAGACTGATTTCAGTCTTTTATCGAATATCAGGACACACGGATGTGGATCTGTATTTAGGAGGGGTACGTGAACCCAACTCATGAGTTTGAAGGCAGACAAAGGGTCACTGCATATGTTAATATGGAGGCTGAACATATGAAGATGTACGAGGCTGAAAAGAGAGCTTTAGCTGCAATCAAGATATCTTTACCAGATGGCATCAAACATACCTTCAAGAAGTACACTACTTCAAAGGAAATGTGGGATGCCCTAGAAAAGAGATATCGGGGTAATGCTGATGTTAAAAAGAATAAAGTTGATCTACTGAAGAAGCAGTTTGCTGTCTTCAAGTGTATGAGAAACGAGTCACTTGAAGATATCATTACTAGATACTGCCATCTAATGACAGAAATGGACGATTATAACATAGACAGTTATACTGACATTGAAATCAATGACAAGCTGCTTGATGCTTTACCTACAAAGTGGGATATCTACACTCTCATGATTAAGGGTGAAACATATTATGAGACAAAAGAACTTGAAGAAGTGGTTGGTAAGCTGAGAGCTTATGAGCTCAATATGAAGAAGAAGGAAACAAGATATGATCAGGTTCAAGATCCAGGAGTTTACAATGGACTTCCATCTTCTTCGTCTCACAACGCTTCTAGTGTCTCTGCTGCTGCGTTCCTTTCATGTGAAAATGAGTAGGTTACCATTAATGCAGAGGGTGATGTATGTTTTGTTGCTGCTTCAAGTGGGTCAACAGGTGCTAAAAGACAATCAACAAGTAATTAGAGTACAAATACCAAGCCATGCCTATGAGTGTAAAGGCTGCTGAAGAACATCTTGCCTTGCTTGCTTCTTTCTTTGCATCTTACGAGAATTACATTCAAGGAAATATATCTAAGCTAGCTACTTTCGATGAAGATTATGATCAGATTGACCCTGATGACTTAGAGGAGATGGATCTACAATGGCAAATGGCAATGATTTCTAGACGAGTGAAGAGGTTTATGAACAGGACAGGAAGGAAGTTCGTGGGCCAGAGTGTTGGTTTTGACAAGACCAAAGTGAGGTACTTTAACCATCAAAGTTATGGACATTTTGCTATGTAATGTCAAAGACAAAAAACAGAGGCTTCGGGTCATAGTTCAAGTAACAGGAATGCAACAAATAACACTGGCTCAAAGGCTTTGAACTCTACAGCACGTGAAGGTTCGTATGATTGGAGCGTTCATTTGGAAGGTGATGAGAATGTCACTTAGGAATTCATGGCAGAGATAGTGCTAGTTGAAGATGTTGAAGCACAAGTAGATGATGCGGAAGCAAAGGTGGATGCTGAAGTAGAGAAGGAAAATGAAGCTGAAGAAGTTAAGGCTAATCAGACTACAGAAGCTGAAAAGGAAAATATACAGCCTGATGATGAAAAGGATGATGATGAGAAGGATGCTGCATATAGAAAGAAGGTAGCTGAACTTGCTGATCTCATGGCCAACTTAGACAAACCAACTAGAGAGGTAAGTTCTAATTCTGTTTGTTTAAGATGTCGGAAATTACAGGGTGAGGTTGATAGGTTATCAACTATAAACCAAAGTCTGTATAACGAGAGTTCAAGCATAAAAGAGTCAAACTTTTTCGTAAAAAGAAATGAGTCTATGTATCTGAAGAAAATTAAGGGTTATGAAACTGAAATTGAAATTTTAACAGCAAATTAAATGAAAAGCTTCAAATTATAGACTTAGCTCATGATACGATTAGTGAGAAAACAAAAGAGATTTACGAAAAATGCAAAGAGTTGTCAGATGCACAACTCAAGATTGTTGAACTTGAAAAGAAATTGAGTCAATTCAGAGATTCTACTTTTTTAATGAAACACATGATGGGTGTCTTGAAGAAAAGTAATGATAAGAGAAGTGTGGGCTTCCAAGGCTTTAATGAGGTCCCACCTCCTCTTAGTCATGACTATTCTTTCTTGTCTGATGAAGATGAGTTAACAGACTTTGTGTCAACTGCACCAAGTAGTTTTACATTAAGTCAAGGTGATGTGTCTGAGAGTGATGATGCTAGTGTTAAAAAGGAAAATAACAGTGAACCCGTCTTGATAAAGAAAAATTCACCGTCTAAGAATAAAAACCAAACTTTTGTTAAAAAGGTTACCTTTGTTCAAGGAAGTGACATAAAAAATGAGACAACTGTTATTGAAAATGAATCGAATGTAGAGTTTGCTAAAAAATATAGAAAAATCTAAATACAAGCAAACAGAACAACGTCTTTCTAAGGCATCATCATCATCAAATGAAGGATCTAGTTCAAAGACTTCTATAAAGAAGTCTTCGGCAAAAAGATCGTGCTTCAAGTGTCACACAAAGGGACATGTAGCAAGCTGTTGTCCTAACAAAAAGAGTGAAGCACAAATTAGTAAGAAACAAAGAGTGAAATCACCAGAGAAGAGTGGTGATAATGAGGAGAAAGTGTCCAACTCTCAAAAGAAATTTGCTCCTAAGCAACTAGAGGATGCTGCTGTTGGTGTAGATAAGGCTGAAAAGGGAACTCAACAAGTTCCTCATTTTCAAAGAAATCAACAAAGATTTCAGCCTGAATCTACATCAGGCAGATATGAGAGACCTAGAAGCAGTTCACCTAGATTGAACAATTTTAGTAATAATTCAAGTAATTTCAGAAGTCAAGGTCAATATCAAACTCGATACCAAAATAATGGTGGTAAAAAATTTTATAACAATGGCTATAGAAATTATAACCAACAAGCTTCTTGGAGTCAATCTAGAGTTCAATCGAACTCAGGATATGTTGGTCAACACTCAAGGTCTGAAAATTTGAATTTCCAAAGGTCACAAAGTCCAAAGATGCATAGGAACCCTCAGGACCAGAGACCTCATGGAAATCAAACCCCATTTCTATCAACAAGTCCTAGATCCAAGACTCCAGTTAGGAGTGATGGATATTGGATGGATGTTCTTGTAGTTGATGAATCTGAAAGACGCAAGACCATTAAGGCTTGGGTCCCCCAATCTAACTAATTTTTGTTGGGTTTTACATGAGCTGCTAAGGAGGATTATCAACTTATGGAATGTTGATAGTGGCTACTCCAGGCACATGACGGGGGATGAGAGATTGTTATCTGAGTTTGAAAATTATGATGGAGGACATGTAAATTTGGCTGGTGCTAAAGGTGGTAGGATTACTGGACGAGGAAAAGTGACAAACGAGAAGATCACAGTAGACAAACTGAACTATGTTGAGTAGCTTAAACATAATCTGATGAGCGTGTCACAAGTCTGCGACAAGGGTCACTCGGTCCATTTTACCAAGATAGAAGCATTGGTGTTGAAACCAGGTTTAGTGTTTTTCAGACGATTGGATAGTGATGCATGCATTGTGGAGAAATGACACTTATGCCATGGACATGGGTGCTAAGGATTCGTCTGATGTGGTGGCGTGTTTACTATCAAAAGCATCTGAGGCTGAATCGATGTTGTGGCACAGACGATAGCCCATATTCATTTAAGCAAAATGAATTGTATTATTAAAAATGAGTTAGTGAAAGGGGTGACATGTGGAAGATAAATGTCTTCCATGTCGTAAGGGAAAACAACATAAGAAACCTCACAAATCTAAAACAGTAATTTCCATAGATGCCCCTTATGAATTACTGCACATGTATTCGGTCTAGTGACCATGAGGAGCATAGGTGGAAAGTACTATTGTTTAGTTGTCACAGACGATTACTCACGTTACTCATGGGGTTTCTTTTTAGGTACATAAGATGAGACAACGGAGATGCTGATAGATCTTTTTATAAAATTGGAAAACGTCCATGAAGCAAGGATCAAGATGATAAGGAGTGATAATGGCACGGAGTTCAAGAATCGGATTCTGGATCTCTATTGTCTTCGAAAGGAATAGAACATCAATATTCTGCTCCTTATATGCCTCAACAGAATGAATAGCTGAGAGGAAAAACATGACGTTGATTGAAGCCGCTATAACAAAGTTTTCAGATTCCAAGCTTCTAGTTCTTTTCTGGGATACAGCTTGCTACGTCCTAAACAAAGTTTTAACCATTAAACGTTTTAACAAAACATTTGATGAACATATGTTTAACGAAAAACCAAAGTTAACAGGCTTTGAACCATTTGGATTACCCTGCACCATTGTGCGAAACAAAGATAAACAAAAATTCGGTGAGGTAGCTGATGAAGGTTACTTTCTAGGTTATGTACCTAGAATACCGAATAAAAGGGTTTTCAATCTAAAAGCTGGTAAAATTGAGGTTGTGTTTAATGTTGAAATTACTACTTCCTCAAGTGCTGTTGTTTATGATTCAAGAGATAGTGAGTCTGAACCTATTCAGGGGGAGGACTTCACTAATCCATTTTCGAATCAAAATATTTAGGGGGAGATTGGATCAAAGCTGGGTGAAAATTTAGATGTGGATACCGTTGCTACTACATGAGCAAATTATAACAACTGTGCCTACAGTTATCACTAACCAATCCCGAACAATTTTGTAAGCAATAAAACCTTGTGTTTTATTTCCTGGATTGTGTAATTATCTATGATACTTGCACAATAACCATCCTTGTTCAAATTCAAACTCTAAATCGCTTTATGGAAAGTTATACGCAAACTGATGTGTAAACATAATCAATTTAACATGACAAACACTCCGGAACATCAACATATGCTTAACATACCTTAAATAACCTTTACATAACTTAGAAATAAGTTTTGAAGGGTTTGGTATGGCAAAAACAAGTTTATTCGCTCATAGGGACTATTTGCGTCAAACTGTGAAAGTCTGCCGATTCATATAGTAACGTACATTCCGGAACATGATCATAAGTTAAACATACCATAAATATCCTGTACATAGCTTAGAAATAGGCTTTGAGGGGTTCGGTATGCGAAAATAAACTAATTTGATCAAACATGGACTAAAAGCATCAAAAAGTGCATAAGTTTGCATTTATGCGCATATCTTACGTTCCGAACATATCCGAACATCCAAACATTTTTGTAATCATTAAAATATTTTATTTTAGTGATTGGAATGCCAAAATACTATTCGTCGAGTAATGTGGATCGTTTTTCGCGTCCGTTCGTGTTTCGTTGTAATTAACCGAACAACGAGACCATACGACCAAACGAACCGACATCCGAGATATTTTCAAGCATATTTCATGCCTCCTATACTTTAATTTCATTATAGAGCCTTAAAAATGCGTTAACGGGGCTTAAACGCATCAAAAATCAAGTTTTGAGTCACAGGGGCCTGTTCTGCCAAAAGTTAAAACTTTCTGTCTGAAAGCTCTCGCCTGGGGCGAAGTCTGAAGCTCCAGTCTTTGCGGCCCGCGACAGCTGGAGCTGGGAAGAAACCAGTTTTCTTCAAACAACAGCTGATTCCTTGGTTTTAATCCAAGTTTTTGGATACATGGAGCTTGTTTTCAGTATTTAAAACAATGGGCAACATGTGTAGGGCTAGAATCAAGCTTTGATCCACTCAATAACACTTGGAATGATCTTGTGGTGGCATGATTTCCTATAAATGCCCATCAAATTTTCACTTCCAACTTGCTCATTCATATCTTTCTTTTACATCTGCTCTCTTGAAGCTATCCCTCTTGGTTGAAGGCTTCAAACATCAGTTTTCTTTGTTCTTGATCCAAGCTTGGACCCTTTTTAAGTCTCCTTCATGCTTGGTTATGCATTTCAAGCATGAAAGTCAAACATTGTTTGACTTTCTGCTTTGACCATGATTGGTCAACACAATGTTCGTTTGAACTTTGCAACGTGAGCGTAATCACGATGGTTATAGTCCCTTGTGACTATACATACTGATTACCACGTTTATTAGGCGTAGTGACGAGTCAAAGTTTTGGTCAAAATACGTATTTATGCGTATTTTGCAACGAAGCTATTTTTGTGACAACTGGCACAAACCGGTAATTTCCGTACACTTTAATCATTATTTAATGACTGCAATTATGTGCTTAATTGTCATCAATGTCTGAACACATGATTAAACAAGTGAATTCATGCACGTTGTATACTACAAAATATTGCTTTATGCATAAACGAGAGCGTTGCGTCAAAAATAATAGTAAACTCACCGGTAAGACACACTGTGTCAACAGAACTGCAGAAAGCAGTCAGACATTATAATTGAGGCCTAGGTGTAGGTCTGACGACAAAAGTACATTAAAACCCAAGAGTACATTAAAACCCAAGAGTACATGTAAGGGTTTAATTTTTAGACCTTGCGAAAGCAAAAATAAGCACTAAAAAGCACCCGAAACGCACTTTAAGTGCAGAATTTTATACAATTCAGCTCTAATCAGCATTTAGACATATAAATGTTATGCAGAAATTTCGTTTTAGTATCCAGAATACTTCCCTAAGTGTCGGGAATTGAAGGTGGTACAAAAAGGTACTTAAAAGACACTAAAAAGTGTAATTTAGCACTTTAACGAATCGGTATCTAACCGAACAACCGGACAATACCCGGAACACCAAAATAATGCTAGAAGCATTGTTTTTATTTTTCTAAGCTAGTTAGGGTCCCTGAACACCCTAACACACTATACATTAAATAACTCACACAAGTATCCTAACTAAACCTTTTGATTTCAACTAATAACTAACTATATGGTTAATATTTACATCTAGACCCCCCCATGCCTAAAACCGGCCCACATGGCCTAATTAGGGGATTTTACATGATCTTGCAAGATTACATTTGATACCATATTGAATCTTGCCTTGTACTTTGGGGACACTTTACACAAGGGATTATGTTGAATGTCTACTTAAACCTCTAGTCCATCATTCTCTTTCCTTCATCACAACTTCACCTCCATCTCCCTCTTCCTCTTGGTCTCGGCCAAGAACATCAACCACACCACCATCCTTTTCATGCTTCCATCTCCTATTCCAAGGTGATATTAAGGTGTAAGAAGGTCATTAACGAAGCTCGGTGCAAGCGGAACTTGAAGGACCTCCACCATTTGCTTTTATCCACCTCATTTGTCCTCTTGAACTTCCCTTGCCTTGTGCTAGTAGTAAGTGCTTCAAATCTTCTTCTTGATCTTGTCTAGAGTGGTTAATAAGAGTTTTGTCGGATGAAAATCATGAACACTAAAGATCACCAACTAAAAGTCTTGTAAAATGATGAACCTGATGGATAAAAGGAAAGTGATGGTGTAAAACTTGTTAAACTTGTTTTGTTATGATTATTTAGTGTTGTTTTATGCTAGTAGTAGTTCGGATCGTCATCTAACCCGGCTAGGTCATGTTCATAGAACGTGAACTAGTGTATGTTAAAATATGAAAAGGACTAGATGATGAACACTACTACATAATAACATGAACTTGTGTAAAAGTAATTTTTCTTGTAAAATAAGACTCTAAACATGTAGATCTAAAGATCTACAAGTGGTTTTTCGGAAGAACCAAGCAAAAACATTAGTCTTGCTTAAAACCCGGATCTTACATGAACTAAATATATTTTTAGTAAATAAACAAGTGTGTAAACACTTGTGTAACAAGGAAGTTTAACAAAGAAATATTTTTGTGATCTTGACGAGAAGTTGTGAAACTTCATATTCTTTAAAAATAAAGTTTTTAAGAAACTAAACTTATTTTTAAAGGTAACAAGACTTACTAAATGTGCTAGTAAGTTACTACATACTTTTACAAACTTTCAAGTTCATAAGTTGTGGTATATGCTTGTTTTGACATGTTTGATAAATAATGGTTGTTGTTGATTGTTGTTGATATTGTTGTTGAAATTAAAAGAAAATAAACACATGTTTTGAAAACATGGGAAACCTCCATTTTTAGGGGAAACTCTGTCAAAATTTATAAAAATTTTGACACTTAGAAAATATAAGTTTTTGAGAAACTTATTCCCTAAAAATGTACTTAACAATATTACCAAGGTTTCCCTAATTTTTGGTGATAAGAAATGAGGATTTCTTCAGGAATAAAAATGGATATAAGTATGTATATTTTTGAGAGAAAAATATATATTATTTTATCACCAACTTGTGTGCTAAGTGTATATAGTATGTGTTATACATGCTAGTGTATTAAGACTTAAAAATACACTAAATACTCATGAGAAGTATAAACATAAAAATACACATACAACATACAAGATACATAATTCGGGTGCAAAGTGCAAAACACGAGATACTTATATTAATTTTAGAGAAAATAATATAAGTAAGATACCTAGTTAAAAATATAAAATATTTTTAACACAAGAGTATATACAAAAGAGAGTGACTGTACTTGTGCGACGCAAGTCTAGTGACTAACGTTAAGAAAACGCGTATATGTTACGACGTTAATTAAGCAAATCCGGTGAAGTTTACGACGCAAGGAACGCAAAGTTGTGAGTTCATGCTCCCCCTTTTCTTTAACTGTTTTCAGTTTTTATAACTTCGGGGGTGAAATACATGTACAAATGTACAATATTTATAATTGGTATGATATAAATATAAGAAGCACACTTGGTGAGAACGAGAATCAAGTGTGACGAAATATAAGAATACAAGAAGTACACTTGGTGAGAACGAGAACCAAGTGTGACGAAATATAAGAATATGAGAAGCGCACTTGGTGAGAACGAGAACCAAGTATGAGGCGCTGTGAGAAATGATAACAAGAAACGCGCTTGGTGAGGACGAGAACCAAGTAGGATGCGTTATGAGAAATAGTGTCACGAATAGGGTACAGAAGCACCATTAATCAACAATATACCTAGACCGCAGAACAAAAGGTTAGATCTAACGGGTGCCTGGCAGCCACACTCTCGGTGAGGGCGAGAATCGAGTAGTGCTTTTGTGTCTCAGAATATACCAATTAAATGCCTTAGGTTTGGTGACTTCCTATGTCATGTCACATGTTAATGGCTTTGCAACCCATTAACAATCCTGAAACTTACAGGAATACTTTATTTACATAAAAGTCATACCATACTAAAAATTGATGAATACTTGAGTACGTGGGGTACTCAAGAAAAGATTGAATTATACTTGAGTACGTGGGGTACTCAAGAAGAAATTGAATTATACTTGAAGTACGTTGGGTACTCAAGAAAATGGGAATTATACTTGAGTACGTGGGGTACTCAAGAAGAATTTGAATTATACATGAGTACGTGGTGTACACATGAAACTGAATTTATATATGAAAACTTGATTTATTCACAAACTATGTTTTCATACAAAGTATACAAACGTGAAATACAAAACTGCATGAATTCACACCAACTTTATGTTGACGTTTTTCCAAAAACTCACATGTATTTTAGGTAACTAGGATGGATGTGCGCGCGGTCTTACTTATGGTCGTGGATGTCGCTTGTGTTTTACTTTAAATAAAGTTGTAAACTTTTAAGACAATGTTTTAAGCTGTCTAGCGATGTAAACGCTATCTTATGTTTTCAAATTATGGTATTTGAAGTATTTTTACGAGCATGTTGCATGTTTACCTTTCGTATGCAATGAGAACCTTTCATGATCACACCTCGTGCTTCCGCCGCAGAAAGGGGTGTGACAGATTGGTATCAGAGCTGCGATTGTAGTGAACCAGGATTCCTTCTCGAGTCTAGTCTACAATCTCTAGGATCCATTCACGAAAACAATTTTCAAAGAGTTTTCATTGCATAAAACGTCCCGCGACATCCACTACCTGAAACTGTCTACATGAGTCTAGAAAAGACACTACGAGACTTAGAGTGCACTTGAGTAGCACTTGTCATTGACTAGAAATTACTTGCAATTATGTGTGATAATTAGCATGTACTAGAAGTAGAATGTCACAAGTATACGTGACTTTACCTAAAAGCGATGGCCCATCTGAAGGAAGAGATACGAGGATGAAACGAACTGTGCGGACTGTGCAAGGAGTTACGTAATTATGGATGCATACATAATTATGGAATTCAGTGCACAAAAATCACAGCAAGTCTTGTCACGTATAGATTCCCTCAGTGCAAGCCTACTAAGTACTCTGCTAGAGTAATAATTGTTTGATGTCACTTATGTGGTATATATATCTGTGAATATATATGATACTACTGTCTAGTGTGACGATATCAAACAAATGATTAACCCTGTTGTGTTATGTTCTGTGAGAACATGGCACCCAGGAAAGCTGTGAATGCTCGCAATGATGATCAACCTCCTCCTCCCCCACTGCCAAGAACTACTGAAGAGCTGAACGCTCTACTGGAGGAAAGGATCTCCGCTGCTATCGCCCAGTACGAGGCGAACCGAACTCAAGACAGTGGTGGACCAAGCAACGCTAGGCGTAATGGGAATGGAGATTCGTCTGGAGGCAATACAGCTCAAGGTAATCTTAAGACAATTTGCTAAGCATGGAGAAATTTATGAACGGTCCTTGTTTCATTATTTCTTCGATTGCTCACATGTGAATTGGTTGAATCAATTCCAGGCTGCACTTTCAAGCAGTTCCTCGACTGCAAGCCGATGAACTATGATGGCACAGGAGGTGCAGTAGCATTTGTGCGCTGGACGGAGAAGACTGAAGCTACTATCCGCATGAGCAAGTGTACCGCGGATCAGCAAGTCACCTTTGCTACTGGGCTATTCGTCGATGAAGCTTTGACTTGGTGGAACCTGCAAGCCCAAACTTTGGGTGATGATGCCTCTTATGGCCTAACTTGGGAGGAGCTGAAGGAAAGAATGAGAGAGAAGTACTGCTCTCGTGCGGAACTCCAAAGGCTGGAAACAGAGTTCTGGCACTTGACTATGGAAGGTGCTGACATTAATGGTTACACTCGAAGGTTCCACGATCTGTCTAGAGTACTTCCCTACATGGTGACTCCCGAATTCAAGCGCGTTGAATGCTACATTTGGGGACTGGCCTCAGAGTTTCGTGGCATGGTGACGTCGGCCAAACCACAAACAATCACTGAGGCTGTAACTCTGGCTGTCAGCCTTACTGAAGATTGTGTTCGTATGAAGAAGCTATCACTGAACCCAACAGAGAAGACCGAGACACATGCTGAGTCATCCGGTGACAAAAAGAGAAAACATGCAAACCTGAGCCAAGAAACTCGTAACAATAAGGGTTTCAACAACAAGAAGCGTGACGCTAACCCGTCCCAGGAGGTGAAAACCCATGCAACCAAAGCATACCAAGGCTCCATACCTAGATGCCAAAAATGTAAGTATCATCATGAAGGAGCTTGTCGCATTCCAAGGTGCGACAAATGTGGTAAATTGGGTCATCAAATAGAAGACTATTGGGGAAAAAGAAAGAACCGAAATGGAAACGATGCTGGTAACAAGAATGGTAACGGGAAAGGGCAGAACCAAGGATGCTTCAAGTGTGGAAGCAATGATCATTTCATGAAGAACTGCCCAGAGAGAAACAATGCTCAGGCTAGAGCATTTGTGATTGGAGCAAAGAACGCACGCGAGGACCCTAACGTGGTCACCGGTACGTTTCTCATTAACAATCACTTTGCATCCATATTATTTGACACTGGCGCCGATTATAGCTTCATGTCTGTGGAATTTAAACGCATACTCGGAATAGAATCTAGTAGATTAGAAATTCCTTATTCCATAGAGCTAGCCAATGGTAAACTCATTGAATCGGGCGAAGTTGTTAGAGGCTGCACACTAGAACTTGGTGAACGAAGATTTAGCATCGACCTCCTACCTATTCAATTGGGTAGCTTCGATGTAGTAATCGGGATGGACTGGTTGTCCAAGAACAAAGCTGAAGTTATTTGTCATGAGAAAATCATTCGCATCCCTTTAGCGAATGGTGAAACTCTCATCGTGCATGGAGAAAAACGAGACGCGCCTCTTCGAATCATCAGTTGCATGAAGGCACAGAAGTGTTTGAGGAAAGGATGTGTCGCTTTCCTAGCACACGTTATAGACAAGAAGGCTGAGGAGCCGAAACTCGAAGACATTCCTGTGGTGAAGGAATTCCCTGATGTTTTTCCTGAAGATCTGCCAGGACTACCTCCGCAACGACAAGTCGAATTCCGTATAGACTTGGTTCCAGGAGCCGCTCCTGTAGCCAAGGCACCCTATCGGCTTGCACCATCCGAAATGCAAGAATTATCTACACAACTCCAGGAGTTGTTGGATAAAGGATTCATAAGGCCAAGCTTCTCGCCCTGGGGAGCTCCTGTATTGTTCGTAAAGAAGAAGGATGGAACACTGCGGATGTGTATCGATTACAGGGAACTGAACAAGCTCACTATCAAGAATCGGTACCCGCTACCGAGGATTGATGACTTATTCGATCAACTGCAAGGATCAAGCTACTATTCCAAGATCGACCTTCGGTTTGGATACCACCAGCTGAGAATCCAAGAGGAAAGCGTACCCAAGACTGCATTCAGAACGCGATATGGGCACTACGAATTTCTGGTGATGCCATTCGGACTGACAAATGCACCAGCGGTCTTTATGGATCTGATGAACCGCGTATGCAAACCATATCTCGATAAATTCGTGATTATATTTATCGATGATATCCTGATTTACTCGCGAACGAAAGAAGAGCACGAGCAACATCTCAGAACCATCTTGGAACTACTGAAGAAAGAGAAGCTTTATGCAAAGTTCTCTAAATGCGAATTCTGGATTCGCGAAGTACAATTTCTTGGTCACGTTGTGAATGAGAAGGGCATTCATGTAGACCCGTCCAAGATAGAAGCAATAAAGAACTGGGAAGCTCCCAAGACCCCAACTGAAGTTCGTCAATTTTTGGGCTTAGCGGGCTACTTTCGGCGATTCATTGAGAATTTCTCAAAGATAGCTCAACCGCTAACGACCCTTACACAGAAAGACAAGAAATACGACTGGGGTCACAAACAGGAAGAAGCCTTCCAGCTACTTAAGAACAAGCTCTACGATGCACCGATACTATCATTACCCGAAGGCACTGAAGACTTCGTGGTATACTGCGACGCCTCACGACAAGGCTTGGGTTGCGTGCTCATGCAACACCAAAAAGTCATCGCTTACGCTTCAAGACAACTGAAGGTTCACGAGAGAAATTACACCACGCACGACTTGGAACTAGGTGCAGTGGTATTCACCTTGAAGATCTGGCGACACTATTTATATGGTACTCGATGTACAATCTTCACAGATCACAAAAGCTTACAACACATATTTGATCAGAAGGAATTGAATATGCGCCAGCGACGTTGGGTCGAGCTGCTGAACGATTATGACTGTGAGATTAAGTACCATCCTGGAAAGGCAAACGTTGTAACGGACGCGTTGAGCTGAAAAGAAAGGGTTAAGACCCTAAGGGTTCGAGCATTGGAAATGACGATTCGAACGAACCTTACTGCACGCATTCGGGATGCACAATAAGAAGCTCTTAAAAAAGAGAACCGTAAAGCTGAATACCTACGGGGTATGCTGAAATACATGGTGCCAAACGAAGAGGGAGCCTTATACTTCAAGAAGCGTATTTGGGTTCCACTCTATGGTGGCATACGAGAAGTCATCCTTGATGAAGCCCATAAATCGAGATATTCGATCCATCCAGGATCGGACAAAATGTATCAAGACTTGAAGGAATATTACTGGTGGCCGAGACTTAAAAGCGACGTTGCTGTTTATGTTGGAAAATGCCTAACCTGTGCCAAGGTTAAGGCAAAATATCAGAAACCGTCCGGCCTACTACAACAACCAGAGATTCCCGTGTGGAAGTGGGAACAAATCTCGATGGACTTCATAACGAAATTACCCAGGACCCCGAGAGGGCACGACATGATATGGGTAATAGTTGATCGGTTAACAAAGTCTGCGCACTTCCTACCGATCCGAGAAAAAGACAGCACTGGAAAGCTTGCTGAAATATACTTAAGAGAAATTGTGGCACGTCATGGAGTGCCAATCTCAATTATTTCAGACAGAGATGGACGCTTTGTCTCAAGAATCTGGCAATCGTTTTAGGAAGCCTTTGGATCTCAGTTAGATCTAAGCACGGCATTCAATCCACAAACAGACAGCCAGAGCGAACGGACTATACAAACGTTAGAAGATATGCTTCGCGCATGTGTCATGGATCTAGGCGGCAGTTGGGATACTCATCTACCTTTAGTTGAGTTTTCCTACAGTAACAGTTATCATACGAGCATAAAAGCCGCGCCGTTCGAAGCTCTGTATGGCCGCAAATGCCGATCGCCCTTATGTTGGGCAGACGCTGGAGATAAACGTATGTTTGGTCCTGAACTTGTACAAGAGACAACCGGCAAGATTGCGCAGATCCGAGAGAGCATTAAGGCGGCTCGAGATCGAAAAAAGAGCTACGCTGATCCGAATAGAAAATCCGTAGAATTCAAGGTGGGAGACAAAGTGTTGTTAAAAGTCTCACCATGGAAGGGCGTAGTCAGATTTGGAAAGCGTGGAAAGCTGAATCCACGATACATCGGACCATTCAGAATATTGAAAAGAATTGGTACCGTGGCATACAAGTTGGAGTTACCGGAAGAACTTAATGGAGTACATGATACGTTTCATGTATCCAACCTGAAGAAGAGTCCAACACAAGAAAATGTGATCATCCCGATGGATGAAGTGCATATTGATGAAGCCCTCCGATTTACAGAACAACCCGTTGAGGTTACCGACTGGAAAGTCAACAAGACCAGGAGGAGCAGCGTAAAACTTGTCAAAGTATGTTGGAGCTCTAAGCACGGACCCGAGTACACATGGGAACGTGAAGACCAGTTCAAGGAAAAGTATCCCCACCTATTCAAGAAGACTCCAGCGAGAGTTAGTTCAGCTTGAATTTCGGGACGAAATTCTTTTAACGGGGGGAGACTGTGACAACTGGCACAAACCGGTAATTTCCGTACACTTTAATCATTATTTAATGACTGCAATTATGTGCTTAATTGTCAGCAATGTCTGAACACATGATTAAACAAGTGAATTCATGCACGTTGTATACTACAAAATATTGCTTTATGCATAAACGAGAGCGTTGCGTCAAAAATAATAGTAAACTCACCTGTAAGACACACTGTGTCAACAGAACTGCAGAAAGCAGTCAGACATTATAATTGAGGCCTAGGTGTAGGTCTGACGACAAAAGTACATTAAAACCCAAGAGTACATGTAAGGGTTTAATTTTTAGACCTTGCGAAAGCAAAAATAAGCACTAAAAAGCACTCGAAACGCACTTTAAGTGCAAAATTTTATACAATTCAGCTCTAATCAGCATTTAGACATATAAATATTATGCAGAAATTTCGTTTTAGTATCCATAATACTTCCCTAAGTGTCGGGAATTGAAGGTGGTACAAAAAGGTACTTAAAAGACACTAAAAAGTGTAATTTAGCACTGTAACGAATCGGTATCTAACCGAACAACCGGACAATACCCGGAACACCAAAATAATGCTAGAAGCATTGTTTTAATTTTTCTAAGCTAGTTAGGGTCCCTGAACACCCTAACGCACTATACATTAAATAACTCACACAAGTATCCTAACTAAACCTTTTGATTTCAACTAATAACTAACTATATGGTTAATATTTACATCTAGACCCCCCCCCCATGCCTAAAACCGGCCCACATGGCCTAATTAGGAGATTTTACATGATCTTGCAAGATTACATTTGATACCATATTGAATCTTGCCTTGTACTTTGGGGACACTTTACACAAGGGATTATGTTGAATGTCTACTTAAACCTCTAGTCCATCATTCTCTTTCCTTCATCACAACTTCACCTCCATCTCCCTCTTCCTCTCTTCTCTTGGTCTCGGCCAAGAACATCCACCACACCACCATCCTTTTCAAGCTTCCATCTCCTATTCCAAGGTGATATTAAGGTGTAAGAAGGTCATTAACGAAGCTCGGTGCAAGCGGAACTTGAAGGACCTCCACCATTTGCTTTTATCCACCTCATTTGTCCTCTTGAACTTCCCTAGCCTTGTGCTAGTAGTAAGTGCTTCAAATCTTCTTCTTGATCTTGTCTAGAGTGGTTAATAAGAGTTTTGTCAGATGAAAATCATGAACACTAAAGATCACCAACTAAAAGTCTTGTAAAATGATGAACCTGATGGATAAAAGGAAAGTGATGGTGTAAAACTTGTTAAACTTGTTTTGTTATGATTATTTAGTGTTGTTTTATGCTAGTAGTAGTTCGGATCGTCATCTAACCCGGCTAGGTCATGTTCATAGAACGTGAACTAGTGTATGTTAAAATATGAAAAGGACTAGATGATGAACACTACTACATAATAACATGAACTTGTGTAAAAGTAATTTTTCTTGTAAAATAAGACTCTAAACATGTAGATCTAAAGATCTACAAGTGGTTTTTCGGAAGAACCAAGCAAAAACATTAGTCTTGCTTAAAACCCGGATCTTACATGAACTAAATATATTTTTAGTAAATAAACAAGTGTGTAAACACTTGTGTAACAAGGAAGTTTAACAAAGAAATATTTTTGTGAATCTTGACTAGAAGTTATGAAACTTCATATTCTTTAAAAATAAAGTTTTTAAGAAACTAAACTTATTTTTAAAGGTAACAAGACTTACTAAATGTGCTAGTAAGTTACTACATACTTTTACAAACTTTCAAGTTCATAAGTTGTGGTATATGCTTGTTTTGACAAGTTTGATAAATAATGGTTGTTGTTGATTGTTGTTGATATTGTTGTTGAAATTAAAAGAAAATAAAGACATGTTTTGAAAACATGGGAAACCTCCATTTTTAGGGGAAACTCTGTCAAAATTTTTATAAATTTTGACACTTAGAAAATATAAGTTTTTGAGAAACTTATTCCCTAAAAATGTACTTAACAATATTACCAAGGTTTCCCTAATTTTTGGTGATAAGAAATGAGGATTTCTTCAGGAATAAAAATGGATATAAGTATGTATATTTTTGAGAGAAAAATATATATTATTTTATCACCAACTTGTGTGCTAAGTGTATATAGTATGTGTTATACGTGCTAGTGTATTAAGACTTAAAAATACACTAAATACTCATGAGAAGTATAAACATAAAAATACACATACAACATACAAGATACATAATTCGGGTGCAAACTGAAAAACACGAGATACTTATATTAATTTTAGAGAAAATAATATAAGTAAGATACCTAGTTAAAAATATAAAATATTTTTAACACAAGAGTATATACAAAAGAGAGTGACTGTACTTGTGCGACGCAAGTCTAGTGACTAACGTTAATAAAACGCGTATAGGTTACGACGTTAATTAAGCAAATCCGGTGAAGTTTACGACGCAAGGAACGCAAAGTTGTGAGTTCATGCTCCCCCTTTTCTTTAACTATTTTCAGTTTTTATAACTTCGGGGGTGAAATACATGTACAAATGTACAATATTTATAATTGGTATGATATAAATATACGAAGCACACTT
Organism: Helianthus tuberosus; assembly: GCA_030545235.1. Taxonomy (NCBI): domain Eukaryota; kingdom Viridiplantae; phylum Streptophyta; class Magnoliopsida; order Asterales; family Asteraceae; genus Helianthus; species Helianthus tuberosus. The sequence goes on from CM060353.1 coordinate 88,304,918, forward strand.
GGTGAGAACGAGAATCAAGTGTGACGAAATATAAGAATACAAGAAGTACACTTGGTGAGAACGAGAACCAAGTGTGACGAAATATAAGAATATGAGAAGCGCACTTGGTGAGAACGAGAACCAAGTATGAGGCGCTGTGAGAAATGATAACAAGAAACGCGCTTGGTGAGGACGAGAACCAAGTAGGATGCGTTATGAGAAATAGTGTCACGAATAGGGTACAGAAGCACCATTAATCAACAATATACCTAGACCGCAGAACAAAAGGTTAGATCTAACGGGTGCCTAGCAGCCACACTCTCGGTGAGGGCGAGAATCGAGTAGTGCTTTTGTGTCTCAGAATATACCAATTAAATGCCTTAGGTTTGGTGACTTCCTATGTCGTGTCACATGTTAATGGCTTTGCAACCCATTAACAATCCTGAAACTTACAGGAATACTTTATTTACATAAAAGTCATACCATACTAAAAATTGATGAATACTTGAGTACGTGGGGTACTCAAGAAAAGATTGAATTATACTTGAGTACGTGGGGTACTCAAGAATAAATTGAATTATACTTGAAGTACGTGGGGTACTCAAGAAAATGGGAATTATACTTGAGTACGTGGGGTACTCAAGAAGAATTTGAATTATACATGAGTACGTGGTGTACACATGAAACTGAATTTATATATGAAAACTTGATTTATTCACAAACTATGTTTTCATACAAAGTATACAAACGTGAAATACAAAACTGCATGAATTCACACCAACTTTATGTTGACGTTTTTTCCAAAAACTCACATGTATTTCAGGTAACTAGGATGGATGTGCGCGCGGTCTTACTTATGCTCGTGGATGTCGCTTGTGTTTAACTTTAAATAAAGTTGTAAACTTTTAAGATAATGTTTTAAGCTGTCTAGCGATGTAAACGCTATCTTATGTTTTCAAATTATGGTATTTGAAGTATTTTTACGAGCATGTAGCATGTTTACCTTTCGTATGCAATGAGAACCTTTCATGATCACACCTCGTGCTTCCGCCGCAGAAAGGGGTGTGACAATTTTCGGGTATCAAAACACTTTGTTTTGATATCAAACCTGTTTTTTAACTTAGTTAAACATGTTTTAACATGTTTAACTCATCACTCTTAATTTAGTGCTTAATTAGGGTCGTAAGTCAAGCGGTCAAAACAACCGCTTAGACTTTCGAACCTGACCCGTTTGGTCGATCATTAGGATCCGACCAGACATATTTTGTGACCATAATTGTATAGGGAATAACCTTCCAAGGTTATACCTTATGGTCACTTCGTTTATTTAGTTGTATGATAGGTAGTTTATATGCCTTAGGAAAATGACCAAAATGCCCTTTTTACGCATAATTTCATTTTAAGCATATGTAACCTAAACTTAGACATCTAAACTGATTATACAATATTATTAGACATGTTAACGCGTATAATACTTGTCATAGGACTAGTTAGGCGATCCAAAAGCGCTTTTGCACGAACGACACGTTAAAGTAGCATAAACTACCTTAACCAGTCGTAACGGGTCATAAGCACTTAGGATAGGTATCAAGTTAGAATGTAGGCCTTGTTAAACCATAACATATGAGTTCCAATACTCATTTGGTTTACGAAACCTCATTCTATCCGATCTGCCGATTTAGGTCCGGTTTATTAACATAGTTACCTATATTAGGTGCCGATTGATTCTGTGATCTTTCAAGCGTTATTTGGTTGTTATTTCAAGACTACTAAGCAATATCAAGTGAGTACATAGTCCCCTCTTTTACTGTTTTCAAATATTTTGGGGTGATACACATGTGCCTACTTGTTACTTTCGTGCTTTTCGTGCTTTCATTACATATACTTGTTATGTTTACTAGTATGCATATAGTACATGATTTCCATTATGCTTTGTTATGTATGTTTACTTAACATGCCAGCACATTGATTTCATAAACATTTTTGTTACATATGTTTACTTAGCATATGGACGCATTGTTTTACATTACATTTATGCTACGTATGTTTACTAGCACATTGATTTCATAAGCATTTTTGTTACGTATGTTTACTTAGCATATAGACACATTGATTTACATTTCATTTCTGCTATGTGTGTTTACTGAGCATGCTAGCACATTGATTTCATAAACATTTTTGTTACGTATGTTTACTTAGCATATAGACACATTGATTTACATTTCATTTCTGCTATGTGTGTTTACTGATCATGCTACCACATTGATTTCATAAACATTTTTGTTACATATGTTTACTTAGCATATAGACACATTGATTTATAATTCATTTCTGCTATGTGTGTTTACTTATGCTAGCACATTGATTTCATAAACATTTCTACTTTGTATGTTTGCTTAGCATACTTAGCACATTATTTTCACATAACATGCTTACATTTGGTATGACCTTTGGTTTGTTTAACGAAACTAAAATACGTTCATTAACACTGATCATGCCGCTCGGTAGTATGTAGTGGTGCCATAGGAATAGACAACTCCCATTCCTGGAATCCTAGGTTTGTTTGGACGTAAGGAATGACAGAATCCGATATACATAATTGATAAGCCTTTAACTTGTTAAGGGTTTGTCCGTCAGTCGCAAGGCTTGGATGTATACGATAAACACTACCATATAAATGTTCATATCAATAAAAGCATTAGTTTTTCAAAACATAACTTTTGATTCAAACATTTGTTTATTCAAAAACATTTTTTTTAAACATAACCTTTGGTTTTCCATGATATTTGATTATACATTAACATATACATGTGGTTTGAGTAAATACTTTTTATTTGTGACATCTGTGCCTCCATGGCCATTGAACAAATACCAAATCAATGAAATGTTGTGTTTCATACTTGGGATTTGTATAAATATGTGTATCATTTGCACATATCAACTCTTGTTCGATTTCGGGCTCTAAATCGCTTTCTGGAAGGTTATACGCCCACTGATGCGTAAATATAACCAGTTTAATGCAACAAACACTCTGGGACAGTGACATAGGCTTAACATACCTTAAATAACCCCCAAATTACTTATAAATAAGCTTTGGATGGTTTGGTGTGTTGAAATCAAGATTGTTCGATCATAGGGACTAGTTGTGTCAAACTACGAAACTATACCAATTTGTATAGAAACAAACATTCTGAAACTTAATCATAAGTTAAAAATACCCTAAATATCCTTTACATAGCTTAGAAATAGGCTTTGAGGGGTTCGGTATGCTAAAATAAACTTTATTGATCAATAGGGACTAAAAGCGTCAAAAAGTGCACAAGTTTGCATTTTCGCGCATATCTTACGTTCTGAATATATCCGGACATCCAAAAATTTATGTAAGAATTAAAATATTTTATTTTAGTGTTTGGCATAAGAAAAATCCATTCGTCGCTTAATTTGGATCGTTTTTGCGTTCGTTACGACTCCCGTCGTAATTAACCAAACAACGCAACCGTACAACCAAACGAGCCAACATCCGAGATATTTTTGAGCACATTTTAAGTTCACTATACTTTAACTTCATTTTAGAGCTTTGAAATGGGGTTAACGGGGCTTAAACGTGTCAAAAATGCATCAAAAACCAAGTTTGGGGCTTCAGGGACTAAATCTACCATTTTTGAAAGTTGTTGGTCTGCAAGGTCCTTACGAACCGTATGGACATATGCTTACGGTCCGTAAGCCTTCCCCAGAACCACAGAATTGCAGAAACAATGAATCTGGCCTATTCCACTTGCTCAAATGGTTTTTACCCCTTGAATTACACACTATGGGTTGGTATTTGATGTCCCCATGGTATTCAAAACCTTGTACCCAAGTGTAAGGCCAAGATCATTCCCTCTTCTCCAAGAAATGATCCTAATGGTTGTGAAATTCTTATAAATAGCAACCTCCACTTCACTTCATTCTCACACTTGATCTGAAATCAGCTCTAAGTTGGGGTGTTTGCACTTCATACCTGAGCTATTTTAGATCAAACATCCTTCTTGGACCCTTTGTAAGTCCTCTTCTTGCTTGTTCTTGTATTTTAAGCATGAAAGTCAAACAAGTTTGACTTTCAGCTTTGACCAGTCAATGGTCAACACAAATTTCCGTTGAACTTTGCAAAGTGAGCGTAATCACGATGGTTATAGTCCCTTGTGACTATACCTACTGATTACCACGTTGACTAGGCATAGTGACGAGTCGTAGTTTCGGCCAAAATGCGTGTTTATGCGTATTTTGTAACCAAACTACTCTTGGGTATCTAAACCGTTTGTTTTGATATCAAAACCTGTTTTCTAACTTAACTAAACATGTTTTAGCTTGTTTAGCTCATCACTTTTAGATTAGTGCTTGTGTAGAGTCGTAAGTCAAGCGGACTAAACACCCGCTTAGACTTTCGAACACCGCCCGTTTGGTCGATCATTAGGATCCGACCAAACATGTTTAGTGACCATAGTTGCATAGGTAATAACCTTCCGAGGTTATACCTTATGGTCACTTAGGTTTAATTAGTTGTATGATAGGTAGTTTATATACCTTAGGTAAATGACCAAAATGCCCTTTTCATGCATAATTGGTAATTAAGCATATGTAACACAAACTTTTGTCACTTAATTGATTATACAACATATTTAATCATGTTTAGGCATATAATACTTGTCATAGGACTAGTTAGACGTCTCGAATGCGCTTTTGCGCGAACGACACGTTAAAGTAGCTTAAGCTACCTTAATGGGTCACAATGGGTTGAAAGCACTTAGGTTAGGTTTCAATTTAGGATGTAGACTTTGTTAAACCATGTCATATTAGTCCCAATACTCATTTGGTTTACAAAACCTCATCCTATCCGATCTTCCGACTTAGGTCCGGTTTAATTATATAGTTATTAGGTTGCCGATTGATTCCGTGCTCCCTCTAGCTTTACTTGGTTGTTGTTCAAGACCTCTAAGCATTCTCAGGTGAGTACATAGTTCCCTTATTTTACTGTTTTCAATTGTTTTGGGGTGATTCATATGTGCTAAATGTTTTCGAGGTTTTAACGATGGTTTTCAAAACAATTTTCGATATTATAATAATGGTTTCAAAAACGATTAAAATGGTTTATATTAAATTAATAACGATTTCGATTAAGTGAACAAACTTGTTGGTTGTATTTACATAACGAATAATATCCATTAGTTTTGGCCGAACCGACCAGTATTAGGTTATGGTACCATTGGATCTGACAAATGCCGTTATCAGACTGCACCCATGGTTATGTGTGGGTTAGGTGGGTAACGACTGAATCTGTGATTGTTAATTTACCCTTTAGTGGTTTACTAATGCGAGAAGCGATAGGCGAGATAGTCGAGTCACGAAGGTTTGGATGTTATTAGCGAGACAATCAAAAGTAGTTTTCACAATCTAAAACGAGAATGATTTAAACGACTAAAGCGATTTTTAACGAATTAAACGATTTGGGTAAACTATTGGTTTTAAAGCGATTTTTAACGAATTAAATGATTTGGGTAAACGATTGGTTTTAAAGCGATTTTTAACGAATTAAACAATTTGGGTAAACGATTGGTTTTAAAGCGATTTTTAACAAATTAAACGATTTGGGTAAACGATTGGTTTTTTTGGTTAAGTGTTTAGATAACGGGACGGGTGTAATGTGATGAAAGCATGGTGGATACGCCGCTGGTACTTCCTATATATAAGTGTTTTCGTCGTATTACATACCGTGGTGTTATTTAGTTCACTTGGGTAAACGATTTTGAAACGATGTCACACAAACGAGGTTTTCGAAATGATATAAACCATACGAGTTTTATTAACGAGATCTATTAACGAGTTTTATTAACGATTTAATACGAGATGTTTTACAAATTGGTTTTCTAAAACAAAATGTTTTCGAGTTAAGAATCATGGCTACGAGATTATATAAATTATAACCAACTTGATTTGAGTTGGTTAATTATGTCGCAATACAATACTTTTCAAAACAAGGTTTTTAATTAAGTATTGCAACATGAAACTAGCCATGAATCCAATACTCTTATAAAACCTATGTACTCGCCAACATTTCTTTGCTGACTTTGTTTTCACATATGTTTCAGGTGTTGTTGAACGATGTTGATTGCTAGGATACATGCTCACATAGGACTGGACGAGGCCTTAGTGACTTAATAACAATGATAGACTATGTTTAAATTGTTTATTTAGATTTCCAGACGATGTAAATATTCAATGTTTAATAAAACGAAACTTCAATTTCCGTGTGTTTTGAAACAATGATTCTGTTACAACACTACCCGACGATTCCGCCGCGATTTGTTGTTTTACGCGGTCGGGGTGTGACAGAAAAGTTGGTATCAGAGCTCATGGTTATAGGGAATTAGGTTATTAGTAATGCTTTGACCTAGTCTATAACCTTCCTAGGATCCTAACGCGAGTTTACTTGCGTTTAGTCATAAAACAATATCGTCACCTATCCTTAGGTGATAACCACAATGAAAACACAAAATTCGAATCCGCCTTGAAAACCAATCATCTGTTCTAGGATGATTGATTACTAAGTTTTGAAACCTCTGTTTTAAGGTTTTGAACCCTTTAAGTTTTCAAAATCTCGGCAAAGTTTGGGTCTTATAATGTGAACACGTGCAAACTGGAAGGGTGAACGCATGTACTCTGAGTTTTCTGTCTAAGGCTAGAGTGTTCGTACAAATCCGCAGTATTGGACCAGTCACTCTTACCTGGGAACCCTTGGGGTGAGTGTCCACTTATAGGCGAGCATGTCTTCGGCGATACATTATATTGACCCATTTACTTTGATTAATCTCTGCGTGTCGTTTGTTTGTTCGAGGTAACGGACAAATAATCGCCTTCCTTGCGTTTTGTTGGTATTTTCAATACCTCTTTTGCTTTTCAACCTCACTTGTTTCCTCTGTTTCCTTGTTAGACAATGCCTCCTAGACGTGAAGCACAATCTTTCACTATTGAAGAAATCGCAGCCTTGGTTTCTCAGCAAGTGGCTGCTGTGCTTCCAGGCGTTGTGACCCAAGTCCACAAGATATACAACAACAATAATAACAACAATAATGCAACGTGTAATTTCAAGAATTTCAATTCTGCGAAGCCGCTTAAGTTTTCTGGGTCACAAGGAGCAACTGCGCTCCTGCAGTGGTTTGAGAGTATCGAGAGCACACTCAGACATGTGTAGTGTCCGAATGCGCGTAAGGTTGAATTTGCTTCGAGCGTGTTTGAGAAGCGAGCGCTTACCTGGTGGAATGGTGTTATGCGTGATAGGGGTGCCGAAGTGGCATTAGCAAAAACATGGGATGAGCTTCGAGCTCTCATGATGAAGGAGTTTTGTCCCCGTCACGAAATTCAGGCGTTGGAGCGAGAATTTGATGATTTAAAGCAAGATGGGGCTGAACACCGTGCGTACACGGATCGTTTTGAGGAACTCAGTCTATTGTGTCCCACTATGGTTACCCCTCTGGAGAAAGCAATCGAGAGATATATCGATGGTTTACCCGATTCTATTCTGGATATTGTGACCGGTGTTAACCCTACTACCCTTCGTTAAGCGATCGAGTTATCTGCTACCCTGACTGAGTCTCAAGCCAGGAAGGGTAAACTCACCCGCAAGGGTGATGAAAAGAAGGCTAGTGATTCTGGAAAGGATAAGAAAAAGGGTAAGGAAGGTGAGACGTCGAAGAAATCGAGGAAGCGAAAGGGTGCCTAGAATTTTGCTGTTACGGCACAGACTGATCAGAACCCACCGGCTCAGCCTCCTGCGAAGAAGGCATATGCAGGTACCGCACCTCATTGTGCACTCTGCAACGGTCATCACGTTGCACAACAAGCTTGCAAGCAATGCACAACGTGTGGAAAACTTGGGCATTTGGCCAATATTTGTCGTCTGGGACAAAATCAGGCTTCTCAAGTTCAAGCTCCGGTTCAAGGGAATGCTGCGAGATTCCCACCGGGTTCATGTTTCAACTGTGGAGAGTTTGGTCACTTCCGCAACAACTGTCCCAGACTGGTGAATGCAAATGCGAATGCTAATGCAAACCCGAATGCGAATGTCAACGTCAATGTGAATCCAGCACGTGGACGAGTGTATAACATCAATGAGGCAATCAATGATGCAGCAGTGAACAATTAGTGTTTTGTAATTCCTCTGGTTGTTATCTTTTAACATTTAAAGACAATGCGGTTGTTATATAAATAAAAATTTGTGGTTTTTATTTTTTTGAACCAATGCAATTGTATGAATGTTTGATGCAACCTTATGATATCACCACAAAGACAAACTACTCGTGTGGTTCTGTCATTTTATGATCACTTGCGATCTCCCCAAGAACCTTAAACGCTCGTTTCTTTTAAGAAACAAAAGCCCAAAGCTATCTACGAAAGAGATATGTTGCTTTTCTAGCACATGTCACCGAGGAGAAAGTCAAGAGCAAGAGTATTCAGGATATTCCGATTGTTCGGGATTATCCAGAGGTGTTTCCTGATGAACTGCCTGGTTTGCCTCCAGTTCGTCAAGTCCAGTTTCATATTGACCTTGTACCCAATGCCAACCCAATTGAAAAACCACCTTATCGTCTTGCACCGTCGGAGATGCAAGAATTATCGAAACAGCTTCAAGAGTTGTCTGATAAAGGATTCATCTGTCCGAGCTTTTCACCTTGGGGATCTAAGCAAGAAGAAGCGTTCTTAACGCTGAAACAGAAGCTATGTGATGCTCCTGTTTTATCCTTGCCCAATAGAAACGATGATTTCATTGTCTTTTATGACGCGTCGAATCTAGGCCTTGGTTATGTTCTTATGCAATGAGGTAAAGTCATAGCATACACGTCAAGACAGTTGAAAGTTCACGAAAAGAACTACACAACTCATGATCTTGAGTTAGGTGTTGTGGCATTTGCTCTCAAAATCTGGAGACACTACCTCTATGGAACGAAGTGTGTGGTTTTCACAAGACCACAAAAGTCTCCAGCTCATTCTTAATCAAAATGTCACACCCCGAAATATTAGAGCATTGGCGTGACTGGACTGGTATCTTCATTGCACAGCGGAAGCAAATAAGCAAAGACTTCTAGAACAAATGAACGCCGCTAAGTACTCGAAACTCCAATGGTTCTCCTATTCCAACCGTGCCTTGTCTTAGAACTGTAACCTGAGAAAGAAACATGTGAAAAATCAACATAAAGTTGAGCGAGTTCATAGTTTGTTTGTAAAAGATTTGAAATAAATCTTTGGAGTAACCGATTTTTGAAATAGTATTGAGAAAACGAATTTAAAAATCATTTTCTTGCCAAGTTATATGGAAACGTTGTGTTTGTAACACAGTATGTTCATAAAAACCATGTATTGGTAAAGTCTTGTATTTGTAATGTTCGTATAACCGTCAATGCCCATCCTGACTTTGACTCCATACCCGCATAATCCTATGCTTTGAATTTTGTATAAAACAAGGTATTTAATTTGTATGAACAAGTATTTTTGTAAGTATAAAATCCCTGGTCTCCCCGACCCAATCCCTGGTCACCCTGACCGAATCCCTGGTCTCCCCGACCAAATCCCTGGTCACCCTGACCGAAAATTATTCACATTTCGAAAATAAGCATTTGTTTTGTAAAAACCGGTATGTTTAGTATAAACCTTTCGTAAATCATTTGAGTTCCTCGAAATCCCTTCGTAATATGATTTAGAAATACGAGTTTTGCGTTTGTTCAAAACTTTGTATGTTTTTGCAAAACGTGCATGTCTTTCCACCCCGAAAACATTTACAAAAACGTAAACAGTAAAAAGTGGGGGTTATGAACTCGCCTGAATATTCCTGTGCAAAGCTAGCTAATTTACGACTTCGTGATGTCGTTTCCAAGACTTGACTTGCTAGAGTGCGTTCTATAATACTCCTAGCACGGAATATCTTATAAGTTTCTAAATAACATAGTAACTAAACTACGTGTCATCGAGCTCTACCGAATCGTTGACCAAACGATTTGACTGTAAATTGTCAACTTAAAAGAAGCGAAGAAGTTATACTTGTGTAGTTCGTTCTTTCGTCGGTATTTAAGAAGTCTTGAAAAGACTTAGTTCTCGCGAGGTTTAAAATATATGAATATTTATATAAGTATATAAATACATTGTTATAATCGCGTTAGTTGTCTCGAGAATTTGTACGTGTATGTAAAGTATATTTACATGGAAGTATATATATATCAAATTCGTACGAAAATTATATAATAAACTCGTATTATATATTGCTTTCGTTTGACCTTTGTCAAGATTTTCGTATATGCCGCTCCGGCGTATAAAATAAATATGAAAAATTATATTTATTTTATAAAACAATCGTCGAGTTGTCGTGTTTGAAAATAATTAAACAACTATATTTATTTTTATAAAATAGCTCGTGTCGTGCGATATTTGAAATAAATATAAAACTATATTTATTTTATAAAAACGAATTCATGTTGTTTGACATTTAAAATATATCGTAAGAATTTAATATTTGTCGACGTTGTCAGTATCCTGTTCGGTTTCAATCCATTGCCGTTTAACGTTTCCCAGGTTTCACTGTAAACCACCGTTCGCGCACTGTCAAGTCGAATAGGCACTCCCAGGCACTCCAAAGGCCTAATTAAGTTAATTCGCGCTGTAAAAAATATTTGTTATTACGTTAATCATCTGTTAATCACATTATTAAGGGTCGTAAATCGCCGGTTGTCACATTCTCCCCCTGTTACAGAAATTTCGTCCTCGAAATTTAGACTATGTTATCTCTTCAGAATTGTGTTGTTCGCAGGTAAGTCCGAATAATAACAAAGTGAATGACCGCGTAATCAAAACGAGACTTATTCGAATCATGTAAATTCAAGGACATTCCTCCACAATAGGAATCCCAACGGTTAAGAAACGTGTTTCAAAAATTGATGTCAAAGGAAACAAGTCGTATGGATACAGTCACTAGTGTGACTAAGTCAACAAGGATCCAACAATGAACAGGAACTTCGACCAATCGAATTCCATATGAACGCTTATAACATGTAAACGAGTTCTAGAAGCAATAACATCCACTGGATGAACTTAGAATCAACAATCTCAAATATAATAGTTTGCAAGAAACGCTCGATCGTGATCAGTACAAGCTGCAAGTTATACCGACGCCACAAGGTGTCGTAATGAATGAAACAATTCAATATTAGGGGTGATCGAACAAGTATCGCCTGTGTTTTGTATCAATCATAATTAGCCCAAGCTACAAGTTTGTACTGACACCACAAGGTGTCGTAGTGATTCAAATAATTCAATAATAGCGGTGATCAAACAAATTCACCATGTTTGAAATCAAATGAAAGCGTAATAAAGTGAATCTGAAAGTTTGTTTTAAATGGCATCATAGAATTTTCAATTGAAAATGGAACATCAATGAAACAATGTTTTCGATCGAAGGTGAAGAAGCAATGAATGTCGCAAAGCATTCGATTGATGTTGAAAGAACCGTTATGAGGTACACCGGAATATGAAATGAATTTGTGTACCATTGTCTTAACACACAATTGTATTAAGACTGTTGTAATGTGATAAATCAAAGCGGATTTAATCTGAATCAATAAATAAAAAATTAAATCCGTGCATAGGATATGTAAATGAGTTTAGCGCAAGGTTCAAATAAATGATAATACCACCACAAGGTGTCGAAATCAACAAACAATTTAATGGAGTCGAATGCCAAACAAATTTACTTCGACTAGGAACAAATGAAACACTTGTTAAAACGAATTTAAATATGATGCTCCCAATACATCATATGATGCTCTGAAGTGAATGTGTGTAATGGACAAGTTCAAACAATTGAACTTGGTTTTAGCGCAATCCGACAATAAATATATGTATCGACAAGAAAAGTTTAGGCATGGTTACAACAAAAAACCATGTATGTAACTTGTAAAGAAATGATCATGATACAATGACCATTAAGAGGAGTAGAGATACGAAAATCTACTCAGTAAGTGTGAAATTCGAAATTTCAATATAAGAAATTTGAGGACTTTACCTGGGGTTTCGTGTGACGACCAATTGTTAGGTGACATTACCATGGAATGTCGAACATAGCGTATTCGTCGTTAGTTAGGTAGGAGGGGGGGGGGGGGGGGGAATGCGGAGACAATCGTCTTCTCCCTGGCGTGATTCGTGTCATTGCAGGATCGCGTGACAAGTTGTCGTTTCCTGATCGTTAGTTCTCCAGCTGACAGCTATTTTCAGCAACCGTTTCGGCCGTTTTTCGCCGTTTTTTCGACACACCAACTATTCTAACAATATTACAATACAGAACCTTCGCCCGGCACGTACGGAAACTAAACAAACAAACGAAAACTAACTAACTAACCTAAATTACGCTAAAACTACAAAAACAAATAAAAGGACAGTTTTGCCCTCATAGCGCCAAAGACGCTCCAGCTGCATTTTTGTCGGCGAGTCAGCAGCGTAGACTCATGCTAAATTTTTGTCGGCGAGTCGATAGCAAGACTCATGCTAAATTTTTGTCGGCGAGTCGATAGCAAGACTCATGTCCCCACACTTTACGTGTGCGGGCCATTACCACGCCCCTTCGGGTTCTGCTCCGTGTTGCCCGGAAGACCACCCGGGGGTCTCTCCGACAACATTTTTGCTAACTGTCCCACTTGATTTTCAACATTCTGAATGGAAGCCTTTTGACTCCGCATTTCTCCTTCATTGACCAAGAACCGCTCCTCATGCTGCTGATATCGCTTTTCAGCCATTTGATTAGCACTATTGGAGTTGTTCAGCAGTTGTGCCATCATTTCCTCTAACTTTACATTGCTTTGAGAGGCGTGCGGCTGTGAACTGCTTCCTGAGCCTTGATTATGATATTGAGGCTGAAAGGATTGACCATGAGAATGTTGTGGCGCGGGAGCATGTTGAGCAAAACCGGGCGCGTTCTGGTTCCCAGAACCAGATTTCCACCCAAAGTTTGGGTGATTCCTCCACCCTGGATTGTACGTGTTGCTGTAGGGGTTATTTTGGGGCCTGTTTTGATTGCCCATGTAGTTCACCTCTTCGTGACCGGTAAACATAACACCCTGCTCACACGTACCTGGCACATGTGACACTCCACACTGGTCACATCCAGGGCCAACTTGCGCGGCTGATTGGGATTTATCGAATTTCGTCGCCAGATCCGAGATTTGCGCAGTAATGGCTGTGTAATCGTCCACAGCGTGAGCTCCTGCTCGAGATGATGATGATGCAGCCCGACCTCTATCGCCTTCCCGGCGCGAGCTGGATTTCAACGCAGCTTTCTCAATAATATCATATGCTTCCGCCGGCGTCTTCGTTCCCAGATCGCCTCCTGCGTTAACATCTAATCGCTCCTGCGTGTTGTAGCTGAGCCCCTGATAGAAAGTCAAAACCAGCTGTCTCTTGGAATAGCCGTGATGTGGCACATCAATCAATAAATCCTTGAATCTCTCCCAAGCTGCATGCAACGATTCTCCCTCATCCTGACGAAAGGTTACCACTCGGTTCCTTAGCTTGGTCGTTTTCTCAGGTGGAAAGTATTTATGCATAAACTGCTCTGCCAACTGATTCCAGGTCCTGATGGACCCGGCAGGAAGTGACATAAGCCAAGCTCTGGCTTTATCACGTAATGAAAACGGAAACAACCTCAACCGAATCGCATCCTCCGAAACATCCCTAATCTTGAATGTGGACCAAACATGGAGGAAAGCCGCAATGTGTCTCCCGGGGTCCTCGTGCTCACGTCCGTCGAACTGCACCGAATTCTGCACCATATTAATTATACTAGATTTTATTTCAAAATTAGGTGCATCAATAGTAGGTCTAAGGATACTCGGCTCCAGGCCTGTCGCTCCAGGCTGATTAGACTCATTCAACGGTTGATTATCGTCTGCCATGGTTATGTTTCCTCCTGAGCCCTCGGCTTCAGTAGGTACCACCGAATCCGGCCCGCCAGATGCGAGCAATAGCCCAACTGCACGCCCTTTCGCGCGAAGACGCCTCCGAAGATCACGTTCGGGTTCGTCAGACGGTTCAACAAGTTCTGGGGCGGGGGTCGAGAACATCAACCTGCAAACAAAAATTCGACACGGTGAATATTTTGTTAATTAAATAATGCTGTTTTTTTTTTTTCAGCTGAATAGAAGCAGAAAATTATTATAAATGGGCTGAAAATTTTATAAAAATCCGAAAAATAGCCCGAAATTTTATAAAAATTCAACAAAATAAATAAATGAATCGACTAATACAAAAATGGCTTTAGGGTGCCGAAAACCCAAAGAATAAGCGAATAAATGAACCCGGATCAAATAAACAAATGAAACAAAAATAACGCAAAAATGAATAAATCGAATAAAACAAGAAATATTAACAAATAAATAACAAATAAATAATCAAGAAATTATACACAAATATTAACAAGTATATACACCGATAACCAAATGACTCGGGTCGTTCCTAAAACTCGCCATCTCCCCGGCAGCGGCGCCAAAAACTTGACGTGTGCGTATATATACATAATATTTTGCAATGAATTACACACGATTGGGTTTTAAATTTATAAAAGTGATTATTACTTTTACATCAAAACACACACGAATGAGGCAAGTGTACCCCGTCATATTTGTAATAAAGTATCGGTAAGAACCAAGTATCGATCCAAGGAAATGGGCGGAGAACTAGTACTAGACCTTTGTCACTAAACTACCGGTAAAAACATAGGTTTTGTTGATTTAAACTAAACTAAAGTAACATAACCAAATACATAATAAAAACATAATAAATAGTAGATAAAAAGCCTTGCTAAATACACAACCACAGCATGTCAACTAAGTCAGTTTTGTCACTAGAAGCATTCGGTCAATTTTCCAATTTAAGACAATTAGTATCCCTTTCGGGAATCCTAACATGACAATCATTCGGAAAGTTAAAACGACAAACACACTTTAACCACCTAAAATTGTTCTTTAACGTGCAATTGATAAATGTCTATGAAAATCTCTTAATAATAAGTTAGGCAGCCGTTAGGATTATTCTAACCTCACTTAAACAAGGAAAGCGACACCGATAAACACAATGTAACCACCGAGATAAGCATAAACTAGATTAAATCACAACCGAGTTCATTTTACAAATCTTACACAATAATTCACCAAGATAGCAATTTTGGCCTAAACTACTAACGAAGCTAATAAATCATGGCAAGAATTTATAACGACACCATCTAACCCGTTTAGGTCCTTCCGTGACGGCAAGCTCTCTTGATTAACAATAATTACATTTTATTAAATCACTAACCATTTCTAGTATCATGATGCACACATTTAAACCAAGCTAAACTAGTTAACCAAGTTCAAAGTTTACTAATACAAGATTAATTAAGCTTCATTTTCAACTATCTTAACTAACCAAGCACCAATCATCCAACACAATTACTTATAATCAAGAAATCAATATCAATAACAAGGTTGCAAACTAATCATCAAAGATTAACATAGAAAATACTTCAAATGTCATTACAAACAAAGTTTAACAAACTAATGGTTATAATCTAGCAAGGGATTGTTGTGTTTTTGCCCGAAGGCTACAATAATACATAAATCATAATCTAAGTACTTGAAAGATTAACAAAAACTTGGAAAGATTAGAAAATCAAACCATAAACAAGTACTAGACTAAGGATCCGGGTAGTAATCGAGCTAATCGGGATAATGTGGCTTGAATCCGGGTGAAAGCTAATGCCTCCGGAGCCTGAAAATCGCCTGAGAGCTCTCCAAAAATCCAGAATGTCGAGCAGAAAGTTTCTGCTGAGTTTTTATACCTTTTTTGCTGTTGCACGGTCGTTCCCCATATGGAACGACCGTTCACTTTATTGAATTATTGAAGATGGGTCGCCATACTGCATACGTCACCGGATCGTTGACCAGATCTAAAGTTGCACGGTCGTTCTTCGGGACGGAACGACCGTTCAGTTCCGAGCTACATGTTGCACGCCAGGTCGCACCGACCGTTCAGTTCCGAGATGATCATCGATGTCGGAGATGCACGACCGTGCATCAGGTGGAACGACCGTTCCACAGGCCCAGATCAGAATCCTTAACAGAAAGTCCGCAGATTTGTCGTTTTGTCCGGAAAGTCCTCGTTTTTGCTATCATCTTGTCTGAAATGCAGTTTTAGGCCTGTAAACACAAATGTAGATAAATAAGTATCCGAACGACGGTTTTACGGCCAAAAACGCATAAAATAGGGGTAAAATGGGGGACTAAAATATGTGTAAATTAGAGTGTATCAATTTACAAGAAAAATCTTGTAGTAAAGATCTAAAATATTATGTGTAGGTTTAGGCTTGCGGGTTTTGGGCTTGGGCCCAGGGCCCACAAGCCCATCACAAGCGTAAGTGGCCCGTAATTCCTACGAGGCATGTTTTTAAATCCGAAATCACCGTAGCTTATTTAAAATAATATTTCAGAGTCAAAATCGAGTAAAATAATGTCGGTATCCGTCGTAGTCGCGTTCGTGCGTTGATAACAGTAATAATCGCGTAAAATTACATCGTTGCCGTCTTTAATCCGTTTTTCGATCCGGTTTCGACTGTAGTCTCTAAAATTAAATTACGAAGTTAAAATATATCGTAAGAATTTAATATTTGTCGGCATTGACAGTATCCTGTTCGGTTTCAATCCATTGCCGTTTAACGTTTCCCAGGTTTCACTGTAAACCACCGTTCGCGCACTGTCAAGTCGAATAGGCACTCCCAGGCACTCCAAAGGCCTAATTAAGTTAATTCGCGCTGTAAACAATATTTGTTATTACGTTAATCATCTGTTAATCACATAATTAAGGGTCGTAAATCGCCGGTTGTCACACAAAAGGAGCTGAACATGAGGCAACGACAATGGGTTGAACTCTTGAACGATTACGATTGCGCGATTCACTACCTTCCTGGTAAGGAGAATATCGTAGCCGATGTGCTTAGTCGAAATGAATGAGTCAAGCTTCATTATGTTCAAACTCTATCTGATATTCAAGTCTTTTGTCCTTCAAGCACAACGATCTTGTGTAAACGAAGGCTTATTGAAATATGAGCTACCACTTCAACTCGATCTTAAACTCAAAACGAAAGGGGCAATGGGTTGCTCTATTTTAAGAACCCTTGTGAATGATTATCGCCCAAATCGGAGCCCTGATTGTTTTCCTTGTACACCTTAATATGTACATTACAACTCAATAAGGACAAACCGAATTCCTATTAAGATCTTCCTATCTTCATAGTTAGATTCTTGAAAATATTTAAAGTGCCAAATGAAATCCACGGATTGGATTCCTGGTATGCTTTAAATACCTGTGTCCAAAGATAACAAATTAAAGGTCAAATTAAACAATTATGCGATTATGTGATTATGTGTTTATGTGTTCTCCTCTATGTTTTTGTGTGATCTGATTTTCGTTATCCAAATCCTCATAGAATCTTCCATATCTTCGTATGAGGGATTCATGGTAGGATATTCAAAAGGTACTACCTTAAATCCTTAATGGGCTTCTACGTGGTAGTTAAGACCCTTGGGTTATATAGTACCATCCCATGATTCGAAAAGAGACACTTGAGTTGTCTAGTTAAAGATTGATTCAGAATCTGGTTAAGAGTGGCATGTGATGATACAGCTGAAAGAACCATATGGTGGTCCAGTCGCACTCATCACAGGTTCATTCATTTGGTTTTCCCCTACACATTATCAAATGCACTGTGTGGACTATGCAAGGAATTACGTAATTATGGACGCGTACATAATTATAAAAATTCAGTGCACGGAAACCACAATAAGATTTATCATATGTAAGAACCAATAGTGACAACAATAACGAAACGTGAACAATGTAATGGAGGTACGGTGGACGCACCAATGGCGCTTCATATACTTGTATATAAGTGTCCCTCTTACATTGCAAGCATAATGTTATTTAAAGTTACTAGAAGTTCAGAACCCTAACCAGTGTTGTTTTATCTTTCGACTTCATGTTTTGAGCTCTCACAAGTTTCCTCTAATTAAATTTCGGGACGAAATTTCCTGAAGTAGGGGAGACTGTGACATCTGTGCCTCCATGGCCATCGAACAAATAACAAATCAATGAAATGTTGTGTTTCATACTTGAGATTTGTATAAATATGTGTATCATTTGCACATATCAACTCTTGTTCGATTTCGGGCTCTAAATCGCTTTCTAGAAGGTTATACGCGCACTGATACGTAAATATAACCAGTTTAATGCAACAAAAACTCTGGGACAGTGACATAGGCTTAACATACCTTAAATAACCCCCACAAAACTTAGAAATAAGCTTTGGATGGTTTGGTGTGTTGAAATCAATATTGTTCGATCACAGGGACTTGTTGTGTCAAACTACGAAACTATACCAATTTGTATAGAAACGAACATTCCGGAACTTGATCATAAGTTAAACATACCCTAAATATCCTTTACATAGCTTAGAAATAGGCTTTGAGGGTTTCGGTATGCTAAAATAAACTTTATTGATCAATAGGGACTAAAAGCGTCAAAAAGTGCACAAGTTTGCATTTTCGCGCATATCTTAAGTTTTGAATATATCCAGACATCCAAAAATTTATGTAAGTGTTGATGCAACAAATAAGAGACCAAGGATAGTAGCTGGGCTGGTTAGGCAAAAGGGTTGAAGGGTTTAACTTTGCCTAATGCAGGTCGTGGGGTCCCCCCACGTTTGCAAGACGTGGAAGGAGGTTCACTAGTTTATTGTTGTTGTTTGCTGGATGATCCTCCTCTGAAGTGTACTCAGATTTGGATGTGGGAGCAAACGGAATGTGTGTGTTGGATGTGAGAGTGAGTAACTCGCATAAAGCAAGTACTCGATACGAATGACCAGAGTTTAAGGAAACAGGCCTGGCCAAGAATGTCCCAACTCAGTAAATGAAGTGTCAATTATATAGGAGAAGACATCTCCTAAAGAGGCATTCATTTGACTAGTTTCCTTGCTTGCAGCGAGGGGCTTACCCTTTCGGGGGTTGAAGCCTTTTGACCCCTGGATAATAGCGTGTGCTCTGCAGACCTGCGTTGCTTTTGCGGTTGTGGGTTGGTGAAGCAATCCCTGGATGTGACTGGCTACTGTTTCCGCATTGCTTTTCCCCTCCTCACAGCTTTTTAACCATTGAACCGTTTAACCCTTTGAGCGTTTACATATTTAGTCATTTTATTTAGTCTTGGGCTACCCCCGTCATCAGCCCCCCAAGTCAGAGGTTTTTGGGGAATGAGCTCAAAGACTTCTGACTTTTATACGTGTATTTTCTTTCCTAAAGGCTTCAAGGGTTCGATGCATATCATTATTTTGCTAAATCCTTACGAGCACCCATTTTTTGAAATATGAAGAATGTAAGGAAAATGCAAGGGAAATTGAAACTAACCTTGAAAGAGGAAAGAAAACGCAGGAGAAGAACTTGAAAGAATTATGTAGAAAGTGAATATGATATGCAAATATAAAACAAAATAACCTAAAATAGGGGTAATAATGGCAAAACAGTAACGTCTGCAAATACACGTATAAAAGTCAGAAGTCTTTGAGCTCATTCCCCAAAAACCTCTGACTTGGGGGGCTGATGACGGGGGTAGCCCAAGACTAAATAAAATGACTAAATATGTAAACGCTCAAAGGGTTAAATGGTTCAATGGTTAAAAAGCTGTGAGGAGGGGAAAAGCAATGCGGAAACAGTAGCCAGTCACATCCAGGGATTGCTTCACCAACCCATAGCGGCAAAAGCAACGCAGGTCTGCAGAGCACACGCTATTATCCAGGGGTCAAAAGGCTTCAACCCCCGAAAGGGTAAGCCCCTCGCTGCAAGCAAGGACACTAGTCAAATGAATGCCTCTTTGGGAGATGTCTTCTCCTATATAATTGACACTTCATTTACTGAGTTGGGACATTATTGGCCAGGCCTGTTTCCTTAAAATCTGGTAATTCGTATCGAGTACTTGCTTTATGCGAGTTACTCACTCTCACATCCAACACACACATTCCGTTTGCTCCCACATCCAAATCTGAGTACACTTCAGAGGACGATCATCCAGCAAACAACAACAATAAACTAGTGAACCTCCTTCCACGTCTTGCAAACGTGGGGGGACCCCACGACCTGCGTTAGGCAAAGTTAAACCCTTCAGCCCTTTTGCCTAACTAGCCCAGCTACTATCCTTGATATCTCCTTTTTCATCGCGGCCATGGAAGATTTCATTTTATCCTTCTTCTTAGAAAATTCTTCATATTCCTGCATCCTCTGACGAAAACGAGCAATCCCTTGAGGAAGCATAGCAGCGAGGTTGCAAGTACTCAAAATCATGCGGGACAACATCAAGTCATTATCCATCCCAGCAATGGTCTTGTGAACTGAAGGAGGAGCAATGTGACTCAGGGCATCTTCACAAACAACAGCATCTTTAAAGCTGTCATCATTCTTCACCGACCAAGTAGGCAAATAAACCTCTTCCGGATCCAACCCTTCAACATCCCTGCTTGAAGAACCCTGAACAGGGGTAGCAACAATCTTTTTGCCTGAAACCTTTTTACCATGAACAACCAATTCTTTATCCTTCTCAGCACCCGCTTCACCACCTTGATCTTCCGAAACTTCAATATCATCACTCAAATCCACTGGTTCAGTAGAAGTGGATTGAGGACCAGCTTTCAACAACCGACGGGAAGATCGACGGGTTGAAGATTTGGGAGCATTGGACTTAGAAAAACCCTTGACATTGGCAGTACTAACATAACCCGAGCCCTCAAACCTTTGCTCAACAGTCCTAACCACAACATTCTCACCAGGAACAGATGGAACATCCCCAAACACAACATCAGAAGTGTCGTCACTCTTAATAAAATCCAAAGCAGACATGACTGCAAAAAAGAAAACAAAAGCACATAAGTCATAAGTCAAGAAAAATGCAAAAAGGGCAAAAAAGGAAAATGCATACCCATGCCACTTCTCATAAGAACAGGATCCTGATCAACATTCCCCCAAATTTTACTAACCCCTAAAAGAACTAGTAAATGTTCAGGAAAGGGACGAACCCTCGAAGGGCATTCCCGGATGGCTTTAAGAAAAACATCATTCAACTCAGATTCAGAAGGCTCCGGATCATTAAGAACGGCATCTGGTCGCCTCCACACCATCTTGAATGGAACAATAGTATCGGAAACCCAGAAAAAGCGATCCTTCCAAGTCCCAAGTGTTGTAACCATAGACGAAATAAGGCAGAAATCAACCTTGGATGTTTCAAAGGTGAACCAATCGCCATTTTTGGCCAAACGAAAAAACCGGCGAAAAAGTAACAAGGAGGGATCATATCCAAGGGCACGGCACAAAACCTCAAAATGCAAAACCCTAGCTATACACTTCAGATGAACTTGCCCAAAGGAAACCCGATAATACTCTAACAAATTCAAAACAAAAAAAGAAAAGGGATAACGAAGATTCGAAAACTCAAAGTGACGGCAGTAAAGAGCAATCGAACCAGGGGTTGGTTTATCAACAGGAACGTCAAAAGCAGGAGCAGTTGGGTTAAACTTCTTATCAATACCATATTCCACACAAAACAAGTCTACCTCCTCTTGTGTTAATCGGGAAAAGGATTTTGCTAAATCCTTACGAGCACCCATTTTTTGAAATATGAAGAATGTAAGGAAAATGAAAAGGAAATTGAAACTAACCTTGAAAGAGGAAAGAAAACGCAGGAGAAGAACTTGAAAGAATTATGTAGAAAGTGAATATGATATGCAAATATAAAACAATATAACCTAAAATAGGGGTAATAATGGCAAAACAGTAACGTCTGCAAAACCGCCACCCTATGAACTGCCATACATCAATCAAATCAATTGTCAGTTATTTAAAATTCAAATATTAACTGCCTACAACCCTTCAAACCTTCAAGCATCGAACCCTTGAAGCCTTTAGGCAAGAAAATACACGTATAAAAGTCAGAAGTCTTTGAGCTCATTCCCCAAAAACCTCTGACTTGGGGGCTGATGACGGGGGTAGCCCAAGACTAAATAAAATGACTAAATATGTAAACGCTCTAAGGGTTAAATGGTTCCATGGTTAAAAAGCTGCGAGGAGGGGAAAAGGAATGCGGAAACAGTAGCCAGCCACATCCAGGGATTGCTTCACCAACCCACAGCCGCAAAAGCAACGCAGCTCTGCAGAGCACACGCTATTATCCAGGGGTCAAAAGTCTTCAACACCCGAAAGGGTAAGCCCCTCGCTGCAAGCAAGGACACTAGTCAAATGAATGCCTCTTTGGGATATGTCTTCTCCTATATAATTGACACTTCATTTACTGAGTTGGGACATTCTTGGCCAGGCCTGTTTCCTTAAACTCTGGTCATTTGTATCGAGTACTTGCTTTATGTGAGTTACTCACTCTCACATCCAACACACACAGTCCGTTTGCTCCCACATCCAAATCTGAGTACACTTCAGAGGAGGATCATCCAGCAAACAACAACAATAAACTAGTGAACCTCCTTCCACGTCTTGCAAACGTGGGGGGACCCCATGACCTGCGTTAGGCAAGGTTAAACCTCAACCCTTTTGCCTAACCAGCCCAGCTACTCTGCTTGGTCTCGTATTTGTTGCATCAATAGCTAGTTTTGCTGAGAAAGAAGCCGCGTGGGACAAGAAGGTTAGTGATTTGACTAGGATGCATGAAATTGAGATGAGTGACTTGAAAAAGAGCTTTGAGGCTGATCGGTTGAAACTTAAGGCTGACCGGGAAGGTTTATTTATTCAACAGCAAGCTTTTGGTAAGGAGAAGGAGGGGTTGAAAGCTTCTGTTGCTCGTTCTACTGCTGACAATCAGTGGTTAATTGAGCAAGGTTTCCAGCAGGTTGTTACTTACCTTCTACATTCCAAGGAGTTCAATTATGCCCTTGGTGACGTTTATACTAAGCTGCTCAACCTGGGGAAACACCAAGGCCTCATTGCTGGTTATAAGCTTCATGAATCCGGCCATCCTTTGGAGAAGTCGCCTATGTTTCGTCCCGAGGCTTCTGATGTTTTCAAAGGCTCTGTTGAGCAAATGGAGAAGCTGACCTATCCTTACATCCATCAAGTTTCTGCTTGTTTTGGTGAGCCTCTTGCTGTGTTGCAGGACTTGAAGCCGGAGGGCCTAAATGAAAAGGTTTGTGCTGAAATCTTGGGTTCTCTTTCAAGGAAGAGATCCTACTCGGGAGATAGTGATGACACCCTTTCAGGTCAACCGGATGTTCCCAAGGATGCAAGCTTGGAGGCTTCAGCTGTAGGTGGTGATGGAGGTGTGAAGGCTAAGAAGCAGAAGAAAGCAAAAAAGGCCAAAGGTGAAGGTTCCGGGGTTTCCAAGTCCTCTGCTGATGCTTAATTCGTAGCTTTCTTAGCACTAAAAACAATTTATGGTTTGTAATGCTAACTTGAACAATATTAGGTTTTCAGGAACCCTTAAAGTTCCTGTTGGTTGTGTTTAAGGCCGTACGGCCGCTTGAAGAGTAGTTAAGCTTGCAGGTTACTAGGACTTGCCCTAACGTGTGTTTGAAAGTCTTTTAGGACTTTCTTTGATATGGTATGATGTTTAACTATTTTCCTTGCATTATGTTTTTATACTTGTGCCTTTTTTGTTAAGGCAGTTTGTTTGGCTTTAACCTTCCAAGCCTTTTGGCTATCTGTTAGTTGGTTGAAGCCTTTGAGGTTTCGAGATGTTACCCGAGTGGCTTGAAGCCTTGAAGGCTTCTTAGTCTTGTGACCTGACTTGGTTTGTACCTTTATAATTTTTTGTCAAGATTTTCTTTGTCTTTTTGTAACTTTGTCTTTGTCGAGTTTATGCTTCCCTTATGTTTTTTATACCTTAAAGGGGTCAGTGCTGCAGACACTTAGCCTTGGTATTTTTAACAAGAAGACATAGCACCTATCCTTTTTATCATTTCTTTGTTTTTCATTTGACTCTTATAAGCCTGTTTGTTGATTATATTTTTAAGGCTTAGGGAACATTTGTTGTAGGCTGTTCAAACCCGTCTATGAGACAATTTTATTTTTTCTTAACAAGTCTCATGGAGTTGTATTGATTTAGGAACTCACCCCTTATATAGGCTCATTCAACCCTTGAACCTATTGAGCGATGTGGCCTGGGAGCTCATCCCCTTACATGGCCCTTGCCATGGAGTTTTTTGCTAGGTTCTCAACCTGATCTTAGGATAGAAAGACAAGTTTGATAAAACAACGTCATTCATTTAAGCAATACTTGCTTTTTACAAAAGGTATTCATAGTGTTGTTTGAAATACATTTTGACACAAACCGAACTTTCCTGTCTAAACATGGAACCTTTTCAGAGTTTTGCCATTCCAATGCCTTGGAAGCCTTTTGCCTTCTGAATCCGCCAGCGTGTATGATCCGCCCTTGTGTGCTTCAAGGATGGTGTATGGACCTTCCCATTTCGGGCCAAGCTTTCCTTGATTTTCTTTTTTGCTAGCTTCATTGTTTCTGAGGACCAGATCTCCTGGCTTAAAACGTTCGTTCTTGACTTTCTTGTTGTAATAGGCTTCCATTTGCTGCTTGTATTTGGCTTCTTGGATTGCAGCTTAATCTCGTGCTTCCTCTAGGAGTTGTAAATTCAACATGGTCTCTTTTTGGTTCATTTCGGGATCCATGTTGACAATTCGCTGGGTTACAACTCCTATCTCAGTGGGGATCACGGCCTCAGACCCAAATACCAAGCTATAGGGTGTTTTCTTATGGCTTGTTTTTTCGGTTGTTCTAATTGCCCATAGGACACTAGGAAATTCTTCCAGCCAGTTGCTTTCGTATCTTCCCAATCTTGTCTTGATACCTTCCACTATGCTTCTATTCGTTCTTTCAACCTGAACGTTTGATTGCGGATAAGTCACTGAGCTAAAAACTTGGTTGATTTTGTATTCCTTGCACCAAACACTGAAAGGCTTCTCAGCAAATTGCCTTCCGTTATCAGGGACAAGTACTCCCGGCAATCCATAACGGCAAATGATATTCTCCCAAACAAAGTCAAGGACCTGCTTTCCCGTGATCTTAGCGAGTGGTTTGACCTCGGGCCATTTGGTGAAATAATCTATTGCCACCAGCAAGAATTTTACTCCACCCTTGCTTGGGGGAAATGGACCAACAATGTCCATTCCCCATTTATGGAATGGCCATGCCGAGGTTATCGGGACCAAGTCATGCTTGGGACTCTTTGGGATTGGTGCATGAATCTGGCAAGCATCACATTTCCTTAATTTTTCAGCTGTATCACGATGCATTGAGGGCCAGAAATATCCAAGGTTCATGAGCTTTGCAACCACCGACCTGGCTCCAAAGTGAGCTCCACATATGCCTTCGTGAATTTCTTTGATCAAATACTTACTTTGCTCAGGACCGACACATCTTAGCAAGGGAGCAAGGTAACCCTTTTTGTAAAGGGTTTCTCCTTGTAGTACGTATTGCCTTGCCTTGATCTCAACCCTTTTAGCTTCTACTTGATCATTGGGGAATTCACCATTTTTAAGGAACTTTTTGATGGGAGTCATCCAGTTTGGATCTTCTTCGGTAACTACATCTTGAACTTCCAATTCATTGATTGATGGAGCCTTCAACACTTCTACCAGCACCTTCTTGGTAAGGTGGGCGAAAGTGAGAGATGCAAGCTTACTTAGGGGATCAGCCTTTTTGTTTTGAGATCTGGGGACCTGTTTGATGTTGCATGCTTGGAAGGTACTCATCAGTTCCTTGGATTTTTCTCTGTATTTTTTCATGTTGGGTTCTTTAGCTATATAGCTATCATTCACTTGGCTTGAGACCAGCAACGAATCTGTGAACACTTCAAGCTTTTCAACCTTCATTTCTTTAGCCAGCCTTAGGCCAGCTATTAGTGCCTCGTATTCAGCCTCGTTATTGGTGGTCTGAAAATCAAAACACATAGCATACGTGAATTCCAACCCTTCTTGGTTGATCAAAATTAGCCCTACCCCTGACCCTTCAACACTTGAAGCCCCATCGGTAAAAAGCTTCCAGGCTTCAGGGTTGGAAGGTTCAGTGGTGGTAGTGTTCACTTCAGTGATTGCTTGGTTCGGGATTTCCACGATGAAATCGGCCAAGACTTGGGCTTTGATAGCTATTCGTGGAACGTAGGTGATGGTATGTTCACCTAGTTCCACTGCCCATTTGGCCAGTCTTCCCCAATATTCTGGTTTTTCAAGCACATTCTTAATAGGTTGGTCAGTGACCACTTTTATAGGATGTGCTTGGAAATACCTTCGAAGCCTTCTAGCTGTTTGAACTAGGGCTAAGGCAAGCTTTTCAGGGGGGGGGGGGTATTTGGTTTTAGCCAATTTTATAGTTTTACTGAAGAAATAGACGGGTACCTGGGCTTTATCCCGTTCGATGATGAGGACTGCACTTATGGCCTCTTCAGCAATTGATAAATAGACTAAGATTGGTTCCCCCGTTTTAGGAGCTGTGATGTCTGGTAAGGAAGCAAGATGTTGTTTCATCTGGTTGAAGGCTTCTTCAGCCTCATCGGTCCATTTGAAGTTCTTCTTATCAGAGCAATTCTTGAGCGTTTTGTAGAAGGGTAGAGACCTTTCAGCCAGCTTGGAGGTAAAACGCTTCAAGGCTGCAAACTTCCCGTTTAAACTTTCGAATTCTTTCCTAGTTTTTGGTGGTTTGGTTTCGAGGACGGCTTTCACTTTGTTTGGGTTGGCTTTGATGCTTTGTTTCCCAACAATGTGACCCAAGAACTTTCCTTCTTCGAATCCAAATAAGCATTTTTCCGGATTAAGCTTCATGTTAACCTTTCTGAGATTCTTGAAAGTTTCTTGAATGTCGTCGAGCATTTGATACTCCGTCTTGCTTTTAATTACCAAGTCATCGACATATGCCTCCATGTTCTTACCAATTTGGCTACCAAAGGCTTTGTCAACGAGACGTTGGTAGGTTGCACCGGCATTTTTGAGGCCAAAAGGCATCTTTTGATAACAAAAGATCCCTTTGTCCGTGTGAAAGGCTGTTTTTTCCTCATCCTCTTCCTTCATGAGGATTTGGTGGTAACCTTTGTATGCGTCGAGAAAGCATTTGAACGAGTAACCGGTGAGGGAGTCAACCCTGAGATCAATTTCCGGTAGTGGATAGCAATCCTTAGGACTAGCCTTGTTAAGATCCTTGAAATCTATGCACATCCTCCAAGAGTTGTCAGGTTTATTGACCATAACCGGGTTTGCAACCCATGATTGGTACTTGACTTCTCGGAGAATTCCGGCTGATACAAGCTTTTCAACCTCTTGGCAGGCTGCCAGACTCCTCTCGGGTGCCAGGCTTCTTTTCTTTTGGACCACAGGCTTGACATCCGGTGGTATTCTTAACTCGTGCTCGGCAATGTCCCGAGGGATCCCTGTCATATCTTCTGGACACCAAGCGAAGACATCGCTTTAATGTGTTAGCAGCTTTTTGAGATACGAAAGGGTTTCTTGTGAAAGGCTTGGATTGACCCTTACTCTCTGTTCAGGGTACTTAGGATTTATGATTAGCCTTTGCTTGTCTTCTTCGCTTTTGGAACTTTCACCTTCAACTAGGTATGCTTCTTGAGAGGGTTGAAGGGTTGCTATACCCCTTTCGGTGGGAAATTTGACTGTGCCATGGCCAATAGACACGGCCATGTAGAATGCACACTGCCCTGGCCTTCCAATGATCACATCATAACTTAAGGGGATGTTAATAACCACAAAGGTGAGTGGTTGGGTTCTTTCTTTCAAACCTTCACTGAAACGGACGTTAAGTGTCAGTTGCCCTAAAGGCTTGAGGGGTATATCGGCGATGCCTTTTATAGAGGTTCTAGAGGGTTGAAGCCTTGAACGTTCTTCATTACTTAGTCGGTTGAAGAATTTTTCGAACATGATTTCAGTAGCTGCCCCAGTGTCTATGTATGCCCTGTGTGTTTGCAACATTCCGACGGTAGCTTCTACCACAAGAGGGCTAGACAGAGGGTCTTTCTCCGTTGGGGGGAAACAGACACACTGAAGCTCCCAAGCTTCCAACCGCTGTCTTTTATGAGGAACCGTTCCCTCAAAATCCACCATATTGACTTCCTTACCTTTTCCTTCAGCCATTTTGTCCCGGACTCCCTTTACCAAATGAGTGAGTTCTCCGGACTTAACAACTTCTTTAATTCTTTTCTTGAGCTGGAAGTAATCATTGGTGTGGTGACGTACCTTTTTCTTCATGAAACTCACAGTATTGTGTGGAGTTCTCATTTTTCCTGCTTTTGGGGAGAGGCCTAGGAGGCCGAAAGTTCTGCTTGACTTCTTCCGTTGCGAGGATTTCCTGAGGGGTCTTCGTTAGGGGTGTGAAACTTATGCCTTTCTCTCTGCTTGAAGGGTTCCGGCCTTCAGACCTTCGAGGGTCTGAACCCTTTGACCGCCTGTCATAGGAGGTGAAGTTTCCCCTTTTTCTAGCTGGATTGTTGCTTCACCAGCTGGATCCCCTTTTTCTTTGTTCTTTAATGTCTACCGCCTCCTCTCCCCGGATGTGGGCTTCAGCCCTTTCGAGAGCTTCTTCCAAGGTCTTGGGCAAGGATTTGTTGAAATCTCTTGTGAGATATTTAGAGGTGATGGCATTCATGAAACCGGCCACTCTCATTTTCTCATCTGCCCCTACATAAGTCAGACCTTCCTTCTTGTATCGTTCAATGAACGCACGAAGACTTCCGTCATCACGCTGTTTTATCTGGAAGATTACTGTTGCGTCTTTAACATATCGCCTTTGTTGGGAGAAATTGGCCAGAAAACCCTTGCTGAGGTCGTCAAAGCTTCGAACGCTTCGAGCAGGTAAGTCGTTGAACCAGATTCTGGCTGATCCCACAAGGGTTTACATGAACATTAGGCAACATTCAGCGTTTGACCATTTCTCTATCCTTGCTGCACCGGTAAAGATCTGAAGATGGTATTCAGGATCTTCAGTCCCATCATACGTCCTGATGTGGGATGGCATCTTGATCTTTGCTTGGAAATCATAATCAGCTATTTGCTGTAAAAAGCATGAAAGGTTACTTGGCTTATATGGTTTAGCCAAGTCTTCTTCAGCCCTTGCATCCACATTATTGCCATTGCCGTTATTTCCCTGAGTGGCTAGCACCTGATTAATAAAGTGTTGCCACGGGAAGTTGGCCATCATCTGGGTCATCATGTTGGGCATGAGGTTGAAACCTTGTAGGCTTCCAGGTGCAACTGAGCAGCTTATTCCAAGGGGAGTGCTCATAGCAGCACTCCGTGCCAAAGGGAGCACAGACAGAGCTTGCTCCCACGTGGTTGTTGTGGATACTTGAAAGCTTGTTACTGGGGACTATAGGAGCTGGTCAAGGGTTAGCTCATGTCCCAAAGGAGCACCACTAGTAATCGGTTGGGAAGAGAAGATGGGATGCACTATGGGATTTGTCATTGTGGATAGATAAGGGTGAGGGTTTGAAGGATTACTGGGACCAGCCTCATTTCTAGTTGTAAAAGGAAGGGGAGGTGGTCCAGGAGACAACGTTGGTTCTGGCTCGTCATAATCTAGGCGGATTCTCACCCCCTTTTCTCTTTCTCTATTCATATGCTGGTTGAGGAGAGACCTCAATTCCAGGAAATTGTTGGCAACCCCCTCGGGGGTAAGTTCAACACGCGCCGGGGTGTCAGAGACACCGACATTGGGAGAAGGAACTCCGGATCTGGACGGAGTTGGTGTGTTGAAGGTAAGGAACTCGGGTGTGCTCCCCGGAGTTGAGAAAGAAGTTGGTATAGCCACATGAGCTTGGCTGCTACCCGGGGTAGAGATGTTTGGGATCTGATTTACTTCACCCGGGGATCCACTTTTAGACATGGTGATTTTAAGTGAAGAGAGCTACACTACTAGGTATTTTTGAGGAGAAATAGCGGCGTAGCCCCACGGTGGGCACCAACTTGTTGATGCAACAAATAAGAGACCAAGGATAGTAGCTGGGCTGGTTAGGCAAAAGGGTTGAAGGGTTTAACTTTGCCTAACGCAGGTCGTGGGGTCCCCCCACGTTTGCAAGACGTGGAAGGAGGTTCACTAGTTTATTGTTGTTGTTTGCTGGATGATCCTCCTCTGAAGTGTACTCAGATTTGGATGTGGGAGCAAACGGAATGTGTGTGTTGGATGTGAGAGTGAGTAACTCGCATAAAGCAAGTAGTCGATACGAATGACCAGATTTTAAGGAGACAGGCCTGGCCAAGAATGTCCCAACTCAGTAAATGAAGTGTCAATTATATAGGAGAAGACATCTCCCAAAGAGGCATTCATTTGACTAGTGTCCTTGCTTGCAGCGAGGGGCTTACCCTTTCGGGGGTTGAAGCCTTTTAACCCCTGGATAATAGCGTGTGCTCTGCAGACCTGCGTTGCTTTTGTGGCTGTGGGTTGGTGAAGCAATCCCTGGATGTGACTGGCTACTGTTTCCGCATTGCTATTCCCCTCCTCACAACTTTTTAACCATTGAACCGTTTAACCCTTTGAGCGTTTACATATTTAGTCATTTTATTTAGTATTGGGCTACCCCCGTCATCAGTAAGCATTAAAATATTTTATTTTAGTGTTTAGAATAAGAAAAATCCATTCGTCGCTTAATTTGGATCGTTTTTGTGTTCGTTACGACTCCCGTCGTAATTAACCAAACATCCGAGATATTTTTGAGCACATTTTAAGTTCCCTATATTTTAACTTCATTTTAGAGCTTTGAAAAGTTTGGGGCTTCAGGGACTAAATCTGCCATTTTTGAAAGTTGCTAGTCTGCAAGATCCTTACGGACCGTATGGACATATGCTTACGGTCCGTAAGCCTTCCCCAGAACCACAGAATTACAGAAACAATGAATCTGGCCTATTACACTTGCTCAAATGGTTTTTGCCCCTTGAATTACACACTATGGGCTAGTATTTGATGTCCCCATGGTATTCAAAACCTTGTGCCCAAGTGTAAGGCCAAGATCATTCCCTCTTCTCCAAGAAATGATCCTAATGGTTGTGAAATTCCTATAAATAGCAACCTCCACTTCACTTCATTCTCACACTTGATCTGAAATCAGCTCTAAGTTGGGGTGTTTCCACTTCATACCTGAGCTATTTTAGATCAAACATCCTTCTTGGACCCTTTGTAAGTCCTCTTCTTGCTTGTTCTTGTATTTCAAGCATGAAAGTCAAACAAGTTTGACTTTCAGCTTTGACCAGTCAATGGTCAACACAAAGTTCCGTTGAACTTTGCAACGTGAGCGTAATCACGATGGTTATAGTCCCTTGTGACTATACCTACTGATTACCACGTTGACTAGGCATAGTGACGAGTCGTAGTTTCGGCCAAAATGCGTGTTTAAGCGTATTTTGTAACCAAACTACTCTTGGGTATCAAAACCGTTTGTTTTGATATCAAAACCTGTTTTCTAACTTAACTAAACATATTTTAGCATGTTTAGCTCGTCACTTTTAGATTAGTGCTTGTGTAGAGTCGTAAGTCAAGCGGACTAAACACCCGCTTAGACTTTCGAACACGACCCGTTTGGTCGATCATTAGGATCCGACCAAACATGTTTAGTGACCATAGTTGCATAGGGAATAACCTTCCGAGGTTTTACCTTATGGTCACTTAGGTTTAATTAGTTGTATGATAGGTAGTTTATATGCCTTAGGTAAATGACCAAAATGCCCTTTTCATGCATAATTGGTAATTAAGCATATGTAACACAAACTTTTGTCACTTAATTGATTATGCAACATATTTAATCATGTTTAGGCATATAATACTTGTCATAGGACTAGTTAGACGTCTCGAATGCGCTTTTTCGCGAACGACACGTTAGCGTAGCTTAAGCTACCTTAATGGGTCACAATGGGTCGAAAGCACTTAGGTTAGGTTTCGATTTAGGATGTAGACTTTGTTAAACCATGTCATATGAGTCCCAATACTCATTTGGTTTACAAAACCTCATCCTATCCGATCTTCCGACTTAGGTCTGGTTTAATTATATAGTTATTAGGTTGCCGATTGATTCCGTGCTCCCTCTATTTTACTGTTTTCAATTGTTTTGGGGTGATTCATATGTGCTAAATGTTTTCGAGGTTTTAACGATGGTTTTCAAAATGATTTTCGATATGATAACAATGGTTTCAAAAACGATTAAAATGGTTTATATTAAATTAATAACGATTTCGATTAAGTGAACAAACTTGTTGGTTGTATTTACATAACGAATAATATCCATTAGTTTTGGCCGAACCGACCAGTATTAGGTTATGGTACCATAGGATCTGACAAATCCCGTTATCAGACTGCACCCATGGTTATGTGTGGGTTAGGTGGTTAACGACTGAATCTGTGATTGTTAATTTACCCTTTGGTGGTTTATTAATGCGAGAAGCGATAGGCGAGATAGTCGAGTCACGAAGGTTTGGATGTTATTAGCGAGACAATCAAAAGTAGTTTTCACAATCTAAAACGAGAATGATTTAAACGACTAAAGCGATTTTTAACGAATTAAACGATTTGGGTAAACGATTGGTTTTAAAGCGATTTTTAACGAATTAAACGATTTGGGTAAACGATTTGTTTTAAAGCGATTTTTAACAAATTAAACGATTTGGGTAAACGATTGGTTTTTTGGTTAAGTGTTTAGATAACGGGATGGGTGTAATATGATGAAAGCATGGTGGATACGCCGCTGGTACTTCCTATATATAAGTTTATTCATCGTATTACATACCGTGGCGTTATTTAGTTCACTTGGGTAAACGATTTTGAAACGATGTCACACAAACGAGGTTTTCGAAATGATATAAACCATACGAGTTTTATTAACGAGTTTTATTAACGATTTAATACGAGATGTTTTACAAATTGGTTTTCTAAAACAAAATGTTTTCGAGTTAAGAATCATGGCTATGAGATTATATAAATTATAACCAACTTGATTTGAGTTGGTTAATTATGTTGCAATACAATACTTTTCAAAACAAGGTTTTTAATTAAGTATTGCAACATGTAAACTAGCCATGAATCCGAAACTCTTATAAAACCTATGTACTCGCCAGCATTTCTTTGCTGACTTTATTTTCACATATGTTTCAGGTGTTGTTGAACGATGTTGATTGCTAGGATACATGCTCACATAGGACTGGACGAGGCCTTAGTGACTTAATAACAATGATAGACTATGTTTAAATTGTTTATTTAGATTTCCAGACGATGTAAATATTCAATGTTTAATAAAACGAAACTTCAATTTCCGTGTGTTTTGAAACAATGATTCTGTTACAACATTCCCCGACGATTCCACCGCGATTTGTTGTTTTACGCGGTCGGGGTGTGACATTATTCACCAATACAAAACATTGTTGTCACTTGATATTTGCTATACAAGACATTTTGGGTGGTTTATTTGATAAGTGATTTAAATAACGAGGCTTGGGTAGTATGATAAAAGCATGGTGGATACGCCGCTGGTACTTCCTATATATAAGTGCTTTTATGATATTACATATCGTAGCGTTATCTAAATCATTTCAGCAAAGACATGATACATTTTATACAAATAACATATTTTCACATAACATTGTTTTACGAACGACATATTTCATACAAATTTATTTTTAGTTGGTTATTTATTTAACCATGCATTATTCTTTTATATCATCTGATTTCTTATCGATTTTCGTATGATTTATAAAAGAAAACATTTTTATAAGGTTCATGACTACTTTATGATAAACACTTCTTTAACTTACAAGTCATGGATCCCTTATCAACAAAACCTATGTATCTCACAGGCATTTTTATGCTGACGTACCTATTTTCACATGTGTTTCAAGTGCTGTTGTTAGATGATCATGATGCAAACATAGGATCGGACGAGGGCCTTAGTGACTTAAAACTATGAAAGACAGTTTAATTCATGTTATGCTTCTTAAATTTCTAGTTAATGTAAACATTTTAATTCAACAAAATAAAACTTCAATTACCATGTGTTGTGAAACAATGATTCTGTTATTCCACTCCCCGACGTTTCCGCCGCGGTTTGTTGTTTTACGCGGTCGGGGTGTGACAGAAGAGTTGGTATCAGAGCCCATGGTTATAGGGAATTAGGTTATTAGTAATGCTTTAACCTAGACTATAACCTTCCTAGGACCTCGACACAAGATTCTTGTGTATAGATTTTAAAACAATAACGTCACCTATCGTTAGGTGACAACCACAACAAGAACACAAATTTCAAACCCGTTTTGAAAACCAATCATCTATTCGTAGATAATTTATGATAAGGTTTTGAACCTTCAAAGTTTTCAAAATCTTGTCAAAGTTCGGGTTTTTATAATGTGAACACGTGCAATCTGGAAGGGTGGGTGCATGTATCTTGAATTTCTGTCAAAGGCTAGAGTGTTCGTACAAATCCGCAGTATCGGACCAGTCACTCTTACCTGGGAACTTTTGGGGTGAGTGTCCACTTATAGGCTAAAGCATGTCTTCGCGATACATTAACATGACCCGCTTACTTTGATTAGTCACCGTGTCGTTTGCTTGCCTTAGGTAACAAACAAATGATCACAATCCTTATGCATTGTCGATATATTTAAACATTCTGTTTTGATTATCCGATAATATCTCACTTATTTCCTCCCATGTCTTCCACTATCTTTAGGATGCCTCTTAATCGCCGCGACACTCAAATGTCCGAACGGGCTGCTACAATTGCCCAACAAATAGGCGTAGTACTCCAGAGGACCGTTGAATTAGCTATTGCCATGTCTCGTCTCAAGGATGAAACCACCCAAGAGACACCGAAGGAGACAAACGCCAAGCCTTCAAGAAAATCAAGGAAGCGTAAAGCTTCAAAGAATCTTACAGCGATTGCTCCAAATCAAGTGGGACCTAGCCAGGTGGTAACACGACCAGCTAAGAAGCCATACAGAGGAAAAGCTCCTCTGTGCAATCAATGCAACCGTCATCATCCGAATCAAACACCATGTCTCAAATGTACCCACTGTGGATGTTGGGGACATTTGGTAAATGCATGCCGTTTTGCTATCCAAAAGAAAACTGATGCAAATCCTGTTGCTGGTCAAGCACCATACCCACCTGGATCGTGCTACAACTGTGGCGAGATGGGTCATTTCAAGAACAATTGCCAAAAGCTTGTCAATACAAATCCGACCCATGAATGAGCATTTGGCTAATTAGAAGATGATGCTACTTAGAAACAACTATGATTTTGTGTTTTGTTTCTTTTGCTTTCCAAGAATCTGGAAACACTTTGGTTGTTCCATAAATAAATTTGGTCGTTTCCATTTTATTTACAAAATCAATGTGAACACATGTATATATGACATATCCCTACGATACCAACACCGAGGAACTATGTTCCTCGCAAGGCAGACTACTCTCATAATTCTCCCATTCATGTGATCGCTCACGATCTCCACGAAAATCCTAAGTACTCGTTTCCTTCTAAGAAACAAAGTAAAAGGTACAAGTTACAACTCTGGACGATTACTCAAAGTACCACTTAAAATCATTGCTTGGATAACTAAGGGTATTTTTCATAAGTCCTTCAATAATCTCATGTGATATGTCTATGTACATATCATTATATTCTGGTTTTCATAACAACATGCATAGGGTATGTTTTCAAAACATCCTTCATGATTTCAAAGACATTTCATATGGTTTAAAAACATTTTAACATAATATATTTTCTTAATATACTAAGTGCATAATTTCAAAAACAATATCCATGTTTTCAAAACCCTTATACATGATTTCAAAACCATCTCATATGGTCTTAAAAATCTTATAAACATATTTGCCTAATACACCTACCACATGATTTCAAAAGCATTGTGTAAGGTTTCAAAAACATTAAACACATTTCCAAAGAACCCCATGCTTAGTTTTCAAGAACACTCTGCCCGCATGTTGACTTAACATACGTAGTACACGATCTCCAAATCCTGCTTCATATGTTGAATTAGCATACCTAGCACCTTAACTTCATGAACATTTTACCTCATGTATTGACTTAAGCACATCTAGTACAAGGTTTCCAAACATCTCTCGCTACACGAATTCCAAAATCCTTACAGGATCTTCTTATCTTCATAATTTGATCCTTGTGGATGATTAAAGCACAAAATCAAAATCCTTAATTGATTTCTTTGCATGCTTTAATACGTATATTACGATTCAATTCCTATAAGATCTTCCTATCTTCATAGTTAGATTCTCGAGAATGTGTAAAGTACTAATTGAAGTCCATGGATTGGATTCCTGGTGTCCTTTAAATACACGTGTACAAATCAATAACAAGTTGACGAACAAATTAATAACAAATTAAAAGCCAAGTTAAGCAATTATGTGATTACGTGTTTATGTGTTTTTGTGTGATCCGAATGTTCGTTATCCAAATCCTCGTAGAATCTCCCATATCCTCATATAAGGGATTCATAGAAGGAAATCCAAAGGTACTACCTTAAATCTTTAATGGGCTTCTATGTATTAGTTAAGACCCTTAAATTATAAAGTACTATTCCAAAGTTAAAAGAGACCCCTTGGGTGTTCTAGTTAAAAAGATTGATTCGTTAATCTGGTTAATGATATCATGTGATGATATAGTTGAAGAGACTCTTTAATGGTCTATTTAAAAGGATCATTTGTTGATCTAATTAAAAAGGACCCTATGGTAGTCTAGTCACAATCATCATAGGTTTATTCGTTTAATTTTCTTCCCCTACACATTATAAAATATATTGTGCGGACTGTGTAAGGAATTACGTAATTATGAATGCATACATAATTATGGAATTCAGTGCACAGAAACCACAACAAGTTTTGTCATGTGTAAGAACCTATAGTGATAAAATAACTAAACGTGAACAATGTAATGACGGCACGGTGGATACACCGATGGCGCTTCCTATATAAATAAGTGTCCCTTATTACATTACAAACATGATGTTATTTAAGTTACTAGAAGTTCAGGACCTTGACCAATGTTTTTGTATCTCTCCGACTTCAAGTTTCAAGCACACACAAGTTTCCTATAATAGTATTCATAAGATACATTCTCTCTATCCATTGTTCGAAACTACAACTTCTTGTTGAATTCACATGCTCTCTACATTTTACTACAACAAGAACGTCATTGTAACAATTTCATGACACTCTTGGAATTCGGTTCAACCATACACAAACTCATTAGAATGGAGTTTAAATCTTCAGATCTAAACTCTTCCCTATAAACAACAGACTGGTACAAATAACAAAAGTTTGCTGGAAATCCAAACGTGGCCCCAGAGATTCTACTTAGGGAACGGAGGATTTATTTGAAAGCAAAACATCCACGTCTGTTTTCACAAGTTTCCTCTAAATTAAATTTCGGGACGAAATTTCTTAAAGTAGGGGAGACTGTGACAACTGTGCCTATAGTTATCACTAACCAATCCCGAACAATTTCATAAGCAATAAAACCTTGTGTTATTTCCTGGATTGTGTAATTATCTATGATACTTGCACAATAACCATCCTTGTTCAAATTCAAACTCTAAATCGCTTTCTTGAAACTTATACGCAAACTGATGCGTAAACATAATCAGTTTAATGTGACAAACACTCCGGAACATCAACATATGCTTAACATACCTTAAATAACCTTTACATAACTTAGAAATAAGTTTTGAAGGGTTTAGTATGGCAAAAACAAGTTTATTCACTCACAGGGACTATTTGCGTCAAACAGCGAAAGTCTGCCGATTCATATAGTAACGTACATTCCGGAACATGATCATAAGTTAAAGATACCATAAATATCCTTTACATATCTTAGGAATAGGCTTTGAGGGGTTCGGTATGCGAAAATAAACTTATTTGATCAAACAGGGACTAAAAGCGTCAAAAAGTGCATAAGTTTGCATTTACGCGCATATCTTAGGTTCCGAACATATCCGGACATCCAAAAATTTTTGTAATATTAAAATATTTTATTTTAGTGATTGGAATGCTAAAATACCATTCGTCGCACAATTTGGATCGTATTTCGCGTCCGTTCGTGTTTCGTCGTAATTAACCGAACAACGAGACCGTACGACCAAACGAACCGACATCCGAGATATTTTCAAGCATATTTCATTCCCCTTATAATTTAACTTCATTATAGATCCTTGAAAATGGGTTAACGGGGCTTAAACGCGTCAAAAATCAAGTTTTGAGTCACAGGGGCCTGTTCTGCCAAAAGTTAAAACTTTCTGTCTGAAAGCTCTCGCCTGGGGCGAAGCCTGAAGCTCCTATCTTTGCGGCCCGCGATAGCTGGAGCTGGGCAGAAACCAGTTTTCTTCAAACAGCAGATGATTCCTTGGTTTTAATCCTAGTTTTTGGATACATGGAGCTTGTTTTCAGTATTTAAAACAATGGGCAACATGTGTAGGGCTAGGATCAAGCTTTGATCCACTCAATAACACTTGGAATGATCTTTTGGTGGCATGATTTCCTATAAATACCCACCAAATTTTCACTTCCAACTTGCTCATTCATATCTTTCTTGTACATCTGCTCTCTTGAAGCTATCCCTCTTGGTTGAAGGCTTCAAACATCAGTTTTCTTTGTTCTTTATCCAAGCTTGGACCCTTTGTAAGTCTCCTTCATGCTTAGTTATGCCTTTCAAGCATGAAAGTTAAACTGTGTTTGACTTTCTGCTTTGACCGTGATTGGTCAACACAAAGTTCGTTTGAACTTTGTAACGTGAGCGTAATCACGATGGTTATAGTCCTTTGTGACTATACCTATTGATTACCACATTTATTAGGCATAGTGACGAGTCAAAGTTTCGGTCAAAATACGTATTTATGAGTATTTTGCAACGAAGCTATTTTCGGGTATCAAAACCTTTTGTTTTGATATCAAACCTGTTTTCTAACTTAGTTAAACATGTTTTAACATATTTAACTCGTCACTCTTAGTTTGGTGCTTAATTAGGGTCGTAAGTCAAGTGGTCTAAACAACCGCTTAGACTTTCGAACCCGACCTGTTTGGTCGAACATTAGGATCCGACCAAACAAATTTTGTGACCATAGTTGTATAGGGAATAACCTTCCAAGGTTATACCTTATGGTTACTTCGTTTATTTAGTTGTATGATAGGTAGTTTATATGCCTTAGGAAAATGACCAAAATGCCCTTTTTACTCATAATTTCATTTTAAGCATATGTAACCTAAATTTTGACATCTAAAATGATTATGCAATATTATTAGACATGTTAAGGCATATAATACTTGTCATAGGAGTAGTTAGGCGGTCCAAACGCGCTTGTGCTTGAACGACACGTTAAAGTAGCATAAACTACCTTAACGAGTCGTAACGGGTCATAAGCACTTAGGATAGGTATCAACTTAGAATGTAGGCCTTGTTACACCATAACATATGAGTTCCAATACTCATTTGGTTTACGAAACCTCATTCTATCCGATCTGCCAATTTAGGTCCGGTTTATAAACATAGTTACCTATATTAGGTGCCGATTGATTCCGTGATCTTTCAAGCGTTATTTGGTTATTATTTCAAGACTACTAAACAATATCAAGTGAGTACATAGTCCCCTCTTTTATTGTTTTCAAATATTTTGGGGTGATACACATGTGCCTACTTGTTACTTTCGTGCTTTTCGTGCTTTCATGACATATACTTGCTATGTTTATTAGTACACATATAGTACATGATTTCCATTATGCTTTGCTATGTATGTTTACTTAACATGTTAGCACATTGATTTCATAAACATTTTTTTACATATGTTTTCTTAGCATATGGACGCATTGTTTTACATTACATTTCTGCTATGTATGTTTTCTAAGCATGCTAGCACATTGATTTCATAAACATTTTTGTTACATATGTTTACTTAGCATATAGACACATTGATTTACATTTCATTTCTGCTATGTGTGTTTACTAAGCATGCTAGCACATTGATTTCATAAACTTTTTTTGTTACGTATGTTTGCTAGCATATAGACACATTGATTTACATTTCATTTCTGCTATGAGTGTTTACTAAGCATGCTAGCACATTGATTTCATAAACATTTTTGTTACATATGTTTACTTAGCATATAGGCACATTGATTTACATTTCATTTCTGCTATGTGTGTTTAATTAGCATGCTAGCACATTGATTTCATAAAAATTTCTACTTTGTATGTTTACTTAGCATACTTAGTACATTATTTTCACATAACATGCTTATATTTGGTATGACCTTTGGTTTGTTTAACGAAACTAAAATAAGTTCATTAACACTGATCATGCCGCTCGATAGTAAGTAGTGGTGCCATAGGAATTGACAACTCCCATTCCTGGAATCCTAGGTTTGTTTGGACTTAAGGAATGACAGAATCTGATACACATAATTGATAAGCCTTTAACTTGTTAAGGGTTTGTCCGTCAGTCGCAAGGCTTGGATGTATAAGATAAACACTACCATATAAATGTTCTTATCAATAAAAGCATAAACATTACTTTTGATTCAAACATTTGTTTATTCAAAAACATTGTTTTATACATAACCTTTGGTTTTCCATGATATTTGATTATACATTAACATATACATGTGGTTTGAGTAAATACTTTTTATTCACCAATACAAAACATTATTGTTACTTGATATTTGCTATACAAGACATTTTGGGTGGTTTATTTGATAAGTAATTTAAATAACGAGGCGTGGGTAATATGATAAAAGCATGGTGGATACGCCGCCGGTACTTCCTATATATAAGTGCTTTTATGATATTACATATCGTAGCGTTATCTAAATCATTTCAGCAAAGACATGATACATTTTATACAAATAACATATTTTCACATAACATTGTTTTACGAACGACATATTTCATACAAATTCATTTTTACTTGGTTATTTATTTAACCATGCATTATTCTTTTATATCATCTGATTTCTTATCGATTTTCATATGATTTATAAAAGAAAACATTTTTATAAGGTTCATGACTACTTTATGATAAACACTTCTTTAACTTACCAGTCATGGATCCCTTATCAACAAGACCTATGTATCTCACATGCATTTTTATGCTGATGTACCTATTTTCACATGTGTTTCAGGTGCTGTTGTTAGATGATCATGATGCAAACATAGGATCAGACGAGGGCCTTAGTGACTTAAAACTATGAAAGACAGTTTAATTCATGTTATGCTTCTTAAATTTCTAGTCAATGTAAACATTTTAATTCAATAAAACAAAACTTCAATTACCATGTCTTGTGAAACATTGATTCTGTTACTCCACTCCCAGACGTTTCCGCCGCGGTTTGTTGTTTTACACGGTCAGGGTGTGACACAAATAAAGATCATCCAGTTGATATGATACTTGGAGATCCTGCTGCAGGTGTTCAGACGAGGAGAAGCATAGCAGAGAGTTCAGTTCTGTATGCTACGATTAAGAAGACTAGAATTATGGACGAGTGCTTGTATAGCTGCTTTATTTCTCAAGAGGAGCCGAAAAACATTCATATGGCTTTAAAAGACAATTCATGGGTTGAAGCTATGCAAGAGGAATTGGCCCAGTTTGCAAAGTTGAAGGTTTGGGAGTTAGTTGACCTTCCTAAATGTGAAAAAAAAGATAGGCACTAAGTGGGTGTTTAAGTGCAAGAAAGTTGATAGAGGAATTGTAACGAGAAACAAGGCTCGATTGGTAGTCAAAGGTTTCAATCAGCAAGAAGGGATAGATTACAATGAGGTGTTTGCACCAGTAGCAAGGTTGGAAGCAATTCATTCGTTCCTAGCCTTTGATTCCTTCAAGGGCTTCTATGTTTACCAACTAGACGTGAAGAGTGCATTTCTTTATGGGAAAGTCCAAGAAGTGGTGTATATCTCATAACCAGATGGGTTCATTGATCCAGAATTTCCAAACCATGTTTACAAACTGGATAAGGCTTTGTATGGATTACGTCAAGCACCGAGAGCTTGGTATGAGACACTATCAACACATTTTATAAAGAATGGTTTCGAAAGAGGTCAGATTGATAGTACATTGTTCATCAAGAGAAAGAAGGAAGATTTTCTACTGGTACAGGTATACGTGGATGACATCTTTGGGTCATCAGATGAAAACATGTGTCAAGAGTTTGAGCAGGTGATGAAGAGCAAGTTTGAAATAAGTGCTCTGGGTGTGTTGTCTTACTTTCTGGGATTACAAGTTGACCAGAAGAAGGATGGGATGTTTATATATCAAACAAACTATGTGTATGACATTTTGTCTCGATTCAAAATGGAGGATTTCTATACTTTCAACACACCTATCTGCGAAAATCATAATCTTGGCCCAGATCATGAAAGTAATGAAGATGTTGATCAAACTCAATATAGGGTAATGATTGGTTCTCTAATATACTTGACTGCTTCAAGACCCGACATCATGTTTGCTGTATGTCTGTGGGCCAGGTATCAGGCTAATCCAAAGGAGTCACACATGAAGGCAGTGAAGTGTATTCTTCGTTACTTGAAGGGGAAACCTAAACTCCGGTTGTGGTATCCAGCTGATAGTGATTTGAAGTTTGTTGCTTACACTAATTCAGACTTTGGAGTATGTAAGTCTAACAGAAAGTCTACAACAGGTGGTTGTCAGATCTTAGGAGGCAGGATTTTGTCTTGGCAATGCAAGAAGCAATCTTGTGTGTCTACCTCTACGTGTGAAGCAGAATATAGTGCTGTGGGTAGCTGCTGCTCTCAGGTTCTCTGGATACAACAGCAGACGCGTGATTACGGTTTGGATTTCACTCATACTCCTATTATGATAGACAATAATGCCACTATATCAATCACAAACAATCCCGTAAAGCACAGTAGAACTAAACATATTGACATTCGTCATCATTTTATACGGGATTGTGCTGAAAAGAAAGTAATTGAACTTCATCGAGTCGACACACTAGATACCCTAGCTGATATTTACACAAAAGCTTTTGATAGAGCTTGCTTTGAACATTTAGTCAAACAAAACGGGATGAGGAATCCTGAATAACTAGTTTTTCATAAGAATTTTGTAAATAGTTTATTGTTTTCTTAAAAATCGAAAATTAAAAAAATTAGAAAACCACAAAATCCAAAAACATTGAAAAATGAAAAACATAAAAATTAGAAAATAAAAAATGAGTTATCACTGTGTGAAAAAGAAGAAATGATAGTAAATCAGCGAGTTAGACTG
The DNA here is from genome assembly GCA_030545235.1 of Helianthus tuberosus. Taxonomy (NCBI): domain Eukaryota; kingdom Viridiplantae; phylum Streptophyta; class Magnoliopsida; order Asterales; family Asteraceae; genus Helianthus; species Helianthus tuberosus. Next base: position 88,348,267 of record CM060353.1, read on the forward strand.
TCACACTAGAACTAAAATAAAATTTATTAAGTGTGATAGCAGATTAATCATATGATGTACCAGTAGGCAAAAAGCATGAAATAATCAACTTACCATATAAACCTAACGAACTGAGTATGAGTGGGGAACACATCATTGGCGTATGGTTTAATGACCTTAAATCTTGCGTTGATAGATTGCCAAAATATGAGGTTTTGGGTCTTTATACTGTTATTTCATCCGGGGGTATCAGGGTTGTCCTTCTGCTGCATCCAGATACATGCTGACCTAGGCACAACCAGGATATCTTAAAAGAGTTAAAATGCTAAAACCCATAAATGAAGAAGCTCTCCTAGAGAGTCATTCAAATGTGCAAAATGCATAAATCGTACCAAAATTGGTATTTGTCTTAGCCCTCGTTAGAATTGGTCTCTTTGTTGTACGGTAGTATTGACCTGATCACCAATTATCTATCGTTGTAAAACAAAATGGATGAATTCAGTATACTAACCTACTACGAGGAACCTGTGTGCATACCTTGATCGCAGGGGTATGTCCTGAAGTGGGACATGCTAGTATATCGGTATACTATTACCTTAACGTATCATACGATAATGGTACTTATAATGTTCATGCATTTTGTTTATGTGGATAAACAATACTGGTAATCGTCTTGAACTACTTTTCACGAAAAATTACATAAAGAATTATCTAATAGTGTGAAACCAGTTCAATTGTGCTGATATGATCTTCTTACCGGTGATTCTCACAAAAACATAGTGTTTATTGCTTTTGTTATTTACTTGCTTTTAGAAAATATAAAAAATCCAAAAATTGTGTCTTTTTCTTAAAAATTCTTAATGTACTGAAAACTGTTATTCTTGGAGGAGTTGTTACTGATGGGGGGAGACGGTGTTAGAAAGTGAGTTTCAAAATTTTAAATCATGCAGGTTATAGGGTGTTTGATTAAAAATTTTTACGTGTTGGTGCTAAACTGAAAATGATTAATCAGTGATACAGTTTAACTATCTCTTGAATAATAATATTTTGTTTAACTTTGTTGAAAAATTCTTATGGTTTCTTGAGATGTTTGTTTTATAGTATACAGATTGAAGCAGTGTGTTGCTGAGAAGTTGATGTGATGAGATGAGGAGTTTGTTGCTGCTTGGTAGAATCCTCCATCTACAATGCAGAATGGATGCTGTGAAGACTTACTTGGATTGTTGTCTACAACTTGGAAGATTTGGTGATTGGTTGCATTAGCTTAGGGGGGGTCTGTTGCTGACAGAATTCGTGTTGAAGCTGATGCTATCCAAAGACCAAAGACTGTGAGATTCTGAAGACTAAAGTTACTTTTGCAAGCTATTGTCAAGGGGGAGTTTGTTGGTGCATATTATGTGATAACAACTTGGGCTTGGTCTTTGGATATTAAAAGAAGATTGGACCATGAAGACTGAAAGATATTTCGAGTTTGGTGAAGCCCAATCAGTCCGTGTTTGGAGTGTTTTAGTCCAAGTTTATATCAACAAGTCTAGCCCGAATTATATTATGTATTGTGTATGGGCTTAGCCCAATTAGTGTAAGCTTGGTTGTGAGTATATAAACAACCTTAAGCTTTAGGGATTAGGTTAGCCAATTGACAGAAAGACATTTAGACGGTTTGAGAGAGTTTGAGAAAACACAGAGAAAGGCTGTGAGTTCTTGTGATCTTGAGTGGTTGTAAACAATGAGTTTGATAATCACAGAAGATCAGTTTGTGTATTGTTTTCGAGTTCTTCATTTAGTTTCTTATTTCTATTTTGTTCGGTTTATCAAGGGGATTCCGCACCCTTGGTAGATTATCAGTTTTGTGACGATCCATATGGGATAAACGACCTACAATAGATCCGAAAAATTATACTCTAATGAGGAATTTCCAATTTAAAATGTGAATTTGAACAAGATTGAAAAGGTTTTCTAGTTGGTGGAAGTCGATTTGTCTGAAATTGAAAATCTATCAACAACTTAAAGATTTTTAAACTTCAAGAAAGATAAATCTTACTATTCCAACCAAAAAACTCTTATACTAACTATCAAAGGTGAAATTATAACAATGGGAGAAACGAGTCAGGATATGGTAAGAACAATCAAAACAAGAAGTTTGGAAAATGGAAATATGTGAAGAAAATGAACTTTGTCTCTGCAACAAGTTCTGAAAGTAACAAAGAAACTCAATTTAGTAGACAATCAAATGAAGAGTTCTTCGCACAAAAGAAACAACATGAACAGGCCGAAGGTTCCGCTGTTGTAAAAGACAGTCAGATGTGCTTTAGATGCAACCAAGCTAAACATATTGCTAGAGAATGTCCACAAAACAAGCCTAAGCCTGTTTATGTTGAGAAAAAGAAGTCAGAAGACATCAAATAGAAATCACCGATGTTTGTACTAACACGGATCTTAAAAAGAAACAATGAGTCTAAATATAAAGAGAAACCAGTGAAAACAAATGTTTCAACAAAATAAACTGGTGAATCTTCAAAAAGAAATTAACAAAAAGATTCAAAAATTTATGGAAAGAAAAATGTTTAAAAGAATCAAACATGGGTGATTAAACAGAAAGAAGCTTCTAATGTTCAGAAACAAGCTCTTTCAACTGTGAAAGTTGAAAAGATTGTTTTAAAGAGTGTGAGTGTTTGTGAACCAAAACTTGTAACCCTACCCAAGACCGGTAAGGCTTGGGTATCACTATTCAAGTAATTGTTTGAGTACATGTGCAGGGGCTCCCGAGGTCAATTATTTCAAAGTGGATCATGGACAGTGGAGCTTCCCGGCATATGACGAGGATGTTAGCTCTCCTATACGATGTCAAATCAATTAGAGGAGTCTATGTCGGGTTCGTAGGAAATCAAGGTGGTAGGATTATAGGAGAGGGCACTTTAGCGAATGGGATGGTGTCATTCGAAAAGGTGAATTATATAGCGGAGTTGGAAAACAACTTGCTTAGTATCTCCTAGATCTGTGACAAACAGTTCACGACACACTTCACTTACAAGGAATGTTTAATTCCTAAGCATGGTTTCAAGATACCTGAAGAATGGATTCTTATGCATGCTCCTCACGAGAATTATCTCTGTGTTTTAGACATGAGCGTCGCAACAACATCATAAAAAAAACGCGCAATGCTTTGTGTCAAAATCAACGGAAAAAGAGTCGATTCTATGGCACAGGAAGATGGGCATATACATCTTCGAAAGATGAATTTTCTAGTTCACAACGAACTTGTGGATGGTGTAAACGTGAAGAACTTTCATTTGAGCGACGATTATATAAGTTGCAAGAAAGGTAAGCAAACAAAGAAGTTGCATCCGAGAAAGCTTCTCAATTCAATCAAGCTTCCACTAGAAAGACTGCATATGGATCTATTTAGGCCGGTTAACGTGAAAAGAATATCGGGGGATCTATACTGTCTCGTTGTGACTGATGATTACTGAAGGTTTACATGGGTTATGTTTCTTGAAATCAAAGACGGGACATTTGATAGTCTGATGATTCTATTCAGAAAGTTAGAGAACTTGTACCATCTGCCAATCAGATGCGTCCGAAGTGACAACAGTACAGAGTTAAAAAACAACAGCATGTTGGAGTTTTGAAATGACAAAGGGATTCTTCATGAATTCAGTGCTCCATACACTCCACAACAGAACGGAGTAGCTGAAAGAAAGAATAGGACACTGATTGAGACCGCGCGTACAATGCTTGCTGATTGAAAGCCTCCCATAAGCTTCTGGAGTAAAGTAGTGGCATCTGCATGTTATACTCTTAACCGAGTTCTTACAGTCAAGGAACACAAGAAGACGTGCTTTAAGTTACTGAATCGACCGAAACCGAATCTTAAATGGTTAGAACCATTTGGGTCGCCGTGTACAGTTATTGACCAAACGAAAAATTTTGGGCTAAGTCTTTAGAGGGTTTCTTCGTGGGATACGCTAGTCCGTTGAAGCGAGTCTATCTTCCGAGCATAAACCGGGTAATTCAAGCTTAGCATGTTGATTATTAGCGTTATACTGCTCCGACTCAACAACCTGGAGATTCCTGGTTGTTTAACTAAGAAGGTCTCTAGAATTCCTTTAAGCTGCCAGCTGAGCTTACTGAGGAGGAAGTTGTTAGGCTATATCAGCAGCCAGTGTGGATATTCTCAATACAAATCAATGTTTTTCTCGTAGCTGTCACGGATAAAGTGATGTTGTATTTCGATATGTTTAGTTTTTGAGTGTTGAACAGGATTTTTAGTAATATTTATGGCCGCCTCATTATCTACATATATTGGCATGTTAAAAAATTGCAAACCATAGTCTACCATCTGTTGTTGAATCCACAGAATCTGTGAACAACAACTGCTAGTTGAAACGTATTCTGCTTCGCAAGTAGAGAGAGCGACCGTGGTTTGTTTCTTACACTGCCATGTTATCAAATGAGTTCCGAAGAACTGGCATCCAGCAGTTTCCTGAGTCTGAATATCCTGCGAGGTTGAAATTGTCTGTTCACGGGTACCACATGCGAGTGCTCGGGCTTCCTTTGAGATATATGAGAATCCTCTTGACGATCATCATGTGCGATACTCGTGGACTTGACTGATAGTGTGCGCAGAGGTAGGTTGGATACATTATGTCCAGTCTTGATGCAGTCAGGTACAGAGCGAGCCAATCATCGACCGGTAGAGAGTCTCGTCGATCTTCTCTCCATTTAGGTCCGGACCGATGCAATGATTAAGAGCTAACGGGGTAGACATTGGTGATGTAGCCGTCATGTTGAATTTCTCTAACACATCATTCACATACTTTGTCTGATGAATTAAGTTCCATCAGGCATCTTATCGACCAGAAGTCCAAGAAAGAACTTCGTCTCCCGCATAGAGCTCATTTCGAACTTCTTCCTCATGACTCTCTTAAAGTCTTTACAAAGCGCATCGTTTTTTGAGCAGAAAATTATATCATCCACATAAATTTGCATAATCAAGATGTGACCATCCACTTCCCGAGTAAAGAGGGTACTATCTATTGTCCCTCTGATAAAACTATTGTCTAGAAGGTGCTGAGAGAGTGTCTCGTACCTGGCTCTCGATGCCTGATGCAACCCGTACAATGCTTTATCCAGTAGGTAAACTTTGTCCTTGTGTATCAGATCGACGAACCCTGGTGGTTGGTCGAGATACACCTCTTCTTTTACTTTGCCATAAAGGAAAGCGGATTTAACATCCAGTTGATATACTTTGAATCCCTTCCAAGATGTGAATGCCAGAAATATTCTGATTCATTCGAGTCGGGCGACGGGAGCATAAACTTTTGTGAAGTCTATTCCCTCTTGCTGACTAAATCCCAAGACTACGAGACGAGCTTTGTTTCGAACGATAACACCTCTGTCGTCTTTCTTACACTTGAAGACCCATTTTGTGTTGATCTTTCAATTGTCTTTTGGCAAGTCGACTAGTCTCCATACCCCAAGTTTCTCGAACTGAGATAATTCTTCTTGCATAGCGTTCACCCAACTTTCTTCCGTAAGCGCCTCCTTATATGTCTTAGGTTCGACCTATGAGATAAAACATTTAATTGAGAAATCAGTTTGTGAAGGAGCCACTTTGGAATAGAAACAACTTAAGCCCTGGTCAACTTGACGTCGGGTTTTAACGCCACCCTGCAAATCTTCGATAATAAATTCTGGCATATGATAGGATAGTGTGTGATGCATAACGTTGTCGAAAACCCTCACTTCCTCCTACAGATTAGTCACATTTTCTTCTGCACCTTGGTCGATGGTGGACGTTTCATTCTCAAGCTGAATTTCCTCGCCATCAGAATTAGATCCATCATCATCATATGTAGGCTCAGCATCAGATTCAGAGTCGTTTGATTCATCGAATACAGGAGCTGATGCATTCACTTCTGGCTCGTTCACAGGATCATTTTTACACAAAACTATTTGATCACACAAAATTTCAATATCTTTTGAAATTAAATGATATGAAAAACTTGTCATCATGGGGGAACATTAGTGAGTGTAAGACCAAGACGGAGGATGATTTGAAGTAAACCGCATCGGTTTGTCATGTTTTTGTTTCAAAATTCTTTCTTTAAAATGTGTTTGCTTTTAGGGGGAGAAAATGTGGTGAAAAATACAAAAACATATAAAAGTTTTGAAAAGTACAAAAACATAGAAAAAGACAAAAAGAGTTTTCATGTAAAAAAGAGGAAATGATAGTACATCAGTGGACTATCACAACATGCTAGAGAAATGCAAAGACAAAAAGTTGTTAAACGGTCTCACTGCTGATGTGCAAGTAGATTTTGCACATTTAGTAAATTGTTTTCGAGATATAAACATAATTGTAATACCCCGATCGCGTAATACAAAAAACCGTGGCGGAAACATCGGGGAGTCATGTGACACCTGTGCTTGTAATCATTGTAAACAGTTCAGTTATCAATAAAATAATGTTATTTGATCCCTAAGTTTGTTTATTTATGTTTGACATTTTGCATGTTTTGATTTTTGTTCAATTTTAAACTCTAGATCGCTTTCTGGAGAGTTATACGCAAACTGGTGCGAAAATGTAATCAGTTAACGCGAAAAACACTCCGAAACATCAAGTTTAATCGCTTACAGGGACTAAATTCGACAAACTACGAAAGTATGATGATTCGTACTGGAACAGACATTTCGGAACATGACCATAAGTTAAACATACCATAAATATCCTTTACATAGCTTAGAAATAGGCCTTGAGGAGTTCGGTGTGCTAAAATAAACTTTTGGGTCATTCAGGGACTAAAAGCGTCAAAAAGTGCACAAGTTTGCATTTTCGCGCATAACTTACGTTCTGAATACATCCGGACATCCAAAAATTTATGTAATCATTAAAATATTATTTTTTAGTGATTGGCTTGTCAAAAATCCATTCGTCGCGCAATTTGGACCGTTTTTGCGTCCGTTACGACTTCCGTCGTAATTAACCGAACAACGCAACCGCACGCCCAAACGAACTGAAATCCGACATATTTTTGAGCATATTTTAAGTTCCCTATACTTTAACTTCATATTAGAGCCTTAAAATGAGGTTAACGGGGCTTAAACGTGTCAAAACGCATCAAAAATCAAGTTCAGAGTCACAGAGGCCTGTTCTGCCAAAAATCAAACTTTGCTGGTCTGCACAAGGCTCACGGACCGTAAGCACTTATCCATACGGTCCGTAAGGACCTCCCAGATCAGCAAAACCAGTTTTAACAGCTGTTATACACTCTTAACCCACATGCAAATGGTATTTCTGAAACTATGGGCTTAATCTAGGGTCTCCAATGGTTTTGTAAAACCATGGGTGCACATGTACGGACAAGATCAAAGCACGTTATTCGACGAACAATCTTAACGGTCCTAAGAAATCTATAAATAGCCCTCAAGTTCACAACTCAAAACCCACACCTTTGAATCTGAATTTGTTCTCTAAGTTGATGTGTTTAACACTTCATACCTGAGAATATTCAGATCAAAACTTCCATTCTTGGACCCGTTGTAAGTCCTCTTTCGTTCTTTTAGCGTTTTCTACATTGACCAGTTTATGGTCAACACGGAGTTCGGTTGAACTTCGCAACATGAGCGTAATCACGATGGTTATAGTCCCTTGTGACTATACCTACTGATTACCACGTTATCTAGGCTCAGTGACGAGTCGTAGTTTCGGCCAAAATGCGTATTCTTGCGTATTTTGTAACCAAACTACTTTTAGGTATGAAAACCGTTTGTTTTGATACCAAACCTGTTTTCTAACCTCGTTAAACATGTTCTAACATGTTTAGCTCGTCACTTTAGGTTTAATGCTTATATAGGGTCGTAAGGTAAGCGATCTAAACAATCGCTTATACTTTCGAACCCGACCCGTTCTGTTGATCATTAGGATCCGACCAAACACATTAGGTGACCATAGTTGTATAGGGAATAACCTTCCGAGGTTATACCTTATGGTCATGACGTTTAGTTAGTTGTATGATAGGTAGTTTATATGCCTTAGGTAAATTACCAAAATGCCCTTTTTACACCAAAATTTATTTTAAGCATATGTAACATAATTTTTGATATCTAAACTGATTTGGAAACAATATTAGACATGTTAAGGCATATTTTACTTATCATAGGACTAGTTAGGCATTTCGAACGCGTTTTACGCGAACGACGTGTTAAAGTAGCATAAGCTACCTAAACGGGTCGTAATGGGTCGTAAGCACTTAGGTTAGGTTTCATTTTAGTATGTAGGATTTGTTAAACCATATTACATGAGTTCCCATACTCGTTTGGTTTACGAATCCTCATTCTATCCGATCCTCTGATTTAGGTCTGGTTTATTAACATAGTTACCTATATTAGGTGCCGTTTGATTTCCGTGATCTCTAGCATTGTTTGGTTGTTACTCAAGGACTTCTAGGCAATCTCAAGTGAGTACATAGACCCCTCTTTTACTGTTTTCAAACTGTTTTGGGGTGAAACACATGTGCCTACTTGTTACTTTCGTGTTTTCCATGTTTTCATATCATATGCTTGTTATGTTCATTAGTACACCTATAGTACATGATTTCATACATGTTTTGCTATGTATGTTCACTTAGCATGCTAGCACATTGTTTTACATTACATCTTATGCTATGTATGTTCATTTAGTGCATACCGAGTACATTGTTTTACATTACATTTATGTTGCATATGTTCACTCAGCATATGGACACATTGTTTTACATTTCACGCTATGTATGTTCTTTAGCATACTTAGTGCATTGTTTTCACATCAGATGTTTACATTTGGTATAACATTTGGTTGTTTAACGAAACTAATACATTCATTAACACCGATCATGCCGCTCGGTAGTAGGTAGTGGTACCATAGGACTTAACAACTCCCATTCCTGAAATCCTGGGTTTGTTTGGACGTAAGGAATGACCGGATCCGAAAACATTTTTGATAACCTTTGATCTGTTCTAAGGTTTATCTTACAGTCTCAAGGCTTGAATGTAGACGTTTAACTTACCGCATAAGTGTTTGTATCAGTAAAGAATGCAGTTATTTTGCAAAACATGACCTTTGATTATTCAAAATACCTTGTTTTGTACATTTTTACTTATGGCTTAAGTAGTCTCATTTTACTTGCCATACATAACATTGTTTGCACATTACATGGTTTACATTTGACAATAGACATTTGACTATACAATAAACATTTCTACAATTGTTAAACATTACATCTTGGTGGTTGTTTGGGTAAGGGATTTAAGTAACAAGGCGACGTGTAATACGATAAAAACATGGTGGATACGCCACTGGTACTTCCTATATATAAGTGCTTTTATGGTATTACATATCGTAGCGTTACTTAAACCATTTCAGTTTAAACATATTACATTTACAACACATTTATACATAAACATCGTTTTACAAATAACTTAACTTATACAGACTCATTTTACTTGGTTATTCACTTAACCATACCTTATTCTTTTATATATGTATATCATCTGATTTATTCATCGCTTTACAAATAACTTATGAAAGAAAACACTTAACAAGATTTATGACTACTTTTTTTAAACAGTTTCTTTAAACTCAAGTCATGAATCTTATTTCCACAAAACCTATGTATCTCACAGGCATTTTTATGCTGACGTACCTATTTTCACATGTGATTTCAGGAGCTGTTGCATAGGATGATCGAGACACACTTAGGCGGACCTGTGCCTTACTGACTTAAAACGAAGCAAGAACTAGTTAATTTATGTTATGTACTTTTTGTTTCTTGTTTTAAGACATTGTAACTCTCTTGTTTAATAAATAAAACATGACTTTAATTTCCATGGTTGTGAAACAATTAATTCTGTTACAACACTCACCGACGTTTCCGCCACGATTTGATGTTCTACGTGGTCGGGGTGTGACAGAAAAGTTGGTATCAGAGCCAATGGTTATAGGGAATTAGGTTATTAGTAATGCTTTGACCTAGACTATAACCTTTCTAGGATCCTAACGCAAGAAGATTTGCGTTTAGATTTTTTTTTTAAACAAAAACCGTCACCAATCCTTAGGTGATAACCACAACGAGAACATCAATTCCGAATCCGCTTTAAAAATTAATCATCTATTCTTGGATGATTGATTACTAGGTTTTGAACCCTCTATTATAAGGTTTTGAACCCCTTTGAATTTTCAAAATCTCGTCAAAGTTTTGGGTCCTAACCAGTGTGAACACGTGCAAACTGGAAGGGTGAATGCCTGTACCCTGGGTTTTCTGTCTAAGGCTAGAGTGTTCGTACAAATCCACATAATCGGACCAGTCACTCTTACCTGGGAACTCGTGGGGTGAGTGTTCACTTATAGGCGAGCATGTCTTCGCGATACATTATTTTTGACCCATTTACTTTGATTAGTCACAATGTGTCATTTGTTTGCCTTGTGGTAACAAACAAATGACCACCATCTTTACTTTTGTCTATTTTTGCATCATCTCTTTCTTTTCATCCAATCATCTCACTCGTTTCCTTTCATGTTTCCTCTTTTAGAATGCCTCCTCGACGCGACAATCAGATAGCAAATCCCGAACTGGCAGAAATTATCGCGCAGCAAATGGCTGCTACTTTCCCAAATCTTATTGCTCAACTGAACCAAGCCAACAACAACAATAATGCTCCATGCATTTTCAAGAATTTCAATTCGGCTAAGCCACTCAAGTTTAGTGGTTCTGAAGGAGCAACTGGGCTCCTACAATGGTTCGAGAGCACTGAGAGTACGTTTTGTCACGTTCAGTGTCCTGATAATCGCAAGGTAGAGTTTGCTTCCAGTGTGTTTCTGAAGAGGGCTCTTACATGGTGGAACGGGGTTATGAGAGACCGTGGTGCTGAGGTTTCTTTAGCACAGACTTGGGCCGAGCTTAGGGCTCTTATGATGAAGGAGTTCTGTCCTCGTCATGAACTGAGGGCTTTAGAAAGGGAATTTGATGATTTGAAGCAAGATGGTGGTGAGCATCGGGCATACACTGACAGGTATGAGGAGTTGAGTTTGTTATGCCCAACAATGGTTACCCCACTCGATAAAGCTATCGAAAGGTATATTGATGGCTTACCTGACTCCGCACAAGACATCGTCACTGGAAATAACCCTACCACAGTTCGTCAGGCAATCGAGTTAGCTGTGACATTGACTGAGTCGTAGGTCCGAAAGGGTAAGCTACACAAGAAGGGTGACAAGGATGGGAAACAGTTGTCTGTAAAGGGTGAGAACAAGAAAGGTAAGGAAGCTGGATCTACAAGGAAGTCTAAGAAGCGCAAGGCTTCCCAAAACTTCACTGTTACAGCGCAGGCCAACCAAACTGCACCAAATCAGGCCGCGCAAACACCTGCCAAGAAACCATACCTTAGCAATGCACCTCTGTGCAACAGATGTAACGGTCATCACCAGCCGCACATTCAGTGTCGTCAGTGTACAAATTGTGGAAGAACTGGCCATTTTGCTGCCACCTGTCATCTTCCTGCTAATCAGAATTGGGTAGCTCAAAACCCAGCTCAGCAAGCTGCACAGCCTCCTGCGCAGCAACAAGCTCAGGCTGCACGACCTCATTTTCCTCATGGTTCGTGCTACAATTGTGGGGATCTGACCCACTACAGAAACCGGTGTCCAAGACTAGCTAACGCGAATCCAAACAAGAATCATGCTCAGGCTCGAGGTCGAGTCTTCAACGTGAATGCACAAGAGGCGCAAGCAGACAATAATGTGGTCAACAGTACGTTCTTTATTAATAATCAGCCTGCATCTGTTCTTTTTTATTCAGGTGCCGATAAGAGTTTTGTGTCATTATCTTTTGAGCCTTTGCTTCGCATGTCTAGAACGAAACTAGGAAAACCCTTGACAGTAGAAGTTGCTAGTGGTGAACCCATTGTTCTTGATTCTGTTCTTCGCAACTGCCAATTGAACCTTAACAGCCATCTTTTTCCTATCGACCTCACGCCAATGCAACTTGGAAGCTTCGATGTTATAGTGGGTATGGATTGGTTAGCCAAGCATCACGCAGAGGTAGTATGTTTTGAGAAGATTGTTCGTGTACCGCTTTCGACAGGTGAGATCCTACAAGTTCATGGTGAGAAACCTACTGGTAATCTCAAACTCATGTCTTGTTTTAAAGCTCGGAAGTATCTGCGAAAGAACTATGTGGCCTTTTTTGGCACATATTGTAGCAGATAAGGGCAAAGGTAAGGCTATTCAAGATATCCCTGTTGTTCGGGATTATCCTGAAGTATTTCTTGAAGAGTTACCTGGTTTACCCCCAGCACGCCAAGTCGAGTTCCGTATTGATCTCGTACCTGGTGCAAATCCCATTGCCAGATCCCCATACCGTCTTGCACCGTCTGAGATGCAAGAGTTTTCTAAGCAGCTTCAGGAGCTCTCTGACAAAGGTTTTATCCGTCCTAGCTTTTCGCCTTGGGGTGCTCCCGTTCTTTTTGTCAAGAAGAAGGATGGATCTTTTAGGATGTGTATCGATTATCGTGAGCTTAATAAGCTTACCATCAAGAATCGATATCCCCTACCTCGCATTGATGATCTCTTTGATCAGTTACAAAGTGCTTCTTATTTTTCAAAGATTGATCTACGTTCTGGGTATCATCAACTTCGTGTGCATGAAGAAGATGTTCCCAAGACTGCTTTCCACACTCGATATGGGCATTATGAGTTCACAGTTATGCCATTCGGTTTGACAAATGCTCCTGCTGTTTTCATGGACTTAATGAATAGGGTATGCAAACCTTATTTAGATAAGTTCATCATCGTTTTCATTGATGACATCTTGATATACTCTAAGACGCAAGCTGATCATGAGTAACATCTTCGTCTCACTCTGGAACTCCTGAAGAAAGAACAACTTTTCGCCAAGCTCTCCATGTTAGTGCATACGTCTGTCGACTTCGTCTTGTATCGAGTCTTGTACGTAGAATGATAGATCAGAGCACGGAAATCAAGGAATTGTGTTTATAGGTTATTTCGCTCGAAATGGTCAATAACCATTTCAAGCGAAATCACAAGTTCTTATTTCGCTTGAACTCATGTTAGTTTATTTCAAGCGAAATCACTTGAAAGTGATTCCGCTCGAGACAATTTCAAGCGAAATCAGTCTTACTATAAATACCTTGTGTGCCATTTCATTTGTAACAGTTTCCGGTCAGTGTAACGAAGTGCAGCCGAAGTGTCCACAGAATTGTATTTGATCTAAAATCAATATACGGACAGTTTAAAGTGATATTTCAGCTGAATTGAACTCAATACGTCTGTTTCCGCCATTCGTATAGGGATAAACTCTTTTGATCGACTCGTTCGGGTCTAAAAACGATCCTACAAGTGGTATCAGAGCTAAGGAGGAAGAGTTCACACCAATTCAGTTGAAAATTCTGATTTCTACACCTTCTTTTTCAAATTGAACTTGATTTTATGGTCAAAATGTCTTGATTTTCTCACAATGTGTGCGTAATTGTGTTTTAATAAACCCTTGAGAGTTTCAGAACTTAATTTGGTTTAAAACTTGATCATTTGGACAAAATTTAGATCGAATTGCTGACATCATGCTGATTTCGCTTGAGTTGTTCTTGTTGATTTTGCTTTAGATTGCACTTAGTGGACATTGATGATTTTAGTGGATGGGCTGAACGATTTGGTAACTGGGTTGAAGCTTATCATTTAGATGCATGGGAACATACTGAAGTTCAATATTTTAGACCAGTTGGTAGCGATCGAGAGAAAATATCAATTAGAGATTTGAGTGCTGAGGAGAAAAAGAAATACAAAGATGAGAAGTTAATGGTTAGTTTGGTAGTGATAACATGCTTAAGAACAAAAAGTCGTTGATGAAGAAGGAATTGGATTTGTTTCGAGGATTAAGAAATGAAAGCACCAAGCAGATCATTGAAAGATACTGCAATTTATTGAAAAACATGAACAGATTGAGTATCAGAAAAGATAAAGATGAGTTGATTGAAAAATTAGCTGATGCGTTGCCACATGATGAGTGGGGCACGTATCTTATGATGTTGAAAAATAAACCGGGTTTTAATGATCTAACATTGAGTGATTTTATTAAACAGCTTGAAGCTCAAGAAATGGAGCAAGGAAAGATAGCGAGAATGAAGAACTATGATGGAGAGCAAGACATTGGTTTGTATTATAAAAGTGGTGTTAGTAACAAAACAAATTTTTCGCCAAAAATTGAAACTGCTTTCAATACAACGGGATCTTCTGAAAAGCCATCTCAAGGATCAAGTAACAAGATGGGATTTTCTTCATTTCCATCATTTGATCCAGACTTTTCTACAACAAAGAGTGGCAAAGTACTTCAATGCAACATTGCTTTAAATCTTGAAAATGATCAGAATTATACTAAAGAAGTTTCTAAAAGTCACATGTCTTTGTTGGTAACTGTGCTTGAATCCTATGGAGGTTTAGTTGCAGGTAAGATCGGAAATCCAATGTTAACAAAAGAGGATTACGATCAAATTGATGCTGAGGAGATGGAATTGATGGATATAAAATGGTGCATGGCTAGTGTATTGAGACGAGCTGAAAAGTTTAAAGAAATTACAGGCAGAGATGATTTTCGCGATGCAAATATTTCAAATTTAGGATTTGATAAGTCTAAAGTTACTTGTTTTCGATGCAGGGAAAAAGGGCATTACAAGAGAGAGTGCACCAATCGTGAAGCAAGTGGAGCTCAAAATCCCTTTGGTAACAATGACTACTATCGAAAAGCGTTATATCATCAAGTTGCTCAACAGCCACATCAACAACAACAACAACAGCCACAAACAGCTCATGGTAGGAAAGAAATTGAAGATTCAAAGAGAGCATGTCTTTTTAATTAAGATAAAGGAAATGGTTTCAGTTGGGATAAATACATTCCAAAAGATAGTAAAGTATGTGTGGCAGAACAAGAAGATGAAAAATTGGCAAAAGATTTCAGTTGGGACGATTATTGCCCAGACAAAGAATTACTGGCTAAAGGATTTGTTGCTCAGGTTATCAATGACTATACTGATGATTATTAGGCAGAAAAAGTCAGAAAACGTTTAAATGGTGAAGTTGAGAAAAAGAAAGAAGTTGTAGAAGAAGTTCAAGTGAAAGTAGTTAAAGAAGTTCCAACATTTGAAATCAAAACAGATAATGAGGTAGTCAAGG
The DNA here is from genome assembly GCA_030545235.1 of Helianthus tuberosus. Classification (NCBI taxonomy): domain Eukaryota; kingdom Viridiplantae; phylum Streptophyta; class Magnoliopsida; order Asterales; family Asteraceae; genus Helianthus; species Helianthus tuberosus. The sequence goes on from CM060353.1 coordinate 88,363,466, forward strand.
TTGCTGAGAAGTGTATGAATTGTGACGCTCTAATAATGCAGAACAATGAATTGCTGCACAACATAAAAAGGCTGAAAGAATCATATGATACTTTGAACAAAGAGATGAATAAGTACAACGAGTCAAGCAGTAAACAAGCTGTAGCAATGAATACACTCAAAGGAGCTTACATGAGACAGCTTGACGATGTCAACTACTACACAGAGAAGTGTGCTGAGCTTGAATTGAAGTTGGCAACACAAAGAATTGAAACTGAAAGAGTTAACAATTTATTAAAAAGGTACTCATGTTCTACTTTTGTTGTTGACAGGATTTACCCCATAGTGGAAAAATTAAAGACATTTGAAGAAGAGAAGACTTCGGAAGAAGAAAAATCTGTGACAAAAGAAGATGATGAAGTGAATACATCTGGTAAGAAATCAAGTGTGGTTTATAACAAATGTCCGCCTCCTGTTGAAAATGCATATTCTCCACGAAATGCTAATTCTGAAAGAGTCAAAAAGGCAACGAACTTACAGTGGGAGTCTAAGTCATCAGATAATTTGCCAGAAAGTATAGATGTCACTTTTACGTCGTCCGATACTGATCATGAGTCCGAGTTAATAAAAAAGTGGTCGATCAAGTGTTGGATAAGGATGAATCAGAGGAATCAATGTCGGAGTCGAAATCAGAGTCAATATCGGAGTCGAAATCAGAGTCAAAGTCAAAGTCCGATACGTCAAGTCAAAAATCCAAACTGGGAAAACGGGTGTATAATAAAAAGTTCTTGCTATCAAAATCTAATTTGGATGACGAACCGATCAAAGTAGCATATACTTTGAAAGATTCTGACAAATTATATTCTGATGAAGTTTTTCCAATAAGAGGTGTTAAACGAGAAATGATTAAAAAGGTTTTCAAACTAACATAAATTAATATTTGTGAAATAAAGGATGCAAATCTTTTTGAAAAACCTAAACCTTACACCTCAAGAGTTCAACAACGTTTAAACAAAAAAATGGGTTACAATTATGGTTACAGTTTTCAAAAGAAAACAACCCATAATGGTAATTTCAAAAAGAAAGGACTTGGTTTTATTCCACCGAAAAATTATAAAAATGAGAAAATTTATAAACCTAAAACTGTTTTTGTTTCAGGAACAAGTGCTGAGAAAGAACAGAAGAGTTCATTCTGGAAGCAAACGAACAAAGAATTCCTTGCAAAGAAGCAAGAAGAGATGAAGAAAAGTGTTGTTCAGAAGAAGATAGAGACAAGAACCTGTTTTCAATGTAAAACGGTTGGTCACACTGCCAGGAATTATCCAAAGGCAATACAAACAAAACAAGAAGTCTCTGGTAAACTAAAAGAAAAAGTTGTTGAGTAAACTGAACTTCCAACCAGAAAATTTAATGGTTTTGAAAATTCAATATTTGAGGTTGGAGAGTGTTCAAAGAATGTTTTAAAAAGAAAAGAAAATTTAAAAAATTAAAAGTGGGTGGTTAAAGGTTCAGGGAATAGTTCTGGTGATGAATCTGATTCCACAAAATCAGAGGAGCCAAAAGTTGTTATGAAAGAAGAGAATTCAGTTCCGGTTGTGGATGATGCAAACTTTCCACCACTGCGGGCTGAAAATTTTAAGAAGAAAGTTGGAAAAGTCAAAATCTCAAATCAATTCTATTCTGAAAAGAAAGAATTTGATGTTGAGAAAGTGTTTAATGGGAATGTTAAAAAGATGTTTGGTGAAATGGTTGATGGGAGGGTAAAAGGGGTGAAAGAATTTTATGAAACAAAAGGAAGTGTTCAAATCCTTGAAGAAGTTGAGAAGGTTACACCTAAAGCTGGTCATGCTTGGGTGTCTGTATTCTTTACTTAAAATCCTGACTTACCGGAGCTCCCAAGTTGGCAATTGCGGAGCATGAATCGGCATCATCCTTATATTGTTTGTTTGAAAATTGAAAATAGTTCACAAGTGTGACTTGCCGGAACTCCCAAGTTGGTAAGTGAGGAGTAGGTATCGGCATCTTGAGAATTTAACCTACATAAGGTATTGGTTGGTAAGCCATGTGGTTGAAAAAGGTTTTTACTTGCAAGTGGTAAATCAAGGACATTAATTTGTACTTGCATTTTCCTACAAGTGGTTAAAAAACAATGTGATGAATCAATCCCCTAACCTACAAATGGTAAAATCAATCAACAAAACTTATTTTCCGGAAAAACCATTTGATTAAAACAAACTTAAGTGTTTTGAGATCACAATGGGAAAATAGTTTGTAGTGAGGGGGATATCTGATTGTTTATGCCAAGTGGATGGCGAAGTGAAGCAATTCGATATCAGTTGTCATGTTGTTTGTATAGTTTGTTTTCAAATTTCTTTAAATGTGTTTGCATTTTAGGGGGAGTAGGAATTTCAGAAAATCTAAAAACATTTGAAAATTTGAAAAATCCAAAAACATGAAAAAATGCAAAAATGAGTTTTGTTGTCAAAAAGAGGAAATGATAGTACATCAGTGGACTGTCACGACATGCTAAAGAAATGGAAAGATAAAATGTGATAAACGGTCTCATTAAAGATGTGACAGTAGGCTCAGCTAGACTAGTAGATTTGCGATAACGATACAAACCTAAATGAAAAAGCCTAGTTCTAATGGGAAACATGGTCAAAAGCATAGTACTTAGTTTTGTCCTTCTTGATTGTGTGCCTACTCAGTAATCGCTGATTGTCGAAAGACATAAAACTGGTTAAGTTTGTGAATTTTCACATCTTTGCTGAAAAGTCGCTGTGATTGTGTATTTCATTTTGCAAAGATTTAAACTTGTTTTATTTCTTTATTTTGTTTAAGCATTGGACATCCTCTGCGTATACGTGAGTATCGATCTGGATGTTATTGCCTAAACGTTCTGCTTTATTTTCTTTGGTGTTTCATTTAAGCTTTGGATCACCTCTGCGTATACGGAAGTATCGACCTGGTGGTTAAAGCCTAAACAACTTCAACTTATTTTTATTTTCTTATTTTGTTTAAACATTGGACTTTCTCTGCGTATACGGAAGTATCGACCTGATTGTTAATGTTTAAACATTCTGCTTTGTTTTTGCACAAATCATAGTTGATAAAAGTTTAAAGGCATTACTTGAGTTAGTGTATTGCATGATGAGGGGATATGCTGAGATCGTGGGGTCCATAAGAATTTAGTGCAAAATTAATATACCTTAACGTATCGGTAAGCATTTTGAAAGTTTTAGATTGAGTTTAAGTGGACAACAATATCGTCAATCTATGTGAATCATTTAGAACTGAAAATGTTTAAAGCTTAACGGTGTTGGTGATTTTTCTCAAAAACTGATATGATCCTCTTACACAAACTCACATAAATAGTGTCTGTAAATATTTCTTTACTGTATTTCATTACTGTAGGATCGTGTCTCGACCCGAATGAGTCGTTCAGAAGAGCTCTCGTACGTTTTAGAGGCGGAAACTAAGAAACGAACTTGAAAACAGCTTGAAATACACTTTAAATCTCTTGTATATATTCAATTAACAATGTTTACAATCAGAGAATAAACCGGCAGCACCTCGGTATCAAATCTCGAATGGTTACAAATGATGAACATTTGAAGCCTATTTATAGAGAAGGACCTGACCGTTTGAAGCCAACATGACATCTTCAAACGGTCACCTTTCAAACGGATGACACTTTCAAACGGTCAACTCAAAAGGAATGCTTCAAACGGTTACATAAACTTAAATGAAATTGACATTCAAACTGTTCTATTTTGTCTTCATGTGTAATGATGCAATGATGATATCATCTTGATGATGTCATCATTGTATAAGATGATATCACACTTGTTCGGATCCGCAACGCAAACGAGACTCGATATAAGACGAAGTCGACAGATGTATGCACCAACAGACTCCCCCTCAGATGTTGACAAGTCTTAAGTGTCGAGTCTTCTCAATCTTCAGTCTTTATCAGTCTTTGGACTTCCTTCATGATCTCTATCTGGCTCTATCCTATCTCCAATTCTCTTTCAGGATCTTTGGCTCCTAGCTCTTGCATCTTCAGACTCTCTTTCTCTAACAGACTCCCCCTCAAGATGTGTTGGGATCGTAGTCTAGCTTTCACAGGTTTAGGTATCGTAACCTGATTCTCCTGCATATTCTCTACCCAAAACATAAGTTTCATAAAAGATAAGATATAACAAATTTAGAAACTTTGCTAATAACATGAAGACACAACCCTGAATACATCATTTTCAATTATCGAATAAAAAGATTTATCATGTCAATTTCTGATGAACCACTTGAATATATATCATTTTCATTTCACACATCTTCAAACAAACTTTTCCAAACCTGTTCGTCATGTTTAGCACTCGAAATTTTGAAAATCAGCTTTTCAACATCAGTCGTCTAAAATCTTTTTGAGTTTTTTTTTTTAAATTTATGCTAAAACACACCGAAACTCTTTTTGGTTTTGGTTCATTTTTTATGTATCAGAAATGAAATACAGTAAAACAATATTTACATACAATATTTTTGTGAGTTCGTGCAAGAGGATCATATCAGTTTATGAGACCAATCACTAACACCGTTAAGCTTGATTTCATTTTAAGCTCTAAACGATTCACTTAGATTGTCATTATACTGATCCACTTAAATTTTCACATAAAGTTCAACTGATCCGAGATACGATATTAATGTCTTAAACACTTAAACTTAATCGCGTGTCCCACCTTAGAATATACTCCCGTATCCAGATCCCAATATTCAGTCTTACAGGTAAATATGACACAAATGATATATGTAGGGGAATAAATTATGATCGAAATCGTGAAAGCTCAGGTCAGAACTACCGTTCAGCAGAGAGATCACGAATCGACTTTTGGGTGTGTCCCCTTTAGAGGATCTTTTTTACAACAGCATTGCTAAGCAATTTTATTGTCTTATCATATATGATGAGGGTGATGCTATGTTTCAAGCATTGCGGAAAGTATTATTCGAGGACTAGGTCAGAACTTCCATTCAACAGAAGTCCAGGAATAATACCCCAGATATCACTGAGTATAAAGACCTAGTATATCAGAAAAAAGAATCTTTCAAACGAGATTTCGGGGGTTACCCATATATCCGAGAGATGTTACCCACGAATTAAGCAAGTTTGAATTTAGGTTTATATCTCGTCACAATCTACTAAATGTGCAAAAACCTACTGACACATCATCAGTGAGACCGTTTATCACATTTGACTTTCCAATTCTTTAGCATGCCGTGATCATCCACTGATGTACTATCATTTCCTCTTTTATACAACAAAAATCATTTTGAATTTTATCATGTTTTTGACTTTTTCAAATTTTCTAATGTTTTTGGATTTTCTGAAATTTTTACTCCCCCTAAAATGCAAACACATTTTAGGAAATTTGAAAATAAACTGTACAATAAAGTGACAACTGATATCAAATCACTTCAAATCGCCATCCACTTGGCATAAACAATCAGACTCCCCCTTACAACAAACTATTTTCCCATTGTGATTTCAAAACACTTAAGTTTGTTTTAATCAAATGGTTTTTCCGGAAAATTAGTTTTGTTGATTTTAATAAACCATTTGTAGGTTAGGGGATAAATTCCTCTTCTTAATGTAATGAACCCCATATATTTGTTAACCACTTGTAATAATGGTCCAATCAAGTTCAACTTAATGACCTTGATTAACCACATTGTCAATGAAAACCTCTTTCAACCACTTACAGGTTTACTTATCAATCATAACCACTTGCACATCAAAATATAACAATTTAAATATACCACCTGTACTTTACCAACTGTACCACTTGAAGAATCATTTGCTAAGAAAGATGCGGATTCCTGGTCCACTCTTATCAACCTGGGAGCTCCGGCAAGTCAGGTTTTTTAGTTTGGAAAAACTTTCCCCCAAGCCTGACCAGCATTGGGAGATTCTGGGACACTTCTATCCCACCAACATTTTGATTTATAAAAATCTTTTGCAGTTTTAACCTTCCCATCAACCATCTTCCCGAAAATATGTTTGACTTTTCCATTGAAAGTCTTCTCAACATCAAATTCTCCCTTATCAGCGAAGAATTGATTTGAGATCTCTACCTTTCCCACTTTCTTCATCAAATTTTCCTTTGACAATGGAGGAAAATCCTCATCGTTCACCTCTGGAACGGAATTCACAACCTTTTTCTCAATCAAAGACTCCTCTGATTTTATGGAATCAGATTCATTGTCAGAATTACCCTCAGATTTAACCACCCACTTTTGCTTGTTCATATCACCTTTTCTTTTGTAAAACCGTTTTGAACTTTCTCCTTCCTCAGAAGTAGAATTTTCAAACTTTTTAACATTTTTTACAAGTTGTTCTTTCTTATCAACACAAGTCTTTCTCAAAACAGAGTTAGAAGAAACTTCCTGTTTTTGGTAGTTGATCTTGGGGCAATTCCAAGTTATGTGTCCAACTTCTTGGCATTTGAAACAGGTTCTTCTGTCAACTCTTTGAGCAAACTTTCTCACATTCTTCTTCACTTCAGCAAGAAACTCTTGATTCGACTGCTTCCAGAACGGTTTCTTCTGTTCATCCTCTGAACTTCCTCCTGAAACAAATTTTGTTTTTGGTTTATAAGTTTTCTGATTTTTATAATTTTCTGAAGAATTGAAACCAAGACCTTTCTTTTTAAGATTACCATTATGGTTTGATTTCTTTCGATAACCTGAACCATAACCGTAACCCTTTTTCTTGTTCAATCTCTGTTGAACTCTTGAAGTGTACTTTTTAGGTTTTTCAGCAAGATTTAAATCTTTTATTTCAGAAATATTAATTTCCGTTAATTTGAAAACATGTTTGATCATTTCAGTTTTGACACTTCTTATTGGAAATTCCTCATCAGAATATAATTTGTCTGAATCATACAAAGTATAAGCCACTTTGATTGACCCGTCATTGAAATTAGATTTTGATAACAGGAATTCTCTATTGTAAACCCTGTTAACCGGCGAACTCGGACTCTTTTCTGACAAACTCGAACTTTCAGACTTAGACTCTGGTTTTGACTCTTCATCCATATCCAACACCTGATCGACAACTTTCTTTAATAACTCAGACTCATGATCAGTGTCAGACGTTGTAAATGTAACATCAATATTGTCTGGTAATTCATCAATGATTTCAGACTTTAACTTGATGTTGACTGCCTTTTTTAGACGCTCCTCGTTAGGATTCCTTGGAGAATAAGTTTCATGGATCGGGGGTGGACATCTGTTATACTTGACACTTGGTTTCTTACCAGTATCAGTATCTTCAGTCTTTTTATCCATGAACGCTTCCAGACCTGCAACAGTAGGATAAACACGATCAATCAAATAATCACAAGTAGTATAACTCAACAGTAATCGTTTAATCCTTTCACTTTCGATCTTTTCAAGCTCCAACTCCTTCTTTAGATTAGCACAGTCTTCGATGTAATCATTTATGACGCTCTGCTTTGTCATTAATGTTGCGCTCATTTTTTCCATTGCCTTTTCAATTTCTGTATTTGTCTTTTTCAGACGATCAACTGTGTTGTTGAGCACATCATATGACTCTTTCACATACTTCACATCAGACATTAAATCTTCTTTAATCTTCTCTAAATCAGCAATCTTCTTATCTTTCTCCTCACAAACTTTGCAAGATTCTAAACACTTCAAACATGGTTTTTCAACTTCAACCATTTTTTCAACTATCTTTTCAACCTCGACAATCTTTTCAACTTCAATGACTTTTTCTACCTCGACGAATTTCTCTACTTCGACCAGTTTTTCAACTTCGACTATTTTTTTGACCTCAACAATTTTCTCCACTACTTTATCCACTTCAACGATTTTCTCTATTACTTTCTCAGTTACTGGATCAACATTTGCTTCTCCAGCTTCTGTCTTTGTCTTTTCATCAGCTAGCCTTCTTGCTGCTTCCAGCTCTTTCTTCAATCTGGCAATCTTCTTCTGATTCAGCTTCTCCATTTTATCTACAAAAAACAAATTAAAACTAGTAGGATCAATGCCTTTTCTAGCTCTGTTGAGATGTTCTTCCTCATCATCGGTATCCACATCGCTTCCAAGATCTGGAAAAATCGGTATTCTTTTTTGATGAGCATTGTAGTATTCCTCAGCCATGATTCAATAATCAGGAGATACTTCGGGAAATACCTAAATGAAAACAAAAACAACTAATCAGTTTAAACGAACTGAGAAAATGTGAACGCGTGTAATGGTTGAATTGATCTAGAACTCGTGTCAAAAAATCTCGGACTCGTTCTAATGTTGTTCGAGTGAAGACACTGAATGAATGAACTTGATCTGAATTCACTTCACTTCTGTTGGGTCGCACTTTAAGACTTGATCATAAATTGTGTTTGGGTCGAAAACTTAAAAAAAAAAAAACAAATATTTATCAAGTCACATGGGCCGATGAAACAAATGAAATCACATGGGCTTATAATTCTGATTGGACCTTCAATAACGAACACACTGACAACTTTAAATTTCAACACAATTTGATTTGGCCGCAACTATGAACACAATTGTGATCTCTACTCAACTCCCATTGGACCACCCGAGTTAGTTGACTGATTCTTTAATTCCTTAATTGGGCCGTCCACTTTAATATTCACGTGCACATCTTAACAATTTAGGAGGCTTGATTTTAATTCATGAGTCAACATAATCAATGCTGACAAACTATACAAGAAGCTTGCACATGCAATTCTTGGGCCACGAGTTCTTATGTATTCAATCAATGTAATATGGCCGACAATGTATATGAGTAGATCACATGCAAACTGGCCAACAAAAAATTTTATTATCATAAGCAGCTAGACACCAAATATACAAGAAATTCAAACCAGACTACAAAGGTCACAACCGACCGCCACCAGATACATCACATTACAAAATTAAAATTAAAACATCTCCACTCGGCCCAAGACCAATTAGCTGATTTCAGCCTATTTTTTATCCATAGGTACGACAACGACTTAGCTTCTTCTATCACCTTCGCCACGCTTGGATTAACTTGTTTAAAAAGAAACTCATTCCTCGATTTCCAAATACTCCATATCACGACTTGAAAGACGGAATTAATGATCTTCTTTTTCTTTTTAGAACCTGGCACAATATTTTGCATGTCCAAAATATCTTTAAGGCCGAAAGCAAACAAAGCTGGGATTTTACACCATTGTGCAATTAATATCCATATTTCTTGTGAAAATTGACAAGCCACAAATAGGTGATCACTGGATTCCGCATAGTCATTGCACAGAGTACATTCTATATTCCCCACATCAATATTTCGCCCCGCCAATGCCGCTTTAGTTGGCAAACGTTCCAAGAGTGCTCGCCAAGAAACGACCCCAACTTTTTTCGGCACCAAATTATTCCAAAAGAACAGAGCTTCCGGGACAGATCTGTTGAAGGTAGCCGCTGCATATTTGATCCCTGCAACCAAAAAGCCAGCGCTGGGAAATGGCTTCCAAATCCATGCATCCGGACCGGCTCGAGGACAGAACTGCATTAATAGGCCGACGAGGGACTGAAACTCAGTTGCCTCCTCAACACTTGAAAATTCTCTTTTCCAAAGCCACGTAAAGGTATAACCATTCGGATCCCAAGATACCCTTTGAGAGATACAGCATATTTTTTCTACTTCTAGTGCAAAAAGACGAGGAAACTTACGAAATAATGGCTGCGACCCAATCCAAAAATCCAACCAAAATAGTGCATTTGAAGTTGAACCGACACTGCACCAAATTAAATCGGGTAAATTAATCCCAACAAGATTCAAAGGTACCTGGACACCCACAATTTGCTTCCACGGACCGGACAAAGAAATCTTTGCCGGGATAGGGGACCATGATCTCTCATTATGATGTACCGACCATATTACTCTTCTCCAAAGCCCGTCTTTGTCCGTCTTAAACCGGCACCACCACTTTGAAAGCATTTCTAAGTTTGCGTCGCGGAGTGAACCAAAACCAAGGCCACCGTATTCGATTGGGGCGATAACCTTCTCCCATGCCATCCAGCTCATGTATGAATTATCATCCGAACCCCTCCAAAAGAATGCTCTCCTAATCTTATCCAACATGTCAATTACTTTCACTTGTGCTTTCTTTATATAGCGAGAAGAAATAAGTCGGCAAAGAGTTCAGAACCGACTTAAGTAATGTTATTCTACCCCCGTAGGATAAGTTTTTCGCCTTCCATATAGACAACCTTGACTTAAAGATATCAATAACCGGCATCCAATTACGAACAAGGTTCATATTCGCGCCCACGATTAAGCCCAAATGCTTGAAAGGAAGGGAACTTTTCTTGCTATTCATTACATCCGCCATAAGTTGAACTTCCTCATCATTTGATCCAACTCCAAATATGGTGCACTTAGCTAGATTCACCTTTAATCCCGACGCCAAGTAAAAACATCTCAAAATTCTGCGAAGATTTAGAGCATTTTCATACGACCATTTGCCCAAGAAGACAACATCATCCGCGTAAAAAAGGTGTGAAAGGATCGGCCCATTATTAGAACATTTAAGACCTTCAAAAATTCCATCAGACAGGGCCTTTTTCATAATACCCGAGAGAGCCTCCATAGCGATGACACATAGAAAAGGAGACAAGGGGTCTCCTTGACATAGGCCACGAGAGTATTCGAACTCCATAGTTGGAGACCCGTTCACCAAGACTGAAGCCCTAGCCGAGGCAAGGGTAGCCATAATCCACTCCCTCCATTTGACAGGAAAATTCATTTGCGCCATGACGGAATCTAAGAACTTCCAGTTTAAGGAATCGTATGCTTTGTGAATATCAGCTTTAAAAATCATACCCGACTTTTTCGCCTTCTTCATCCATGCTATTACTTCATTCAAAATAAGCGGGCCATCCGTAATGTTCCTTCCGGCTAAAAAAGCTGTTTGTTCTTCCGATATCAACTTCCCAACAATAGGCTTTAGACGGTTAACTAAAACCTTAGAGATTGCTTTATTGATAACCCCAATCAAACTAATGGGCCGGAAGTCTGATGGCGTAGAAGGATCTTTCACCTTAGGAATTAAAGCCAGGAAAGAAGACGTGCAACATCTACTAATAGATCTTTTAATGAAAAACTCCTTAAAAATATTGATAAAATCATTGTGAAAAAGGTCCCAATTTCTTTTAATAAACTTGAAATTAAAGCTATCCGGTCCAGGAGCTCGATCCCCAACACAATCCCAAATAGCCTTCTTAATTTCCAAGGAGGAAAAGGGTGCAACCAATGTTTCAGCTTCGGCCACTGTGAGGGAAATTAAATTGTGGCAGAAAATCGGCGGTCTAGAAACCATTGGTTCCACAAACTGATTGGAAAAAAATTCAACAAAATTCTCCTTTATCTCCACAGGATGAGTCACCCAAACACCATTTATAGATAGACCATTAATCCGATTATTACTGATATTAGCGTTGATAATGTTGTGATAAAAAGCTGAATTTTCATCACCCTCCATCGCCCACCTCGTACGGGATTTCTGTCTATAATCCATCTGTTTCCTTCTCTCCACATCCAAAACAATATTAATGCAATCAGTTCTTTCTTTTAATTCTCCATCATCCAAAACCCAATCCTCAGCCATAATTTCTAGACACTAGATACGATTCTTCTTTTCCAAGTAATCCCCATCCGTGCGACTTTTCTCCGATTTCAGCCAAACTTTTATATTATTTTTTAACCAACGCAATTTTACCGAAAGTGCTACATCGGCCGGCCCATTAAACTTGAAATTATGGCAAATCTGATGCACAAGATCCATGAACCCCGGAATCTCCAACCACGAATTGAAGCATCTAAACGGAATATGACCAAAGTCCGTTTAGGTGGTGGATAAGAGAATAGGTCTATGATCCGACGTATCCCTATTGAGAACCTGAACTGAGGTTGTCGGTCATCTCTCCATGAACCCGAGACAAACAATAAAACGGTCTAATTTGCTCAATTTATCCCCCCGATCTGAAATGTAAGTAAACTTACCACCCCCATATGATATTCATAAAGCCCAGCTGACAAGATAAAGTGATTAAAAGCTTCCGCATTGGATGCTATGAATTCCGAATTATATCTTTCCGACTCAGTTCTAACATCGTTAAAATCTCCCATAAAGACCCACAGGCCCTGTAAAGAGTTTTGAATTTCCACCAACCTAGCCCAGATATTCCTTCGTACACCAGGGTCATTCGATGCATACACATTAACCAAATTTATACGAATTCCTAGTTGGCACAGGAAACCAGATAGAATTAGAAAAAACCTGTCTTTTAACACATTATCACACGAGAATATTGCCGGATTCCAAAGGCAGGCTAGTCCCCCGGACCGGCCTTCCGCATTTACCAGTTCCAAATTATACGCGGACCGCCCCCAAAAGCAGTTGAACAGAAATTTCTCGGACTCGTCCAATTTAGTTTCTTGGATGGCTATGAAGTGGACCCCATACGATGTCTTTAAACCTCTAACCCAGTCACGTTTACGGGAATCCCGTACACCTCTAAGATTAATGGAAAGAAAATTCATTGAGCACAAGATTGGACACCCTCACCTTGGATACTGGTCTTAGTAGCATCTTCGAAACCGTTAAGATTTATTCCGATGGCAGCTCCGACCGAGACAATTGCGAGAACTTCTTCCCTGAGTCTTGAATCACTGGAATCTGGGTCTCCCGGGTCAACCGACATCTGTGTCACACCCTGGCTTTGCGGAAGCGTGGGTTTATTTAGTGTGACTTCTTAATACCATAGCTTAATCATAACAAAGCTATATGAAAATAAAACCATGCAGATCATCCATTTATTTAAGTTTGAAAAGTAAAATACCACAACATTGTCCTAATACGTTGACACATGCAACGGGAATTACAACTTAACAACATAAAAACTTTGTTCTTAAAACACAACCCCAAATATAACATAAACACTTGTTTAAGACTTGCGACTCGTCCAGGTAAAAGTCACAATCCCTAAACGTGGATGATCCCGTAACTCTAACACAGCGGGAAAACGTAGCATACCGGGCCAGATCCTTAGTTCCCTGAAATACATGTAAGTTGGAAAAATCAACATAATGTTGAGCGAGTTCATGTGTAAGTGAGTATGTAAAACACTCGTAAGTATAAAAATCCCTGGTATGTAGCAGATAAGGAAAAAGAGATCACCAATGGTTTACAAGGCCATTGATATGTGTGAAGTTCAAGTAGGAAGACTCAAACCTAGCGGATTTCACGTTGGGCACAAAGTCACCCCAAGGTTCGTACTGTTGGACCTGGGGTTGGGCTCGCTACACCCAGATAGATCTACCGTATACGTCCCTCGGTCCTACAATGAGGATTAATGGCCTCTAGTTCCCGCCTACCCACTCACATGATCTAAGTAGTAACCCTCCTTACGCTAAACATACCATGTGTAAAAGTACTCGTAATTATAGTAACATGTATTTCACCCCCGCAGTTTAGAAAACTGAAAACAGTTAAGAGAAAATGGGGACATGAACTCACAGTAATGCGTCCTCGATAACAGCAACTCAAACTCGATATGCAGCACGACAACCTACAACGTGCTAATATCTATGAGACGAACGGCCGTGCCTTAGCTTAGAGTTTTAACGTTATAGGGGAAATAGTTAGACAACTAGTTAGACAACTATTTCGTGTTTATATTTCTTGGTTATCGTATAAATGGATTCCTTCCCAAGGATGGGATATTCGTACATGTATTATGTATTTGGTGACTTAAAGTATTAACAAAATACATTTACAAGTCTCATATCCAACACTTTAAAGTTTTATGTCAAAACTCATGGCGAGGTTTAATTCCGAGAAATAAAGTTAAACATACTTGTTAGAAAAATAGTTTTTCTAAGTCTTGGTATTTTTAGAAAAATTCGCCAGAATTTCCCCTAGAAACGGGAGTGTCCTTGTGAATACGCACATCTTTTTCTTTTTGAACTAAACCCATGATCATCAACAATCAACCCTTACGTTTTAACACGCAAAATACTACTCTTGTCGTTTCAGTGTCAATATGTGAAAACTGGACTGTTTTCGGACGAGTAAATAAAATACTTAACTTATTCCAAAAATTCCCAAATTTTTGCGGAACGTCCTAATCGAACCACAAATTATTGTGTAAAAATATCGGGGTCTAGTTCATTATCAATAATTTATAGAAAATCGTTTGCCGAACTGTGATCAGATTTGTTACATTCTGATCACAGTTTACGGAAAAATTCGTCAAAAATTCCTCGTGAGTCCGTTTATCGAAATTCCAGTTCGAGGGTCACAAATACATCCGTGAACATCTTTGATAAAAGTTTCAGGGGCTGGATCGGTTTAGGTTTCAAGTTGTGACTGAATACGTATGACCCATTTTACTGCAGTTAAAATCAGCCTTAGCTGCTGTCACGAAAACAGACTTTTAAAATAGTAAACGACCTCAGAAAATACGATTCCAGCGCCATTTTCTTCGTTTTCGAAAAGAAACGATTTAGGCTTTTGAAATTCCGTTTTTTGAGTTTTTAAAGTCCGTTTACAGCCTGTTGAAGGCGGCTGAAAAAGTACATCAGCATGTTATTTACGTCTTAAATGTTACTAAATCGCATCAACGAGTGTCCGAACAATGGATTTAGCAAGAAAACAACTTTTAAACATCGAGTATGAGTTAACCAACCCTCAAACCAACAAGATTCCGCTTCATGATTTAGACATAAGTAAACTTTTATGTAGCTTATAAGTTCATAACTCATGTTTCATATTTTTCTAGCATTCTTGTAAATTAGTGGTTTAAACAACAATACATCATACTACAAGTCATAATTTCGAACAAGATGAAATCAAGGCAAAATGAGACTTAGTACTAGCCTCTAGCTAGGGATGATTCTTGTGTGAAAATGATGAGAAAAAGATGATGAAAATCCTAGAACAATGCTCCTTTGAAATCCCTTCAAGTTGTAACCTCCATTGATCCTTCTTAGCTTTGAATGAGACTAGATAATGAAGAAGATGAGAAGGTTGGATGGTGGTTGTGGTTTCGGTTATGGGGCAGCCGAGACAAGAGGGAGAGAGAGTGAAATGGAGGGTGATATCTTGTGAAATGATGTTCAATCTTCAAGACCTTACTACTTATAATTATCATGCATAACTTAGATACTTACACAAGCAACATCCATTAAATAAATCAAAGATAATCTTTCCAAATATTTGAAGTATGGTTATGTGGATATGTGGGGTCCCACTTGGGAACTAAATCGTTGGGGGGGGGGTCTTGTTGCAAAGATTGTGACAAAAGTGTAAGTATATGTTAGATGTAAGAAAGATGATGGTGTAAGTTAGTTGGTTTATTTTTAGCGGGTGTTATGGCATACGGGGATCATTAGTAGCCATAAATAGTAAAACAAAGTGTCTGCCAAAAATTTAGTGTCCCGGGTAATATCCGGTTATACGATTAAATACCGTTCCGTTAAAATGTTTAATTATGCCGAAAAAGGTCCTTTATGTATATTTTTGTAATATAAATTATTCCTGGTACTTAGGAAAATATACGGGACCATTCTATAATGTTTTTGCACTTTATTAGTAATTTAAAATGCTGAGTTTGGTATTAAAGTGCAGAATTTTTGTACTTGAAGTACGTTTTAGGCACATCCGGTCACTATAAACTTCACCTAGTGACGTAGTTCTACAATCCTCACCTCCCTACACTCACTACCAGTGTAGAAATCTATTCCTGGCTTATACTGGCCTTAGAGGCAGTGCCTGCCTGATGCTGGTTATGTCAGCATGTTTAATGGGTATCCCGTAGTGTGCTCACTGTGCTTGTTGTGCATCAAGGTTGTCACTGGTGTTTGTGCATAAATAATAGAGTGACAGTATAAAATGTGATGCATGAGCATGTATGTATCAGAAATCAGTAAGCAGTTTAATCACAGTTGTAAGCAAGCACAGTAATTAAGCAGTAATTAAATATTAATTAATTAGTACGGATACTTGGTTTGGTGAGGGTTGTCACATTCTCCCCCCGTTAAAGAAATTTCGTCCCGAAATTTAAGTTATGCTACTAGATGCAGGGTTCTTAGGAAACAAATGGGGGTATTTCTCTTTCATTTGATCCTCACGTTCCCACGTGAATTCAGGTCCATGCCTAGCATTCCAACGAACTTTGACGAGTTTGACACTGCTCCTGCGAGTTTTATTAACTTTCCAATCCGTGACCTCAACAGGTTCTTCAGTAAAGTGGAGCGTGTTGTCGATATGAACTTCGTCAGCAGGAATGATCACTGTATCTTGTGTTGGACTTTTTCTCAAATTGGATACATGGAATGTATCGTGAACACCATGGAGTTCAGTAGGTAGGTCCAACTTGTAGGCTACAAGCCCAATCCTTTGCAGAATTCTGAAAGGGCCAATGTAACGCGGATTCAACTTCCCACGCTTTCCGAAGCGTGCCACCCCCTTCCAGGGTGAAACTTTCAATAAGACCATATCTCCAACTTGGAATTCCAAATGTTTCCGGTTTGGATCCGCATAGGCTTTCTGTCTTTCGCGAGCCGCTTCGATGCGTTTTCGAATCTGCGCAATCTTATCTGTCGTCTCCTGGACGATTTCGGGACCAACAAGTTGTCTATCACCGGCGTCAGCCCAGCATAGTGGTGATCGACACTTGCGTCCGTAAAGAGCTTCAAATGGCGCGGCTCCAATACTAGTGTGGTAGCTGTTGTTGTATGAGAATTCGGCCAGTGGTAAATGCTTATCCTAGCTACCACCAAGATCCATTACACATGCTCTCAGCATATCCTCCAATGTCTGAATAGTTCTTTCACTTTGGCCATCAGTTTGCGGATGGAATGCAGTGCTCAAATTCAATTGTGAGCCAAAAGCTTCTTGGAAGGATTGCCAAATCCTTGATACAAATCTCCCATCTCTATCAGAGATGATTGAGAGAGGCACTCCATGACGTGCAACGATTTCTCTCATGTATATTTCCGCAAGTTTACTCGTATTGTCCTTCTCTTTGATTGGCAAGAAGTGCGCGGACTTTGTTAGGCGGTCAACTATCACCCAAATAACATCATGACCCCTGGGCGTCTTGGGCAGTTTCGTTATAAAATCCATTGAAATCTGTTCCCATTTCCACCTGGGAATTTCAGGTTGTTGCAGAAGTCCCGAAGGCTTCTGGTATTCAGCTTTAACCTTGGCGCACGTTAAACACTTGCTTACGTAAACAGCAACGTCGCCCTTCATCCCGGGGCCACCAATAATAATCTTTAAGGTCCTGGTACATCTTATCCGCACCGGGATGAATAGAGTACCGTGATTTGTGTGCCGCATCAAAAATAACTTTTCTCAACCCACCAAACAGAGGAACCCAAATCCTTTTCATAAAACATAACGTTCCCTCCTCGTTTGGCACTAATTGCTTCTCCATCCCACGGAGATATTCTTCCTCAAAGGTTTCTTTCCTTAAGAGCTTCTTTTTACGCGGCACGAATGCGCAGGGAAAGATCTGTTTGAATAATCATCTCCAAAGCCCAAACCCTTATGGGCTTGATCCTTTCTTTACGACTTAGGGCATCGGCGACCACATTCGCCTTCCCTGGATGGTACTTTATCTTGCAGTCGTAATCGTTCAACAATTCGACCCAACGTCTTTGTCTCATGTTCAGCTCTTTCTGGTTGAATATGTGTTGTAAACTCTTGTGGTGTGTGAAGATTGTACACTTTGTACCATATAGGTAGTGTCTCCAGATCTTTAATGCAAATATCACTGCGCCTAGCTCCAAATCATGCGTGGTATAGTTCCTTTCATGTACTTTCAACTGGCGTGATGCGTAAGCTATAACTTTCTGGCGTTGCATCAACACGCAACCCAATCCTTGACGTGAGGCGTCACAGTATACCACGAAATCATCTGTACCTTCTGGTAGTGCTAAGATCGGCGCATTGCAGAGCTTATCCTTCAACAACTGAAATGCTTCTTCCTGTTTGATTCCCCAATCAAACTTCTTATCCTTCTGTGTGAGGAGTGTCAGTGATTGAGCGATTTTTGAAAAATCCTCAATGAACCTTCGATAGTACCCAGCCAAGCCTAAGAATTGTCGAATCTCGGTCGGCGTCTTTGGAGTCTCCCAGTTCTTTATCGCCTCGATCTTTGTGGGATCGACATGGATTCCATTTCCATTAACTATGTGTCCAAGGAATTGGGCTTCACGTAGCCAAAACTCGCACTTAGAGAATTTGGCATACAACTGTTCCTTTTTCAACAACTCCAGAATAGCTCTTAAGTGCTGTTCGTGCTCAGCCTTTGTCTTTGAATAAATCAAAATGTCGTCGATGAATACAATCACGAACTTATCGAGATACAGCTTGCAGACTCGGTTCATTAGGTCCATAAAAACAGCAGGCGCGTTTGTCAACCCAAACGGCATGACTAGGAACTCGTAGTGTCCATAACGAGTTCTGAAGGCTATCTTCGGAATGCTCTCTTCTTGTATTCTTAGCTGATGGTATCCAGATCGAAGGTCGATCTTAGAGTAAAAGCTTGAACCCTGGAGTTGATCGAATAGATCATCGATTCTTGGCAAAGGGTATCTATTCTTGATCGTCAGCTTATTCAACTCCCGGTAGTCAATACACATACGAAAACTACCGTCTTTCTTTTTGACAAATAAAACTGGAGCTCCCCAAGGTGAGAAGCTTGGTCGGATGAATCCTTTGTCAAGTAACTCCTGGAGTTGTGTCGACAACTCCTGCATCTCAGACGGTGCAAGTCTATAAGGTGCCCTAGCTACAGGCGCGGCGCCTGGAACTAAGTCAATGTGAAATTCCACTTGCCTTTGGGGTGGCAATCCTGGCAAGTCCTCTGGAAAGACTTCAGGATATTCCCTCACTACAGGGATGTCTTCGATTTTCGGCTCAGCAGCTTTCTTATCCACGATGTGTGCCAGGAAGGCAGCACATCCCTTTTGTAAACACCTACGAGCTTTCAGGCAACTCATAATTCTTAAAGGCGTATCCCGCTTCTCCCCATGAACCACAATTGTTTCTCCATCTTCGGTTGGGATACGAACTACCTTTTCGTGACAAACAATCTCAGCCTTGTTGCTTGATAACCAATCCATTCCTACTACCACGTCGAAGCTCCCCAGTTGGACTGGTAGTAGATCCAAAGTAAACTCACGCTCTCCCAACTCGATTACACAACCTCTGACCACTTCATTGGCTTCTACTAACTTTCCATTCGCCAATTCGATTGAGTAAGGAATATCTAATTTACTAGCGGCTAATCCAAGCATATTCTTAAACTCTAATGATACGAAGCTATAATCGGCACCAGTATCAAATAAAACGGATGCAAAGCGTTGGTTTACAGGGAACGTACCAGTAACAACATTGGGATCCTGGCGCGCTTCCCTTGCTTCGATATTGAAAACCCTTCCACGCGCTTGATGAAATTCTGGGCAGTTCCGCTTATAATGCCCCATATCACCACAGTTAAAACAACCCATTCTTTGACCATTTCCTGCTCCATTCCCAGCTTGATTGTTGTTTTGGTTCGCATTACCAGCTTGATTCACATTGTTGCCTCGATTCCTGTTTCCTCCATTGTTCCCCTGTGGGCGATTCCCAATACCACCACGATTATTATTTCTATTCCCAAACCCTCCTTGGCCTCCCCGGCCAGCACTAGCCCAGCAAGAATCCTTCAAGTGACCAGTCTTTCCACAAGCTTCACATACTTTTGGCCCGCATCGGCCAGGATGATGACGTTGGCAGGAGTTACACTTGGGATGTGCACCCATGTATCCCTTTCCTTTCCTTCTAGTACCAGTCGTAGTTTGGACTGGCACGCTTGGTTCTCCTCTCCTGCCATCACTGCTTGTGCCTTGTTTGAAATTCGAGAATTTTCTTTTGTTATCCCCGGACGACTCTACATGAGTCTCCTTCTTCCTTTGCTCAACATCAGAAAACTTGTTTAGGCGGATCGCCTCCTCAGTGAGAGCTACGCTTAGATCAATTGCCTCAGTGATTGTTGCTGGTTTTGAAGAGGTCACCATACTAATGATTTGAGGAGCTAAACCCCAAATGAAACACTCAATCCGCTTGAATTCTGGCGTGACCATATAAGGTACCACTTGTGATAGGTCGTGAAACCTCTGAACATATTCCGCAATTTTCGGACCGTCCATCTTCAAATGCCAGAACTCGGTTTCCAACCTCTAGATTTCAGCGCGAGAGCAATACTTTTTGCGCATGAGCTCTTTCAGCTCGTTCCACGTCAATGCGTAGGCTGCGGCTTCACCAAGTGTTTGGACTTGTAAATTCCACCATGACAGGGCTCCGTTCAAGAATAGCCCAGAGATGTAAGTGACCTGCTGATTAGGAGCGCATTTGCTCGTGCGGAGAACTGATTCTGTCTTTTCTGCCCAACGAACAAAAGCAACAGCACCTCCGGTGCCATCAAAGTTTACGGGTTTGCAGTCTAAGAACTGCTTGTAGGTGCACCCTGCGCATACGTTACAATATATGAATGGCATTAGCAAACTTGCTATAGATATCCAATGTATCATGGTATGCCTTAATAACTTAGTATTACCATGAGGCGGATTGTTGTTGCCGTTATTGTTTGAGCTGCCTCCGCTAGGTCCTCCTTGAGAGGCGGCGTATTGCGCGATGGCGGTAGCGATGATCTGCTGAAGTTCTGCCTCGTTGGCAGGCATGCGTGGATCACGTCTCGGTGGCATCTTCTAAAAGATGGTTTACGCGAGTCAGGTCATGGTAGGTAAAGTGTGCGTATAAAATGATAGTAATAATACATAACATCTCCTGTTAAAATAAACCAATACATAACATCTCATGTTATAAACAATCAATCACACAACATCCCATGTTATAAATATATCAATAAATCAGCCATGCATGTAATGAGAATACTGCGATTAAGCTTTTATATAACCAAGACCACGATTACAATGTTTACAAGTTCCACAATTGTAACATACATCCAAAAAGGGACCAAGGGTCACAACGCCCTTGCCCGAAACATCTAAACATATACAAATACCAAACATCAAAAGTCAGAATTGTCAGGTGGTCTTCAAAAAGCTATGTAGCCGACTTAATCGCCGTCTTCTCATCAAAAGTGGTGGTACCTACATCAAACCAAAAGAGCCCTCATGGTGCTGGTGGTGGGGGAGGAAAATGAAAGTAGAACAAACTGCACATGAGGAGCCAATCCTCCTCCATGGCGTGGTGAGAACGTGACAGATGCTCTAACTGCTGCTCCAAGGCCTGAACACGACGCGTCAGCGCGTCATGCTGTAGCATAAATGAAATGAGGACATCCTCCGTGGAAGGCCCGACAAAATAGGGATGGTATGGGTCTGTCGGTGGCACGACGGATGATGATTTCCAGAGAAAAGGCTCGCTGGATGGAGTAAAAGGTGGTACAGCGAACGGTGGAATAGGGGGAACAGTAGTATGGTGAGGGATCTGCGGTGCAAACTGATCCCCTCCGGTCAGAAAAGGTACATGGCCAAAAGGCTGATGAGAGGGGCCCTCTCCAGGACGCGGCGGAGGGATATCCTGGAGAAAAGTGACGGGCAGATCCGCGCGATGCGCATCAGTAGTGTGTGTGGGGAACAAGGGTGCATCAAAAGGAGCTAAAGCTGGTGCATCTGGTACTACAAAAGGTGGAATATCATCATCGGCCTCTATCCACCCATTACGGGTGTCAGCATACTAAGGGTCGACATGAGCCGCGAAGAGTGCATGGTCGGGCTCTAGAGGCACCGGGTCAGGAATAGGAGCAACAACATCAGGCTCAGCGGGTATGTCCGCATGAATAGGTGGTGGAACAGTGGAAGCTACCTACTCAAAAGAATCAGGAATCGATGAATCAGAATGGGCCTCCTCAACAGGAATCTCAACTAACAGAGGAGCGACATCGTCTGCAATCGGGGCCCCGCCCTCATGGTGATCCTCAGGGGGACCCGCGAATAGATCGAGGTCGTCATCGAACTCGAAATCGTGAGGCAAATCCTCTGCAGCAAAAGCAGTATGTGGAACAGGAGCAGGGATCTCCACAAGAGGTAGATCCCCGGCAGGAACACCATCAGCATGAGGTATATTGTTAGGATCGGAGGCTCTCATGATTGTGTTTGTTTGTATGTTTAGAATGATTTGTAAACATGAAAACATGTAAAGTGCAGCGGAAATGAAAACAAACTTTGTAAACACAATCAAATGGAGAAAATAGTTTGATAAACAATTGCTTCTCATAGAGTCAAAAGATTTACAAATCAAAGCAAAAGATTACAGATATTCTTACAAACTAAACTCCCCCTCAGCCTGATGCCCCAAGGTTGGTTGCACACAAGATGAAAGGATTAGACATGAGGAGAAGAACTCGCTCAGTCAATCGAATGTAATAGTACAGGGTACTGTTACATTTATAGGCAAACCAAACCACTGAGGCATCTTAGCTGACGTCACCATGAAAGTGACATCTAACAACCTAACAACCTTCAACCACTGATCTTATACAAGTACTGTTGTCTAACCACTGATTATAATACATTACAAGTGATAAACTAAACTACTGCTTTCTCCTTCCATAGTTGCATACCAAACACTGATGTTAGACCATCAGTGCTTTCCTCAAGGTTGATCAGTCCTTGGGTGAGCAGTTCTTCAAATCAACAGCAGTGCTTAGACAGCATCAGTAGATTGAACCAGCAGTGTTTTACTCCTTAACAGTCTTTAGGGCTTCATCAGCAGTTTCAAAGACAGGAGCTGTTGTATACGGTCAGTGGATAGACGACATCAGATGTTGGAGCCACTGTCAAGGGGAAAGTTTAGTGCAAACCGCTGCTTATGATGAATCCACTGTTGTGATCCGGTTTTGGCTTTACATCATCTGTTCCTCTGTAGGGTTCAATCCCAACAATCTCCCCCTGGAACAGATGATGCCAAAACCCTTCATTATTCTGGATTTTTATTTACTCATCACAAGTTCCCTAACTTGTCCTTTGAATGGTAATTTAAAGCTAATGGAACTTGTATCATCCTCATCCCTGCACAGTGTAAGCTCAAGGAGATCTTGTAGATCTTCAACACCCAGGCCTAGTGCTTGATTCCTTGATATATGCTTCACTTCACCATTGATTCTGAGCAGAGTCAATACGTGGGTCTTTTGATCATAATGCCACTTTAGTATTTTTAAACCAAATAGGTTTCTTGGGAGAGATTTATTTGAATGATGAGTTTGGAGATTGAGGCCTGGTAATGACAACTTTGAGCAGTGTCTTGAGATTTTGCTGTTTCTTGTAGTTCTGCTCTAAGTGTCTGAAGAACCATCTTCATGATATATTCTTCTCAAGCTTGTTCTTCTTTTGATATTTCTGCATCCATCTGCTTTGTTTCCTTCTTTGATGAAGGATGGCAGCAGGTGGTGTTTGTGGTGGTTGATTTAGTGGGGATGGCAGTGGTTGTGGTGTGTGTTGATGTGGTATTGGTGGCAGTTGTTTGAGTGACAGATGTTGTTAATGGTGGAGGTGTAAGTGATTTTGTGGGAACAGAAGTTGTGGTTGAAGTAGTAACTGGCTTAGTTTTAGAAGCTGTGGTGGTTGATTGTCTTGTTTTTCTAACAGGACTCTTCTTTAATGAAGTACCAACCTCTTCTTTTTCCTTTTTGCAGAACTAACTTTTTCTCAACCAAAGCTCTGCTCTCATCCCTTACCCTTTTTAATATCAGCAGTGGTTTTGAGACCAGCTGAATTGACTTGACTTTGAACGATCCTCATTTGTGTATCTTCATCATCTGCTTGAATTTTCAGGGTTTCATCACCTCCCTTTTCCTTTTCTTTGACAGATGTTTCAGCAGAAGTTACTGAAAGATTTTCCTCAGAGTCATTTTTCTCCCCCTTTTTGGCATCATCAACTCTTTTGAAAATAGGTGCAGGGGTTGAAATAAATTCCACAGCTGTTGGAGGTGGTGTAGCAGTGGATGGTACCGTTTGTGCTTTCAACTGTTGCAGCATGTCTTTGATTTCTGCAACAGATGTATCCAGTTTATCAATTCTAGCCTTCAATTCTTGGTACATTAAACCATCACCCAACTTAATGGGGTTATATGATTTCCCACTAGCAGTGGTTGTAACAGTGGTTGATTGAGGAAGTGTATCCCAAAAATCATCCACTGTTGCCCCTTTGTCTTGGTACTGGGGACTTCTTTCTTCATAATGAGAAACGCTTTTTAGTGAACCAGTGAAGACTGGATACACAAGAGTTCCCAGTGAAGAAATTGCCTTCAAGGAAGTCTTATTGATGAAACTACTGTCCAAGTGCAAACCAGTGGGTTCAGCACTTGTAGTAGTTGCTTCACTTGAACTACCACCAAGAGTTACTTGTAACTCAAGGGGTGTAACCTCCTCAGTTGTTGCTGGGATAGCAGAGGTATAAGCATCAGACTCAGTCACTTGTTGGAGTGTACTCTCAGTAATAGGTGGTTGAGAGGAACTGATTTATGTCTGAGTTATATCCAAAGCATGCAACAAGGTCATTATTGATGGTGGTATTTGTGAAGTGAGGATATGGGATGAAAGAGAATTTGCCCCGGGAGGAGGGCTGTGGAAGTTAGATTCAAGTGAATCCATTGCTTCATAAAATGGCGTCCCTGTGCTTACAACCTGTTCTTTTTGTGAAGAAGCAATAGGAGTTTTAGGCATGGGTTGAGACCTTTCTACCATCTGCTGTGAGGAAGTAGCAGCAGTGGTTTCTAGTGACTTTTGTGTTGTCACTGGCAGTTGCTCTGGGATCTCATCTTCCAGAGTTGCCTTTATTGTAGGTTTGGTGGGCTTTTTGGTTGATTTCTTTTTGGTCTTTTTGGTGGTTTTAGGTGTGGGTTTCACAGCAGTTGAGTTACTGCTGTGATCACCTTGAGCAGTGGGCTCAGCAGCAGATACCTGAGGAGCAGTGGTAGCTGCTAAAATCTGCTCAGGCACCTCTGCTTTTGTTTTGGAAATTTTTGATAGCCTTGTAAATGTTTCAGGTGTAAGGCCATTTATTTGAAAAAGTGATCACGGCAACTGATGCACACAACTGTTGAATAACATCTGTCCACGTGTAACCTCTGTTATAAATCAGTGTTTTGTACAAGCAGAGGATACACTTTGGTAGTGGATAGATTTTACTATTTAACAGAGTTTTAATGCCATCAGTGCTTTGAACAGACTTTGAGGATTTATTGAAAAATTCAATTTTAAACTATTTTTAAGGTTATTTTTTATTTTTCTAAAAACATTTTTATGCTATTTATACATGGAACACAAGAAAGCTTGCCTTAATCCATGTTTAGCACTCCAATCATAGGGATCAAGTTTTTAACAGTAGATGAATCCAATTCTTAAGTTTGTACATCTACCAACTGATCTTTAGGATGGACATGTTAAAGATGAAATCAAACCTTTTTATAGCAATCCCTCACAAGGTGATGTCTGATAATGAATGATGGTGAATCAATGAGATATTGAACTTTTGATGATATATTTCAGCTACTTGACTGTCCTGCATAAAAACAATCTTTTGAGCAACTATACCAAAATTCAATAACATATTTTGAAGTTACAAACAGTTGGACTTTTCAGCAACAACATCAGCATCATAATATTCTTCAATCAGTGGTTGGAAATATCTGCTGCATGTGCACAGTCAATAACACCTTGATGTTTGTACTTGTTTTGAGTTTGATAAAACTTGACAACCATGCTTCAACATATGCAATGTTCTTTTAGGACCCACTTTTTGCCAAATAGATTATGATCCTTTGGCTGTGGCACAAGATTTTCAAACTTGTTGTCACCGAACTGCTGAAGCTCCTCTTAAATGACACTACCCAACTTTCTGTCTTTTAGTTCCCCTAAGGTACCTGACATGTTGATGGAATGGTAGAACTGGCAATAAGAGAACATATGTTTTAGGATTGACCTTTTTAAAGGAATCCCTTTTCATTGATGTTGTCAAGTGTATGCTAAAATGGATGTGATTAAAAAGGATTGAGGTTTAAAAGATGAGGCTGCAGATGTAAGCCATCTGAGCTAACAACTGTTGGTGACTTTAATGATCCAACAACTGTTTGAAGGTGAAAGTGGAGGAATAAAAGGAATTGGTGATAACCAGTGTTGATTGTTATCCACTGTTAGTAGATTTTTATCAACAGTGGTTGTGGACATGGAAATAGAGGTTAAGGGCTACTTTGGTCAAGCAATTGTTGAGGTAGCAGTCAAGTAATTTCTATCCATTTTTGATAGACTTCTATCAGCAACTGTTGGTGGATCAGTGGGTGAGCTTTACCAGCTGTTTTGTACATCTGCTGCTCAGATGAAGGAAATGATTTTATCATGTGATAACACAGTATCATGTCCAACATCTTTTGATGGTGATAATGAGATATCTGCAAAGTAACATCCTTGACAAAACACATTTTAGATGCATATTATCATGATTGACACATTAGCAGATTTTTACAGGGATTTGTATTCAAGGTTTTACTACTTATCTATTTCCTGTTTTAAACATTCGACAAATTTTGACAGTAGTTGAGTATCCCAGATGATGGCAAACTTTTCACTTTGACTACACATTTTGTGTTCTAATCCTTAGAGTAAAACATGAGTAGTCAAGAATTTTAAGGTCTGTTAGCAATCAATCTTTGATCTGTGATGAAAACTTGAGTTTGAAATGACTTTAACTTATTTCACCATCTCCTTTTGATCTATTTCCAAGGACAATATCACCCTAAGCAAAAAATATAAGGGATCTTCATCCTGACAGGAATTGAAACTTTTACTATAAAAAAATAGAAGTTCAAAATATATCATTCTCATAAAAAAAAGAAGAAGAATAATATATCCTGTTTTATTGAGAAAAACCTTTACAAAAAAAAAATTAAAGGTTATTCTGAAAATGACATCAAAAAGGATCTGGTACATTTTTTAATAAAACTCATAGTCATATCATTCTCAAGTCTTATGAAAATGGTCAATGATTTGAATAACCAATGTTTGAGACCATTTCCTTGTCAATTGATTGCTAAAATGAGGAGACATGTACACATAAGTTTTGAAAGTCCTGTTATAGACTTTGTTACCATGTGATGTCTCTGAAAAATTTTGTCTAGTCCTCTTTGTAAGTTTAATCACTGGTGATACTTTTGTTACCTGAATTTTCCTGAATCAATGAATGCACACAGTTGCTTGATGACCATTGTTCACCCAATTTTGGACTCTTAAGTGTTTTATGTTTATCCTTTTTTCTTTTGATTTCAAAAGTTTTGAGATAAACACACTTTTGAGTTTTTGTAATTTTTCTTCTTTACCTTTTTACCCTTTCCATAGAAGAGTATTGAAACTTTTACTGGAAAGTTTTCAAGGAAAGAATACTCAATCCAAAATCATTTTTCAGCAATGTTTTGAGAGATTTGGACATTTTTGCTACTGCTTATGCCAAATTTCACATTACTCATGATTTGGTTTTCTCAACATCAGCATATAACCTTTGTAGGATTTCAACCTTTTTCTCACAAGAGATTTGGGCTAATTTAAAACTCTTTACATCACTGATATTTTACTATCATGGTTTTGAGTAGATCCATGATTATATCTGATGTTTTTTTTTTTTTTTTTTTTGAGACTACTGATTTTCTTAATGTATTCTTAACATAATTGATTTTGGTCCTTTTAGAGGATTCTCAACCTGTTTTTCAATACATAAGATCTAAGACTAAAGTTTTAATTTCCCTCTTTCAATGTTAACAAAAACACTAATGCTTCTATTTGAGCATAGATCTCTGTTGACATGAGGTAAACACCTTAGCAGCAGTCATGATGGAATCAACATAGTTTTTTCAAACATAAACACTGAATTTATGGTGATTTGATTCACAATAATCCAGCGTTACGTAACACCTATGTGATGAATAACATCATGGTTATTTTACAGGGTTTTTGACTAATCAACTTTGAACGTGATTAATCGTTACTTTGTTTTTCAACTAAATACGAACAACCTTAGCATCAATAATTTTGAGCTGAACTGTTATGTCAAATTTGATTGTTAGATCGAATTTGACTGTCCAGGCTCTGATACCAATTGTTAGGATCGGAGGCTCTCATGATTGTGTTTGTTTGTATGTTTAGAATGATTTGTAAACATGAAAACATGTAAAGTGCAGCGGAAATGAAAACAAACTTTGTAAACACAATCAAATGGAGAAAATAGTTTGATAAACAATTGCTTCTCATAGAGTCATAAGATTTACAAATCAGAGCAAAAGATTACAGATATGCTTACAAACTAAACTCCCCCTCAGCCTGATGCCCCAAGGTTGGTTGCACACAAGATGAAAGGATTAGACATGAGGAGAAGAACTCGCTCAGTCAATCGAATGTAATAGTACAGGGTACTGTTACATTTATAGGCAAACCAAACCACTGAGGCATCTTAGCTGACGTCACCATGAAAGTGACATCTAACAACCTAACAACCTTCAACCACTGATCTTATACAAGTACTGTTGTCTAACCACTGATTATAATACATTACAAGTGATAAACTAAACTACTGCTTTCTCCTTCCATAGTTGCATACCAAACACTGATGTTAGACCATCAGTGCTTTCCTCAAGGTTGATCAGTCCTTGGGTGAGCAGTTCTTCAAATCAACAGCAGTGCTTAGACAGCATCAGTAGATTGAACCAGCAGTGTTTTACTCCTTAACAGTCTTTAGGGCTTCATCAGCAGTTTCAAAGACAGCAGCTGTTGTATACGGTCAGTGGATAGACGACATCAGATGTTGGAGCCACTGTCAAGGGGAAAGTTTAGTGCAAACCGCTGCTTATGATGAATCCACTGTTGTGATCCGGTTTTGGCTTTACATCATCTGTTCCTCTGTAGGGTTCAATCCCAACATATATCATCCCCAAAATCGGGTATAGCAAAAGGCTGGAATGCATCCTCGTCCGTGTTGTCTGTATCTGATGTATGAACCTCTGAATCAGTGTACATCGGGTCGTCAGAGTCTACTGCCACTGGGTCTGAAACCCCGCTCGATGAAGACATAGTGTCTGTAATACAACCACAGATATGCACATATATCAATCATATAATCGAGTAAACACATTAGTCACCAATAAGCAATCAATTAGTTCTCCTAGTCCCACTAGCCTCCCAGCCTCTCAGACTGCTCTTCCTAGTCCCACTAGCCTCCCAGCCTCCCAGACTGACTCCCTAGTCCCACTAGCCTCCCAGCCTCCCAGACTACTCTTCCTAGTCCCACTAGTCTCCCAGCCTCCCAGACTGACTCCCTAGTCCCACTAGACAACTACCTCAGCCTCCCAGACCGAGCCTCAGCCTCCCAGACTGAGCCTATAACTAGCAAATAAAATGTGCTCAACACTTGTTTGTAAAAACATTTTGGATCTGGAATTAAGTGGTATGCAATGTAAAAATGTTTTCGTGAGAGCCCTAGTGATCATAGTCTAGACTCGAGAAGGAATCCTAGTTCGCTATGATCAGAGCTCTGATACCAAGCTGTCACACCCTCGCTTTGCGGAAGCGTGGGTTTATTTAGTGTGACTTCTTAATACCATAGCTTAATCATAACAAAGCTATATGAAAATAAAACCATGCTGATCATCCATTTATTTAAGTTTGAAAAGTAAAATACCACAACATTGTCCTAATACGTTGACACATGCAACGGGAATTACAACTTAACAACATAAAAACTTTGTTCTTAAAACACAACCCCAAATATAACATAAACACTTGTTTAAGACTTGCGACTCGTCCAGGTAAAAGTCGCAATCCCTAAACGTGGATGATCCCGTAACTCTAACACAGCGGGAAAACGTAGCATACCGGGCCAGATCCTTAGTTCCCTGAAATACATGTAAGTTGGAAAAATCAACATAATGTTGAGCGAGTTCATGTGTAAGTGAGTATGTAAAACACTCGTAAGTATAAAAATCCCTGGTATGTAGCAGATAAGGAAAAAGAGATCACCAATGGTTTGCAAGGTCATTGATATGTGTGAAGTGCAAGTAGGAAGACTCAAACCTAGCGGATTTCGCGTTGGGCACAAAGTCACCCCAAGGTCCGTACTGTTGGACCTGGGGTTGGGCTCGCTACACCCAGATAGATCTACCGCTTACGTCCCTCGGTCCTACAATGAGGATTAATGGCCTCCAGTTCCCGCCTACCCACTCATATGATCTAAGTAGTAACCCTCCTTACGCTAAACATACCATGTGTAAAAGTACTCGTAATTATAGTAACATGTATTTCACCCCCGCAGTTTAGAAAACTGAAAACAGTTAAGAGAAAAGGGGGACATGAACTCACAGTAATGCGTCCTCGATAACAGCAACTCAAACTCGATCTGCAGCACGACAACCTACAACGTGCTAATATCTATGAGACGAACGGCCGTGCCTTAGCTTAGAGTTTTAACGTTCTAGGGGAAATAGTTAGACAACTATTTCGTGTTTATATTTCTTGGTTATCGTATAAATGGATTCCTTCCCAAGGATGGGATATTCGTACATGTATTATGCATTTGGTGACTTAAAGTATTAACAAAATACATTTACAAGTCTCATATCCAACACTTTAAAGTTTTATGTCAAAACTCATGGCGAGGTTTAATTCCGAGAAATAAAGTTAAACATACTTGTTAGAAAAATAGTTTTTCTAATTCTTGGTATTTTTAGAAAAATTCGCCAGAATTTCCCCCAGAAACGGGAGTGTCCGTGCGAATACGCACATCTTTTTCTTTTTGAACTCAACCCATGATCATCAACAATCAACCCTTACGTTTTAACACGCAAAATACTACTCTTGTCGTTTCAGTGTCAATATGTGAAAACTGGACTGTTTTCGGACGAGTAAATAAAATACTTAACTTATTTCAAAAATTCCTAAATTTTTGCAGAACGTCCTAATCGAACCACAAATTATTGTGTAAAAATATCGGGGTCTAGTTCATTATCAATAATTTATAGAAAATCGTTTGCCGAACTGTGATCAGATTTGTTACATTCTGATCACAGTTTACGGAAAAATTCGTCAAAAATTCCTCGTGAGTCCGTTTATCGAAATTCCAGTTTGAGGGTCACAAATACATCCGTCACCATCTTTTATTAAAGTTTCAGGGGCTGGATCGGTTTAGGTTTCAAGTTGTGACTGAAAATGTATGACCCATTTTACTGCAGTTAAAATCAGCCTTAGCTGCTGTCACGAAAACAGACTTTTAAAATAGTAACCGACCACAGAAAAATATGATTCCAGTGCCATTTTCTTCGTTTTTCGAAAAGACACGATTTAGGCTTTTGAAATTCCGTTTTTCGAGTTTTAAAGTCCGTTTACAGCCTGTTGAAGGCGGCTGAAAAAGTACATCAGCATGTTATTTACGTCTTAAATGTTACTAAATCGCATCAACGAGTGTCCGAACAATGGATTTAGCAAGAAAACAACTTTTAAACATCGAGTATGAGTTAACCAACCCTCAAACCAACAAGATTCCGCTTCATGATTTAGACATAAGTAAACTTTTATGTAGCTTATAAGTTCATAACTCATGTTTCATATTTTTCTAGCATTCTTGTAAATTAGTGGTTTAAACAACAATACATCATACTACAAGTCATAATTTCGAACAAGATGAAATCAAGGCAAAATGAGACTTACTACTAGCCTCTAGCTAGGGATGATTCTTGTGTGAAAATGATGAGAAAAAGATGATTAAAAT
Organism: Helianthus tuberosus; assembly: GCA_030545235.1. NCBI lineage: Eukaryota > Viridiplantae > Streptophyta > Magnoliopsida > Asterales > Asteraceae > Helianthus > Helianthus tuberosus. The sequence continues at coordinate 88,395,330 of CM060353.1, forward strand.
CCTAGAACAATGCTCCTTTGAAATCCCTTCAAGTTGTAACCTCCATTGATCCTTCTTAGCTTTGAATGAGACTAGATAATGAAGAAGATGAGAAGGTTGGATGGTGGTTGTGGTTTCGGTTATGGGGCAGCCGAGACAAGAGGGAGAGATAGTGAAATGGAGGGTGATATCTTGTGAAATGATGTTCAATCTTCAAGACCTTACTACTTATAATTATCATGCATAACTTAGATACTTACACAAGCAACATCCATTAAATAAATCAAAGATAATCTTTCCAAATATTTGAAGTATGGTTATGTGGATATGTGGGGTCCCACTTGGGAACTAAATCGTTGGGGGGGGGGGGGTCTTGTTGCAAAGATTGTGACAAAAGTGTAAGTATATGTTAGATGTAAGAAAGATGATGGTGTAAGTTAGTTGGTTTATTTTTAGCGGGTGTTATGGCATACGGGGATCATTAGTAGCCATAAATAGTAAAACAAAGTGTCTGCCAAAAATTTAGTGTCCCGGGTAATATCCGGTTATACGATTAAATACCATTCCGTTAAAATGTTTAATTATGCCGAAAAAGGTCCTTTATGTATATATTTTTGTAACTTAAATTATTCCTGGTACTTAGGAAAATATACGGGACCGTTCTATAATGTTTTTGCAGTTTATTAGTAATTTAAAATGTTGAGTTTGGTATTAAAGTGCAGAATTTTTGTACTTGAAGTACGTTTTAGGCACATCCGGTCACTATAAACTTCACCTCGTGACGTAGTTCTACAATCCTCACCTCCCTACACTCACTACCAGTGTAGAAATCTATTCCCGGCTTATACTGGCCTTAGAGGCAGTGTCTGCCTGATGCTGGTTATGTCAGCATGTTTAATGGGTACCCCGTAGTGTGCTCACTGTGCTTGTTGTGCATCAAGGTTGTCACTGGTGTTTGTGCATAAATAATAGAGTGACAGTATAAAATGTGATGCATGAGCATGTATGTATCAGAAATCAGTAAGCAGTTTAATCACAGTTGTAAGCAAGCAAAGTAATTTAGCAGTAATTAAATATTAATTAATTCGTACGGATACCTGGTTTGGTGAGGGTTGTCACAATCTGAACCTGCGGTGCATCTAAAGTACAATGGATTTCACCGGAATTCTCCTGTGCCGACTTTAATCCAGAATCTTCACCAATAACAGCACCCGGGCAGGACAAGGGGCGATTAAGGTCAAGAGAGTTCTCACCAGATCCAAAAAAGTGATCGAAGGTCCTACGGGTAGGGCCTTGCATAGACCCATTAGAAGGTGGACTACGAACATTTCTGGGCCTTTTGCCAAGCCCATTCACTGGAGTTGGGCCCTCTGCTATAGGATTAACAGCATTAGGCGATTCTCTCTCCTCCAGAAGTTGTGGGACACATCCAGACACCTTAGCCGTCTTTTTCTCATTCCCCAAAACATCATTGAATGTTGCGTGCACCTCCTCCTCCCCATGCAACCTTTGCGATTCCCGTGAAGGCACCCGAACAGACATCTCTGCATCAGGCAGTTTTTTTGACTCCAACCTTACCCCTTCCGGTGATAAAGTATTTTCCGGTGGACACCGGAACTCCGTCTGGGGATGGCTCCCTGAATCATGCACAGGAGCGATTGGAGGAGTGCACTCTCCATCCTCCTTAACCTCTTCGTTAATGTTATCTTCATCAACAACGTCATCTTTCATCTTATAATCACCATCATCCTCTCCATCATAAGATCACATGCAAACTAATATCAATTTACGAGACCTGAACCTATTTCATACCACTCTATGTACTTTCAAGCGGTTCACACAAAAACCGACACACACCACATGATCTCTTATCCCAACATACTGACAACCTCGTTTTATGTTTCACACAACTCGATGCACCTTTCAAACGGTGTTCATGTTTCAAACGGTCATGTGCATTTTCAAATAGTAAGGTGCATTTTTCAAACTGTCATGTTCATTTTCAAACGGACAAGATCAATTTCAAACGGTCAGGCAATTTCAAACGGTCAGGCAATTTCAAACGGTCACGATGGCAACTTTCAAACGGTCAGGTTAGTTTCGTTCAAACGGTCACCAATTTTCAAGCCATTTTTACCAGTTTTACTTCGAATTTAGAGCTGAAACTTTCAAGGGTTTGTTAAAATGCACTTTTACACATTCTGTGAAAGTTATAGCCGATTTTAACCGTGAAAACTTGTTCAGTTTTGAAAAGAAGGTGTAGAAAATAGATTTTCAAGCTGAATATGGCAAGAACTCCTCGTCCTGAGCTCTGATACTACTTGTAGGATCGTGTCTCGACCCGAATGAGTCGTTCAGAAGAGCTCTCATATGTTTCAGAGGTGGAAACTAAGAAACAAACTTGAAAACAGCTTGAAATACACTTTAAATCTCTTGTATATTCAATTAACAATGTTTACAATCAGAGAATAAACCGGCAGCACCTCGGTATCAAATCTGGAATGGTTACAAATGATGAACGTTTGAAGCCTATTTATAGAGAAGGACCTGACCGTTTGAAGCCAACATGACATCTTCAAACGGTCACCTTTCAAACAGATGACACTTTCAAACGGCCAACTCAAAAGGAATGCTTCAAACGGTTACATAAACTTAAATGAAAGTGACATTCAAACGGTTCTATTTTGTCTTCATGTGTAATGATGCAATGATGATATCATCTTGATGATGTCATCATTGTATAAGATGATATCACACTTGTTCAGATCCGCAACGCAAACGAGACTCGATATAAGACGAAGTCGACAGATGTATGCACCAACAATTACATTCAAAAATCCAAAAAGATTTTAGTGTGTTTTAGCATAAAATTTTGAAAAATTCAAAAAGATTTTCGAAAACTGATGTTGGAGAGCTGATATTCAAAATTCCAAGTGCTAAACTTGATGAACAGGTTTGGGAAGGAATGTATGAAGAAGTTGTGTTTGCAAATAGTTATTAAAGATTAAATCATTTTTGAATGGTACCTGCAAGTGGTTTCTAAATTTGCAAAATTCTAAAATTGTGGAAACTTATTTTTAGGTAGAGATTTGTGCAGGTTAGCCAGGTTTCGATAACTGAGTTAGATGAGTATCAGGTTACAATCTAAGAACCTGTGGAAAATGAATTCCAGACTGCGATCCCAGCTTAGCATAAGGGGGAGTCTGATGACATCAAGAGGGAGTCTGAACAGATCCTGAAGAGTACAAGAAAGAGAAAGAGAAAGAGATTGATTGAGGATGCTTACAATGGAGATTTTTGAAGAGAGTGAGCAGACTGATAAAGACAGAAGGTTTGACAGCCGAAGACTCGACACTGAAGACTCGTCAACATTCGAGGGGGAGTTTGTTAGTGCATGCGTCTGTCGACTTCGTCTTGTATCGAGTCTTGTACGTAGAATGATAGATCAGAGCACGGAAATCAAGGAATTGTGTTTATAGGTTATTTCGCTCGAAATGGTCAATAACCATTTCAAGGGAAATCACAAGTTCTTATTTCGCTTGAACTCATGTTAGTTCATTTCAAGCGAAATCACTTGAGAGAGATTCCGCTCGAGACAATTTCAAGCGAAATCAGTCTTACTATAAATACCTTGTGTGCCATTTCATTTGTAACAGTTTCCGGTCAGTGTAACGAAGTGCTGCCGAAGTGTCCACAGAATTGTATTTGATCTAAAATCAATATACGGACAGTTTAAAGTGATATTTCAGCTGAATTGAACTCAATACGTCTGTTTCCGCCATTCCTATAGGGATAAACTCTTCTGATCGACTCGTTCGGGTCTGAAAACGATCCTACAATCCAAGTGTGAATTTTGGATTAAGGAAGTTCAATTTTTAGGGCATATCGTCAACGAACAAGGTATTTATGTAGATCCATCCAAGATCAGTGCAATTAAGGATTGGGATACGCCTACTACTCCTACAAAAGTTCGTTCTTATCGCCGCTTCATTGAAAATTTCTTGAAGATTGCAGTTCCTCTAACTGCTCTAACTCAGAAGAACAAACCCTTTGATTGAGGATCCAAACAAGAGGAAGCTTTTCAAAACTTGAAGCAGCAGCTTTGTGATGCGCCTATTCTATCATTGCCTGAGGGTAATGATGATTTTGTCGTGTATTGTGATGCATCAAACTTGGGTCTTGGCTGTGTTCTCATGCAAAGGAACAAAGTCATAGCATATGCATCGAGGCTGTTGAAGATACACGAGAAAAACTACACCACTCATGATCTTGAGTTAGGTGCAGTTGTTTTCGCTCTCAAAATCTGTAGACACTATCTGTATGGTACAGAATGTGTGGTTTTCACTGACCATAAAAGTCTTCAACATATTTTTAATCAGAAAGAACTCAACATGAGGCAACGACGTTGGGTTGAGCTTCTAAACGACTATGACTGCGAAATTCGCTACCATCCTGGTAACGCGAACGTCGTGGCTGACGCTTTGAGTCGTAAAGAACATGTCAAGCTTCATTGTGTTCATGTTCAATCTAATATTCAAGCTCGATCTGATATCCAATCCCGCATCTCTCAGGATCAACACACTTGTGTTTCACAAGGTTTGATGGGTAAGGAGTTACCCTATCACATTACACCTGATCTTGAACTGAAGGACAATGGATCGTATTACTTCATGGACCGTTTATGGGTCCCAAGCCAAGATGATCTTCACACCATGCTTATGGATGAAGCCCATAAGTCTCGTTATTCTATTCATCCTGGCTCAGATAAGATGTATAAGGATCTTTGTATTCAGTACTGGTGGCCTGGTATGAAGAAAGACATTTCCTTATATGTATCAAAATGCCTTACTTGTCTTAAGGTTAAGGCTGAACATCAACGTCCTTCTGGTTTATTGGAGCAACCAGAGATTCCAGTTTGGAAGTGGGAAAACATTGCTATGGATCTTATTACCAAACTTCTGCGTACAAAGAAAGGTCATGATGCCATCTGGGTAGTTGTTGATCGTCTTACTAAGTCAGCACATTTCTTGCCAATCCGTGAGGATTTTTCTGCTGAAAGGCTGGCTAAAATCTATGTGGATGAAATTTTTTCTCGACATGGTGTTCCGTTGAACATTATTTCTGACAGAGATGCTCGCTTCACTTCTCATTTTTGGAGAACCATACAATCTGCTATGGGGACCCAACTTAATCTAAGCACAGCTTATCATCCGCAAACGGATGGTCAATCTGAAAGAACAATCCAGACTTTGGAGGATATGCTTAGAGCTTGTGTGATCGATTTTGGTGGTAGTTGGGATTCACATCTTCCGTTAATTGAATTCTCCTACAACAACAGTTTTCACTCCAGCATCAACATGGCTCCTTTTGAAGCTCTCTATGGTCAAAAATGTCGTTCACCAGTCTGCTGGAATGAGATCGGTGAGGCTCAGCTTACTAGACCTGACCTCATTTTAGAGACAACTGATAAGGTTAAGAAAGTTCGTGATAACCTTCAGACAGCTAGAAGCTGTCAAAAGAGTTACGCAGACCAACAACATAAGCCCTTGGAATTTCAAGTCGGTGATCGCGTATTACTTAAGGTCTCACCTTGGAAAGGTGTGATCAGATTTGGAAAGAAAGGAAAACTTGCACCTAGATACGTTGGACCATTCAAGATCGTCGAAAGAATCGGTAAGGTAGCCTACAGACTTGAGTTACCTCCTGAACTTGGAAATGTTCATCCAACCTTTCACGTGTCCAATCTCAAGAAGTGTTTAGCTGATGAGAACCTCCACGTACCACTCGATGAGATTCGTGTTGATAACACAATGCATTTTGTTGAGAAACCAGTGGAAATCATGGACCGTATAGTCAAATGGCTCAAACGCAAGCGCATTCCATTGGTCAAAGTTCGCTGGGAATCTAAACGTGGACCAGAATTTTCTTGGGAACGTGAAGATCAAATGAAGGCGAAATACCCACATCTTTTCTCACAAGTTTCCTCTAAATAAAATTCGGGACGAAATTTCCACAAGTAGGGGAGACTGTGACAACTGTGCTTGTAATCATTGTAAATAGTTCAGTTATCAATAAAATAATGTTATTTGATCCCTAAGTTTTTTTTATTTATGTTTGACATTTTGCATGTTTTGATTTTTGTTCAATTTTAAACTCTACATCGCTTTCTAGAGAGTTATACGCAAACTGGTGCGAAAATGTAATCAGTTAACGCGACAAACACTCCGAAACATCAACATATACTCAACATACCTTAAATAACCTTTACATAACTTAGAAATAAGTTTTGAAGGCTTTGGTATGGCAAAATCAAGTTTAATCGCTTACAGGGACTAAATTTGACAAACTGCGAAAGTATGATGATTCGTACTGGAACAGACATTCCGAAACATGAACATAAGTTAAACATACCATAAATATCCTTTACATAGCTTAGAAATAGGCCTTGAGGAGTTCGGTGTGCTAAAATAAACTTTTGGGTCATTCAGGGACTAAAAGCGTCAAAAAGTACACAAGTATGTATTTTCGCGCATAACTTACGTTCTGAATACATCCGGACATCCAAAAATTTATGTAATCATTAAAATATTATGTTTTAGTGATTGGCTTGTCAAAAATCCATTCGTCGCGCAATTTGGACCGTTTTTGCGTCCGTTACGACTTCCGTCGTAATTAACCGAACAACGCAACCGTACGACCAAACGAACTGGCATCCGACATATTTTTGAGCATATTTTAAGTTCCCTATACTTTAACTTCATATTAGAGCCTTAAAATGAGGTTAACGGGGCTTAAACCTGTCACAAAAATCAAGTTGGGAGTCACAGGGGCTTGTTCTGCCAAAAACCAAACTTTGCTGGTCTGCACAAGGCTTACGGACCGTAAGCACTTATCCATATGGTCCATAAGGACCTCCCAGATCAGCAAAACCAGTTTTAACAGCTGTTATACACTCTTAACCCACATGCAAATGGTATTTCTGAAACTATGGGCTTAATCTAGGGGCACCAATGGTTTTGTAAAACCATGGGTGCACATGTACGGACAAGATCAAAGCACGTTATTCGACGAACGATCTTAATGGTCCTAAGAAATCTATAAATAGCCCTCAAGTTCACAACTCAAAACCCACACCTTTGAATCTGAATTTGTTCTCTAAGTTGATGTGTTTAACACTTCATACCTGAGAATATTCGGATCAAAACTTCCATTCTTGGACCCGTTGTAAGTCCTCTTTCGTTCTTTTAGTGTTTTCTACATTGACCAGTTTATGGTCAACACGGAGTTCGGTTGAACTTCGCAACGTGAACGTAATCACGATGGTTATAGTCCCTTGTGACTATACCTACTGATTACCACGTTATCTAGGCTCAGTGGCGAGTCGTAGTTTCGGCCAAAATGCGTATTCTTGCGTATTTTGTAACCAAACTACTTTGAGGTATCAAAACCGTTTGTTTTGATACCAAACCTGTTTTCTAACCTCGTTAAACATGTTCTAACATGTTTAGCTCGTCACTTTAGGTTTAATGCTTATATAGGGTCGTAAGGTAAGCGATCTAAACAATCGCTTATACTTTCGAACCCGACCCGTTCGGTCGATCATTAGGATCCGACCAAACACATTAGGTGACCATAGTTGTATAGGGAATAACCTTCCGAGGTTATACCTTATGGTCACGACGTTTAGTTAGTTGTATGATAGGTAGTTTATATGCCTTAGGTAAATTACCAAAATGCCCTTTTTACACCAAAATTCATTTTATGCATATGTAACAAAATTTTTGATATCTAAACTGATTTGGCAACAATATTAGACATGTTAAGGCATATTTTACTTATCATAGGACTAGTTAGGCGTTCCGAACGCGTTTTACGCGAACGACGCGTTAAAGTAGCATAAGCTACCTAAACGGGTCGTAAGCACTTACGTTAGGTTTCATTTTAGTATGTAGGCTTTGTTAAACCATATTACACGAGTTCCCATACTCGTTTGGTTTACGAACCCTCATTCTATCCGATCCTCTGATTTAGGTCCGGTTTATTAACATAGTTACCTATATTAGGTGCCGTTTGATTTCCGTGATCTCTAGCATTGTTTGGTTGTTACTCAAGGACTTCTAGGCAATCTCAAGTGAGTACATAGACCCCTCTTTTACTGTTTTCAAACTGTTTTGGGGTGAAACACATGTGCCTACTTGTTACTTTCGTGTTTTCCATGTTTTCATATCATATGCTTGTTATGTTTATTAGTACACATATAGTACATGATTTCATACATGTTTTGCTATGTATGTTCACTTAGCATGCTAGCACATTGTTTTACATTACATCTTATGCTATGTATGTTCATTTAGTGCATACCTAGTACATTGTTTTACATTACATTTATGTTGCATATGTTCACTCAGCATATGGACACATTGTTTTACATTTCACGCTATGTATGTTCTTTAGCATACTTAGTGCATTGTTTTCACATCACATGTTTACATTTGGTGTAACATTTGGTTATTTAACAAAACTAATACATTCATTAACACCGATCATGCCGCTCGGTAGTAGGTAGTGGTACCATAGGACTTGACAACTCCCATTCCTGAAATCCTGGGTTTGTTTGGACGTAAGGAATGACCGGATCTGAAAACATTTTTGATAACCTTTGATCTGTTCTAAGGTTTATCTTACAGTCTCAAGGCTTGAATGTAGACGTTTAACTTACCGCATAAGTGTTTGTATCAGTAAAGCATGTAGTTATTTTGCAAAACATGACCTTTGATTATTCAAAATACCTTGTTTTGTACATTTTTACTTATGGCTTAAGTAGTCTCATTTTACTTGCCATACATAACATTGTTTGCACATTACATGGTTTACATTTGACAATAGACATTCGACTATACAATAAACATTTCTACAATTGTTAAACATTACATCTTGGTGGTTGTTTGGGTAACGGATTTAAGTAACGAGGCGACGTGTAATACGATAAAAACATGGTGAATACGCCGCTGGTACTTCCTATATATAAGTGCTTTTATGGTATTACATATCGTAGCGTTACTTAAACCATTTCAGTTTAGACATATTACATTTACAACACATTTTTACATAAACATCGTTTTAATAATAACTTAACTTATACAGACTCATTTTACTTGTTTATTCACTTAACCATACCTTATTCTTTTATATATGTATATCATCTGATTTATTCATCGCTTTACAAATAACTTATGAAAGAAAACACTCAACAAGATTTATGACTACTTTTATTAAACAGTTTCTTTAAACTCAAGTCATGAATCTTATTTCCATAAAACCTATGTATCTCACAGGCATTTTTATGCTGACGTACCTATTTTCACATGTGCTTTCAGGAGCTGTTGCATAGGATGATCGAGACACACTTAGGCGGACCTGTGCCTTAGTGACTTAAAACGAAGCAAGAACTAGTTAATTTATGATATGTACTTTTTGTTTCTTGTTTTAAGACATTGTAACTCTCTTGTTTAATAAATAAAACGTAACTTTAATTTCCATGGTTGTGAAACAATTAATTCTGTTACAACACTCCCCGACGTTTCCGCCACGATTTGATGTTCTACGTGGTCGGGGTGTGACAAGTCACGTTACAGGACTTGTTTCACAACACATGGTATTTAAAGTTGTGTATTTATTAGGATAACTATTTACATTGTTTTGTTACAATCAACCAAATATGATTAGTCGTCTTTCAAGTTTTAAGGCAAGCTAAGGCCCGAGTCCATCCTATGTGTAGCATGTGTCGACAATCATCATATAATAAAACCTGAAACATATGTGAAAATAAAACGTTAGCATAAAAATGCCTGTGAGTAACGAAGGTTTGTGATTTACATTCATGGCTTTGGATATTATAAGGAAAGAGCATGTGTTTTCAAAATAGCCATGAACCCTTGTAAAAAGTTTGGTATCTAAAATACTTTGCTTTTTGATAAAAAGGATTGGTAGTATATATAAAATATACTTTGGTCATTAAAATAATAGAGTTGATAGTATATCGAAATATACTATAGTTTTGAAATAGTTAGATTGATAGTATATCAAAATATACTTTAGATCATGAAATGATAGATTTGGTAGTATATCAAAATATACTTTGGTTTAAGAATGAAAGCATCGGTAGTATATCAACCTATACTTTGGTTTACAAATAGCATATCAAACTATGCTTTAGTAGTATGTCAAAATATACTTTGGTTTATGAAATAACAGAATTGGTAGTATATCAAACTATACTTTGGTAAACAATATCACATTGGTACCATATCAAACTATGCTTTGGAAGTATATCGAAATATACTTAAATTTGTGATTTGGTAGTATATCAAACTATGCTTTGGTTTAGGAAATCAATAAAAGATAAGTTTTTCTGGCTTAATTGGAAAACCTTTGTAATAACACATCGTGGTCGTTTGGCAATACATTCAAACCTTAGTACATCAAACTATACTTTGGTGACTATATATTTACCATGAAGGCAAATCTATTTGGTTTAAACTTGGTTTCAGACATTCCCTAAAACAGGAATGGGGTGTCAAGTCCTATAGCGCTATATTGTACTACCAACCGGCTTAATCATTGTTAATGAATGTATATGAATATAAATACGCACCAACAATAGTCTTACAAACTTTTAAAATCATTATTTAAGCCATACGTAGCGGTTTCAATTCGTTAAACGATAAGTACTATGTATGCAAAATCATATATCTTTGAAATCATGAAAATAGTGAATAGACATATATGAATCACCCTAAAACATTTGAAAATGTAAAAGAGGGGACTATATACTCACTTTGGATTGCAAAGAGTCCTCGAATCAAGTGAAATAACAAGGCTTCGAACGTGTCCTAATGTGTCAGATACTATGTTAGTGTAACGGTACATAATCAGGGGAATCAGATAGAATGAGGTCTTGTAAACCAAATGAGTGTTGGAACTCATATGAAATGGTTTAACAAAGTCTACATTCTGATTTGGAATGAATCCTAAGTGCTTTTGACCCGTTAAGCTACTTTAACATGTCATTTGCGCAAAAACACGTTCGGATTATTAAATATGAGCTATGATAAGTCTTATATGCCAAAACATGTTTAATAAAGTTAAAACATCAGGTTATATGTCAAAAATTTGGTTACATATGCTTAAAATGAATTTATGCACAAAAAGGGCATTTTGGTCATTTTTAGGCATATAACAATCGATTTATCATAACAATAACCAAACGACGTGACCATAAGGTATAACCTCAGTAGGTTATTCCCTATAAAACTATGGTCACCTACATGTGTTTGTTCGGATCCTATGATCGACCAAACTGGTCGGATTCGAAAGTCAGAGCGGTGGTCAAACCGCTCGACTTACGACCCTAAATAAGCACTAAACTAGAAGTGACAAGTTAGACATGTCAAAACACGTCTAACTACGTTATAAATTATAAAACTGATTTGGGATCAAAACTTAGGGTTTTGATACCCGAAAATAGTTCCATCGTAAAATGCACAAAAATGTGCATTTTGACCGAAACTTTGACTCGTCACTTCGACTAGTAAACGTGGTAATCAGTAGGTATAATCGGAAGGGATTATAACCTTCATGATTACGATCACGTTGCAAATTTCAATTGAACTTTGACTTGACCAAATCATGGTCAAAACCGAAAGTCAAATAGTAACTCAAACTGTTTGACTTTTAACTCAAAATAGCTAAAATAATTGAAATATACTAGGATGAGAACTTACTTGTGTTTGGAAAGACTTAAGATCTCAGGTGGGAGGTCTCCAAAAGATGGAAGCAAGCTCCAAGAATGTGGGAGCTTATTAGAAGGAAATGAGCAAGGAATGAATGAAAGGTGTTGGCTATTTATAGTTTTTGAAGATGCACAAGATCATGCCATGTGTTTTGAGTGTTGCCCAAGGCTTCACAAGATCATTCTGTGACAACTGCCACTTTTCCATGCATTCCGTACAATAATTAAATGGTAATATATGCTTTAATGACTGTGCATGATCTAGTTTACAAGACGAAAAACTTCTGATTTCTGTTATATACATACAATGGCATTTCATGTTGCAAGACTTTTATCATTACTACATGCAACCTAATATAGTTCTATTAATGCACAGAGCAGAGTTAGCACAGTTGTCAGATAAACTAAGGGTACTGACGGGAGTTCAGTACTTAGACAAACATGAGGTTAAGACACAAAATAAGCCCCAGGACCAAGTGTTACACTTGTATAGTGTGTAGGAAAATAGGGATCACAAAACTGCCTTCCTAGTGATGACATAGGTACCGGAAAGTGCCAGAAACACACTAAAACTGCAAAATTCTGTAGAAAATAAATAAAATCAGCTTTTAACAACTAAATATAATGCAGAATTATGATTTAATGGTCCTGAATGCTTTCCTAAGTGTCGGGAATCAAAACTGTCATAAAAGGTAACATAAAACACACTAAACTGCGTAAATTTGCACCTTAACGAACCAGTAACTAACCGAACAACCGGACACTACCCGAAACATCAAATTCTTACTAGAAGCATTGTTTTAGTGTTACAAAGTTAGTTATGATCACCGAACATCATATTACATCTAATAAACATTAAATATATAAAATACCTAACTAGCACCATTACTTTCCAACTAAATCAAGTAACTAACTATTAAAAGTTACACTTTACCCCCCCCCCATTTGATGGCCGGTTAGAGGACATGGGTCCCACACTTTATTTCTTTGTTATATTTTATAAGATTATGTTGAGGAATATACCCACAATTATGCCATATGCTAGTGTAATGTTGGAAGTAACTTTATAAAAACCACAAGACTTAGCTTATAACCTTTCATCATCACCTAAACTTCAAAACTCCTTCTTCCTTCCTTCATTACCTACGGCCCAAACCTCACACACATATCCATCATTTTTCAAGCCATCCTCATACAATCAAAGGTGTTCACAAGGTGTCTCAAGCATAGTTAGGAAGGTTGCAAGCAACGGAACTTGAAGGACCTTCACAATATGCTTTTATCCACCTCATTTCTTCTCTTGATCATCCCTAGAGTTGAGCTAGTAGTAAGAACACTAATCCTTTCATTTTACATATTATTTAAGTGGTTAAATAAGATACATGTTGTTAATCTTGAAGAACACTAAGAATCAAGAGAATGAAACATGAACATAAGCTTAAATCTTAAGGAAATCTTGATGTTTAGTGTTGAATATGCTACTTGATGATTGATTGGTTATGTTAATGATGTAGATCATCATATAATCTTGCTAGATGATGATTAAAAACATAATCTAGCAAGATGAGAGGATGAAAATGTTAGAGATTAATGGATCATCCTCACAAAAGTCATGAACTTGAAAGAATAAATTGTTTTCTTGTTAAATGATGATTGAAGTAAGATGTATGTCTTGTAGATCTAAGATTTCAAGGATGATTTTTCAAGAAATCAAGTTAGAAATATAAAGTTTACTTAATCTTGGTCCCTAAAGAAATCAATCATGTTTTAAAGGATAAACAAGTGTAGAAACACATGTGTAACAAGAAAAATTGAAGAAGAAACATTTTTAGAAAATGTGATCACAAGTTGTAAAGAACCATTTTCTTTAAAAATGATGTTTTTAAAGAAACAACTACACTTTAAAGGGTAACAAGGCTTACTAAGAACACTAGTAAGTTACTACAAACTTTTGTGAAATTTCAAGTTCATGAAGTAGTAGATTACGCTTGTTTTTTGCAAGATCGGTAAGTGTAGATTGTTTATTGCTGATGGTGAATTGATTGTGTTGATTTACAAAAAGAAAATGATATACCTTGATGGTATGGAAACCTCCATTTTTAGGGGAAACTATGACAAAATTTTTCTAAAAATTAAACACTTAAAAGAATATTTCCAAATAAATATTTACAAGTATATTTTAAACCATAAATTTTTACATAAACTTTTCCATAATTTTTGTCACAAAAATTACAAATATTGGAGGTTGGTTTTTATAAAAAAAATAAAAGTGACTAAGTATGTATTTAGGAAATATATATTTAGAAGTCACCATGTGTGTGATTATTTGTATACTTTGTGTATTAGTTATATTATTTTAGGACTTGAAATGATATAACTCATCAATATACCAAAAATTACAATCCAAAATATTACCAAATATTCCAATGAATAAATATACAAAGAATACACAAAATATTGGTGAAACCCAACAAAAGAATATAACTCACAAAAATATTCCGAAAAACTTATTCACAAGTATATTTTGGTTAAATAATATTTTGGACACCAAGGAAACAAAAATATGATTAACAATTACTACAAGATTATATCCTATTTTTGACAAGGAGAAAATATATTATTTTTGGTAAGTAAAAATATATATTTTCTTGGAACTATTAGAAGATGTATTATTTTTGAAAGAAATATATATTTTCTCAAACAAACATGAAATATATTATTTTTGAGGAAAAATGGATTTATATATATATATTTTTTCTAAGATAGACTTGGAAATATTTTATTTTTGAGATTTACAAATGTTTTTGCTAAGGGAAAAATTATGAATAATTTTTCTAAGTAATATTTCTTGAAATATATATATTTTGGAAATATATATTAATGTATTTTCACTAGAGATATTATTCCGGAAAAATTAATACAAAATTAAGTATAAGAATACTTAACAATTACAAGAAAATACGTATTCTCGTACGTATAAATACACACCGGATTACGACCCCAATACATGGCAAAAATATACTAATACAAGAATACGAATACATCCATCCTTGGGAAGGAAAATACATGTATAAACACTTGAAGAGTATTAAGCTAAAATATATTGTTTTAACAATTATTCCAAAATTTAATAAATATAATTTAAGTTAAAATATTTCTTATTTTAACAAATAATTATAACTTGGAATAATATTGAAGACACAAATATACGTAACTCAAAGACACTAGTTAATACTAAGTCAAGGCACGACCCGCTCATCTAATAGACCGTAGTATGTTGTAGGTAGTCGTGCACATTAGTATCAGCGTGAGTTACGTCGGATTGAAGAACGCAAAACCGTGAGTTCATTTCCCCCTTTTCTCTTAACTGTTTTTGGTTTTATAACTCTCGGGGGTGGAATACATGTTACGAATGTTTAAACGGTATGAATTGACTAGGAAATGAACTATTAGATCATGTGAGCATAGACTAAATTTGAAATGCCATTAATTCTTAATTAGGGACGAAGGTTAGATCTAACGGGTGCGGCCGAACCCCACTCATGGTACTTATGTGACCACTTGAGTGCTTCGGTGTCCCAGTCAAGGTAAATCGACAACGGAAAAAGGTAAAATTGATATAGTCAAGGTAAATTGACTTAGTCAAGGTGAATTGACATAGTTGAAGGGGAATTCGACATAGTCGAGGGAATCAACGAGGGTATAAGCCTACTCATTTTGAGTGCTCCCTATGTCTTCACATGCTTTAATGTTCTTGTAAAACATTAATTTGATATGTTCATAAATGCTTTTCATACCTATTTTCAAAGGAGTCTCTCAAAAGTTTATAAGTTTATCAGTACTCATGCAAAACGCATGAACTCGCTTAACTTTTGTTGATGTTTTCCAAAATTACATGTATTTCAGGTAACAGGTTGGATCTTGGGCGCGGGTGTTGTTTCTAGAAGTAGATTTCAAGTTTAGATGTCATCCACTTTTGTTGGTTTGTAACTTAGTCGAAGGTTGTGTTTTAAAACTTAAATAACTGGTGTTTGTAATACTATAAATGTTATGAGTGGATGAACATCGTTTTGGTCATATAGTTGTCTATTATGATTGAATGCAATGGTATTAAACAAGTCACACATCATACGCTTCTGCAAAAGTCAGGGTGTGACAGTTTGGTATCAGAGCTTCGATTGTAGTGAACTAGGATTCCTTCTCGAGTCTAGACTACAATCACTAGGACTTTCTCACGAAAACATTTTACCAAAAGGTTTTTCATTGCATTCACGTGAGCGTCAAGATCCATGAGTCAAACATTTTTCAAAGAAAAGACAAGGCAAGGACATTAGTAGGGAGAAGAATACCCTAAATTAATGTGCAAATTAAGGCATAGTCTAAGTGAGATAGACTAACCAAAGGCAAATTGACCCCCCCCCCTCCGAAAGGATAAACGAGAGTTATATGTGATATGATGCATTTATTTTCCTGTTTATGCTAAGTAACATACTTATTTATTGATATATATATATACGTATAAGTGTACGGAATAATTATTGACGTGAACAAGATACCTTCGACTCCGAATCCTGTTATTGTTCTTGGCTTGCACGATGAGAATGACGACCTCGCGTTTATTACGAAGCTCATGACTGGAATGATTACCAATCGAGATCCTGAGCTAGTTCCGTAGAAGATGGTTACTCTTCCCTCTCGGATGCGAAGGTGCCTAACTACGGTAGTGACGGTGAGGCGGAGGAGGCAACCTTGGACAACACCCTCATCAGCAGGACGAGGTCCCTATGGCTTTTGTGAAGCAAGATTGAAGACGCTCTTGTCCAGACTAGGAAGATGAAGTACTCATCTTGAAGGTGCCCCTCCAACTACTAGGATTTCTCCTTATTCCTATTACGTCTAATCACCGTGCCTATTCGCGCGTAATGATAACGAATATTAGCGCGTGGACCACCGCAATGGTCCTTTCCATGTCAGAGGTATAAGGACAGTAGTGTCCCCTCTTTGGTTGATCATCTTCTTGGACGAGGGAAAGTTGGGGTGACCGTGCAAGACAATTTATTATTACGGGGGCCCATGTAATAACGACTTGTAGTGAATGGAAATCCTGGTGGACTCTGCGGGTCAAGCTAATGATCACCACATATCCAAAAATAATCTCTAGGTGTTCACGCCATCATCTAGTAGAACGATACCTAGACCGTTGCCTTTGCCCTCTACAAAATAGGAAACCTGTCTTTGCCTACTTCGTGTCTGACACTTCTGCCCGTAGACGAGTCATTTGGGAACCAATGTCTAAGCAAGAAAAGATGGCTAACACGCGGGAAAGACTCAGCGACGTTACACTCTCTATCACCCCTATATGTACAAACCCCATCTCATGGGAAGTATACCCGTCATTGTGGGGCTAAAGACCTAAGGAAACCAATGTAGAAGGAAAATAACTACCACTTCATATTATGAAACTTGTATGACCGAGGTGATGTAGCCCCGAGTTCATTCTGTTTTCCCCATTACAAACAATAAGTCAAGTTGTCAAGCCTATATGAAAGCTCAGTGGTTGTTTCCTTACTTATACATTGTTGATTATATATGCATGTGATATTGGGAGATTACATGTTTGCTTGTGGTAATATGTACCTCATAGACATTTATGGAATGTTGTCTAACCTACCTCATACCCTTTTGACAGAAGAAGATGTCGCCCAGACGTGACACGGACACCATTACGTTATCTATGGCCGAATACAATGAGCGTGTGACATTTGTGCTTGTAATCAATGTATATACTTTGAACAGTTCAATTATCAATAAAACAATGTTATTTGATCCCAATGTTTGTTTATTTATGTTTGACATTTTGCACGTTTTGATTTTTGTTCAATTTCAAACTCTATATCGCTTTCTAGAGAGTTATCTGCAAACCGATGCGTAAACGTAATCAGTTTAATGCGAAAAACACTTCGGAACATCAATTTATGCTTAACATACCTTAAATAACCTTTACATAACTTAGAAATAAGTTTTGAAGGCTTTGGTATGGCAAAATCAAGTTTATTCGCTTACAGGGACTATTTTCGACAAACTGCGAAAGTTTGCCGATTCGTACCGTAACGAACATTCTGGAACATGACCATAAGTTAAACATACTACAAATATCCTTCACATAGCTTAGAAATAGGCTTTGAGGGGTTCGGTGTGCAAAAATAAACTTTTTGGTCAATCAGGGACTAAAAGCGTCAAAAAGTGCATAAGTTTGCATTTTCGTGCATATCTTACGTTCTGAACATATCCGGACATCCAAAAATTTTTGTAATCATTAAAATATTTTATTTTAGTGATTGTCATGATAAAATTCCATTCGTCGCGTAATTTGGATCATTTTTCACGTCCGTTCGTGTTTCGTCATAATTAACCGAATATTGTGACCGTATGACCAAACGAACTGACGTCCGACATATTTTCAACCATGTTTCATGTCCCCTATGCTTAGGCATCATTGTAGAGCCTTGAAAATGGCTTAACGGGCGTTAAAAACATCGAAAATGGGCTTAAACACTTGCAGGGACCAAAGCTGTAAATAACAAAACTTAGTTCTGAACTGTTGGCGGTCGCGGGCCACGTAGTATGAGCTTGTCTCGTATGCGGGGCGCGAGAGCCCATCAGATCAGCAAAAAAACTGATTCCAACTATTTCCAGTTGTTTCCCTTGTTTTGCACATGGTTCTTTGAATCTATGGGCTTGTTTTAGGCACCCATGGTATTCCAAAACAATGGGTGCACTTGTAAGGCCAAGATTGAAGCTCGTTTATCAAGGAATGATCCTAACGGTTATCCAAAATCTATAAATACCCAACCTCAATTCATTCCAAGCTCACACCTTGATTCAATTTCTGCTCTAAGTTGGGGTTTTCACACCTCATACCTGAGCAACTTGAATTAAATCTCCATATGCTTGGACCTCTTGTAAGTTTCTTTCGTTCTTTTATGCGTTTTTAAGCACGAAAGTCAAACAGTGTTTGATTTTCTGCTTTGACCAGTCAATGGTCAACACAAAGTTCGTTTGAACTTCGCAACGTGAGCATAATCACGATGGTCATAATCCTTTGTGACTATACCTACTGATTACCACGTTATTTAGGCATAGTGGCGAGTCATAGTTTCGGTCAAAATACACGTTTATGCGCATTTTGCAACCAAACTATTCTTGGGTATCAAAACCCTTTGTTTTGATATCAAACTTGTTTTCTAACTTCGTTAAACATGTTTTAACATGTTTAACTCGTCACTTTTAGTTTAGTGCTTTTATAGGGTCGTAAGATAAGCGGTCTAAACAACCGCTTAGACTTTCGAACCCGACCCGTTTGGTCGATCATTAGGATCCGACCAAACACATTTTGTGACCATAGTTGTATAGGGAATAACCTTCCGGGGTTATACCTTATGGTCACTACGTTTAGTTAGTTGTATGATAGGTAGTTTATATGCCTTAGGAAAATGACCAAAATGCCCTTTTTACGCATAAATTCATTTTAAGCATATGTAACTTAAATTTTTACATCTAAACTGATTAGGCAACAATATTAGACATGTTAAGGCATATAATACTTGTCATAGGACTAGTTAGGCGGTCCGAACGCGTTTTACGCGAACGAAGCGTTAAAGTAGCGTAAGCTACCTAAACGAGTCGTAATGGGTCGTAAGCACTTAGGATAGGTTCCGTTTTAGAATGTAGGCTTTTTTAAACCATACTACATGAGTTCCTATACTCATTTGGTTTACGAAACCTCATTTTATCTGATCCTCCGATTTAGGTCCGGTTTATTAACATAGTTACTTATATTAGGTGCCGATTGATTCCGTGATCTCTCTAGTATTTCTTGGTTGTTATTTAAAGACTATTGAGCAATCTCAAGTGAGTACATAGACCCCTCTTTTACTGTTTTCAAACATTTTGGGGTGAAACACATGTGCCTACTTGTTACTTTCGTGCTTTTCATGCTTTTATATCATATGCTTGTTATGTTCATTAGTACACATATAGTACATGATTTCTTCCATGTTTTTGCTATGTATGTTTTATTAACATGCTAGCACATTGATTTGATATATTACATTTGTTTCATATGTTTATTTCAACATATGTACACATTGATTTACATCATATTCATGCTATGTATGTTCATTTTTGCATACTTAGGACATTGTTTTCACATAACATGCTTACATTTGGTATGACATTTGGTTTGTTTAACAGGACAAAAGTACGTTCATTAACATTGGCCATGCCGCCCGGTAGTAAGTAGTCGTACCATAGGAATTGACAACTCCCATTTCTGGCTTCCTAGGTTTGTTTGGAAGTAGGAAATGACTGAATCCGATATACATAATTTAGATAAACCTTTCATTTGTTTAAGGGTTTGTCACCACAGTTGTAAGGCTTGAATGTAAGCGTTTTAACATTACCGCATAGATGTTTGTATCAGTAAAGCATGCATTTATTTTACAAAACATAACTTTGATTTAAACTATGATTTATTTCAATACCTTGTTTTGTGCATTTTACCTATGGTTTTAGTTGACACATTTCACTTGCCATACATAACATTTGGTTACACATTACATGATTTACATTTGACAATAGACATTGTTTACACATAAACATTTTGACATTGGTTTAAACAAGACATTTTGATGGTTTGTTTGGGTAAGTGATTTAAATAACGAGGTGTGTGTAATATGATAAAAGCATGATGGATACGCCGCTGGTACTTCCTATATATAAGTGCTTTTATGATATTACATATAGTAGCGTTATTTAAACCATTTCAATTTAGACATATTACATTTTACACAATTAACACATCTTCACAACAACATTGTTTTACAAATAACTTATTTTATACAAACCCATTTTACTTGGTTATTCAATCAATCATATATCTTTCTTTTATATATCATCTGATTTTCATATCACTTTTTGTATAAAAGAAAAACATTTTTTTTAAGATTCATGACTAACTTTTATAAAACAATTCTTTAAACTACAAGTCATGAATCCTTAATCAATAAAGCTATGTATCTCACAGGCATTTTTATGCTGACGTACATATTTTCACATGTGTTTTCAGGAGCTGATGCGTAGGAATGATCAAGATACACTTAGGCGGACCTGTGCCTTAGTGACATAAAATGAAGCTAGAATAGTTTAACTTTGTTATGTACTCTTTGTTTCTTTGTTTTTAGACAATGTAACCCCTTTTGTTAATAAATAAAACAAAAATTTAATTACCATGGTTGTGAAACAATAATTCTGTTGCTCGACTACCCGACGTTTCCGCCGCGGTTTGTTGTTTTACGTGGTCGGGGTGTGACAGAGCGCATCTCTCAAGTTATAGCGCAGTATGAAGCCCACCGCTCCGAACACAGCGGTGGCAGTTCCGGAAGTAACCCTCCAACTGGCTGCACCTATAAACAGTTCCTAGACTGCAAGCCATTAAACTTTGATGGCACAGGAGGCGCCGTTGCATTTGTTCATTGGGCAGAAAAGACTGACTCCATTCTGAGAATGAGTAACTGTTCACCCCAGTGCAATGTTACCTTTATATCAGGGTTGTTTTTGGATGGCGCACTCTCCTGGTGGAACCTTCAGGTTCAAACCCTTGGTGAAGCTACTACTGCTTATGTACTGAGCTGGGACGATCTCAAGGAATTGATGCGGAAGAAGTACTGTTCTAGGGCCGAAATCCAGAAGCTTGAGGTTGAGTTTTGGAATTTGAAAATGGGCGGGCCGAAGATTTCTGAGTACATCCAATGATTTCATGACTTGTCTAGGGTTGTTCCCTACTTGGTCAAGCCGGAATTCAAGAGGATTGAGCGATTCATTTGGGGACTTACACCTCAAATCCTGAGCATGGTTACTACCTCAAAGCCTCCAACCATCACAGAGGCTATCGAGTTGATTATCACACTTACTGAAGAAGCTCTGCGTATGGGAAAGTTTTCGGGATCTGAGGCAAACAAGAAAGAGACTCGTGTGGAGTCTTTGGGCAATAAGAAAAGGAAGTCTTCGAACGTAAAGATAGGCACCCAAGTCAGTTATGGAAGCTCTAAAGCAAACAAAAGAAAGGAAGTGAACCCACCTGATGGCAGGAAAGCTTATGGAGCCACTAATAAGGTTGGTGGTAAGGTTTACTTGGGGAATAAGCCGAGATGCGAGGAATGCAATTTTTACTATGAAGGTCGATGTCTGAGGCCTAAGTGTGGAAGGTGTGGAAAAGAAGGGCACAGCAAGGATGCCTGTTGGGCGAAGGATCCAGAGGAAAGAGATAATGGTAAAGTTCCAGGTTGCTACAAGTGTGGTGAAGTAGGGCACTTTTGGAAAGATTGCCTTAGGAAGAACCAAACAAGGAAGGATCTTCACGATCGGAGCTCGTCAAGCACGCCAGGATCCAGATGTGGTTATGGGTACGTTCCCTATTAACCAATTTTATACATCCATCTCTGATTAATACTGGCACCAACTTTAACCCTGTATCCTTAGAACTCAAGAAACTGTTTGGCCTAGTTTCGAGTAAAATAGATGTCTCGTATTCTTTAGTATTGGTGGATGGAAGGTTAGTTAAGAGAAAGAGATGATTAAGGACTGTATTTTGGGAACTTAGAAGGCTGGAACTTTCTGTTACCATTAACTTGGGAAGTCATGATATGGTAGTCAGCATGGATTGGACATCTAAGTATAGAGCTGAAGTTGTTCATTACAGGAAAATCATTCGTATCCCTCTTGCGAATGATGAAACACTTATAGTACACAACCTTCTTGAAATAGGTGCGAGGGCACTAGGCCCCGTAAGGCTGTGGATCTACGACACCTCACATTGGCCATAGAGACACAGAAGCGCCTCTGAATAGGCTGCATAGCCTTCCTTGCTCATGTTATCAATAAAGAGGCCAAGGAGCCAAAGCCAGAAGACGTCCCCGTTGTGAAGGAATTTCCAGAAGCCTTTCCTGAAGACTTGCCAGGAATACCTCCATAGCGACAAGAGGCGTTTAGGATAAACCTAGTGCCAGGAGCGGCACTAGTGACAGATAACGCCTTACCGACTAGATTCGTCAGAGATACAGGAGCCGCCGATGCAACTGCAGGATCTGCTAGGCAGAGGAAAAGCTACCAGACCGAGCCTTTCACCGTAGGAAGCCCCGGTGATATTCATTAGGAAGTAGGACGGCAGTTTTTACACGCATACACAGCCTAATCTGAGAGGAACTCAGAAGAATTAATGTGGAGAAAGTATTACGCATAGGTTACAGGGAGATAGACGATTAACCATCAAGAACCGGTACCCCTTACTGGGAATTGATGACTTGTCGACCAACTGCAAGGTCCCAGCTACTATTCCAAGATGGAATTAAGGACATTATATCCTTAGTTAAGGACACGAGAAGAAAGTTGGCAGTTTCCATTTTGCACCAACTTTAGAGAAGTAGATATCAAGGACCGGTATCCTTTGCCAAGGATTGATGACTTGTTGAACCAATCGTAAGGTTCTAGTTACTACTCGAAGAGTGACTTGAGGTCAGGATGTCCTCAACTCCAAATACAAGAAGAAAATATCCCTAAAACGACCTTTAGGACTCGCTTCGAGCATTACGAGTTCCTTGTTGTGTTGTTTAGCTTAACACATGCACCGACAGTATTCATGGACCTCATGAATCGGGTGTGTAAGCCATACCTGGATTTATTGACTACATTCTCATAAGCTCAACGACCAAGGAAGGTCATGAGCAACATCTGCCATTCATCTTGGGACTCTTAGAGAAAGAACAGTTATGTGCTAGGATGTTGAAATGCGAACCTTGGATTCACGAGGTAATATTTTTAGGATACGTGGCGGATAAGAATGAGATTCATGTCGACCCTGCAATCAAGAGCTAAAGAGTCCCAAAGACGCAACTAAGGATTTTTGGGAATTGTAGGCTGTATCAGACGACTCCTAGAAAACCTTTCAAGGATTGTTCAACCGCTAACATCCCTAACATAGTCGACACCTATCTTGTCTTCACCTAACAGTACCAATAGAGTTGCGGTTCTTGTGACGCTTCCCGACAAAGTCTCGATTGCGCGTCGATGCAACGAGACCAAGTCATCGCATACGCGTCACATTGATTAAAGGATCATGAGAAGAGACCTTGAACTAGGTGCAGTAATTATGCGTTGAAGATTTAGCGTCATTACCTGTATGAAAACGCTGCATGATCTTTACTGACCACAAGGGTTTGCAGCACACCGTTGATCAGAAGGACTTAAATATTAGGTAACGGAGATGGACTGAGCTACTGAATGGGTAGGATTGTGAGAAGGCGAGTGTTGTAGCAGACGCCTTGAGCCGCAAGGAATGCGCAAAGCCTATAAGGGTGCGAGCCTTAGAGATGACCATACAAACGAATCCCGCTACTCAGATTCATGAAGCTGAGCAAGATGCGCTCAAACCAGAGAACCTTCAAGCTGAAGCGTTATATGAAATGGAAGCGCAGTATTGCCTATGGAAGACGGAACCTTATACTTCCTGGAATGACTCTGGGTTTCGTTTCGCGGCATTTATGTACGCTTATTTTGGGGCAAGGCTCATAGGTCAAGGTACTCGATCCATCCTAGGATCCGACAAGATGTACCAAGACTTGAAGGATTAATATGAGTGGCCTAAGATGGAAGCTGATGTAGCTGCATATGCGGGTAACTGTCTTACCTGTGCTGAGGTTAAGGCAGGATACAAGAAACCATCAGGGCTAGTGCAACAGCCTGAGATCCCCATATGAAAGTGGAAGCTAATCTTAATGGACTTCATTACAAGCTACCAAAAACCCAAAGAGGTCACGATACGATTTGGGTGAGTATTGACCAACACACCAAGACTACACTTATCCAACCAAACAGCGAGAAAGGCAGCGCAAGGGAAATTAGCAGAGGTTTAGCCTAGAAGGATTATGGCACGTCATGGAGTGCCTGATTCTATCTTGACCAACCGAGATGGTCGTTTTGTGCCAAGGATATGGCAGACGTTTCAAAGGCATTTAGGTCACGATTGGAGCTTAGTACTGCATTTCACCCCCAGATAGACGGCCAGAGAAAACGAGCGATACAGGCTTTGGTAGACTCGCTATGTGCTTGTGTGATAAACTCTGATGAATAGATGGATTACTTACTAGCCCTTAGTGGAGTTTACCTACAATAATATTTATCACACCGCTGTTTAGGCCGCTTCGTGTGAAGCTTTATAGGAACGTAAGTATCGGTCCCCTTTCGTGTTGGGCGAAGGCTGGAGATAAACGATTTACTGACCCAAATTGGTTCAGGAAAACTATAGGCAAGATCGTTCAGATATGTGATCATATCAAGACAGCACATGGTATACAGAAAGGCTACGCCGATGAGCGGCGGAAACCGTTGGAATTTGAGATAAGAAGTATGGTTTTAATGAGGGACTCGCCTTAGGAAGGCGTGGTATGATTTGGAAAGCGTAGGAGGTTGGACCCACAGTATATTGGACCTTTTGAGATCCTGGAAAGGATCGGGACCATTGCTCACAAGCTGAAACTTCCAGAGAAGATCAGTAGTGATTGCGACACATTCCACGTGTCTGGTCTTTAAAGGAGCCTGACTCTGGGAATAGTCATTATTCCTGCAAACAGGATTCACGTCAACGACAAACTCCAATTTATTAAAGAACCTATTGAGGTTGCAGACTGGAAGTCCGCAAGACTCGGAGAAGTCGTAATTGATTTGTTAGAGTTCGTTGGAATTCATATCATGGCCCAGAGCTTACTTGGGAACATGAAGACCAAATTAAGCCTAAGTGACCACATTTGGTTCACAACTCCACGGCGACCGATGGCATCGCTTGAATTTCGGGACGAAATTCTTTTAACGGGGGAGAATGTGACAACTGGCACTTTTCCATGCATTCCGTAAAATAATTAAATGGTAATATGTGCTTTAGTGACTGTGCATGATCTAGTTTACAAGACGAATAAACTTTTGATTTTTGTTATATACATACAATGGCATTTCATGTTGCAAGACTTTTATCATTACTACATGCAACCCAATATAGTTCTATTAATGCATAGAGCAGAGTTAGCACAGTTGTCAGATAAACTAGGGGTACTGACGGGAGTTCAGTACTTAGACAGACATGAGGTTAAGATACAAAATAAGCCCCAGGACCAAGTGTTACACTAGTATAGTGTGTAGGAAAGTAGGGATCACAAAACTGCCTTCTTAGTGATGACATAGGTACTGGAAAGTGCCAGAAACACACTAAAACAGCAAAATTCTGCAGAAAATAAATAAATTGAGCAAAAATTCAGCTTTTAACAACTAAATATAATGCAAAATTATGATTTAATGGTCCTGAATGTTTTCCTAAGTGTCGGGAATCGAAACTGTCATAAAAGGTAACATAAAACACACTAAACTGCGTAAATTAGCACCTTAACGAACCAGTAACCAACCGGACACTACCCGAAACATCAAATTCTTACTAGAAGCATTGTTTTAGTGTTACAAAGCTAGTAATGATCACCGAACATCATATTACATCTAATAAACATTAAATACATAAAATACCTAACTAGCACCATTACTTTCCAACTAAATCAAGTAACAAACTATTAAAAGTTACACTTTACCCCCCCCCCCCATTTGATGGCCGGTTAGGGGACATGGGTCCCACACTTGATTTCTTTGTTATATTTTATAAGATTATGTTGAGGAATATACCCACAATTATGCCATATGCTAGTGTAATGTTGGAAGTAAATTTATAAAAACCACAAGACTTAGCTTATAACCTTTCATCATCACCTAAACTTCAAAACTCCTTCTTCCTTCCTTCATTACCTACGGCCCAAACCTTACACACATATCCATCATTTTTCAAGCCATCCTCATACAATCAAAGGTGTTCACAAGGTGTCTCAAGCATAGTTAGGAAGGTTGCAAGCAACGGAACTTGAAGGACCTTCACCATTTGCTTTTATCCACCTCATTTCTTCTCTTGATCATCCCAAGCATTGAGCTAGTAGTAAGAACACTAATCCTTTCATTTTACATATTATTTAAGTGGTTAAAAGAAGATACATGTTGTTAATCTTGAAGAACACTAAGAATCAAGAGAATGAAACATGAACATAAGCTTAAATCTTAAGGAAATCTTGATGTTTAGTGTTGAATATGCTACTTGATGATTGATTGGTTATGTTAATGATGTAGATCATCATATGATCTTGCTAGATGATGATTAAAAATATAATCTAGCAAGATGAGAGGATGAAAATGTTAGAGATTAATGGATCATCCTCACAAAAGTCATGAACTTGAAAGAATAAATTGTTTTATTGTTAAATGATGATTGAAGTAAGATGTAAGTCTTGTAGATCTAAGATTTCAGGGATGATTTTTCAAGAAATCAAGTTAGAAATATAAAGTTTACTTAATCTTGGTTCCTAAAGAAATCAATCATGTTTTTAAAGGATAAACAAGTGTAGAAACACATGTGTAACAAGAAAAATTCAAGAAGAAACATTTTTAGAAAATGTGATCACAAGTTGTAAAGAACCATTTTCTTTAAAAATGATGTTTTTAAAGAAACAACCACACTTTAAACACTTTAAAGGGTAACAAGGCTTACTAAGAACACTAGTAAGTTACTTCAAACTTTTGTGAAATTTCAAGTTCATGAAGTAGTAGATTATGCTTGTTTTTGGCAAGATCGGTAAGTGTAGATTGTTTATTGCTGATGGTAATTGATTGTGTTGATTTACAAAAAGAAAATGATATACCTTGATGGTATGGAAACCCCCATTTTTAGGGGAAACTATGGCAAAATTTTTCTAAAAATTAAACACTTAGAAGAATATTTCCAAAAAAATATTTACAAGTATATTTTAAACCATAAATTTTTACATAAACTTTGCCATAATTTTTGTCACAAAAATTACAAATATTGGAGGTTGGTTTTTATAAAAATAAAAGTGACTAAATATGTATTTAGGAAATATATATTTAGAAGTCACCATGTGTGTGATTATTTGTATACTTTGTGTATTAGTTATATTATTTTAGGACTTGAAATGATATAACTCATCAATATACCAAAAATTACAATCCAAAATATTACCAAAAATTCCAAGGAATAAATATACCAAGAATACACAAAATATTGGTGAAACCGAACAAAAGAATATAACTCACAAAAAATATTCCAGAAAACTTATTCACAAGTTTATTTTTGGTAAATAATATTTTAGACACCAAGGAAACAAAAATATGATTCTTACAATTATTACAAGATTATATCCTATTTTTGACAAGGAGAAAATATATTATTTTTGGTAAGTAAAAATATATATTTTCTCAAACAAACATGAAATATATTATTTTTGAGGAAAAAAGGATTTATATATATATTTTTTTCTAAGTTAGACTTGGAAATATTTTATTTTTGAGATTTACAAATGTTTTTGCCAAGGGAAAAATTATGAATAATTTTTCTAAGTAATATTTCTTGAAATATATATATTTTGGAAATATATATTAATGTATTTTCACTAAAGATATTATTCCGGAAAAATTAATACAAAATTAAGTATAAGAATACTGGGTTGGGATCAAATAGGAAGTTTATTTTGGCTAGGAAGTGTAGGAAGCAATAGGATTATGACATGTGGCAAAATTTAAAATAAAGAGAAAGGGTATATTATTCCTTCTTCTCCCCAGTAACTTCAAAACCCATCATTTTCAAAACCCACCATCTTCAACCATTTCTTCACTTTCTATCTCAATAATCACTATATTATAGTGCGATTTTCGTCACCAACCAATGATTCAAACACCCGATCAACGTGTTCTTCAGTTTTTTTTTGAAGAAAACCCAGTTTAATTTCATACAAAATCTCGTTTTTTCCTGTGATTTTGAAGATAATCACTCGATCAGTTCGATTTAAACTCTGATAAGTGTTTATATCATTCAAATTTCATCAATCGTTGAAGAAACCGACTTCGATCCATGTAAGAAATTCTTTAATTTTATTTTTACGATCTGGGTTTTTGATTTAGTCATTGCGTTTTACGATCTTGGCGGGGGTCCGGGGGCGGCATCCCCTGGTAGCAGGGTCCAAGGGGCAGAGCCCTTGGCTGGGGTTGAGACAATTCACAGACAACTATTGTCCTGGTTCAATGCGTTTTAGAGAGAACACTTTCTTTGGTGTTTTTATGCCATTGCGTTTTAAAACTAAGACATTTCTATGCGTTTTCTGGTCATTGCGTTTTAGAAAAACACATTTTTGAACTGTTTTTAGTCATTGCGTTTTAGGTAAAACACATTTTTAGGTGTTTTCAGTCCATTGCGTTTTAGAGAGAACACTTTCTTTTGTTTTTTTAGGCCATTGCATTTTAGAAAGGAGACATTTTTAAGTGTTTTTTGGCCATTGTGTTTTATAAATAAGACATCTCTTTGTGTTTTTGGTGCATTGCGTTTTAGGTAAAACACATTTTTATGTGTTTTCAGTCCATTGCGTTTTAGAAAACAGACTTTTTAAGTGTTTTTTGGCCATTGCGTTTTAGAAATAAGACATTTCTTTGTGTTTTTGGTGCATTGCGTTTTAGGTAAAACACATTTTTATGTGTTTTCAGTCCATTGCGTTTTAGAAAACAGACATTTTAAGTGTTTTCTGGCCATTGCGTTTTAGAAATAAGACATTTCTTTGTGTTTTTGGTGCATTGCGTTTTAGGTAAAACACATTTTTATGTGTTTTCAGTCCATTGCGTTTTAGAAAGTACATTTTCTTTTTTTGTTTTTAGGCTATTGCGTTTTATAAATAACACATTTCTTTGTGTTTTCTGGCCACTGCGTTTCACAAATAAGACATTTCTTTGTGTTTTTTGTGCATTGCGTTTTAGAAAAATGTCATTTTTTAGGTTTTTTTTCCATTGCGTTTTACGCAACTGGGGTTTTTCTATTGCGTTTTACGCAACTGGGTTTTCAAGAAAAAACATTTCGAAAATATAGCAATAGTATACTCGTTTTAAAGATACAAAAATGCTCGTTTTTTTGGTGCAATTTTTATAAAAAAATAAAGTCGTATGAAAGAGTTATTAACGTTTAAAAAATGGGGGGGGGGGGAATTGGAGGAGAGAGAAACTATTGGCTTGGGTTGACTAGAATACCCCTAAACAAACTCACGCGCCTCTTTTCTTCCCTTTAATTTCCATCATTTAATCTTAGCCCTTGATTAACTAAATGGATGGTCAAGATCACTTCCTAGCCTTCTTAGCCAAATAAACTTCCTATCATATATCCACCCTAAGAATACTTAACAATTACAAGAAAATACGTATTCTCGTACGTATAAATACACACCGGAATACGACCCCAATACATGACAAAACTATACTAATACAAGAATACGAATACACCCATCCTTGGGAAGGAAAATACAAGTATAAACACTTGAAGAGTATTAAGCTAAAATATATTGTTTTAACAATTATTCCAAAATTTAATAAATATAATTTAAGTTAAGTTAAAATATTTATTATTTTAACAAATAATTATAACTTGGAATAATATTGAAGACACAAAGATACGTAACTCAAAGACACTAGTTAATACTAAGTCAAGGCACGACCCGCTCGTCTAATAGACCGTAGTACGTTGTAGGTAGTCGTGCACATTAGTAGCAGCGTGAGTTACGTTGGATTGAAGAACGCAAAACCATAAGTTCATGTCCCTTTTTTCTCTTAACTGTTTTTGGTTTTATAACTCTCGGGGGTGGAATACATGTTACGAATGATTAAACGGTATGAATTGACTAGGAAATGAACTATTAGATCATGTGAGCATAGATTGAATTTGAAATGCCATTAATTCTTAATTAGGGACGAAGGTTAGATCTAACGGGTACGGCCGAACCCCACTCATGGTACTTATGTGACCACTTGAGTGCTTCAGTGTCCCAGTCGAGGTAAATCGACAACGGTCAAGGGTAAAATTAACATAGTCAAGGTAATTGACTTAGTCAAGGTGAATTGACATAGTCGAAGGGGAATTCGACATAGTCGAGGGAATCGACGAGGGAGTCTCTCAAAAGTTTATAAGTTTTGTAAAACATTAGTTTGATCTGTTCATAAATGCTTTTCATACCTGTTTTCAAAGGAGTCTCTC
This sequence comes from Helianthus tuberosus, assembly GCA_030545235.1. Taxonomy (NCBI): domain Eukaryota; kingdom Viridiplantae; phylum Streptophyta; class Magnoliopsida; order Asterales; family Asteraceae; genus Helianthus; species Helianthus tuberosus. The sequence continues at coordinate 88,426,319 of CM060353.1, forward strand.
AAAAGTTTATAAGTTTATCAGTACTCATGCAAAACGCCTGAACTCGCTCAACTTTTGTTGATGTTTTCCAAAATTACATGTATTTCAGGTAACAGGTTGGATCTTGGGCGCGGGTGTTGTTTCTAGAAGTAGATTTCAAGTTTGGATGTCAGCCACTGTTGTTGGTTTGTAACTTAGTCGAAGGTTGTGTTTTAAAACTTAAATAACTGGTGTTTGTAATACTATAAATGTTATAGTGGATGAACATCGTTTTGATCATATAGTTGTTTATTATGATTGAATGCAATGGTATTAAACAAGTCACACATCATACGCTTCCGCAAAATTCGGGGTGTGATACATTCCATGTGTCCAGGATCAGATTTTGTGCTTGGAACACACACAAATTGGTCATCAAGTATGAAAACAATGGATCAAAAACAAGGGTTGTTGCTGTTTGAAACATTCTACGCAAAATAGGGGCTCGGGCCCCGTGACCATAAGGCCCCAGGCCATCGCACCCCACCACCATATGTGACATTTGTGCCTTTACAACCTGTATACAATTCCGAACAATTTCAAATACAATGAAATCTTGTGTTTCATTCCCGAGATTTGTATAATTACATGTGACATTTACACATTTCAATCCTTGTACGATTTCGAACTCTCAAGAGCTTTTCTGGAAGTTATACGTAAACTATTACGCAAACGTAATCAGTTTAATGCAACGTACACTCCAGAAAAATGAAATAAGCTAAACATACCCTAAATACTCTTTACATAACTTAGAAATAAGTTTTGAAGGGTTCGGTATGGCGAAAACAAGTTTATTCGAGCTCAGGGACTATTTGCGTCAAACTGCAAAAGTCTGCCGATTCGCGTATTTTTTAACACGGAACATGTACGCACATCCAACAATTTTTTAATCATTAAAATCTTGTATTTTACTGATAGGAATGCAAAAATATCATTCGTTGCACAATTTCGGTCGTTTTCGTGTTCGTTAAAGCATTTGTCGTATTTAAGTGAAAAACGCAACCGTACAACCAAACGAACCGACATCGACGACATTTCCAAGCATAATTCAAGTCCCTTAAGCTTTAACGTCCTTATAAAACCTGAATTTTAGGTTAACAGGGGTTAAACACGTCAAAACTCATTAAAAAGGTGCAGGGGCCTGTTTTGCCAAAAACTGAATCTTAGCTGAAGATGGCTGGCGGGGCGCGACAGGTGAGACCCATTTGGGTTGCGGGGTGCGAGAGAGGGTGCTGGGTAGAAAAATTAATTAAGTAATAGCAGCTGGTTTGCAAACATGGTTTTCTTGTGTGGAGGCCAAGTTTATGTGTTCTCCAAGCCTGATCTTGACAATTGTTATGATCTTATGAAGCCTTGGAGAACACTCATGACACTTATCATGATCCTACAACACAAGAATTACTAAAAATAGCTACCACCTCTTCTTCATTCCTTGCTCATTCATTCTCTAAATCTCTCCCACATTCTTGGAGCTTTCTTCCATCTTTTGGAGGCCTCCCATCTGAGATCTTAAGTGTTTTTAAACACAAGTAAGTTCTCATCCCAGTCTTTTTCAATTATTTTAGCTATTTTGAGCTAAAAGTCAAACAATTTGACTTACTGCTTGACTTTCAGTTTTGACCATAATTGGTCAAGTCAAAGTTCAATTGAACATTGCAACGTGATCGTAATCACGATGGTTATAATCCCTTGCGATTATACCTACTGATTACCACGTTTACTAGTCGAAGTGACGAGTCAAAGTTTCGATCAAAAATGCGTATTTTGTGCATTTTACGACGGAACTATCTTCGGGTATCAAAACACTAAGTTTTGATACCAAATTAGTTTTATAACTTAGTTAGACATGTTTTGACATGTCTAACTCGTCACTTCTAGTTTAATGCTTATTTAGGGTCGTAAGTCGAGTGGTTTGACCACCACTTTGTCTTTCGAATCCGACCCGTTTGGTCGATCTTAGGATCCGACCAAACACATATTAGTGACCATAGTTTTATAGAGAATAATCTCCTGAGGTTATACCTTATGGTCATATCGTTATGTTAGTGTTATGATAAGTCGATTGTTATATGCCTAAAAATGACCAAAATGCCCTTTTTGCGCATAAATCCGTTTTAAGCATTTGTAACCAACTTTTTGATATAAAAACTGATGTTGCAACTATATTAAACCTGTTTTGGCATATAAGACTTATCATAGCTCATATTTAACCATCCGAACGCATATTTACGCAAATGACACGTTAAAGTAGGGTAAACTACCTTAACGAGTCATAACGGGTCAAAAGCACTTAGGATTCATTCCAAATAAGAATGTAGATTTTGTTAAACCATTTCATATGAGTTCCAACACTCATTTGGTCTACAAGACCTTATTCTATCCGATTCCGCCGATTATGTACCGTTACACTAACATATCATCCAACACATTAGGACACGTTCGAAGCTTTGATATTTCACTTGATTCAAGGATACTTTGCAATCCCAAGTGAGTACATAGCTCCCCTCTTTTATGCTTTCAATTGTTTTGGGGTGACCCATATGTGCAAAATCGTTTTCAAGTTTTCAAATACAAAGTCTATGGTTTATATAAAACACGACAATTTCAATAATGTGAACGAACTTGTTGGTGCGTAAATTCATAACACGAATGACATTCATTAGCTTTCATCAAGCCGACCAGTAGTATGTTATGTTACCATAGAACTGACAATCCCGTTACTAGGCTATTCACTAGATTTGGTGGGTAGTTTGGGGAACGACAGAAACTGATCTGATTAACAAATCATGTGTGGATTTGTTAGTCTTGTTAAAGATACCTTTCAGGGTCTATTAAAGATACCCCATGGGTGGTATAGTCGAGTCACACAAGTTTGAATGTATTCATTAAAGAACGACCAAAAGTTTTCACAATTAAAACACAGACGATTTACTCATGACACGGACGATTGATTGATGACATGTACAATGATTTATAACATGTACAATGGTTTATGACAAGTACAATGGATGATTGGTTTATAATAAGGACGATTGGTTTTTGAAAAATGTCACGAAATGATTTTCACTTAAAGATATAAACCATACTAAGTTTTATTTCAAAGACGATTTAATACTCGTTTTACAAAACAAGTGTTTTCGGTCAAGATTCATGGCTACAAGGTTTTGTTTTACTTATACTAGCTTGTAAAGTTGGTAAAAATATTGCAATATCAAACAACTTTTTGTTTACAAAGTTCACACTCATCAACTCTCAAGGTTGGACAATGTATTGCAATATGAATTCAAGGCCATGAATTTGACATATACAAAACCTATGTACTTGCCATCTTTCTTTGCTGACTGTTTTTCACATATGTTTCAAGATATATTGTTAACCTCCTACATCGTTCTTTAGAGTGACGTCCACAACATCCTGGTCTAGTAGAACAACATGAACCTCGTCGCCATCCATATAATACATCAATTCATTTGATAGGTAGTCGGGAACCTCCTACAGTTCCGACCATCACTTGAGTTAATCTCCATTACATGCTCGTCATCGGACGCTACCTCCATCGGTTCGACGTCCTCGTCATAAACACAGCTAATAGGGACCAGGCAAAAAATTTCGTACAACATATATATATCAAGAAATAATTTTTACTTATTATATATATTCGTACTAAATCGCATTAAATCCGTGTAAGTTATCCTACATATCATGTGGATCAACTAAATGTATCGTGTCTATCTCTTATAGACTAAACCATGTAATGACCTTGAATGTTACCATGTAGTGAGAAGTCATGTAGTGGACCTTATATAATGCATTGCAATGAAAATTTTTCATACTTGTAAAAACTGTTTTAATGAGAGCATCTTATGATGATAAAAACTGTCTAGACTCGAGAAGGAATCCTAGTTCAGTACAATCAAAGCTCTGATAAAATCTGGCACATCCTGCTCGAAACGAAAGTGCATACGTGTGACCATGAAAGGTACTCATAGCATTCGATAGTGTAAATAATCTTCATGAATAAAATAAACAACCATGTCATTCCATATATTGTTTGAAATTAAAATACAAGATTAAAGTAATTGTTCATGACATCCCAAAATTATTTCAAATTATCAACATAACTTAAACAAAATATAGTTCTTCTTCATTTTAAGAAATCAAGGTTTTGGCTCCTATATTCCCGCACGAGGGCGGTATATAAAAGGCAAATCCTTCAAAAGTGGCATCGTTCCCTTGTATTCCTTGGTTCCTTGGCCATCATGAAATACTTACTTTCCTGAAATACATGTTAAGTTAAAAAAAAAAGATCAACAATAATGTTGGCGAGTTCATGTGTTTTGTTTTGTAACAATTGATTTTTTTAAACATTTGACAAACCTTGTATGTAAAACTGGTATACATAGTGTCAATGAAATTCGTGGATCAATTAATATTTAGCTAGGGCATTAATGTAGGTGCTGACATAAGTTAGCAACCAAACCTTAACGATGTATTCCGCTGATCGAATCACTAAAACCTAGTGACGCGCGACTAAGCCACACACAAATGCACGCTATAGGGCCTCACAGACAAAAAGAGGAACTCACCCACACTCAATAGATCTATCACTTTTGTTCCTTGGTCTTGTAATGTGACTAATGGTTACTCAAGTTTCTCTACTTATGCGCACATGATCTAAGGGGATTTCATTCTATAACTACCATACCATTTTTGTGTAACATGTATCTCCCCCTAAATTTTGGAAACAAATTATATTTAAAAGAGGGAACATGAACTCACAGTTTATGTCCCATGCAATCAAGCTAGCAATCACTTGTTTCCTTGATTAATACCCGACCTACAAGTGTCTTAATTAGTTAAGGTACTTAGGTCTCGTTTTTTGATCGTGTACAAGTTTCTCATCATTAATCTCGTTTTGTTTGATCAAAACTCTTGTTTGGTTTAGATATGTTGGTAATTTCATAATTCGTATAATTGTTTATACATATTATCTATATATATGTGTGTATCTTTGTTCGCATTTGAACGAGGCCTAGCCCCTTGCGTATATTCATGTCCCACACGATTGCCCCATCCTAGTAAGTAAAATGTTCGGGCCTCGTCCCCCTTGTATGTCCACATGACCCATACGATTGTCTTTGTTTGGGGTAAACAATATATTTTATTTCTAAAATATATTATTGTTTCATGTATTCTTGTTATTGTCACACCCAGACCACGTAAAACAACAAAATGTGGCGGAAACGTCGGGGAGTGTTGTAACAGAATCATTGTTTCACAACCATGGAATAAATAATTTTGTTTTATTGAATTATTGAACTCATTGTTTTATTACAAATCAGACAAATACAACTATTATCTTTCAAGTTTTAAAGTTGCTAAGGCACGAGTCCATCCTATGTATAGCATGCATCAACAAGATCCTATTTTGGATTTTGGAATTTGTGTAACGAGAGGTGTTTCAACACCTTGCACTAGGCGTGCTTAAATCGATACACAAGGTAGAAAGTTCATGAGGTTGAGGTGCTATATATGCCAAGGCGACATATGAAGCAGAGTTTAGAGGTTAAGCAGTAGCAGGGTTTGCAACGCTTTGCTTTGGACAACAAAGCGACACATGTTAACCAAAATGTCTCCATCGTCCACTGTGGGTATATTTGAAACAGGGTATCTGATTCGGATGATGACAGTTACATTGATTGCACCAAAAAGCGGTTCCCTTGTACGGCTTCTGTCACACCCCCAAAATCCACATGCGGAGTATCACCGCTTGGAGGCGTGACTGACTAGGATCAAGCCACCAATCATATTGAACATAGCGTATAAATAAATGTAAAACCCAAACACAATATAATTGGTGTCCAACAAAACATAGTCTAAGTAATCAGCGGAAGCATAATGTTTAAAACCAAAACAAAAGTTCAAATGAATCAAATGTTTGACATGGTATATGACAATCCATGTCTCACAACGACCACGCCTCCCCGTGCAAGCTTCATGAGTACCTATCGACCTGCAAGGCATGTAACAATGAGTCAACAACAAAGTTGAGCGAGTTCACAGTTGGTTGATTAGGTATTGATTTCGTTTCAATAATAGTAAGTTTGTTTTGTACACCACGTTTTAATCAGTAACCCTGTTTCCCAAACCTTCTCAGTGATTAGTGGGGGCTTCCCATGTGAATTACCAGACCGTACCATATCAACTACTAACGAAAGTAAGTTGTGCCCTAAGTCAATGTCTATCATCATTGACCCTTTGCCTTAGTCCATTAGTACACGCCCGTCCTACCGGCACGGTGTGAGGTTTGTTAAACCTAATAGCGCTATTAACTAATGACCAGCTCGCCATCGGCCTCGGCGATTAAGTCGATATAAAATGAGGGACTTATGATAGAGTTTTGGTCCAGTATATTTAATCTTGTTGTCCTACCCAAGGAGGACGAACGTACGTATCCAACCCAAGGAGAATACGCGAGGTTTAAATCTTGGCATCCTACCCATGGAGGATGGCTGTACATATCCTACCCAAGGAGAATATGTAGTTTCCATTTTAGTTTTTTAACCCATTCCCAACCCTTGGGAATCCCATGCCTTGTAGAAAGTGTGAACTCACCTTGGTTTGCTCGGTATGCTAAACTATGTGCTCACAAGTAATCAGTCAAGTCCTATAGTTTGCACGTATACTCAATCAGTTCAAGTTCGTAATGATTCACATGCAATCTATGTCACAAAATGTGTTTGGCAGTTAACATCATGCATCACATAGACAATTAATCAGATTCATGCAATTCATGCTTCACATAAATGTCCTTCACAGTTTATTCTAACATGGTTATTCTCTAACATACTTGACAGGGTTAACAAACTTAACAGGATTAACATACATAACAGGAATAATAAGCTAACAATGTTAGTTAACCAACTAATAGAGTTATATACTTAACAGAGTTGCATACATAATTTAACAAAGTTAACAAAATTAACAGAGTTAATAAACTTAACATAGTTAATAGACTAACTGGGTTTACATTCTTAACATGCATAACAGAGTTAACATACCTAACAGAGTTAACATACTAACAGAGTTATCACACTAACAGAGTTATCACACTAACAGAGTTAACATACTTAACTACCGTTACTTATAAGTTTCATGAGGAACCTTAAGGTTCGTCGACATGGGGCACGACGAAGGTTCACGGGGAACCTTAACCTTCCTCACGAGGAACCTTAACCTTCCTCACGAGGAACCTTAACCTTCCTCAACTGAAGGTTTCCCAGGTAAGCATGATCATCGTCATCAGTTACACTTACAGAACACAGGAATTCTAACAGTTACATCGTTTCATCATACAAACATTCAACCAAACCAAATCATGAAATCATATGAATTACTAAATCATTATACCATCATGATTATTATTCAGTCATCATTCAACGTATCAAGATCATCCACATCAATCGAACATAGACAGTCTGCACAACACAACTGATCTTACATCGATAATAAGAATCCCTATCATACTCATCTATTCCATTCACAACTAAATCACATAACAGTTAGCACATGAAATCATAATGGTTTTAATACATAACAATAGTTGATCACTAACCTAAGCAGGAGAAACAATGACCCAGTCGATGCAAAAGGCTTCAAGGGTTTCACGGTTGCCGTCGCACAGGGATAGAGGAAGAGAAGGTGAGAGGTGTCTAGGGTTTGCTGAATGATGGTTTTACGTAAATGTTGGAAATCAAAAACATATAACAGACCGTCATTGGGACAAGGCCCATTCTTGTTTTCGCCGATCAGTAGTGGACGAAAACACTAAAGTGTTTTCGCCACAAGGGGTGTTTTCGGGTGGGGTGTTTTCGGGAGGGTAGAGGTGTTCGGCCAAGGTTCCATGTTAAATTATAAAACATAAATTAACACAAAACACATTATTAACATACACTCCAATATAATGCACACCAAATATATATAAAACACACTTTGCAAATAAGTACAAGGTTAAGTCGAATAGAGACCTTGAAAACTCGGGTTTTCACATTATCCCCAACTTGAAAGAAATTTCGTCCCGAAATTTAGCACGTGGTTACTGAGGAAGCTAGTTGTGTTGTGTTGTTTCCTGGTTTTCCTGGGGTGTCACATCACCCCCCCGTTGGTTTGGAATTTCATCCCGAAATTCCGCAGTAGCTTCAGCCTCAGTAGTGGTTGCACTGTTCCCGAACAAATGGGGATACTTGAGTTTCATTTGGTCTTCTTGTTCCCAGGTGAACTCTGGGCTACGACGGGAGTTCCAACGAACTCGAACAAGAGGTATACTGGTGCGCTTGAGAACCTTCACGTCTCGGTCTGTGATTTCAACTGGTTCCTCGACAAATCGCAACTGATCGTCGATAGTGAGCTCCTTCAGAGGAACTATGAGGGTCTCATCTGACAGACACTTCTTCAGATTCGACGCATGAAATACGTTGTGAACTCTACTGAGTTCTGCTGGTAGGTTCAGTTTGTAGGCCACCTTGTTTGCCTCGTTTGCCAAAATGAACTACACCTTTCCATGGTGAGACTTTGAGTAGCACTCGATCCCCAACCTGGAAATCGAGTGGTTTCCTGCGCTTATCAGCGTAACTTTTCTGACAGTCACGAGCTGCCGCCATTCGTTGCCGTATCTGTGCAATCCTTTCCGTTGTGTCTACTACAAGTTCTGGACCCCTGATTTGGCTGTCACCAACTTCTGCCCAGTAAAGAGCTGATCGGCATTTACGTACAATGCCTCAAACGGAGCGGCTTGGATGCTGGAGTGGTAGCTGTTATTATACGAAAACTCCACTAACAGGAGATGTTTTTCCCAGCCGTTACCAAAATCAATCACACATGCCCTAAGCATGTCTTCAAGGGTTTGGATGGTGCGTTCAGACTGCCTATCCGTTTGTGGATGATAAGCGGTGCTCATGTCTAAACGTGAGCCAAAGGACTTGTGCATTGCTTGCCACAGTTCAGAAGTAACACGCGCATCACGATCGGAAATAATGGAGGTTGGCACCCCGTGCCTCGAAACCACTTCCTTTAAGTAAATGTCTGCTAGAGTAGAGAACTTGTCTGTTTCTTTGATGGCCAAAAAGTGTGCAGACTTAGTCAATCGATCCACTATCACCCAAATAGTATCATTTCCACGTTGAGATCTAGGCAGGCCAGTAACAAAATCCATGGAAATTTGTTCCCATTTCATTGTGGTATCTCTGGTTATTGGAGTAGGCCCGATGGTTTCTGATATTCGGTCTTGACTCTCGCACAAGTCAAATATTTGCTGACGTACGTTGCTATGTGGGCTTTCATGCTAGGCCACCAGTACGTAGTCTTCAAGTCGTGGTACATATTATCCGAACCAGGATGTACCGAATAACATGAATTATGTGCTTCATCCATCACCAGCTCGCGTAAGTTTCCATAAAGTGGGACCCAGATGCGCCCTGTAACGTAGTAAGCATCGTCTTCCTTTTGTTCAAATCGTTTCCTTGATCCACGTAGGGAGTCCGCCCTGACGTTCTCGGCTTTTAATGCTTCAATCTGAGCATCTCGTATCTTAGTAGGAAGACTAGATTGGATGGTAAGTTGTAATGCACGTACGCATTTAGGTGTAGTATCTTTTCGACTAAGGGCGTCGGCCACAACATTAGCTTTGCCCGGATGGTACTTGATCACGCATTCGTATTCATTCAAGAGCTCCACCCATCGACGTTGTCGCATGTTCAACTCTTTCTGTTTGACGATATGCTCGAGACTCCTGTGCTCGTTGTGACATCTGTGCCTCCACGACCATCTAAAAAATACCAGATGTAACACCTCGAAAATTCACGTCCTATAATGTGTGGACACGTGTCATATGTTTGAACGTGTGAAAGAATGTTATAAAAGGACTAAAGTTGACAATCATGAAAAGTATGTGAATATATGAGTTCTAAGTGTCAACAGTGAATAAATATATTGTACATTAACCCTACATGATGTTTATAGCATCAAACGAATAAATCATGGATCATGCGAAGCTAAAAGTGAGAAGTTACAAACTACAGGGGCTAAATGTGTCAAAATGTTTAAGTTATACCTCTGAGTGACCTTTTGACAAACCCGAAGCTTTATAACTGTTAATTATGCTCACTAGAATGCACGATATAAATTTCATAAAGTTTCGTTATCGTATGAGAAAGTTATGATCAAATTCGTATGCGAGGGGTTAAAGCGTTAACGTTGAAAGTTATGACTTTTCAGGTTAACCAGAAATGTCCAGGGACTTGGCAAAGTGGGTATAAGTCCTAAATCCCTTGTAGGTAAATATGAAGGGGTCAAAATGCAGGAAATAAAGGTTGGGTGACCTTTCGAAGAGCCAAGAGCCAATATGTGAAAACTAGAAAATGTTTTGCCCTGATCACTGGCTTACGGACCGTAAAGGTCCACCCTTACGGTCCGTAAGGGGTCCCCAGCGACAGCAGAACCTTTTGTTTGCTGTTTAAACATGTTTTTGACCTTTCAAATGATTTTCCTCATATGTGGGCGACCTCTAAACAACCCTAAACATCTAGGGACACTTGTGGGAAGGTTGTGGTCACTTGTAGACTTACATGTCAACAATTTGTGGTGATTTAAACACTATAAATAGGACCATTAGTTGCAACATTTGATCATCCATTCCATCTGCATTCTTGAGGACTTCTGGAGCTCCCAAGCAGACCCAAGTCATCTCTAATAGTGCATAGGACCTTGGTAAGTATGCCTAACCCTTCTTAATTAAGTTTTAGCTTAGTTTTAGCTTAAAAGTCAAACCGTCGTAATTAACGGTTGACTTAACGATTAATCACTAATGGTCCAGTGATTAGTCGAATTGAAAGTGGTTATAAGTTGGTAATTATGTGGTTAATAAACCCTTAAAAGGGTTCCCCCTGATTCCCACTCTAACTAGATCTAATGTCGGGTCAAACTGCGATTAAAAAGTCAACAGGATACTTAAATTCTAAATTATGCATAATTAGCAATGTAGAACATATACAACCTGTTTGATCATTATTATAACTTGGTAATTAGTTTAAGAACATGTCTAAACATGTTCAACCCGACAATTCTCTGTAAAGACCCTGTTCGGAACCGAAAGTCGCATAGTTTGACTTTCACTTTGACTTTCAGTTCTGACCCGTTTAGGCATGTTTTAGAAATGCCTTAGAGGTTCATTTGGACCAGGTTACATGCTAGTATAACCCTCTGTGATTATACACCATGGTTCATTAGTTAACCAATTAATATGCATGATTCCGTTAATTGCTCATATGTTGACCATTATGCCCTTTACACCTTAAAACGTGATTTGTGAAAATGTAAAAGTGTAGAAACCTTAGTTACTGATATATAAACTTGTATGCAAAGTTTGACATCAGTTTGAGGTGTAGATTGAGAGTTATGCTCATTAGCGTAAATTGAAGGCTTTTTGTTAATTAAACGGCGTAATTAGCGTATAGCCTAGTTAAACATACTTTTTGATATCAAAATATTTACCCACTGATGTAATATATTATTTTGGGATTTTTGAAGATTTTTAATTAATTTTAGGCTGAGCATAACTTAGAGTCGTAGGCTTAATCCAGTAATTGTCGGTTTTGCCCTAACGGGCTATAAAATGAGTTTTACATATCTAATCGACTCCAAACCTTTTTCTACTGATTACACATGATAAATAAATTATTTTTAGCCTTCTGGAATAATAAAAATATCAGCTTTACGTATATAACCCGGAAATGGCTCCTAATCGCCTAATTAATCGCTTTTAACGCATAGTATGTATTAAAACTATGTTAAACATACAAGGGTTAATACCCACTGATATTTTAGGCAAATTATAATATTTTAACTATAAGCAAAAGTTGTTTAACTCAGACTTCGGTTTTGAGCTTTTCGGCTTATGTGAAATTACCAAAATGCCCCTACGGTGCATAGTTTGGTTATAATTGATAAATTTCACATATATACTTTAACCTACTGATATAACTTAGAAAATTGAGTATATTTGCTGATTACATCAGACCTGTAACTCAGGTTAACACTTAAACTCTTTTACAACCTTTAAAATGACCAAACTACCCCTACGAGGCATCGTTTGTGTTTAAATTCGTTTCGGGCATAATGAAAGACATCTTACTGATGTCACAACATATTTGAGGCATAATTAACTTAGGAAACCTGTATATGGCTCTCATGAATACCCGTCACGCTTATTACGCGTACGATTCGGTTTATGTAACAAGTTTACATAAATTAGCCGAAACGGGTCAAACCCTATTGGTTTTATCTCAAAATCCAGAATGTGTATGAAATACCCATATAAGACAAGTCTCTGAACATGTTGGGTTTAAATCACATTCTATTCCGGTCTTCGCTTAATTGTGCGTACGATCCGTATCTTCCCGTAAGACTAACCGGTTTAAGCTTAGGCTTAATTAAAGACCCGTTAGCATTCTAATTAGTTATTTATACCATCATTCCAGACTAGAGCCTTCTGGTAAATGGTACCTACGCTTACTTAAGTGAATACGGCTGAGTTATTAAATTCTTGCTATTTAAGACATGACCTAGCTCAGGTAAATACTCTTAACTTATTTTCCCTATGCGGGCTTGGGATACGGTATAATGATACCGCGTGGTCAGGTATTGAATGTTTAATCGGATTGTGATTAAATTATTGAGGTAACCCGGTTTAATCTGTATTGTTTGAAATAGAAGCCTTTAGGGGTTAATGACCATGTCCCGGATATCCTTGACATCATTGTATTATAAAATGGCCACGTCTTAAGCACGGGGTGTAGGCATACACCTGACAGTTGCTTAAGTAATAACGGTACCTCACTCTCTTGTGGGCCTATACTTGTGGCGTGTCTGTTAATCTGACTCGGTTTCTACATCGGGCCCTGAACGTACAACGAACATGTAAATCTGTATACAAGATTATAAATATAATTGTCCCAAGTTAAAAAGGTTAATTTTTCCTCTCTGCATTTTAATCAAATTATAAAAGATATTTTGTGCCACGTGCATTCAAATCAATTTTCTTAAACTCTTTTCAAATGAGTCGGTTGAGTGTATTACCAGTGAAAACTGACGTATTTTCCAAAAAGGTTAAGTGACAGGTACTGAACGTAATTGGCTGGAAGCTCAGGGCGCTACTAAGGAATCTTGCAAGTTCTAGGCGTCTAAAGTCTGTTGAACAAATGATATGTTTAAGATCCGCCTGTGGATCCTTTACTTTCCGTTGTAATACTGGATATTACTTTAAATTCGGATTGTAATATATATTTATCTTTTGCTTCCGCTGTGCATTTACATATTGTGTTGTTTGACTATTATGTTGCCAACTACGTCACGATACTCCCCACCGGGCCCACCGGTGACACGTGGATAGTCGGGGTGTGACATGTTGGTATCAGAGCCAACACTGAGTGAATTAAACGCTAGCCTTTTGCGTTTAATCTCAGTTATACAGTTGCACATTCTTGAGTCTAGACAAGAACATAGGACAAATTCCAATTTGTTTCATTGTCTTTTAATTACTTCCTTAATTATTTTTCTGATTAGCCTTTGCATGGGCAAGTCATTTTTATTAGAAGTCCCGTTTAGGACAACCATATACTTGTTTAAATTTTAAAGGAACGATTATATTTAAATTATCATTCCTATATGATAAGATCTACCATTATAATAAAATGGCAAAATCTAAAAAGGACAAGACCTAGCCACGTGTCATTTTAAAACCGGGCCAAGATGGTAGTTCCATAATTAGATTCAGATCCATATTTAACACCTCAATTTAGGATTGTTCTGCGTTAAATATTAATAAGAATCTTAAGAGTGAAACCTAGCCTTCGGGTCATTTTAAGGCCGGGCCATGATGGTAAGACCTGTTTAAAAGATTCGAATCCCTGTTAACATCTGTAAATATGTTAACACTCCTGGCAGGCGTGATTCGTTAAAATCACACACGTCATTTTTATATATGGATTCTTTAAAAAGATCCCTAACCCAACTTAATGATCTCTGAATCATGGGTTTAGATCATCAATTAAGATGATCATACTCTGACCATACATTGGTAAAATAATGCCTACGGGCTATAATGTATTGTCCATTTGAGACATTGACATTTGATCTTTATGATTCCTTGTCTATGGTGGTGAGCTATGCTCAAGCCTATTAGTCCGTATGATCAATGCGATCCTGACTACTATCATCGAATGAAGATGATCATATTATAAACATCCCTTAGAAGGGAAATGCCCACGGGCTATAGTTAATGTCCTCCGAGACTAAAGACAGTGGTAGCCTACAACTCCCTGTCAAGAAAAGGTAATAAACTTTAATTCAAACCTTAATGCCTCGATTCTCTGAAATCATGGCTTATAAATTAAACTTGTCTACGCGAGTAGGCCATTTGTGCTATTATTAAAACCTTAATGCCTTGATTCTCTGAAATCATGGCTTGTAAATTTAAAACTGTCCATGTGACTAGGCCTTTGCGCCACTTTAATATCCTTAATGTTTTATAACTAGGATAAATTATAATAAAAATGCTAAATAAATGTAACTAACAAATTAACCAATATGGTTTATATTACCATGGTTAATACATCGTTTAAAACGATAAGACTGTATAAACTTCCGTATAAACCTTGTCCTTGTTTAATTTTATAGCAATTAAAGCTACATGGCTAGGTCAGAGGAAGAGAACAGTCATCCTTTGGAAAACCGCGATGATGAGAGGATTAACATAACCAAAGGAGAGCTTCGCTCACTGATTGATACAGCTGTATCTAAAGCTGTAGAGGAGCAATTTAAGGAGTACAGTGAGACACATAGTAAAGCCTCATCTGTACCCCACTCTAAGTCTGTCCCTAAAACTCATTCAAAGCCGCATAACAAGCCGCCATCTAATAAAGAGGAACCAAAGAAGAATGACGATCGACATTCATCTAATGAACACAGTGTTCCATCCAAGAGGATAGTGTTCGATAATGAACCGTGTACCAAGTCCTGTACCTACAAATATTTTGTTTCCTGCAAACCCCGGGATTTCACTGGGGAGAAAGGGGCAATTGATTGTATGGTCTGGTTGGATGAAATGGACACAGTTGTCGATATCAGCGGTTGTGCTGAGAGGGATGTAGTGAAGTATGTATCCCAATCTTTCAAAGGAGAGGCACTAGCATGGTGGAAAGCTCTCATTCAAGCTGCTGGGAAGATCCCACTTTACAACATGTCATGGGAACAGTTTGTTGCTCTCATTATGGAGAACTACTGCCCGCAACACGAGGTTGAGAGGATCGAGTCAGATTTCTTATCATTGGTTATGACAAACTTAGATTGTCAAGCTTACCTCACTAGTTTCAATACCCTGTCCAGACTGGTTCCTTACCTAGTAACACCAGAACCCAAGAGAATTGCTCGCTTCATTGGGGGTTTAGCCCCAGAAATCAAAGCCAGTGTTAAGGCTTCAAGACCTACTACATTCAGGTCAGCGGCAGATCTGTCGCTATCTCTCACACTCGATGTGGTCAGAAACAAGGCTGCCAAAGCCTCTGAAGATAGAAAGCGTAAAAGGGAGGATGAGAATTCTCATCGCTCCGATAGGAAGAGGAATTCTGAAGATAAGAAGAGTTCCGGGTTTAAGAGAGACAGCCAGTAGTCGGGAGAGAAGATCAGGTGCGAAACCTGTAGGAAATACCATCTTGGGAAATGCAGATTTGAGTCTCAACCTCTACCGTGTGGAATTTGCAAGTCTAAGGAACATAAAACCCTGGATTGCAAGAAGTTGAAAGATGCAACCTGTTATGGTTGCAACGAGAAGGGGCATATCAAGACCAACTGCCCTAGGAATCAGATGAACGCCTAAGAGATGGTGCAGAATGATAACTATATAACAGGTACCTTTCCATATCAAGCAGTTTATGCAGAAATTTATTTGATACTGGCACATATGATTCTATAATGAATGATAAATATTGAGAACTGTTGTCCCCGCCTGATTAAGACTCCGGTCATTTAATACGAGGTAGAAAGTGACCGGTGATACTTTAGAAAATGCTCCAACAAATCCTAGACTGATATTTTATATCTATTAGGAATCGCTCTTTTCTGATACCCTTATGGCAAACTTTCAAACTGTCCAAATTCATCAGTATAATAAAGACATATGTGACTTTTGATTCCCTTTCAAAAAGGTGATGGACTAGGTCCAACCCTTAAAAGCCATTGATGGTCTTTTGTGACCTAGGCTAAGTGATATTGATATATTTAAAAAAAATAACGTTCATTAAGAATATTAGTGCCTTATTGGCCGGTATAGTTTTATGAAAACCATGGTTAGTATATGTTAAGGCCATCAGAGTGATGAATAGCAGATGTTGGATTGCAACTAAGTAAATGATTCATCCGGTAATAGGAACTAAATCTCGAGTATGATAAACTCCGATAAGACAACAGTCAATCGCGCCATTGATGATGCGACGCATGCTATTGATACTACAATAGTAAACCGTAGAAAATTCTAATGTACCCTCTCTATAGATAAAGTACATCATTATATGAAATTGATATCTCTTTGATCTCTACTGATTTCGAATACCAAATGGTATGACAAAAGCGCTATATGAGGATTTGGTGTATCTTAATAAGTTCCATAGATTGCTTCCATGCCTGATCAGTATGGAGGTTTAATGCATGGAACCACAAAATATATCCCAATGATCATATGGTACTAAAGTCAACTAATAGTATTCAAAGAAGATATCCGGAATGAAATTGTCCAAGTGATTATTCCCGATTAAGGAATTCGTGGACTAGTAACATAAATGTGTCACTTATTTGACACAAGAAATGATGAGTGAACTGGAGGCTGAGATATGGAAATATCTGTAACCTCCTTGTACCTTGATTATCTTCTCCTAAGATTACCCTGTTTACCCCTGGGAGGCAGGTAGAGTTAAGTTTAATATCCCATTTAGGGCTGCATTATTATGAAATCTCCAAGACAACTAATACCATTATTGGCAGAATCGAAAACCCTGGTTAAGTAAGTTTTAAGATATAGATTAATAAAGCCAAACTCAATATCCTGAGAATTCGGTATAGTAAATTATGAAAGACGGTTCATTTTGCTAAAGCATTGTTTACCGCAACCCTAATTAGGCAACGATTAAGAATAGCCATCAGCTGCCCAGGAACATCGATTTGTTCGACTAACTGTAAAGATTAGCTATTTCTTAAGATTAATTTTGAGCAATGGTTGGAATAACCATCTCACGTTAAGATAAGCTTTTCTATAATAGCTGTCATATAAGTATCAAGGCTGCTCCCTTGAAGACCTAGTATAAAGGGAATGTTAAACATCTATTGTTTGGATAATAGATTGGTAAGTCCAATTATCAGGATCTGAAGGTTGCATTAGAAACAACAAATAAGATCACACAAATTCATAATCATCTGTAAGATGCCAGTATTCGGCAGAAAAATCAAGGATTAATAAAAGTAGCAAACCTCCTGAATTCTGGTTAAGGGAGGGAGTGCCAAATTGTTAAAATTTTCAGGCTAGTTAAGCTCTGAATATATAGAATCATTCGAAGGAAATCGAATGTATCAAGATCAAGTAGCCTTTAAGCTAAAACCGATTTAAAAAGCTTGGCGGACCTCGCAATTACATTGCACACTAATGATTTCACGACGTGTTTCGCCAATAAGTCAAGAAGCATTATCACATAATGATATGCAGAACTATGATGGTATGAGCAACCTGTGTCGATTAAGGATCAACATGATTAGAAGCTCCAAAAAGAAACATCTGCCTTTTATAAAGGTCAATTGGAGTGCCTTAGAGGCTCAAAGGTACTGGGGAAGATTAAGCCCAATATAAGGCAGAAAATACTTCCCTTACCTTAACAAATCTAGAGGTTGAGATTTCTTTTAAGGGGGTGAGGATGTAACACCTCGAAAATTCACGTCCTATAATGTGTGGACACGTGTCATATGTGTGAACGTGTGAAAGAATGTTAAAAAGGACTAAAGTTGACAATCATGAAAAGTATGTGAATATACGAGTTCTAAGTGTCAACAGTGACTAAATATATTGTACATTAACCCTACATGATGTTTATAGCATCAAACGAATAAATCATGGATCATGCGAAGCTAAAAGTGAGAAATTACAAACTACAGGGGCTAAATGTGTCAACATGTTTAAGTTATACCTCTGAGTGACCTTTTGACAAACCCAAAGCTTTGTAACTGTTAATTATGCTCACTAGAATGCACGATATAAATTTCATAAAGTTTCGTTATCGTATGAGAAAGTTATGATCAAATTCGTATGCGAGGGGTTAAAGCGTTAACGTTGAAAGTTATGACTTTTCGGGTTAACCAGAAATGTCCAGGGACTTGGCAAAGTGGGTATAAGTCCTAAAGCCCTTGTAGGTAAATATGAAGGGGTCAAAATGCAAGAAATAAAGGTTGGGTGACCTTTCGAAGAGCCAAGAGCCAATATGTGAAAACTAGAAAATGTTTTGCCCTGATCACTGGCTTACGGACCGTAAAGGTCCACCCTTACGGTCCGTAAGGGGTCCCCAGCGACATCAGAACCTTTTGTTTGCTATTTAAACGCGTTTCTGACCTTTCAAACGATTTTCCTCATATGTGGGCGACCCCTAAACAGCCCTAAACATCTAGGGACACTTGTGGGAAGGTTGTGGTCACTTGTAGACTTACATGTCAACAATTTGTGGTGATTTAAACACTATAAATAGGACCATTAGTTGCAACATTTGATCATCCATTCCATCTGCATTCTTGAGGACTTCTGGAGCTCCCAAGCAGACCCAAGTCATCTCTAATAGTGCATAGGACCTTGGTAAGTATGCCTAACCCTTCTTAATTAAGTTTTAGCTTAGTTTTAGCTTAAAAGTCAAACCGTCGTAATTAACGGTTGACTTAACGATTAATCACTAATGGTCCAGTGATTAGTCGAATTGAAAGTGGTTATAAGTTGGTAATTACGTGGTTAATAAACCCTTAAAAGGGTTCCCCCTGATTCCCACTCTAACTAGATCTAATGTCGGGTCAAACTTGCGATTAAAAAGTCAACAGGATACTTAAATTCTAAATTATGCATAATTAGCAATGTAGAACATATACAACCTGTTTGATCATTATTATAACTTGGTAATTAGTGTAAGAACATGTCTAAACATGTTCAACCCGACAATTCTCTGTAAAGACCCGGTTCGGAACCGAAAGTCGCATAGTTTGACTTTCACTTTGACTTTCAGTTCTGACCCGTTTAGGCATGTTTTAGAAATGACTTAGAGCTTCATTTGGACCAGGTTACATGCTAGTATAACCCTCTGTGATTATACACCATGGTTCATTAGTTAACCAATTAATATGCATGATTCCGTTAATTGCTCATATGTTGACCATTATGCCCTTTACACCATAAAACGTGATTTGTGAAAATGTAAAAGTGTAGAAACCTTAGTTACTGATATATAAACTTGTATGCAAAGTTTGACATCAGTTTGAGGTGTAGATTGAGAGTTATGCTCATTAGCGTAAATTGAAGGCTTTATGTTAATAAAACTGCGTAATTAGCGTATAGCCTAGTTAAACATACTTTTTGATATCAAAATCTTTACCCACTGATGTAATATATTATTTTAGGATTTTTGAAGATTTTTAATTAATTTTAGGCTGAGCATAACTTAGAGTCGTAGGCTTAATCCAGTAATTGTCGGTTTTGCCCTAACGGGCTATAAAATGAGTTTTACATATCTAATCGACACCAAACCTTTTGCTACTGATTACACATGATAAATAAATTATTTTAAGCCTTCTGGAATAATAAAAATATCAGCTTTATGTATATAACCCGGAAATGGCTCCTAATCGCCTAATTAAGCGCTTTTAACGCATAGTATGTATTAAAACTATGTTAAACATACAAGGGTTAATACCCACTGATATTTTAGGCAAATTATAATATTTTAACTGTAAGCAAAAGTTGTTTAACTCAGACTTCGGTTTTGAGCTTTTCGGCTTATGTGAAATTACCAAAATGCCCCTACGGTGCATAGTTTGGTTATAATTGATAAATTTCACATATATACTTTAACCTACTAATATAACTTAGCAAATTGAGTATATTTTCTGATTACATCAGACCTGTAACTCAGGTTAACACTTAAACTCTTTTACAACCTTTAAAATGACCAAACTACCCCTACGGGGCATAGTTTGTGTTTAAATTCGTTTCGGGCATAATGAAAGACAACTTACTGATGTCACAACATATTTGAGGCATAATTAACTTAGGAAACCTGTACATGGCTCTCATGAATACCCGTCACGCTTATTACGCGTACGGTTCGGTTTATGTAACAAGTTTACATAAATTAGCCGAAACGGGTCAAACCCTATTGGTTTTATCTCAAAATCCAGAATGTGTATGAAATACCCATATAAGACAAGTCTCGGAACATGTCGGGTTTAAATCACATTCTATTCCGGTCTTTGCTTAATTGTGCGTACGAACCGTATCTTCCCGTAAGACTAACCGGTCTTAGCTTAGGCTTAATTAAAGACCCGTTAGCATTCTAATTAGTTATTTATACCATCATTCCAGACTAGAGCCTTCCGGTAAATGGTACCTACGCTTACTTAAGTGAATACGGCTGAGTTATTAAATTCTTGCTATTTAAGACAGGAGCTAGCTCAGGTAAATACTCTTAACTTATTTTCCCTATGCGGGCTTGGGATACGGTATAATGATACCGCTTGGTCGGGTATTGAATGTTTAATCGGATTGTGATTAAATTATTGAGGTAACCCGGTTTAATCTGTATTGTTTGAAATAAAAGCCTTTAGGGGTTAATGACCATGTCCCGGATATCCTTGACATCATTGTATTATAAAATGGCCACGTCTTAAGCACGGGGTGTAGGCATACACCTGACAGTTGCTTAAGTAATAACGGTATCTCACTCTCTTGTGGGCCTATACTTGTGGCGTGTCTGTTAATCTGACTCTGTTTCTACATCGGGCCCTGAACGTACAACGAACATGTAAATCTGTATACAAGATTATAAATATAATTGTCCCAAGTTAAAAAGGTTAATTTTTCCTCTGTGCATTTTAATCAAATTATAAAAGATATTTTGTGCCACATGCATTCAAATCAATTTTCTTAAACTCTTTTCAAATGAGTCGGTTGAGTGTATTTACCAGTGAAAACTGACGTATTTTCCAAAAAGGTTAAGTGACAGGTACTGAACGTAATTGGCTGGAAGCTCAGGGCGCTACTAAGGAATCTTGCAAGTTCTAGGCGTCTAAAGTCTGTTGAACAAATGATATGTTTAAGATCCGCCTGTGGATCCTTTACTTTCCGTTGTAATACTGGATATTACTTTAAATTCGGATTGTAATATATATTTTTCTTTTGCTTCCGCTGTGCATTTACATATTGTGTTGTTTGACTATTATGTTGCCAACTACGTCACGATACTCCCCACCGGGCCCATCGGTGACACGTGGAAAGTCGGGGTGTGACACCAAATCAATTAAATGTTGTGTTTCATACTTCGTATTTGTATAAATATGTGTATCATTTGCACATATCAACTCTTGTTCGATTTCGGGCTCTAAATCGCTTTCTGGAAGGTTATACGCGCACTGATGCGTAAATATAACCAGTTTAATGCAACAAACACTCCGGGACAGTGACATAGGCTTAACATACCTTAAATAACCTTTACATAACTTAGAAATAAGTTTTGGAGGGTTTGGTGTGGCGAAATCAAGTTTATTCGCTTACAGGGACTAATTTCGACAAACTGCGAAAGTATGCCGATTTGTACTGTAACGAACATTCCGGAACATGACCATAAGTTAAACATACCCTAAATAACCTTTACATAGCTTAGAAATAGGATTTGAGGGGTTCGGTGTGCTAAAATAAACTTTTTGGTCATTCAGGGACTAAAAGCGTCAAAAGTGCATAAGTTTGCATTTTCGCGCATATCTTACGTTCTGAATACATCCGGACATCCAAAACTTTATGTAATCATTAAAATATTTTATTTTAATGATTGGCATCAAAAAATTCCATTCGTCGCGTAATTTGGATCATTTTTGCGTTCGTTACGACTTCCGTCGTAATTAACCGAACAACGCAACCGTACGACCAAACGAACCGACATCTGAGATATTTTTGAGCATTTTTTGAGTTCCCTATACTTTAACTTCATTTTAGAGCCTTGAAATGAGGTTAACGGGACTTAAACGTGTCAAAAATGAGCCGAAATGCAAGATTCTGAAGTTCAGGGACCAAAATTGTCATTCTGCCATAGTTATCTTAGGAAGGGACCAAAATGAAAAATCTAAATTCCAGCTTGTTCCAGCTGTTCCCCTCATTTTCACATGGTTTTAATGAAACTATGGGCTCCCATGATTTCACAAAACCATGGGCACATGTGTACGGATGAGATCGAAGCTCGTTTTACGATGAACGATCCTAACGGTTCTAGTTTTCCTATAAATAACTATCCCCTTTCACTTGAAAACCCCACATTGATCTGATTTTGGCTCTCTAAGTTGAAGTTTATGCTTCATACCTGAGAGTAAATCGGATCAAAGCTTGCGGGGACCTTTTGTAAGTATTCTTTCGTTCTTTATTCGCTTTTCGAGTCTGAAAGTCAAACTGCGTTTGACTTTCTGCATTGACTAGTTTATGGTCAATGCGAAGTTCATTTGAACTTCATAACGTGAGCGTAATCACAATGGTTATAGTCCCTAGTGACTATACCTACTGATTACCACGTTATCTAGGTGTAGTGACGAGTCGTAGTTTCGGCCAAAATGCGCATTCTTGCGTGTTTTGTAACCAAACTACTTATAGGTATCAAAACCGTTTGTTTTGATACCAAATCTATTTTCTAAATTCGTTAAACATGTTTTAACATGTTTAACTCGTCACTTTTTAGATTAGTGCTTGTGTAGAGTCGTAAGTCAAGCGGACTAAACACCCGCTAAGACTTTCGAACTCGACCCGTTTGGTCGATCATTAGGATCCGACCAAACATGTTTTGTGACCATGGTAGCATAGGGAATAACCTTCCGAGGTTATACCTTATGGTCACTTAGGTTTAATTAGTTGTATGATAGGTAGTTTATATGCTTAGGTAAATGACCAAAATACCCTTTTCATGCATAATTGGTAATTAAGCATATGTAACACAAACTTTTGTCACTTAATTGATTATGAAATATATTTAATCATGTTTAGGCATATAATACTGGTCATAGGACTAGTTAGACGTCTTGAACGCGCTTTTGCGTGAACGACACGTTAAAGTAGCTTAAGCTACCTTAATAGGTCGCAATGGGTCGAAAGCACTTAGGTTAGGTTTCGATTTAGAATGTAGGCTTTGTTAAACCATGTCATATGAGTTCCAATACTCATTTGGTTTACAAAACCTCATCCTATCCGATCTTCCGACTTATGTCCGGTTTAATTATATAGTTATTAGGTTGCCGATTGATTCCGTGCTCCCTCTAGCTTTGCTTGGTTGTTGTTCAAGACCTCTAAGCATTCTCAGGTGAGTACATAGTTCCCCTATTTTACTGTTTTCAATTGTTTTGGGGTGATTCATATGTGCTAAATGTATTCAAGGTTTTAACGATGGTTTTCAAAACGATTTTCGATATTATAACAATGGTTTCAAAAACGATTAAAATGGTTTATATTAAATTAATAAGGATTTCGATATAGTAAACAAACTTGTTGGTTGTATTTACATAACGAATAATATCCATTAGTTTTGGCCGAACCGACCAGTATTAGGTTATGGTACCATAGGATCTGACAAATCCCGTTATCAGACTGCACATATGGTTATGTGTGGGTTAGGTGGGTAACGACTGAATCTGTGATTGTTAATTTACCCTTTGGTGGTTTATTAATGCGAGAAGCGATAGGCGAGATAGTCGAGTCACGAAGGTTTGGATGTTATAAGCGAGACAATCAAAAGTAGTTTTCACGATTTAAGACGAGAATGATTTAAACGACTAAAGCGATTTTTAATGAATTAAACGATTTGGGTAAACGATTGGTTTTCGGTTAGTGTTTAGATAACGGGACGGGTGTAATGTGATGAAAGCATGGTGGATACGCCGCTGGTACTTCCTATATATAAGTGTTTTCATCGTATTACATACCGTGGCGTTATCTAGTTCACTTGGGTAAACGATTTTGAAACGATGTCACACAAACGAGGTTTTCGAAATGATATAAACCATACGAGTTTTATTAACGAGATTTCTTAACGAGTTTTATTAACGATTTAATACGAGATGTTTTACAAATTGGTTTTCTAAAACAAAATGTTTTCGAGTTAAGAATCATGGCTACGAGATTTTATAAATTATAACCAACTTGATTTGAGTTGGTTAATTATGTCGCAATACAATACTTTCAAAACAAGGTTTTTAATTAAGTATTGCAACATGTAAACTAGCCCTGAATCTGATACTCTTATAAAACCTATGTACTCGCCAGCATTTCTTTGCTGAGTTTGTTTTCACATATGTTTCAGGTGTTGTTGAATGATGTTGATTGCTAGGATGCATGCTCACATAGGACTGGACGAGGCCTTAGTGACTTAATAACAATGATAGACTATGTTTAAATTGTTTATTTAGATTTCTAGATGATCTAAATATTTAATGTTTAATAAAACGAAACTTCAAATTTCCGTGTGTTTTGAAATTGTGATTCTGTTACAACACTCCCCGACGATTCCGCCGCGATTTGTTGTTTTACGCGGTCGGGGTGTGATAGAAAAGTTGGTATCAGAGCCCATGGTTATAGGGAATTAGGTTATTAGTAATGCTTTGACCTAGTCTATAACCTTCCTAGGACGCTAACACAAGATTCTTGTGTTTAGATCTTAAAACAATACCGTCACTTATCCTTAGGTGACAACCACAACAAGAACACAAATTCCGAATCCGCTTTGAAAACCAATCATCTGTTCTAGGATGATTTATTATAAGGTTTTGAACCCTCTTAGTTTTCAAAATCTCGTCAAAGTTTGGGTCTTATAATGTGAACACGTGCGAACTGGAAGGGTGAATGCCTGTACCCTGAGTTTTCTGTCTAAGGCTAGAGTGTTCGTACAAATCCGCAGCATCGAACCAGTCACTCTTACCTGGGAACTCTTGGGGTGAGTATTCACTTATAGGTGAGCATGTCTTCAGTGATACATTAATATAGCCCGTTTACTTTGATTAATCACCGTCTCATTTGTTTGCCTTAGGTAACAAACAAATGATCACAATTTCTATGAGTTGTTGTTCTGTTTTAATTATCCGATAACATTTCACTTGTTTTCTCCTATGTCTTTCATTCCTCTAGAATGTCTCTTCATCGTAACGACACTCAAATGTCCGAGCAAACTGCCAAATTTGCCCAGCGAATAGGTGAAGTAATCCTGAAGACTGTGGATTTAGGTATTGCCATGTCTCGTCTCAATAATGAAGCCACCCAAGAAGCATCGAAAGAAGAAGAAGCCGAGCCTTCGAAAAGTTAAAGAAGCGTAAAGCTCCAAAGGGTCCCATAGCCGTTACACCAAATCAAGCAAAACCTAGCCAGGTAGCAGCACCACCAGCCAAGAAGCCGTACTTAGGAACTGCTCCTCTGTGCAATCAGTGTAACCTCCACCACTATGCCAGTGTCAAATGTCAGAAATGTTTCAACTGTGGACTCATTGGTCATTTGGCACGAGACTGTCGTTCAGTCACTGTGCTAAACCAAGCTTTTCTGAACCCCGTTCAATTTTAAGCAGATCCAGCACATGCTCGTTTTCCTCTTGGTATGTGCTACACCTATGGCGAGACGGGTTATGTCAGGGACAGATACCCAAAGATTTTCAATCCAAATCCGACCCACGGATGAGCATTTGGCCGATTAGAAGAAGCTGCTGCTTTGAATAATCCGAATCTTATGTTTCTAGTGTTTTCCTTTGAACTCGGAAACAATCGATTTTGTTTATAAATAAATCTTTATTTGCAAATTCTAATGTACAAATATAGTTGCATGTGTGTATGGCATACCCCTGCGATACCTACACCAAAGAACCATATTTGTAGTTCTCTCGTTCATATGATCGCTCATGAATTCCTCGAAAATTCTAAGTACTCGCTTCATTCTAAGAAACGAAGTGACAATTTGAGTAATCACTTTAATTCCTTGGTTAGATAACTAAGGAAACCCTTATCTGTCAAAGTTGCTCTTGGTAAACCTCTTGTACTTAATTCTGTTATTTGTGACTGTCAATTTAACTTTGATAATCACTTTTTTTTTCCTATTGACCTCACGCCGATGCAACTTGGGAGTTTTGACATTATCATAGGGATGGATTGGTTAGCTAAACATCATGCTGAGGTGATTTGTTTCGATAAGATAGTTCGCATTCCTCTTTCGTCTGGCAATGTTCTGGAAGTTCGTGCCAAGAAACCTTCTGGTGGATTGAAGCTCATGTCGTGTACGAAGGCCCAAAGTTATTTACAAAAAGGATATGTTGCTTTTCTGGCACATGTCACCGAGGAGAAAGGCAAGATCAAGAGTATTCTGGATGTTCCGATTGTTCGGGATTATCCAGAGGTGTTTCCTGATGAACTGCCTGGTTTGCCTCCAGTTCGTCAAGTTGAGTTTCATATTGATCTTGTACCCAATGCCAACCCAATTGCGAAAGCACCTTATCATCTTGCACCGTTTGAGATGCAAGAATTATCGAAACAGCTTTAAGAGTTATCTAATAAAGGATTCATCCGATCTAATTATTCACCTTAGGGGAGCTCATGTCCTCTTTGTGAAGAAGAAAGATGGATCTTTTCGAATGTGTATCGATTATCGTAAGCTTAATAAGCTTACCATCAAAAATCGATATCCCCTACCTCAAATCGAAGATCTCTTTGATTAGCTGCAAGGTGCTACCTGTTTTTCCAAGATCGACCTGCGTTCTGGGTATCACCAACTTCGTGTTCTCGAAGGAGATATTCCCAAAACTGCCTTCTGCACAAGATATGGGCATTACGAGTTCACTGTCATGCCTTTTGGTTTGACGAATGCCCCAGCTATCTTCATGGACTTAATGAATAGGGTCTGTAAACCTTATTTAGACAAGTTCATCATTGTGTTCATCGAAGATATTCTCATTTATTCAAAGTCTCGAGCCGATCACGAGCAACACCTTCGTTCGACATTGGAACTCCTAAAGAAGGAACAAACTTTTCGCTAAATTCTCCAAGTGTGAATTTTGGCTTAAAGAAGTTCAGTTTTTGGGGCATGTAGTCAACAAGCAGGGTATCCATGTGGATCCTTCCAAATTGCTGCAATTAAGGAGTGGAATACACCAACGACACCTACAGAAATTCGTTCTTTTCTTGGTCTCGCTGGTTATTATAGTCGCTTTATTTCAAACTTCTCGAAGATCGCGGTGCCACTCACTACTTTGACTCAGAAGAATAAGCCTTTGGAGTGGGGATATAAGTAAGAAGAAGCGTTCCAAACGCTGAAACAGAAGCTATGTGATGCTCCTGTTTTGTCCTTGCCCAATGGAAACGATGATTTCGTTGTCTTTTATGACGCGTCAAATCTAGGCCTTGGTTATGTTCTTATGCAATGAGGTAAAGTCATAGCATATACGTCAAGACAGTTGAAAGTTCATGAAAAGAACTACACAACTCATGATCTTGAGTTAGGTGTTGTGGCATTTGCTCTCAAAATCTGGAGACTCTACCTCTATGCAACGAAGTGTGTGGTTTTCACAAGACCACAAAAGTCTCCAGCTCATTCTTAATCAAAAGGAGCTGAACATGAGGCAACGACAATGGGTTGAACTCTTGAACGATTGCGATTGCGCGATTCGCTACCTTCCTGGTAAGGTGAATATCGTAGCCGATCCTCTTAGTCGAAAGGAACGAGTCAGGCTTCATTATGTTCAAACTCTATATGATATTCAAATCTTTTGTCCTTCAAGCACAACGATCTTGTGTAAACGAAGGCTTATTGAAATATGAGCTACCACTTCAACTCGAGCTTAAACTCGAAACGAAAGGGGCGATGGGTTGCTCTATTTTAAGAATCCTTGTGGATGATTATCGCCTAAATCGGAGCCCTGATTGGATTCCTTATACACCTTAATATGTACATTACAACTCAATAAGGACAAACCGAATTCCTATTAAGATCTTCCTATCTTCATAGTTAGATTCTTGAAAATATTTAAAGTGCCAATTGAAATCCACGGATTGGATTCCTGGTATGCTTTAAATACCCGTGTCCAAAGATAACAAATTAAAGGTTAAATTAAACAATTATGTGATTATGTGTTTATGTGTTTATGTGTTCTCCTCTATGTTTTTGTGTGATCCGATTTTCATTATCCAAATCCTCATAGAATCTTCCATATCTTCATATGAGGGATTCATAGTAGGATATTCAAAAGGTACTACCTTAAATCCTTAATGAGCTTCTACGTGGTAGTTAAGACCCTTGGGTTATATAGTACCATTCCATGATTCGAAAAGAGACTCTTGAGTGGTCTAGTTAAATATTGATTCAGAATCTGGTTAAGAGTGGCATGTGATGATACAGCTGAAAGGACCCTATGGTGGTCCAGTCACACTCATCACAGGTTCATTCATTTGGTTTTCTCCTACACATTATCAAATGCACTGTGTGGACTATGCAAGGAATTACATAATTATGGACATGTACATAATTATAAAAAATCAGTGCATGGAAACCACAGTAAGATTAATCATGTGTAAGAACCAATAGTGACAACAATAACGAAACGTGAACAATGTAATGGAGGTACGGTGGATGCACCAATGGCGCTTCATATACTTGTATATAAGTGTCCCTCTTACATTGCAAGCATAATGTTATTTAAAGTTACTAGAAGTTCAGAACCCTAACCAGTGTTGTTTTATCTTTTCGACTTCATGTTTTGAGCTCTCACAAGTTTCCTCTAATTAAATTTCGGGATGAAATTTTCTGAAGTAGGGGAGACTGTGACATCTGTGCCTCCACGGCCATCGAACAAATAGCAAATAAATGAAATGTTGTGTTTCATACTTGGGATTTGTATAAATATGTGTATCATTTGCACATATCAACTCTTGTTCGATTTCGGGCTCTAAATCGTTATCTTGAAGGTTATACGCGCATTGATGCGTAAATATAACCAGTTTAATGCAACAAACACTCCGGGACAGTGACATAGGCTTATCATACCTTAAATAACCTTTACATAACTTAGAAATAAGTTTTGGAGGGTTTGGTGTGGCGAAATCAAGTTTATTCGCTTACAGGGACTAATTTCGACAAACTGTGAAAGTATGCCGATTTGTACTGTAACGAACATTCCGGAACATGACCATAAGTTAAACATACCCTAAATATCCTTTACATAGCTTAGAAATAGGCTTTGAGGGGTTCGGTGTGTTAAATAAACTTTTTGGTCATTCAGTGACTAAAAGCGTCAAAAGTGCATAAGTTTGCATTTTCGCGCATATCTTACGTTCTGAATACATCCGGACATCCAAAACTTTATGTAATCATTAAAATATTTTATTTTAATCATTGGCATGATAAAATTCCATTTGTCGGGTAATTTGGATCGTTTTTGCGTTCGTTACGACTTCCGTCGTAATTAACCGAACAACGCAACCGTACGACCAAACGAACCGACATCCGAGATATTTTTGAGCATGTTTTGAGTTCCCTATACTTTAACTTCATTTTAGAGCCTTGAAATGAGGTTAACCGGGCTTAAACGTGTACAAAATGAGCCGAAATGCAAGATTCTGAAGTTTAGGGACCAAAATTGTCATTCTGTCATAGTTATCTTAGGAAGGGACCAAAATGAAAAATCTAAATTCCAGCTTGTTCCAGATGTTCCCCTCATTTGCACATGGTTTTAATGAAACTATGGGCTCCCATGGTTTCACAAAACCATGGGCACATGTGTACGGATGAGATCGAAGCTCGTTTTACGATGAACGATCCTAACGGTTCTAGTTTTCCTATAAATAGCTATCCCCTTTCACTTGCAAAACCCACATTGATCTGATTTTGGCTCTCTAAGTTGAAGTTTATGCTTCATACCTGAGAGTAAATTGGATCAAAGCTTGCGGGGACCTTTTGTAAGTATTCTTTGGTTCTTTTATCGCTTTTCAAGTCTGAAAGTCAAACTGCGTTTGACTTTCTGCATTGATCAGTTTATGGTCAATGCGAAGTTCATTTGAACTTCATAACGTGAGCATAATCACAATGGTTATATTCCCTAGTGACTATAACCACTGATTACCACGTTATCTAGGTGTAGTGACGAGTCGTAGTTTCGGCTAAAATGCGCATTCTTGCGTGTTTTGTAACCAAACTACTTATAGGTATCAAAACCGTTTGTTTTGATACCAAATCTATTTTCTAAATTCGTTAAACATGTTTTAACATGTTTAACTCATCACTTTTTAGATTAGTGCTTGTGTAGAGTCGTAAGTCAAGCGGACTAAACACCCGCTAAGCCTTTCGAACTCGACCCGTTTGGTCAATCATTAGGATCCGACCAAACACGTTTAGTTACCATGGTTGCATAGGGAATAACCTTCCGAGGTATACCTTATGGTCACTTAGGTTTAATTAGTTGTATGATAGGTAGTTTATATGCCTTAGGTAAATGACCAAAATACCCTTTTCATGCATAATTGGGGGGGGGGGGGATATGGCACGGTCTTCCCAACCGCTGAAGTGATCCCACTCCACAAGCTAGCCCAACCCCATAGCTGCCTGGCGGTGATTACCCACGGTGAAGAGCCCCAACACCCCTGTAGGGCATTGACGGGAGTCGTACCGGTGACCTCGGGGAGAGACAGGGTGGGATTGGCCAACTGGGCTACCTGACGTGATTGTCGTGGGTCACGCAAATTTAATCCCAAACACAACTATAGATAGTGGTAAGAGGGTATCGAACTCAGGGAGTATGTGGAAAGTGTGTTGATTTTATAGCTTTGCAATCAACTACAATTAACCTAATTTGCAGAAAAATAAAGATCAATGATTTAGATTGTGGTTTTAGAAAACTAAATTAATAACTAATTGCGAATCAAAATTGGTTGTTAAGCAGATTAAGAGAAAGCGATCATCCTAAACTTCCGGTTTGCTTTTGACAATTGTGTTAAATTCACTAGAAAGAATCACATAGACATGATTCATGTATGATTGTTTGTTGTGATAAAAGGGAACTAAGTACTCGGATTATGAAAATGCGAGGTTGTTACCCGATAACCAATTGATTAATATCTAACCCTAATCCCTCCCGTGATATCTCGATTGTTAGCAACACCAAGAACGTACGATTTAGGATATGATTATA
Source organism: Helianthus tuberosus (assembly GCA_030545235.1). Classification (NCBI taxonomy): domain Eukaryota; kingdom Viridiplantae; phylum Streptophyta; class Magnoliopsida; order Asterales; family Asteraceae; genus Helianthus; species Helianthus tuberosus. The sequence continues at coordinate 88,457,857 of CM060353.1, forward strand.
ACATCAATCAACAATTTACAAACAAACATTCACACACCATAATAAACATATGCATTGCAAGTCTATTATTCTAGAAATACGAATCAAAACACAAAAGTCATAGACAAACCTTCAATTCAGGATGATCACCACAAGTTTAGCCGGACATAGCTTGGTGAATCATCATAACAACAAGTCTAATGTTCATAGGAATCGAAAACATAAACCGAATGTTAGAAATTGTTTGCAACCAAGTAAGAACAAGCCAAATCGCCCCTTGTGTCTCCCACTAACGTCCAATGATGAGAATACTTGAAAAGGCACCCATAAAACTGTTTTTAATGAGCGGTTACACATCTTCGCGTCGCCTCCACCGTAAATTACGGTCATACCGTAATTTACGGTGCACATAAAAGTGATACGGTACAAATCGTCTGGTTTACGGCAGCCTCCAGGTGGAATTCAGGTCCACCGTAAATTACGGTAGGACCGTAATTTACGGTAACCTCCTTTCTTTGTGCCTTGTATTCATGTGTCTTCTATCGGCCCAATCCAAGAAAAGGGAAGTCCACGTGACTTCTGCCAAGGAATGATGATATTGTTGTGTTGACTTCTTGTTCACATATGTTGCCAAATCCCACCGTCAAAGATGATGATTGATGATGTTTATTTTCTTGTCCAGCATGTGCCGCCAAGTCTAATTGTCCCTCAAAAAGTCAGCCCACCATATGTGCGGCCCAATGACAAGAGACTCCCAAAGTCTCTTCATGTAGTGGCCCAATCAAACAACTCCACAAGTCTCCTTGTAAACCCAAAAGAATTAATGTCCACAAGCCCCATGTGAAAATATGGATTGCTGCTCTTGTTCCGTAAGCCTTAACTCTTTGTTTCTGTTCATTTGCATTCCACTTAATTAATATTCACAAGATTTCTCCTTTGTTTTGTCCCAAAATTCAATATGATGGGCATATGTATTGTCTGCCAAAGTGATGATGATGGATGATCTCATCTTGACTTCTTATGCCCAATTCACATGATGCATAGATGTCTATTTCTTGATGTTGATGATTATATAAACAATCAATCCTTCACTTGTGCTCTCTTCCCCATGTCATGATGTTGTGTTTGATAATGATTATTTAAAATCATAAAAAAAAATCATCGACCAGTTCCATATATGCGTCCAAGTCCCGGTACCACACATCAGACATTGCACTTCGTATCTAAGCTTGTTAACTTCCACGAATTAAACAATTTAACCTGCACAGCCACAATTTCTCGTAGTTAACTAAGTTCAAGCAAATAACCAAGTAAAGCATGGAATTTTAATCTTTTTAAACCACTTAAGGGTTGTCCTACGGACCACCCGTCACATCCCCACACTTACTCGTTGCTTGTCCCAAGCAACCCATTTAAAACGATTCAAAACCTAAGCGATCAAAATGCAAACCAAGCTAAAATGTATCGTCCTTTTCCTAACCCTCAATCATACCACAAGACACACCCCTCACAAAAACTCTCGGTGACAAGAATTATTAGCATAATGCTAAACCACTCAATGCGTGTGTGTGTGTGTGTGTGTGCGACAATAAGCTTGTATACAAATCAAGTTTCCTCCTAACAAATATCTAACATGCTTTAGAATCAAAGGGACTTGCGGGTTGCAACGGGGCTAGGTGTAAAGGTAGGAAAATGGGAAAATATATATGCGAGAGCTAATTGATTTGACCCGGTTTTTATTTCTACCACTAAACAAAGCAACCATCAACTATATACACAACTACTTCTACATTTTCAACTACTATTGCAACCAATCACTTCTTTTTGTATTTTTCTCATATTTTTCTCTTTTTTTTTCTTTTTCTTTTCTTTCCCTTTTTTTTTCATAACACATCAAACTCAACAATATATACAAGAACATCAATACTACAAACTAAATCTCCTAAACCGGGTCATCTCAAAAGGTAAAATTTTTGTAGGAAGTAGGCTCGGGTCACAATCGAATGGTCTAAGGCTCAACATGGCTTTCTAAGGACCAAACCCCCACCCCTCAGAATACCAAGCTCATATATGTAAAGTATGAGGTCCAACCCACCAATCCCGCACTCTCACACATCTAGACGAGGCTTCCTAAAAGTCCCCCTATCATTTTCAAAAGCATGCTAATTCTAGGATTTAACAAGTATTCACACACAAGTTCTATTAACACACAACACACACCGCCACTCAAACAATGAAATATCAATAACAATCATGTGTGGCTCAAATCCTCACCAAGAAAAGACTAGTATTGGGTGTCGGTGTGTCAAATGGTACAATATCAAGCTTTCAAATTTTAACAATTTTCGCTCGGATTTACAAAATTTTTAAAACTCCCAAAAATTCCCCCCATCCCCACACTTGGGATACATTGACCCCAATGTATGGTTTTAGGAGGCTTTGATCACTAAGATTCATTCAACATCAACAAAAAAGCTTCTCCACTCAAACCACAAATTTCTTTTTGTACTTTTCATTTTATATTTTTTTTCTTTTTTTTTAAAAAAAAAAACATGACACCACCAAACAAACTAACTACCAATATTTCAAAGCTAAATAACACAACAAGACTAAGGAAAGAGTACATCAACGTGGTGAAGTTTGCCACAACAGATGTTGTAGATAATCCGACTTCCTATCACCACCTTCACCCAAATATCCGTACATCTTCCCCACACTTGAGTGTTGCCATGGCCCTGAAACATAGAAAACTAAAGAAATAACAAGATCAGTGAAAAACCTCGGGTTGCCTCCCGAGCAGCGCTAAGTTTTCAGGTCTTCAGCCAGACCGAGCCACCCCCATTTATGGTGGCTCAAAGAATCGGTTCCTGCCATCTCCATCACTTCCTTGTGCCATTGAACAAAATACATCTATCTTGTTTTGACTTGGTGGGTAATCAAATACACTCTTGCTCGCACCCATATATGTTTCTTCACGGTCCGGTGGGTGTTTTTTTCTCATTCGTGGTAACACATTTTTCATACAATCACTAGACTCACCACCCTTCCTCTCAATGGACTCATAACTAATTCCTCTAGTTTGAACATCAAAATACAACCTACGGTTCTTTTCGGTCATGGTAATAATCTCGTCTCTACAATTAATTTGAGCATTTGCTGTGTATAGAAACGGTCGACCTAAAATTACCCTTTGTTGTGATGCCATATTGGTAGAAGCATAGTCCAAAACTAGGAAATCCACCGGGTATTCAAATTCTCCCAACTGAATCTTAACATTCCTAACCATTCCCCGTGGACGCCTCCAACTTCCATCCGCCAAGCTCACCATGGTGTCTATACCTTCAAGTCGACCAAAGTCGTACATATCGTATAAATCACTTGGTAGCACACTCATGCTTGCCCCGTAGTCCAACAATGCGTGAGGGATTTTTAATTTTCCCACACGGATAGGCACGATTGGCGCTTCACACTCTCTATCATTCTCGACTTCGGCATCTTTTTCCAAACCTGCATTCACTTGACACGAAGAAGTTAGCAATGTTTCATTAAATTTAGTATTTGGAACGGTGCTTACCACATTGATGTTAATGCTTTTTGTGTTCTTGGGATTTGGCACTGTATCACTCGGTAGCTGGCCTTTTGCTTTCTTTAATATCGCCACGTCACTTGCAAGTTGACCCATTTGAGTGGTCAACGATTGGATGCTTTTGTCACGAACCTCGTCCTTTTGCATCCGAACCTCATCACGTTGGTTCATTCGTTGCATTTCACTTTGCATCGCCTTCAACATCTCCATCATCTCATTTCCACCCGAAGAGCTTTGACCCGTTTGATATTGCCTTTGAAATCCTTGGTTTCCTTGGAAATTCGGGTTTGCTTGATTTGAAGGGTTCCCATAACGAAAGTTTGGGTGGTTCCTCAAGCCGGGGTGGTAAGTGTTAGAATTCATATTGTTGTAGTTTCTACCACCCCCTCCTTGACCTTGAACAGCATGAACCTCTTCGTATTGCCCATCACCTCCTTGGCAATTTTCAGCCGCATGACCTATTTCATTACACAATGCACAAACATCATAAATTTGATTAGAAGTTTGAACATTACCATCGTCAACTGCATGAACTTGCGATCTCGTGACAGCCGGTCGTGCTCTCCTTGATGCTTGAGCTTTCCTCTTTGAGGTAATGGCCATTTGTTCCAAGAACTCCCAATCCTCATCTTCATAATTTGTGCCAAAAGTCCCATTTGTGATGGACATTAGATCACGTGCATCCTCGGCACACAACCCCTCGTGGAAAGCATTCATCAACTCCCAAAGTTCAATCCCATGGTGAGGGCAATTCTTTATCATCATATTGAATCGTTCAAACGCCTCATGGAACATCTCACCATGTTGTTGTTGGAAGCTCCTCAACCCCTTTCTAGCATCGTTGGTCTTTTGAGCGGTGTAAAATTCATCTAAAAATATTTGTTGCATCACCGCCCATGTATAAATGGATGCTGAAGGTAGTGTGTAGAACCACTTTTTCGCCTTATCTTCCAAGGAAAATTGGAACAATACCAATTTGACATCATCGGCCGAAAATCCTTGACTACCAAAAGTGTTGCAAATCGAATCATAAGCCTCTAAATGGAAGTAAGGCTCCTCCGTTGCTAGACCTTTATATTTTGGCAAGCTTTGTAGCGAATTGGTTCTCACTTCAAATGTCCTCCCTTGATTATTGTGAGGGATAACTACCGGTGAAGGATTGTGAGTGATTACCGGCCTAAAATGCGCTTCAATGCCTCTTGCGTGTTCTCTAAGATGTCTTCTTGGTACACCCAACCGACCCCTTGGACGAATAGGACCCATTGGCCTTTGCATAGGCCCTTGTGGTGCAAATGGTTGCTGAAATTGAGGTTGCATTGGTTGTTGTTGAATTGGCCTTTGGAATTGATGTTGTACGTTTTGTGGATGAAGTTGTTGCAAAGGCGTAGGACGTTGCACTTGTACCCCTTGTGGTTGAACAAGTTGTACCCCAACAGGTAGTCTACCCATATCTTGAAGTTGTTGTAACGGTTGACTTTGTTGACCCGCTCCTCCTTGAGGTCCCAAATTACCTCCATCACCCCCATAATAAAATCCATCTTCTTCGTATCCCTCAAACTCTTCTTCATACCCTTCATAATATCCATCTCCTCCTATACCCGAAGATTGACCAAATGGAAAAGATGAGTATTGAAAACCCGGTTGGTTTGGCGGTCTATATGTAGAGGTAGTATGAATAACGGTTGAAGTTTGTGGCGGTAGATAAGTAGAAGATGATTGACCTGAAACTGGGAAAAAATGTGAAAGTGGTGGAATTGTTGCGGAAGGGCTATAGGTGAGGGTAGGTTCGACTTGGGTAGTAATAGGTGGTGTGGTGTTGGTTGATGTAACTTCATGTGGTGAAGTAAATTCGGTAGTGGAAATAGGCATGGTGGTATTTGGTGAAGGTTGTGTGGATGTAGGAATGAATGTTGAGGTCGTTTGACCCGTTGTGGGTGGTGGTTGTGGTGGATCCATGTATCGAATTGGTGTGATTGGTGTAGTTGGTGTTGTTGGTGAACCGCTAATTGTGTTTTCCCTTAACAAAATTCTGTTTGCTCGCAAAGTTCGTTCGATTTCCGGATCAAATGCTAATGGTGAAAGCTTGTGAGAGCTCCTAGTATGCATGCACCTGTCAATACCTGCACACTAACACACCCAGCGTAAACCAGAAAAATAACAAACCTAAGAAAGATCACAAATAACACACGTTGCGCACTACTCCCCGGCAACGGCGCCAAAATTTGACGTGATGGTCGTGGGTCACGCAAATTTAATCCCAAAAACAACTATAGATAGTGGTAAGAGGGTATCGAACTCAGGGAGTATGTGGAAAGTGTGTTGATTTTATAGCTTTGCAATCAACTACAATTAACCTAATTTGCAGAAAAATAAAGATCAATGATTTAGATTGTGGTTTTAGAAAGCTAAATTAATAACTAATTGCGAATCAAAATTGGTTGTTAAGCAGATTAAGAGAAAGCGATCATCCTAAACTTCCGGTTTGCTTTTGACAATTGTGTTAAATTCACTAGAAAGAATCACATAGACATGATTCATGTATGATTGTTTGTTGTGATAAAAGGGAACTAAGTACTCGGATTATGAAAATGCGAGGTTGTTACCCGATAACCAATTGATTAATATCTAACCCTAATCCCTCCCGTGATATCTCGATTGTTAGCAACACCAAGAACGTACGATTTAGGATATGATTATAACATCAATCAACAATTTACAAACAAACATTCACACACCATAATAAACATATGCATTGCAAGTCTATTATTCTAGAAATACGAATCAAAACACAAAAGTCATAGACAAACCTTCAATTCAGGATGATCACCACAAGTTTAGCCGGACATAGCTTGGTGAATCATCATAACAACAAGTCTAATGTTCATAGGAATCGAAAACATAAACCGAATGTTAGAAATTGTTTGCAACCAAGTAAGAACAAGCCAAATCGCCCCTTGTGTCTCCCACTAACGTCCAATGATGAGAATACTTGAAAAGGCACCCATAAAACTGTTTTTAATGAGCGGTTACACATCTTCGCGTCGCCTCCACCGTAAATTACGGTCATACCGTAATTTACGGTGCACATAAAAGTGATACGGTACAAATCGTCTGGTTTACGGCAGCCTCCAGGTGGAATTCAGGTCCACCGTAAATTACGGTAGGACCGTAATTTACGGTAACCTCCTTTCTTTGTGCCTTGTATTCGTGTGTCTTCTATCGGCCCAATCCAAGAAAAGGGAAGTCCACGTGACTTCTGCCAAGGAATGATGATATTGTTGTGTTGACTTCTTGTTCACATATGTTGCCAAATCCCACCGTCAAAGATGATGATTGATGATGTTTATTTTCTTGTCCAGCATGTTCCGCCAAGTCTAATTGTCTCTCAAAAAGTCAGCCCACTATATGTGCGGCCCAATGACAAGAGACTCCCAAAGTCTCCTCATGTAGTGGCCCAATTAAACAACTCCACAAGTCTCCTTGTAAACCCAAAAGAATTAATGTCCACAAGCCCCATGTGAAAATATGGATTGCTGCTCTTGTTCCGTAAGCCTTAACTCTTTGTTTCTGTTCATTTGCATTCCACTTAATTAATATTCACAAGATTTCTCCTTTGTTTTGTCCCAAAATTCAATATGATGGGCATATGTATTGTCTGCCAAAGTGATGATGATGGATGATCTCATCTTGACTTCTTGTGCCCAATTCACGTGATGCATAGATGTCTATTTCTTGATGTTGATGATTATATAAACAATCAATCCTTCACTTGTGCTCTCTTCCCCATGTCATGATGTTGTGTTTGATAATGATTATTTAAAATCATAAAAAAAAAATCATCGACCAGTTCCATATATGCGTCCAAGTCCCGGTACCACACATCAGACATTGCACTTCGTATCTAAGCTTGTTAACTTCCACGAATTAAACAATTTAACCTGCACAGCCACAATTTCTCGTAGTTAACTAAGTTCAAGCAAATAACCAAGTAAAGCATGGAATTTTAATCTTTTTAAACCACTTAAGGGTTGTCCTACGGACCACCCGTCACTACCCCAGAAGGTTAATTGATTATGCAACATATTTAATCATGTTTAGGCATATAATACTTGTCATACGACTAGTTAGACGTCTCGAACGCGCTTTTGCGCGAACGACACGTTAAAGTAGCATAAGCTACCTTAATAGGTCGCAATGGGTCGAAAGTGTGACAACTCGTAATTTAGAACCCTTCATTGTATCTCGATGTAACATGCTTGAACGTTATGTGTTTATATATTAGCAAATGAAGGCTGTGAATTATCTTGATGTGCTATGTGTGGATAATATGTACGTATAATGGATAGTTATGTATATGTGGGTATGTAATAAGCCGAGACCATGAACCCAACTCGAGACCACTCGGTCTCGAGTGAACAGTGTAACTGATGGGCCGGCTTCTCTTTACCCCACTCGAAAACCCACTAGGGTGAACCAACTTAGGGCTAGTATATAACTCATGCTCCTAGCCAACCTTTCCATTTTTTGGGCAACCTACACACACTCTCCTACACACACTAAAACCCTAGAACACCAACACAAACCTCCTCTCATCCTTCTCTCGGATCCAACCGGCAACACTAGGACTCTCGGATCGAGCTTGGGATCATCATTCGGAAGTTCCCTCATCGACTCTTCATACCCTCACACTTAGAGTATCTAGCCGGTTAGTGTCTCCCTTTAGTTGTTTGGTGACAAAATGCATGAAGATTGTTGTTTATCTATAATGTAGATGTTGTTTGATAAAAGATGCTTGGTTAATAAATGATATGCATGCTTTGTTTAAATATTTTCCATGAATAATTCGTATGGGTAAATAATGTAGATGATCGGTTAAAGACATTGAATGATTATAAGTTCTTGGTTGTAAATGATCCACATGCTTGGTTATGAGTTAAATTGAATAAGGATGTTGTTAAAAATGGTGTGCAAGATTCTTATGACAAATGCATAAATAAACTTAAATCTAAGGATGAACCGGTGACTATGTGCTAGATATAGGGCCAATGATGATGATATTGCCGTGTGTTCATGATAGATTTGTTGGTATGAGCATGTCGATATGATAAAACCCTAAGTGATGAACCATATGATTAGGTGATGGATAGATGATGAATGTGCTTTGAATATTTGAAAAACCCTGTTGTTTGATCCATTTTGGTTAATTGTCAGACAGGAAAACATGTTTGTGAATTCTCATAGGATAGTACACCAAATCACGATTATGCAATGTTATTGGCTAGTACAAAAGCTGGCACATGTTCTAGAATCAGCAGGAATGCAAATCGAGACCCCTGGTCTTGACTCGAGACCTTTAGGCTACAACTCGAGACCGCAGTGGTTGCGACTCGAGACCATCACGTGACAACTCGAGACATGCTTCAAGGACTCGGAACCAGCAAGATCTCGACTCGAGATCTCATGGTCTCGAATCGAGACTGAACTTGAGACCTCTAAGTTTCCAACTCATGCCTGCACCACTCGAGACCAGCCGATCATGACTCGAGAACTCCTGGTTGCGACTCGAGACTGCATGTTCTCGAGTCGAGACCACCTTGTCTCGACTGAGTTACTTGTTTCCGTTATTGGGCCGAGTTGTTGGGACTGTTCACGCTTATTACTATTTAACTGGATTATGTGTTACTGTTAATTGGGCTATGTGTTAACTGTTACTGTCTAAGAACGTGGACAGGCCCAATAACTTAGAGGATAAATATATGTCGTGTATGCGATGTGTTAGATACGTGTAGGATATATGTGACTCCTTTACACTCAAACCTGGCCTATACTGGTGACCATATTAGGACGTGGTGACCAGCATACTTAACCAAGTAAACTAAACTGCCGAGCAACCCAAGGTGAGTTCACACCCTCTACAAAGTATGGGATTCCCAGGGGTTGGGAATGGGGTTAAGGAACATGGATTCCTCGTCCTTTATTGGGTAGGACAGTGCTGGTTCAGGGATATAATTCCTCGTCCTCTTGGACAGATAACTTTCACTAGACCAAAACTCTATCACGAAGTCCCTCCTTTTTATATCGACTTAATCGCCGGGCCAATGGCGAGCGGGTCATTAGTTAGATAGCGCTATTTAGGTTTGACAAACCTCACACCGTGCCGCAGAGGACGGGCGTGAACTAATGGATCTGGGCACGTCAATGATGATAGACATTGACAGTTCAGGGCACATAAACATGACTACAGTCAGCAGTCGATATGTAACGAGTCTAGTAGCATATACATGGGGTAGCCCCCACGGCCAAAAGCCAGATAACTAAATATGGGGTAGCCCCCACGGCTGGATTGCCAGGGTAATAGGGTTAAACAATTCACGTTTTCAACTATGGGGTAACCCCCACGGCAGGATGCCAGATAAAGGAAATTGTTTTCGAAACAACCTAAAACGAACACCCAACTGTGAACTCGCTCAACATTCTTGTTGACTCGTTACTACATGCTTTGCAGGTCATTAGGTACTTAGCTGGAGCTTGCATGGAAGGGAGTCGTTGTGGGACATGGACAGCTGTGTGCCATGTTAACTTTGAAATAAGTTTTTGTTTTAAATGTTATGCTTCCGCTTGCAACTTAAACTATGTTTTGTTTGGACACCAATTGTATTGGTTGGAGTTTTATAATCACTTACAAGCTTGTTCAATATGATTGGTGGCTGGATCCTGGTCAGTCACGCCTCTAATCGGTGGTATTCCGCAGGTGGATTTTGGGGGTGTGACAGATTGGTATCAGAGCCATTGGTTATAGTGAACTTGGTTTTAATAACGGGAAAAGTTTTATTAAAATCAGACTATAACCTGTACAGTGCTCTACGGTCCACAACGACGCTTCACTCCACATGCGAGGCTCGACATTCTAGGTGATATGATTTATGTATATATTGCCTACTTGTTAGCTACATAATGCATTGCTCATGGTATGCTTGGTTAGTATAACTACTGTTGCTTGAACACGTGTGTGCCTACTCTCTTCTGTCATCGCATATTCGCGAACCCCTCTCACCCATGTTCCTCTTGATATGAAGATCATGTCTGGACACGTTAACATGACTCAAGCCCAGTTGACGGCTCTGATTAACGAACAAGTTGATGCGGCACTTGCAGCCGCACACGCAGGAGGTCAACATGCTCAGCCACCTATGTGCACCTTTAAAACTTTTATGGATTGCCGACCAACTACTTTCAGCGGCACTGAAGGAGCCATAGGTCTTCTTCACTGGTTTGAGAAACTAGAATCTGTGTTCGAAATGTGTGAATGCCCTGAGGCGCGCAGGGTGAAGTATGCTACCGGTACTCTCGAGGGTTTAGCTCTCACATGGTGGAATGCTCAGGTCCAAATGTTGGGGTTGGTTGCTGCTAACGCCACTCCCTGGAACAATTTTAAAGAGATGATCAAGGAAGAATACTGCAGTCGTGATGACATTCATAAGCTGGAAGTCGAGTTCTTCAACCTCAAGATGACGGGGTCAGAAATTGAGGCGTATACGAAGAGATCAAATGAGCTTGCATTACTTTGTCCTACTATGGTGGACCCTCCAATTAAGCGTATCGAACTTTATCTCAAGGGCTTAGTGCCGGAAATCCAAAGTCATGTGACTTCAGCAAACCTCGCCACCATCCAGCAGGTTGTTCAGTTGGCTCACCGTCTCACTGATCAGGCGGTGGAGCAGAACAGGTTACCAAAGCGTTTAAGTGCTACAACTACTTCGGATGCTCCTAGTTACAACAAGAGGAAATGGGATGGAGCTTCAAGCAAAGGCTCAACCTCTGTGCAATCTCAGTCTCAGCAGAGAAAGACTGATGACTACAAGAGCCCAAGTCAGCAATCATCTGGTGGTCAAAGTCATGGTGGGTACAAGGGGAATCACCCCAAATGCAATCGCTGCAACCTACACCACAGCGGGCCATGCACCAGGGGTAACTGTCATCGGTGCAACAAGCCAGGTGCAGAAGCTTATACCCCGCAAACCAGAATCGTCCACAACAAACCCCACAGAATCAGCGACAGCAGCAGCAGTAGCAGGGAATCAACAAGGGGTGCTTTCAGTGTGGAGATGAAGGCCATTTCAAGAGAGATTGCCCCCAACTGAACAGGAACCAGAACAACAACAATAACTACAACAATAACAATAATCAGGGGAATGGTAACAATGGGAACAGCAACAACAACAATGGTGCCAGGGGGCGGGTGTTCGTGCTTGGCCAAGGTGAAGCGAGGAATGACCCCAATGTTGTGATGGGTAAGTTCCTTCTCGACGACTTTTATGTTACAGTTTTATTTGATTCGGGTGCCGATACTAGCTACCTGTCACTAGAAGTTAGTCAAATGCTTAAGCGTATTCCAACACCTTTGAATAACAAGCACACTATAGAGCTAGCAAACGGTAAGAGTTTAGAGGCCGCACACGTAGTCAAGGGTTGTAAACTTATTCTTGCTAACCAGACCTTCTCTATCGACCTCATTCCTATCATCTTGGGTAGTTTCGACGTGGTCATTGGGATGGACTGGTTATCCCAACACCGAGCAGAGATTCTTTTCAACGAGAAGATTGTTCGTATTCCTGGTTCCGGCGATGAACCTCTCATGATTCGTGGCGACAAGAGGGGTGCTGTTGAGAACATCATCTCTTACCTTAAGGCCCATAAGTGTTTGAGAAAGGGGCACATCGCTATCTTGGCTCTTGTTACAGACACCTCGAAGGAAGAGAAGAAGATAGAGGATTTTCCGATTGTAGGCGACTATCCTGAGGTATTTCCTGAGGAATTACCTGGCCTTCCGCCTCATCGCCAGGTCGAGTTCCAAATCGAGCTAGCTCCTGGAGCAGCGCCTATAGCTCGTGCACCATATCGCCTAGCTCCATCAGAGTTGAAAGAACTCTCTACGCAACTACAAGAACTCTTGGATAAGGGTTTTATTCGTCCTAGCTCTTCGCCCTGGGGAGCTCCAGTGCTATTCGTGAAGAAGAAGGACGGTACCTTCCGTATGTGTATCGACTACCGTGAACTCAACAAAGTGACCGTGAAGAATCGCTATCCTCTTCCACGCATTGATGACTTGTTCGACCAGTTGCAGGGGTCAAGCTACTATTCAAAGATTGATCTGAGATCAGGATATCACCAGCTGAGGGTCCGAGAAGAGGACGTCTCCAAAACAGCCTTCAGAACTCGATATGGCCACTATGAGTTTTTGGTCATGCCTTTTGGACTGACAAACGCACCTGCGGTCTTCATGGATCTGATGAATAGAGTGTGCAAGCCTTACCTGGACAAGTTCATCATAGTTTTCATCGACGACATCCTGATCTATTCGAAGAGCCAGGAGGAACACGAGCGACATCTACGACTTATTTTGGAACTTCTTCGAGCAGAACAACTATACGCCAAATTTTCAAAATGCGACTTCTGGCTTCGTGAATTCCATTTCTTAGGCCATGTGGTGAACAAGGATGGGATTCACGTTGATCCATCCAAGGTAGACTCAATTAAGAACTGGCATGCACCTCGTACACCAACGGAAATTCACCAATTCTTGGGTTTGGTAGGTTACTACAGGAGGTTCGTTAAGGATTTTTCCAAGATTGCACAGCCTCTGACCTCACTAACACAGAAGGGGGTTGTTTATCGATGGGGAAACGCACAGGAGTTAGCATTTCAGCATTTAAAGGATAGACTTTGCAGCGCACCTATCCTTTCATTGCCAGAGGGCACAGACGATTTTGTGGTTTACTGCGACGCATCAATTCAGGGTCTTGGTTGTGTATTGATGCAACGAGATAAGGTTATAGCCTACGCCTCATGCCAACTTAAAGTTCATGAAAGGAACTACACCACGCATGATTTAGAGCTGGGAGCTGTTGTTTTTGCACTTAAGATATGAAGACACTACCTATACGGTACGAAGTGCACCATTTACACCGACCACAGGTGTCTCGAGCACATCTTCAAACAGAAGGAACTGAATATGCGACAACGACGATGGGTCGAGCTACTGAATTACTACGAATGCTCGATCAGGTATCACCCGGGCAAAGCCAATGTGGTGGCTGACGCCCTTAGTCGAAAAGACACCGCGCCTAAGCGCGTACGAGCTCTACAACTCACTATACAGTCTAGTCTTCCTTCCCAGATACGAGATGCTCAGGTGGAAGCATTGAAACCAGAAAACGTCAGGGCTGAAGCCCTACGCGGCTCAAGGCAACGATTAGAACAGAAGGAAGATGGTGCTTACTACGTAACAGGACGCATTTGGGTCCCACTCTATGGCAACTTACGAGAGCTTGTGATGGATGAAGCACACAAGTCTCGCTACTCGGTACATCCTGGTTCGGATAAGATGTACCACGATATCAAGACTATGTATTGGTGGCCCAGCATGAAGGCCCACATAGCAACTTACGTCAGCAAGTGTTTGACTTGTGCGAGAGTCAAGATGGAATACTAGAAACCCTCAGGCCTCCTCCAATAACCAGAGATACCACAATGGAAATGGGAGCAAATTTCCATGGATTTCGTTACCGGCCTGCGTAGATCTCAGCGCGGAAATGATACTATTTGGGTGATCGTGGATCGACTCACAAAGTCTACACACTTCTTGGCTATCAAGGAAACGGATAAGTTCTCCACTCTAGCAGACGTATATCTTAAGGAAGTTGTCTCGAGGCACGGGGTGCCCACCTCCATTATCTCAGACCGTGATGCACATTTTACTTCAGAGTTGTGGCAAGCAATGCACAAATCCTTTGGCTCACGTTTAGACATGAGCACAGTGTATCACCCTCAGACGGACGGGCAGTCTGAGCGCACTATTCAAACCTTAGAAGACATGCTTCGTGCATGTGTAATCAACTTTGGCAACAGCTGGGAAAAACATCTGCCACTTGTGGAATTCTCGTACAATAACAGTTACCACACGAGCATTAAAGCTGCTTCGTTTGAGGCATTGTACGGGCGTAAATGCCGGTCACCTCTTTGTTGGGCAGAGGTGGGGGATAGTCAAATCACTGGTCCAGAACTTGTGATAGACACAACTGAACGAATTGCTCAAATACGACAACGCATGGCGGCAGCTCATGACCGTCAGAAAAGCTACGCCGATAGGGACAGGAAACCACTTGAGCTCCAGGTTGGGGACCGTGTACTACTCAAAGTTTCACCCTGGAAGGGTGTGGTTCGTTTTGGCAAACGAGGCAAACTTAACCCACGATACGTCGGACCTTTTGAGATCGTCGAGAAAATAGGCAAGGTGGCCAACAAACTGAACTTACTAGCAGAACTCAGTGCAGTTCACAACGTTTTCCATGTGTCAAATCTGAAGAAGTGTCTGTCAGATGAGACCCTCGTAGTTCCTTTGAAGGAGCTCACCATCGACGAGCAGTTACGATTCATCGAGGAACCAGTTGAAATCATGGACCAGGATGTTAAGGTCCTCAAGAACACTAGAATACCTCTCGTTCGAGTTCGTTGGAACTCACGTCGTGGACCAGAGTTCACCTGGGAACGCGAAGATCAGATGAAACAAAAGTATCCCCAACTGTTCGCAAACAGTACAACCACTACTGAGGCTGAAGCTACGGAATTTCGGGACGAAATTCCAGATCAACGAGGGGAGGATGTGACACCCCAGGAAAACCAGAAAACCATACAACTTAACTAGCTTCCTCAGTGAGTACTTACCAAATTTCGGGACGAAATTTCTTTCAACTTGGGGATAATGTGACAACTCGTAATTTAGAACCCTTCATTGTATCTCGATGTAACATGCTTGAACGTTATGTGTTTATATATTAGCAAATGAAGGCTGTGAATTATCTTGATGTGCTATGTGTGGATAATATGTACGTATAATGGATAGTTATGTATATGTGGGTATGTAATAAGCCGAGACCATGAACCCAACTCGAGACCACTCGGTCTCGAGTGAACAGTGTAACTGATGGGCCGGCTTCTCTTTACCCCACTCGAAAACCCACTAGGGTGAACCAACTTAGGGCTAGTATATAACTCATGCTCCTAGCCAACCTTTCCATTTTTTGGGCAACCTACACACACTCTCCTACACACACTAAAACCCTAGAACACCAACACAAACCTCCTCTCATCCTTCTCTCGGATCCAACCGGCAACACTAGGACTCTCGGATCGAGCTTGGGATCATCATTCGGAAGTTCCCTCATCGACTCTTCATACCCTCACACTTAGAGTATCTAGCCGGTTAGTGTCTCCCTTTAGTTGTTTGGTGACAAAATGCATGAAGATTGTTGTTTATCTATAATGTAGATGTTGTTTGATAAAAGATGCTTGGTTAATAAATGATATGCATGCTTTGTTTAAATATTTTCCATGAATAATTCGTATGGGTAAATAATGTAGATGATCGGTTAAAGACATTGAATGATTATAAGTTCTTGGTTGTAAATGATCCACATGCTTGGTTATGAGTTAAATTGAATAAGGATGTTGTTAAAAATGGTGTGCAAGATTCTTATGACAAATGCATAAATAAACTTAAATCTAAGGATGAACCGGTGACTATGTGCTAGATATAGGGCCAATGATGATGATATTGCCGTGTGTTCATGATAGATTTGTTGGTATGAGCATGTTGATATGATAAAACCCTAAGTGATGAACCATATGATTAGGTGATGGATAGATGATGAATGTGCTTTGAATATTTGAAAAACCCTATTGTTTGATCCATTTTGGTTAATTGTTACCCAAGAAAACATGTTTGTGAATTCTCATAGGATAGTACACCAAATCACGATTATGCAATGTTATTGGCTAGTACAAAAAGCTGGCACATGTTCTAGAATCAGCAGGAATGCGAATCGAGACCCCTGGTCTCGACTCGAGACCTTTAGGCTACAACTTGAGACCGCAGTGGTTGCGACTCGAGACCAACACGTGACAACTCGAGACAAGCTTCAAGGACTCGGAACTAGCAAGGTCTCGACTCGAGATCTCATGGTCTCGAATCGAGACTGAACTCGAGACCTCTAAGTTTCCAACTCATGCCTGCACCACTCGAGACCAGCCAATCATGACTCGAGAACTCCTGGTTGCGACTCGAGACTGCATGTTCTCGAGTCGAGACCACCTTGTCTCGACTGAGTTACTTGTTTCCGTTATTGGGCCGAGTTGTTGGGACTGTTCACGCTTATTACTGTTTAACTGGTTTATGTGTTACTGCTAATTGGGCTATGTGTTAACTGTTACTGTCTAAGAACGTGGACAGGCCCAATAACTTAGAGGATAAATATATGTCATGTATGCGATGTGTTAGATACGTGTAGGATATATGTGACTCCTTTACACCAAAACCTGACCTATACTGGTGACCATATTAGGACGTGGTGACCAGCATACTTAACCAAGTAAACTAAACTGCCGAGCAACTCAAGGTGAGTTCACACCCTCTACAAAGCATGGGATTCCCAGGGGTTGGGAATGGGGTTAAGGAACATGGATTCCTCGTCCTTTATTGGGTAGGACAGTGCTGGTTCAGGGATAAAATTCCTCGTCCTCTTGGACAAATAACTTTCACTAGACCAAAACTCTATCACGAAGTCCCTCCTTTTTATACCGACTTAATCGTCGGGCCAATGGAGAGCGGGTCATTAGTTAGATAGCGCTATTTAGGTTTGACAAACCTCACACCGTGCCGCAGAGGACGGGCGTGAACTAATGGATCTGGGCACGTCAATGATGATAGACATTGACAGTTCAGGGCACATAAACATGACTACAGTCAGCAGTCGATATGTAACGAGTCTAATAGCATATACATGGGGTAGCCCCCACGGCCAAAAGCCAGATAACTAAATGTGGGGTAGCCCCCACGGCTGGATTGCCAGGGTAATTGGGTTAAACAAATCACGTTTTCAACTATGGGGTAACCCCCACGACAGGATGCCAGATAAAGGAAATTGTTTTCGAAAGAACGTAAAATGAACACACAACTGTGAACTCGCTCAACATTCTTGTTGACTCATTACTACATGCTTTGCAGGTCATTAGGTACTTAGCTGGAGCTTGCATGGAAGGGAGTCGTTGTGGGACATGGACAGCTGTGTGCCATGTTAACTTTGAAACAATTAAACTTATGTTTTGGTTTTAAATGTTATGCTTCCACTTGCAACAAAAACTATGTTTTGTTTGGACACCAATTGTATTGGTTGGAGTTTTATAATCACTTACAAGCTTGTTCAATATGATTGGTGGCTGGATCCTGATAAGTCATGCCTCCAAGCGGTGGTATTCCGCAGGTGGATTTTGGGGGTGTGACAGAAAGCACTTAGGTTAGGTTTCGATTTAGAATGTAGGCTTTGTTAAACTATGTCATATGAGTTCCAATACTCATTTGGCGTCACACCCCCAAAATCCACACGCGGAGTATCACCGCTTGGAGGCGTGACTGACCAGGATTAAGCCACCAATCTTATTAAACATACAAGTAATAAGTAGAATTCAACCACACAATATGATAGGTGTTTCAAATCAAAACGTAGTTAAGTGTTTAGCGGAAGCATAATTGTAAAACCCAATGTAAGTATTAAGTATGAAATAAAGCAATGTTTTAGTATGGCACACACTGCCATGTCCCACAACGACCGCGCCTCCCTGTGCAAGCTCCATGAGTACCTAACGACCTGCAAGGCATGTAGCAACGAATCAACAACAAAGTTGAGCGAGTTCACAGTTGGTTGTTTAGTTATAGCATTCGTTTCGTAAATCGTATGTTCGTTTTGTAAACCATGTGTCGTATTAATTCGTATCGCGGTCTCCCAGACATGTTTGCGAAGATTGGTGGGGGCTTCCCATGTGTTACTAGACCACGCGTATCGACTGCTACGAAAATGTAAGAGGTGCCCTAAGTCAATGTCTATCAGCATTGACCCTTTGCCCATAGTCCATTAGTACACGCCCGTTCGGACGACACGGTGTGAGGTTTGTTAAACCTAATAGTGCTATCTACTAATGACCCACTCGCCATACGCCTCGGCGATTAAGTCGATAAATGAGGGACTTCAAATGATAGAGTGATGGTCTTATGGTCGTACGTATCTTGTTGTATGGGGAATATGCAAGTTTGTAGTTACCGTTGTGTACGTAGGTTTTACGTACGTGCCCTTCAATCCGAGGACAGTAAAAAGTAGTTTAATAGTAATGATGGTACGAGTAGTTATTCAATCCCATTCCCAACCCTTGGGAATCCCATGCCTTGGAAAGAGTGTGAACTCACCTTGGTTTGCTCGGTATGCTAAACTATGTGCTCACAAGAAATCAATCACGACCTATAGTACGCAGGTATACTTAATCAGTTAAGTTCGTAATGACTCGCATGTAAATCTAACATCACATAGTGCTTGGCAGTTAACATCATGTATCACGTAAGAAATTAGTCAATCTCATGCAATTCATGCTTCACATAAGTGTCATTCACAGCTTATTCCAACATGGTTATTCATTAACATACTAGACTGTGTTAACAGGCTTAACAGGAATAACATACCTAACTTAACAGAAATAACATACCTAACGGGGATAATAACCTTACAGAGTTTGAAAACTAATAGAGTTAACAAAGGTAACGAATCACGGTTCAGAACACTTGACTAAGGCACATGCAACGAAATCACATCCTGGCGAAATTGTAATGGGCGAAAACCCCTTTTGGGCGAAATCACTCAGACGACGAAATCCCATAGTGTTTTCGTCACTGTAGTGTTTTCGTCGGGATATTGTTTTCGTTGGGCAGACCATCATCAACAGTTACACAAATCTCAGAATCCAAATGATCATCTAACAGATACACAAAAATCCCAGAATTCATCTAACAATCATTCAGTCCGAACAACTCATGGAAACATTCAATCGTCATATCATCATTAACAAGTTGTTGTGACTATCAAGAACTCTAACCATTCTCAACGGTTACTTCAATTATAACAACCTTTTGATCAACCTGATCTATTCATACAATCACCTAATTTAATCATCGACACAATCTGAATCAACATTCAAATGTCACGTAGACAGAATCATTATTTAGTTTAACCATTACACATTTATATACATTCATCATCCAGTCTATTATCGTGATAGATCACACAATCGGATCCTGATCACATTACTGCCATACAAATCATTCAAGAATATGCATTCGATCCTATAAAATCCTAGACCCTAAGTTGATATCATGTGTCGCATACAGTTTCATAACCAATTAATCAAGTATACCGAAATCAGAAACAAAACGTGTAAGTCACTAACCCAAGCAGAAAGGACGAGGAATCTGTCAATGCAAAAGAAGGTTTCCACGATCTCACGGTTGCCGTCACACACGAGGGTAGAGGAAGAGAAGGTGAGAGGTGGTTAGGGTTTGCCAAATGATTCGCGTAAAGGTTGGGAGTCAAATACTAAAATGGATCGCTGTCGAGCCAAAAGCCCATTTGATGTTTTCGTCGGCCCACTACTTGACGAAAACACTTTGGTGTTTTCGTCCAGTGGTGTTTTTGTGGGTGGGGATTGGGGTGTAAAGGATCCATTTGTTTATTAGTTACACAAATCATATTATCAATACAAAATATATACATCACATACACACAAATATAATGCACATCAAATATTCTTATAAGAACCACACTTTGCAAATAGGTACACGATTAAATCAAATAGACCTTGAAAACTCGAGTTGTCACATTATCCCCAACTTGAAAGAAATTTCGTCCCGAAATTTAGCACGTGGTTACTAAGGAAGCTAGTTGTGTTGTGTTGTTTACTGGTTTTCCTGGGGTGTCACATCATCCCCCCGTTGATTTGGAATTTCGTCCCAAAATTCTGTAGTAGCTTCAGCCTCAGTAGTGGTTGCACTGTTTTCGAATAACTGGGGATACTTGAGTTTCATTTGATCTTCTCGTTCCTAGGTGAACTCTGGGCCACGACGGGAGTTCCAACGAACTCGAACAAGAGGTATTCTGGTGTGCTTGAAGACCTTAACGTCCCGGTCCGTGATTTCAACTGGTTCCTCGATGAATCGCAACTGATCGTCGATAGTGAGCTCCTTCAAAGGAACTATGAGGGTCTCATCTGACAGACCCTTCGACACGTGAAAAACGTTGTAAACTGCACTGAGTTCTGTTGGTAGGTTTAGTTTGTTGGCCACCTTGCCTATTTTCTCAATGATTTCGAACGGTTCGACACATCGCGGATTGAGCTTGCCCTGTTTTCCAAAACGAACCACACCCTTCCAGGGTGAGACTTTGAGTAGAACCCGGTCCCCGACCTGGAATTCTAGAGGTTTCCTACGCTCATCAGCGTAGGCTTTCTGACGGCCGTGAGCTGCCGCCATTCGTTGTCGTATCTGAGTAATCCTTTCTGTTGTGTCTACTACAAGTTCTGGACCCGTGATCTGACTATCACCCACCTCTGCCCAACAAAGAGGTGATCGGCATTTACGCCCGTACAATGCCTCGAATGGAGCGGCTTAAATGCTGGTGTGGCAACTATTATTATACGAAAACTCCACCAATAGGAGGTGTTTCTCCCAGCCGTTGCCAAAATCAATTACACATGCCTGAAGCATGTCTTCTAAAGTTTGAATAGTGCGCTCAGACTGCCCATCTGTTTGCGGATGGTAAGCGGTGCTCATGTCTAATCAAGAGCCAAAAGATTTGTGCATTGCTTGCCACAGTTCAGAAGTAAAACGTGCATCACGATCGGAAATAATAGAGGTTGGCACCCAGTGCCTCGAAACCACTTCTTTAATATAGACGTCTGCTAGAGTGGAGAACTTATCCGTTTCCTTGATGGCTAAGAAGTGTGCAGACATCGTGAGTTGATCCACGATCACCCAAATAGTATCATTCCCACGTTGAGATCTTGGCAGGCCGGTAACAAAATCCATGGAAATTTGCTCCCATTTCCATTGTGGTATCTCTGGTTGTTGGAGAAGGCCTGATGGTTTCTGGTATTCGGTCTTGACTCTCGCACAAGTCAAACATTTGCTAACGTAAGTTGCTAGGTGAGCTTTCATGCTAGGCCACCAGTACGTAGATCTGAGATCGTGCTACATCTTATCTGAACCAGGATGTACCGAGTAACGAGACTTATTTGCTTCATCCATTACAAGTTCTCGTAAATTTCCATAGTGTGGGACCCAAATGCGTCCTGTTACATAGTAGGCACCGCCTGCCTTTTGTTCTAACCGTTGCCTTGAGCCGCGTAGGGCTTCAGCCCTGACGTTTTCTGGTTTCAATGCTTCGACCTGAGCATCTCGTATCTGTGAAGGAAAACTAGATTGGATGGTGAGTTGTAGTGCTCGCACACGCCTAGGTGTGGTATCTTTTCGACTGAGGGCGTCAGCCACAACATTTGCCTTGCCCGGATGGTACTTGATGGCACATTCGTAATCATTCAATAGCTCGACCCGTCGACGTTGTCGCATGTTCAATTCCTTTTGCTTGAAGATATGCTCGAGACTCCTGTGATCGGTGTAAATGGTACACTTGGTACCGTACAGGTAATGTCTCCATATCTTAAGTGCGAAAATAACAGCTCCCAGCTCCAAATCGTGTGTAGTGTAGTTCCTTTCATGAACTTTAAGTTGGCGTGAGGTGTAGGCTATGGCCTTGTCACGTTGCATCAACACACATCCAAGACCCTGAATGGATGAACATGAATCCCATCTTTGTTTACCACGTGGCCTAGAAAGTGGACTTCACGAAGCCAAAAGTCGCATTTTGAAAACTTGGCGTATAGCTGTTCTGCTCGAAGGAGTTCCAAAATGAGTCATAAATGCTGCTCATGTTCCTCCTGACTCTTGGAGTAGATCAAAATGTCGCCGATGAATACAATCACGAACTTATCCAAGTAAGGCTTGCACACTATGTTCATAAGATCCATGAAGACTGCAGGCGCGTTTGTTAGCCCGAATGGCATGACCAGATACTCGTAATGGCCATAGCGAGTTCTGAATGCTGTTTTGGAGACGTCCTCGTCCCGGACTCTCAGTTGATGGTAGCCTGACCTCAGATCAATCTTTGGGTAGTAGCTCGACCCTTTCAGCTGGTCGAACAAGTCGTCAATGCGTGGAAGAGGATAGCGATTCTTTACGGTCACCTTGTTTAGTTCGCGGTAGTCGATGCACATTCTGAAGGTACCGTTTTCTTCTTTACAAATAATACTGGAGCTCCCCAGGGCGAAGAGCTAGGACGAATGAAACCCTTATCCAAGAGTTCTTGCAATTGCTTAGACAGTTCTTCCGGTTCTGATGGAGCTAAGCGGTACGGGGCACGTGCTATTGGCGCTGCTCTAGGAGCCAGCTCGATCTAAAATTCGACCTGGCGATGAGGCGGTAGCCCAGGTAAATCTTCAGGAAACACTTGAGGAAAGTCGCGTACTACTGGAATATCCTCTATTTTCTTCTCTTTCATTGATGTGTCAGTAACAAGCGCTAAGATAGCAGTGTGGCCCTTTCGCAAACACTTTTGGGCCTTAAGGAAGGAGATGATGCCCACTACAGCACCACTCTTATCGCCTTGAATTTCGAGAGGTTCTTTGCCAGAACGGGGAATACGAACAATCTTCTCTTTGCATAGGATCTCTGCTTGTTTTTGTGATAACCAATCCATCCCAATGACAACGTCGAAACTACCCAGAACTATAGGAATGAGATCGATAGAGAAAGTCTGACCAGCGAGGATAAGATTACAACCCTTAACTATGTGTGTGGCCTCTAGACTTTTACCATTTGCTAAATCTACAACATGCTTGGTGTTCAAAAGTGTTGGTGTGCGCTTTAACATTTGACTAACTTTTAGAGACACGTAACTGGTATCGGCACCCAAATCAAATAAGACAGTAACATAAAAGTCGTTGAGAAGAAACTTACCCATCACTACGTTAGGATCATTCCTTGCGTCACCTTGACCAATCACGAACGCTTGACCTCGGGCGCCATTGTTTCCATTGTTTCCCCCGTTGTTGTTCCCATTGCCCTGATTATTGTTGTTATTGTTGTTGTTCGGATTTTGATTCAACTGGGGGCAGTCCCGCTTGAAGTGGCCTTCAGCACCACACTGAAAGCATCCCCTGTTACCTCGCTGTCGCTGCTAGTTTTGTGGAGCTGGTGGTTGTTGTTGTTGGTTCTGATTCACACGTCGTGATCTCCTGCAATCCTTGGCTTCATGACCCATTTTGAGACACCTATGGCAACGACCCTTGTTGCACTGACCACTGTGGTGTCTGTTGCATCTATTGCACTTTGGGTGATTTCCCCAATATCCACCCTACCCTTGACTACCAGAAGATTGCTGACCAGGGCTCTGATAGTCATCAATCTTTCACTGTTGTGCCTGGGGCTGAACCGAAGTCGAACCCTTGCTGGAGGTTCCATCCCACTTTCGTTTATTGTCACTGGAATCACAGAAGTAGTAGTAGTAGTAGTAGTAGTAGTAGTAGTAGTAGTAGTAGTAGTAGTAGTAGTAGTAGTAGTAGTAGCACCGATACGTTTAGGCAGCTTGTTCTGTTCCACTCCTTGGTCTGTGAGACGATGAGCAAGACGAGTAAATCCTGGATAGTAGCAAGGTTAGCAGCAGTCACATGGCTTTGAATCTCTGGTACTAAGCCTTTGAGGTACAGCTCAATGCGCTTGATGGGAGGATCCACCATAGTTGGACATAACACTGCCAGTTCGTTAGATCGTTTCGTGTACGCTTCTATCTCTGACCCCGTCATCTTCAGGTTAAAGAACTCCACTTCCAGCTTGTGGATGTCATCACGACTATAGTATTCACGTTTGATCAGTTCCTTAAAATCATTCCATGGGGTGGCATTAGCAGCCGCCAGCCCCAGTATCTGAACTTGCGCGTTCTACCAAGTTAGCGCAGTGCCTTCGAGAGTACCAGTGGCTGAGCGCGTTGACCTGTCGTGTGCGTAAGAGTAAACAAAATTAAGCACAAGTGTTGGGTTACAAGAGTAGGATCTTTAGATCCTAGAGTGATTTGTGATGGCAGGTTATACCTCCTGCCTGGGCAGCTGAGAGCGCTGCAGTAACTTGTTCAGTGATCAAAGCCGCCAACTGGGCTTGAGTTAGGTTAACGCGTCCACTCATGATCTTCATATCAAAGGAAACATGAGTGAGAAAGGTTCGCGAAAGTGCGATGACATAAGAGAGTAAGCACACATGTGTTTTCAAAGAATAGTTGTTGCGTTTTTCTAAGCATACCGTGAGCAAAGTTCTATGTAATCTAGCAAGTAGGCAATGTAAACATAAAGCGTATCACCTAGAATGTCGAGTCTTGCACGTGGAGCGAAGCGCCGTTGTGGATCGTTGAGCACTGTTCAGGTCATAGCCTGGTTTTAACAAAAACTTTTTCCCTTATTAAAACCAAGTTCACTATAACCAATGGCTCTGATACGAATCTGTCACACCCCCAAAATCCACACGTGGAGTATCACCGCTTGGTGGCGTGACTGACCAGAATCAAGCCACCAATCTTATTGAACATACAAGTAATAAGTAGAATTCAACCACACAATATGATAGGTGTTTCAAATCAAAACGTAGTTAAGTGTTTAGCGGAAGCATAATTGTAAAACCCAATGTAAGTATTAAGTACGAAATAAAGTAATGTTTTAGTATGGCACACACTGCCATGTCCCACAACGACCGCGCCTCCCTGTGCAAGCTCCATGAGTACCTAACGACCTGCAAGGCATGTAGCAACGAATCAACAACAAAGTTGAGCGAGTTCACAGTTGGTTGTTTAGTTATAGCATTCGTTTCGTAAATCGTATGTTCGTGTTGTAAACCATGTGTCGTATTAATTCGTATCGCGGTCTCCCAGACATGTTTGCGAAGATTGGTGGGGGCTTCCCATGTGTTACTAGACAACGCGTATCAACTGCTATGAAAATGTAAGAGGTGCCCTAAGTCAATGTCTATCAGCATTGACCCTTTGCCCATAGTCCATTAGTACACGCCCGTTCGGACGACACGGTGTGACGTTTGTTAAACCTAATAGCGCTATCTACTAATGACCCACTCGCCATACGCCTCGGTGATTAAGTCGATAAATGAGGGACTTCAAATGATAGAGTGGTTGTCTTATGGTCGTACGTATCCTGTTGTATGGGGAATACGCAAGTTTGTAGTTACCGTTGCGTACATAGGTTTTACGTACGTGCCCTTCAATCTGAGGACAGTAAAAAGTAGTTTAATAGTAATGATAGTACGAGTAGTTATTCAATCCCATTCCCAACCCTTGGGAATCCCATGCCTTGGAAAGAGTGTGAACTCACCTTGGTTTGCTCGGTATGCTAAACTATGTGCTCACAAGAAATCAATCACGACCTATAGTACGCACGTATACTTAATCAGTTATGTTCGGAATGACTCGCATGCAAATCTAACATCACATAGTGCTTGGCAGTTAACATCATGTATCACGTAAGAAATTAGTCAATCTCATGCAATTCATGCTTCACATAAGTGTCATTCACAGCTTATTCCAACATGGTTATTCGTTAACATACTAGACTAAGTTAACAGGCTTAACAGGAATAACATACCAAACTTAACAGAAATAACATACCTAACGGGGATAATAACCTAACAGAGTTTGACAACTAATAGTGTTAACAAAGGTAACGAATCACGGTTCAGAACACTTGACTAAGGCACATGCAACGAAATCACATCCTAGAGAAATTGTAATGGGCGAAAACCCCTTTTGGGCGAAATAACTCAGACGACGAAATCCCGTAGTGTTTTTGTCGCTGTAGTGTTTTCGTCAGGATATTGTTTTCGTCGGGCAGACCATCATCAACAGTTACACAAATCTCAGAATCCAAATGATCATCTAACAGTTACACAAAAATCCCAGAATTCATCTAACAATCATTCAGTCCGAACAACTCATGGAAACATTCAATCATCATATCATCATTAACAAGTTGTTGTGACTGTCAAGAACTCTAACCATTCTCAACGGTTACTTCAATTATAACAACCTTTTGATCAACCTGATCTATTCATACAATCACCTAATTTAATCATCGACACAATCTGAATCAACATTCAAATGTCACGTAGACAGAATCATTATTTAGTTTAACCATTACACATTTATATACATTCATCATCCAGTCGATTATCATGTTAGATCACACAATCGGATCCTGATCACATTACTGCCATACAGATCATTCAAAAATATGCATTCGATCCTATAAAATCCTAGACCCTAAGTTGATATCATGTGTCGCATACAGTTTCATAACCAATTAATCAAGTATACCGAAATCAGAAACAAAACGTGTAAATCACTAACCCAAGCAGAAAGGACGATGAATCTGTCAATGCAAAAGAAGGTTTCCACGATCTCACAGTTGCCGTCACACACGAGGGTAGAGGAAGAGAAGGTGAGAGGTGGTTAGGGTTTGCCAAATGATTCACGTAAAGGTTAGGAGTCAAATGCTAAAACGGATCGCTGCCGGGCCAAAATCCCATTTGATGTTTTCGTCGGCCCACTACTTAATGAAATATATACATCACATACACACAAATATAATGCACATCAAATATTCTTATAAGAACCACACTTTGCAAATAGGTAGAAGATTAAATCAAATAGACCTTGAAAACTCGAGTTGTCACATTTGGTTTACAAAACCTCATCCTATCCGATCTTCCGACTTAGGTCCGGTTTAATTATATAGTTATTAGGTTGCCGATTGATTCCGTGCTCCCTCTAGCTTTGCTTGGTTGTTGTTCAAGACCTCTAAGCATTCTCAGGTGAGTACATAGTTCCCCTATTTTACTGTTTTCAATTGTTTTGGGGTGATTCATATGTGCTAAATGTTTTCAAGGTTTTAACGATGGTTTTCAAAACGATTTTTGATATTATAACAATGGTTTCAAAAACGATTAAAATGGTTTATATTAAAATAATAACGATTTCGAAATAGTAAACAAACTTGTTGGTTGTATTTACATAACGAATAATATCCATTAGTTTTGGCCGAACCGACCAGTATTAGGTTATGGTACCATAGGATCTGACAAATCCCGTTATCAGACTGCACACATGGTTATATGTGGGTTAGGTGGGTAACGACTGAATCTGTGATTGTTAATTTACCCTTTGGTGGTTTATTAATGCGAGAAGCGATAGGCGAGATAGTCGAGTCACGAAGGTTTGGATGTTATTAGCGAGACAATCAAAAGTAGTTTTCACGATTTAAGACGAGAATGATTTAAACGACTAAAGCAATATTTAACGAATTAAACGATTTGGGTAAACGATTGGTTTTCGGTTAGTGTTTAGATAACGGGACGGGTGTAATGTGATGAAAGCATGGTGGATACGCCGCTGGTACTTCCTATATATAAGTGTTTTCATTGTATTACATACCGTGGCGTTATCTAGTTCACTTGGGTAAACGATGTCACACAAACGAGGTTTTCGAAATGATATAAACCATACGAGTTTTATTAACGAGATTTATTAACGAGTTTTATTAACGATTTAATATGAGATGTTTTACAAATTGGTTTTCTAAAACAAAATGTTTTCGAGTTAAGAATCATGGCTACTAGATTTTATAAATTATAACCAACTTAATTTGAGTTGGTTAATTATTTCGCAATACAATACTTTTCAAAACAAGGTCTTTAATTAAGTATTGCAACATGTAAACTAGCCATGAATCCGATACTCTTATAAAACATATGTACTCGCCAGCATTTCTTTGCTGACTTTGTTTTCACATATGTTTCAGGTGTTGTTGAATGATGTTGATAGCTAGGATGCATGCTCACATAGGACTGGACGAGGCCTTAGTGACTTAATAACAATGATAGACTATGTTTAAATTGTTTAAATTGTTTCCAGACGATGTAAATATTTAATGTTTAATAAAATGAAACTTCAAATTTCCGTGTGTTTTGAAACAATGATTCAGTTACAACACTCCCCGACGATTCCGCCGCGATTTGTTGGTTTACGCGGTCGGGGTATGACAATCGGTGTAAATGGTGCACTTGGTACCGTACAGGTAATGTCTCCATATCTTGAGTGCGAAAACAACAGCTCCCAGCTCCAGATCGTGTGTAGTGTAATTTCTTTCGTGAACTTTAAGTTGGCGCGATGCATAAGCAATGACTTTATCCCGTTGCATCAACACACACCCAAGACCCTGAATTGACGCATCACAATAAACCACGAAATCGTCTGTGCCCTCTGGCAATGAGAGAATAGGTGTGCTACAAAGTCTATCCTTTAAGTGCTGAAATGCTAATTCCTATGCATTACCCCAACGATAGGTGACACCTTTCTGAGTTAGTGCAGTGAGAGGTTGCGCAATCTTGGAGAAATCCTTGATGAACCTTCGGTAGTAGCCCGCCAAACCCAAGAATTGGCGGATTTCTGTTGGTGTGCGGGGTGCAGGCCAGTTCTTGATCGAGTCTACCTTGGATGGATCAACATGAATCCCATCCTTGTTTACCACATGGCCTAGAAAGTGGACTTCACGAAGCCAAAAGTCGCATTTTGAAAACTTGGCATACAACTGTTCTTTTCGAAGGAGTTCTAAAATAAGCCGTAGATGATGCTCGTGTTCCTCCTGACTCTTAGAATAGATCAGGATGTCGTCGATGAATACAATAACTAACTTATCCAGGTAGGGCTTGCACACTCTGTTCATAAGATCCATCAAGATTGCGGGTGCGTTTGTCAATCCAAAAGGCATAACCAGGAACTCGTAATGCCCATAACTAGTCCTGAACGCTATCTTAGATATATTCTCGTCTCGGACTCTTAGTTGATGGTAGCCTGACCTCAGGTCAATCTTCGAATAGTAGCTCGACCCTTGCAGCTGATCGAACAAGTCATCAATGCGTGGAAGTGGATAGAGATTCTTTACGGTCACCTTGTTGAGTTCGCGGTAGTCAATACACATTCTGAAGGTACCGACTTTTTCTTCACAAATAACACTGGAGCTCCCCAGGGCGAAGAGCTAGGACGTATGAAACCCTTATCCAAGAGCTCTTGTAGTTGCGCGGACAGCTCTTCAAGTTCTGATGGAGCTAAACGATAAGGTGCTCGAGCTATGGGCGCTGTTCCAGGAGCTAGCTCGATTTGAAATTCAACTTGACGATGAGGCGGAAGACCAGGTAATTCCTTAGGGAATACGTCAGGAAAGTTACGTACAATCGGAATATCTTCTATCTTCTTCTCTTTCTTTGAGGTGTCAGTAACGAGGGCTAAAATAGCAGTGTGGCCCTTTCGCAAACACTTCTGGGCCTTGAGAAAAGAAATGATGCCCACAACGGCACCACTCTTGTCGCCATGAATCACTAAAGCTACCCCATCTGGACGAGGAATGCGGACGGCCTTCTCCTTGCACAGGATCTCTGCTTGATGTTGCGATAACCAATCCATACCAATAACAATGTCAAAACTACCCAAAACGATAGGAATGAGGTCGATAGAAAAGGTTTGACCAGCTAAGATGAGATTACAACCCCTAACTATGTGTGTGGCTTCAAGACTTTTACCGTTTGCTTGTTCTACCATGTGCTTGGTGTTTAAACGTGTTGGGACACACTTTAACATTTGACTAACTTTTAGAGACACATAACTGGTATCGGCACCCGAATCAAATAAAACATTAACATAAAATTCGTCCAGTATAAACTTACCCATTACGACGTTGGGGTCATTCCTAGCATCACCCTGACCAATCACGAATGCACGGCCTCGGGCGCCACCGCCATTATTGTTACCCCCGTTGTTATTCCCATTGTTGTTCCCGTTCCCCTGATTATTGTTGTTATTCTGATTCTGGTTCAACTGGGGGTAATTTCTCTTGAAGTGACCTTCAGCACCACACTGAAAGCATCCCCTGTTACCCTGTTGTTGCTGCGGCTGATTCTGTGGAACTTGTTGTTGCTGTTGACGATTCTGATTCACAGGTCGCGCGCTCCTGCAATCCTTGGCTTCATGACCCATCTTGAGACACCTCTGACAACGACCCTTGTTGCACTGACCACTGTGGTGTCTGTTGCATCTATTGCACTTTAGGTGATTTCCCCTGTATCCACCCTGACCCTGATCTTGAACCCCTGAAGATTGCTGACCGGGACTCTTGAAATCGTCTGTCTTTCGTTGTTGAGCCTGAGACTGAGCTGATGTCGAACCGTTGCTTGAGATCCCATCCCATTTACGCTTGTTATCACTGGGAGCATCAGTAGTAGTAGCGCTAATTCGCTTGGGCAGCTTGTTCTGCTCAACTGCCTGATCAGTGAGACGATGAGCCAACTTGATGATTTGCTGAATGGTGCCAAGATTAGCTGAGGTCACGTGGCTTTGAATTTCGGGCACCAAACCCTTAAGGTACAACTCGATACGCTTGATAGGGGGATCCACCATAGTAGGAAACAGGATAGCTAATTTGTTTGACCTCTTTGTGTATGCCTCGATTTCAGACCCCGTCATCTTCGGATTGAAAAATTCTACCTCTAGCTTGTGGATGTCGTCATGACTATAGTACTCTTCTTTGATCAGTTCTTTGAAACCGTTCCATGGGGTGGTATTAGCAACCGCCAGCCCTAGCAGTTGAACCTATAGCACCTTTGAGTGTTCCAGTAGCATATTTCACCCTACGATCTTCAGGGCATTCACACATCTCGAAGACCGATTCGAGCTTCTCAAACCAGTGGAGGAGGCCTACCACTCCTTCAGTGCCACTGAAAGTAGTAGGTCGACAGTCCATAAAAGTTTTGAAGGTACATGCAGGAGGCTGAGCATGTTGACCTGTCGTGTGTGTAAGAAGAAACAATGTTAAGCACAAGTGTTGGTTTACGAGAGTAGGATCTAAAGATCCTAGGGTAAGTTGCAATGGCAGGTTATACCTCCTGCCTGAGCGGCTGCGAGTGCTGCAACAACTTGTTCATTGATTAAAGTCGTCAGCTGGACTTGAGTCATGTTGATACGTCCACTCATGATCTTCATATCAAAGGAAACATGAGTGAGAGGGGTTCGCGAAAGTGCGATGACAGAAGAGAGTAAGCACACATGTGTTTTCAAACAATAGTTGTTATGTTCATCTAAGCATACCCTGAGCAATGTACTATGTAACTAGCAAGTAGACAATATAAACACAAATCATATCACCTATAGTGTTGAGCCTTGCACGTGGAGCGAAGCGTCGTTGTGGATCGTTGAGCACTGTACAGGTTATAGTCTGGTTTTAACAAAAACTTTTTCCCTTTTTAAAACCAAGTTCACTATAACCAATGGCTCTGATACCAATCTGTCACACCCCCAAAATCCACATGCGGAGTATCACCGCTTGGAGGCGTGACTGACGAGGATCAAGCCACCAATCATATTGAACATAGCGTATAAATAAATGTAAAACCCAAACACAATCTAATTGGTGTCCAACAAAACATAGTCTAAGTAATCAGCGGAAGCATAATGTTTAAAACCAAAACAAAAGTTCAAATGTATCAAATGTTTGACATGGTATATGACAATCTATGTCCCACAACGACCACGCCTCCCCGTGCAAGCTCCATGAGTACCTATCGACCTACAAGGCATGTAACAACGACTCAACAACAAAGTTGAGCGAGTTCACAGTTGGTTGATTCGGTATTGATTTCGTTTCAATAATCGTAAGTTCGTTTTGTACACCACGTTTTAATCAGCAACCCTGTTCCCAAACCTTCTCAATGATTAGCGGGGGCTTCCCATGTGAATTACCAGACCGTACCATATCGACTACTAACGAAAGTAAGTTGTGCCCTAAGTAAATGTCTATCATCATTGACCCTTTGCCTTAGTCCATTAGTACACGCCCGTCCTACCAGCACAGTGTGAGGTTTGTTAAACCTAATAGCGCTATTAACTAATGACCCGCTCGCCATCGGCCTCGGCGATTAAGTAAATATAAAATGAGGGACTTATGATAGAGTTTTGGTCCAGTATGTTTAATCTTGTTGTCCTACCCAAGGAGGACGAACGTACATATCCTACCCAAGGAGAATACGCGAGGTTTAAATCTTGGCATCCTACCCATGGAGGATGGCTATACATATCCTACCCAAGGAGAATATGTAGTTTCCGTTTTAGTTCTTTAACCCATTCCCAACCCTTGGGAATCCCATGCCTTGTAGAAAGTGTGAACTCACCTTGGTTTGCTCAGTATGCTAAACTATGTGCTCACAAGTAATCAGTCAAGTCCTATAGTTTGCATGTATACTCAATCAGTTCAAGTTCGTAATGATTCAGATGCAATCTTTGTCAGAAAATGTGTTTGGCAGTTAACATCATGCATCACATAGACAATTAATCACATTCATGCAATTCATGCTTCACATAAATGTCCTTCACAGTTTATTCTAACATGGTTATTCTCTAACATACTTGACAGGGTTAACAAACTTAACAGGATTAACATACATAACAGGAATAATAAGCTAACAGTGTTAGTTAACCAACTAATAGAGTTATATACTTAACAGAGTTGCATACATAATTTAACAGAGTTAACAAAATTAACAGAGTTAATAAACTTAACACAGTTAATAGACTAACTGGGTTTACATTCTTAACATGCATAACAGAGTTAACATACCTAACAGAGTTAACATACTAACAGAGTTAACATACTAACAGAGTTATCACACTAACAGAGTTATCACACTAACAGAGTTAACATACTTAACTACTGTTACTTATAAGTTTCACGAGGAACCTTAAGGTTCGTCGACATGGGGCACGACGAAGGTTCATTGGGAACCTTAACCTTCCTCACGAGGAACCTTAACCTTCCTCACGAGGAACCTTAACCTTCCTCAACTGAAGGTTCCCCAGGTAAGCATGATCATCGTCATCAGTTACACTTACAAAACACAGGAATTCTAACAGTTACATCGTTTCATCATACAAACATTCAACCAAACCAAATCATGAAATCATATGAATTACTAAATCATTATACCATCATGATTATTATCCAGTCATCATTCAACGTATCAAGATCATCCACATCAATCGAACATAGACAGTCTGCACAACACAACTGATCTTATATCGGATAATAAGAATCCCTATCATACTCATCTATTCCATTCACAACTAAATAACATAACAGTTAGCACATGAAATCATAATGGTTTTAATACATAACAATAGTTGATCACTAACCTAAGCAGGAGAAACAATGACCCAGTCGATGCAAAAGGCTTCAAGGGTTTCACGGTTGCCGTCGCAAAGGGATACAGGAAGAGAAGGTGAGAGGTGTCTAGGGTTTGCCGAATGATGGTTTTACGTAAATGTTGGAAATCAAAAACATATAACAGACCGTCACTGGGCCAAGGCCCATTCTTGTTTTCGCCGATCAGTAGTGGACGAAAACACTAAAGTGTTTTCGCCACAAGGGGTGTTTTCGGGTGGGGTATTTTGGGTGGGGTGTTTTCGTGAGGGTAGGGGTGTTCAGCCAAGGTTCCATGTTAAATTATAAAACACAAATTAACACAAAAACACATTATTAACATACACTCCAATATAATGCACACCAAATATATATAAAACACACTTTGCAAATAAGTACAAGGTTAAGTCGAATAGAGACCTTGAAAACTCGGGTTGTCACAGCTTCATCCCTGAGGCGAGTCATGGTGATAGCTAAATCAACGGTCTTCTGGAGTACGACGCCTATTTGTTGGGCAATTGAAGCACTTAGTTCGGACATTGTTGTTGCGATGAAGAGGCATCATGAAGATAATGAAAGATATGGGAGGAAACAAGTGAAATGAAAACAGAATGACAATGCATAAAAATTGTGATCATTTGTTTGTTACCTAAGGCAAACAAATGAGACGATGACTAATCAAAGTAAATGGGTCAATATAATGTATCGCGAAGACATGCTTTAGCCTATAAGTGGATACTCACCCCAAGAGTTCCCAGGTAAGAGTGACTGGTCCGATGCTGCGGATTTGTACGAACACTCTAGCCTTAGACAGAAAGCTCAGAGTACAGACATCCACCCTTCCAGATTGCACGTGTTCACATTATAAGACCCAAACTTTGACGGGATTTTGAAAACTTAAAGGGTTCAAAACCTTATAATAAATCATCCTAGAACATATGATTGGTTTTCAAAGTGGAAACGAAATTTGTGTTCTTATTGTGGTTGTCACCTAAAGATAGGCGACGATATTATTTTAAAACTTAACACAAGATAACTTGTGTTAGGGTCCTAGGAAGGTTATAGTCTAGGTCAAAGCATTACTAATAACCTAATTCCCTATAACCATTGGCTCGGATACCAACTTTTATGTCACACCCCGACCACGTAAAACAACAAAACGTGGCGGAAATGTCGGGGAGTGTTGTAACAGAATCATTGTTTCACAACCATGGAATAAATAATTTTGTTTTTTTGAATTATTGAATTCATTGTTTTATTATAAATCAGACAAATACAACTATTATCTTTCAAGTTTTAAAGTTGCTAAGGCACGAGTCCATCCTATGTATAGCATGCATCAACAATCAGCACATAACAACACCTGAAACATGTGTAAAAATAGGTACGTCAGCATAAAAATGCATGTGAGATACATAGGTTTTATTATAATTAGGATTTATGACTTATAAGTTTAAAGAAAATGTTTAACAAAAGTAGTCATGATCCTTGTAAAAGGTTTTCTTTTATAAATCATACTAAAATTTATAAGAAATCAGATGATATAAAAATATAATACATAGGTAACTAGATACAAAGAATTTGTATAAAGTATATTGTTTATAAAACAATATTTTGTTAAAAAGGTTTATAGTATATATAAAAATATACTTTGGTTTTTAAGAAAGTCGAATAAGTAATATATTAAAATATATTTCAGTTCCAAAATAATTAATCAGATAGTATATTAAATATACTTTAGTTGTTAAAAATAGTAATTTTCAGTAGTATATCAAAAGTATACTTTGGGTTTATAAATAACATATATCAACTATGCTTTGGTTTTGAAAATAACATATTAAACTATGCTTTGGTTTTGAAAATATATGTTGGTTTTGTACAATATCACACATGAGAGCATATCAAACTATACTTTTGGGAGTATAACTAAATATACAAAAATAATGTGATTTAAGAATTCATTCAGACCTAGTGCATCAAACTACACCTTTGAGACTATAGGAATACCACAAAGGTAATCCTTATTTGGATAAAAACAAATTGGTTTCAGACATTCCATGACAACAGGAATGGGGTGCCAAATCCTATAGCGTTGTATCATACTTCCAACTGGTCTGGTGAACAAAAATAAGTACTATCCAACAATTAATTTTATAATCTTTAAGAAAAATCAGAGTTTAAACCATAAATAATCATTTAGTTTGTAAAAAGATAAGTACTAATATGTATAATCAATTATACTTTTGAAAACAAGAACATAACAAATAGGTACACATGCTTCACCCCAAAACATTGAAAACAGTAAAAGAGGGGACTATGTACTCACTTGAGAGTTCTTAGAAGTCTTGAACAACTACCAAGCAAGCTAGAGGGATCACGGAAATCAAACGGCACCTAATATAGGTAACTACATAAATAAACCGGACCTAAATCGGAAGATCAGATAGGATGAGGTTTCGTAAACCAAATGAGTATAGGAACTCATGTAATATGGTCTAACAAAGCCTACATCCTAAAAGTAAACCTAACCTAAGTGCTTACGTCCCATTACGACCCGTTTAGGTAGCTTATGCTACTTTAACGCGTCGTTCGCGTAAAACGCGTTCGGACCGCCTAACTAGTCCTATGACAAGTATTATATGCTCTAACATGTTTAATTATATTGCATAATCATTTAAATGACAAAAGTTTGGGTTACATATGCTTAAATATCAATTATGCATAAAAAGGACATTTTAGTCATTTTCCTAAGGCATATAAACTACCTATCATACAACTATTTAAACGAAGTGACCATAAGGTATAACCTCGGAAGGTTATTCCCTATATAACTATGGTCACTATGCTGAATCATTTAACTGCTCTCTGATTACTGTGTTATACTTACATGTACTTGTTAACATACTAGTAGTATACAGAAAAGTTACTAAATAGTCCGGTATGCCTTCCTGAGTGTTAAAAATTGAAAACGTTGCAAAAAATATATATATAGGACACTTTACGGATTAATTAAGCACTTTAACGGAACAACACCGAACCAAACAACCGGACTTTACCCGGAACACAAAAATATTGTCAAACACACTGTTCTTATTTTTCTAAGATAGTTAGGGTCCCCGAACACCCTAACACCCTAACACCCTTTATATTAATAAACACACAAGTATCCCAACTAAACCCTTTTGATTTCAACTTAATCTTAACTAACCATTACACCACCCAACCCTTACCCCCCCCCCCCCTCTCTTTGATGGTTCCCCATGGGTGGGGACACACCCATGCTTTCTTGATTATTTTATTCACAATGTTTAGTATCTAGATGACATATTATATAATGGGTAATGAGGAGATTTGGATTATAAGTATGCATGTAGGATCACCATTCTCTTTCATAAACACAACATCAACCAACATCCATCTCTCCCTCCATAACCACTCACGGCCGCCACCACCTCACCACCATCTCGCCACCATCCAACCTCCGTACAACCAATTCTCATACTCTCAAAGGTGCAAGGAGCTTCATAGACAAGCCAGGTGCTTTCAAAAGTGCAAGAACCTCTCTAGATTTCTTTTATCCACCTCGTTTGCGTCTTGTTTCTTCCCTAGCCTTGAGCTAGTAGTAAGTGCCTCTAAAACATCATCTTGATCTTGTTTATGGTGGTTAATAAGTGATTTAATGGTTGAAATTTGAGAACACTATATAACATAACATAAAGTCTTGAAAATAAGATGAATAAGATGGATAAAGAGAAGTTATGTGTGTAAATCATGTAGATCTTGTGTTGTTATGATTCTTGATTGATTTCCTGATGATTTGCTGGTTAATATTGATGTTTGATGTTTTATGTGATCACTAAACATGTTAACGGAATCAATCGAACGCGCCTTAGAAGGTTAAAGACTGAAAACAGAAAGCTGTTTAGTGATTTCAGCCAACATCAGTTGGCTGTAACAGGACCGTAACTTAATGAAAAATGTATTTTCTGAAGTCTAGGTTTATGTATTATGAAATACGGCTCTAATGGCACCGGAATCATAATTTTTGGACTTCGTTTACTATTTTTAAAGAGTCATTTCGTAACAACAGCCAGAGCTGCATTTTTGCTGCTGAAAATATACATTTTGTTTTCTGCCATAACTTGAATTCTGTGTAGAGTTAGATCATGTAAATTGTACTGTAGATGACCACCGATATATTTATGATTCTCTCACTGGAATTTCGTAAATCGGACTCTCGATGAGTTTTAAATAAATTATTCCGTGGACTGCGGTTAGAAAAAGATAAATCTGATTTCAATCCAGAAAATGAATTTTTATAAAATATTGGTAATGAACAGGACCCCGATATTTTTTACACAATACGGATCGTTTAAGACATTCTGTAAAAATTTGAGAATTTTTGGAATAAGTTAACTATTTTATTAAAATGTCCGAAAACAGCCCGGTTTTGAATATTTAAGCTGAAATGATAGAATTTGTAATTTGCGTGTCTAGATGCCGAGTATGCTATCTGTGAATGATCTAACATGTTATATGTGTTATGTGCATTATCGTATGTTTATTTATGAATGGGAATAGATGGGAAGTTTATATGGGCATAAACCGTCAAAGTAATGAATGTTATGTGATAGATACGTCTAGGAACTTTGTGCTCTATTTGAAAATCACTAAATGACTAACTGGTAATCATATTAGGACGTGATTGACCGACCTTGACTGTTAGCTATATTTGAGAGTCTAACCGAGCAAACCTAGGTGAGTTCACACCCTTACTAAGGCATGGGATTCCCGGTGGTTGGGAATGGGATTGAATAACTATTTATATTATCAACACTACTAGACTACCTACTACTGTCCTCGGATTGAGAAGGGCACGTACATAAAACCTACGTACACTCACACTTACTACTGTCCTCGGATTGAGAAGGGCACGTACGTAAAACGTACGTACACTCATACTTACTACTGTCCTCGGATTGAGAAGGGCACGTACGTAAAACGTACGTACACTCATACTTACTACTGTCCTCGGATTGAGAAGGGCACGTACGTAAAACCTACGTACCCTCATACTTAACACTGTCCTCGGATTGGGAAGGACACTTATGGATACGACTAGTCTAGTAACATACAAAATGGGAAGCCCCCACTAAATATCGTAAAGGTTTGGGAACCAAGGATAATGGGTAATACATGGTTATGAAACGGACTTACTATTTCTGATACGAACTCATTAACTGAACAATCAACTGTGAACTCGCTCAACTTTGTTGTTGATTTGTTATTACATGCCTTGCAGGTCATTAGGTACTTATGGAGCTTGCGCGAGGAGGAGGTCGTTGTGGGATATGGACTGTTATGTCCCGTAACTAATAATTAAACCTTATAAACTTAATGAACTGATGTTTTGAAGTCTTTAAACTTATGAACTACGAACTTATGTTTTGGACTTGCGTTTTATGCTTCCGCTGTTAACTCAAAGTTGGATTACTGTCTTATGGTCACCAATTGTATTGTAGTTGGTTTTACTTACTTAATTACGTTGTTCAATATGATTGGTGGCTCGATCCTGGTCATGTCACGCCTCCAAGCGGTGACGCTCCGCATGGTGGATTTTGGGGGTGTGACAGATTGGTATCAGAGCCAGTAGTTATAGTGAACTTGATTTTAAAAAGGGGAAAAACTTTTTGATAAAACCAGACTATAACCTGTACAGTGCTCAACGATCCACAACGACGCTTCACTCCACGTGCAAGGCTCAACACTATAGGTGATATGGTTTATGTTTATATTATTACCTACTTGCTAGTTACATAGAACTTTGCTTATGGTACGCTTAGATGAACGTAGCAACTATTGATTGAAAAAACATATGTGCTTACTCTCTTCTGTCATTGCACTCTCGCGAACCTCTCTCACTCATGTTTTCCTTTGATATGAAGATCATGAGTGGACGCATTAACCTAACTCAAGCCCAGTTGGTGGCTTTGATCACTGAACAAGTTACTGCAGCGCTCGCAGCTGCCCAGGCAGGAGGTCAAAACGCTCAGCCACCAGTATGCACGTTTAAGACTTTTATGGACTGTCGTCCAAGTACTTTCAGTTGCACTGAAGGGGCCGTCGGACTCCTCCACTGGTTCGAGAAGCTCGAATCGGTCTTCGAGATGTGTGAATGCCCTGAGGCTCGTAGGGTGAAGTATGCCACTGGTACTCTCGAAGGCGTAGCGTTGACTTGGTGGAACGCGCAAGTTCAAATGTTAGGGCTGGCAGCCGCTAATGCCACCCCATGGAACAACTTCAAGGAGCTGATCAAGCGAGAATACTGTAATCGTGATGACATCCACAAGTTGGAAGTGGAGTTCTTTAACCTGAAGATGACGGGTTCAGAGATAGAGGCGTATACGAAGCGATCCAACGAACTGGCAGTGTTATGTCCAACTATGGTGGATCCTCCCATCAAGCGCATTGAGCTATACCTCAAAGGCTTAGTACCAGAGATACAAAGCCATGTGACTGCTGCTAACCTTGCTACCATCCAGGATGTTACTCGTCTCGCTCATCGTCTCACAGACCAGGCAGTGGAACAGAATAGGCTGCCTAAGCGTATAAGTGCTACTGTTACTGCTACTTCTGCTATTCCCAGTGACAACAAACGAAAATGGGATAGAGCCAACAACAAGGGTTCGACTACAGTTCAGTCCCAGGCGCAGCAGCGAAAGATTGATGGCTACCAGAGTCCTGGTCAGCAATCTTCTGGTAGTCAAGGGCAGGGTGGATATCGAGGAAACCACCCAAAGTGCAACAAATGCAACAGACACCACAGTGGTCAGTGCAACAAGGGACGCTGTCAGAGGTGTCTCAAGATGGGTCATGAAGCCAAGGATTGCATGAGCTCATGGCCTACAAATCAGAATCGTCAGCAGCAACAACAAGCACCACAAAATCAGCAACAGGGCAACAAGGGATGCTTTCAGTGTGGTGCTGAAGGTCACTTCAAGAGACACTGCCCACAGTTAAATCAGAATCAGACTCACAACCAAGGAAACGGGAACAATAATGGGGGCAACCATGGAGGAAACAATGATAGCAACGGTTCCAGGGGTCGAGTGTTCGTGATTGGTCAGGGTGACGCAAGGAATGATCCTAACGTAGTGATGGGTAAGTTCCTTCTCGACGATTTTTATGTTACTGTTTTATTTGATTCGGTTGCCGATACTAGTTATGTGTCTCTAAAAGTTAGTCAAATGCTTAAGCGCACCCCAACACTTTTGACCCCCAAACACACAGTAGAGCTAGCAAACGGTAAAAGTCTCGAGGCCACGCACGTAATCAAAGGTTGTAACCTCGTCTTACCTGGTCAGACCTTCTCTATCGATCTTATTCCTATCACATTGGGTAGTTTCGACGTCGTTATTGGGATGGATTGGCTATCTCATCATCAAGCGGAGATTGTTTGCAAGGAGAAAATCGTCTGCATTCCTCGTTCTGGTAAAGAACCCCTCGTGATTCATGGCGACAAGAGTGGTGCTGTCGTAGGCATTATCTCTTTCCTTAAGGCCCAGAAGTGTTTGCGAAAAGGCCACATTGCCATTCTAGCACTCGTTACTGACACATCCTCGGAAGAAAGGAAGATAGAAGACATTCCTATTGTGCGCAATTTTCCCGAGGTATATCCTGAGGAATTACCTGGTCTCCCACCTCATCGTCAAGTTGAGTTTCAAATCGAGCTAGCTCCTGGAGCAGCACCAGTAGCTCGAGCACCGTACCGTCTAGCCCCTTCAGAACTTGAAGAACTGTCCACGCAACTACGAGAACTCTTGGAGAAAGGTTTTATACGTCCTAGCTCTTCGCCCTGGGGAGCTCCAGTACTATTCGTGAAAAAGAAAGACGGTACTTTCAGAATGTGTATTGACTATCGCGAACTTAACAAGGTGACCGTGAAGAATCGTTATCCTCTTCCACGTATTGACGATTTGTTCGACCAATTGCAAGGGTCAAGTTATTACTCTAAGATTGATTTGAGATAGGGATACCATCAGCTGAGAGTCCGAGAGGAGGATGTCTCCAAAACAGCAGTCAGAACTCGTTACGGCCATTACGAGTTTCTAGTTATGCCTTTCGGATTGACAAATGCACTTGCGGTCTTTATGGATCTCATGAACCGAGTGTGCAAGCCATACCTGGAAAAGTTTGTCATAGTGTTCATCGACGACATCCTGATCTATTCTAAGAGTCAGGAGGAACACGAGCAGCATCTGCGGCTTATCCTGGAACTTCTTCGTAAAGAGCAGTTGTATGCCAAGTTTTCGAAATGTGACTTCTGGCTTCGCGAAGTCCACTTTCTAGGCCACGTGGTAAACAAGGATGGAATTCATGTGGATCCATCCAAGGTTGACTCGATCAAGAACTGGCCTGCACCCCGTACACCAACAGAAATCCGCCAATTCTTGGGTTTGGCAGGATATTACAGAAGGTTTATCAAGGATTTCTCAAAGATTGCGCAACCTCTCACCTCACTGACTCAGAAAGGTGTCATCTATCGTTGGGGTGATGCACAGGAGTCCGCATTTCAACACTTAAAAGAAAGACTTTGTAGCGCGCCTATCCTCTCATTGCCTGAAGGCACAGAAGATTTTGTGGTTTATTGCGACGCTTCCATCCAAGGACTTGGTTGCGTGTTGATGCAACGTGACAAGGTCATTGCCTACGCATCGCGCCAACTTAAGGTTCACGAAAGGAACTACACTACGCACAACTTGGAATTGGGAGAAGTTGTTTTCGCCCTTAAGATATGGAGACATTACCTGTACGGTACCAAGTGCACCATTTACACCGATCACAGAAGTCTCGAGCATATCTTCAAGCAAAAGGAGTTAAACATGCGTCAATGCCGTTGGGTTGAGCTCTTGAACGATTATGAATACGCTATCAAATACCATCCGGGCAAGGCCAATGTTGTGGCCGACGCCCTCAGCCGAAAGGATACTATACCTAAGCGTGTACGTGCGTTACAGCTTACCATTCACTCTAGCCTTCCCGCTCAGATTCGCGATGCTCAGGTTGAAGCGTTGAAAGCAGAGAACATCAGGGCTAAGTCCCTACGAGGATCGAGGTAGCGGCTAGAACAAAAGGAAGACGGTGCCTATTATGTTAACGGGCGCATCTGGGTTCCACTTAATGGAAAACTACGCGAGCTTGTGATGGATGAAGCGCACAAGTCTCGTTATTCAGTACATCCTGGTTCGGATAAGATGTATCATGATCTCAAGACTACATATTGGTGGCCTGGCATGAAAGCCCACATTGCAACCTACGTCGATAAGTGCTTGACTTGTGCGAGAGTCAAGACTGAATATCAGAAACCATCAGGACTACTTCAACAACCAGAGATCCCGAAATGGAAATGGGAGCAAATTTCCATGGATTTTGTTACTGGCCTGCCCAGATCGCAACGCGGAAACGATACCATTTGGGTGATCGTGGATAGGCTGACCAAGTCTGCACATTTTCTGGCAATCAAGGAAACGGATAAGTTTTCTACTTTAGCAGACATCTATCTAAAGGAAGTAGTATCAAGGCACGGAGTGCCAACCTCCATCATTTCTGATCGTGACACACGTTTTACTTCTGAACTGTGGCAAGCTATGCACCAGTCCTTTGGCTCACGTCTAGATATGAGCACCGCTTATCACCCACAGACGGATGGGCAATCCGAACGCACCATCCAGACCCTTGAAGACATGCTTAGAGCATCTGTAATCGATTTTGGTAATGGCTGGGAAAAGCACCTCCCGTTAGTGGAGTTCTCGTATAACAACAGTTACCTCACCAGCATCCAGGCCGCTCCGTTCGAGGCGTTGTACGGACGGAAATGCCGATCACCTCTTTGTTGGGCAGAGGTTGGCGACAGTCAAATCATATGCCCAGAACTTGTGGTAGATACCACCGAGAGAATTGCTCAGATACGACAGCGAATGGCGGCAGCTCGTGACCGTCAGAAAAGCTATGCTGATAAGGGAAGAAAACCACTCGAGTTCCAGGTTGGGGATCGAGTGCTACTCAAAGTCTCGCCTTGGAAAGGCGTAGTTCGTTTTGGCAAACGAGG
This sequence comes from Helianthus tuberosus, assembly GCA_030545235.1. Taxonomy (NCBI): domain Eukaryota; kingdom Viridiplantae; phylum Streptophyta; class Magnoliopsida; order Asterales; family Asteraceae; genus Helianthus; species Helianthus tuberosus. Next base: position 88,501,809 of record CM060353.1, read on the forward strand.
CAAGCTCAATCCGCGTTAAGTCGGACCGTTCGAAATCATTGAGAAAATTGGCAAGGTCGCCTACAAGTTGAATCTACCTGAAGAACTCAGCGGAGTTCACAACGTATTCCAGGTCTCAAATCTGAAGAACTGTCTGTCAGATGAGACCCTCATAGTTCCTCTCAAGGAACTCACAATCGACGACCAGCTGCGATTCATCGAGGAACCAGTAGAAATTACGGATCGAGATGATAAGATCCTCAAGCGTACCAGGATACCTCTTGTCCGAGTTCGTTGGGATTCCCGTCGTGGCCCAGAGTATACGAGAAGACCAAATGAAACTCAAGTATCCCCAGCTGTTTAAGAGAAACGCAACCACTACTGAGGCTGAAGCTACTGCAGAATTTCGGGACGAAATTCCAAATCAACGGGGGGATGATGTGACACCCCAGGAAAATCAGGAAACCAACGCAACTTCACTAGCTTCCTCAGTAACCACGCGCTAAATTTCGGGACGAAATTCTCTTAACAGGGGGAGAATGAGACAACCCTCAAATTACATGTAACCGTACAATCTATTAATGTTAATTAAAGTGCTTGATGACTATGCTGAATCATTTAACTGCTCTCTGATTAATGTGTTATACTTACATCTACTTGTTAACATACTAGTAGTATACAGAAAAGTTACTAAATAGTCCGGTATGCCTTCCTGAGTGTTAAAAATTTAAAACGTTGCAAAAATATATATATATATATATATATATATATATATAGGACACTTTACGGATTAATTAAGCACTTTAACGGAACAACACCGAACCAAACAACCGGACTTTACCCGGAACACAAAAATATTGTCAAACACATTGTTCTTATTTTTCTAAGATAGTTAGGGTCCTCGAACACCCTAACACCCTTTATATTAATAAACACACAAGTATCCTAACTAAACCCTTTTGATTTCAACTTAATCTTAACTAACCATTACACCACCCAACCCTTACCCCCCCCCCCCCCCTCTCTTTGACGGTTCCCCATGGGTGGGGACGCACCCATGCTTTCTTGATTATTTTATTCACAATGTTTAGTATCTAGATGACATATTATATAATGGGTAATGAGGAGATTTGGATTATAAGTATGCATGTAGGATCACCATTCTCTTTCATAAACACAACATCAACCAACATCCATCTCTCCCTCCATAACCACTCATGGCCGCCACCACCTCACCACCATCTCGCCACCATCCAACCTCCATACAACCAATTCTCATACTCTCAAAGGTGCAAGGAGCTTCATAGACAAGCCGGGTGCTTTCAAAAGTGCAAGAACCTCTCTAGATTTCTTTTATCCACCTCGTTTGCGTCTTGTTTCTTCCCTAGCCTTGAGCTAGTAGTAAGTGCCTCTAAACATCATCTTGATCTTGTTTATGGTGGTTAATAAGTGATTTAATGGTTGAAAGTTGAGAGCACTAAATAACATAACATAAAGTCTTGAAAATAAGATGAATAAGATGGATAAAGAGAAGTTATGTGTGTAAATCATGTAGATCTTGTGTTGTTATGATTCTTGATTGATTTCCTGATGATTTGCTGGTTAATATTGATGTTTGATGTTGTTGTGATCACTAAACATGTTAACGGAATCAATCGAACGCGCCTTAGAAGGTTAAAGACTGAAAACAGAAAGCTGTTTAGTGATTTCAGCCAACTTCAGTTAGCTGTAACAGGACCGTAACTTAATGAAAAATGTATTTTCTGAAGTCTAGGTTTATGTATTATGAAATACGGTTCTAATGGCACCAGAATCATATTTTTGGACTTTGTTTACTATTTTTAAAGTGTCATTTTGTAACAGCAGCTAGAGCTGCATTTTTGCTGCTGAAAATATACATTCTGTTTTCTGCCATAACTTGCATTCTGTGTAGAGTTAGATCATGCAAATTGTACTGTGGATGACCACCGATATATTTATGATTCTCTCACTAGAATTTCGTAAATTGGACTCTTGATGAATTTTAAATTAATTATTCCGTGGACTGCGGTCAGAAAAAGATAAATCTGATTTCAGTCCAGAAAATGAATTTTTTAAAAATATTGGTAATGAACTGGACCCCGATATTTTTTACACAATAATATTTGGATCGTTTAAGACATTCTGTAAAAATTTGTGAATTTTTAGAATATGTTAACTATTTTATTAAAATGTCCAAAAACAACCCGGTTTTGAATATTTAAGCTGAAACGACAGAAGTTGTAATTTGCGTGTCTAGATGTCGAGTATGCTATCTGTGAATGATCTAACATGTTATATGTGTTATGTGCATTATCGTATTTTTATTTATGCACAGGAATAGATGGGAAGTTTATATGGGCATAAACCGTCAAAGTAATGAATGTTATGTGATAGATACGTGTAGGAACTTTGTGCTCTATTTGAAAATCACTAAATGACTAACTGGTAATCATATTAGGACGTGATTGACCGACCTTGACTGTTAGCTATATTTGAGAGTCTAACCGAGCAAACCGAGGTGAGTTCACACCCTTACTAAGGCATGGGATTCCCGGTGGTTGGGAATGGGATTGAATAACTATTTATATTATCAACACTACTAGACTACCTACAACTGTCCTCGGATTGAGAAGGGCACGTACGTAAAACCTACGTACACTCACACTTACTGCTATCCTCAGATTGAGAAGGGCACATACGTAAAACCTACGTACACTCATACTTACTACTGTCCTCGGATTGAGAAGGGCACGTATGTAAAACCTACGTACACTCATACTTAACACTGCCCTCGGATTGGGAAGGACACTTATGGATACGACTAGTCTAGTAACATACAAAATGGGAAGCCCCCACTAAATATCGTAAAGGTTTGGGAACCAAGGATAATGGGTAATACATGGTTATGAAACGGACTTACGATTTCTGATACGAACTCATTAACTGAACAATCAACTGTGAACTCGCTCAACTTTGTTGTTGATTTGTTGTTACATGCCTTGCAGGTCATTAGGTACTTATGGAGCTTGCGCGAGGAGGAGGTCGTTGTGGGATATGGACTGTTATGTCCCGTATCTAATAATTAAACCTTATAAACTTAATGAACTGATGTTTTGAAGTCTTTAAACTTATGAACTATGAACTTATGTTTTGGACTTGCGTTTTATGCTTCCGCTGTTAACTCAAAGTTGGATTACTGTCTTATGGTCACCAATTGTATTGTGGTTGGTTTTACTTACTTAATTACGTTGTTCAATATGATTGGTGGCTCAATCCTGGTCATGTCACGCCTCAAAGCGGTGACGCTCCGCATGGTGAATTTTGGGGGTGTGACAGTAAGTCTAAGCGGTTGTTTAGACCGCTTGACTTATGACTCTACATAGGCACTAATCTAAAAGTGACAAGCTAAACATGTTTAGCCAAGTTTGAAAACAAGTTGGATATCAAAACAAACGGTTTTGATACCTGAGAGTAGTTTGGTTACAAAATACGCATGAACACGCATTTTGGCCGAAACTACGACTCGTCACTACACCTAATCAACGTGGTAATCAGTAGGTATAGTCACTAGGGACTATAACCATCGTGATTACGCTCACGTTGCGAAGTTCAAACGAACTTCGTGTTGACCATAAACTGGTCAACACAGAAAGTCAAACACAGGTTGACTTTCAGACTCGAAAAGCGATAAAAGAACGAAAGAATACTTACAAAAGGTCCAAGAATGGAGTCTTGATCCCAAATATTCTCAGGTATGGAGTGCTTAAAGCTCCAACTTAGAGAACTTTCAGAATCAAGGTGTGAGTTGTAAGTGAATCATGGAGGGGTATTTATAGTTTTCGCACAACCGTTAGGATCGTTTATTGAAAACCGAGCTTCAATCTTAGCCCTACACTTGCACCCACTGATTTGGTAAACTAGGGGCACCCAAAACCAGCCCATAAAATCAAGGAAACCATGTGCAAAACAATGGGAAGCTGGGTTTTTAAAGAAAATAGATTCTGCTGAGTTGGGGTTGGCTTACGGACCGTAATCACTCCCATACGGTCCGTAAAGACCTTGTGTGCTGGCAGAATTCTTTCAGCAATTGGCAGAACTGGCCCCTGTACCTCCAAACTTGATTTTCGATGTGTTTTGGCACGTTAAAGCCCCGTTAACCTCATTTTAAGGCTCCATAAGGATGTTATAACATGGGGAACATGAAATATACTCAAAAACATCTCGGATGTCGGTTCGTTTGGTCGTACGGTTGCATTGTTCGGTTAATTACGACGGAAGTCGTAACGAACGCAAAAACGATCCAAATTAAGCGACGAATGAATCTTTATCATGCCAATAACTAAAATAAAATATTTTAATGATTACATAAATTTTTGGATGTCCGGATATATTCAGAACGTAAGATATGTGCGAAAATGCAAACTTATGCACTTTTTGACGCTTTTAGTCCCTATTGATCAAGAAAGTTTATTTTTGCGCACAAAACACCTCAAAGCCTATTTCTAAGCTATGTAAAGGATATTTAGGTCATATTTAACTTATGATCAAGTTTCAGAATGTTCGTTACAGTACAAATCAGCATACTTTCACACTTTGTCGAAATTAGTCCCTATAAGCGAATAAACTTGATTTCGGCATACCAAACCATCCAAAACTTATTTCTAAGTTATGTAAACGTTATTTAAGGTATGTTAAGCCTATTTCACTATTCCAGAGTGTTTGTTGCATTAAACTGGTTATATTTACGCATCAGAGCGCGTATAACCTTCCATAAAGCGATTTTAAGCTTGAAATCGAACAAGAATTGATATGTGCAAACGATACACATATTTATACAAATCCCAAGTATGAAATACAATATTTCATTGGTTTGGTATTTGTTTAATGGTTGAAGTGACACAGGTGTCACAGTCTCCCCTACTTTAGGAAATTTCGTCACGAAATTTAATTTTAGGGAAAGCTTGTGAAGACAACTGTGATGGTTTCGCTTTCGAACGAATCCCTTGAACCCTAAGTAAAACTCTGGGCCATGTTAGGATTCTTAGCGAAGTTTTTAATTCTCAAAGTGAAGTCCTTGTAGTAACAAAACATGGAGTTTCGAACTACGGACAGAAGAACGTTTCTTATGAAGACATATCATAGGAAACTTGTGTGTGCTTGAAATCAGAATTGGGGAGTGTAAGATAAAATGACATTGGTCAAGGTCCAGGACTTCTGGTAACTTAAATAACGCTACGTTCTCAATGTAATAAGGAAAACTTATATATAGGAAGTACCAGCGGCGTATCCACCATGCCCCTTTTTACATTGTTCTCGTATCATTATTCTTGTCACTATAGGTCTTAACACATGACAAAACTTGTTGTGGTTTCTGTGCACTGAATTCCATAATTATGTATGCATCCATAATTACGTAATTCCTTGCACAGTCCGCACAGTTCATTTCATAATGCGTAGGGTAAAAATCAATTGAATAAACATGAAGCGACTTAACTAGACCACCAAAGGATCCTTTTTAACTAGATTAATGAACGATCTTTTTAACTAGATCAACACATGATCTTCTTAACTAGACCGTCGTACAATCTTCTTAAATAGACCACTTAAGGGATCTTTTCAATTATATCATCACATGATATTCCTAACCAGATTTTCAAATCAACCTGTTTCACTAGACCACTCAAGGGGTCCAATTATAGAATAGTACTTCATAACCCCAGGGACTTTATTACAACGTAAAAGTCCATTAAGGATTTAAGATAGTACCTTTGGATATCCTACTATGAATCCCTCATATGAGATATGGGAGATTCTACGAGGATTTGGATGGATCACATGAAAACACAAAACATATAAGAAAACACATGAGCACATAATCACATGATTAATTAACTTGATCATTAATTTGTTATCTTTGGACACGGGTATTTAAAGCATGCCAGGAATCCAATCCGTGGATTTTATTTGGCACTTTAAACATCTTCAAGAATCTAACTATGGAGATAGATTGAATCGTAATGTACGTATTTAAGGCATACCAATAATTCAATTAAGGGATCCGATTTGAGCGATATTTATCCACAAGGATCTAATTATGAGGATAGAAAGATCCTATTTTGGATTTTGGAATTTGTGTAACGAGAGGTGTTTCAACACCTTGCACTAGGCGTGCTTAAATCGATACACAAGGTAGAAAGTTCATGAGGTTGAGGTGATAGAAATGCCAGGGCGACATATGAAGCAGAGTTTAGAGGTTAAGCAGTAGCAGGGTTTGCAACAGCTTTGCTTTGGACAACAAAGTGACACATGTTAACCAAAATGTCTCCATCGTCCACCGTGGGTATATTTGAAACAGGGTATCTGATTTGGATGATGACAGTTACATTGATTGCACCAAAAAGCGGTTCCCTTGTACGGCTTCATCCCTGAGGCGAGTCATGGTGATAGCTAAATCAACGGTCTTCTAGAGTACGACGCCTATTTGTAGGGCAATTGAAGCACTAAGTTCGGATATTGTTGTTACGATGAAGAGGCATCATGAGGATAATGAAAGATATGGGAGGAAACAAGTGAAATGAAAACAGAATGACAATGCATAAAAATTGTGATCATTTGTTTGTTACCTAAGGCAAACAAATGAGATGGTGACTAATCAAAGTAAATAGGTCAATATAATGTATCGCGAAGACATGCTTTAGCCTATAAGTGGATACTCACCCCAAGAGTTCCCAGGTAAGAGTGACTGGTCTGATGCTGCGGATTTGTACGAACACTCTAGCCTTAGACAGAAAGCTCAGAGTACAGGCATCCACCCTTCCAGATTGCACGTGTTCACATTATAAGACCCAAACTTTGACGGGATTTTGAAAACTTAAAGGGTTCAAAACCTTATAATAAATCATCCTAGAACAGATGATTGGTTTTCAAAGTAGAAACGAAATTTGTGTTCTTATTGTGGTTGTCACCTAAAGATAGGCGACGGTATTATTTTAAAACTAAACACAAGATAACTTGTCTTAGGGTCCTAGGAAGGTTATAGTCTAGGTCAAAGCATTACTAATAACCTGATTCCCTATAACCATTGGCTCTGATACCAACTTTTCTGTCACACCCCGACCACGTAAAACAACAAAACGTGGCGGAAATGTCGGGGAGTGTTGTAACAGAATCATTGTTTCACAACCATGGAATAAATAATTTTGTTTTATTGAATTATTGAACTCATTGTTTTATTATAAATCAGACAAATACAACTATTATCTTTCAAGTTTTAAAGTTGCTAAGGCACGAGTCCATCCTATGTATAGCATGCATCAACAATCAGCACATAACAGCACCTGAAACATGTGTAAAAATAGGTACGTCAGCATAAAAATGCATGTGAGATACATAGGTTTTATTATAATTAGGATTTATGACTTATAAGTTTAAAGAAAATGTTTAACAAAAGTAGTCATGATCCTTGTAAAAGGTTTTCTTTTATAAATCATACTAAAATTTATAAGAAATCAGATGATATAAAAATATAATACATAGGTAACTAGATACAAAGAATTTGTATAAAGTATATTGTTTATAAAACAATATTTTGTTAAAAAGGTTTATAGTATATATAAAAATATACTTTGGTTTTTAAGAAAGTCGAATAACTAATATATTAAAATATATTTCAGTTCCAAAATAATTAATCAGATAGTATATTAAATATACTTTAGTAGTTAAAAATAGTAATTTTCAGTAGTATATCAAAAGTATACTTTGGGTTTATAAATAACATATATCAACTATGCTTTGGTTTTGAAAATAACATATTAAACTATGCTTTGGTTTTGAAAATATATGTTGGTTTTGTACAATATCACACATGAGAGCATATCAAACTATACTTTTGGGAGTATAACTAAATATACAAAAATAATGTGATTTAAGAATTCATTTAGACCTAGTGCATCAAACTACACCTTTGAGACTATAGGAATACCACAAAGGCAATCCCTATTTGGATAAAAATAAATTGGTTTCAGACATTCCATGACAACAGGAATGGGGTGTCAAATCCTATAGCGCTATATCATACTACCAACCGGTCTGGTGAACAAAAATAAGTACTATCCAATAATTAATTTTATAATCTTTAACAAAAATCAGAGTTTAAACCATAAATAATCATTCAGTTTGTAAAAAGATAAGTACTAATATGTATAATCAATTATACTTTTAAAAACAAGAACATAACAAATAGGTACACATGTTTCACCCCAAAACATTGAAAACAGTAAAAGAGGGGACTATGTACTCACTTGAGAGTGCTTAGAAGTCTTGAACAACTACCAAGCAAGCTAGAGGGATCACGGAAATCAAACGGCACCTAATAGGTAACTACATAAATAAACCGGACCTAAATCGGAAGATCGGATAGGATGAGGTTTCGTAAACCAAATGAGTATAGGAACTCATGTAATATGGTCTAACAAAGCCTACATCCTAAAAGGAAACCTAACCTAAGTTCTTACGACCCATTACGACCCGTTTAGGTAGCTTATGCTACTTTAACGCGTCATTCGCGTAAAACGCGTTCGGACCGCCTAACTAGTCCTACGACAAGTATTATATGCCCTAACATGTTTAATTATGTTGCATAATCATTTAAATGACAAAAGTTTGGGTTACATATGCTTAAATATCAATTATGCATAAAAAGGGCATTTTGGTCATTTTCCTAAGGCATATAAACTACCTATCATACAACTATTTAAACGAAGTGACCATAAGGTATAACCTCGGAAGGTTATTCCCTATACAACTATGGTCACTAAACATGTTTGGTCGGATCCTAAAGATCGACCAAACGGGTCTAGTTCGTAAGTCTAAGCGGTTGTTTAGACCGCTTGACTTACGACTCTACATAAGCACTAATCTAAAAGTGACGAGCTAAACATGTTTAGCAAAGTTTGAAAACAAATTGAATATCAAAACAAACGGTTTTGATACCCGAGATTAGTTTGGTTACAAAATACGCATGAACACACATTTTGGCCGAAACTACGACTCGTCACTACACCTAATCAACGTGGTAATCAGTAGGTATAGTCACTAGGGACTATAACCATCGTGATTACGCTCACGTTGCAAAGTTCAAACGAACTTCGTGTTGACCATAAACTGGTCAACGTAGAAAGTCAAACACAATTTGACTTTCAGACTCGTAAAGCGATAAAAGAACGAAAGAATACTTACAAAAGGTCCAAGAATGGAGTCTTGATCCCAAATATTCTCAGGTATGGAGTGCTTAAAGCTCCAACTTAGAGAACTTTCAGAATCAAGGTGTGAGTTGCAAGTGAATCATGGAGGGGTATTTATAGTTTTCGAATAACCGTTAGGATCGTTTATCGAAAACCGAGCTTCAATCTCAGCCCTACACTTGCACCCACTGATTTGGTAAACTAGGGGCACCCAAAACCAGCCCATAGAATCAAGGAAACCATGTGCAAAACAATGGGAAGCTGGGTTTTTAAAGAAAACATATTCTGCTGAGCTAGGGGTGGCTTACGGACCGTAATCACTCCCATACGGTCCGTAAAGACCTTGTGTGCTGGCAGAATCTTTCAGCAATTGGCAGAACAGGCCCCTGCACCTCCAAACTTGATTTCCGATGCGTTTTGGCACGTTTAAGCCCCGTTAACCTCATTTTAAGGCTCCATAAGGATGTTATAACATGGGGAACATGAAATATGCTCAAAAACATCTCGGATGTCGGTTCGTTTGGTCGTACGGTTGCGTTGTTCGGTTAATTACGACGGAAGTCGTAACGAACGCAAAAACGATCCAAATTAAGCGACGAATGAAATTTTATCATGCCAATCACTAAAATAAAATATTTTAATGATTACATAAATTTATGGATGTCCGGGTATATTCAGAACGTAAGATATGTGTAACACCTGTGCCTCCACGGCCATCGAACAAATACCGAACCAATGAAATATTGTATTTCATACTTTGGATTTGTATTAATATGTGTATCATTTGCACATATCGATTCTTATTCGATTTCAAACTCTAAATCGCTTTCTGGAAGGTTATACGCGCACCAATGCGTAAATATAACCAGTTTAATGCAACAAACACTCCGGAATAGTGAAATAGGCTTAACATACCTTAAATAACCTTTACATAACTTAAATATAAGTTTTGGAAGGTTTGGTGTGGTGAAAGCAAAGTTAAATCGCTTACAGGGACTAAAGTTGACAAACTGCGAAAGTATGCCAATTTGAACTGTAACAGACCTTCCGGATCATGACCATAAGTTAAACATACCATAAATATCCTTTACATAGCTTAGAAATAGGCTTTGAGGTGTTCGGTATGCTAAAATAAACTTTTGTGTCATTCAGGGACTAAAAGCGTCAAAAAGTGCACAAGTTTGCATTTTTACGCGTAACTTACGTTCTGAATACATCCGGACTTCCAAAAATTTATGTAAGTATGACTATATTATGCTTTAGTGTTCGCCTTAAGAAAAATCCATTCGTCGCGTCATTTGGTTCGTTTTTCGCGCTTATGCGCATTCCGTCGTAATTAAGCGAACATCGCGTTCGTACGGCCAAACGAACCGACATCCGAGATATTTTTGAGCACATTTTAAGTTCCCTATATTTTAACTTCATTTTAGAGCTTTGAAATGGGGTTAACGGGCCTTAAACGTGTCGAAAATGGCCTAAATACAGTTCAGGGACCAAAAGTGTAATTCTGCCGAAATAGTGCCTAGCGGTGCGCTACACTTTAAGCGTAGCGGTGCGCTAGGGGTCTGCTGACCAGATTCAGAGTTTCTAAACAGCAGGCTGCAGCTGTTTTAACCTCACCCACAAGTTCCTAATTGCTTAGTCATGAAGATAAGGATCACTTTTAGGCACCATAAGGTTCCGACAAGTGTACGGCCTTGATCGTTTCCCCTTTTCCAAGAAACGATCTCAACGGTTACCCGAATACTATAAATACCCCAACACCCCAATGCAAAACTTACAAGAATTCTGATTTTGAGAGCTCTAAGTTGAAACCATTGTTTCATACCTGAGTTCTTGAAGTCGGGATTAGCATTCGGGGACCCTGGGTTAGTATTCTTTCGTTCTTTTCCTTATTTTTACTGCTTTTCGAGTCCGAAAGTCAAACTTTGTTTGACTTTCAGCGTTGACCAGTAATGGTCAATGCGAAGTTCGTTTGAACTTCGCAACGTGAGTGTAATCACGTTGGTCATAGTCCTTTGGGACTATTCCCACTGATTACCACGTTGTCTAGAGTCGTAGGGTAGGCGATCTGATAAATCGCCTATACCTTCGAACTCGACCCATTTGGTCGATCATTAGGATCCGACCAAATACATTAGGTGGCCATAGTAGGTAGGGAATAACCTTCCGAGGTTATACCCTATGGTCACTTCGTTTAAGTAGTTGTATGATAGGTAGTTTATATGCCTTAGGTAAATTACCAGAATACCCTTTTCATGTATAATTGGTAATTTAGCATATGTAACCTAAACTTTTGCCACATAACTGATTATGTAACATGTTTAGGCATATAACACTTGTCATAGGGCTAGTTAGGCGTTCCGAACGCGTTTTACGCGAACGACACGTTAAAGTAGCATAAGCTTCCTAAACGGGTCGTAATGGGTCGTAGCCACTTAGGTTAAGTTTCATTTAGTATGTAGGCTTTGTTAAACCATATCATATGAGTTCCTACACTCATTTGGTTTACAAACCCTAATACTACCCAATCTTCCGATTTAGGTCCGGTTAATTAACATAGTTACCTATATTAGGTGCCGTTTGATTTCCGTGATCTCTAGCATTGTTTGGTTGTTACTCAAGGACTACTGAGCAATCTCAAGTGAGTACATAGACCCCTCTTTTACTGTTTTCCAAACTGTTTTGGGGTGGAACACATGTGCCTACTTGTTACTTTCATGCTTTCCTGTTTTCACATCATATACCTGCTATGTTCGTTAGTACATTATAGTACATCGTTTTACATTGACATTTTGTGCTATGTATGTATATAGCGTGCATACTTAGTGCATCGTTTTACATTGACATTTTATGCTATGTATGTCCATTGCGTGCATACTTAGTACATCATTTTCATCACATGCTTACATTTTGTTATGACATTTGGTTTGTTTAAATGGGACAATACATTCATTAACATTAGCTACGCCGTTCGTTAGTAGGTAGTGGTACCATAGGAATTGACAACTCCCGTTCCGGACATCCCAGGGAAAGGGGACAGAAAGGAATGACCGAATTCGATGATATTTACTCAGATAGACCTTTAATTTGTTTAAGGGTTTATCACCTCAGTCGCAAGGCTTGGATGTATGCATTGGAACAACACCGCATAAATGTTCATTATCAGTACAGCATGCATTTACACAAGACATAATATTGATTTAAACACAGTTTTACTTCATTACTTTGCTTTTGTGCATATGGTTTAGTTGAGACATTTCGCTAGCCATACATGACATTTAGACATAGACATTTTAACATGATTGACCTTGATCATGCATTTACACAAGACATAATATTGATTTAAACACAGTTTTACTTCAATACTTTGCTTTTGTGCATATGGTTTAGTTGAGACATTTCGCTAGCCATACATGACATTTAGACATAGACATTTTAACATGATTGACCTTGATCATGCATTTACACAAGACATAATATTGATTTAAACACAGTTTTACTTCAATACTATGTTCTCGTGCATATGGTTTAGTTGACACATTTCGCTAGCCATACAGGACATTTTGACATAGACATTAGACATAGACATTTTAACATGATTGACATTGATCATGCATTTACACAAAACATAACGTTGATTTAAACACAGTTTTACTTCAATACTTTGTTTTTGTGCATTTCACCTATGGTTTAGTTGATGCGTTTTCACTAGCCATACATATCATTTAGGTTACACATTACATGATTTACATTGATCATGCATTTTGACATATTATTCAATACATTTGACAAATTCATTTATACATGGACAATTTACATTGTTGGTTTGGTTTGATTAAGTGATTAAGTAATGATGCGGGTGTAATATGATACAAGCATGGTGGATACGCCGCTGGTACTTCCTATATATAAGTGTTTGTATGGTATTACATGTCGTAGCATTATTTGAATCATTTCAGTTTGAGACATAGAACATTTTATGCAAATAACATATTTTTTTTCACAAGACATTGATTTACAAACAACTTAACTTATACAAACTCATTTTTACATGGTTATTCATTTAACCTTACATTATTTATACATATCATCTGATCTTATTGTTTTTCAAATGGTTTACAAAACAAAGCAAATAACAAGGTTCATGACTAAACATTTTCTCAAACATAAGTCATGAAACCTATTTTCACAAAACCTATGTATCTCACCGGCATTTTTATGCTGACGTACCATATTTTCACATGTGTTTTTCAGGAGATGTCGCATAAGTTGATCAAGATACACATAGGCAGACTTGGGCTTTAGTGACAATAAAAGATGCAAGACTAGTTAATTATGTTGTATTTCCTTGTTTGTTAAGACATTGTAACACTTCTAATGAATAAAACGAAACTTTAATTTCCATGGTTATGAAACATTAATTCTGTTACAACACTCCCCGATGTTTCCGCCACGTTTTGTATGTTCCACGTGGTCGGGGTGTGACAGAAAAGATGGTATCAGAGCCAATGGTTATAGGGAATTAGGTTATTAGTAATGCTTTGACCTAGTCTATAACCTTCTTAGGACCCTAACGCGAGTTTACTTGCGTTTAGTCATAAAACAATACCGTCACCTATCCTTAGGCGACGACCACAACAAGAACATAAATTTCAAAACCGCTTTGAAAACTAATCATCTGTTCTAGGATGATTGATTACTAGGTTTTGAACCCTCAATTGTAAGGTTTTGAACTCTCTGTTATATGGTTTTGAATCCCTTTGAATTTTCAAAATCTCGTCAAGGTTTTGGGTTTTAAATAATGTGAACACGTGCAAACTGGAAGGGTGAATGCCTGTATTCTGGGTTTTCTGTCTAGGCAAGCACTTCGTATACATCTCATCAGACGCGAGACCAGTTGTGCTTACCTGGGAATTCTTGGGATGAGTGTTCACTTATAGGCGAGCATGTCTTCAGTGATACATTAACAAGACCTGTTTACCTTGATTAGTCACCGTCTCATTTGTTTGCCTTAGGTAACAAACAAATGATCGCAATTTTCATGCGTTATCATTCTGTTTTGATTGTCCAAAAACCTTTCACCTGTTTCTCCCTATGCCTTTCTTTTCCTTCAAGAATGTCTCTTCATCATGATGACGCCCAGATATCCAAGCAGACTGCCAAATTTACCCAACGAATAGGCGAAGTAGTCCTGAAGGCTGTTGAATTGGCTACTGGCATGTATCGTCTCCAGGATGAAGCCACACAAGGATCACCAAGACAGGCAGGACCTAGTCAGGTGACAGCACCATCAGCCAATAAACCAATCGAGGAATCAAAGACCATGGATGAACGATCCCCTAAGAAGTCAAAGAAGCGAAAGGCTTCTCAGAACTTCGCCATGGTCGCTCACAATGGTAAAGCCGTCCCCAACCAACCAGCTCAACCCCCTGCTAGGTGTATATGGCTTTTCCTATGATGCCTACATCAAGGAACTATGTACCTTACAAACTACTTTTGTGATTTCTCTCTTTCAAATGATCGCTCATGTTTCCCTCGAACATTCTAAGTACTCGTTTCATTCTAAGAAACGAAGTACATGAAATATAGTGAACCTATGAGTAATCATGCTTTTTGCACATCAGTACCTTTGAATCCTTGGTTAGATAACTAAGGGTATTTTCAAATCTCATACCCATTACGTTTTGATTTTTCAGCATACACAGTACCAGTATTTCAAAACAATCTTCATGATCTCAAAACATTTCATATAGTTTGAAAACAATTTTTCTAGATACATTGTCTATGTTATTTCAAAAACATTGGCCATGTTATCAAAACCAACCTTTCAAATTTCAAAATATTTCATATAGTCTGAAGACAATATTAACACAATACATTTTCTTATCAAGTGCATGATTTCGAAAAGCATCATTCATGTCTTTCAAAAACCTTATACATAATTTCAAAATTCATCTCGCATGATTTTAAAACATTTTTGTAAATATATCTATCTAATACACCTACTTTATGATTTCAAAAATATTATATATAAGGTTTCAAAAACGTTAAACACATTTTTCTTAAAAGAACCCCATGCATAGTTTTCAAAAATATTTTCCTCATACATTGACTTAACCTTCAAATTCTGCTTCATATGTCGCCTTGACATATCAAGCATCTCAACTTCATAAGCATTCTTACTTCATGTTTTGACATAAGCACATCCAGTGCAAGGTTTCAAAACATCTTCAACTTCTAAAATCCATAGGGGATCTTTTTATCTTCACAATTAGATCCTTGTGGATGATATCATTCAAATCAGAGTCCTTAATTGGATTCCTTATGTACCTCAATTCGAACATTTCGGTTCCTAATAATCGAAATCGAATTTTCTTTTTGAATCTTTCTATCTTTATAGTTAGATTCTTGATAACGTTTAAAGTACCAAATGAAATCCGTTGAATGGATTCCTAGTGTGCTTTAAATGCATGTACGCAAGTAACAAGACAAATTAACAAACAATCTTTGTGGTTATATGACTATGTGTTTATGCATCTTGAGTTTTCATTTAAGTATTTTGTGTTTTTATACTCTGGATAATTCGTTATCCAAATCCTCGCAGGATCTTTCATATCTTCATATGAGGGATTCGTAGCAGGATAGTCAAAAGGTACTATCTTAATTCCTTAATGGGCTTCTATGTAATAGTTAAGACCCTTGGATTTTATAGTACTACTCCATGATTCATAAGAGACCCTTTTTAGTGGTCTAGTCAAAAGATTGATTCGCAATCTGGTTAAAGAATGACATCTAGTGATGTAGCTAGACAGACTCCTTGATAGTCTATTTAGATCATTTAATGATTTAAGTAAAAGGACTCTATGGCGGTCTAGTCACACTCATCACAGGATTGTTCATTTGGTTTTCCCCTGCGCATTATAAAATAGACTGTGTGAACTGTGCAAGGAATTGTCTAATTATGGAGGCCTACATAATTATGAAATTTAGTGCATAGAAAACCAGTAAGGTTTATTATGTGTAAGAACCGATAGTGACAACAATAACAAAATGAGAACGATGTAATGGAGGTACGGTGGACGCACCAATGACGCTTCATATACTTGTATATAAGTATCCCTCTTACATTGCAATCATGATGTTATTAAAGGTTACTAGAAGTTCAGAACCCTAACCAATGTTGTTTGATCTTTTCAACTTCATGTTTTAAACTCTTACAAGTTTCCTCTAAATAAATTTCGGGACGAAATTTCCTAAAGTAGGGGAGACTGTAACACCTGTGCCTCCACGGCCATCGAACAAATACCGAACCAATGAAATATTGTATTTCATACTTTGGATTTGTATTAATATGTGTATCATTTGCACATATCGATTCTTATTCGATTTCAAACTCTAAATCGCTTTCTGGAAGGTTATACGCGCACCAATGCGTAAATATAACCAGTTTAATGCAACAAACACTCCGGAATAGTGAAATAGGCTTAACATACCTTAAATAACCTTTACATAACTTAAATATAAGTTTTGGAAGGTTTGGTGTGGTGAAAGCAAAGTTAAATCGCTTACAGGGACTAAAGTTGACAAACTGCGAAAGTATGCCAATTTGAACTGTAACAGACCTTCCGGATCATGACCATAAGTTAAACATACCATAAATATCCTTTACATAGCTTAGAAATAGGCTTTGAGGTGTTCGGTATGCTAAAATAAACTTTTGTGTCATTCAGGGACTAAAAGCGTCAAAAAGTGCACAAGTTTGCATTTTTACGCGTAACTTACGTTCTGAATACATCCGGACTTCCAAAAATTTATGTAAGTATGACTATATTATGCTTTAGTGTTCGCCTTAAGAAAAATCCATTCGTCGCGTCATTTGGTTCGTTTTTCGCGCTTATGCGCATTCCGTCGTAATTAAGCGAACATCGCGTTCGTACGGCCAAACGAACCGACATCCGAGATATTTTTGAGCACATTTTAAGTTCCCTATATTTTAACTTCATTTTAGAGCTTTGAAATGGGGTTAACGGGCCTTAAACGTGTCGAAAATGGCCTAAATACAGTTCAGGGACCAAAAGTGTAATTCTGCCGAAATAGTGCCTAGCGGTGCGCTACACTTTAAGCGTAGCGGTGCGCTAGGGGTCTGCTGACCAGATTCAGAGTTTCTAAACAGCAGGCTGCAGCTGTTTTAACCTCACCCACAAGTTCCTAATTGCTTAGTCATGAAGATAAGGATCACTTTTAGGCACCATAAGGTTCCGACAAGTGTACGGCCTTGATCGTTTCCCCTTTTCCAAGAAACGATCTCAACGGTTACCCGAATACTATAAATACCCCAACACCCCAATGCAAAACTTACAAGAATTCTGATTTTGAGATCTCTAAGTTGAAACCATTGTTTCATACCTGAGTTCTTGAAGTCGGGATTAGCATTCGGGGACCCTGGGTTAGTATTCTTTCGTTCTTTTCCTTATTTTTACTGCTTTTCGAGTCCGAAAGTCAAACTTTGTTTGACTTTCAGCGTTGACCAGTAATGGTCAATGCGAAGTTCGTTTGAACTTCGCAACGTGAGTGTAATCACGTTGGTCATAGTCCTTTGGGACTATGCCCACTGATTACCACGTTGTCTAGAGTCGTAGGGTAGGCGATCTGATAAATCGCCTATACCTTCGAACTCGACCCATTTGGTCGATCATTAGGATCCGACCAAATACATTAGGTGGCCATAGTAGGTAGGGAATAACCTTCCGAGGTTATACCCTATGGTCACTTCGTTTAAGTAGTTGTATGATAGGTAGTTTATATGCCTTAGGTAAATTACCAGAATACCCTTTTCATGTATAATTGGTAATTTAGCATATGTAACCTAAACTTTTGCCACATAACTGATTATGTAACATGTTTAGGCATATAACACTTGTCATAGGGCTAGTTAGGCGTTCCGAACGCGTTTTACGCGAACGACACGTTAAAGTAGCATAAGCTTCCTAAACGGGTCGTAATGGGTCGTAGCCACTTAGGTTAAGTTTCATTTAGTATGTAGGCTTTGTTAAACCATATCATATGAGTTCCTACACTCATTTGGTTTACAAACCCTAATACTACCCAATCTTCCGATTTAGGTCCGGTTAATTAACATAGTTACCTATATTAGGTGCCGTTTGATTTCCGTGATCTCTAGCATTGTTTGGTTGTTACTCAAGGACTACTGAGCAATCTCAAGTGAGTACATAGACCCCTCTTTTACTGTTTTCCAAACTGTTTTGGGGTGGAACACATGTGCCTACTTGTTACTTTCATGCTTTCCTGTTTTCACATCATATACCTGCTATGTTCGTTAGTACATTATAGTACATCGTTTTACATTGACATTTTGTGCTATGTATGTATATAGCGTGCATACTTAGTGCATCGTTTTACATTGACATTTTATGCTATGTATGTCCATTGCGTGCATACTTAGTACATCATTTTCATCACATGCTTACATTTTGTTATGACATTTGGTTTGTTTAAATGGGACAATACATTCATTAACATTAGCTACGCCGTTCGTTAGTAGGTAGTGGTACCATAGGAATTGACAACTCCCGTTCCGGACATCCCAGGGAAAGGGGACAGAAAGGAATGACCGAATTCGATGATATTTACTCAGATAGACCTTTAATTTGTTTAAGGGTTTATCACCTCAGTCGCAAGGCTTGGATGTATGCATTGGAACAACACCGCATAAATGTTCATTATCAGTACAGCATGCATTTACACAAGACATAATATTGATTTAAACACAGTTTTACTTCAATACTTTGCTTTTGTGCATATGGTTTAGTTGAGACATTTCGCTAGCCATACATGACATTTAGACATAGACATTTTAACATGATTGACCTTGATCATGCATTTACACAAGACATAATATTGATTTAAACACAGTTTTACTTCAATACTTTGCTTTTGTGCATATGGTTTAGTTGAGACATTTCGCTAGCCATACATGACATTTAGACATAGACATTTTAACATGATTGACCTTGATCATGCATTTACACAAGACATAATATTGATTTAAACACAGTTTTACTTCAATACTATGTTCTCGTGCATATGGTTTAGTTGACACATTTCGCTAGCCATACAGGACATTTTGACATAGACATTAGACATAGACATTTTAACATGATTGACATTGATCATGCATTTACACAAAACATAACGTTGATTTAAACACAGTTTTACTTCAATACTTTGTTTTTGTGCATTTCACCTATGGTTTAGTTGATGCGTTTTCACTAGCCATACATATCATTTAGGTTACACATTACATGATTTACATTGATCATGCATTTTGACATATTATTCAATACATTTGACAAATTCATTTATACATAGACAATTTACATTGTTGGTTTGGTTTGATTAAGTGATTAAGTAATGATGCGGGTGTAATATGATACAAGCATGGTGGATACGCCGCTGGTACTTCCTATATATAAGTGTTTGTATGGTATTACATGTCGTAGCATTATTTGAATCATTTCAGTTTGAGACATAGAACATTTTATGCAAATAACATATTTTTTTTCACAAGACATTGATTTACAAACAACTTAACTTATACAAACTCATTTTTACATGGTTATTCATTTAACCTTACATTATTTATACATATCATCTGATCTTATTGTTTTTCAAATGGTTTACAAAACAAAGCAAATAACAAGGTTCATGACTAAACATTTTCTCAAACATAAGTCATGAAACATATTTTCACAAAACCTATGTATCTCACCGGCATTTTTATGCTGACGTACCATATTTTCACATGTGTTTTTCAGGAGATGTCGCATAAGATGATCAAGATACACATAGGCAGACTTGGGCTTTAGTGACAATAAAAGATGCAAGACTAGTTAATTATGTTGTATTTCCTTGTTTGTTAAGACATTGTAACACTTCTAATGAATAAAACGAAACTTTAATTTCCATGGTTATGAAACATTAATTCTGTTACAACACTCCCCGATGTTTCCGCCACGTTTTGTATGTTCCACGTGGTCGGGGTGTGACAATATGTGCGAAAATGTAAACTTATGCACTTTTTGACGCTTTTAGTCCTTATTGATCAAGAAAGTTTATTTTTGCGCACAAAACACCTCAAAGCCTATTTCTAAGCTACGTAAAGGATATTTAGGGCATATTTAACTTATGATCAAGTTCCAGAATGTTTGTTACAGTACAAATCGGTATACTTTCACAGTTTGTCGAAATTAGTCCCTGTAAGCGAATAAACTTGATTTCGGCATACCAAACCATCCAAAACTTATTTCTAAGTTATGTAAACGTTATTTAAGGTCTGTTAAGCCTATTTCACTATTCTGGAGTATTCGTTGCATTAAACTGGTTATATTTACGCATCAATGCGCGTATAACCTTCCAGAAAGCGATTTTAAGCATGAAATCGACCAAGAATTGATATGTGCAAACGATACACATATTTATACAAATCCCAAGTATGAAATACAATATTTCATTGGTTTTTTATTTGTTTGATGGTTGAAGTGACACAGGTGTCACAGTTATCATGGCCTTGATCTAATTCCAAGTATATATATTTATCCTTAAATATAAATATATGCTTTGATTCTCATACTTTGTTAAAACTAATATTTTTAACATT
The DNA here is from genome assembly GCA_030545235.1 of Helianthus tuberosus. Lineage (NCBI taxonomy): Eukaryota > Viridiplantae > Streptophyta > Magnoliopsida > Asterales > Asteraceae > Helianthus > Helianthus tuberosus. The sequence continues at coordinate 88,522,731 of CM060353.1, forward strand.
GTTCTTTTATAAGTATACATGTATATATACTTGTTTGAATACTTGTTCAATTCATCTATTTATTGATGTGTATTTTTGTAATTAGTGATTAAATTCATCCTTAGTGATTTTTAGGTTTTTTCGGAATTATATATAGTCATATATTTTTAAGATCTACTTGTAATATATATTTCTTGTATGATGATAAAATATATATTTTGGTTAATTGTCAGAATTAGTATATTTTTACTGAGCCTTGTTAATATGTACATTTTCATTCCTACATATATATACTTATAACTTGTCCGTTTGTCCGATTTGTCCCATACCATTGTCATGGGTATAAGTATATCTATTACTTGTGTTTTGTCCATGTATCCTTGTACACATATGTATATGTGTTTATGTGTATATATTTACTTGTTCATGTATTTGTCCCTTGAATGTGTAATGTATTATTTCACTTGATATTTAGTTAGACAAGTTACCTATATTCTTCTACTAAATATATTTAAACATCAAGAACAACAACTTTTCAAGAACATCAATTTCTTTCAAGAATATCAACTTATCAAGAGGTTTTAAGATATCAACTTTGCATGTTCATCCAAATTTTACAACATATCAAAGCTAAACAACTTTTATATACTTTTAAGATCAAAAATCATGAACATGGTGTTTATGAAAACATATAAAGTTCACAACACTTTAAAACTCATGTAGAAACCATTTAACAAGTTCATGATACTTTGTTGATGTAACTTACTAGATCTACACATACACTTTGTTAGACCTACTATTAATCATCATTTTTGCAAGTTAATCATCTTCACATCTTCCTCTACATCAAAGATTAACACAAGAACAATATGATTATTTAGAATATAGTATATTCTTTTGGGTTTTCATGTATTTTTAAGATTAGTTTCTTGATAATCAACTTGTACATATTAGATCTTCAAATATCAAGAAGTAAAATAAGATGTATTATGGACTTACTACAAGCACTAGTGGCTAGGGATGATCTTGAAGAAGAGAAGAAGAAGAAGAAGAAGAAGAAGAAGAAGAAGAAGAAGAAGAAGAAGAAGAAGAAGAAGAAGAAGAAGAAGAAGAAGAAGAAGAAGAAGAAGAAGCTCCAAATCCAAGAGAATAAGCTTCCTTGTGATGTTGCTTCCTTATAATCATCAAGTCCCTTTAGTCAACACAGTGTCATAGTTTCCATATCTTGAAAAATCATAACAAATCAACACTAGGTGGAAATGGTGTGGGCCCACCTAGGGCCGAAATTATGGGGGGATTGGGTATGAATTTTTTTATTAGTTTAATCTTTTAGGCATGTGTAAATATGTAGGTTAGATATTTATTTAGCTAGGGTTTTGATTAGAATTAATTAGGATGATTAGGATATTTAGTGAACTAAAATAGGGTTAGGATGTTAAATAATATTAACTAGTTCATTTGTGTAACATTACTTGGTAATTAATGTTTATATACCCTTAGGATAAATATAGTGCCCTTGACATCATTTATGATGATTAACATTATCCGATGATCACATGGTTTCCAACAACTATGAAATTGTAACCAGTTTATGGGAATTGTAGTTTGGTAAGCGGGATTTGAACAATTTATTACTTATGTATTTTCTGGAAAGTTATAATGTGTATACTTGTTTTCCCACTTAGAGTTTAGTATATGTTTCATGTTGGTCATGGTTTTATGTCCTATATGTGACGTTTCAGGGAGTACCGAAACTCTCCTAACATGAATAGTTAAACTAGATAATCTACCAACGGTAGTTTGTAAAGTTTTCGTCGTATCGCAACGTGGCGAATACGAACATGCAATATGCAAATGAATGCACTTTTTGAAGATTGCTAGACTTATGAAACTCACTCATATCGTAATTATGTCTAATTGATGTAATTGTATATTTAAATAGTGATTTAGTTATATGGAATTACCTGATAATTTGACATTTATCATACATACAATGCGTATAGCCATATACGTGTCGTATAGGTATGATGTATGAGGTTTTTAAGGAATATTACTGACTTTGTAGGGAGTTCAGTATGACAAAGTGACCCTATACGACGCATATAGGTCTATACGCATCGTATAAGATTTTGGTTGTTGAAACAATAATCCATATACGAGGTGTATAGCCCTATGCGCATCGTATAGGTCTAGAAATTATTTTTCAGCCAAGTATATGGGGACCATTTGATTCACATGAAAATTCACAAATAAAACAATCCAATCAATCATAATGTCATCTTCGGACATTAGTTATGTTTTTGGCAAAAACCTAAACTAGTCATACGTCTCTGAAAGCGTTTCCAGACTCGATGTTGAACGAGGCGAGGAAGAGGTTGTGTTTGTGATTCGTTCTAATGACGAGAGAATGTTGCCTTTATCGCTCGATTTGAACAAGGTAAAATATCTATATAAGATGTGATGTTATTTTGGCTACTAGAGTCTCACGCTTAAGTTGTTTTAGGAGTCCATAGATGAAGCTGAACTATCTTACGTGGCACAAAGCTATTTGCAATACGCATATGGGACTTTCCATTCACATGTGGAAGAACAACACAAGAACAAGTACGAGGAAGGTGCTAAACCTAGTAACCCAGTTAAATCAAGTGATCAACAACAATAACAAACAATGCACCTGCTCCGTGCAACTATAAAACAGTTCAACTCAGCTAACCCACTCACATTTACTGGGTCTGAAGGAGCTACTGGGCTCCTACAGTGGTTTGAGAGTCTCGAAATCACATTTCGTCATGTTCAATGCCCGAACGGGCGAAATGTTGAGTTTGCATCGAGTGTATTCCAGAAAAGAGCACTCACATGGTGGAACAGTGTGATGAGGGATATGGGTGCTGATGTGGCAATGACACAAACGTGGGAGGAGCTTCGAGCTCTTATGATGAAGTAGTTCTGCCCATGACACCAAGTAAGGGACCACGCAAGATAGATCATGGAAACATTGGTTGTATCACGTAACATCGGCTCCAATCATAGACAAATTCCAAAACTTACTTTCGAGCTTTTGAATCTCAGCTCTCGAACAATCCTTTCTCTCATAAATTCCTTTAACTCTTCCCATGATAAAGCATAAGCCACCTCGACACCTAGGTTTGCACTTGCAAGTTCCACCACGTGAGCGCTTCATCGATCAAGAGGCCAGTAGTATACATGACCTTTTGTTCGGGGGAACACTTGCTCATACGGATAATCGAATCCATCTTTTCAATCCATGGCACGAAAGCCACGGCACCTCCAGTGCCAACATAATTTAGTGGCTTGCAATCAAAAAAATTCTTATAGGTGCAACCTGAAATATATGTATACACGAATTATGAATGAACACATATTATACGCACAAATAGATTATTGAGAGAATTGTTTGCGCTGTCATAAAACAACTAAGTGTTACCAACAGAAGCATTTCCTCTCGTTGAGCCTCCGGGTCCTAGGCCACCCGATCCTCCGGTGCCTCCACTATGCTCCACGCGGTTGGTCTCATACTGGGCAATGGCTTGTGATATCCTTTCTTGTAAGAGTCACTCCAACTCTAGTTCAGTAGTGGGCATAGGGTTTGTCATACGGATTCGCGTAATCCTTCATTTTGGTGCCATGTTCTTATAGTATATATAACATATCGATGGAGATTAGACATATATTTAATAATAAATATTGTCAACTAAATATAATGCATCAATCATAGAATCCCACAATGGTATAAACAGCGTAGCTACATGATCACGAGTATATATATAAAAAAAGAAATGAACCACCATGATAATCATGTCAACTCATCCACATAAGTAATCACCACGCCATGATAACATAACATCCACAATAATAAGAAAAACAAAAAAGATTAATAACAACACGTCAAAAAGAAAATACCGAGTTTTATATATCATCGACAACTTGTTACATCATTTTTGTGAAAGAACAAAAAGGAGCTCGGGGCTACATCACCCCGAACGTACAAGTTCTATTAATATACAAAAGGGTAAAATTCTTCTTTCATGTAGAATCTTCTTGTACTTCAAGTTATCTTCTGATCTTTATTGATGTAACTTACTAGATCTACACATACACATACACTTTAAAACTCATGTAGACACTTTAAAACTCATGTAGAAACCATTTAACAAGTTCATGATACTTTATTGATGTAACTTACTAGATCTACACATACACTTTGTTAGACCTACTTTTAATCATCATTTTTGCAAGTTAATCATCTTCACATCTTCCTCTACATCAAAGATTAACACAAGAACAATATGATTATTTAGAGTATAGTATTTTCTTTTTGGTTTTCATGTATTTTTAAGATGATTTTCTTGATAATCAACTTGTATATTTTAGATCTTCACATATCAAGAAGTAAAATAAGATGTATTATGGACTTACTACAAGCACTAGTGGCTAGGGATGATCTTGAAGAAGAAGAAGAAGAAGAAGAAGAAGAAAAAGAAGAAGAAAAAGCTCCAAATCCAAGAGAATAAGCTTCCTTGTTGATCCCCAAATCCTGCAAACGCCTTTGATCTTCAAGAAAGACACTTGGAGATGTTGTTTAGGTTTCAAAAATGGGAGGATGATGGTGGTGGTTTGGTCGAAATTTAGAGACAGAATGAGAGGGTTTGTGTGTGTGTGTAAAGGTGAAAATGGTATGTGATATATATAAGGTGTTGTGATATTGCTTCCTTATAATCATCAAGTCCCCTTAGTCAACACAGTGCCATAGTTTCCATATCATGAAAAATCATAACAAATCAACACTAGGTGGAAATGGTGTGGGCCCACCTAGGGCCGAAATTATGGGGGGATAGGGTATGAGTTTTTTATTAGTTTAATCTTTTAGGCACGTGTAAATATGTAGGTTAGATATTTATTTAGCTAGGGTTTTGATTAGAATTAATTAGGATGATTAGGATATTTAGTGAACTAAAATAGGGTTTGGATGTTAAATAATATTAACTAGTTCATTTGTGTAACATTACTTGGTAATTAATGTTTATATACCCTTAGGATAAATATAGTGCCCTTGACATCATTTATGATGATTAACATTATCCGATGATCATATGGTTTCCAACAATTATGAAATTTTAACCGGTTTATGGGAATTGTAGTTTGGTAAGTGGCATTCGGACAATTTATTACTTATGTATTTTCTGGAAAGTTATAATGTGTATACTTGTTTTCCCACTTAGGGTTTAGTATATGTTTCATGTTGGTCATGGTTTTATGTCCTATATGTGACGTTTCAGGGAGTAACGGAACTCTCCTGACATGAATAGTTTAACTAGATAATCTACCAACGGTCGTTTGTAAAGTTTTCGTCGTATCGCAACGTGGCGAATACGAACATGTAATATGCAAATGAATTCACTTTTTGAAGATTGCTAGACTTATGAGACTCACTCATATCGTAATTATGTCTAATGCATGTAATTATAAATTTAAACAGTGATTTAGTTTTACGGAATTACCTAATAATTTGCCATTTATCACACATACGATGCGTATAGCCATATACGTGCCGTATAGGTATGATGTACGAGGTTTTTAAGGAATATTACTGACTTTCTAGGGAGTTCAGTATGAAAAAGTAACCCTATATGACGCATATAGGTCTATACGCATCGTATAAGATTTTGGTTGTTGAAACAATAAACCCTATACGACGCGTATAGCCCTATGCGCATTATATAGGTCTAGAAATTGTTATTTAACCAAGTATACGGGGACCATTTGATTCACATGAAGATTCAGAAATAAAATAATCTAATCAATCATGATGTCATCTTCGGACGTTAGTTATGTTTTTGGTAAAAACTTGAACTAGTCATACGTCTCTCTGAAAGCGTTTCTAGACTCGACGTTGAACGAGGTGAGGAAGAGGTTGTGTTTGTGATTCATTGTAATGACGGGAGAATGTTGCCTGTACCGCTCAATTTGAACCAGGTAAAATATCTATATAAGATGTGATGTTATTTTGGTTACGAGAGTCTCACCATTAAGTTGTTTTAGGAGTCCATACATGAAGCTGAACTATCTTACGTGGCATAAAGCTATTCGTAATACGCATACGGGACTTTCCATTCACATGTGGAAGAACAACACAAGAACAAGTACGAGGAAGGTGCTAAAGACTTCGAGGAAGGTGATAACGACTCCTAGGAAGGTGCTAACGACAGTAGAGGTATTGTTTGTTTTTCTAAAGACCAATGATTGGCTCCTTAATTACCAATGATTGGCTCATTTATTACCAATGATTGGCTAGCTAAAATGAGCCCTATATGACACATATAACACTATATGCATCGTATCCAAGGGTTGTCCAAATAACTGAAGGGGGTGTCCAATAACCAAACCCTATATATAACTCTTTTTATCTTTTTCTTTTCACCAGGAGATATAGTGTGGTTTAAGCTTTCTCCCAAAAGAAGTTTGACTAAAAGTGGGTGCAACAAAATTTCAATCACTTACATGATCACAAGTGGATATACCTCGTTTTAAAGATTTCAATAATGACATAAAAGCTTCGAGAATTTGTCACTGAATGTTGATATTATAATAAGGATTGTTTTCTAGACAACCCAAATGAATGTTCAAGACTGGAAATGATTACAACTGCCGCATCGCTAAACAATATAAACTATGCACAAAGAGTATATGTAGATTGTCCGGCTAGACAAGTTATGTCAGCACGGTTCTAGTACTCACCTAAACGACTAGTACAGGACTTAGAATTAGGTCCAACATCAAGGTTATACCAAGCCCCAAGTGGGAAAACAAGGATACATGTTAATACCTTCCGGAAGATATAGAAACACTAAAATTGTCTGATCCGAACCATGAAATAACAATTTTCAACAAATAAACAACAAAATTCTGCATGGTACGGTAAATACAAGATCCATAAATGATGTTAAACATCATAAACAACATCAAAAATGTTGAAAAAACTATAAGGATATATAAACACCAATTATCATACAAGTTACATAAGTTAACTTTTAACGATCCGTTAACGAAAGTAGCACGCGATTAAGCATCCGAGCACTAACTAGCCATATTTAATAAACTAGTTAACATTGTTTGGACAATATAAAGCTATTATACATCATCCTAAATCATAAAATACCATGATGAAGTTATACCATACATAACTTGCAAAATGGCAACAGTTAAACATGGAAACACTTAACAATTGCATCAAACAACAACCATACCCCCCCCCCTCTCATTCCAACTGCCACTCTCCATAGTGGCACCCACATGGGCTTATGCTTGGTCAAGAAAGTCAAAGATGCTTGTTTATTATCCAAAGGGTTGTAGTAAAGTGAACATTATATATCCATAAGTCCCAAAATCTTATCACTTCACTCCTAATCTCTCCCACAGACTAATAAACACACATAAACACTCTCCCAACTCCTTCAATTTTTGGCCAAGAAGAAGCTCCCAACCATCTTCATCTTTTAAGCATTTTTAAGACAAATCAAGTGTACTTCCATGAACAAAATGATGATCAAAGGTGCCTACAAGTGAAGGAAGTCTATTACCCACATCCAAGAGCTTTTATCCACTTCATCTTCATCATATTCTTTTTCATTTTACATCTTGTTCTTCCCTAGCCTTTTTGCTAGTAGTAAGTTTATCCTACACCATTTTAAGCTTCTTGTTTCATGTAGTTTATAAAAGTACAAGTATTCATCTTGAAGCTCACTTAAAAATACATGGTAAAACATAACTAAAACACTAAAAAAACTAACTTATATACTTGTTGTTGAAGTTGATTTTTGTTGTAGATCTAGTGTTGTTGTTGTATGGATAAATGATCTTGTTAAAAGTATAGATCTAACATATATATGTTTAGATCTAGCAAGATCCACCACAAAGAATGTTATGAACCTGAAAGGGATATTAAAATGTTTTTTTGGAATGTTTAATGGATGTCCCGAAAATCCAGATCAAACAACGATATCAAACGATCAACAAGGATGGGCGGACTCCAAACTTGATGATATTCAAGAAATCAAGAAGATGAAGATTTGAAGATTTGATGATTCAAATGCTTAAACTTGCATACAATAGATATTGTCTAATACAAGTTTCTAAAACAAGAGAACCAACACTAAGCCACTAATTCCATTAACTATTTATAGTAGGAGATTAGGGAGGAGGCTCCCTAAACCCTAGGCCCATTTACCCAACTAAGCCCACTCAAATATCCACTAATCCCTAAGCCCTCTAAATCACTTAGCTACTAATCCATAAACCTTCAATGGCCTAACAATCTCCCCCTAGGTTTACGGGATTAGTTGCTGCGTCGAACTAGAGGACCTGCCCAGAACTGGATTAGGATCAGCAAACAAGCAATTTCCAACGATGATTATAACAGCACTCGTCCAGGACTTCGCACATTCTTCATATTTGTCGTTGCAGCAAATTTGATCCAACGTGTCTGGTATGCGAATCGACAGGTTTTAAGAAACAACCGCAGCTTCAACCATCTTCGGATCATACGCCCAAAACTTGGAATTCTTGATAATTTTCTTAGCGAACTTTTGAAAGATGGGAGTTTCCTTTTCTTTGGCGGTCAGAGGCCAGATTGCCAGAGTTTAACCATTCTCTTGATGAAAAAGGGTTACAAACATCAGGGTTTTCTTCTGATCTTCGATTCAGTAGTCTTCATGGAAGGGAAATTGTTATTGACTTCCTTCTTAAGTTTAGCATGGAACATCCATCCTCTGCCTCTCTTGTTTTGATCAGAATCGGCCACACATTCTTGCCATTGTCGTACCTCCAGCTAGCGACCACATATCTGTTTTCCTCTTTATCGTAGAGGCTGGACCCTAACTCCATCACAAATCTATCTGGCCTCTGTGTAGGATCTTTGAGCTGCAAGTTTTCATCTAGAGGATTCAAATCCTGATTCTTCATCATAATCATTTGCTTGTCACACTGTCTCCTGTCACGCTTCTTGCTACTCTTCTTCTTTGGATTAGCAGCAAGATAGGCATTCAAGGTGGCTCCACGTTCTGTGTCTGCTGCTACATTTGCTATTGCTCTCTCTACAGAAATTTGTTCGGGCAGCTGATCTTATTGTTTGATCCCTGCTCAGAGATTGTGACTGAAGACAGGAAAGCAGGGTCTTGTTCTAGCGATGAAAACTGGGCTTCCATCATTTCAGTATCATGTTCGAATACAACCACTCTTCGTTGCAAACGTGCTACTTTTGCATCTCCATCATTATCACTATCACTTCATCCAACGACGTGTCCTTTCTCGGTTGCATAACATCGTGCAGCTTCATCATGTTCTATGAACCTAGCATCACCAGAGTTTTATTCTTCAAGCCTAACACCGCTCGAGCTTTCTAGAAGCGAGGGTGTTGCTTTAAAGACAAAATTTGAAGTCAATGTCAGGTTCTTGTGTGCAGTTTTCCTTTGTTGTAGCAGCAGGCTTTGGATCAATGGACATAGTAGGCTCTGGATCAGGAATAGGGCAAATAAAATCAGTATCAAGATCAATGTTGGTTCATTGGCTCATTATTCGAGCGGCTTCAATTTCAATTTGAACTCGATCACCAACGGTAGGTACGAATGGAGGGTTTCTGTCACTACCCTGCAAACTCAGCAGTAGAGCTACTAAGATCTCAGATGTAGTCTGAACTGGTACTCTAACGGCTTCATCAACCTTTTCAGATGCAATCACTTCCACTTCGTTGTCGGAGTCAGGTTCTTCTTCACTAGAGTCTGATTCTGAATCTGACTCAAGTGTCTCAGCTTTCACGTCAAACACGTGTATGTTGCACGTCATGTTCTTTGGTAACCGTGGCATTCAAAGGCTTTGGTTCAAAAAGAATAGAAACCTGCAAACCTTGTAATTTGAACAAGTGGTCCAAAGATAATGAGAGAATCCGTGATGATCAGAAGATGAGATTAATCCGAAACATGACTCGAAAGAGAGAATGATTGCCAATTAATAGTGTTTCGGATTGGGCCTGAGATCAAACGGCCAAGCCCCAACTCGGAACAATGGTCCGAATTATATTTGAGAGCAATGGGCCGGATCTGATTCGCTTTATCCACGACAGTGGGCCCCAATCCAAAACAGTGGGCCAGATTATTACTTTAATGATTTGCTTCTTCAAGACAGAAAACATATTTATCAAAATCAGCGATCCAACAAACCGAGCAACCTTTTGAGTATAGAATTATCAGTAACAGAACAAAATAAATCTATAATAGAATAATAATGCAAGGATAACATAGGGAGAACCTGTCATTGGATCAAAATCGTTTTCGAACATTTTTCAGCTCTTCGCTTACTTGGACTGGTCCACGCGATTGTTAATATGCTTGTCCACTTAAATCTAACGCCTAATCTTCAACTTTTAGCTTTGTGATACGTTTAAGGTAGAATTATAATATAACATCCATGAGTCCCATTCCAAGGCATACCCCCGCGATCAAGGTAAGCACAACAGTTCATCGTAGCAGGTGAGTATACTGAGATCATCCTTAAACTTTTCAACGCCAGACTTCCTGGTGAACAGGTCAGTACTTCCGTACAGTAGAAAGACCAGAGAAGTTTTTACGAGGGCGAGACAAATACCTTTAACGGTACGGATTTGGCTTTAATAGCACACAAAATTTTCTTTTTATTGAGATTTTCTTCCGTTTTCAGGTTTTGGCCCTTTTGTGGCTATTTTTGCAAGATATCCTGACTGTGCCCAGGTCTGCATATAGTCTGGATGCAACAGAGGGACAACCCTAATATCCCGGATGATTCATCAGCATAAGGACCCGAAACCTCAGACGTTGGCTATCTATCAACGCAGGATTTAAGACCATAAAATCATACACCGTTGGTATGTTACCCACGAGATGTCCAGTCCATTATGTTTATATCAGTTTGCCTCTTTTTGCTTTTCGAGCGTTAGACCTATCAACACATCGCAGTGGATCCTATCCTGTTCAGCTTCAAACCTTACATGTGTTAATCAAGTTCTTTAGCACGAAAATTCATTTCATTTCCCAACAACCTTTTCTCCCCCTCAAACAATGTGTATGTACATATATGTCTCTCTCCCCCCTAAATTTATGCATTACACTTCATGCGCAAATTTACTTATTTATTTTCACTAGTTTTTTTTTTGATCGCTCAGTCGTTGATACGCATCATTTTCAAAAGATCCACAAGCACATTGAATCTTGAGACGCTGACAGTTTTTGTAAAAAGGATCCGCTGAACTAACATCAGAGAGGATCTGTTTAAGTTTAACACATCTCTGTCATGGAAATCTTGAATAATGTACCCCTTGATCTCAATGTGCTTGGTTTTAGAGAAAAAGACAGGGTTTTGAAAAACTAGATAACGGTATCATTATCAAATAAAAGAAGTATAGTTAAAATAAGTCAAACCGTAATCCTTCAGCTAAAGTTGTATCCAAAGAACCTGGAGCGACAGGCAAATGCTGCAACATACTCTGCTTCCGTGGTGGAGAGAGATACAGTTTGCTGCTTCTTACACTTGCCAAGAGATGAGTCTGTTCCCCAAGGATTGGTACCCAGCTGATGTAGATTATCTATCCCTGTGTGTCCCTCCAAAGTTGCTGTCTGAAAAAGCAAATAAATCAAAGTTCGAATCTCTGGGATTGCCAGAGTTTGAGTTTAGGAGCTCCCCTCAGATATCTAAATATTCTTTTAACAATAATTAGATAAGAGAGTTAAAGATTAGCCTGACAACGAGCACACTAACAAACTGCAGACATGATGTCTGATCGGCTTGCAGTCAAGTGCATCTGTGAATCAATCATAGATCGACACACTGTCTGATTAACATAGCTTCCTTCAGGGTCCTCAAATAATAACGGCCACTCTTGCAATTTCGGGAGTTTATTGTCCCTGGGTCTATCATGCTGAAACTCACAAGAACGTCGTGAATGTATTTATTTTGGTGAAACAAGATTCCTTTACTGTTCTGACAAACTTGCAGACCCAAAAGCAAAACCTTTCTCACTTCTCCCAACGAGTGAATTACGAACTTCTTTCTCATCATCCAAAAGTACAAATGGCCTTTAGATGTGCCATTAATGCGTGAATCTTACCAAAATCCGGACCTTCAACTTGTTCAAAACCTTGAACTGCCAATCATGCCTTGTTTCTCACTATCACGTCGGGGTCATCTTGTTTGATTCTGAATAGTCATGAGGTGATGCCCCCTGATTTGTTGTGGGATCGCACACCAGCAGCTAGAGATTGAGAAACTTCTAGATATTATACCAGATTGCTCCCCCTCATTTGATGCAGTAGCGATGTTGATCACTAGTGGATCTACAATGCAATCTGAGGGAATTGCTCCCAGAAACAGAGAAGTTCCTTGAGCATTTGAGGGTCCTAAGGAAACTTCAGTGTTACGGACTGCACCATCAGGGATAGCTATTGCAGGTTCAGAAACCAGTTTCTGAATTTGGTCGAAGAACGAAATAGCGAGTCACTCTAGGTGAAGAGAATCTTCATTCCTATGTCGTGCATCTGTGATGCGCTCAACAGGTTGTCCTTTAGTTCCGGGAAACAATTAACATCTGAAAAGGGAAGAACTCCATAATTGACCGCGCTCTTCCTGGTGAAATTACTTTGGATTCTCCTTTGCGAAGTCGACACATCCCTCGTCGAATACTTTTATGTCATTCAACTGGACATGTCTCCCGTCATGTGCCTAGAACAACCACTATCAATAGATCAAAGTCTAAAGATAGCCCTCCATAGCCGTTCCTGCACAATCAGTGGAATCAGTTAGAAACTGGAACCCAGGCCATAGTGGACCTAAGTTGACCATCACTATCTGTGAATGAGACTTTGTTAAAGATCATCTGCCTCTTAACATCGCTTGTGGTTTTTGGCGATGAAGTGGATGTTGATGGTTGCGAACACGGAGACTGGCATCCAACAGGAGTTTTAGGCTTCCAATTTATGGTGTTTGAAACACTTCCATTTGGTGGAAAAACTTTTGTTTTTCTTTGAAACCTGTTTATATTTGAAAATTTTTGATTTTCCTGTTTTGCCAGATTCCAGTCTCTGTCTATGGCAACCCGAACTTTTAAGGTTAGAAACGTGATTCTAATTCCTCAAAATCCTCTTTCTTTCACGCTCATGTTATAGTAAACTGTTATCTAACTTTTTGTTTTCATAAACTTGTCGAATGTGAAACTATGTGGTTGTGACTAAGTATAGAGTTGGGTTCGTTTTAGTGGTTGGATTTCTTGATAAGGACCGCACATGAACCTTGGGCCGATATATATGTTTTTGGGCCGCAAGGGTATTGGATACACACACGCACGCGCGGCTTGTATGTGGGCCTCGGTTAGCCCATACATGCACATCGGACCAAACCAATTAAGCCCAATCCCCACTTAATCAGTAGGTATATGTAATTAGAGTAGAAGGCCCCAAACCTTTGTTTCTTTCCAATTATTTTGGCAGTCCAATCCTTTGGACTTAGGCCCAGTTCGATCAAAGTGAACAACCGCCCCTAAAGATCCTATATCTACTAGTTTACGTATCATGGTTGCTTATAAAAAAAACTCAAAACATAACCCTACTTCTCCTCTCTTGATTTACGAAGGCAGTAGAGACCCCCCCCCTAATCGGAACTCTTCTACCTTCGAAACATTATCTCTTGTGCCCTTGCAATTGACTGGTATGTTAACTTATTGTTTATGATTGGTTATTGGTGTGATGAGTATGATTATTGATATTTAAATATGTGTTGTTATGTTAGACTCATAGCATGATCATAGGGATTGCTTGTAAATATTACTAGACATGGTCATACACAAATTATCGATGATCTTGATCTGTGGTGATAAGAGGGTATTTGGCTAGTGATGTTAGTTGACAATCCGGAGTTTCGTATCACAGTTGCATGATTTCTAGAGTGAGGTGCGAGTGGTTTGTTTGTTGATAATTGTAATGTTAAACCCCATGGATATAGATTGATTTCATAAGAATGTCATATAAGTAATTTTATGATAGGATTGATATGCTAGAGGAATTCATAAACAATTGGATTTACATGCTATTTTTTGGACGCTATATGTAATCGGGAATTACAAATCAATCGGGTGGGCCTCACATACGTTGAATAAATTGGGTTGTGAAATAGTGTGGGTCAGTCGCACATGGGGGTCGGCTGGACTCCGAGGACATACATTGTTGATGCACAAAGAAATAAACAAACTGTGTTTGATTACACTATCAATATTGGCATGTCACACAATTAATTGGACCGATTAATTGGGAGTAGTTAAATGGACTAATTCATTTGGGCTTCACATGTAATCTGGGCCGAATTCTTTGGTAGATTACATACATGCTAGTTGAGTCATTATATGTTAAATGAACTAATAGAATCATGGGACTAATTTAATCATGATTGGGCCACATTAGTGTAACCTGATCACACCAAAGAAACAAAGGGGGCCGAGAGGTGTTAGGATCACATCAGGTTTGGGTATTAGGATAAAGGGCCGAAGTAATGTAGATGGGCCTAATTAACAGTGATGAAATATATTGTTTTGATTGTGTGCATAAATTACATTAGCAGGACATGATGAAATAGGGAATTAAATGGAGTAAATAACATAAAATATGTTTGGGCTTCATACACTAATCTGGGCTGAATGCATTGACAGATTGTATACATATTAGTTGGGTTATATGTGACGCTTTCTGTGCTACTCGATTTTTATACGCGAACAATTGCATGATGTACTTGGATGCAAACCTGATTAGATGTAATAGTTATAATAGGACGCGATTGACCCAAAGTTATTTTAGCAAGTAGACTATCTGCCGAGCTAATCAAGGTGAGTTCACACTCTTAAGGCATGGGATTCCCGATGGGTTGGGAATGGGATTAAGAAGCTAAGATGAAACCTGTATATTCAGCACTAATAGACTACATCTAAACCTGCGTATTCTCGGATTCGGAAGAATACGTACCTCCGTCCTCGGATTAGGAAGGACGCCTACACTAAACCTGCGTATTCTCGGATTGGGAAGAATACGTACCTCCGTCCTCGGATTGGGAAGGACGCCTACATTTAACCTGCGTATTCTCGGTTGGGTAGAATACGTACCTCCGTCCTCGGATTGGGAAGGACGCCAATATATAACTAGTCTAGTGGTTTACAACATGGGGTAGCCCCCTCTGATTATGGTTTGGAAAACAAGGAAAGCTGATTAACATATAGTTGCAAACAAACTCATGGTTTTTGAAACTACTTTAAAACGAACACCAACTGTGAACTCGCTCAACTTTGTTGTTGACTCGTTGTTACATGCCTTGCAGGTCGTTAGGTGTCTATGGAGCTTGCACGAGCAGGAGGAGTCGTTGTGGGACATGGACAGTTGTGTGCCATGTTGAACTTTCTAAACTTATAACTTATGTTTTGGTTTTTACGTTTTATGCTTCCGCTGTTTAATTTGAATTTGGTTAACTTGTTTTTTAACACCAATTATATTGTGTGGTTGAACTTTTATTTAATTTACTATATTGTTCAATATGATTGGTGGCTTGATCCTGGTCATGTCACGCCTCCTGCGGTGATACTCCGCTTGTGGAATTTGGGGGTGTAACACTGTCAGAAGGCCTTGCTTTGGGAGGTCCTTTTTTGATAAAGTGAAAGTGCATAGCCTTCTGATGATACGTGTTCCCAGAGTGGTGAGGATGATGAACACAATTTCTTGCAATATGTCCTGGAATTCCACAATTAAAACACGTTTGCCTTTTTGAGAAAAAGATATTTAGTTCTGCTTGTGTTATTCTCGAGAACTGAGCAAGTCTTTTCTTTTCATTCGACGCTGATTGCTTTTGTGCATGTGTGATCTTGGATGGACCCTGCTCACGGTTGTCAGCATGAGAGTAAATATCTGCAACTTTACCCTTCAGTTTTGGCTCAGTTTGCCTGAGACTTGGGTTTTCCTTTTGAACTTTCTTTTTCCGTTGCCTTCTGCTTTTACGTGAGCGTTTCTTCTTTGAGGGAACGAGTTCAGAAGATTTTGCTTCATTTGAAACAGTTTCTTCAGAGTCTGATTCCTTTGGATCACAAGTTGAATTATCTGTCGAATTTACTTCCACGTATTCCTTTTCCTTAGAAACTATATTCTCAGGAGTTTTGATAGAAAAGGTTTCCACAAATATATCTTCTTTAGTTTCATCATTTGAATCAACTGACGAATTAATTTCCACGGATCTCTTTTCCTCAATCTTCGAGATCCCATGAGTTTCTTCATAAATGGATTCTACGGAAATCTTTTCTTCAGCTTCATCAACCTCTGAGTCCTTAACATCGGCTGATTCTGGTTTCTTATGCGAAGAGCAGTCTATGTGTGAAACAGTTTGGCTCTCTTCGGACGATGCACTGCTCGATTCTGAGTATTTGCTACATTCAGAATTCTCAGAAGTACTACGCTCGTTGTCTGATGTACCAGAATCTGCAGCTTGACTGTCAGGTTCATCAGATGATCCCTCTTCATGAGTTTCTGATGTATCATCTGATGTTTCAGGCACACTAGAATAGTTGTCTGTACAATCAGAATGACTTTCTGAGTCACTTGAGACACAGATCTCAAGTTTATCAGTCGATACATCAGTTTTCCTTGTGAAAACATTTTCATTACGATCTAAAATCACAGCACCAGATTCATCAGTTCTAGTCGGAACACCATGAGCCTCAGCAAACGACGACATAACATAATTCCAAACGTCAAGATCATGATTGACAACATTCGAATTCTCAGCAACATCAGAATGTGGTTCATCGTCCACTGTGAACTGTTCTTCAACTGTTTCTGATTCTGCACATGAATTAGAACAATTAGTGTTATCAACAGAATCAGAATCTAACAAATTTTCTTCAATCTCCTCTGCGGTTCTTTCAACTGCTTCTATTCTTTAACAGGTTCTGCTTCTTTTCTCATTTTGGTTTCAGTTTCTTTTACCTACTCGGATTTTCCAGCTGATTCATTTGAAAATTTTTCATTTTCATTTTTAACAAAATTCAATGGTTTCTTGAAATCAGCAGTTTGGCTATTTTTAAATTTTGATGGTTCGTATGGGACATAATCACTAGGTTTGCCATACATCATTTTATCATAATTTTCCATCTCCTGCTCAGTAATAGGCAGTCTGGAGTAATTATGATTATATGGTGGCGGAACATGTGTGTATCCCAATCCCTTTCCCTTATTTTCTTTATAAGTAAGTTGCACATTGCACATATTACGAACAATATCACTGGAAGTATCAAACCTTTTGATGTTTAACTCATTTTGTTTGTACTTTCCAGTGAGAAGTTCCAGCTCAGCTCTCACAGAGTCGCATTCTAATGTTTTAACTGTGAGCCTGTGTTTATAGTCGTGAACCCAACATTGTTGTTGATTCACGTCTCTGTGCAGCTGAGCTATATCCTTCTTGAGTGCTTCAATCTTTTCATAGAGAACTTTATTGTTCTCTCGAAGACTGATGCACTTTCTCATAATACTGTTGTAATCAGTGATCAATGTTGAGTTTTGTGATCTCAGAAAAGCAACTTTCTTTCTACAGTGCTCGGAACATAAAAGAGAGTTTAGCGTTTCAGAAAGTGATTTCGGTTCTTCAGTTTGGGCTACTTCATTGAGATGAGATCATGTCGATTGTGGGGCCTTCTCATCAGATGATGTAGCAGCCACGGGTAAAGATGAGGGAATCTGAGTGGCGTTGGGATGAGTAACAAATCGAGACGTAGCAATGGCCTTCTGACAGTTGGACATAGATGACGATGTGCTTGCGAGATTCTGACTCCTCTGCTTGTCCTCCTGGACATATTCAGTGACTAAGGAGATCACATCTTTTGTTTCTGTTTTAGAGTGATTATATGTTCCCATAATAACTGCAACACAATAGTCCCATGTCTTGCTACGTAGCAAACCGTATAGAAAAGCCCTATTAATCCTACCAAGTGTCACATTCAATCCGCTCTTCTCAATTTCAGAAAGCAGCTGGGTAAACCTACTGATCACGTCTTCTACGCTTTCACCCTCAATGTATCCGAACTCATCGAGTTGTTTCCAGACCAACACACGTTGAGAAACGCTGCTTGGAGAATTCATTGTTGAACCAAGCAATAACCCGCAAACTTGCTAACTCAATCACTTCGCAAACGAATGAACCCGCTTCCTGTACTGCTCGTCAAAAACCTGTTGAAACTTATACCGCAAAACAAAACGAGCCCCTTTTTTTAATTTTAAAAACCCTTCTTTCTTTTAACTTTTAATAATATAATAATTTTAATATTTAAATATTTTATATATAAAATTTTTAATTTAAATTAATTTTAAGATATATATAAAACGAAAAACTAATTAATATTATAATTATATTATATTATATTAATAAGTAAATAATTATTACCTAATGATTGTTATTATTAATATTATAATAATCCTAAAACGACAATTTAGAATGTCGTTTCTGTCTCTTCTTCGTAAAACCCTAAATTGTAAACTCAGCCGCCACGGAGATAATGAACGACGATGTGTGGTGACCGGCGATGATGACAGAGGATGACCTGATGATGATTATGAGTATATATCTCTAATGATGGTCTCATGATGAAATGATGATGTCGGATAAGATTGTGAGTATTTTAACAGTTTCTAACTGAATCACTGAAGCAAAATATGAAGATTTTTTGAAGAACGCAAAGAACACGATGAAGAACCCGAAGAACGCGATGAAGATCTTCAACAAAAATTCAAATTTTTCTGGAGTGTTTGATATCAAAATGGCTCTAATACGAATTGTAGGTCCCGAAAATCCGGATCAAACAACGATATCAAACAATCAACAAGGATGTGCGGATTCCAAACTTGATGATATTCAAGAAATCAAGAACAAGAAGATGAAGATTTGATGATTCAAATGCTTAAACTTGCACACAATAGATATTGTCTAATACAAGTTTCTAAAACAAGAGAACCAACACTAAGCCCCTAATTCCATTAACTATTTATAGTAGGAGATTAGGGAGGAGGCTCCCTAAACCCTAGGCCCATTTACCCAACTAAGCCCACTCTAATATCCACTAATCCCTAAGCCCTCTAAATTACTTAGCTACTAATCCATAAACCTTCAAGGGCCTAACAATTAACATGTAAAAATATGTAAGAATCATATTAATGGGTTTTGATCTTGAAAAAGTATAAAACAAAGTTTAATATAAACCTATTAAAAGTAATGATGAACATGAAAAAGTTATAGATCTAAAAGATTAAAAGTTGTTTACAGGTTCATAAGTTTATTGTTGAGATATTTCATATATAAAGTTCTTGTTGAGTTTTGGATGATCTTGATGATCTAAAAATTGATTTAAACATGTTTATAAAACACGAGAAAAGTTCATATTTTAGGGGAAACTTTGGAAAAATTTACAAGTTAAAATGGTCTAAAACACTAAACATAAGTTTCCAAAGTTTTGGGTGAAAAATGTAAGTCTTGGAAACTAAGGATTTTCATAAATTGAAAATGGGTATTTATATATATTTTAGGAGGATATATATATATATATATATATATATATATATGTGTGTGTGTGTGTGTGTATAGTAGAAGGTTCAAATGAGAAGAATTTTTTTGTAAGAATAAAAAAAGAAGAAATTTCAACCAATAAAAATGTTCATTTTACTTCATTTAATTATTGTATTTAATATTAGTGTAAGGGTAGATTGGTAAACTTAGATAAATCATTAATTGGTAGTTTTCCTTTTTAATAGCTAACTACATTAAATTTGTAACTTATTTTCAAAAAAAAAAATATTTTTTAAAGAAGAAAAAAATTAATTTAAAGTGGAGGATAAATTACGAGGTGTGTAGGATGAATTACGAGCTGTGTAGAAAAAAATTCAACACGTGTAGGATAAATTTTGATGTGTATAGGCAAAAATTTTTGTGTGGAGGATGATAGTCTTTATAACTAATTAACTAGTCAAAGATAATAATAAATGAGACAAGAGAAAAAGTATTCAATGTTTTACAATTGTACCCTTTGTTCTTTTTCTTCTCAATTTAATTTTATTCTCAAATGAACCTCCCTATATATATATATTAGAAACCACACAAATATGTGATTATGTGTATATATTTAGTGTAAATATAGAAATTTATATTTGACTAAATACCCTCAAAATACATATACAAAAGTACACATGGAAAAATCATCAAGTATACATATAATTACCCATACATGGGTACATGGACAATATACAAGGAAAATAAATATATACCTTTTACATCCTTGACATATATATGTGTGTGGCAGCAAAGAGTATATATATTAAAATCGACTCGGTAAATTATATTAATATTTGGACAAGTGTGACAATATATATAATTTACCCACAAGAAAATATATATATTAACTTACCGACACGCCTTAAAAAAGTATTATTTTTAAGAAACCGAACAAGATATATATACATCTCACAAGTTAATTGTTGGTGCATAATGACTATTGCCTACGTCTTGGTGTCGTGTCGTGTGTTTTATAGAATAGTATGACTTGTAATAGGTTGAATGTTAGTTTGTGTTTATTTTGTAATGTTGTCTCATTCGTACCGATGAGTGCCTCATCCATACGGATGAGCTAGTCCGTCTCAAATCACCTAACACATGTCTATAAATAGGTGTGAGGGGTTTGAGACTTAACAAGTTATTCACTCTGAAGCGAAGCTCTGTCAAAATTCAATCTTGTAATGTCATAATGTTAATAGTTAATGAAAATAGAGAAAATTGAAAAATTCTTGTGTTTCTACTTTTCTATCATGGATTCCGCACATTATAGTGAAGATTGGATATCATCGGGTGCTTAAAAGTCGATCAAACGATCCTAACATTAATAAATCCAGAAAAATATAAAAATGACGTAAGTGTTGAAATACAAGTATACAAGTATACTTACATGTATAAATATGTACACCATAACACACTTAATAAAATACAAAGATTACAAATAATATACATGTATAACCATATACATACAAATACGACATAAATACCTAACTCAAAAGTATACAAGGGAATTGAATATCACCGGTACAGTGGTTCATATTGGTGGTTAGGAAATTTTAGAAACAAGAAAGTATGGGTTATGAGAATTCGAAGTTAGCAATCAAATTACGGTTCATGAGTGTATCGAAACGAGTATGGGAGCGCAAAACATAGATGTTTTGTTTCGTTTGGAGTGCTAGGAAGAATCAGAGTTTAATTCGATGGTTATACGCGATCAGTTCTATTCGTGGGTGAAGGTGTGAAGGCTAAAAGGTGTTAACGAATATGAAGAACCAAGATTTTATCAATACAAGAATCAAGAAACAAATAATTCAGGTTTGTCTATCTCAATCTGAATTTTGTATACATAAAAAAAAGAAAATTGAGCTAGTCAATTGGGAAGAAGAAGATCGAGTCCGATCGTAAAGAAGAAGCCAGTGAAGAAGGAATCATTCAAGTGATTCTAAGTGTGTTGTTGAAAGAATCAAGAAGTTGGTGATCATTGTTTTGGTTACTTTCCCATACGAAAGCAATAGGAATAAAAGGCGAGAGACTAAACAATTTTTCAGAATCCAGTTATCAAGTGAAGGCTGTTACGGGTTTTTTTTAATAAAAAACAAAGTGCTATGCAAAATAGAAAAAGAAGATGCAGTAAATGTAGGAAAAGAATGTTGATGCAGCGAATGCATGAGAAGACGATTGTAGATGTTGTGAATGCAAAGAAACACGATGATGCAGTGAGTGGAGAAATAGTGCAGTGAATGCAAAGGTGGAAACACTGAATGCAAAAAAGTTTTGAGTCAAGTGTGTGATTCGATAAGTGATGGCGATTGGTGAGACATCAAGAAGGTTTGTGTGATTTGGACCCATGAGTAAGAGGGTAGTCTATTTGTGAGGAGTCAAAGGAACGAAGAACCGTGTGAGGCGGAGATAACCTATGAAAGGTACAACACAACAATCCAGTGAGTGGCTCAGGTAAAAGTGAAGAATCTATGAGGGAAGCAATTAGTATAAAGAACCCCTTGTGTGAGACAATCATGAAGAATATAACTCAAGGAGAAGACACGCGTGTAAAGAATACAAATAATCTTGTGACTGGATCAGAAGAAGGAATTGTTATGTGATACAACGACATGAGAGATCCGAGTGAGTCAGATTATCTAAATATCTATGCGAGATGGATTTAATTCATGTGATCTGATGGAAGGAAAGTTAATCAAGACCGGGTGGAGTTCATGTTGAGACAACTACACAAGAAGATGTTCATGTGATACAAATCAAGTGCGATCAAGACTAGTGTGAAACAAAATGTTCATGTGAAGCATGGTTTGTGAGAAACATGGTTAGTGAGGAACAAGGTTCATGACGAGTAAGGTTCGTGAATAAGAAGATACATGTGAAGTGTTGGATAGCGAGGAGATTCAAGAAGATAGAACTGCTCGGAGTTCAAGACCTATAACAACTCAAGGATGTTTGTGATTAGGGGGTGAATGAAGTTTCTAATCCCTACACATCCTAAGTGTAAGGGTTGTTTATTAATTAGTTAAAAGATAGTTTACGTTGTAAATATATTAAGTTATCAAGTGCGAGGACTAGATAAAACAAAATGGAAGTTTATAACCTACAACTATAGAAAGGGACGCCTCCTAGAGACAACCATTCAGAAAGGGCGGCAACATCACAGGAAGGAAAAAACGTGTTGGTTCAAGAAGAGACATGTCCATTCAATCGTACTTCTTTAGTATCTATAAATAGGGTTTCAATTTTTCATTCAAATTCATCACATGTACAAAAACGTTTAGTTTATATTCAAGTTCGATTCATGTTCTAGAGATCAAAGATCAATTGAGACCAACACTAATGCTCAAAAGTAACACAATATAATCCCTTTTTATCTTATGTTTTTTTCTTATATATTGTGGAATGATAAATTCATGTGAATGTTGATGCTTGATTTCATGGAATATGACCTAATAGTTATATCACTGGAATCTATTTTTCTGTTTTGAGTAAATATCGAGGCTCTAAACCCAGGGAACTGAAATAATCCAACTCCTTTTGATCCTATACATTTGTTCCAGATATTCACATGCTTTCACATTTGATTATTATTAAATAAATTGGTTGTTATGCTCAATTCGAAAGTATATATTAAACCGGTTTTTACTACATAGTGCCTGATTTTGCCAAAAGGATTAATAGCCCAAATAATGTACCAAACTCTGTAAAGGTTGAGAAAGAGTTATATTCCATGTGTGTGATACCTCTCAACTGTAAGTATATTCTCTTTAAGCATCATACTTAGGTTAGGGTCAAATGTGTCCTATGGCAATTTAATGAACGGGCCAGGAAGTTGAAAAATGGGTTATGTTAATCAAGGACTGCAAATATCTTAATAAAATCTGGTTTTATTATTAGAAATGTTAACTTGTTTGAACAAAAAGAAATTCAGGTCAACCCAACCGACCCGTCTAACGAAAAAAGGACCCATTTTGAATTTGCAAGTGATTGAACTTTTCTATTCATGTTCAGTAGGATATAGTTGTTAGCGGAAGCCGTTATCGTCATCGTTGTCGTATTCCTGTTTGTGTGTGTTTTTGTACAGAGAATAGACAAAAACGAATTGGAATGATATGTTCTTGAATATCTTCTTGGTAAATGATAATGTTCAACATAATATTACATATATACATGACGGTTAATGTCATAACCGCCACTAAACTATACTAATATAATAATAATAATAATAATAATAATAATAATAATAATATTAATAAATTCCTAATGCTAAGTTTATATACTAATACCATCCCCTAAACTTAGCATCCGTAATGACTCGTCTCGTCTTCGTCGATGATAAAATGTCTTCTCTTTGAATTTATCATAATGCATCCAAAGATCTACCGTGAATTGTTTTGTGATGCCGAGTACGGTAATGTTATTGCTCATTTCCCATTTTGTCGCTGAAAGTCTTTGAACTGTCATTAATGCCAATTCAGTGCTGCTAAATCGTTATGTCGCTAATCTGTTTTTTGTTGCTAATAAACATTCTGTCGCTAATCTGTCTTCTGTCGCTATCTTTCTTCTTTTGTCACTAACTGTCGTCGCTAAAACTGGAAATCCATTCTTTTCTTTTTGTTCCCGCCATTCCTGCGTCCTTCTTTTCTTCATTTTAACATCCGATGATTCATTCTTAATCATGTGTTTCTGTCTTCTCATATCATTCTTGAAGAATAAAATGTTATGATTTCTGTCGACTATTTCCGTCACCGTTTCCGGTGATCGGTTCCGGTTGTATCCTTCGCTCTCTTCTTCTTCTTCGTGATCATCCTTTGTTTCCTTGTCTTTCACAAACACATTTTCTTCATTCTTTTTATCCAGAACATCTTCACGGGCCATCTCATCTCTTTCGGGATCGTCTTCTTCTTTCCGTGTTATTACTTCGCCTGCATCTCCGTTATCTTCGTGACGCCCCGATTCGTATTCCAGTAATGCAATTCCGTATTGCAATTCCATTATTGCAATCTCTTGTTTCAAGATTGCAATCGCGCGTAATCGGGGACTTATATAATCGGGTTCGTTGTTTATTTCTCGCCCGTTTCCTTGTCCGTTGTTCATCTTTATCATCCGTCTCTTCCCGGGATCGTGTAATTCCGATTGTGATTCTCTGTTTTCTAACCATGGGCTCTGATACCACGTGTTAGCGGAAGCCGTTATCGTCATCGTTGTCGTATTCCTGTTTGTGTGTGTGTTTGTACAGAGAATAGACAAAAACGAATTGGAATGATATGTTCTTGAATATCTTCTTGGTAAATGATAATGTTCAACATAATATTACATATATACATGCCGGTTAATGTCATAACCGCCACTAAACTAAACTAGTATAATAATAATAATAATAATAATAATAATAATAATAATAATAATAATAATAATAATAATAATAATAATAATAATAATAAATTCCTAATGCTAAGTTTATATACTAAGGGGCTGTTTGTTTGCCTCTGAATGATTTCATTAAGAGATGCACCTCTGAATCGGTCAGAGGCATATGTGTTTGGTTCACTAAAGAGCCCACCTCTTAATGGTTCCATTCAGACTGAATGATTCAGCAACTTTTAAACACTGAATGAAACTTTTGACACTCATACCCCTTTCTTGCCATGACAAAACAAGCAGCCTCCTTTGCACCACCAATCCTTTCAACGTACTGCTTTTCAAACTCAAATTCAGAACCTGACCCATCGGCCCGAATCCATCGGAAGCTGACCCATCGGCCCGAATCCACAGTGGAAGCATCGGATTCGTCACACTCCGGAATCGTTGCTGGTGGAATACGGTGGCGACGAGTAGGGCTCGACGGAGCAGAGGCGGCAAAAAGGTGGGGGTTTGGTTGTCGGGTGATGTTCTGTGACGATGGTGTAGGTCGGAGGAGGTGCGGGTTTGGTTCAGGTTGCTGTTGGTGAGGGTGGATGTTTAATGGTGGTGGAGGGCAGGTATGGCGGTTAGAGGTGAGTGGTGAGGGTGGATGTTTAATGGTGGTGGAGGGCAGGTATGCGGGTTTGGTTCAGAAGCATATGAAGAACAAGAAGAGGAGAATTAGGGTTAAAGTGAAGAAGAAGAAGAAGAAGCAGTTGGGTATTTTGTTTTGTTCAGGGGTAAAAATGTCATTTTACACATTATTCAGATGTGCAACCAAACAACGTTTTATTGGTTCAGGACTTACTGGTTCAGACCCTCTTACCCATTCAGACCTCTTATTCATTCAGCACTTATTGGTTTAGATGTTGCCAAACAGCCCCTAATAATAGTTGCTTGTATTTTCAATTAGGGTATTAGATGTCTTTATGCTATTAACATTAGAATAGTTTGTTAATTGTGTTCACAACATTTAGTTCCAAAGTCAACATAAACTGAACTGAGATATGTTGTATGCATGTTATTTAGCTATAACCTTTTAGTGTTTTAAGTGTCGATTCTAAGCCTGGCTAAAGCAACATGGTTGACAACAATAAAATATCCAAAAGGCCCCCATTTTATTTCACATTATAATAGGTTGACCACAAATGAGTTGACCATAATGGAACAAACTTCTTGTGCAAACAGGAAAACAACGTATTAAGAGTCAAACAAGTAGAAATAATACACACACTTTTAAAAAACACTTTTTGGCATGCTCATTTATTTCATGTGTTTAGCTTATATAGTTCCTATAACACTGTTACAATACATATATCAAAACACTCAACTGGTCAAAGTTTATGGTTGGTGATGATCATATGATTCTCAAAGTATTTCAAAATCATATGCCCCTTTCTTCTTTGGTATACATTTCTTCTTTGGTATACAAATATCAGCTGCTTCTGATGATTCGAAACCTGTCTTCAACCTTCTTCGTATATGCATTTACAAACTGCAAAAAGAGCAGAGATATTTATGCCTATAGTTAATTAAAATTTCACAAACCTCAAGTACATAAAGTAAGAGATTTTGAAAACATGAATGTTGATTAATGTTGTGTTGTTCACACATTTTTAAAGTTTAAGCGCAACATAAATCCATTAGGCTTACTAGTTTTCAAAGAAAAAAGATTATGAATATCTTTTGAATATAAATATGCACAGTTTGAAGTTTTGGACCATGGTTTTGTTAAATACCTCAAAATCTAATTGTGTCTTTGTTGTATGGACTCTTGCGTATCCAAATTCACTTATTCTTGATATGCTCCATCTACCAGCCTGAAATAAATGACATTCATGTTAATGAGCTTCTTAAAAACACAGACAACAAGTCAATAAGTCATGTATTCACCTTGGGAGGGAAGCTGTCTAGTTTAAATCCAGCCATCCCGATAATTGCATGAACAGGTGCTTCATAATTGTTGTTGTCATATGTGTCCACCCCATCTGCACCTTTCTTCGGCATTGCCTTACATTGGTTTCTATAAACCGCACACGTCCTTTCATAGTTATGGACATGCCCAAACAAAACCAAGTCCACCTGGTACATACCAAGAGTTGGAAAAATACTTCAAATACATACAATTTAATTTAGCAAGGGAATTTTGCCTGTTTTGCAAGAAGATTAAAAAGATAGTAAAATCAGGTTCTCTATAGAAGTGTTGGTTATCCCATTTGCTCATTACAATCTACATCACACACACCATATGTGAAGCTTTGGCATCTATCTTGGCTACTTTATTTTGGTATTTTTTTCGATTGCGTAACATTGGTCCCAAAAGAAAGCATACGTCCAGTCTAACATGTGAACCCAAACAATATTTAAAGCTATTAATTTAGCAGACTATGGATTTAGAAGACATATATTGTGATAAAAAAAAAAGTCTTAGCATTTTATTTGCATGTTGAAGCACCATCATTTCACTTGATGATACCTTGTTTGTCAATAGCAAGGGCTCAACTTGTAGGAGAAATCTTGGATCAACACTTCCACAGCTAGAATACATTGGTCTATGCCTGGAAAAGATATCAACTATAAACAATTAGCTGAAATAAGAATCCATGAGAAATGATATTTCTAAGTTTGTTAATCTTTTGTATACATATATACACTCATATTTACCCTGTAAATATCACCCATGGAGTTCTTGATCGATCCACCGATGCCATGTCTTTGCTCATCCATTGATACTATCATGGGTAACGTATATCTCAATAATCACACACAATAATTATACTTGTTTTGATTCTTAAAGGATTAGTATTGAACCTGCTCTGAACTTTTGGACCAATCATGCTCAGTTGAAATAACTACAAAATGCACACTTCCTTGTTCAATGGAGTACCATGGCTTATCTTTTGCTGGTGTTGGCATTGGGAAATAACTCTCATAAGGTACACCACATTCTCCTCCAGAGTCTGGTGTGATGTATATAGAGCCTGAATTCACATAATCCCTAAAAGTTTCCACCTAATTATTAGTTTTACCATATTTGTAATGAAATGTAAATAATATTCTCGTAATTTAGAAACTCGTTCTTTAGACTAGTAATCCCATTACTAGTTTCTATTGAAATCAGGGTATGTAAGTGAATATGAATCATGTAATGTCTGAATTTAAGCATAATAGAAGTTATATTGTCCATACCTTTCATGATTTCCGATTGCAGTCATGTAAGATAATTTCGAAGCCACAGGACTAATAAGGTGAAGGAAGAAATCCCATTCTACCAGAAAACCTGTGGCATAACTTATGTCGCCAATGTGGAATATGGAATCTGCATTCCCAGACGAGACTTCATCAGCCATGGCTTGAACGACTGTTATTGATCCAGGCTATAAACATAGTTACACAAAAGTCATAAGTGTTTGTTTGGATCCATGTTCAAATTCCTATCATTTGTTATTTGTTTTCTTATTTGGTTGAATCTGTCCCCCTAAGGTGTTTGTTTTCTGGGCTTTGCTTCTTATCCAAAATGACATTTTACCTGAATATAATGTTCAACAGAAGCATCACGTGGGGCCTTGCCCATATCGCCAAATGCCAGAAACTTTAGTTCGTCTGATCCACCACTAGGCGGAGTCTTAAAGTAGATTCTTGCACTCCAACCCGCCGAATTGCTACAAAATGAAAATACAGATTATTTAAAATACCAGCTACATCTCGTCCCTCATGTCTTATATTAACTTAGCATTGGTAACCCATTTTATATATTTGATGAAAGCATTTGTTTACCTTCCATATCTGTAGGAGAACCCCGTTAAAGGTTTGAGGCCAGTCATTATCGCGGAATGAATGTATCCTGGATCATGCCAGCCAAAATCTTTTGCAGGGCTTGGTAGCCCAGAAGCTTGATTTGATAAAACATGAAAAAATAGATTAGTTAGTTCAACTTTATTGCCAAGCATATAAGATATCTCGTATATACTTGTTAGTAAAGAAAAATCAACACAATTCAAAGACTATATGCAGTCAATCTCTAGATAAAAATAATAGAGAAGGTATCTAATAAATGATGACCGGTTGTCTCTTAATCACGATCATTGGAAGATGAAAACACATGGAAAAGTTGGATATATCTTATATTGAGAACATACTGCACATGTTATCTTGGGAAAATGTAGTAACACGGGATGTTTCTGATTTCCCATTCATGTATTGAACTTGTTGTGGATTTTTGTCGCCGCTAACCCACGTTAATCTCATCTGCACACGAACCCATCAGTTAAATGCTACAAAAGCAAGCAATCTTTGTCTGAAATTTTAACTATTATTACTACATATTGTTTTGATTTTGAGATTCTATGTGAAAAGGAACCAGTAGATTCTATTTAAAAAGGAATCAGTTTAATCACATGTGGCTCTTAATAAAAGGTGCTTACTGATGTTCCTGTGGAGTCAACACTAGAGAGATGTCCATACAATGGCTTGTGTGGATTTGCAAACTCGAGTATGCTAGATTTAGCTAAAACACAAGGTGCCTGAAATCCAGCACCAAAGAAAACAAACTGGATACTAGTTCTAATGTTGATAACATGAAATGTGATTGATGCACTGCATGTTGTCACCAAACATTTGCCCCTCTGATCAAATTTTTTACATTCCTTCTTCTTACAACCAATATAGCCCGGATCGTTGCTAACATATTGTGCCTGCATTTAATCATTATATTGTTAGCATCCTAGTATTAATTTTACAGTGTAACTCGTGTCTCATTAAGTGAAATATTAAACTTTCTGTAAAGAGTACGTTTCTTGGATTCATGCAGTTTTACTTTCATGGAAGTCATATATATTATCTCAAGCCTCCCAGTTACATCACCGCGACATGACCATAACAATGCTAAACAACTACAAATAATCGTAGACTCTATAACAGGAAATCAGCAAATGACTATCTATGCAATGTGGATTATCGCATAAAACACATGAATATAAAGTATTTCTCTCTCATTTTAGTGATCCGAATTCATGAATCAATAATAGTGTTGGATAATACTAAATTTTATGTATTGAATACTGGAATGCCGTGTGAATTATCTACTTATAAATTTATAAGTATCCAGAAAAGCCTATAACTTATAAGAGATTGCACTAGAATGTTTATAGCTAATAGTTTTCAAACTATCAATAAATATATATAGCAAAGTAGAGACAGGGAACTATAGATATGTGGTATAGTAATCCAAGCAAAGAAAAATAATTTCAATACATTACAAATTCAAGTGTACTTGTCTACTATGTTTATCTTTTTTCACCGCCAATATTTATAAAAGAAAAAAAAAAAAACGCTTCATCAACATAAGCCTATGAGGCCCTTTTTCTAGCAATGTGGTCTAGGACCTAGAATAAAAGAAAAAAAAAGCTTCATCAACATAAGCCTATGAGGCCCTTTTTCTAGCAATGTGGTCTAGGACCTAGAAGATCAATATACCCAATGTGATGGATTCCTTTCAATTTCCAGGGGAGGCGAAGGATATGTATTTATTGGAATATGATGAGCAAACTATTATTACTAACTTTGTAACAAATGGTACATAAATGATAATTAGACTGTGGGGTATGGGGCTTGGGTTGGGGCGTGCGTTGGTTGAAAACGTCCAAGCTATCACCCCGGGTGGGCTTGGGTTGGGGTGTGGCCCAAGGGGCGGGAGTTTAAAGCGGGGCGTGGGGCGGGTCTATCAATATGACATGGCGGGTTCTCGTTGGCCAAACCAAACTAGCCGTTGGCCAACGGCTATGTTAAAAAAAATTATTATTTTTTCACTATAAATATCACACTTCTATTCCTTTTTTTACCACATTCAACCAAAATACACTCCACATCTTCTATAATCATCTCTTCCAACTCTTCTACAAAACGAAAAATGCATCCTCATAATCGTGGTTATGACCCGAACAACCCGCGGGCATTCCAAGAAAATCCTAACCCACCACCCAATCGTCCAATGCCTCGTCCATTTTTATTACACATCTCTATGTCCGATATGGCGGGTTATGCATCGTATCTCGGGAATCGTTTGTTTACTAACTTCCCACACACCGACGATTCTATACCTAGCCCGATTCCACAACGCCCATCAACCTTTCACCAACCTCCATCAACCTTTCCCAAATCGAAACCGTCCCCGAAACTCAACCACCCAACGATGGTCCTTCCGGATCCAAACCCATCAAAAAGAGAAGCCATAAGAAAAAAAACCGAGGCGGAGAAAGCACTTGAAACCGCCAAACGAAAACAACAAAGATGGGTCGTTAATGAAGAACTTGCATTGGCGAGGGCTTGGCTTCAACAATCTCAACATTCAACTTTAGGTATTTTTAAATATTTTGTAGCCCTTATTTTAATATTTATGGTTATTTTTTACATAACTTTGTAATATATTAAATTTTGTTTTTATTAAAATAGAAAATTCTCAACATCGAAGCCATTTGTGGGAAGCGATTAGTAAAGCATTCCATGAAGAAATGGAAAGGGAGCCTTATCGTGAAAATGATAGCTTATCCTCGAAGTGGAGCAAGATAAGCGGCCAACTTACAAAATTTAGTGCTTTTTTAAATAAAGCAAAGCAAAACCCAAAAAGTGGTGAAACCGAAGCCGACTTTGTGACAAATGCTTTGGTTACATTCAAAACAAATGTGGAGAGCGACTTCCGTTTCCTGCATTGTTGGGAGATTTGTAAGTTCCATCCAAAGTGGGCGAATATCCCCAGTGGTAGCGAAACTAACACGTCTTCCAAAAGGTCAAGGGCCTCGTCCCAAGCCCAATCTGATGCACGAGATCAAGAGTTTGAGGACCTTTTGGATGATTCGCCAAACCGGCCTGAATACGGAAGAGATGCCGCAAAAAGGCGCGCTCAAAAATCAAGATCGGGTACGACATCACCTTCAGTTGGGAGTTCGGGATCGCGTAGGGGAATATACAGCGATCAGTTGGATGACATTGCATGCAAGTTAGATACATTCAACGTATTCCAACAACAAATGGCCGAAATTCGGAAGAGCAAAGAAGCTAGGGATGCCCTGAAACAAAGACGAGATGATATGAAATTTCTAGCCCAGCCCATTGATCACCTAGAGGGTGAAGAGTTGGAACTAATGCTGGATACGAGAGAAGAGATAAAGAAAAAATATAAGCGTTAGGAATTTTTTTATGTAATTTTCTTTATTTAAAAAACATTAAAAAAATTAAATTTTTTGTTTTAAAAAATATAAACAGCCATTTGGGCTGGCCACGCCCCAAACCCCCGCCCCACCATACCGTCTTCAATGTGGGTCAGCCCAGCGAAGCCCCCAAGCCACGTGTCAACCCATGCCCCAAACCCCCGCCCTACCATACCCCACGGTCTTAGATAATGGTTTCCGATCTTGATGGGCGCTTCCTAAATATGGAGCTAAGAAGTGTCCAAAATTGAGCTAAATTTAATGAGATATCAATTATTAAAGTGTGATGATGGTGAAAAAAACTATGAGATGTCCCACATACGAAGATGAATAAACCTTGAATTGGTTGGCATATGGGCAGATGGGTATGGTTGTAAGACCCAAAGTAGATAAAAGAAAAGTTTCTGCTAGCCTTTGAACAGCAGTTTCATGAAGCATGGGAATGTAGACCGAAAATGTCTTCGGAAGGCTTTGGGAAGCTAAGCGATACACATAATAGAGAACTAGTGGAGCCTTTTAATAATGAAGAGGTGAAAGTGGCTATATGGGATTGTGGTTCGGATAAAGCACCAGGTCCGAACGAGATTAACTTTGCACTAATAAAGAAGTATTGGAAGGAGTTGGAGAAACAAATCATGGACATCATGGAGCAGTTTAACAAACACGGTTCAATCCATCGTAAGGTGGGTTCTTCCTTCATTGTGTTACTTTCTAAGATTTTCAACCCATTTCGCTAGTGGGTGTGATTAGCAAAATTATTTCCAAAGTGTTGGCAAATCGTTTAAAGAAAGTGGTGTCGAGTGTTGTCTCGAATGTACAATCGGCCTTCACAGAAAATAGAAATATGGGTTGGTGTCATTGTCAAGAAAAGCAAAAAAGAAACACTTTATTTTTATGGCCGACATCGCCAAGGCGTATGACTCGGTCAATTGGAAATTTCTAATTTCAGTCCTCGGCTACATGGGCATGCCATCAAGATGGCATCGATTGATAATGGGTATTCTTTTTTCGAGTAGGGCATCTGTCATAATAAACGATCACCATCAGGGGAGTTTCAATATAAGAGAGGCCTTCGACAACGAAACCCCTTCTTACCTTTCCTATTTATCATAGTAATGGAAGCGTTGCATCTCGAAAGCGATTAAGGAATGGTTTTCAAGGGAGTAAAACTTCCAAAGAGTGGATCGTATTCTCACATATCTTTTATGCGGACGATGTCGTTTTTATGGGTGAATGGTCAAAGGAAAATTTTGGTAATCTCAGGTAGATCTTAAGATTCTATATGGTCTTGGTTTGAAGGTAAATCAAAGAAAAAGTAATCTATATGGTATAGGTGTCGAAGAGCAAGAATTGATTCTCATGGCAAAAGAGTTAAAATGCAAGCATGGGAAATTTCCATTTGGTTATTTGGGGCTAAAAGTAGGGGCAAATATGAATAGGGTGGCGAATAGGAAGGATGTGATAAACACATTCAATAAAAAGCTAACAAAATGGAAGGCGAAGTTGTTATCCTTTGTCGGGAATATCATTTTGATAAAATCGGTACTTGGTAGCTTAGCTAATTATTATATGTCACTTTGTAAAGCACCAATGGAGGTATTTAGAACACTTGAAGGTATCCATAGAAAGTTTCTTTGGGGCCGGATGCAGTGGGGCGAAAAAGATAAGTTGGGTAAAATGGGATAAAATATTGGCGTCCAAAAAAACGGGAGGGCTCGGAGTAGGAAGTATAAAAGAGTTGAATATCGCCTTATTATTGAAAAGGTGGTGGTGTATGAAGTCAAATCCGAGACAGCTATGGGTAAAGGTCATAGACGCCATCTATCATAATACTAAAACATATACATCGATACCGGTTATCAAATCCAATGCGGGAGTATGGAAAAATATAGCTGAAATAGAGAAAGAGTTTGAAAGATATAGGGTCTCGGAAAATAACTAATTGTGTATAGTGTGGTGGAACGGGGGATGACACACTTTTCCGGATCGATGCATAGGCGGACGAGGGCACGTGAAAAGATAGTTTCTCATTAATGTTCCAAATGGCAAAAAAAATGTGACAGTGTCCAAATGGAAGACATGGAAAAGTTAAACAGTTTACTCACTAAACAAAAGATTCAAGACCAAAAAAAACAATTACTTTTGGATGAGCAGCAAGAGCCAGGATTCATGGTTAAAGAGGTAAGAAAGTTACTATCTTCGCAGCTAGATTTAATTGATACGATATGCGATTTTTGGTGGAATAAAATGGTTTCGCCAAAAATAAACATGTTTGTGTGGAGGGCACAGGACGGTAAAGTACATTCTACAATGGCACTAGTTAATAGAGGGTGGGCTTGCAAACAACATGTTTAGTTTGAGGCATCTCGGATGAGGACGCAACACATATTTAATTTGGTGCACAATGGCTAGATTAATATGGGGTTAAATTCTATGGTGGGTGAAACAAACAACAGATCAACATTGGAATACGGTCCAGGATATGCTACACAACATAAAGAGAATGAGTTGAATGGATAATCGAAAGAAACTCATACATGGGGTATTTTCATAAACCCTGTGGAGCATCTAGAATGTGCGTAATGGGAAAGTTTTTAACGGAAAGGATTGTAATCCGTTCAAATTCGTTGAAGAAATAAAGAGAAGACGTTCGAATGGGTAACGAATAGATCAAAGCTTATGTGCATATCATGGAGCGAATGGAGAAATTTCAGTTTTATGTTATATGTGTATGTTAAAGTAATGTTACGTTGGTGTATGTAGTAGTAATATGTAACAATCCTTCGTAGTATCTTGCTATGTTGGTTAGTTTGTTGTTTAATAAAGTTTTCTTTGTTTTGCCTCTAAAAAACTGTAACAAAAGGTCAACATATGTGTCAGTGGTGATACTCGAGGCTAGTTCGTTTGTCCACGGCAATACAACTAATTACTTCTTTGATTGTTTGTTATACACTAAGACAAAGAAAGAGATTAAATTTGTTTTACAGGACCATAGCTTGATCATTCTTTTTCTTCTACTTTTTTCATTACAAATATAACTCGTATCTAGACTAGTTTTAAAAGTTATTTCCTTCCATGTTGTATTTTGTTCTAATTGATATTAATTGTATCTCCTACAAAAGACAACTATGTTGGTGACTTGGTGCTTTAGCATCATCAAACCACTTTGGGTAATTGGAATTACTAAGAATGTGTGGAGTATGCGCTCAGATGTGGAGTATGCACTTGTGCAAGACTTTGTTGTATTTTGTGCATGACTATTGTAATTTCAGGAAGCAAGGAACTTGTAGGTCGAAGGGTCTCGTTCTCTTGGTAGGATCCAAGGGAGTTGGGCCTCTTTGCCGGGAATTTAGGGGCAACGCCGAGTTGAGGTCTTGGGTCTGCGTTCAGGTGTGGAGTATGCACTTGTGCAAGACTATTGTAATTTCAGGAAGCAAGAACCGGTAGGTTCGAGACAGAGACATTGCTCCCTTGGTAGGGATCCAAGGGAGTTGTGCCTCTTTGGGGGGAATTTATTGGCAACACCGAGGAGAGGTCTTGGGTCAACGTCCAGGTGGGAGTCTCACTGATGTAACTACGGTGGTGGGGTTCTACATCGAAATGCATCAAATTTGCAAGTAACCAATGAAGATAACATGGAAATGAAGGTTGCTACCGCGCTGCTACTTGGATAGCACCCTTGTACTTCGGTACCGACTTTGAACCTCGGTAACTATTATGCCCATAATTGTATAACCACCAACTGAAATATTGTGATGTTTTGACCTCATATAAATAGATATCATCTTGTCTAATATTAGTACCAATTTTCATAATTTGTTTTACAGAGAAAACCTCTCGTTCTTGAAAGAAACGTTCCATCTTATCTTATCTGATTAAGGAATTCATATACGAACTTCTTTAATCTGAAAAGAAATTACATGATTCACAAAGATAACTAAGTCATATGAACAGGGGCGGAGACAGCTTGTTAGCAGCCGTAGCACGGGCTACGGCTCAAAGTCGTGTTCGCAGTGTTTCGCAGTGTTAATTTTTTGTTTTTTTTTTTTCGATTTTATATAAAGGATACCCCTAAAAAAATACGAGGATACCCCTATAAATGATTTTATATGAATACACCGTATTTTTTTTTTTTTTTTTGGGATACCCCTGGTGTTAAATCTAGCTCCGCCACTGCATATGAAATACAAAACCTACAAACTACGGGTTGTGTGGCTTATTCAACCAATGAAGGGTTTTGGTTGAAAAAAGGTTACAAAATTTTATTAAGTGCCACCTAAATTTAAAGAGAAAATTCCATAAAGCAAGAATAAAGGTTCCGTAGGCAACAATTGAAGGAAGCATGAGAAATTCTTTAAATTCATATCATTAGAAAGGTGCCACGAAATCTTTGAGGGGATTTTGAAAAGTTGAAAGAGAGGATTCGGAACCATCTCAAATTGTTTCACTAAAAAACTAAGTAGAATGTTTATAGATATATATCTAGACAAATATATTCATAAATGTTGCAATTTCAAGAATCATGCTCATAAACTTTCTGGATAAGAATTAATCAATATTAGTAGAAAATATCCACCGAAATATATATGTAGAAGTTCTTATGGAATACTATATATAGGTGATGAAGCCTTACATTTTAATGCTACCAAAAGAAACTAATATTATAAATTTCAAGTTAATCCTTTTTCATTCCCGTTTTCTTATATAATAACTTTTCATCCAACCTTAAAATCTTGGTTTTTTTTAACCAATTTTATCAAACATCACAATTCAGAAAACGTTATCGAATCAACGCTATATAATTGTTAGTTTTTTTAGGGCTGGCAACAGGTAACCTATAGATAACCTGCTAAGACAAGATAACAAAAAAGTACACCATGTGATTTTTTACGTTTTTAAAAACAATCAAAATTTGAAAGTTAGGATTCATTATTTCTCCTTCTAGATGCATAAAATATACAAGTGTCTTATAGACATTGAATATAAAGTAGTTAAACGAGTCGTATTCATGTTTAAAAATTTTGTTGTTCGCGTTATCAGATACCTGTTAAACCTGCTAAAACACGATTTACAAGCTCTAGTTTTTTTTTTTTTTTCAAAAGAAAATCAAAGCATAGAATTCAAAACTTTTTGTACTACAACTTTATGCACTTTCTATCTTTATCAGTTATTTCATGTTATCCTACCTTTTCTTTCCACCACCAACCGCACTAGGCAGCTGTAACTTCAATGCCAACCATCCATGTGCCTCCATCAACGGATTTTGCATGCATCAACTGACCTTTCCATCTTTAGATTCACGCTCCCACCACAAACACATATGCAACCAAAAGTGTTTGTTCATACATGACTCTCATACGTTCCCATTTTTAAACATCAAATGTGATCAAAAGAATTTGACCCTCACACGTTCCCATCTATAAAGCGGCTACGATGTTGTACTTGTAATTCATCGGCAATAAACACGCTTGGGACCGTTGGTTTAATTTACTTCAACTAATTTGCGGTTGAAAATTTAGAAGTCTAACTACAAGAAAGTGACAACGTTTGGTTTACCTTTTAATAAAAATCTCTCTCGGCGGAAGGTCAACAAACTCGATCTCTCTATATAGTTTCGCCAATGCTAATTTATGTTCGTGCAAGTTTAAAACTTGTTTGTATGTTATATGAGACGAGACTGGAGACTCCTTTACGTTATATACATTTTTAGTCATGTGATATTAACCCATGTAGGATACTATACGTATAATTATGACGCTCCTCCACTGAAGAGATTTGCTACTAGCCCCCGTGTTAAACCGATAAACTTAAAACCTTAACTCACGTAAACGGTATACATAGTTTTAATTGCTAAGAAATGATGTAAGCAAGTAATTTCAAAATTGAAGAACACTGAGTTCTACTAATTTCATTATGTGCTCAACTGTATTAGATTATTCTTTAACCTTTATCTTAAGTCGACACCACCGATGGTTTGCGAAATCTTCCATATACTAATCTTCAATCATACAACTAATGAAGCTTCTAGTATACTAGTCACATTTACTCGTATTTAAATGGATATTAAAAGGGTTCAAGAAATTGTTGGTGTATTGTACAAAACTATTAAAAATGATTTAAGGTGTTTGAAAGTAAGTCTAGCCGCCATATACTAATATTGGGTTACTTTTATTTAGGTGGTTTG
The DNA here is from genome assembly GCA_030545235.1 of Helianthus tuberosus. Taxonomy (NCBI): domain Eukaryota; kingdom Viridiplantae; phylum Streptophyta; class Magnoliopsida; order Asterales; family Asteraceae; genus Helianthus; species Helianthus tuberosus. Next base: position 88,561,155 of record CM060353.1, read on the forward strand.
GTTTATTTATTTAATATTTTGGTTTATCGGGGTTTTTATTAGATATTTATCTAGCTGGTTTATTTTATTATTTAAAATTATAAGGTTTGAGATGGTTAGGGTAAATGTAAATTGTGTGTTTTATTTTATAATAATTATAAAGAGTCGAAGAAGTTGTTCAATCCGGTGTTATTGTATTCATTAAAGACTTGATTTTCCAAAAACACGGTGTATCATTACTCAAAACTATTTTTCTTGAATGACAAATTTTGATTACTGACGGACCACAGCAGTATTATCATTCCACCAGCAGAATCACCCGATCATATCCATCTTCACTAGGCATAATGCTTATACACCAATTCAGAAGAAAACCCAATAAATATGGAAAAAACCCCTTGTGAGAATCGAACTCAGGACTTATTGGTCCAAAGTCTTATCTCACCCTCAAGATACCTCTAGGATATAAAGGCATGGGTATTACTTAATTAAAACTATTAATCTCATCAAAACATTAAATTTTAATCTGACTTTTCTAAAGGTATTAGTGATACGCATTACCGACTCTTAGGCTAAAGGGTGTGAGGGTCATGGTTGGAACATGAATGGAAGGCTACATCACCCCCTTGATTGATCCACCATGGTTTGCATGGATTAAACCATGGCAACCATGGTCCTCCTTTCCATTTCTCAAGAAATCATTTCTTTTTTCTTTAGACAAATATAAATTAAAATAAATAAGAAGCTAGTGGTTTGGGTTATCACCACACACTTAGGGTAGTGGTTTTGGATGGTAGATTAGAGATGAGTGACATGACACTGACATAGAGGGTCATGAGGATCATAACCACACCCTATAGCGTTATGCACACACAAAACATTACTGAGCATTACAATATTGTGACATGATATCTTTCATATCATGCAAGGAAACTGTAATTGCGTATTGTGTATTGGCCTCGCAGGCAACCCTACTTGTATGCCTACATATATATGCGGTAATTTCCCAACTTTCCTTTTTAGGTCCTCGTTACCTACCCATGACAAATATGCGCCATAACCATTATACCATATGTTACTATTTTTGGTTTTAACGTCCAATAAGAAAGACACAAACGTTACATCCGAAGTGAAATTAAGCACTTCAATAATTAAAAAAGTGTATCACCATTGTGTATAAATTCGGAATTCCTTCCCTTGAACGTTTGGTTTTAGCATTAGTGACACCAGCAACATATGTCACATTGTCTACATTACTAATATTCTGGTCTAAACAAGCCAAGCTGCTTGCGAGTTACTCAAGATTAACCATCTAAAAGTTCAAATCAAAGTGAACCTAAATGAGCCAATGCCCAAGCTCTATCCTATAAAACTAAGTTTGTTTAATAAAGAAGTTCAAGACGAGCTTCCCTTGTCAAGCTCGAATAGATACATAACCTAAATCAGTTTACTTTTTACAAATTTGATTTAATATAATTAAAATATATGTTTATAATTTTATTCCTTTAATGTAGTTTTTCTATATAAAATTATGATAACACTAAGAAATAATATATATTCTTTATAAAAACTAAAATTGTATAGTTATAAAATATTATATATTTTACTTTCCAAATATAAATGAGTGAGCACGAGTTTAAAAAGTACTCAAGCTGTAGATTTGGATAAAATCAACTTTCTTATATACTAGTATAAACAAATATTTACCAACATACAAATAAAAGATTAAGTTAGTGTTTAGTATATAAGAATCAGGGGTGGAATGGAACTGATGATTACGTGATAATCAAGAAAAGAGTGTTTAGTTGTTCAATAGAATGGAATCACCCATTTCATAACGCATTTCATTCTCTCAAAATCAATCCATTCACCCTTGTGTTTTTTTTCATTCTATCCACTCTTGCACCATTCATCAACAACACAACAATCAACCACAAACACCCACCACTGATGTCATCGCCGCCACCCACAACCTGCCACCGGCTCCGTCGCCACCCCGACAACCACCGATGCCACCCACCCGCCACCGTTGCCACTCACCGCCGCCACCAACCGACAACGCCACTGGCCGCCGCCACCTACCACCACCGTCGACGCCACCAACCACCACTGTCGCCGCCACCCACCGCCACATCCTCTGCCGCCACCAACCAGCACCGACGGCCGTCTTCGCCACTGCCACCCACCATCAATACCCATCGTCGTCGCCTCCAATACCCATCGCCGTCACTGTCACCACCCACCACCGCCATCTATAACCACCCATAATCACTACCACCTATAACCACCCACAATCACTACCATCGACAACCACTACCACTCACCGCTGATTTTATTCCTTCGTTTTTCTTGTCTAATAAACAATACACAATAATAATTCATTTCGTTGACACATGTGAACCAAATAAGACATGGAATGGTAATGATCCATTGCATTCCCTCGTTCATTCCATTACTCTATACCAAACATACCCTAAGGTAGTGTTTTGTAATGCAGAAATGGGAGGCGGAATGAAATAGACTATTATGAGTGAATGCAAAAAATGTGTTTGTTTGGTTAAGGTAATGGAATCACCTACTATATAGGGCATTCTATTCTCTCAAATTCATTCGATCACACCCCTTGCTTTTATTTTATTTTATTCCCACTCCCACCTTTAACACTAACACTTCCCACCAACCACACAAGTAGCCACCCACCCATGCCCGCCACCACCACCCCGCACTGCTGCCAGGGGTGTCCAAACTGCTCGGCGCTCGAAGATCGTTCGACGATCGTTCGAAAAAGCTCGGAAATTTGCTCGTTCGATTCCTTGCTCGGTTAAAACCGAGCCGAGCAGCTCGGTTTGGTTTAAAAATGAACCGAGCACGAGCATAGGTACGCTCGCTCATCGCTCGTTCCGTTTCGATCGAATTTATTTTTATTATTATATATATTATTAAATATAATAAACGTGTAACATATCCAGCCCCTAGAATCCTCATATCTTCAGTTCAAAAAAAAAACCCTAATCCCTCTCAACTCTTCATTTTAAAAAAAAAGAGGTGTGTTTTATGTGTTTGAATTGATGTTATTGTATCAAAATTTATGTTTTGAATTCAATTTTTTATTGAAGATGTCTGGAATGACTTCAACACGTGTTTTTGAAATTATTTTTCATTTTAGATGTTCTTAAACATTAAACATTTGGATAACATTTTGTGTTTATTTTGGTGGGACTTTTTATGTTTGTATTTTGTTAAATTGTTAAAGTGTGTGTGAGACATATAAGTTGGTGAATTTTGGTGAATGAATGGCTGTGTAGGAATGCTAAATAAAACTGAGCAAAAGCGAACCGAACCGAACGGCTCGGTTCTAAACCGAACCGAGCACGAGCTTAAGATTTCCGATCGATTTACTAAAACCGAACCGAACCGAGCAGCTCGGTTTCAAACCGAACCGAACACGAGCAGACCTCCGTTCGGTTCGGTTCGGCTCATGAACACCCCTAACTGCTGCCACCTTACACCGTCGACCACTACTGGCGCCGTCGTCAACCATGCTGTCGTCGCCCGCCAACAACTGCTACCCTCCGTCACCGAACACCGGCGTCCGGCGCCACCACAACTAAACACCACCGCCAGCACCTACTAGCGCTGCCGCCACCAACCTACGTCGTCGACCACCAGCGCTGTCACCGACCATGTTGCCACCCCCGTCATCGCCACCCGCCACCGCCGACCATTTCCATCCACTGCTACCACCACAGAGCACCGACGCCACCGTCCCCACTACCGAGCACCACAACCCACCACCTCCGCCATCTGCTGCTACCACCCATCGACGCCGCCACCCTCTGCAACGGAACACTGACGCAGTTGCCGACCACCGCCACCCATCACCGATTTTATTCCTTCTACTTTGCCTAGCCTACCAAACTCTACAAGGTAATGATAAATTTCATTACAATGTGGTAACCAAACAAGACAATTGAACAGAATGATCCATTTCATTCCATTGACTATTTCATTACCTCATCTCTTCCATTACCTCATATCAAACAGAGCTAAGTCACTCTTTCAACAATTCATGTTACAAGTTTTGATAAAATAGCCTAACTTGTTATATTAATAAATAAAAAAACGTACTTAAAATAGTATGTCTTATATTTTTTAGATAAATACCAGGGCCATCTCTTGGGTCGGTCAACCCTTGCCATCATCTGAGGCCCAAATTTTCAAAGGGCCTGAAAGGTTTATATATATAGGGTAGGGTTCATGCGAGAACCACCTTTATTGCGAGAAACGCGAGAAACAACGTGAACACAACAAACCACCAAAAACCTAACACCCCCCAAACTAAATGCTAAAAGCTAACCCCCCCCCCCCCCCCCGAAAAAAAAACCTAAATGCTAAAAGCTAAATGCTCCACCACCGTAATTTTATTTTATTAATTCATTTCCCCTTAACAACAATTTTGGAATCAATTTTTTTTTTCCAACCGAGGTCAAAATTTTTTGAAAGTCATTGGAGACGGCTCTGATAAATACTAATATATCAACACCTTAAAATTAGATTGTAAAACTTCAATAAAAATTTATTAAAATCATGTATCAAAGATAAAAGATAATAAATCAAAATACTTAATAGTTAAGATTATTATTAAAAGAAAAAGAAAAAATAAAAACATAGTACAAAGATAAAGATGGAGAAAAAGATAACCGGGAATTAAAGAAAAGTCAACAAACTAAGTAGAGTTATTAACAGTTATTATTATTAATATTTAGTGACCTAAACGTGTCTCTCATATACAAAACGTACTTCCCATACGAGAGAGAGATTAATTTCGCTAATAGGGAGATGACTCATCAAGTTTGTGAGACGGAGAGGAGGCGTATGTTGTTGTTATTATTGTTATTATCCCATGAGATATGCATATTTTAGAAAGGATGAATAATAATTAAGATATTCACATGATTGTATATCGAGTAATAAAGCTTTACCTTTACAGGATAATGGCAGAGAAGAGGTAGGTCACTGAAATCACCAGTCTGCTCATAAAGAAGAAGGTTTTGAGGGCAAACATCAACACTGCATGCCATTTCAATACCTAATTATTTCTTCAAACTATACATACATACACAACACATATCAACACATGTATACTTACTCGGCATGCGATGGCGAAATCATACCAACCCAATCGCTTTTAGACGGAAGCAACACCCCGCTAACCGTGACCGTGACCATCTGGTCATCTTCAAGTGCAGATTTTGGACTTACATCTATTTCAATATACGGGTTCGGGTTCAAGCAATCTCCAAGTTTACGCCTGTTTAGCAGTCGAAAATGGGATATTCCAGTATAGTTCTGAAACCCGTCCAAGGTGTCCAACAAATTATTCGTAGACAATACTGGAGAAACCGAAGAAGAAGATGATGATCCATGATGAAAAAAAGAAAGCAAACAAGATAAGAAAAATGTAATCCACATTGAAGATTGTGGTGGGAATTTTATATATGGGTTCATAAATGTATGGCAGCTGCAAGTAATTATATACAAAGCGGCAAAATGTGAACCAGATGGCGTCTACAAGTCCAATTCTTTCTTAGGGTGCTTCACGAAAAAGCCAACTTTAAATCAATATCCCATTAATTAGTTAATTGATTTTGTGTAATTAAATGTTATTTAGCCCGTTTTTTTTTTCTTTTAAATATTATTCAAAACAATTTAAATTAAGGGGTGTTTGGTGTTGCGTTTTCAAAATGTATTATGCGTTTTCAAAATGGATTTTGCGTTTTCAAAACTGCGTTTTGAAAAAAACATGTAGGTCATGCTTCTCCAAAACTGCGTTTTGGAGGCATATAATCATTTTTTTCATCCAAACACATTTTTAAATTATTTATGTTTTAAAAACGCAATAATCAAATAATCACTTTAAAACGTAATCACAAACACCCTCTAACTATAAGTAAAAAAAGGGGATATCTTAACGAAAGTGAATTTTAAGATCTAAATATTCGAGGTGAATTTCAAAATAGAAACGGGAATGGTTGAATTTGTTGGCAATGTAATTAACTAGACTTAAATAAAAAATTTAATGTCGCTTGCATTTACAGTAGTATATGAAGATGTTTATAGAAGTGCGTTAGTTACGTTTTTTAAATGGATTGCAAGTGTTTTTTCTTTAGTGTAATTTCAATATTTGATTTTAATTCAAATAATTTGATGAAACTATTTGTCAAGATAGATATTATATATATATATTTATTAATTATTAATTATTAATTATTAACTAGATTTAAGCTCCCCGCGTTGCGGCGGGGCGTAAAACTTTGCCAAATAGCACTAATGTCACACCACCGTCAGCGACTACCAACACTGAGTCGATCCAGGAGTCGCGCGTTGAGACGAACTTGTCAAACGAAAAAAAAATTAATGTAAAACATTGAACCACACATGCATGTTGCGTCGTGTTAACTCGCATAATTTTGAACGAAACAAAAAAATGTTAAACGACAAACGTACGTCGCGCCGTCTTAACTCGCAAAATTTAGAACGAAACGTAAAACGAAAATTAGCGAAAGATGAAAAGTATAGGGACCAAAGTTGAAGGTAAAAATATTGTGAGGTTAAATTGAAAATAATGAAACTTTTGAGTTAAAAGTGAAAAAAAAAACAATTTATATGGGTTAAAATTGCAAAACATAAAAAGCTTTTGGGTTAAAGTTAAAAAATGATTTTTTTTTTTTTTTTTTGAAAACCCCCTAAACATAAATTACTAACACCTTATCCACAATTTTTCCTAGTTTATGGAATGTAAATGTAAATTTTTCATTTTTCATTTTTGTTTTTGTTTTTGCTTACTTTTCGGACTTCTAGTTGCTTGCTGACATAGTTTGTTGTTTGAAAAAATATATATTTAATTAGACGGTTGGAATATTATCTTTTGCGGCCTTTTTCAAGAAGAGAATTATTTATAACGAAAGGGGCCTAAAAGTTGGAAAATAGAATATGCTTTGCCGAATTTCACATAGTGTTCTCATTCCGTTGTCGTACGTTGTTCGTTACGCTTGTTTATGCTGTTGATTATGCTACAGCCTACACATGCTTTTGATCCTTCTTTTATTTAGCGTCTACGACTTTCCAATGTTTATATCTATTTATTTATTTGTGTTGGTATCTATAATTAGACATACCATTTATATATATTTTTGTTTAGATAATTCGTTTTAAGAAAACTTGATTCGAAATGTAATGGTTTACCTAACTGCAAAAATACAGATATGACTTTAATATTAACCATCTCAAGATAAGATGGTTTTATGAAAAAAAAATTATTAACCATCTCAAGATAATTAACAAAATGTCGTAACAAGGAACCTGAGATTATTAATAATACCTGCTTGTTGTAAAAATAAATACATGGAGATATAGTTTGGTTTCTTACATACTACACGATTTTATTAGTTTCTATTATACGAGCGGCCGGTTGCTTATATATACAACTTTAATTACACACTAGTTTAAGTTCTCGTGTGTTATACGGGTTGTGTCACAATAAATTATATTAACGCTCCGTTACTAAGTTCTATATTTTCGTCGCCAATACGTACACTAAATATCCACAGCAACTTAAATGCCCTAGATATGATTCAAGAAAAAAAAAAAAGAATTGTGGCAAGATCTAACCTGCCTGTTGATACAGTTTTGTGTGGATGTGGCTCGGTTCGGTTCGGCTCAAGACCGACGTCGCGACATTCCTCCGTCGTGCGCTCCAGAGATCGACACACGAAGCACGAAGAGCCGCGAACCGTCATCACCATGACATCACCATGACATCGTCATGATGATGTCATGACCTTTAAACTACATACATGCATGAATGTTGAAATGCATGAATCTGCCATGCAAATGTCTAGAGATTTCATGAATATTTGGCTTAGTATTTTGTTTTGGGCCAAGTTCTTCGTGAAAAATGAAATGGAATGTATACCAAGAACATACTTCAGCTATGGTTCTTCGTTGATTTTAGACATCACGAAGAATGTCCAGTCTTTCTTAGGTTTTGGTTCTTGTTGGGCCTTGTTTAGGCCCAGTACCTTTTTCGTAAGGTTGCAGACATTGTGGGTATATAAACATCTCTTGTAACACAGTTAGGGAAGAGAGCACACATATGAGAGTTTGAGAGTATTATATCTTGTCTCATTCTTGTAACCAAACTCTTCCAGATCTATACACATTTAAGATTTAAATGTTTAATCTTTGTTTTGTGTTTGTTCTCTCGCTCGGTTTGTGTTGCAACGAGGATTCCGCACTCGTTACGGCACCCGAAACAAGAAGTCATCGTAGTCCGACGATCCGTATCGGGACCTACAAGTGGTATCAGAGCGTAAGGCTCGATTTCTTGTTGGAAACCGAGTTTCCGGTGTGATTTTCGAGTGTGTTTTGTATAAAATCTCAGAAACTCAAATTTGTTTCATAAAATTCTGAATTTAAACTCGAAAATCGTTAGTTTTTGATGTTGTTTTTCGGATAAACGGGTTTGCCTTCCCAGCGAACCTTCACTATAGGGATGCGAGAGCGTCGGAGTTTCTTGGTCTCTCGGTCCATGATTTCTAGTGGCTTTTCCACGAAGTATAGAGTTTCGTTAACAAGCTCACCGGAAAAGTCACCGGAAGTGATAACTATGTTTGGTATACCAGCTTTTTGCTTTCAAAATTCAGTAACCTTATTCTGCTTTAAAAGGAAAGGTCTAACCAACCATTTAACGAAGAACCTATTTTGGCGAATTATCTTACTTATTTTGTCTCTTCCTAACGAAAAACCATTTTTCATCAGCTTTTCAATCTCACGAAACATTAAAATTTTGTCCTATTCAGGGAAAAAAAACAATTTGGTTTTTTTGTCTTTTATCATTCATACACAAAAGACATCCAACGAAAAACTGCTTTTTAATCTTTATTTTTCACGAAAGACTTGACATTTTTCGTGAGTTTAAATTAGGACAGTTTCAATTATTCGTAGGCTTTATATCTGATCTGTTATTAGTGGGCTGGTATCCAATAACGATCATTTATTCTTCGTGGACCTCCTTGGGCTAAAGTCTTTTGTAGGTTGGGCCTAATAAATCTTTTGGGCCATTCATTTTTTTTCGTGATATTGGGCTGAGAAACAATCACTCATTTGAGCTTTATTCTTCGTGGACTAGTGGCCTAATAAATACATTTCACGAATTGGATTTTGGGAATTGGATTTCGTGGAATTAATTAAACATCTATCGTGGATTATATATTTCACAGATTGTTAATCTTGGGCCAATTACTAATTCTTCGTGAGTATTAAGGAGCTAACAAAACATAAGTTTTTTTGTTTATTTTAAACAAATATTTGGTGAACATTAGCTTTCTTTCAATGGAAGGTTTTTCATGTGAACATAATTTCTTTGTAAACATAAGTTTGGTGTATATTTAATTTTTCGTGGGTGTCATTTTTTTTTGGGATGTTTGTGAGAATCATATTTTTCGTTAGTGTTACTGGGCCAAGGTCTTTCGTGTAAATCTTTTTTTCGTAGACATTAGTTTGTCGTGCAATTAGCCTTTCGTGGTTTTTGAAAGTTTGTGTTTCACAGTAGCATCACAGTTGGTTCATAGTTGTTTGTTCAATCAACATGAGTACAAATCCTTGGGATTGGAGTGATAGCTCGAGTACAAGCCAAGATCCTTCACAGTGGATCAAGAGGTTAATGCCTAAACAATCGATTACCGCTGGTCAATGGGCATGTGTTGTTAATCAAAATTAGAGTATTCAAAATCTTTTCTTAAGCGAGAGTGAAACTGGAAGCAACAATCGTCCACCAAAAGTAAAATTACATGAACGATTATTCATCATGGAAAAGTCGCTTTCATACGTATGTTCTAGGTCAAAATACCGAGTTGTGGACATGCTTTAGTACACCATATAATGAAGCTCTCGAAGAAGCAGGTTCCAATCCACTTACTTTGGCAGGAATGGGCGAAAGTGATAAGAAGGCTTATGATCTTGAGAAGAAAGCCTTTGTCATTCTTACTCAAGCACTTCATAGGGATATTTATCATCAATTCGCGTATTGTACAACTATAAAGAGTTTGTGGGACGTCTTGGAAGCTAGAGGAGAAGGAAATGTTGCAATAAGAAAGATCCGTCGTGATCTTTTAAAGAAGGAGTTTGAAGGATTTTTGTCCATGGAGAATGAAACACTAAACGACATGGCTACTCGGTTCTATCATTTTCTTAGTGAGATGCACTCATATAGGGTTAATGCTACACAACAAGAGATGGTCATGCGTTTTGCTGATGCTTTACCACCTAAATGGAGTTAATTCATTGAGTTGCTAAAGCATACCGGTGTTTTAGATACGCTCAGTATTTATGAATTTGTTCAAAAGCTTGAGAACAAGGATGAGGAAGAAATTCGAAAGGCAAAACGAATTCCAGTTCCACAAAACCCTAAGATGTACTTTGGAGGTATTAACACCGCTTTTAGTACCAATCAGCAACCGAAGCTTCAAACTGTGTTTATGTCCAATACAAATCCTTATGGACAACCATTTGATCCAAAAGCCTTTCTGCCACCACCCAAGCCAGCTCAATCATTTGGTTCTCTTACAAACCCTTATGGCGAACCATTTGATCCAAAAGCTTATCTTCCTTTCCCACAAGCTGTTCCACAACAAACCCATCAACAAGCTTCTCAACCAGCCCCTCAACTGGGAAATGGAGGAACTGTTTGTTATGCTAAGATTATCAATCACATCAAACATGTCCACAAAGAGGAATTTTCTGAAGATGATGATAGTTCTTGGTATAGCGGTAGTTCTGATGAGGAAAGCTCAAATGCGGGTGTTTATGGTTCGGATTCGGAGGTAAATGAAAACATTGATGCTGAGGTTGACAACTTACTGAAAGAAGCTGAGGAGCAGAGAGAAGCTAAGGAGCTGAAAAGCCAGAAATCTGTGCTGATAAAGAAAGTTGAGGTTACATCCAAGGATATGGAAAAGTTCTTCACCGAGGATGGAACTTTTTCTTATCAAACTGCCTTTATGGAAAATATTGCAGCTTCGACAAGTCAGGTTCACACTGAAACTCCTAGTATATGCAATGATTGTGTATAGTTGAAACATAAGCTTGAAGTAGTTACTAGTCACAATCAACGGCTGGTAGTTGATCTTTCAAAATGCAAGGAGGCAAATATGGCTTTAACTCGGAATGAAAAGAATTCAAATCTGTAATTGAAACTCTTAAGAAAAGTATGTATGAGTTAACAAAAACAGTTTTGAACAAACAAACGGGTATTAATAATTACATTAATATCATTGAGGAAACGAAAAAGGAGTTAGCCATTGCCAAATGCGAGCATGATGCTATCAAGCTCAAATTGGAGAGTTATTCTAACTCACGACATGTGCTTGATCACATCATCGAAGTTCAAAAGCCAAAAGGAGATGTCAAGTGCATTGGTTATAAATCGTGTCCACCACCGTTGAGACATAATTATACCAAATTGCCTGACGAGGAGGAAATGCCACGTTTTGAACCATCTGTACCTCTTAATCCCGAAGAGTTTGCAGCAGGATTAGGGTTCAAACCTGATATTTTCTCAAAGGAATCTGTAAAGACAAAAAATTCGTCATTTGTTACTAATCAAAGTCCCCCCATTATTGAGGATTATGATAGTTCAGATGACGAGTCGGATGAGGACAAACCTGAACAGTCAGAAATGGTAACAAAAGAGGAAAACATACCTCTCGAAAATCACATTCTTTGTGATCCACCTGCAAAACCGTTTGTGACTGCTACAATCAAACCAATTGAACCTTCTGCTGAGAGTGGTGAAAGCGTGAACTTGCTTTACATGTTGATTGGTTCTGATAAAATATACTCAGATAAATATTTCCCAATTAAAAATGTCAATCAATCCTTGATTGATAATGTTTTCGAGGGTTCTACTAGTAAGTTTTTGGGAAAGTCGAGCCCAGGAGTTGTAGTAACTCAGTGTGCTCCTATCCCAAAATCTGAAGTTATAAAGAAATACGGGAATAAAAAATTGCAACCATAAAACAATCAACAAGAGCAAAATCACACTACACAAGGAAAGGGAAAAGGCAAGCAAAGCCAAAACAAGAAGAAGGTTCAGAAGGTGAACTTCGTGAAATCCCGAGGGACTGATAAAATTGAATCTTTTGAAAACAAATCCAACACGGAGTTTGTTATACTAAGACAAATTTTGAAAAGAAACAGTCAAAACAATTACACACAAACTGTTGTGATGTAGGACTAAGTACCTCAAGATCACGAAGTTCATCATCAAGCTCTTACAATTATGATACTCCGAGGTTTGTTGAGCGGAGATCATGTTTGAATGTGGTAAGTATGGGCACATTGTCAGAAATTGTACATATCTCATGAAAGGAAAGGCAAAAGTTAATGCCCCCCATGGTAACAGTTACCATACAAGATCTGTTTCACCAAAACAGGAACCTCGTCTTTTAAAACAACAAGAAATGAAACAGAGAAAAGAAACAAAGAAAAGAAGTTGAGAAGGCTTTAAAACCAGAGGTTATCCAAAAACAGTCTATTAAATTAGAAGTTAAAAATGAAAAACAGAAACATATTTGGAAACCAAAATCGGTAACTGTTTCAAGGGGAGCTACATCAATTCCGAATCATCGGGAAATGGAAGTCACAATCCTCGATGATGACGGCCAACCAAAGTCTATGAAGGCTTGGGTCCCCCTCTCCAACTAATATCTAAGTGAGTGTGCAGGATGTTCCAGGAGGAACTATTGATAGTCTTAGTATTGTTGATATTGGAGCGTCCATACCCAAAATCGGCGACTTAAGGCTCCTGTATGATGTGAAAAGCATTAGGGGAGGTTATGGTTGCCTTTGATAGAGAGAGAAAAAGAAAAGAAGACAAAAATGTCTGGTGATTGAATGATAATAAAAGAATTTGCAAAACTTTGATAAAATGAAAAACATGCTAAAGTTTGATTGTTGAAGGATTTGATCGGGTCAAGAGGATAGATTCAAATGAAATGTACGCGCCTGCCGCACGTCTGAAGCTTTTCGAAGTTTCATGGCTTTTTCTTCCACATGAAGTTCAAAGTCTACAAGATAAACGTGCAGTGTGCATTTCTCCACGGTGTGATTGAAGAAAATGTATTTGTTGATCAAACCAACCGGGTGTGCGGATACCTTGGAGTGGACTGAACAACTGCACACTACTTCTAAATGAGAAAGACCTTCACCTTTGCTGGTGTAAAAGCATCTGGAAGACATCATGAATGGACCGACCAATGATGATGTGTATAAGCTTTCCCACATACTCCCTTGCCACTTACCAGCCAGACCCAGAGGTTTCTAATCTTTTTGTTGTGAAGAGATTCTCATTTAGTTGAAGTAGCTACAAAATCGACCTTGAAATCCACACCGGGTGGATATCCTGTTTGGGAGAGCACTCAGATTCCTGTCAATGCACGAAGTAGTAGCAGGATTACGGTTTTGAATTTCTAATATCTCATATCTTTGTCGATATTTAAGCTGCTTTATGAATTACTAACATCTCATACAACACTCTTTGACCAAAGACGTTGATCTTAAATATCACCTCACACGTGATTGTTTCAATATGAAACTCGTCAATGTTGTTTTGGTCCACACCGATTACCAACGTGCCAACTGATTGTTCCAAAATTCGATAAACATTTTTGATTAAATTAATTTTGGTAAACGACATCGAGGTAAAACATGAGTTAATTCACATCGGGAAATCGTTTTTGTGAATATTTTTCTTGAGAAAATCAAAAAAGATGTTTTTAAAAGTTTAAATTTACTTTTTGAATTTTAGGGGGAGTAATTTCCAAATCAGAAAAATACAAAAAACAATAGAAAAACAAAAATGAGTTTCCTAGCGAGAAAAAGAGAAAATGATAGTACATCAGTGGTCTGTCGAAACCTCTTTGAACTTAAAATGAGAAACGATAAGAAGCTGTATATAAGATGTATCGGTAGGCTCACAATCATTTTAAAGTGTGTAGGGTGATATAAACCTAAATCGACTGAAGACTGTGTGGGAACCACTCATTGGCATATGGTCTTGGTACCGAAATTTCGTTTGATAGATTGCCGAGGTTCTGAGATACGTGGTCTTTATGTTGTTTATCATCTGGGTATCATGGTTGTTTCTTTTACCGAAAAATAACGGGGACGCAAGTCAAGATCTTCCATGATACCATACATACGTGTACATATCATACAAACATGTATATAATACATGAAGCATACGACCGTCAGTAAGTGTTAAAAATATCACAGTCACCCCCGAATAAATGATTTTAAATCACATCTATCATCCAGAGTCAAGTTCGTCTCTTTGTCCGTACGATGGTACTAACCTGTTCACGGACTTGCTCTCATGCCCTGCATGCCTCGAATATCAAGTTCCCCATTAATAAGTGATTTAATCACATAGGGCTTGTATTCATCCTCAAATAAGTGAGTATCTCACATCATATACGTTGAAAACAGATGATAAATGGTATACTCACCAGTAAGATGAACTCTTGTGCATACCTTGATACGGGAATGTGTCGTGTGTGGATGAACACTGGTCGGTAACTATAAATCATACCTTAACGTATCCCCTAACCGCGAGTACATCTGATAAGTTGAGCTTAAGTGGAAAACAATACCGATAATCGTTATAGGATGCTTATCTAAATATTAACTAATTGAACAACAAGAGTGTTTTGGCGTGACCATTCATTGATATGATTCTCTTACCCTTGAAACTCGCAAAAAGAATGTCTGTAAATATTTATTTACTGCTTTACGTCTTTAAATTTGAAATATTCAAAAATACCAAAAAGATTTTAGGTGTTTTTTAATATAAATTTTATAAAAGCCAAAAATATTTTATTTCTCTTTTATTTTTGATTGACGGATGTTGGAACTCGATTTCTATCCTATCTAAAATCCTGATTGTAAGCCGGAAAACAATTGCATCTTCATAAACGGTCGAAGTTAACAAGTTTTGAAAGTTAAAGACTAAAATTGTTAAATTTTTAATCTTTCAAACTGTTTTCGGTCGGTGTTTAATTGAGAGTTGGTCTCATGTGTGTCATGTGCTGTTTGACTATATTCCAAGCGGTTGTTCTCATTACGCGTTTAGCTTTGTTGTGTGTGCAGATGCAGCATCCAAGCTAGCTAAAGGCAAAGAGAACGTGTTAGATGATAGGCTATGTAATGAAGACACGACATTGATGCAATCAGAGGATCAAAATGATCGAGTTGCAGCTGACCACTCATCAACACAAAAAGGATCTTCAGTATTGAAGATCAAAAGATTCACGAGCATCATTCAAGGGGGGAGTTTGTTGATACAATCCCTATTTGTGAAATGTGAAGACTTTGAAGATCCTACAAGATGAAGAGCGAACCTTCACCAGCAACATCCAACGGGGAGTTTGTTGATACATTTTTGTGTGGATGTGGCTCGGTTCGGTTCGGCTCAAGACCGACGTCGCGACATTCCTCCGTCGTGCGCCCCAGAGATCGACACACGAAGCACGAAGAGCCGCGAACCGTCATCACCATAACATCACCATGACATCACCATGATGATGTCATGATCTTTAAACTACATGCATGCATGAATGATGAAATGCATGAATCTTCCATGCAAATGTCTAGAGATTTCATGCATATTGGGCTTAGTATTTTGTTTTGGGCCAAGTTCTTTGTGATAAATGAAATGGAATGTATACGAAGAACATACTTCAGCTATGGTTCTTCGTTGATTTTAGACATCACGAAGAATGTCCAGTCTTTCGTAGGTTTTGGTTCTTCTTGGGCCTTTTTTAGGCCCAATACCTTTTTTGTAACACAGTTAGGGAAGAGAGCACACATCTGAGAGTTTGAGAGTATTATTTCTTGTATCATTCTTGTAACCAAACTCTTCCAGATCTATACACATTTAAGCTTTAAATGTTGAATCTTTGTTTTGTGTTTGTTCTCTCGCTCGGTTTGTGTTGCAACGAGCATTCCGTAATCGTTACTGTCACACCCCGACCGCGATAAAACAACAAAACCGCGGCGGAAATGTCGGGGAGTGTCGTGGCAGAATTATCGTTTCATAACCATGGATACAAAAGTGTTTCGTTTTATTGATAATATTAAACATTAACATTGTCTTAACACAAAACAAACAAGTTACATATCGACTAATATTGTTATTATGTCACTAAGGCCTCATCCAGATCCTATGTGACTCATGCATTCTAGTAATCATCATCAAGCATCAACACCTGAAACATATGTAAAAACAAAGTCAGCAAAGAAATGCTGGCGAGTACATAGGTTTTATAGGAGTGTCGGATTCATGGCTAGTTTAAATGTTGCAATACTTTATTAAAAACCTTGTTTTTGAAAAGAGTATAATATTGCAACTTAATTAACCAACTCGCCAGCATTAATAAACCACCAAAGGGTAAATTAACATTCAGATTCAGTCATTACCCACCTAACCCACACATAACCATGGGTGCAGTACGATAATGGGATTTGTCAGATCCTATGGTACCATAACCTAATACTGGTCGGCTTGATCAATGCTAATGAATGCCATTCGTTATGTAATTACAACCAACTAGTTTATTCACTTTATTGAAATCGTTATTAGTTTAGTATAAACCATCTTAATCGTTTTTGAAATCATCGTTTAAACCTTGAAATCATTTTGTACATATGAATCACCCCAAAATAATTGAAAACAGTAAAATAGGGGAACTATGTACTCACTTGGAGTGCAAAGTATCCCAAATAAATAGAACTTCAACAAATTCGAGCAAACCAGAGAAATCAAACAACACCTAGTAATCGAATCACTAGTCAAACAATAGACACCTAAATTGGAAGATCGGATAGAATGAGGTCTTGTAAACCAAATGAGTGTTGGAACTCATTTGAAATGGTTTAACAAAGCCTACATCATAAATCGGAACCTAACCTAAGTGCTTTCGACCCGTTTCAACCCATTAAGATAGCTTACGCTACTTTAACGCGTCGCGCGCGCAAAAGCGCATTTAAGATGTCTAACTATTCCTATGACAAGTGTTATATGCCTAAACATGTTTAAATATGTTGCAAAATCAGTTACGTGACAAAAGTTTATGTTACATATGCTTAATTACCAATTATGCATGAAAAGGGCATTTTGGTCATTTACCTAAGGCATATAGACTACTTATCATACAACTACATTAAACTAGGTGACCATAAGGTATAACCTCGGAAGGTTATTCCCTATGCAACTATGGTCACTAAACATGTTTGGTCGGATCCTAATGATCGACCAAACGGGTCGAGTTCGAAAGTCTAAACGGGTGTTTAGTCCGCTTGACTTACGACTCTATGATAGACTGTCGTCGGGTCTATGCAAAAACCTAAAATTACCTATAGACAGGGTAAGTCAGGTATCGAATCCAGAGTAGCATGTGGTCAGTGTAATACCGTTTAATTAATCTAAACTTACTTTATGAAATTTGCTAGTTTATATATTTTTGTAATTTTTATGAATAAGTATTGTGAAAATGAGAAAACAATGATAGGAACGTGACCACTCCGGGATTCAGATTCTGTAAACACCTAATAATCTAATTATTGTTTATTTGGATGCTACTGATTAAATGGTAAACATAAACCAATTACTTATACAAGATCCTAGCATAATACCAATTGATCAGAGAGATATTAACCGCAAGCATAAATAATTATTCAATCAGCAAAGGCACAATTAGATTCAACATAAATACGTCTCTGGTTATCACCAGGATTTGTCTGTCACACAAATTGTATATATGTAAATGCAATTCGGTTAACACCTAATTACAATCTAATTCTCAAACAAACATAACTAAATTAAAAGTGAAATACAAGAATCATCACCCGGAGTGTTCACTGGAGGGTTAACCGATCATGGCACTCGTTAAAGTCTCCAATCTTCCGAGAACTTCCCCCATCTCGTTCACCAGGCTCCCACCATCGACTTCCCCGCAGGTGTAACCGAAAAGAATTGATTAGACCCCTCCCAGATGTAACCGAAAAACCACGGACTTCCAAGAAGTAATGATGAGAATTATTATTTTTTTTCTTCTAAAATAATGGTGCCAAAAACGTCCACCAAGTCTCGGCCCACCTGTATTGATGTTAAAGCCCATTTGCTGTCCAACAAAGTCACATGCAGCCAATCCAAGTTTGCGTGTAATGATGTGAGGATATGTTGACTTTTGTGCCTCCAAAAATATTCCAACAAGCAGCTCCTTTAGTCACGTGAGATGATGAATTGATGATGATGTTTATATTTTACTTTGACTTTTCATGTGTGCACAACCCCCAATTCTCCTAAGAAGTCCTACCCGTCAAAAACCAATCCTGTATGCGTGAGAATATATATATCTTCTCAAAAGTCTACATGTGTGCGTACCAACCAGCCATGAGCCACCAAAATCATCTCGAAGTTGGCTCTTTTTCTCTTCCCCATGCGTGATATATAGCAATCATGATGTCCCCTTCAAAAATTGAGAATCATGATATGATGATGTTGTCTGACCTCTTGTTCACGGTACAAGACTCCTAGGAAGTCTCTAGCCGCCAACGATGATGATCACTTTTATGATGATGATAATGAATATCAATTAATGCTCATCCAACAACAATCCACGTGATCCTTTATATGAGAATGATGTTGTTTGATGCTTGTGCCTCCCAATAAATCCCAAGTGTCGGCTGCCTTTTGTATGCAACCGTAGCCTACGTGTGACAACCGTAGGTTACGATCTTTATTCTCTGTTTCTTTCTTTTGATTCTTGGCTGTATGTTACGTTACATATACCATAAGCTATGTATTAACTCACACACCAGCCCCTGGACTTCATGGTTTCGCGTTTCTTTCACATTCAAGCTATCACTCGACCTGAACACGTCCCGAATAACGCCTTGCGCTATGTTTATCATCCACGGGTGTTCCGCATCATCTTTAAACTCTCCAACTTTGCCGTATTACGCGGTTAACCTGTACAACACACGAACACTCGTAGTTATCACATTCACGATACATAACCGTGTAAAATATGGGATATGCACGTATTTAGCTCATTTAAGGGTTGTCCAACGGACCACCCATCACATCCCCACACTTACCCGTTGCTTGTCCCAAGCAACCCATTCAAAATTATTCAAAAACATACGCGATCAACAAAAACCAAGCAAAAACATGTTATCCTTTTACTAGCCCTTTTCTTAACACCCAAACAACACACCCCTCTCTAAATCTCTCCTCTCGGCTACAAGTAAGCACTAGCATAGATAAGCTAGACACACAAAAGGCAAACGGGCGGCTGCACAACTATAGGCTTGTACCTAAATCGGTCCTCCTCCTACGAGTGTCAAATATGAATGCAAATCAAAGGGGCTTTTAAGGTTGTAACAAGGCTAGGTAAATGGGTAGGACATGGAATATATATGAAGTAGCGAAGGACTTGCCCGGTCTTTTATTACATAATGAAATAAACAAACAAACAAACTTAAACTTATATACAAGACAACTCAACATTACTTTTTTTTTCATTGCTTTTTCCATTTTTTTTTTCTTTTTTTTTTCTTTTCTCCTTTTTTTTCATCACTTTTTTTTTCTCTAAACATTCAACATAACATCGAACGTATTTACACACTACTAAAATAACTACTAGCACTATAAGACCGGGTCAAGTCGGGTAAATTTTTAGGAAACTAGCTAAGGGGTAACAAACGATAGGCTTTTAGGCACAAAATTGGGCAACTAAATGTCCAAACCCCCGCCCCTCTTGCAACCATGCTCATATATATAATTAATGAGGTCCAACCCCCCAAATCCCACACTCGCACTCACCAAGACGAGGCTACCTAATTGCCCTTATCCTTTTTACATTCACATCAACTAAGGACTCAAACCGTATCAAGGCACAAGTTCTAATGCACCCCCACCCGTCGCCACTCTCATCAAAACAAGTATTATTTATTGACATGTGTGGCTTCAACTCTCACCAAGAACAAAGGGTATTAAGGGTTGCCGGTGCATCATTTGAGGTTAATTCAAAGTGTTCAAATTCTCACATCGTTTTGCTTGATTTAAATTTTTTTTTTTCAAAACCTCAAATTTTCCCCTCGTCCCCACACTTGGGATACATTGTCCCAATGTATGGTTTTGAGGAAAAGATCGCTTTAACCAAGAACATCAACACTTGCTTATACTCTCAAACCCCAAGTTTCTTTTTGTATTTTTTTTAAACAAAAGCAAACAAACTAACTACCAATATTTCAAAGCTAATGAGCATATCAAGACTAAGGGAAGAGTACATTGACCTGGTGAAATTTGACACAACATATATTGTAAATGATCCAATTTCCTATCACCACCTTCACACAAATATCCGCACATCTTCCCCACACTCGAATGTTGCCATAGCCCGGAAACATAGAAAACACTAAAAGTAGTATTGAAAATAAATAAAATAAAAAATATATATATATATTTTTGTGGTTTTGTAAATTTTAAATTTTCTCTCTTTTTTTTTTTTTTTTTAAATCAAATAAACGATATAACACTAAGCGCACTAGCTCCCCGGCAACGGCGCCATTTTGATAGACTGTCGTCGGGTCTATGCAAAAACCTAGAATTACCTATAGACAGGGTAAGTCAGGTATCGAATCCAGAGGAGCATGTGGTCAGTGTAATACCGTTTAATTAATCTAAACTTACTTTATGAAATTTGCTAGTTTATATATTTTTGTAATTTTTATGAATAAGTATTGTGAAAATGAGAAAACAATGATAGGAACGTGACCACTCCGGGATTCAGATTCTGTAAACACCTAATAATCTAATTATTGTTTATTTGGATGCCACTGATTAAATGGTAAACATAAACCAATTACTTATACAAGATCCTAGCATAATACCAATTGATCAGAGAGATATTAACCGCAAGCATAAATAATTATTCAATCAGCAAAGGCACAATTAGATTCAACATAAATACGTCTCTGGTTATCACCAGGATTTGTCTGTCACACAAATTGTATATATGTAAATGCAATTCGGTTAACACCTAATTACAATCTAATTCTCAAACAAACATAACTAAATTAAAAGTGAAATACAAGAATCATCACCCGGAGTGTTCACTGGAGGGTTAACCGATCATGGCACTCGTTAAAGTCTCCAATCTTCCGAGAACTTCCCCCATCTCGTTCACCAGGCTCCCACCATCGACTTCCCCGCAGGTGTAACCGAAAAGAATTGATTAGACCCCTCCCAGATGTAACCGAAAAACCACGGACTTCCAAGAAGTAATGATGAGAATTATTATTTTTTTTTCTAAAATAATGGTGCCAAAAACGTCCACCAAGTCTCGGCCCACCTGTATTGATGTTAAAGCCCATTTGCTGTCCAACAAAGTCACATGCAGCCAATCCAAGTTTGCGTGTAATGATGTGAGGATATGTTGACTTTTGTGCCTCCAAAAATATTCCAACAAGCAGCTCCTTTAGTCACGTGAGATGATGAATTGATGATGATGTTTATATTTTACTTTGACTTTTCATGTGTGCACAACCCCCAATTCTCCTAAGAAGTCCTAGCCGTCAAAAACCAATCCTGTATGCGTGAGAATATATATATCTTCTCAAAAGTCTACATGTGTGCGTACCAACCAGCCATGAGCCACCAAAATCATCTCGAAGTTGGCTCTTTTTCTCTTCCCCATGCGTGAAATATAGCAATCATGATGTCCCCTTCAAAAATTGAGAATCATGATATGATGATGTTGTCTGACCTCTTGTTCACGGTACAAGACTCCTAGGAAGTCTCTAGCCGCCAACGATGATGATCACTTTTATGATGATGATAATGAATATCAATTAATGCTCATCCAACAACAATCCACGTGATCCTTTATATGAGAATGATGTTGTTTGATGCTTGTGCCTCCCAATAAATCCCAAGTGTCGGCTGCCATTTGTATGCAACCGTAGCCTACGTGTGACAACCGTAGGTTACGATCTTTATTCTCTGTTTCTTTCTTTTGATTCTTGGTTGTATGTTACGTTACATATACCATAAGCTATGTATTAACTCACACACCAGCCCCTGGACTTCATGGTTTCGCGTTTCTTTCACATTCAAGCTATCACTCGACCCGAACACGTCCCGAATAACGCCTTGCGCTATGTTTATCATCCACGGGTGTTCCGCATCATCTTTAAACTCTCCAACTTTGCCGTATTACGCGGTTAACCTGTACAACACACGAACACTCGTAGTTATCACATTCACGATACATAACCGTGTAAAATATGGGATATGCACGTATTTAGCTCATTTAAGGGTTGTCCAACGGACCACCCGTCACTCTACACAAGCACTAAACTAAAAGTGACGAGCTAAACATGCTAGAACATGTTTAGTTAAGTTAGAAAGCAGGTTTTGATATCAAAACAAACGGTTTTGATACCCAAGAGTAGTTTGGTTACAAAATACGCATAAATACACATTTTGGCCGAAACTACGACTCGTCACTACGCCTAGTCAACGTGGTAATCAGTAGGTATAGTCACAAGGGACTATAACCATCGTGATTACGCTCACGTTGCAAAGTTCAACGGAACTTTGTGTTGACCATTGACTAGTCAAAGCTGAAAGTCAAACTTGTTTGACTTTCATGCTTGAA
This sequence comes from Helianthus tuberosus, assembly GCA_030545235.1. Lineage (NCBI taxonomy): Eukaryota > Viridiplantae > Streptophyta > Magnoliopsida > Asterales > Asteraceae > Helianthus > Helianthus tuberosus. The sequence continues at coordinate 88,583,918 of CM060353.1, forward strand.
ACTCAAGAACAAGCAAGAAGAGGACTTACAAAGGGACCAAGAAGGATGTTTGATCTAAAAATAGCTCAGGTATGAAGTGGAAACACCCCAACTTAGAGCTGATTTCAGATCAAGTGTAAGAATGAAGTGAAGTGGGGGTTGCTAATTATAGTAAGTTAGGATCAATAAGATGATTCCAAGTAGTTTGAGGGAGTGATCTTGGCCATTCATTTGGGTCAATGGTATTAGAATACAATGGGGGCCGAAAACCAGCTCCAGGTATTGCAAATATTACATTAAAACCCCTGAATTTAGCCCAGATTGCAGTTTCGGAACATTTTGTCTGACAAGGCCACGCGGCCCGCGTAACATATACATGAAACCTTACGCGGCCCGCTTAAGGATGTTTCACAGATTGTCAAAACAGGTCCCTGCACTTCAGAATCCTGCATTTCGGCTTATTTTTGACACGTTTAAGCCCCGTTAACCTCATTTCAAGGCTCTAAAATGAAATTAAAGTATAGGGAACTTAAAACATGCTCAAAAATATCTCGGATGTCGGCTCGTTTGCTCGTACGGTTGAGTTGTTCGGTTAATTATGACGGATGTCGTAACGAACGCAAAAACGATCCAAAATAAGCGACGAATGGAATTTTATCATGCCAATCACTAAAATAAAATATTTTAATGATTACATAAATTTTTAGATATCCGGATATATTCAGAAGGTAAGATATGCGCGAAAATGCAAACTTGTGCACTTTTTGACGCTTTTAGTCCCTGAATGACCAATAAAGTTTGTGTTAGCATACCGAACCCCTCAAAGCCTATTTCTAAGCTATGTAAAGGATATTTATGGTTTGTTTAACTTATGATCAAGTTCCGGAGTTTTCGTTACTATACAAATCAGTATAGTTTTGCAGTTTGACACAAATAGTCCCTACGATCGAACAAAGTTGATTTCAACACACCAAACCATTCAAAACTTATTTCTAAGTTATGTGGAGGTTATTTAAGGTATGTTAAGCCTATGTCACTATTCCAGAGTGTTTGTCGGATTATACTGACTGCGTTTACGCACCAGTTTGCGTATAACCTTCCAGTGGTGTTTGGTTAACCAATCCATTCCAATGATAACGTCGAAGCTCCCAAGTTGCATCGGCGTGAGGTCAATAGGAAAAAGATGCTTATCAAGGTTTAACTGACATCCACGAATAACAGAATCGAGAACAAGAGGTTTACCAGTAGCAACTTCGACAGATAAGGGTTTCCTCAATTTAGTTCTAGGTATCGCAAGCAAAGGTTCAAAAGATAACGAAACAAAACTTCTATCGGCACCAGAATCAAAGAGAATAGATGCAGGTCGATTATTAACAAGAAACGTACCATTCACCACCTTGTTGTTAGCCCTCGCTTCGTTTGCATTCAAATTGTATGCTCGCCCTCGAGCAGGATTCACATTGGCGTTGACGTTCACATTCGGGTTCGCATTAGCATTCGCGTTTGCATTCACCAGCCTCAGACAGTTGTTGCGGAAGTGACCAAACTCTCCACAATTGAAACATTAACCTGGTGGGAATCTAGCAACATTCCCTTGTACCGGAGCTTGAACCTGGGCAACTTGATTTTGTCCGAAACGACAAACATTGGCCAAATGACCAAGTTTACCACACGTCGTGCACTGCTTACAAGCTTGCTGTGCAACATGATGGCCGTTGCAGCGAGCACAATGTGGTGCGGTACCAGCATACGCCTTCTTCGCAGGAGGTTGAGCCGGTGGGTTCTGATCAGTCTGTGCCGTAACAGCAAAATTCTGGGCACCCTTTCGCTTCCTCGATTTCTTCGACGACTCACCTTCTTTACCCTTACCCTTTTTCTTGTCCTTCCCAGAATCAGTCGCCTTCTTTTTATCACCCTTGCGGGTGAGTTTACCCTTCCTGACTTGAGTCTCGCTCAGGGTAGCAGACAACTCGATCGCTTGACGAAGGGCAGTAGGATTAACAACGGTCACAATATCCAGCAGAGAATCGGGTAAACCATCGATATATCTCTCGATTGCTTTCTCTGGTGGGGTAACCATGGTGGGACACAATAGACTGTGTTCCTCAAAATGATCCATGTATGCACGGTGCTCAGCCCCATCTTGCTTTAAATCGTCAAACTCTCGTTCCAAAGCTCGAACCTCGTGACGGGGACAAAACTCTTTCATCATGAGAGCTCGAAGCTCTTCCCATGTTTGTGCCAACGCCACTTCGGCACCCCTATCGCGCATAATACCATTCCACCAGGTAAGAGCTCGCTTCTCAAACACGCTCGAAGCAAATTCAACCTTACGCGCATTCGGACACTGCACATGTCTGAATGTGTTCTCGACACTCTCGAACCACTGCAGGAGCGCAGTTGCTCCTTGCGACCCAGAAAACTTAAGCGGCTTAGCAGAATTGAAATTCTTGAAATTACACTGTGCATTATTGTTGTTATTATTGTTGTTGTATATCTCGTGGACTTGGGTCACAACACCAGGAAGCACAACAGCCACTTGCTGAGAGGCCAGGGCTGCGATTTCTTCAATAGTAAAAGATTGTGCTTCACGTCGAGGAGGCATGGTCTAACAAGGAGATATGAGAAACGAGTGAGGTTGATAATTAGGAAAAGCAAAAGAGGTATCAACAAAACACAAGGAAGGCGATCATTTGTTCGTTACCTCAAACAAACAAACGACACGCAGTGACTAATCAAAGTTAATGGGTCAATATAATGTATCGCCGAAGACATGCTCGCCTATAAGTGAACACTCACCCCAAGAGTTCCCAGGTAAGAGTGACTGGTCCGATTATGTGGATTTGTACGAACACTCTAGCCTTAGACAGAAAACTCAGGGTACAGGCATTCACTCTTCCAGTTTGCACGTGTTCACATTATTTAGATCCAAACTTTGACGAGATTTTGAAAAATTAAAGGGTTCAAAACCTTACAACAAAGGGTTCAAAACCTAGTAATCAATCATCCTAGAACAGATGATTAGTTTTCAAAGCGGATTCGAAAATTGTGTTCTCGTTGTGGTTATCACCTAAGGGTAGGTGACAGTTTTGTTTTAAAAATCTAAACGCAAATTTCTTCGCGTTAGGGTCCAAAAAGTTATAGTCTAGGTTAAAGCATTACTAATAACCTAATTCCCTATAACCATTGGCTCTGATACCAACTCTTCTGTCACACCCCGACCGCGTTAAAACAACAAAACCGCGGCGAAAACGTCGGGGAGTGTCGTGGCAGAATTATCGTTTCATAACCATGGATACAAAAGTGTTTCGTTTTATTGATAATATTAAACATTAACATTGTCTTAACACAAAACAAACAAGTTACATATCGACTAATATTGTTATTATGCCACTAAGGCCTCGTCCATATCCTATGTGACTCATGCATCCTAGTAATCATCATCAAGCATCAACACCTGAAACATATGTAAAAACAAAGTCAGCAAAGAAATGCTGGCGAGTACATAGGTTTTATAGGAGTGTCGGATTCATGGCTAGTTTAAATGTTGCAATACTTTATTAAAAACCTTGTTTTTGAAAAGAGTATAATATTGCAACTTAGTTAACCAACTCAAATCAAGCGGGCTATAGTTTATAAAACCTCGTAGCCATGAATCTTAACCCAAAACATTTGTTTTAGTAAAGCAATTTGTAAAACATCTCGTATTAAATCGTTAATAAAAATCATTAATAAATCTCGTTAATAAAACTCGTATGGTTTACATCATTTCGAAAACCTCGTTTGTGTGACATTGTTTCAAAATCGTTTACCCAAGTGAACTAAATAACGCCACGGTATGTAATATGTTGAAAACACTTATATATAAGAAGTACTAGCGGCGTATCTACCATGTTTTCACCATATTACACCCGTCCCGTTATCTAAACACTTAACCAAGAACCAATCGTTTATCCAACTCGTTTAATCTTGTATGAATTGTTCCCAAATCGTTAATTCGTTTAAATCGTTTAAATCATCCTCGTTTTAAGTGTGAAAACTATTTGTGGTCGCCTTGCTAATAACATTCAAACCTTCGTGACTCGACTATCTCGCTCTCGCATTAATAAACCACCAAAGGGTAAATTAACATTCAGATTCAGTTACTACCCACCTAACCCACACATAACCATGGGTGCAGTACGATAATGGGATTTGTCAGATCCTATGGTACCATAACCTAATACTGGTCGGCTTGATCAATGCTAATGAATGCCATTCGTTATGTAATTACAACCAACTAGTTTATTCACTTTATTGAAATCGTTATTAGTTTAGTATAAACCATCTTAATCGCTTTTTGAAATCATCGTTTAAACCTTGAAATAATTTTGTACATATGAATCACCCCAAAACAATTGAAAACAGTAAAATAGGGGAACTATGTACTCACTTGGAGTGCAAAGTATCCTCAATCAATAGAACTTCAACAAATTCGAGCAAACCAGAGAAATCAAACAACACCTAGTAATCGAATCACTAGTCAAACAATAGACACCTAAATCGGAAGATCGGATAGAATGAGGTCTTGTAAACCAAATGAGTGTTGGAACTCATGTGATATGGTTTAACAAAGCTTACATCCTAAATCGGAACCTAACCTAAGTGCTTTCGACCCGTTGCGACACATTAAGATAGCTTACGCTACTTTAACGCGTCGTGCGTGCAAAAGCGCATTCGAGACGTCTAACTAGTCCTATGACAAGTGTTATATGCCTAAACATTTTTAAATATGTTGCAAAATCAGTTACGTGACAAAAGTTTATGTTACATATGCTTAATTACCAATTATGCATGAAAAGGGCATTTTGGTCATTTACCTGAGGCATATAGACTACTTATCATACAACTACATTAAACTAGGTGACCATAAGGTATAACCTCGGAAGGTTATTCCCTATGCAACTACGGTCACTAAACATGGTTGGTCGGATCCTAATGATCGACCAAATGGGTCGAGTTCAAAAGTCTAAGCGGGTGTTTAGTCCGCTTGACTTACGACTCTACACAAGCACTAAACAAAAAGTGACGAGCTAAACATGCTAGAACATGTTTAGTTAAGTTAGAAAGTAGGTTTTGATATCAAAACAAACGGTTTTGATACCCAAGAGTAGGTTGGTTACAAAATACGCATAAATACGCATTTTGGCTGAAACTACGACTCGTCACTACGCCTAGTCAACGTGGTAATCAGTAGGTATAGTCACAAGGGACTATAACCATCGTGATTACGCTCACGTTGCAAAGTTCAACGGAACTTTGTGTTGACCATTGACTAGTCAAAGCTGAAAGTCAAACTTGTTTGACTTTCATGCTTGAAACTCAAGAACAAGCAAGAAGAGGACTTACAAGGGGTCCAAGAAGGATGTTTGATCTAAAAATAGCTCAGGTATGAAGTGCAAACACCCCAACTTAGAGCTGATTTCAGATCTAGTTTGAGAATGAAGTGAAGTGGGGGTTGCTATTTGTAGTAAGTTAGGATCAATAGGATGATTCCAAGTGGTTTGAGGGAGTGATCTTGGCCATACATTTGGGTTAATGGTATTAGAATACAATGGGGGCCGAAAACCAGCTCCAGGTATTGCAAATATTACATTAAAACCCTTGAATTTAGCCCAGATTGCTGTTTCTGAACATTCTGTCTGATGAGGCCACGCGGCCCGCGTAACATATACATGAAACCTTAAGTGGCCCACTTAAGGATGTTTCACAGATTGTCAAAATAGGTCCCTGCACTTCAGAATCTTGCATTTCGGCTCATTTTTGACACGTTTAAGCCCCGTTAGCCTCATTTCAAGGCTCTAAAATGAAGTTAAAGTATAGGGAACTTAAAACATGCTCAAAAATATCTCGGATGTCGGCTCGTTTGGTCGTACGGTTATGTTGTTCGGTTAATTATGACGGATGTCGTAACGAACGCAAAAACGATCCAAAATAAGCGACGAATGGAATTTTATCATGCCAATCACTAAAATAAAATATTTTAATGATTACATAAATTTTTGGATGTCCGGATATTTTCAGAAGGTAAGATATGCGCGAAAATGCAAACTTGTGCACTTTTTGACGCTTTTAGTCCCTGAATGACCAATAAAGTTTGTGTTAGCATACCGAACCCCTCAAAGCCTATTTCTAAGCTATGTAAATGATATTTAGTGTATGTTTAACTTATGATCAAGTTCCAGAGTGTTCGTTACTATACAAATCAGTATAGTTTTGTAGTTTGACACAAATAGTCCCTGCGATCGAACAAAGTTGATTTCAACACACCAAACCATTCAAAACTTATTTCTAAGTTATGTGGAGGTTATTTAAGGTATGTTAAGCCTATGTCACTATTCCAGAGTGTTTGTCGGATTATACTGACTGCGTTTACGCACCAGTTTGCGTATAACCTTCCAGTGGTGTTTGGTTAACCAATCCATTCCAATGATAACGTCGAAGCTCCCAAGTTGCATCGGTGTGAGGTCAATAGGAAAAAGATGCTTATCAAGGTTTAACTGACATCCACGAATAACAGAATCGAGAACAAGAGGTTTACCAGTAGCAACTTCGACAAATAAGGGTTTCCTCAATTTAGTTCTAGGTATCGCAAGCAAAGGGTCAAAAGATAACGAAACAAAACTTCTATCGGCACCAGAATCAAAGAGAATAGATGCAGGTCGATTATTAACAAGAAACGTACCATTAACCACCTTGTTGTTAGCCCTCGCTTCGTTTGCATTCAAATTGTATGCTCGCCCTCGAGCAGGATTCACATTGGCGTTGACGTTCACATTCGGGTTCGCATTAGCATTCGCGTTTGCATTCACCAGCCTCGGACAGTTGTTGCGGAAGTGACCAAACTCTCCAGAATTGAAACATGAACCTGGTGGTAATCTAGCAGCATTCCCTTGTACCGGAGGTTGAACCTGGGCAACTTGATTTTGTCCTAAACGACAAACATTGGCCAAATGCCCAAGTTTACCACACGTCGTGCACTGCTTACAAGCTTACTGTGCAACATGATGGCCGTTGCAGCGAGCACAATGAGGTGCGGTACCAGCATACGCCTTCTTCGCAGGAGGTTGAGCCGGTGGGTTCTGATCAGTCTGTGCCGTAACAGCAAAATTATGGGCACCCTTTCGCTTCCTCGATTTCTTCGACGACTCACCTTCTTTACCCTTACCCTTTTTCTTGTCCTTCCCAGAATCAGTCGCCTTCTTTTTATCACCCTTGCGGGTGAGTTTACCCTTCCTGACTTGAGTCTCGGTCAGGGTAGCAGACAACTCGATCGCTTGACGAAGGGTAGTAGGATTAACACCGGTCACAATATTCACCATAGAATCGGATAAACCATCGATATATCTCTTGATTGCTTTCTCTAGTGGGGTAACCATGGTAGGACACAATAGACTGAGTTCCTCAAAGCGATCCATGTACGCACGGTGCTCAGCCCCATCTTGCTTTAAATCGTCAAACTCTCGTTCCAAAGCTCGAACCTCGTGACGGGGACCAAACTCTTTCATCATGAGAGCTCGAAGCTCTTCCCATGTTTGTGCCAACGCCACTTCGGCAACCCTATCGCGCATAATACCATTCCACCAGGTAAGAGCTCGCTTCTCAAACACGCTCGAAGCAAATTCAACCTTACGCGCATTCGGACACTGCACATGTCTGAATGTGCTCTCAATACTCTCGAACCACTGCAGGAGCGCAGTTGCTCCTTGCGACCCAGAAAACTTAAGCGGTTTAGCAGAACTGAAATTCTTGAAATTACACTGTGCATTATTGTTTTTATTATTGTTGTTGTTGTGTATCTCGTGGACTTGGGTCACAACACCGGGAAGCACAGCAGCCACTTGCTGAGAGACCAGGGCTGCGATTTCTTCAATAGTAAAAGATTTTGCTTCACGTCGAGGAGGCATGGTCTAACAAGGAGATATGAGAAACGAGTGAGGTTGACAATTAGGAAAAGCAAAAGAGGTATCAACAAAACACAAGGAAGGCGATCATTTGTTCGTTACCTCGAACAAACAAACGACACGCAGTGACTAATCAAAGTAAATGGGTCAATATAATGTATCGCCGAAGACATGCTCGCCTATAAGTGAACACTCACCCCAAGAGTTCCCAAGTAAGAGTGACTGGTCCGATTATGTGGATTTGTACGAACACTCTAGCCTTAGACAGAAACTCAGGGTACAGGCATTCACTCTTCCAGTTTGCTCGTGTTCACATTATTTAGACCCAAACTTTGACGAGATTTTGAAAACTTAAAGGGTTCAAAACCTTACAACAAAGGGTTCAAAACCTAGTAATCAATCATCCTAGAACAGATGATTAGCTTTCAAAGCGGATTCAAAAATTGTGTTCTCGTTGTGGTTATCACCTAAGGGTAGGTGACTGTTTTGTTTTAAAAATCTAAACGCAAATTTCTTCGCGTTAGGGTCCAAAAAGTTATAGTCTAGGTCAAAGCATTACTAATAACCTAATTCCCTATAACCATTGGCTCTGATACCAACTCTTCTATCACACCCCGACCACGTTAAAACAACAAAACCGCGGCGGAAACGTCGGGGAGTGTCGTGGCAGAATTATCGTTTCATAACCATGGATACAAAAGTGTTTCGTTTTATTGATAATATTAAACATTAACATTGGCTTAACACAAAACAAACAAGTTACATATCGACTAATATTGTTATTATGTCACTAAGGCCTCGTCCAGATCCTATGTGACTCATGCATCCTAGTAATCATCATCAAGCATCAACACCTGAAACATATGTAAAAACAAAGTCAGCAAAGAAATGCTGGCGAGTACATAGGTTTTATAGGAGTGTCGGATTCATGGCTAGTTTAAATGTTGCAATACTTTATTAAAAACCTTGTTTTTGAAAAGAGTATAATATTGCAACTTAATTAACCAACTCAAATCAAGCGGGCTATAGTTTATAAAACCTCGTAGCCATGATTCTTAACCCAAAACATTTGTTTTAGTAAAGCAATTTGTAAAACATCTCGTGTTAAATCGTTAATAAAAATCATTAATAAATCTCGTTAATAAAACTCGTATGGTTTACATAATTTCGAAAACCTCGTTTGTGTGACATTGTTTCAAAATCGTTTACCCAAGTGAACTAAATAACGCCACGGTGTGTAATATGTTGAAAACACTTATATATAAGAAGTACCAGCGGCGTATGTACCATGTTTTCACCATATAACACCCGTCCCGTTATCTAAACACTTAACCAAGAACCAATCGTTTATCCAACTCGTTTAATCTTGTATGAATCGTTCCCAAATCGTTAATTCGTTTAAATCATCCTCGTTTTAAGTGTGAAAACTATTTGTGGTCGCCTCGCTAATAACATTCAAACCTTCGTGACTCGACTATCTCGCTCTCGCATTAATAAACCACCAAAGGGTAAATTAACAATCAGATTCAGTCACTACCCACCTAACCCACACATAACCATGGGTGCAGTACGATAATGGGATTTGTCAGATCCTATGGTACCATAACCTAATACTGTTCGGCTTGATCAATGCTAACGAATGCCATTCGTTATGTAATTACAACCAACTAGTTTATTCACTTTATTGAAATCGTTATTAGTTTAGTATAAACCATCTTAATCGTTTTTGAAATCATCGTTTAAACCTTGAAATCATTTTGTACATATGAATCACCCCAAAACAATTGAAAACAGTAAAATAGGGGAACTATGTACTCACTTGGAGTGCAAAGTATCCTCAATCAATAGAACTTCAACAAATTCGAGCAAACCAGAGAAATCAAACAACACCTAGTAATCGAATCACTAGTCAAACAATAGACACCTAAATCGGAAGATCGGATAGAATGAGGTCTTGTAAACCAAATTAGTGTTGGAACTCATGTGATATGGTTTAACAAAGCCTACATCCTAAATCGGAACCTAACCTAAGTGCTTTCGACCCGTTGCAACCCATTAAGATAGCTTACGCTACTTTAACGCGTCGTGCGCGCAAAAGCGCATTCGAGACGTCTAACTAGTCCTATGACAAGTGTTATATGCCTAAACATGTTTAAATATGTTGCAAAATCAGTTACGTGACAAAAGTTAATGTTACATATGCTTAATTACCAATTATGCATGAAAAGGGCGTTTTGGTCATTTACCTAAGGCATATAGACTACTTATCATACAACTACATTAAACTAGGTGACCATAAGGTATAACCTCGGAAGGTTATTCCCTATGCAACTATGGTCACTAAACATGTTTGGTGGGATCCTAATGATCGACCAAATGGGTTGAGTTCGAAAGTCTAAGCGGGTGTTTAGTCCGCTTGACTTACGACTCTACACAAGCACTAAACTAAAAGTGACGAGCTAAACATGCTAGAACATGTTTAGTTAAGTTAGAAAGCAGGTTTTGATATCAAAACAAACGGTTTTGATACCCAAGAGTAGTTTGGTTACAAAATACTCATAAATTCGCATTTTGGCAGAAACTACGACTCGTCACTACGCCTAGTCAACGTGGTAATCAGTAGGTATAGTCACAAGGGACTATAACCATCGTGATTACGCTCACGTTGCAAAGTTCAACAGAACTTTGTGTTGACCATTGACTGGTCAAAGCTGAAGGTCAAACTTGTTTGACTTTCATGCTTGAAACTCAAGAACAAGCAAGAAGAGGACTTACAAAGGGTCCAAGAAGGATGTTTGATCTAAAAATAGCTCAGGTATGAAGTGCAAACACCCCAACTTAGAGCTGATTTCAGATCAAGTGTGAGAATGAAGTGAAGTGGGGGTTACTATTTATAGTAAGTTAGGATCAATAGGATGATTCCAAGTGGTTTGAGGGAGTGATCTTGGCCATACATTTGGGTTAATTGTATTAGAATACAATGGGGGCCGAAAACCAGCTCCAGGTATTGCAAATATTACATTAAAACCCCTGAATTTAGCCCAGATTGTTGTTTCTGAACATTCTGTCTGACAAGGCCAAACGGCCCGCGTAACATATACATGAAACCTTACGCGGCCCGCTTAAGGATGTTTCACAGATTGTCAAAACAGGTCCCTGCACTTCAGAATCTTGCATTTCGGCTCATTTTTGACACGTTTAAGCCCCGTTAACCTCATTTCAAGGCTCTAAAATGAAGTTTAAGTATAGGGAACTTAAAACATGCTCAAAAATATCTCGGATGTCGGCTCGTTTGGTCGTACAGTTGCGTTGTTCGGTTAATTACGACGGATGTCGTAACGAACGCAAAAACGATCCAAAATAAGCGACGAATGGAATTTTATCAGGCTAATCACTAAAATAAAATATTTTAATGTTTACATAAAATTTTGGATGTCCGGATATATTCAGAACGTAAGATATGCGCGAAAATGCAAACTTGTGCACTTTTTGACGCTTTTAGTCCCTGAATGACCAATAAAGTTTGTTTTAGCATACCGAACCCTTCAAAGCCTATTTCTAAGCTATGTAAAGGATATTTAGGGTATGTTTAACTTATGATCAAGTTCCGGAGTACTCCTTACTATACAAATCAGTATAGTTTTGCAGTTTGACACAAATAGTCCCTACGATCGAACAAAGTTGATTTCAACACACCAAACCATTCAAAACATATTTCTAAGTTATGTGGAGGTTATTTAAGGTATGTTAAGCCTATGTCACTATTCTGGAGTGTTTGTCGCGTTATACTGACTGCGTTTACGCACCAGTTTGCGTATAACCTTCCAGAAAGCGATTTAAAGCTTGAAATTGGAGTCGAATCTAATTGAAATTTCACCAAACACAAATACACACATAATAACATCAAAACACATATAGTAACACCAAATCACATTGTTTTATTAATAATCATCATTGTTTTACATCGTACATCGATTACAGAGTACAGTTGTCACAGTTACGGCACCCGAAACAAGAAGTCATCGTAGTCCAACGATCCGTATCGGGACCTACACTGCCAAATTGGCAAGACTTTTATATATGCCAGATTTTTATCATAGTTAGATTTATATCATAATTGGCATAGCAATGAGAACTGATGTGAGAAGAACAAGATTTTTGTATTGTAAAATATGGTTTCTAAATAAATGTAAGGAAGAACATCTTTTATGGTTTAAAAATGTTGTTTACTCGATTGATTGTAACGATTGCTGCTCTGGCCACACCTCGCGACACGCTTCCGCATAAACCGAAAATCGGGGTGTGGCACCCCCCCTCCTCAAAAAAAAACCTGAACCCTCCCCACCCCCCCCCCACAAGCTAAATGCTAAAAACTAAACCCCCGCAAAAAAAACTAAAAAAACCTAACCCCCCCCCCCACCACCACCCACCCAAGCTAAAATGCTAAAAACTAAAGTCTGAAAAAACCTAAAAAAATCTAAAAAACACCCTATTTTTAATATTTTTTATGTAAAAATCGCTACTTTTCATAGCCAAAATTTTTTTTAATTTAAAAAAAAATTTAATAACGAAAAATAACGATTTTAGTTTAAAAATATTAAAAAAAAAATTATGTGTTTTTTTTAGCTATTTTTTAGGTATTTTTGGTTGTGTTCACATTTGTTCTCACGGTTCTTGCAATAAAGGTGGTTCCTAACGGATTCTTCTCCTATATATATATATATAATGGAGGGTTCAAATGAGAAGACAAATTTTGTAAGAATAAGTTTTAAACAAATAGAAATGTTTCATTTTACTTTATTTAATATGTGTATTTAATGTTATTAATAAGGGCATATAGGTAAATTTCTAATTGTAATTAATTAGCTAACTAATTAAATTTGTAACTCACTTTTAAATATACTCTTTCAAGATAAAATAATTTAGGGTGAAGGACAATTTTCGACATGTGTAAGATAAATTTTAGTATATGTAGGATAAATTGTTAAATACGTATGATAAATTTAGATATGCGTAGGGTAAATTTCGGTAAATGTAAATTATATGTAGGATAAATTTTGAAATGTGTAGGATAAATGTTTTTTGCTTTATTAATGAGAGATAACATAATTAATAGAAGGAGTTATAAACTGTTTAATATTTTACCATTATGCTCTCTCTTCTTTTTCTTCATACATTATATTTCATTCTTAAATAAACCTTCCCCATATATCTATAATACTATATAAAGCAAATCTGATGTACAAAATTGTAATTTTACTACAAGTACAAGTTATGAAGCAACATTTACAAGAGAGTGCAAGCCAATATAATAGGGATTTCGCTTTATTTTTAAGACACCTTAGGGTTAAAATTGGGATTTTGTAGTGGGATTAAATGCCGCCTCTTCATTTCTTTCTTTATGGCAATGGTGGTGGTTACAATGGATCTGGATGAAGCGACCATCACCTCAGATATCGAAGACGGTAGAGTGGTAGGGTTTTTCCGGTTAGCTGTTGTTGTTGTATACGGCGGCGGGGTTTTATCCAACAAGAACTTTTTTCCGCGCCGGCACGTTCACCCCATTCATATTCTTCAGGTTCATTCTATTCTTTTGTTCATTTATTAAAGACAAAATGACAGTGCACGTCCTTTAGGTTTACCTAAAAGTACAGTGCACATCCTTAACGTTTAAAAGTTGCACTGCAAATCCTTTACCTTTAATTTTGTTGCATTGCAAGTCCTTTATGGCTAACGGTGTTAACTTTTACCATTAAATCCCCCACGTGCCTCCCACGTGAGGGGTATATCCGTCCATTCCCTTCATTCTTCCCCTTCAAAACCCTAGTTTCCAAAAACCATCACCATTTCCCTTCAAGTTCAGGTGCACCATGGCCGGTGATCATCGTCGGGTTCAGAAGAAAAACGGAACAGGTGCTTTCTTCTTCTTCATGGCTACTCTCATCATGTGGGTCGTCTCTATTTTCTTCGAAATTCTCTTCAGCATGCGTACGGAGCTTCTTCCACTCATCTTTCGCTTCTCTTTTTACCAATTCTCCAACTGGGTTTGCTGGAAATTCATCTCCAGAGACCCTCTTCTGGCCAACACTTGCGTCGCTCTTCTCCACTCTTCCCTATCCTCTGCTTCAGGTATTGTAATTGTTCTTCATATTTTGATGCATCTGTTTGACTTTCTTGTGCTGATTTGATGCTAGATTGATCTCAATTGCTCAATTCATAAAGATTTTAATCTGTAAAGATCTGCATCATCTTTATTTGAAGGTTTTTCAAAGTCAAATGAATTGTTTTTTAGCTTCAAAATTCTTCGAAAATATTGTCTTAATATAGAAAATTTTGAATGTGGTATTTACAATATAAAGATTACTTAAATGGGTAACTTTTGTATGCTATAATTCGTTAAGATTACTTAAATGATTTCTATAATTTTGTCTATAAAGGGTGAGTTTTGGCTAGAATGCTTGTACAATAGGCATGTATGATTGTAAAGTTAGTAAACATGGGCTGAATTTCTTGACAGTGGTGTTCATTCTGGTGAAGCAGTGGGCATCTAATGATGTGAATCAGTTATTTGAGTATTCGCAGATGAAAGGGATGAAGGGAAATGGTGATGGTTTTTGGAAACTAGGGTTTTAAAGGGGAAGAATGAAGGGAATGGACGGATATACCCCTCACGTGGGAGGCACGTGGGGGATTTAATGGTAAAAGTTAACACCGTTAGCCATAAAGGACTTGCAATGCAACAAAATTAAAGGTAAAGGATTTGCAGTGCAACTTTTAATCGTTAAGGACGTGCACTGTACTTTTAGGTAAACCTAAAGGACATGCACTGTCATTTTATCTTTACTAAATTTAATAAAATTTTTGACGTACATAATCGATTTGATTTTTGTACGTAGCTATGAGTATCTTGGTTGGAGCCGGAAGTATTCAATTGACATAATGTAATCCACCAATCAACTAGCCTGGAATAGGAGATCAAACGCTTCTTTATCACAAGTTAGAAGGTTTTTTGTTGGAATCTTGAAGTTTTAATAAAAAACAACAGAACGAATTTCTGATTACCATAAAAGAATTTTTTTTCAGGATTTAGAGTTCATTTACTAAATTGGTATCTTCCCTAAACCATAAATTCTTCAGCCTTTCTTATCTAATATTTGTTTATTTTGTTGTATGTTAAATGCTATAGTTTCCTATTTGTATGTTCGTTGTTGATGGGTGTTGTGATTTGTTTGTGTGAAAGAGGTGATTTTCTCTTTGTCATAGTTTAGGAATGTGTGTTTCTTTGAGTTATAAGGGAAAATTAAGCACATATCAGTCATGATATAATGGAGTTTTCATTTTGAAAATATAATCATTGATCTTTCTATCCGACTTTACTAAAGTTTTGCAAAAGCATGATTTAATGTTTTAACATTCAAGCATACGTAAAATATTATTACTGTTGGAAAGAAAATGATTTTTTTTTCGTTTGTTCGGTTTCTTGCGGTGGCCCACTTTGGGGATTTGTGGTTACTTTTATGCTATTCAATGTAAAAGATAGGTAATATGCATCAAAACCACGTTGGAAAAACTTAATCTTGAACGATCATTGTACATTTCTTGCAGGATCGAATCTTTATTTCTGGATTGCCATTATTCAAATTACAGTAAGTGGTCATCTTTCTTATCTTATCAAAAGAGTAGTTTGTTTTATACTTTTATATTACTCTTCTGATTCAGCTTGTTTTACTCGTGGGGACAAAATTGCAACATGTTATTGCTACTTTGGCACTCGAGAGTGCTGAAATTACTCGATATTATACTGAAACGACATTAAAGCCTCGAGATGAACTCTTTTCATTTAAGAAGCCAGAATTACTGCTCTCTTTAATCCATTTCATTTTTTCCAGGTCAGCATCGCCTTTTTATCTTCGATTATCTAAAAGGACATCAGTTTTTTTCTTTTTAGTTTGTTTCGACTAATCTAAAATGTTTGTGCAGAACGCATTTGAGCTGACTTCGTTCTTTTGGTTCTGGGTATTTTCTTTACTTGACTTCACAACCGCATTTCATCTTCGATTTTGAGCTATATAAACTGTTTTAACATTTTTATTTATTGAAGTGGCAATTCGCATATAATTCTTGCTTTATCAAGAACCACAAGCTCTGTATATACGGTTGGTTTTGGGGTATGCATTTATTTCCATTCGGTTTGACCTGGATTTCATACATGTTGCTTAAAAGTAGAAAACAGGTGGGTCGGGTAATGAATCAAAACATGGCGTCTCTCACTGTTCTTACGTCTTATAGGTTCATGGGCCAGTTCTTATGCAGCTATAGCACCCTACCGCTTTATGCACTTGTTACCTAGGTAAAATTTCAGACCAAAAGAACAAATGTGTCTATGTGTGGGTGTGGGTTTCGGGTTTTTTCGGGTCGGGTTGTTCGGGTTCTTGGGTGCGAAAAAAGTGGCCCGATAACCGACCCATTCAAAGCTCGGATTGGTCGGGTTCAGGTTAATTCGAGTCGGGTTGTTCGGTTTTCGGGTATGCATTTATTTCCATTCGGTTTGACCTGGATTTCATACATGTTGCTTAAAAGTAGAAAAAACAGGTGGGTCGGGTAATGAATCAAAACACGGCGTCTCTCACTGTTCTTACGTCTTATAGGTTCATGGGCCAGTTCTTATGCAGCTATAGCACCCTACAGCTTCACGCACTTGTTACCTAGGTAAAATTTCAGACCAAAAGAACAAATGTGTGGGTGTGTGGGTGTGGGTTTCGGGTTTTTTCGGGTCGGGTTGTTGGGTTCTTGGGTGCGAAAAAAGTGGCCCGATAACCGACCCATTCAAAGCTCGGATTGGTCGGGTTCAGGTTAATTCGAGTCGGGTTGTTCGGTTTTCGGGTTTATAAGTGAAATGAAAATAAATGTTTTTTTTTTACAAATTATCATCAAAATTATACTGCTACTAAAAATATCATTAAAAGTCATATATCTTTTGTTAGTATGATATTATAATGTTCCAAAGTGCCAAAACTTAACGTTCCAAATATGAAGGGGTATGGTACCAAAAAGCCGTGCAAACCTTTCAGGACGCGCGCTGGACCATACTCCTTACTCAGCAAACTGATCAACCTCTTCGACCAGCACGGGCTACTCATGCAGAGCAAGGCCTCGCGCGAGGTCCAAACAAGAGATAACATCAGTTTTCACACTTAGTGTTCTGAATGAGAGCCTTCAACCTGTACAACCCTGCGCGGGCCAGTTACGTGCAAAGCAAGGGTCGCGCAGGAGTAATGGTGCAAGGACAGTTCAGAAAGTACACAAGGTACAAGTGGCAGAAGAATGAGCCAATCAGCGTCCACCAGGCTGTGCTCTATCATGCTCCACGATCGACTGACGTGCAGGAGACAGAGAGTACACAAGGACGCCTACGTGGCACCAATCAGGGGGCGGCGACAACTGCCCCATGATCTCCACTTACCTGCTGATGGCAGAGGGAGAGCAAGGCCGACAACTGTGACAGGTGGCTCCAATTAAGGTGCGCCAGCACCGGAGAGCTTCTAGAAACCATTAACGGTCGACACCAGTGAGACAAGGAGGATATTCTTTGTTGTCGCCTTCCGGCCCAAGGCCCATCAGCCCATCTCCTTCTATACCTCTCCGGCTATAAATAGAGACCTCCAGGCACATGTTAAACATCCCAGACTCTCTATTCTTCACTCTTAACACACACTTATTTTCTCAAAGCAGTTACTTATTCTCACGCCAGAGTCAGGTTAAGAGGGAAACCCCTATATTCCCCTCTTAACGAGCTAACGGTGTTACTGTTTTGAAGGAACAAAGGTGTGACACCTGTGCCTCCACGGCCATCAAACAAATACTGTATCAATGAAATATTGTATTTCATACTTGGGATTTGTATAAATATGTATATCCCTTGCACATATCAATTCTTGTTCGATTTCAAGCTTTAAATCGCTTTCTGGAAGGTTATACGCGCACTGATGCGTAAATATAACCCGTTTAGTGCAACGAACACTCCGGAATAGTGAAATAGGCTTAACATACCTTAAATAACCTTTACATAACTTAGAAATAAGTTTTGAAGGCTTTGGTATGGCAAAATCGAGTTAAATCGCTTACAGGGACTAAAGTTGACAAACTGCGAAAGTATGCCAATTTGAACTGCAACAGACATTCCGGATCATGGCCATAAGTTAAAAATACCATAAATATCCTTTACATAGCTTAGAAATAGGCTTTGATGGGTTCGGTGTGCTAAAATAAACTTTTGGGTCATTCAGGGACTAAAAGCGTCAAAAAGTGCACAAGTTTGCATTTTCGCGCATAACATACGTTCAGAATACATCCGGACATCCAAAAATTTATGTAAGCACTAAAATATTTTATTTTAGTGTTTGGCATAAGAAAAATCCATTTGTCACGCCATTTGGGTCGTTTTTCGCGCTTATGCGCATTCCGTCGTAATTAAGCGAACATCGCGATCGTACGGCCAAACGAACCGACACCAGAGATATTTTTGTGCACATTTTAAGTTCCCTATACTTTAACTTCATTTTATAGCTTTGAAATGGGGTTAACGGGGCTTAAACGTGTCAAAAATGCATCAAATAGCAAGTTTGGAGCTTCAGGGGCCTGTTCTGTCATTTTTCAAACTTCTGGTCTGCAGGTCCTTGCGCACCTCAACACTCTGAGTGTTACGGTGCGCAAGCAGGGTCAGATGCAGAAACTTGTTTTTAAACAGCTGTTAACAGCCCTTAAACCCTCCAAAGGCCAATGCCACTTGTCAATAACTGGTGGTGGGAGCAAAATGAGCTACCACAACATTCCGACAAGTGTACGGGTGAGATCAAGGCACATTATTCGATAAACGATCCTAACGATTGTCCATTTACTATAAATACCCACCTCAACTTCACTCATTCCTCACAAATCTGATCAAAAGTGCTCTAAGTTGAAGCAAATCACTTCATACCTGAGCTACTCGATCAAGATTTACTAGCGGGGACCCTTTGTAAGTGTTCCTTCGTTCTTTTATCGCTTTTCTAGTCCGAAAGTCGAACTATGTTTGACTTTCTGCATTGACCAGCTTATGGTCGATGCGAAGTTCATTTGAACTTCATAACGTGAGCGTGATCACGATGGTTATAGTCCCTAGTGACTATACCTACTGATTACCATGTTATCTAGGCTCAGTGACGAGCCGTAGTTTCGGCCAAAATGCGCATTCTTGCGTGTTTTGTAACCAAACTACTTTTAGGTATCAAAACCGTTTGTTTTGATACCAAACCTGTTTTCTAAACTTAGTTAAGCATGTTTTAACATGCTTAGCTCGTCACTTTTAGTTTAGTGCTTATATAGGGTCGTAAGGTAAGCGATCTAAACAATCGCTTATACTTTCGAACCCGACCCGTTTGGTCGATCATTAGGATTCAACCAAACACATTAGGTGACCATAGCATATAGGTGATAACCTTCCGAGGTTATACCTTATGGTCGCTTCGTTAAGTAGTTGTATGATAGGTAGTATATATGCCTTAGGTAAATTACCAAAATACCCTTTTCATGTGTAATAATTGGTAATTAAGCATATGTAAACTAAACTTTCGTCACTTAACTGATTATGTAACTTAATTAAACATGTTAGGCATATAATACTTGTCATAGGACTAGTTAGGCGTTCCGAACGCGTTTTACGCGAACGACGCGTTAAAGTATAATAAGCTACCTAAACGGGTCGTAATGGGTCGTAAGCACTTAGGTTAGGTTTCATTGTAGTATGTAGGCCTTGTTAAACCATATTACATGAGTTACCCTACTCATTTGGTTTACGAGCCTCATTCTATCCGATCTTCCGATTATAGGTCCGGTTTATTAACATAGTTACCTATATTAGGTGCCGTTTGATATCTGTGATCTCTAGCATTGTTTGGTTGTTACTCAAGGCTACTAAGCAATCTCAAGTGATTACATAGACCCCTCTTTTACTGTTTTCCAAACATTTTGGGGTGAAACACATGTGCCTACTTGTTACTTTCGTGACTTTCCTGTTTTCACATCATATACTTGCTATGTTCATTAGTACATTTATAGTACATGATTTCATTGTGTTTATGCTATGTATGCCCATTGTGTGCGTACCTAGTACATTACTTTACATTACATTTTATGCTACGTATGCCCATTGTGTGCGTACTTAGTACATTATTTTACATTAAATTCTATGCTATGTATGCCCATTGTGTGCGTACTTAGTACATTATTTTACATTACATTCTATGCTATGTATGCCCATTGTGTGCGTACTTAGTACTTTATTTTACATTACATTCTATGCTATGTATGCCCATTGTGTGCGTACTTAGTACATTATTTTACATTACAATCTATGCTATGTATGCCCATTGTGTGCGTACTTAGTACATTATTTTACATTACATTCTATGCTATGTATGCCCATTGTGTCCGTACTTGGTACATTATTTTACATTACAATCTATGCTATGTATGCCCATTGTGTGCATACTTAGTACATTATTCTATTCATCACATGCTTCCATTTTGGTATGACATTTGGTTTGTTTAAATGAGACAATGTACATTCATTAACACCGATCATGCCGCTCGGTAGTAGGTAGTGGTACCATAGGACTTGACAAATCCCATTCCTGTAATCTCGGGTTTGTTTGGATGGAAGGAATGACCGAATCTGAATACAGTTTTTTTGATAACCTTGACTGAAAGGGTTATCCGACTGTCGCAAGGCTTGGATGTATGAATTTTCACAATACCGCATAGATGTCTGTATCAGTACAACATGCATTTCCACAAAACATAACTTTGATTTAAACCAAGTTTTACTTCAATACTTTGTTTTGTGCGTTTCACCTATGGTTTAGTTGATGCATTTCGCTAGCCATACATATCATTTTGGTTACACATTACATGATTTACATTTGACACATAAACATTTTGACATATTATTCAATACATTTGGCAATTGGTTTAAACATAGACATCTTACGTTGTTGGTTTGGTTTGGGTAAGTGATTTAAGTAACGAGGTGTGTGTAATACGATACAAGTATGGTGGATACGCCGCTGGTACTTCCTATATAAAAGTGCTTGTATGGTATTACATATCGTAGCGTTATTTGAATCATTTCAATTTGAGACATATAACATTTTATACAAATAACATACTTTTCACAAGACATTGTTTTACAAACAACTCATCTTATACAAACTCATTTTTACTTGGTTATTCATTTAACCATACATTATTCTCTTATTTATACGTATCATCTGAACTTGTTGTTTTTCAAACGATTTACAAAACAAATCAATTTACAAGGTTCATTACTGACTTTTGCTAAACAACTTTTTTTCTAAACTTACAAGTCATGAATCCTATTTTCACAAAACCTATGTATCTCACAGGCATTTTTATGCTGACGTACCTATTTTCACATGTGTTTCAGGATATGATGCATAGGATTTATCAAGATACACTTAGGCGGACTTGGGCCTTAGTGACAATAAAAGATGCAAGACTAGTTATTTATGTTATGTTTCTTTGATTGTCAAGACATTGTAACTCTTTTATTTAATAAAACAATATTTCAATTTCCATGTGTTATGAAACAATGATTCTGTTACAACACTCCCCGACGTTTCCGCCACGTTTTGTTGTTTTACGTGGTCGGGGTGTGACAGAAAAGTTGGTATCAGAGCTCATGGTTATAGGGAATTAGGTTATTAGTAATGCTTTGACCTAGTCTATAACCTTCCTAGGACCCTAACACGAGTTTACTTGAGTTTACTCATAAAACAATATCGTCACCTATCCTTAGGCGACGACCTCAACAAGAACATAAATTTCAAAACCGCTTTGAAAACTAATCATCTGTTCTAGGATGATTGATTACTAGGTTTTGAACCCTCTATTGTAAGGTTTTGAACCCTCTTTTATAAAGTTTTGAACCCTCTAAGTTTTCAAATCTCGTCAAAGTTTGGGTCGTATAATGTGAACACGTGCAAACTGGAAGAGTGAATGCATGTACCCTGAGTTTTCTGTCGAAGGCTAGAGTGTTCGTACAAATCCGCAGTATCGGACCAGTCACTCTTACCTGGGAACTCTTGAGGTGAGTGTTCACTTATAGGCGAGCATGTCTTCAGTGATACATTAATATGACCCGTTTACTTTGATTTGTCACCGTCTCATTTGTTTGCCTTAGGTAACAAACAAATGGTCGCAATTTTTATGCATTGCCATCCTATTTTGATTGTCTGATAACCTTTCACTTGTTTCTTCCTATGTCTTTCATTTTCTTCTAGAATGTCTCTTCCTCTCAGCAACGGTCAAATGTCCGAGCAAACAGCTAAATTTGCCCAGCGATTAGGCGAAGTGATTCTGAAGACTGTGGATTTAGGCATTGCCATGTACCGTCTCCAGGATGAAGCCACTCAAGAATCACCAAAGGAGACGGAAGCCAAGCCTTCACCAAAACCAAAGAAACGTAAAGCTTCAAAGAATCCCGCAGCGGTTGCACCAAAACAGGCAAGACCTAGCCAAGTGACAGCACCATCAGCCAAGAAACCAATCGAGGAATCAAAGACCATGGATGAATGATCCCCTACGAAGTCAAAGAAGCGAAAGGCTTCTCAGAACTTCACCGTGGTCGCTCACAATGGTCAAGCCATCCCCAACCAACCAGCTCAACCCCCTGCTAGGAAGCCATACAAGGGAACTGCACCCTTGTGCAACCAATGTAACCTTCATCATCATGCTAGTGTGAGGTGCAGCAAATGCCAGATTTATGGACTTATAGGTCATACAACAAGGGTTTGCCCAACTGCAGCTGTACCAAATCAAGCTGGCGACAATCCTGCTCAAGCTCGTTTCTCACGAGGGTCTTGCTACAACTGTGGCGAGATGGGTCATTTCCTAAGGGATTGCCCAAAGCTTGCTAATGCAAATCCAACCCACGGATGAGCAGTTGACTGACTTGAAGATGTTGTGTCTTATGCTTTTGTTTCTTCTATTTCTTGTAATGTGAAACAATCTGTTTTGTTTATAAATAAATTGTTGTTCACAATTCTGATATACGAGTGTAGTTACATGTGTGTATGACTTTTCCTATGATACCTACATCAAGGAACTATATTCCTTGCAAACTACTCTTGTGATTTCTCTCTTTCAAATGATCGCTCATGATTCCCTCGAAAATTTTAAGTACTCGTTTCACTCTAAGAAACAAAGTACAGAAAATAAAGTGACATTATGGGTAATCATGCTTCTGCACATCTGTGCCTTTGAATCCTTGGTTAGATAACTAAGGGTATTTTCAAATCTCATACCCATTACGTTTTGATTTTTCAACATACATAGTAAGACTATTTCAAAAACAATCTTCATGATCTCAAAACATTTCATATAGTTTGAAAAACAATTTTTTTTTCAAATGCATTGTCTATGTTATTTCAAAAACATTGGCTATGCTTTCAAAAACAACCTTCGTAATTTCAAAATGTTTCATATAGTCTGAAAACAATATTAACACAGTACATTTTCTTATTAAGTGCATGGTTTCGAAAAGCATCATTCATGTTTTCAAAAATCTTATACATAATTTCAAAATTCATCTCGCATGATTTTAAAACAATTTTTTTTTATAAATATATACCTACCTAATACACCTACTTCATGATTTCAAAAGTATTATATATAAGGTTTCAAAAACGTTAAACACATTTTTCTTAAAAGAACCCTATGCATAGTTTTCAAAAATATTTTCCTCAAACATTGACTTAACCTTCAAATTCTGCTTCATATGTCGCCTTGACATATCTAGCATCTCAACTTCATAAGCATTTTTACTTCATGTTTTGACTTAAGCACATCCAGTGCAAGGTTTCAAACATCTTCAACTTCTAAAAATCCATATAGGATCTTTTTATCTTCACATTTAGATCCTTGTGGATGATTATCATTCAAATTAGAATCCTTAATTGGATTCCTTTTGTACCTAAATTCGAACATTTCGGTTCCTTATAATCGAAATCGAATTTTTCTTTTAAAAATCTTTCTATCTTTATAGTTAGATTCTTGATAATGTTTAAAGTACCAAATGAAATCCAAGGAATGGATTCCTAGTGTGCTTTAAATACATGTGCTCTGTTAGCAGAACAAACTTCTAGTTAAACAATTTTGTGGTTATGTGACTATGTGTTTATTCATCTTATGTTTTCTTTTATGCATTTTGTGTTTTTATACTCTGGATATTCGTTATCCAAATCCTCCCAGGATCTTTCGTATCTCCATATGAGGGATTCGTAGCAGGATAGTCAAAAGGTACCACCTTAAATCCTTAATGGGCTTCTATGTAATAGTTAAGACCCTTGAATTATATAGTACCACTCCATGATTCATAAGAGATCCTTTTAGTGGTCTAGTAAAAAAGATTGATTCACAATTTGGTTAAAGAACGACATCTAGTGATGTAGCTGAACAGACTCCTTAATAGTCTATTTAGATCATTTATTGATTTAATTAAAAGGACTCTATGGCGGTCTAGTCACACTTATCACAGGATTGTTCATTTGGTTTTACCCTACACATTATAAAATAGACTGTGTGAACTGTGCAAGGAATTGTCTAATTATGGACGCGTACATAATTATGAAATTTAGTGCACAGAAACCAAGTAAGATTTATTATGTGTAAGAACCGATAGCGACAACAATAACAAAATGAGAACGATGTAATGGAGGTACGGTGGACGCACCAATGGCGCTTCATATACTTGTATATAAGTGTCCCTCTTACATTTCAAGCATAATGTTATTAAGGTTACTAGAAGTTCAGAACCCTAACCAATGTTGTTCGATCTTTTCAACTTCATGTTTTTAAACTCTCACAAGTTTCCTCTAAATAAAATTTCGGGACGAAATTTCCTAAAGTAGGGGAGACTGTGACACCTGTGCCTCCATGGCCATCAAACAAATACTTTATCAATGAAATATTGTATTTCATACTTGGGATTTGTATAAATATGTGTATCCTTTGCATACATCAATTCTTGTTCGATTTCAAGCTTTAAATCGCTTTCTGGAAGGTTATACGCGCACTGATGCGTAAATATAACCCGTTTAATGCAACGAACACTCCGGAATAGTGAAATAGGCTTAACATACCTTAAATAACCTTTACATAACTTAGAAATAAGTTTTGAAGGCTTTGGTATGGCAAAATCGAGTTAAATCGCTTACAGGGACTAAAGTTGACAAACTGTGAAAGTATGCCAATTTGAACTGTAACAGACATTCCGGATCATGGCCATAAGTTAAAAATACCATAAATATCCTTTACATAGCTTAGAAATAGACTTTGATGGGTTCGGTGTGCTAAAATAAACTTTTGGGTCATTCAGGGACTAAAAGCGTCAAAAAGTGCACAAGTTTGCATTTTCGCGCATAACATACGTTCAGAATACATCCGGACATCCAAAAAATTATGTAAGCACTAAAATATTTTATTTTAGTGTTTGGCATAAGAAAAATCCATTCGTCACGCCATTTGGATCGTTTTTCGCGCTTATGCGCATTCCGTCGTAATTAAGCGAACATCGCGATCATACGGCCAAAAGAACCGACACCCGAGATATTTTTGTGCACATTTTAAGTTCCCTATACTTTAACTTCATTTTAGAGCTTTGAAATGGGGTTAACGGGGCTTAAACGTGTCAAAAATGCATCAAATAGCAAGTTTGGAGCTTCAGGGGCCTGTTCTGTCATTTTTCAAACTTCTGGTCTGCAGGTCCTTGCACACCTCAACACTCTGAGTGTTACGGTGCGCAAGCAGGGGTCAGATGCAGAAACTTGTTTTTAAACAGCTGTTAACAACCCTTAAACCCTCCAAAGGCCAATGCCACTTGTCAATAACTGGTGGTAGGAGCAAAATGAGCTACCACAACATTCCGACAAGTGTACGGGTGAGATCAAGGCACGTTATTCGATAAACGATCCTAACGGTTGTCCATTTACTATAAATACCCACCTCAACTTCACTCATTCCTCACAAATCTGATCAAAAGTGCTCTAAGTTGAAGCAAATCACTTCATACCTGAGCTACTCGATCAAGATTTACTAGCGGGGACCCTTTGTAAGTGTTCCTTCGTTCTTTTATCGCTTTTCTAGTCCGAAAGTCGAACTATGTTTGACTTTCTGCATTGACCAGCTTATGGTCGAAGCGAAGTTCGTTTGAACTTCATAACGTGAGCGTGATCACGATGGTTATAGTCCCTAGTGACTATACCTACTGATTACCACATTATCTAGGCTCAGTGACGAGCTGTAGTTTCGGCCAAAATGCGCATTCTTGCGTGTTTTGTAACCAAACTACTTTTAGGTATCAAAACCGTTTGTTTTGATACCAAACCTGTTTTCTAAACTTAGTTAAGCATGTTTTAACATGCTTAGCTCGTCACTTTTAGTTTAGTGCTTATATAGGGTCGTAAGGTAAGCGATCTAAACAATCGCTTATACTTTCGAACCCGACCCGTTTGGTCGATCATTAGGATTCAACCAAACACATTAGGTGACCATAGCATATAGGGGATAACCTTCCGAGGTTATATCTTATGGTCGCTTCGTTAAGTAGTTGTATGATAGGTAGTATATATGCCTTAGGTAAATTACCAAAATACCCTTTTCATGTGTAATTGGTAATTAAGCATATGTAAACTAAACTTTCGTCACTTAACTGATTATGTAACTTAATTAAACATGTTAGGCATATAATACTTGTCATAGGACTAGTTAGGCGTTCCGAACGCGTTTTACGCGAACGACGCGTTAAAGTAGAATAAGCTACCTAAACGGGTCGTAATGGGTCGTAAGCACTTAGGTTAGGTTTCATTGTAGTATGTAGGCCTTGTTAAACCATATTACATGAGTTCCCCTACTCATTTGGTTTACGAGCCTCATTCTATACGATCTTCCGATTATAGGTCCGGTTTATTAACATAGTTACCTATATTAGGTGCCGTTTGATATCCGTGATCTCTAGCATTGTTTGGTTGTTACTCAAGGCTACTAAGCAATCTCAAGTGAGTACATAGACCCCTCTTTTACTGTTTTCCAAACATTTTGGGGTGAAACACATGTGCCTACTTGTTACTCTCGTGCCTTTCCTGTTTTCACATCATATACTTCCTATGTTCATTAGTACATTTATAGTACATGATTTCATTGTGATTATGCTATGTATGCCCATTGTGTGCGTACTTAGTACATTACTTTACATTACATTACATTTTATGCTATGTATGCCCATTGTGTTCGTACTTAGTACATTATTTTACATTACATTCTATGCTATGTATGTCCATTGTGTGCGTACTTAGTACATTATTTTACATTACATTCTATGTTATGTATGCCCATTGTGTGCGTACTTAGTACATTATTTTACATTACATTCTATGCTATGTATGCCCATTGTGTGCGTACTTAGTACATTATTTTACATTACAATCTATGCTATGTATGCCCATTGTGTGCATACTTAGTACATTATTCTATTCATCACATGCTTCCATTTTGGTATGACATTTGGTTTGTTTAAATGAGACAATGTACATTCATTAACACCGATCATGCCGCTCGGTAGTAGGTAGTAGTACCATAGGACTTAACAAATCCCATTCCTGTAATCTCGGGTTTGTTTGGATGGAAGGAATGACCGAATCCGAATACATTTTTTTATAACCTTGACTGAAAGGGTTATCCGACTGTCGCAAGGCTTGGATGTATGAATTTTCACAATACCGCATAGATGTCTGTATCAGTACAGCATGCATTTCCACAAAACATAACTTTGATTTAAACCAAGTTTTACTTCAATACTTTGTTTTGTGCGTTTCACCTATGGTTTAGTTGATGCATTTCCCTAGCCATACATATCATTTTGGTTACACATTACATGATTTACATTTGACACATAAACATTTTGACATATTATTCAATACATTTGGCAATTGGTTTAAACATAGACGTCTTACGTTGTTGGTTTGGTTTGGGTAAGTGATTTAAGTAACGAGGTGTGTGTAATACGATACAAGTATGGTGGATACGCCACTGGTACTTCCTATATATAAGTGCTTGTATGGTATTACATATCGTAGCGTTATTTGAATCATTTCAATTTGAGACATATAACATTTTATACAAATAACATACTTTTCACAAGACATTGTTTTACAAACAACTCATCTTATACAAACTCATTTTTACTTGGTTATTCATTTAACCATACATTATTCTCTTATTTATACATATCATCTGAACTTATTGTTTTTCAAACGATTTACAAAACAAATCAATTTACAAGGTTCATGACTGACTTTTGCTAAACAACTTTTTTTCTAAACTTACAAGTCATGAATCCTATTTTCACAAAACCTATGTATCTTACAGGCATTTTTATGCTGACGTACCTATTTTCACATGTGTTTCAGGATATGATGCATAGGATTTATCAAGATACACTTAGGCGGACTTTGGCCTTAGTGACAATAAAAGATGCAAGACTAGTTATTTATGTTATGTTTCTTTGATTGTCAAGACATTGTAACTCTTTTATTTAATAAAACAATATTTCAATTTCCATGTGTTATGAAACAATGATTCTGTTACAACACTCCCCGACGTTTCCGCCACATTTTGTTGTTTTACGTGGTCGGGGTGTGACAAAAGGATCACATCAGAGCTCCAGAAAGTTTAAGAAGATTAACCCTTATGACTGAAACATAAACCAAACTAATTATCCCTAAAATTAGTTACGTGTTTCTTCATTGGCGCCCGCCGATTTTTACAACCACTCCCATCTTCTTTTTTCTGAGCTTTTTCTGAGTTTTTTGCTCCCTTGATCATGGGATTATTCCTGATTTCGGTTTCGGCACAAACTCTAACGTAGGATTGGGGGTGTTGGTGCATTACGTCTGTTGACTTCGTCTTGTATCAAGTCTTGTACTAGAATTGTTAGATCAGGGCACGTAGTTCGAGAAAATAGGGTTTGTGTGTGAAATGTTAATTTCGCACGAAATAGCAAGTGTTAATTCCGTGCGAAATTACATCTCTTATAAATACCCTAGATGCGAAATCATTTGTAACGTTCTTGTTCCGGTACCGAAGTGCTGCCGACGTGTCTACTGATCTGTAAACGTGTTATATCAACAATACAAGACAATTAAGTGTGAATCAAACTGTTACAAAGTCTAATCAATGAATTCCGCCTCTGATTAGACCGAGAACTCTTCTGATAGACTCGTTTGGTTCACAGAACAATCCTACATGTGGTATCAGAGCTCAGGAGGAAGAGCATCTTCTTTTCAAAATTAAACAGAATTTTACAGTCCAAATGACTTGAATTTCACATATAATAAGCGAAACAGTGTTTTAACAAATCCTTGAAAGAATTGGACCTTAATTCGATCTAAAATTGTTAAAATTCGTAATTTCGCTTGAAAATCAGATCGTTCATGATGACGTCAGCAGTATTTCGCACGAAATAGGTAATTGATTTTGCTTGAAATTGCTATTTCGCTTGAAAGATACACTTGATTTCGCACGAAATTACCTCGGATTTGTTATTTCGCATGAAATTAGGGTATTTCGTTTGAGTTGGTGCTATTTCGTTTGAAACCGATATTTTGTGTAAAAGCTAATTTCGTTTGAAAAGGATATTTCGCATTAAAGTTTGATTTCGTTTGAATCTGATTTCGCATCAAAAGTGTATTTCGTTTAAAAGGCTATTTCGCACCAAAGTGATTTCGTATCAGTGTGTTATTTCGTGTGTATTCTCATTTCGTGTGAACTTTCATTGTTGTTTGAACTGTGTGAATTTGTGAAACAGGTTTTCGAAACATGGAAGAGGAATTTTACAATGCGTTTGCTACACCAGTTGCTCCAGTTACAGCTGCTGAAACTCTTTATAGTGAGAATGAGACGTGAACTTATCAAAAACCACCAAAACTTATGTACATTGAAGATTTTATAGGATGGCAAAATCGGTTTGAAAATTGGGTGCAAGCTTATAAGTTTTACGCATGGTGTTCATTAGAGAAAGATTACGAGAAACCGAAAAATGAACGTGGGCTTGAAAAGGCTTTTTGTGACTTTTCAGAGTTTGAAAAATTGAAATATACAAGTGAAAAAATGATGATCAGTATTCTTCAACAAGCACTTAAAGAAGATATCTTTGTTTTGCTTCAACATGAGGGTACAGCTAG
This sequence comes from Helianthus tuberosus, assembly GCA_030545235.1. NCBI lineage: Eukaryota > Viridiplantae > Streptophyta > Magnoliopsida > Asterales > Asteraceae > Helianthus > Helianthus tuberosus. The sequence continues at coordinate 88,614,135 of CM060353.1, forward strand.
ATCAATTTGGACATCATTAATTCAAAAGTTTAAAGGAAGTGCAGATATGATCAAGAACAAAAAGGCTTTACTGAATAAATCATTTGATATGTTTGTAGCTTTTGAAAATGAAACAACAAAAATGACCATTGATAGATATTGTCATCTGGTTTTGGAAATGGGAAGATTGGACATAAAGAAAGACGACGATGAATGGGTTGACAAACTAGCCGATGCATTACCACAGCAGAAATGGGGAACCTATTTGTTGATCCTAAAACACATGAGAAAATCTGAAAATATGAATCTGGCACAGTTTATTCAGAAGATTGAAGAGCATGAGTTGGATATCCAGAAAGCGGCAATCATGACTAATCCAAATGCTCAACAAGATGTCAGTTTATACTACAGAGGAAACAAATTTGAAGTTACTCCAAGCCCAAAGATACAAACTGGTTTCAGTGCTGATAATTCTTCTGGAACAAAGGGAAGTACTGTGACTCAAAGTGGTGGACCTTCGTCTTCGTATTCAAGCTTTGATCCAAATTTAACAACACCAAGTCCTCAACGACAGAATTCTACAAATCTGCAGTGCAACGTTACCTTGAACATTCAAAATGGTCAAAATCTTTCTCCAGAAATAGCTAAGCAACACATGGCATCACTTGTTGCTATGTTGGAATCATATGAAAGTTTGATTGCTGGCAAAATTGGACATCCGATGCTTACCAAAGAGGATTATGACCAGATTGATGATGAGGAACTTGAGTTGATGGATGTAAAGTGGTGTTTAGCCAGTGCTGTTCGAAGGGCAGAAAAGTTTCAACAAATCACCGGAAGAGATGAGTTTAGTGAGATGTCTAAATCTCCGATAGGGTTTGACAAATCAAAGGTTACTTGTTTTCATTGTTGAGAAAAAGGTCATTTTAAGCGTGAGTGCAAAAACAAAGAAGCAAATGGAAGACAAGATCAGTCTGGAAAAAAAAAACAATTATTATCAAAAATCAAATTTTCATCAGATTGCTCAACAACCACAAACTGCACATGCACGTGCTATTGAAGAAAAAGAGAAAAGAGCTTGTTATGGTATAATTGACCAAGATGATGAAAAGGTTGCAGAGAGATTTAGCTGGGATAAATACATTCCACCTGGTTCAGGTCTTGTTGCTAGAATTCTTGAAGCAGAATCTGTCAAATCTCAGTAAAAAAGAATACCGATTTTTTCAGATTTTGGAAGTGATGTAGATACTGATGATGAAGAAGAATACATTAATAAAGCTAGAAAAGGTCTAGATCCTGATAGTTTTAATTTGTTTTTTGCAGATAAAGTTGAGATGTTGAATAAGAAGAAGATTGCCAAATTGAATAGAGAACTGGAAGTAAGAAGAATAGCTGATGAAAAGGCAAAGATGAAAGCTGAAGAAGCAAATGTTGAACCAGTAATTGAGAAAGTGATAGAAAAAATCGTTGAAGTGGAGAAAGTGGTAGAGAAAATTGTTGAAGTCGAAAAAATAATCGAAGTTGAAAAACTCGTCGAAGTTGAGAAAATCGTCGAGGTAGAAAAAATTGTTGAAGTTGAGAAGGTTGTCGAGGTAGAAAAGATTGTTGAGGTCATTAAACCTTGTCAGAAATGTTTAGAATCTTGCAAAGATTGTGATGAGAAGGATAAGAAGATCGTTGAATTAGAAAAGATGAAAGAAAATTTACTGTCTGATGTGAAGTATGTGAAGGAATCTTATGACGTGCTGAACAGAACAGTTGATGGTCTGAAAAAGACAAATTCAGAAGTTGATGCTGCTATGACAATGATGAGTTCCACTTTAATGACAAAGCAGAAAGTCATCAATGAGTATATTGAAGACTGTGCAAAGCTAAAGCAGGATTTGGAACTTGAAAAGATTGAGAGTGAAAGAATCAAAAGATTGTTGTTGAGTTATACAACCTGTGATTATTTGATTGATAGAGTTTATCCTACTGTTGCAGGTCTTGAAGCGTTTCAAGATAAAAAGACAGAAGATACGGATACTGGTAAGAAACAAAGTGTCAAGTATAACAAGTGTCCGCCCCCGATTTGGAATAGTTATTCTCCCAAAAAACCAAATGAGGAACGTTTAAATAAGTCTCTCAACATCAAGTTAAAGTCTGAAATCATTGATGAGTTACCAGATAACATTGATGTTACATTAACAGCGTCTGACACTGATCATGAGTCTGAGTTGTTAAAGAAAGTGGTCGATCAGGTGTTGGATATGGATGAAGAGTCAAAGTCGGAGTCTAAATCTGAAAGTTCGAGTTCGTCAGAAAAGAGTCCGAGTTCACCGGTTAAACGGGTTTACAATAAAGAATTCTTGTTATCAAAATCTAATTTGAATGATGGATCAATCAAAGTGGCATATACTTTGAATGATTCAGACAGATTATATTCTGATGAGGAATTTCCAATAAGAAGTGTCAAATCTGAAATAATCAAACAGGTTTTCAAATTAATAGAAATTAATATTTCTGAAATAAAAGATTTAAATCTTCATGAAAAACCTAAAAAGTACACTTCAAGAGTTCAACAGAGATTGAACAAGAAAAAGGGTTACAGTTCTGGTTCAGGTTATCGAAAGAAACCAAACCATAACGGTAATTTCAAAAAGCAAGGATTAGGTTTCATTTCTCCGAAAAATTATAAAAATGAGAAAAATTATAAATCAAAAACAAAATTTGTTGCAGGAGGAAGTTCTGAAGAAGAGCAGAAGAAACCATTCTGGAGACAGTCAAATCAAGAGTTTCTTGTTGAGAAGAAAAAGAATATGATGATGGAAACTGAGAAAAGAATTGAGAGAAGAACGTGTTTTAAATGTCACAAGGTTGGACATATTGCTTGGAATTGACAACAGTCCAACAACACAAAACAGGGAGTTTCTTTTAACTCAAGATTGGAAGAAATACATATTGATGAAAAGAAACAATCAACTGATAAATCTAAAGTGTTTGAAAATTCGACTTTTGAAACTGGTGATGTTTCAAAACATTTTTACAAAAGAAAAGTTGGTTTGAACAAACAGAGATGGGTTGTAAAATCTGAGAGTAGTTCTGACAATGAATCTGATTCCATAAAATCAGAGGAGTCATAATTTGAGAAAAAGAATGAGAATTCCGTTCCTGAGTTGAACGATGAAATTTTTCCACCATTACAGGCAGAAAATCTGAAATCAAAAGGTAGGTTTGAGATTTCAGGTCAATTCTTCTCTGGTAAAGAAGAATTTGATGCTGAAAAGGCTTTCAATGGGAAAGTTAAACATATTTTTGGGAAGATGGCAGATGGGAAAGTGAAAAGTGCAAAAGATTTTTACAGATCAAAAGGAGGTTGGGATATAGTTGAATCAAAATCACCCACGGCTGGTCAGACTTGGGTGACTGCTTTTTCTACTTAAAATTCTGACTTGCCGGAGCTCCCAAGTTGGTAATCGTGGAGCAGGAATCGGCATCTTTCTTGAGAAATTAACAACTGTGATATTTCGACTTACAAGTGGTAAATCAGGGACATTAAGTTGTACTTGATTTTCTACAAGTGGTATTTTTCAAAAGGTTGAAAATGAAAAAAACAATGTGATGAAACCCCTAACCTACAAGTGGTTTGTAAATTCAACAAAACTTATTTTCCGGAAAAACCATTTGATTAAAACAAACTTAAGTGTTTTGAAATCTTAATGGGAAAATAGTTTGTTGTAAGGGGGAGTTCTGATTGTTTATGCAAAGTGGATGGCGAATTGAAGCTTGATAATCAGTTGTCATTTTACTTGTACAGTTTGTTTTCAAATTTCTTTTAATGATTTTGAATTTTAGGGGGAGTAAGTTTTTCAGAAAATCCAAAAACATTAGAAAATTTGAAAAAGGCAAAAACATGATAAAATTAAAAATTGAGTTTTGTTGTAAAAAGAGGAAATGATAGTTCATCAGTGGACTATCACAGCATGCTAAAGAATTGGAAAGTTAAAATGTGATAAACGGTCTCACTGATGATGTGCCAGAAGTTATTTACACATTTAGTAGATTGTGTCGAGATATAAACCTAAATTTCAAACTTGCTTATATAGTGGGGAACATCTCTCGGATATATGGGTAACCCCCGAAATCTTGTTTGAAAGGTCCCTCTTTCTGAGATACTAGGTCTTTATACTCAGTGATATCTGGGGTATTATCCCGGGACTTCTGATTTTGCGGAAGCAATGGCTTAGTCCCCTTATAATACTTTTCGCTTGCTTGAAATATAGCTCACCCCCTCAGCATAAAAAATGATGAAACATTGCAAAATGCTAATCATGTGTTGTTGAAGAAAAAATTCTCTAAAGGGAACACACCAAAAGTCGAAGCCATCTTCTCTCTGATTTTGCAGAAGCAATAGCCTGAGCTCTCATGGCCCTCGCATTTAACCCTTTACAGATATCATCTAGGTATACTCACCTGTAAGACTGAATATTGGGATCTGGATACGGGAGTATATTCTGAGGTGGGACACGCGAATGAGTTTAAGTGCTTAAAACATTAATATCGTATCTCGAAACAGTTGAACTTTGTGTGAAAATTTTAGTGGATCAGTATACTGACAATCTAAGTGAATCGTTTAGAACTTAAAATGTTTAAAGCTTAATGGTGTTGGTGATTTGTCTCATAAACTGATATGATCCTCTTACACAAACTCACAAAAATATTGTTTGTATATATTTCTTTACTGTATTTATTTAAAAAAAAAATCCAAAAAGATTTTCGAAGTGTTTTAGCATAAATTTTTGAAAAAGCAAAAGATTTTCGACAACTGATATTGAAGAGCTGATTTTCAAAATTCCGAATGCTGAACATGATGAATAGATTTGGGAAGAGTTTGTTAGAAAATGATGTTTTCTTACATGAAGTCTTCAGAGATATTAAATGATAAATCATTTTGAATGATTGTGTCGACAAGTGGTAAGCAAGGAATAAAATTTGTAAAATTGTTTAATTTGTAAATCTTATTTTGAGGTAGAGAATGTGCAGGATATGGCTATGAGAGAGTCAGATTGTGATTCTAAAAACATGTGAAAGCAAGACTACGATCCTAGCACAACTTAAGGGGGAGTCTGCTAGAAAAGAAAGTCTATAGATGCAAGAACCAGAATCGAAAAGAAGAAAAGATTGAGGATGCTTACACTGTCAGATACTTTGAAAGAGCCCAAAGACTGATAAAGATTGAAGATTGTGAAGACTCGACACTTAAGACTCGTCAACATCCGAGGGGGAGTCTGTTGGTGCATTACATCTGTCGACGTCGTCTTGTATCGAGTCTTGTACTAGAATTGTTAGATCAGGGCACGTAGTTCGAGAAAATAGGGTTTGTGTGTGAAATGTTAATTTCGCACGAAATAGCATTTAGCTATTTCGCATGAAATAGCAATCTGCTATTTCGCACGAAATAGCAAGTGTTAATTCCGTGCGAAATTACATCTCCTATAAATACCCTAGATGCGAAATTATTTGCAACGTTCTTGTTTCCGGTACCGAAGTGTTGCCGACGTGTCTACTGATCTGTAAACATGTTATATCAATAATACAAGACAATTAAGTGTGAATCAAACTGTTACAAAGTCTAATCAATGAATTCTGCCTCTGATTAGACTGAGAACTCTTCTTATAGACTCGTTTGGGTCACAGAACGATCCTACAGGGGGAGGACAATCCGAATGTCCAAGTCCAGCCTACAGAAGAGATAGGTGAAATCGAAGTAACAAACACGGGGGACCCCGCGCCAGCATCACACGCATCACTCAAACGGGAACCCCAGTAAGTCATGTCGCTGGTCCTTCAAACCCAGCTCCAAACCCGAACATTTAGGCGCTACTAGGGCTAGCAGAGGACGAAACTTTAGCTTCCTGGTACGCCAAACAGATTGCTACCATAAACATTGTGTATCAGTCTTTGACCGCACAACATGCAATTCTGCAAGCAGAACCATCCTTGTTTACCCCTCCGGGTCCAAGTCAGGGGGTACGCCAAACACCCCCGCAGCAAAACTTTCAAGGAAGAATCAACAGACCTCCTCCCCAAAGAAGGCCAAGCGTGCATGACACGCGCGATACACGCGGGGAGACCGGTAGTTATTATGACCATCCGTCAAATGTGCAAAGGGGTCCAGTTCACAGCCGGCTGGGGCCGCGCAACATGAATAATGAATGGGATGACATGGATCCAGATGATTATACTTGGCAAGAATATGAAGGTTCCTCAGTCTTCAACCGTCGGCAGAAAAATCATGAGTCTTATAGGTCAGGACAGCGCATCGCATACAATGAAGAAGCAGAACGAGATTTCAGTCTCATCTATAGACCAGCTGAAGCCGCTGAACACTCGAAGTTCATTCCAAAGATTGCTCTAGCCCCGCTATCAAAAGAAAAATTGCCTCCAACAGTGGGAAAGTTCAATGGCCTAACTGACCCCGATGATCACGTCTGAGTATTTACAAGCGTCGGTGTTATGGGAGGATGGAACATGCCAATGTGGTGCCATCTGTTTATCCAAAGTTTCACAGGGGCTGCTCGCGCCTGGTTCGACAGCCTCCCGCTTGGAAAAATCACGTCATGGGTCGACTTCAGAACCCAATTTGTAAACCATTTCAGCCAGCAAAGACGTTATCAACGCGATACGTCTGAAGTAACAGACATCTGGCGCAGAGAGAACGAGGGGTTAAAAGATTTTATCACTCGCTTCAACAAGGAATGCTTAGAGATCGGAGCAGTAAGCGAACAACTGATGCACGCTCATTTCAAGAAAGCCATTCGATGTGATAGTCTGATCAGGACTATCACAGGAAAAGATGTTATGCCCAGAGAATGGGACAAACTAATGGCAGCAGCAAAGATCGTAGCGCAAACTGAGGATTCACTGGCTGGAACCAAAAACTCTTACACTGAAGATCGTTTTTCCAAGGGAAGCTCGCGCGACAATAACAGGAGAAACAGAAACAGAAACCCTGGATGGAAAAGAAACTAACCCAGCGGTTACGAAGAAAGACCTAGCTTTAAAGAAGACGCGCGAGACACAATTGATCGCATTGGTTATCAGAAGGCAGTCAGGAACGAGAATCGAGAAAAACACTGGACTCCGCTCATTAAAACACCTAAGGAGGTGCTCATGACGGAGAATCATGATTTCAAGGCTCCAAAGCCTATGACAAACAAGAAGGGGCAAGACCCAAACCTGTACTGGGATTTTCACAAGGATACAGGTCATCTGACGGATGACTGTATCAGTCTAAGGCAAGAAATTGAGAAAGCGCTGAAAAGCGGAAAACTAAGCCATCTGGTCAAGAATGTGCGCAAGGAGACGTGCCAGATTCAACAGAATGATGATGGAAACCAGACGAAGGTTAGGCGCCTAGAGACACACATGGTCAATGGACCAAGGTACAGCGCAAGAAGCAAAGGCAAGCGCCCATTCGAACCAGCTTGGTAGGAACAAGTCATTTTTCCGGTAGTGCGCGGGGGACCACGCGCCACGCGCCCCGTTGTCATTACCGGCATCATAGGTCACTATGAAACATAATATATCTTCATCGACCCGGGAAGCACAACTGATATCATTTACGAACAATACTTCAATCAGTTTGATGATGAAGACAAAGCGCACCTCGAGCCTGTTAATTATCCTCTGTCAGGATTCTGTAACGAGACGGTCTTCCCACTAGGCCAGATCAGTTTCCCCATCACGCTATCTGAAGGGAAACATTCAAGAACTACAAACGTCAACTTCATGGTGATGCCAGTCAAATCAAGGCACGATGTTTTAATTGGGAGAGAAACCCAAGGAGAAATGAACATGGTAACCTCCACACCCCACTCAGCCATTGGATTCCCAACTAAGACGGGGGTGGCGATTATCTATGCAAAGAAAGAGGTGATGGCAGCAGAGGATGCACGCCCAGTCAAGGCAGCAAAAATTTCAACGACCGAGCTAGAAAAATGGGTCTTGAACCGCAAATACCCAGAACAGACGGTGACGATAGGCTACGCAATCTCACCAAGTATCAGAACGCACCTCAAGCAACTACTGTTCAAGAACATGGACTATTCGCCTGGACTCCGGCCGACATGACCAGTGTCCCGCGCGAAATCACTGAACATTGTTTGAACACTTATCCTTCCGTCGAGCCAAAGGTACAAAGAAGGCGCAACCTAGGAGCGGATAAGACTAAAGCCATGAACGAGCAAGTTTGTGAACTGCTAAAGGCAGGTATACTGAGGGAGGTGTGCTATCAAAGTTGGGTTGCAAACCCTGTTATGGTTGAAAAGTCTACCAGAGGATGGCGAATGTGTGTTGATTACACGGATCCCAATAAAGCGTGCCCCAAAGATTGTTATTCGTTACCTGAGATCGACAAAAAAATAGACTCTATCGCGCCATACAAGTGGAAATGTTTTTTAATTGCTAAAAGGGGTATCATCAAGTCCAGATGGCGCTGGAGGACGAAGACAAGACAGCCTTCCGCACTGACATCGGAATCTTCTGCTACACAAAGATGCCCTTCAGGCTCAAGAATGCTGGCGCCACCTACCAGCGACTGATGGACACGATATTTGCTGATGACATCGGAAAACATATCGAAGTGTACATTGACGATCTTGTGATTAAAAGTCCCGAGGAGGACCAGATGTTAAAAGACGTAGAGAAGACGTTCAAATCTCTAAGGAGCGTGAACATGAAGTTAATCCAGCAAAATGTTCTTTTGGTAAGGAGGAAGGCAAGTTTTTAGGCTTCGTGGTTACAAACGGCGGTTTCAAAGTTAACCCTGAAAAAGTTCAAGCCATCGAGCGGATGCCGTCACCGCGCATGATCAACGAAATGCAAAGATTGGCCGGCCGCCTAGCTGCGCTTAATCGATTCTTATCAAACCACGCTGCAAAATCTTACCCTTTTATCAGTAGCTTGCGCAACTGCGTGAAAAAGCAAGAGTTCAAATGGATACCAGAGGCAGAAGCAGCCTTCCAACAAATGAAGGAGTGTTTGATCAAGCTCCCTACCCTAAGCGCACCATTCGAGAAAGAGCCACTCATTCTGTACTTGTCTTCTTCAGATAAGGCAGTGGGGTCGGTGTTGTTGGTAGAAAGAGACGGAGTTCAGACTCCAATCTACTATGTTAGTAGGGTACTCACGGATCCAGAAACACGATACTCAACCATGGAAAAGTTAGTGCTCGCGCTGCTACACACCTCCAGGAGGCTTCACATGTATTTCACTGGGCATGTAATCACTGTACTCACTAACTTCCATATTGGCACAATCTTTTAAAAACCAGAGACGTCAAGTCGGTTGGCAAAATGGGCAATTGAACTGGGGGGCCACAACATCCTGTGCAGGCCGCGCCTAGCTATCAAAGTCCAAGTGTTAGCGGACTTCATCACTGAAGTCCCAGTGACAAGATCAAAGATTGTGAAGTTGTTGATATTCCCATCAAAGACACGTCAGATGAGTTATGGTTGCTGTATACTGACGGAGCTTCAAATGAAGACGGCGCAGGCGCTGGAATGTGCCTTGTTAGCCCAGAGAAGCATGAGTTCACATATGCCATCAAGTTAGATTTCAAAAATACCAACAACGAGGCAGAATATGAAGCTTGCGCCTAGCCATCAATATGGGAGCACAAAACTTACAAGCGCACGTCGACTCTCTCCTGATCACGAGTCAAATTAATGGGTTATATGATGCAAAGGGTGAGGCTATGGCCTTGTATTTAGAATAGGCGAAAGAGTTGCTTCAACAATTCAAATCATACAAGGTCGTTCATATCAATCGATCAGAGAACAAGCCAGCAGACGTGCTTAGCAAGCTTGCTTCAACGACTTTCCAACATCTCACCAAAGATGTAAGAATCGAAGTTTTAAAAAACCCATCTGTTTTGTTGCGTCAAGTCAACGTAATCGAGATAGGTGTGACAACTGTCAAAAATCCAGGTATCCGTACAATTAATTAATCTTGATTAAGTGCTTAATGACTGCGCTGAAGTACAATTAACTACTTTTAGATTATTGCTTTATACACACACGTGCATCACATATTGCAAATGACATATCATTGATTGCATGAGAACTTTGTTGACATAAAAGATGCACAAAGCACAGTTAGCACAGTTAACAGACAAACCGGGAAAATGCTGACGTAGTTCAGTACATAGACAGACAGTGTTTTGAGACCCGGTATGAGTCAGAAATTAAGTACTACACTAGTATAGAGTGTAGGGAAGTAAGGATCTCTAAACTGCGTTTCCAGGTGATAGTTTAAGTGCCGGAAAGTGCCTAAAACTCACCCAAAGTGCTGAATTTAGCAAAAATTCAGCATAAATCAGCATTTTAACATACTAATTTTATGAAGAAACATGGTAAAATGATCCTGAATGCTTTCCTAAGTGTCGGGAATTAAAAGTGTCACAAAAAGATACATAAATGACACTAAACTGCAAAGTTTAGCACTTTAACGAATCAGTATCTAACCGAACAACCGGACACTACCCGAAACACCAAAATTACACTTGAAGCATTGTTTTAACATTTCCAAGCTAGTTATGGTCCCCAAACATCATAACACCCCATACAAAATATCTAGTAACAAAAACACTTAACTTACACTTGGATTTGAACTAAATTGCAACTAGATGATTAAACCTACACCTAGACCCCCCCACCTACAATTGGCCATACCCCCTCCATACCTTCAAGATTTGATTTCCTTATTTTAATGGATCTTGTTTTTACTTTTTAGAGCATATTACACATGAGATAATTGGAGGATATGGTTATAAGTAGTAACCTTGTGATCTTGAGTTCATTAATTCACACACACTTCACACACTCATCCTTCTCCATCTCGGCCGAACTTAGGCACCACCACCACCATCATCATTTAATCTTCTTTATCCATTCCAAGATCATACTAAGGTGCTAGGAGGTATACAAGGAAGCTTGGTGGCTTTGGAACTTGAAGGACCTTCTCTATTTGCGTTTATCCTCTTGATTTCTACTCTTGATTCATCCCTAGCCTTGAGCTAGTGGTAAGATCCTTGTACACTCCATATTACTTCTATTTTGAGTGGTTAAAGTAGTATCATAATCAAGAACATTAAGAACACTAAAGAACATAAGCACGGAACTTGAACATAAGCTTGATTTATGAAGTAATGTTGATGAAACTAAGTTGTTTATGAGATGTATGCTTGTTGATCTTTGATTTTTTGTAGAAATGATGTTGATCATCATAACATCTTGCTAGATCATGATTAGAAACATAGTTTAGCAAGATGAGAAAGTGAGAATGTGGTAGGATGAAAGATCATCCACACTTAAATCATGAACTTGAGAAGAATACTTTGGTTTCTTGAAAAATAATAATCAAAGTGGGTTAATAATCATATAGATCTAAGATTTATGAATGGTTTTCCAAAAGAACAATGTTTAAAATATGAGTTTTGTCACACCCCAACCGCGTAAAACAACAAATCGCGGCGGAAACATCGGGGCGTGTTGCAACAGAATTATCGTTTCATAACCATGGATACAAAAAAAGTGTTTCGTTTTATTAAACATTGAATGTTTACATCGTCTGGAAATCTAAATACACAATTTAAACATAGTCTATCATTGTTATTGAGTCACTAAAGCCTCGTCCAGTCCTATGTGAGCATGCATCCTATCAATCGATATCATTCAACAATACCTGAAACATATGTGAAAACGAGGTCAGCAAAGAAATGCTGGCGAGCACATAAGTTTTGTAGGAGTGTCGAAATCATGGCTAGTTTAGATGTTGCAATACTTTATTAAAAACCTTGTTTTGAAAAGAGTATAATATTACAACTTAATTAACCAACTCAAATCAAGCGGGTTATAGTTTATAAAACCTCGTAGCCCTGACTCTTATCCCAAAACATTTGTTTTAGTAAAGCAAATTGTGAAACATCTCGAAATAAATCGTTAATGAAACTCGTTAAAAACTCGTATAGTTTATATCATATCGAAAACCTCGTTTGTGTGACATCGTTTAAAAATCGTTTACCCAAATGAACTAAATAACGCCACGGTATGTAATATGTTGAAAACACCTATATATAAGAAGTACCAGCTGCGTATCTACCGTGTTTTCACCACATTACACCCGTCTCGTTATCTAAACACTAACTAAAATCAATCGTTTACCCAAATCGTTTAACATCGTATCGTCCAAATCGTTTATAAATCGTTTACATCGTCCAAATCGTTTACAAATCGTTTACATCGTCCAAATCGTTTACAAATCGTTTACATCGTCCAAATCGTTTAATTCGTTTACATCGTCCAAATCGTTTAATTCGTTTTAGGTCGTGAAACTACTTATATGGTCGTCTCGCTAATAACATTCAAACCTTCGTGACTCGTCCCTCGTTTCTCATATTAATAAACCCTTACCAAAGGGTAAATTAACAATTACAGATTCAGTCGCTACCCACCACCCCCACACATAACCACGAGTGCAGTATGATAACGGGATTTGTCAGATCCTATGGTACCATAACCTAATACTGGTCGGCTTGATCATTGCTAATGAATGTCATTTGTTATGTAACCCAACCAACAAGTTCGTTCACATTATCGAAATCGTTATTAGTTTTGTATAAATCGTCTTAATCGTTTTTGAAACCATCGTTATAACATCGAAAATCGTTTTGATACCATCGTTAAAACCTTGAAAACATTTAGCACATATGAGTCACCCCAAAACAATTGAAAGCAGTAAAATAGGGGAATAATGTACTCGCCTGAGAATGCTTAGAGGTCTTGAACAACAACCAAGCAAAGCTAGAGGGAGCACAGAATCAATCGGCAGTCTAAAACCATATAAATAAACCGGGCCTGAGTCGGAAGATCGGATAGAATGAGGGCTTGTAGACTAAATGAGCATGGGAACTCATGTAATATGGTTTAACAAAGCCTACATACTACTATGAAACCAAACCTAAGTGCTTTCGACCCATCGCGACCCATTAAGGTAGCTTATGCTACTTTAACGCGTCGTGCGCGGAAAGCGCGTTCGAGACGTCTAACTAGTCCTATGACAAGTATTATATGCCTATACATGTTTTATCATGTTGTATAATCAGTTATGTATAAAAGTTTAGGTCACATAAGCTAAATTACCAATTATACATGAAAAGGGTATTTTGGTAATTTACCTAAGGCATATAAACTACCTATCATACAACTACTTAACGAAGTGACCATAAGGTATAACCTCGGAAGGTTATTCCCTATATACTATGGTCACCAAATGTATTTGGTCGGATCCTAATGATCGACCAAATGGGTCGGGTTCGAAGGTATAAGCGATTTATCAGATCGCTTACCCTTACGACCCTAGACAACGTGGTAATCAGTAGGCATAGTCCCAAGAGACTATAACCATCGTGATTACAATCACGTTACGAAGTTCAAACGAACTTCGCATTGACCATAAACTGGTCAACGCAGAAAGTCAAACAAAGTTTGACTTTCAGACTCGAAAAGCAATAAAAGAACGAAAGAATACTTACGAAGGGTCCCCAGATGCTAATCTAGATCAAAATAACTCAGGTATGAAACAATGGTTCCAACTTAGAGTCTTTGAGATCAGATTCTTGTGGGTTTTGCAATGGGTGGGGTTGGGTATTTATAGTATTTGGGTAACCGTTAAGATCGTTTCATGGAAACCGTGCTCGAATCTCATCCGTACACTTGTTGGAATGTTATGGTAGGTAAATTTGCCACCCACCATAAGGAATTGACACTTGGAATTGGGATCGGGGGTGCAAAACAGCTGCAAACAGGCTGTTAAACATTGAATCTGGTCTTAAGAGGCTGACGCGGCCCGCTTCAGGATCAGACAAAACTCAGGCGGGCCGCCTGGCCTTGTCTGATCAGAACTAACTTTCAGAAATTACAGTTTTGGTCCCTGCATGTGTTTACGGCCATTTCCGACACTTCTAAGGCCCGTAAAGCCAACTTTAAGGCCCTAAAATGATGCCTAAACATTGTGGACATGAAACATGCTCAAAAATATTTCAGATGTTGGTTCGTTTGGTCGTACGAACACGATGTTTGCTTAATTACGACGGAATGCGCACAAGCGCGAAAAACGATCCAAATGACGCAACGAATGGATTTTTCTTATACCAAACACTAAAATAAAATATTTTAGTGCTTACATAAATTTTTGGATGTCCGGAGGTATTCAGAATGTAAGATATGTGCGAAAGTGCAAACTTGTGCACTTTTTTACACTTTTAGTCCCTGAATGAGCATAAAGTTTATTTTAGCACACCGAACCCCTCGAAGCCTATTTCTAAGCTATGTGAAGGATATTTATGGTATGTTTAACTTATGGTCATGTTCCAGAATGTCTGTTACAGTTCAGATTGGTATACTTTCGCAGTTTGTCAAATTTAGTCCCTATAGACGAATTAACTTGTTTTTGCCATACCAAAGCCTTCAAAACTTATTTCTAAGTTATGTAAGGGTTATTTAAGGTATGTTAAGCCAATGTCACTATTTCGGAGTGTTTGTTGCATTAAACTGGTTATATTTACGCATTGGTGCGCGTATAACCTTCCAGAAAGCGATTTAGAGTTTGAAATTGAACAAAAATTGATATGTGCAAATGATACACATATTTTTACAAATCCCAAGTATGAAATACAATATTTCATTGGTTTGGTATTTGTTTGATGGTCGCAGTAACCCAGGTGTCACAGTCTCCCCTACTTTAGGAAATTTCGTCCCGAAATTTAATCAGAGGAAACTTGTGAGAGCTTGAAAACATGAAGTTGAAAAGACAAAACAACACTGGTTAGGGTTCTGAACTTCTAGTAACTTTAAATAACATTATGCTTTCAATGCAAGAGGGACACTTATATACAAGTATATGAAGTGTCATTGGTGCGTCCACCGTACCTCCATTACATCGTTCTCATTTTGTTATTGTTGTCACTATCGGTTCTTACACATAATAAATCCTACTGGGTTTCTATGCACTAAATTTCATAATTATGCACGCGTCCATAATTAGACAATTCCTTGCACAGTTCACACAGTCTATTTTATAATGTGTAGGGTAAAACCAAATGAACAAACCTGTGATGAGTGTGACTGGACCACCATAGGGTCCTTTCAGCTGTATCATCACATGCCATTCTTAACCAGATCTTGAATCAATCTTTAACTAGACCACTCAAGGGTCTCTCATCGAATCATGGAATGGTACTATATAACCCAAGGGTCTTAACTACCACGTAGAAGCCCAGAAGGATTAAGGTAGTACCTTTTAAATATACTACTATGAATCCCTCATATGAAGATATGAAAGATTCTATAAGGATTTGAAAATCGGATCACACAAAAACATAGAGGAGAACACATAAACACATATCACATAATCGCATAATCGCACACTCGCATTATTGTTTAAATTGACCTTTAAATTTGTTATCTTTGGACACGGGTATTTAAAGCATACAAGGAATCAAATCCTTAATTGCAGCAATTTGGATGGATCCATATGAATACCCTGCTTGTTGACTACATGACCCAAAAACTGAACTTCTTTAAGCCAAAATTTCCTCTTGGAGGATTTAGCGAAAAGTTTGTTCCTTCTTTAAGGGTTCCAGTGTCAATGAAGGTGTTGATCGTTATCGGCTCGGGACATGAATAGATCAAGATGTCATCAATAACAACAATGACGAACTGATCCAAATAAGGCTTGCAGACTCTATTTATTAAGTCCATGTAGATGGCTGGAGCATTTGTCAACCCAAAAGGCATGACTATAAACTCGTAATGGCCATACTTCGTGCAGAAAGCCGTTTTGATAATTCCTGCATCTCGAACGGTGTAAGATGATAAGGTGCTTTCGCAATTAGGTTGGCATTGGGTACAAGGTCAAAAATGAAACTCGACTTGACGAACTGGAGGCAAACCAGGCAGTTCATCAGGAAACACCTCTGGATAATCCCGAACAATCGGAATATCCTGAATACTCTTGCTCTTGCCTTTCTCCTCGGTGACATGTGCTAGAAAAGCAACATATCCATTTCGTAAATAACTTTGGGCTTTTGATTTAAAAGAAACAAGCGTTTAAGGTTCTCGGGGAGGTCACAAGTGATCATAAAAATGACAGAACCACACGAGTAGTTTGTCTTTGTGTTGACATCATAAGGTTGGATCAAACATTCATACAATTGCACTAGTTAAAGAAAATAAAAACCACAATTTTTTATTTATATAACAACCGCATTGTCTTTAAATGTTTCAAGATAACAACCAGAGGAAATACAAAATACTAATCGTTTATCGCTGCATCGTTGATTGCCTCAATGATGTTATACACTAGTCCACGTGCTGGATTCACATTGACGTTGTCGTTCGCATTTGGGTTTGCGTTAGCATTTGCATTCACCAGTCTTGGACAGTTGTGGCGGAAGTGACCAATCTCTCCGCAGTTGAAACATGAACCCAGTGGGAATCTCACAGCATTCCCTTGAACCCGAGCTTGAACCTGAGCAGCCTGATTTTGTCCAAAACGACAAACATTGGCCATATGCCCAAGTCTACCACACGTCGTGCATTGCCTGCAAGCTTGTTGTGCAACGTGATGACCGTTGCAACGAGCACAGTGAGGTGCGGTACCAGCGTATGCCTTCTTTGCAGGTGGCTGAGCCGGTGGGTTCTGCAGGTTCTGAGCAGTCTTTGCTATAACAGCAAAGTTTTGGGCACCTTTTCGCTTTCTTGATTTCTTCGATGACTCACCTTCTTCACCCTTTTTCTTGTCCTTTCCAGAATCAGTCGCCTTCTTTATATCACCCTTGCGGGTGAGTTTACCCTTCCTGACTTGGGTCTCAGTCAGGGTAGCAGACAACTCTATTGCTTGGCGAAGGGTAGGAGGATTAACACCGATCAAAATCTCTAGAATGGAATCGGGTAAACCATCGATGTATCTCTCGATCGCTTTCTCCAGAGGGGTAACCATGGTGGGACACAATAGACTGAGTTCTTCAAAACGATCCGTGTACGAACGGTGTTCAGCCCCATCTTGCTTTAAGTCGTCAAACTCTCATTCCAAAACTAGAATCTCGTGACGGGGACAAAACTCCTTCATCATGAGAGCCCGAAGCTCCGCCAATGTTTGTGCCAGAGCCACTTCGGCACCCCTATCGCGCATAACACCATCCCACCAAGTAAGCGCTCGCTTTTCAAACACACTCGAAGCAAATTCCACCTTACGCGCATCCTGACACTGCACATGTCTGAATGTGTTCTCGATACTCTCAAACCACTGCAGGAGCGCAGTTGCTCCTTGCGTCCCAGAAAACTTAAGTGGCTTCGCAGAATTGAAGTTCTTGAAATTACATTGTGCATTATTGTTGTTGTTATTATTGTTGTTGTTGTTAAATATCTCGTGGACTTGGGTTACAACACCGGGAAGTACAGCAGCCACTTGCTGAGAAACCAGGGCTGCGATTTCTTCAATAGTAAAAGTTCGAGGATCGTGTCGAGGAGGCATTGTCTAACAGGGAAACAAAAGAATCGAGTGAGGTTGAAATTTAGGAAAAACAAAAGAGGTATTGACAAAACCCAAGGAAGGCGATCATTTGTTTGTTACCTCGAACAAACAAACGACACGCAGTGACTAATCAAAGTAAATAGGTTAAAATAATGTATAGCGAAGACATGGTCGCCTATAAGTGAACACTCATCCCAAGAATTCCCAGGTAAGCACAACTGGTCTCGCGTCTGATGAGATATATACGAAGTGCTTGCCTAGACAGAAAACCCAGAATACAGGCATTCACCCTTCCAGTTTGCACGTGTTCACATTATTTAAAACCCAAAACTTTGACAAGATTTTGAAAACTCAAAGGGATTCAAAACCTTATAATAGAGGGTTCAAAACCTAGTAATCAATCATCCTAGAACAGATGATTAGTTTTCAAAGCGATTTTGAAATTTATGTTCTTGTTGTGGTCGTCGCCTAAGGATAGGTGACGGTATTGTTTTATGACTAAACGCAAGTAAACTCGCGTTAGGGTCCTAAGAAGTTATAGTCTAGGTCAAAGCATTACTAATAACCTAATTCCCTATAACCATTGGCTCTGATACCAACTTTTCTGTCACACCCCGACCGCGTAAAACAACAAATCGCGGCGGAAACATCGGGGCGTGTTGCAACAGAATTATTGTTTCATAACCATGGATACAAAAAAAGTGTTTCGTTTTATTAAACATTGAATATTTACATCGTCTGGAAATCTAAATACACAATTTAAACATAGTCTATCATTGTTATTGAGTCACTAAAGCCTCGTCCAGTCCTATGTGAGCATGCATCCTATCAATCGATATCATTCAACAATACCTGAAACATATGAGAAAACGAGGTCAGCAAAGAAATGCTGGCGAGCACACAAGTTTTGTAGGAGTGTCGAAATCATGGCTAGTTTAGATGTTGCAATACTTTATTAAAAACCTTGTTTTGAAAAGAGTATAATATTGCAACTTAATTAACCAACTCAAATCAAGCGGGTTATAGTTTATAAAACATCGTAGCCCTGACTCTTATCCCAAAACATTTGTTTTAGTAAAGCAAATTGTGAAACATCTCGAAATAAATCGTTAATGAAACTCGTTAATAAATCTCGTTAAAAACTCGTATAGTTTATATCATATCGAAAACCTCGTTTGTGTGACATCGTTTAAAAATCGTTTACCCAAATGAACTAAATAACGCCACGGTATGTAATATGTTGAAAACACCTATATATAAGAAGTACCAGCGGCGTATCTACCGTGTTTTCACCACATTACACCGTCTCGTTATCTAAACACTAACTAAAATCAATCGTTTACCCAAATCGTTTAACATCGTATCGTCCAAATCGTTTATAAATCGTTTACATCGTCCAAATCGTTTACAAATCGTTTACATCGTCCAAATAGTTTACAAATCGTTTATATCGTCCAAATCGTTTACAAATCGTTTACATCGTCCAAATCGTTTACATCGTCCAAATCGTTTAATTCGTTTACATCGTCCAAATCGTTTAATTCGTTTTAGGTCGTGAAACTACTTATATGGTCGTCTCGCTAATAACATTCAAACCTTCGTGACTCGTCCCTCGTTTCTCGTATTAATAAACCCTTACCAAAGGGTAAATTAACAATTACAGATTCAGTCGCTACCCACCACCCCCACACATAACCACGGGTGCAGTATGATAACGGGATTTGTCAGATCCTATGGTACCATAACCTAATACTGGTCGGCTTGATCATTGCTAATGAATGTCATTTGTTATGTAACCCAACCAACAAGTTCGTTCACGTTATCGAAATCGTTATTACTTTTGTATAAATCGTCTTAATCGTTTTTGAAACCATCGTTAAAACATCGAAAATCGTTTTGATACCATCGCTAAAACCTTGAAAACATTTAGCACATATGAGTCACCCCAAAACAATTGAAAGCTGTAAAATAGGGGAATAATGTACTCGCCTGAGAATGCTTAGAGGTCTTGAACAACAACCAAGCAAAGCTAGAGGGAGCACGGAATCAATCGGCAGTCTAAAACCATATAAATAAACCGGGCCTGAGTTGGAAGATCGAATAGAATGAGGGCTTGTAGACTAAATGAGTATGGGAACTCAGGTAATATGGTTTAACAAAGCCTACATACTACTATGAAACCAAACCTAAGTTCTTTCGACCCATCGCGACCCATTAAGGTAGCTTATGCTACTTTAACGCGTCGTGCGCGCAAAGCGCGTTCGAGACGTCTAACTAGTCCTATGACAAGTATTATATGCCTATACATATTTTATCATGTTGTATAATCAGTTATGTATAAAAGTTTAGGTTACATAAGCTAAATTACCAATTATACATGAAAAGGGTATTTTGGTAATTTACCTAAGGCATATAAACTACCTATCATACAACTACTTAACGAAGTGACCATAAGGTATAACCTCGGAAGGTTATTCCCTATATACTATGGTCACCTAATGTATTTGGTCGGATCCTAATGATCGACCAAATGGGTCGGGTTCGAAGGTATAAGCGATTTATCAGATCGCTTACCCTTACGACCCTAGACAACGTGGTAATCAGTAGGCATAGTCCCAAGGGACTATAACCATCGTGATTACAATCACGTTGCGAAGTTCAAATGAACTTCGCATTGACCATAAACTGGTCAACGCAGAAAGTCAAACAAAGTTTGACTTTCAGACTCGAAAAGCAATAAAAGAACGAAAGAATACTTACGAAGGGTCCCCGAATGCTAATCTAGATCAAAATAACTAAGGTGTGAAACAATGGTTCCAACTTAGAGTCTTTGAGATCAGATTCTTGTGGGTTTTGCAATGGGTGGGGTTGGGTATTTATAGTATTCGGGTAACCGTTAAGATCGTTTCATGGAAACCGTGCTCGAATCTCATGTGTACACTTGTTGGAATGTTATGGTAGGTAAATTTGCCACCCACCATAAGGAATTGACACTTGGAATTGGGATTGGGGGTGCAAAACAGCTGCAAACAGGCTGTGAAACATTGAATCTGGTCTTAAGAGGCTGACGCGGCCCGCTTCAGGATCAGACAAAACTCAGGCGGGCCGCCTGGCCTTGTCTGATCAGAACTAACTTTCAGAAATTACAGTTTTGGTCCCTGCACGTGTTTAAGGCCATTTCCGACACTTCTAAGGCCCGTAAAGCCAACTTTAAGGCCCTAAAATGATGCCTAAACATTGTGGACATGAAACATGCTCAAAAATATTTCGGATGTTGGTTCGTTTGGTCGTACGAACACGATGTGCAAATGATACACATATTTTTACAAATCCCAAGTATGAAATACAATATTTCATTGGTTTGGTATTTGTTTGATGGTCGCAATGACCCAGGTGTCACAAGTTTTAGTAGATCATGGTTCTTACATAAACAAGCGCTATTTTTGGTGGTTAAACAAGTGTGGAAACACTTGTGTAACAAGAAGATTACATGAAGAAACATTTTTGTAAAACATGATTGCAAGTTGTAAACATCTAAGTCTTTCAAGAATGATGTTTTTGTATAAACAACCACACTTTGGAGGATAACTAAACCCACTAAACACACTACCAAATTACTACAACTTTTCATAAACTTTCAAGTTCATGAATTAGTGGAATAAGCATGATTTTGGAAAAATTGGTAAGTGTAAGTTGTTTAGTGTTGATTGTGGTGATTTTACAAAATAAAATGATATGCTTGAATGCATTGAAACCTCCATTTTTAGGGGAAACTATGGCAAAATTTTCTAAAAATACAAACACTTAGAAAAATATTTTCAAACAAATATTAACCAAGTGTATTTTAAACCATACATTGTTACATAAACTTTGCCATAAATTTTGGTTACAAAATACAAATATAGGAGGTTGGTTTTTACAAATAAAAGTGGCTAGATATATATTTAGAATATCTATATACATTAAAGACACATATGTGTGATTATTTGTATACTTTGTGTAATAGTTATATTATTTTAGGACTTGAAATAATATAACACATTTAAACACCAAGAAATTACGATCCAAAATATTACCAAAATCTCAAGGAATAAATATACAAGTTACACGTAAAATATTGGCAAAACCGAACAAGAAATGTAACTTACAAAATATTCCGGAACTTAATTCGCAAGTATATTTTGGTAAGTAATATTTTGGACACAAGGAAGTGAAAATATGATTTTTGCAATTATTAAAAAGTTATATCATATTTTTTTTGACAAAGAGAAAATATATTGTTTTTCGGAAGTAAAAATATATTTTCTTGGAATTTTTAGAAGATATATAATTTTTGGGAAAGATATATATATTTTCTTGAGTACACTGTAAATACATTATTTTTGGATAAAAATAAGTTTATATATTTTCTAAAGTTAGACTTGAAAATATATTATTTTGGAACTATAAATATTTTGCCAAGAGAAAAATTATAAATAATTTTTCTAAGTACTATTTCTTAAATATATATATTTTGGAAATATATATATTGGTGGACTTGTATTAGAAATAATATTCCGGAAGATTTAATATAAATTTAAGTATGTGAATACTTAATGAATTCCATAAAATACGTATTCTCACGCGTATAAATACACACCGGAATACGATACCAAAACATGGCAAATATACAAATACAAGAATGCGAATACACACGTATAAGATACCCCCATCCTTGGGAAGGAAATACAAGAACCAATACTTGGGAAGTATTAAGTTAATACATATTATTCAACAATTATTCAAAAATTTAATAAATATAATTTAAGTTGAAATATTAATTATTTTGACAAAAATTATATAACTTGGAATAATATCAGAAGCGCAAAAGAAACGTAACTCAGAAACGTTAACACTAAGTCAAGGCGCGACCCGTTCGTCTAATAGACATTAGTACGTTATAGGTAGTCGTGTTCACCGGAGAAGTACGAGTTACGATTGTTGAAGACGCAAGACTGTGAGTTTCATATCCCCCTTCTCTTTTAATTGTTTTCAGTTTTATAACTTCGGGGGTGAAATACATGTTACAATGGTTTACAAACGTTTTATACATGGTATGGTTAGCTAAGGAAGGGTACTCACTTGATCATGTGAGTGGTGGGTACAACACTTAAGGCCATTAATCCTCATTGTAGGACCGAGGGACATGAGTGATAGATCTATTTGGGTGTAGCGAGCCCACACCCATGCGGACAAGGGTGGCCCATGTGGTGACTATGTCGTATTCCCGGAGACAAATCTGCTAGGTTTGAGTTTTCCTTCATCACTTCACACATATCAATGGCCTTGCAAACCATTGGTGATATGTTTTCCTTGTTGCTTTCATACCAGGATTTACATACATACAGACATACATTCAAAGGTTTACTCATACACACAAACAAACACATGAACTCGCTCAACTTTTGTTGATGTTTTCAAAATACATGTATTTCAGGGAATTAGTAAGTGGATCTGGCGGGCGTTGGAAGTTTCATGCTGCGTTGTGAATAAAGATGTCATCCATGGTTTTGAGGTTTGGGTTGGGTGTCTTATTCCTGGACGAGACACGTCTTCCAAACCTTGGTTTTATTTAATGTCTTTTGATGAGTCCGTAGTGAACTCTTAAAACAATTCGTATGGTTTGTAAAACTTGAATTTGAAGTCTACGTTTCAAGACAATGTCGTTTTGTTTAAACGTATTTAATGGATGACAAATTTATGGTTTTATCATATAGTGGATGTTATGATTGAATGCAATGGAATTGAGAAAGTCACACCATAATCACGCTTCCGCAAAAGTCACGGTGTGACAGCTTGGTATCAGAGCTTCGATTGTAGCGAACTAGGATTCTTTCTCGAGTCTAGACAACAATTACTAGGGCTCTCACGAAAATGTTTTCACAACATACTTTCATTGCATACATGAAACGCCCAGATCCAGGGAGACAAACATTTTTACAAACAAAAGACACGAAACACATTTCAAAGTTTATGTTTATGATTCAGTCTGAGAGGCTGGGTAGTACAGTCTGAGAGACTGGGTGGTTCAGTCTGAGAGATTGGGTAGTTCAGTTTGGGAAACTAGGTGGTACAGTCTGAGAGACTAGGTAGTTCAGTCTGAGAGACTGGGTGGAATAGTCTGGGAAGTCTAGGAAGGATACGTGAATACATTGTTATTAATTACATGCTTATTGATGATTGTTGATATATGTGCATATGTTGTGATTGTTTTGTTACAGACACTATGTCTTCGTCTGAGAGTGGACTGTCTGATACTGTCAACCCCATGGCTATCGTTTCGGATGATGAGATTGTCCCAGAGCCTGAGATTTTTACCTCCGACACTGAGAGTGACCCGGAGATGATGTAAGATGACGATGATGATTTCCAGCCTTTTGCATTACCCAACTTTGGCGATGATGTACCGCATGCTGATGGTTTACCCGACGAGGATCCCTTTCTTATTCCTATTCCTGACCAGGATCACCTCATCCTCGGACATCCCGATGGTGAGCACGTCGTGGCTCCGATCCTCGCCCCTTTGCCTCTTGCGGCCTTTCCTCTCGAGGATTTGCCTTTTTATGACGTATCTGATGATGATATCGATCTTTTCATTGATGGTCCCCCTGATGATGCCCAGGGTGACGGAGTTCCTGCTGATGATGCCATTGTTGTTCCACTCGTTGAGATTCTTATCATTGAGGTTTTCTCTGATCATTTTGTTCCAGATTCTTTCGAGTCAGTGTCATCCACCACTTTGCATGCAATGGGATTGCAGCATTACCCCACTGATTCTGATACTGACACGGCCCTGTCTGTTGCACCTGTTCCTCCACACGACTTTGATCTTGACCTTGAGCTAGACTTTGCCCCTGACGATCAGCCTGTTGACGTACCCGCTGATCCTGAGCCGATACCAGCTCCTGTTCCGATACCTGCACCTGAGCCTTTACCTGGTCATGATCCCATACCATTTGGCATACCTGTTGTTGCACCACTTGTACCAGACCCGATTCCTGCACCCACTGACCCTACTGCTTTTGCCGGTCAGATCGACCCCCGATACGCGTTCACCAGCAATGGGTGGATAGACGATGATGATGATGTGTGCCCTTTTGTTGAGCCTATTACTCCCCCACCTGCACATACACATGCACCTGTTGATGTCACCCCATTTCACCCGATTGTGTCCGATGTTCACCGCACCGACCTGCCTGTCACTTTCTTACAGGACATTCCCGCACCCCGACCAGGGGAGGGCCCGTCTAGCCAGCAGCCTAGCCATGTTCCACACGTGTCAGCAGCTTTTTCTCACATACCTCAGTGTACACCGACTGCTCATTTTACTTCTGCACCGCCAGGCGAGCCACTCATATGGTTTCCGCCGAACACTATGCCAGTTTCTGATCCCTACCATCCCTCCCACTTTATTGGTTACACGATGGATGAGCTACTTTTGTCATTGCAGCTTCAGCAGGAGATCTTGTGTCGTAAAGTTATGGAGCTTGAGAGGATTCCACGTCCTCCATCTTGTTCATGTCAGTCACCTTTTGCGACTCCACCTGCTCCTCTTTTGCCTTATCCAGATTTTGATGTTCGATTTCTCACTATGGAGCAGCAGATCAGCTATCTCTTGTGACATGTTTATGATCTTGAGGAGGAGCTAGTGCATGTGCGCAGCTTGCTTTTTGTTCCTCCACCTCCTCCTCCACCACCATCAGCATAGCCGGTTTTTGGTTTTATGTAGGTAGCTTGCTTTGATGAGAGTATCGCTATTGAGCCTAGCCTGCACAGCCTTTTAGAGACCACTTGTTGAGTATATGACTGTTGTAGACTGATAGACATTTTGGACAAGGGTGATGTGACCCTGTAGTCCCTTTTGATGTGATACGATACATTTGTAGAACATGTAACTGTATTCGTGGTCGATGATTTATGAAAGCTCAATCGCAATGTTCTCATTATATACACTATTGAATTATACATTGGTAACATGAATGTGATGTTATATGATTGCTTGCGTTGATAAATGCTACTACATACACATACTACATACTTAACATACTTATATACATAAGACCTGAACTATACAATCTTCTGTATAGAAGATGCCTCCTCGTAGGAACAACCAGTTGCCCACAACAGAGGCTGAGCTACAAGAACGGATTTCACAAGCAATAGCACAACATGAGGCCTTGCGCTCTGAACACAACGGAGGTACCTCAGGAAATAACCCACCTCATGGTAATGTTTAAGTCACTAAAGACACATTACGTTACGTTTGGATATTCCATATGCGTTGCTAATGCTTTCTGTGAATGATGTTGCTTGTACAGGCTATACCTATAAGCAGTTCTTGGACTGCAAGCCTCTAAACTTTGACGGCACTGGAGGTGCTGTAGCTTTCGTTAGATGGGTTGAGAAAATTAATTCTGTACTGAGAATGAGCAAGTGTGCGCCGGAGCACCAGGTCACCTATATTTAAGGACTGTTCTTAGACGGAGCTCTATCATGGTGGAACCTCCAAGTTCAGACTTTGGGAGAGGAAGCTGCATACGCTATGACTTGGGATGAAATGAAGGAACTTATGCGCAAGAAATACTGTTCAAGGGCCGAGATTCAGAAATTGGAAATTGAGTTCTGGAATCTAAAGGTGGATGGTCCAAAGATTGCTGAATATGTGCAAAGATTCCACGACTTATCTCACGTTGTTCCTTACATGGTTGATCCGGAGTTCAAGCGAATCGAGCGTTTTATTTGGGGATTGGCACCCCAAATCATGAGCATGGTGATGACGTCAAAGCCTTCAACGATCACTGAGGCTATTGATTTGGGCGTGGCAGTGACGGAAGAAGCGATTAGGCTGAACAAGTTCTCAATCTCTGATGGAAAGAAGAAGGAGACTCATGTCGAGTCATCTAGAGAGAACAAGAATAAATTCTCCAACTTCAAGAAGGGTACTCGTGCGAGCAATGCCAACAAGCGTAAGGACGCTAACCCGCCAGTTGAAGCACAAGTTGTTGCTACTGATGCTGCTGCTGGGATTGAGATCAAAGGAAAAGGATACTTGGGCACCTTGCCCAAGTGTAATGTATGTCAGTATCATCATGCCGGCCAGTGTAGAGTTAGAAAGTGCGAAACTTGTGGAAAGAATGGTCATTCGATGGAGACGTGTTGGGTTGGCACTGGTCGTGGGAATGGTGGCCAGAGAGGAAATGGCAATGGAAACTTGGTGGAAACGGCGATGGTAGTAGAAACAACCAGGGAGGAAATGGAAATCGTGTTGGTTTTGGAAACCAAGCTGGTAGTGGAAACCGTGGAGCAAACAACAATCAAGGCGGTACTGGGAATAGACACGGTTATTTTAACTGTGGTGAAGTTGGGCATTTCAAGAGAGATTGCCCAAAGAACAACCAAGCTCAGGGGAGAGTCTTTAACATTGGAGCTAGGGAAGCTCGCCAAGATCCGAATGTAGTCACGGGTACATTCCCTATCAACCAACACTTTACATCTGTATTGTTTGATACTGGTGCCGATTATAGCTTTGTATCCCTAGAATTTAAGAAAATGCTTGGGTTAGTAGCTAGTAAGCTAGATATTCCGTACTCGATAGAGCTAGCTAATGAAAAGCTAGTAGAGGCAAGCGAAGTGATTAGAGGTTGTATAATAGAGCTCGGAGAGAATGAGTTTACGCTTGATCTTCTGCCAGTCGAGTTGGGAAGCTTTGACGTGGTAGTTGGAATGGATTGGTTGTCGAGTAACTGAGCTGAGATCGTATGCCAAGAGAAGAACATTCGCATTCCGATGGTGAATGGAGAGACGATTGTAGTGCATGGAGAGAAGCATGATACGCCTCTAAGGATCATCAGTTGTTTGAAAGCCCGAAGATGTTTGCAGAAAGGATGTGTTGCCTTCTTGGCACACGTCATGGACAAGGAAGTCGCTGAGCCGAAGCTGGAAGATATCCCAGTTGTGAGGGAATACCCTGAAGTCTTCCCCAAAGACTTGCCAGGATTTCCGCCCCAACGACAAGTCGAATTCCATATTGACTTGGTTCCAGGTGCCGCACCTGTAGCCAAGGCACCTTATCGACTTGCGCCTTCCGAGATGCAAGAGTTGTCGACGCAACTTCAAGAGCTTTTGGACAAGGGATTTATTAGACCAAGCTTCTCGCCTTGGGGAGCTCCAGTTTTGTTTGTTAAGAAGAAGGACGTTAGTTTCCGTATGTGCATTGACTACCGCGAGCTAAACAAGTTAACCATCAAGAACCGGTATCCTTTGCCGAGAATTGATGATCTTTTCGATCAACTTCAAGGTTCAATTTACTACTCCAAGATCGATCTTCGATCAGGTTATCACCAGCTGCGAATTCAAGAGGAGAGTATTCCGAAGACTGCCTTCAGAACTCGATATGGACATTACGAGTTCCTGGTGATGTCGTTTGGTTTAACAAACGCGCCAGCAGTGTTTATGGATTTGATGAATAGAGTTTGCAAGCCATATCTCGATAAATTCGTGATTGTATTTATCGACGACATTTTGATTTATTCAAGAACGAAGGAAGAGCACGAGCAACACCTTAGATCCATTTTAGAGTTGCTCAAGAAGGAAAAGCTATACGCAAAGTTCTCAAAGTGCGAGTTCTGGTTACGTGAGGTTCAGTTCCTTGGTCACGTGGTAAACGAAGATGGAATTCATGTGGATCCCACCAAGATCGAGGCGATCAAAAATTGGGAAACTCCAAAGACGCCAACCGAGATCCGTCAGTTTCTAGGTTTAGCTGGGTATTATCGCAGATTCATTGAGGATTTTTCAAAAATCGCTCAACCGCTAACCTCCCTTACTCAAAAGGATAAGAAGTATGAATGGGGAGATAAGCAAGAAGAAGCGTTTCAGCTGCTGAAGAACAAGCTTTGCGATGCACCTATCTTATCCGTACCCGAAGGCACAGATAACTTTGTGGTGTACTGTGACGCCTCACGTCAGGGATTAGGATGCGTGCTGATGCAGCGACAGAAGGTTATCGCTTATGCTTCACGGCAGTTGAAGGTTCATGAGAAGAACTACAGCACACATGATTTGGAATTAGGCGCAGTGGTGTTTGCATTAAAGATTTGGCGACATTATCTGCATGGCACCCGATGCACGATCTTTACAGATCACAAGAGCTTACAGCACATATTTGATCAGAAGGAGCTTAACATGAGACAACGACGATGGGTGGAGCTGTTAAACGATTATGATTGTGAAATCAATTATCATCCAGGAAAGGCGAATGTCGTAGCAGATGCCCTAAGTCGAAAAGAGAGGATTATGCCCATAAGGGTTAGAGCTTTGGAAATGATTATACAGACAGATCTCTCGTTGTGCATCCGTGCTGCGCAGAGAGAAGCTCTTAAGAAGGAGAATCTTATGGACGAATATCTCCATGGGATGGAGAAACATTTGGTACCCAATGGGGAAGGTGTGACACCTGGGTCACTGCGACCATCAAAAAAATACCAAAACAATTAAATATTGTATTTCATACTTGGGATTTGTACAAATATGTGTATCATTTGCACAAATCAATTCTTGTTCGATTTCGGGCTCTAAATCGCTTTCTGGAAGGTTATACACGCACTGATGCGTAAATATAACCAGTTTAATGCAACGAACACTCCGGAATAGTGAAATAGGCTTCACATACCTTAAATAACCTTTACATAACTTAGAAATAAGTTTTGAAGGCTTTGGTATGACAAAATCAAGTTTAATCGCTTACAGGGACTAAATTCGACAAACTACGAAAGTATGCTGATCTGAACTGTAACAGACATTCCGGAACATGACCATGAGTTAAACATACCATATATATCCTTTACATAGCTTAGAAATAGGCTTTGAGGGGTTCGGTGTGCTAAAATAAACTTTTGGGTCATTCAGGGACTAAAAGCGCCAAAAAGTGCAAAAGTTTGCATTTTCACGCATAACTACGTTCTGAATACATTCGAACATCTAAAAAATTATGTAAGCACTAAAATATTATGCTTTAGTGTTTGGCTTGTCAAAATTCCTTTCGTCGCGCATTTTGGACCGTTTTTGCGTTCGTTACGACCTCCGTCGTAATTAACCGAACAACGCAACCGTACGGCCAAACGAACCGAAATCCGACATATTTTTTAGCACATTTTAAGTTCCCTATACTTAAACTTCATTTTAGAGCTTTGAAATGGGGTTAACGGGCCTTAAACGTGTCGAAAATGGCTTTATTGCATAACAGGGACCAAAACTGTCATTTTGCCAAAGTTTATGGCTTACGGACCGTAAGCCATCACCCTTACGGTCCGTAAGCAGTCCCCAGATCAGCAGAATGCAGAAACATTGAATCTGTCCTATTCCACCTTTTGCACTTGCCCCTTCAGGATAATGAGGGGCCAAATTGATGTTCCATAACATTCCAACAAGTGTAAGGTTGAGATTACATCACGGTTTTCAAGAAACGATCCTAACGGTTGTCCAATTCCTATAAATACCCACCTCTATTCTTTCCAACAACCCACAAATCTGATCTAAAAGCTCTAAGTTGAAGCCATTGCTTCATACCTGAGCTATTCGATCAAGATTTACTAGCGGGGACCCTTTGTAAGTGTTCCTTCGTTCTTTTATCGCTTTTCGAGTCCGAAAGTCAAACTATGTTTGACTTTCTGCGTTGACCAGTTTATGGTCAACACGAAGTTCGGTTGAACTTCATAACGTGAGCGTAATCACGATGGATATAGTCCCTAGAAACTATACCTACTGATTACCACGTTATCAAGACTCAGTGACGAGTCGTAGTTTCGGCCAAAACGCGTATTCTTGCGTATTTTGTAACCAAACTACTTATAGGCATCAAAACCGTTTGTTTTGATACCAAACCTGTTTTCTAAATTTAGTTAAGCATGTTTTAACACGCTTAGCTCGTCACTTTTAGTTTAGTGCTTATATAGGGTCGTAAGGTAAGCGATCTAAACAATCGCTTATACTTTCGAACCCGACCCGTTTGGTCGATCATTAGGATCCGACCAAACACATTAGGTGACCATAGTATATAGGGAATAACCTTCCGAGGTTATACCTTATGGTCGCTTCGTTTAAGTAGTTGTATGATAGGTAGTTAATATGCCTTAGGTAAATTACCAAAATGCCCTTTTTACGCCAAAATTCATTTTAAGCATATGTAACATAACTTTTGGTATCTAAACTGATTTGGTAACAATATTAGACATGTTAAGACATATTTTACTTATCATAGGACTACATAGGCGTTCCGAACGCGTTTTACGCGAACGACGCGTTAAAGTAGCATAAGCTACCTAAACGGGTCGTAATGGGTCGTAAGCACTTAGGTTAGCTTTCATTTTAGTATATGGGCTTTGTTAAAACCATATTACATGAGTTCCCATACTCATTTGGTTTACGAACCCTCATTCTATCCAATCCTCCGATTATAGGTCCGGTATATTAACATAGTTACCTATATTAGGTAGCGTTTGATATCCGCGATCTCTAGCATTGTTTGGTTCTTACTGAAGGACTACTAAGCAATCTCAAGTGAGTACATAGACCCCTCTTTTACTGTTTTCCAAACATTTTGGGGTGAAACACATGTGCCTACCTGTTACTTTCGTGCTTTTCATGTTTTCATATCATATGCTTGTTATGTTCAATAGTACACTTATAGTACACGATTTCATTGTGTTTTTGCTATGTATGTCCTTTGTTGCATACTTAGTACATCATTTTACATTACATTTTATGCTATGTATGTCCATTGTGTGCATACTTAGTACATTGTTTTACATTACCTTTCATGCTATGTATGTCCATTGTGTGCATACTTAGTACATTGTTTTACATTACATTTCATGCTATATATGTCCATTGTGTGCATACTTAATACATTGTTTTACATTACATTTCATGCTATGTATGTCCATTGTGTGCATACTTAGTACATTGTTTTACATTACATTTCACGCTATGTATGTTCATTTGATTACATACTTAGTGCATTGTTTTCACTTGCTTCCATTTTGGTATGACAATGACATTTGGTTTGTTTAAATGGGACAATATACATTCATTAACATTGATCACGCCGCTTGTTAGTAGGTAATGGTATCATAGGACTTGACAACTCCCATTCCTGAACCCTAGGTTTGTTTGGGTGGAAGGAATGACCGAATTCGATAAACATAACACAGATAGAACTTTAAATTCGTTTAGGGGTCTATCACCACAGTCACAAGGCTTGGATGTATGCATTTTCACAATACCGCATAGATGTTTATATCAGTATAGCATGCATTTGTTCCACAAAACATAACTTTGATTTAAACCATGTTTTACTTCAATACCTTGTTTTTGTGCTTTTTACATATGGTTTAGTTGATATATTTCACTTACCATACATGATATTTCGGATACACATTACATGATTTACATTAGACATAAACACTTTGACATTGATATACACAATTCATGATTTACATTAGACATAAACATTTTGACATTGATATACACAATTCATGATTTACATTAGACATAAACATTTTGACATTGATATACACAATTCATGATTTACATTAGACATAAACATTTTGACATTTGATTATACATAAACATTTTACTTTGGTGGTTTGTTTTGAGTAGGTGATTTAAGTAACGAGGCGTGTGTAATATGATACAAGCATGGTGGATACGCCCTGGTACTTCCTATATATAAGTGCTTGTATGGTATTACATATCGTAGCGTTATTTGAATCATTTCAATTTAGACATATAACATTTTATACAAATAACATACTTTTCACAATACATTGTTTTACAAACAACTTATCTGATATAAACTCATTTTACTTGGTTATTTACTTAACCATGTATTATTCTTCTATACATATATATCATTTGGTTTATTTATCACTTTTCAAATGATTTACAAGACAAAGCAAATTACAAGGTTCATGACTAAACATTTTCTTAAACATAAGTCATGAATTCTATTTTCACAAAACCTATGTATCTCACAGGCATTTTTATGCTGACGTACCTATTTTCACATGTGTTTCAGGATATGATGCTTAGGGTTTATCAAGATACACTTAGGCGGACTTGGGCCTTAGCGACAATAAAAGATACAAGACTAGTTATTTATGTTATGTTTCTTTGATTGTCAAGACATTGTAACGCTTTTAATCAATAAAACAATATTCAAATTTCCATGTGTTATGAAACAATGATTCTGTTACAAGACTCCCCGACGTTTCCGCCACGTTTTGTTGTTTTACGTGGTCGGGGTGTGACAGAAAAGTTGGTATCAGAGCTCATGGTTATAGGGAATTAGGTTATTAGTAATGCTTTGACCTAGTCTATAACCTTCCTAGGACCCTAACGCGAGTTTACTTGCGTTTAGACATAAAACAATACTGTCACCTATTCTTAGGTGATAACCACAACAAGAACATAAATTTCAAAACCACTTTGAAAACTAATCATCTGTTCTAGGATGATTGATTACTAGGTTTTGAACCCTCTGTTATAAGGTTTTGAACCCCTCTGAATTTTCAAAACCTCGTCAAAGTTTGGGTCTTATAGTGTGAACACGTGCAATCTGGAAGAGTGGATGCCTGTACTCTGAGTTTTCTGTCTAAGGCTAGAGTGTTCGTACAAATCCACATAATCGGACCAGTCACTCTTACCTGGGAACTCTTGGGGTGAGTGTCCACTTATAGGCTAAAGCATGTCTTCGCGATACATTAATATGCCCCGCTTACTTTGATTAGTCACCGTCTCATTTGTTTGCCTTAGGTAACAAACAAATGATCACAATTTCTATGCGTTGTCATTTCACTTGTTTCTTCCTATGTCATTCATTTCCTTCTAGAATTTCTCTTCCTCTCAGCAACGGTCAAATGTCCGAGCAAACAGCCAAATTTGCTCAGCAAATAGGCGAAGTGATTCTGAAGACGATGGATTTAGGCATTGCCATGTCTCGTCTCAACAATGAAGCCACTCAAGAGTCACCAAAGGAAGCAGAAGTCAAGCCTGCACCAAAATCAAGGAAGCGTAAGGCTTCAAAGAAACCCGCAACAGTTACACCTAATCAAGCGGGACCTAGCCAAATGGCAGTGCCACCAGCTAGGAAGCCGTACTTTGGAACTTCCCCATGGTGCAAACGATGCAACCGTCATCATTCAAACCTCATACCCTGCTTCAAATGTACCTACTGTGGACGGCGGGGACATTTGGTTAACATATGCCGCTTTGCTATCCAAAACAAAGCTATTATAAACCTTGCTGCTGCTCAACCTCCTGCTAGGAAACCTTATGCCGGTACTGCACTGATGTGCAACAAGTGTAATGCACCTCACCGAGCTTACCTGCAGTGTCGTCTGTGTGCATCATGTGGACAAATCGGTCACCAGGCAAATGCTTATCAATACAACCCAATCCAAGGTGGTCCAAACCAACCCCAAGTCAACCCTGCTCCAGCTCGTTTACCATCTGGTACTTGGTACAACTACGGCAAGACGAGCTATTTCAGGAACAAGTGAACAAAGATTGTCAATGCAAATCTGACCCACTGATGAGCATTTGGCTGAGTATAAGATGTTACTGTTTTAAATCTTATGCTTTTATTTCTTTGTTTTTCTTGTAATGTGAAACAATCAGTTTTGTTTTTAAATAAATCGTTGATCACAAATTCTGATATACAAGTGTAGTTACATGTGTGTATGGCATTTCCCTATAATACCTACATTAAGGAACTATGTTCCTTACAAACTACTCTTGTGAACATTTCCCATTCTTGTGTTTACTCATGATTCCCATAGAAAATTCTAAGTACTCGTTTCATTCTAAGATACGAAGAACAGAAAAAAATAGTGACATTATGAGTAATTATGCTTCTGCACATCCGTGCCTTTGAATCCTTGGTTAGATAACTAAGGGTATTTTTAAATCTCATACCCATTACGTTTTGATCTTTCAACATACACAGTACAAGTATTTCAAAAACAATCTTCATGATCTCAAAACATTTCATATAGTTTGAAAACAATTTTTTTCAAATGCATTGTCTATGTTATTTCAAAAACATTGGCTATGTTTTCAAAAAAAAACAATCTTCATAATTTCAAAATGTTTCATATAGTCTGAAAACAATATTAACACAGTACATTTTCTTATCAAGTGCATGATTTCGAAAAGCATTTTTCATATTTTCAGAAACCTCATACAAAATTTCAAAAATCTCATCTCGCATGATTTTAAAACATTTTATAAATATACTTATCTAATACACTTACTTTATGATTTCAAAAAATATATATATATTTTCCTCATACATTGACTTAACCTTCAAATTTCGCTTCATATGTCGCCTTGGCATATCGAGCATCTCAACTTCATAAGCATTTTTACTTCATGTTTTGACTTAAGCACATCCAGTGCAAGATTTCAAAACATCTTCAACTTCAAAAATCAATATGGGATCTTTTTATCTTCACAATTAGACCCTTGTGGATGATTATCATTCAAATCAGAGTCCTTAATTGGATTCCTTGTGTACCTTAATTCGAACATTTCGGTTCCTTATAATCGAAATCAAATTTTCCCTTTAAAAGATCTTTCTATCTTTATAGTTAGATTCTTAGAAATATTTAAAGCACCAATCAAAATCCACCAATTGGATACCTGGTGTGCTTTGAATACATGTGCATAGTTAGCAGAACAAATTAACAAAATGATAACAAATCTAAAATCAAGTTAAACAATTATGTGATTACGTGTTTATGCATTTTGTGTTTTCTTTTATGCATTTTTGTGTTTTTGTATACTCTGGATATTCGCTATCCAAATCCTCGTAGAACCTTTCGTATCTTCATATGAGGGATTCGTAGAGGGATATCCAAAAAAGTACTACCTTAAATCCTTAATGGGCTTCTATGTAATAGTTAAGACCCTTGGATTATATAGTACCATTCCATGATTCATAAGAGACCCTTTTAGTGGTCTAGTAAAAAAGATTGATTCAAAAATCTGGTTAAGAATGACATGTGATGATATAAGCTGAAAAAACTCCTTGGTTGTCTATTAAAATCATTTATTGATTTAATAAAAGGGACCCTATGGTGGTCTAGTCACAATCATCACATGCTCGTTCATTTGTTTTCTTCCCCTACACATTTTTAAGATGCACCACGTGACTATGCAAGGAATTACGTAATTATGGATGCATACATAATTACGAAGTTCAGTGCATGGAAACCTCGGTAAGACTTATTATGTGTAAGAACCGATAGTGACAACCATAACGAAATGTGAACAATGTAATAGAGGTACGGTGGACGCACCAATGACGCTTTATATACTTGTATATAAGTGTCCCTCTCACATTGCAAGCATGATGTTATTGTAAAGTTACTAGAAGTTCAGGACTCTAACCAGTGTTGTTTGATCTTTTCAACTTCATGTTTCAAGCTCTCACGAGTTTCCTCTGAATAAATTTCGGGAGGAAATTTCCTAAAGTAGGGGAGACTGTGACACCTGGGTCACTGCGACCATCAATCAAATACCAAACCAATTAAATATTGTATTTCATACTTGGTATTTGTACAAATATGTGTATCATTTGCACATATCAATTCTTGTTCGATTTCGGGCTCTAAATCGCTTTCTTGAAGGTTATACACGCACAGATGCGTAAATATAACTAGTTTAATGCAACGAACACTTCGGAATAGTGAAATAGGCTTCACATACCTTAAATAACCTTTACATAACTTAGAAATAAGTTTTGAAGGCTTTGGTATGACAAAATCAAGTTTAATCGCTTACAGGGACTAAATTCGACAAACTGCGAAAGTATGCAAATCTGAACTGTAACAGACATTCCGGAACATGACCATGAGTTAAACATACCATAAATATCCTTTACATAGCTTAGAAATAGGCTTTGATGGGTTCGGTGTGCTAAAATAAACTTTTGGGTCATTCAGGGACTAAAAGCGTCAAAAAGTGCACAAGTTTGCATTTTCGCGCATAACTACGTTCTGAATACATCCGGACATCCAAAAAAATTATGTAAGCACT
This sequence comes from Helianthus tuberosus, assembly GCA_030545235.1. Classification (NCBI taxonomy): domain Eukaryota; kingdom Viridiplantae; phylum Streptophyta; class Magnoliopsida; order Asterales; family Asteraceae; genus Helianthus; species Helianthus tuberosus. Next base: position 88,650,825 of record CM060353.1, read on the forward strand.
AAAATATTATGCTTTAGTGTTTGGCTTGTCAAAATTCCATTCGTCGCGCATTTTGGACCGTTTTTGCGTTCGTTACGACCTCCGTCGTAATTAACCGAACAACGCAACCGTACGGCCAAACGAACCGACATCCGACATATTTTTGAGCACATTTTAAGTTCCCTATACTTTAACTTCATTTTAGAGCTTTGAAATGGGGTTAACGGGCCTTAAACGTGTCGAAAATGGCTTTATTGCATAACAGGGTCCAAAACTGTCATTTTGCCAAAGTTGATGGCTTACGGACCGTAAGCCATCACCCTTACGGTCCATAAGTGGTCCCCAGATCAGCAGAATGCAGAAACATTGAATCTGGCCTATTCCACCTTTTGCACTTGCCCCATCAGGATAATGAGGTGCCAAATTGATGTTCCAGAACATTCCAACAAGTGTAAGGTTGAGATTACATCACGGTTTCAAAAAACGATCCTAACGGTTGTCCAATTCCTATAAATACCCACCTCCATTCTTTCCAAAAACCCACAAATCTGATCTAAAAGCTCTAAGTTGAAGCCATTGCTTCATACCTGAGCTATTCGATCAAGATTTACTACCGGGGACCCTTTGTAAGTGTTCCTTCGTTCTTTTATCGCTTTTCGAGTCCGAAAGTCAAACTGTGTTTGACTTTCTGCGTTGACCAGTTTATGGTCAACACGAAGTTCGGTTGAACTTCATAACGTGAGCGTAATCACGATGGTTATAGTCCCTAGAAACTATACCTACTGATTACCACGTTATCAAGACTCAGTGACGAGTCGTAGTTTCGGCCAAAACGCGTATTATTGCGTATTTTGTAACCAAACTACTTATAGGTATCAAAACCGTTTGTTTTGATACCAAACCTGTTTTCTAAATTTAGTTAAGCATGTTTTAACATGCTTAGCTCGTCACTTTTAGTTTAGTGCTTATATAGGGTCGTAAGGTAAGCGATCTAAACAATCGCTTATACTTTCGAACCCGACCCGTTTGGTCGATCATTAGGATCCGACCAAACACATTAGGTGACCATAGTATATAGGGAATAACCTTCCGAGGTTATACCTTATGGTCGCTTCGTTTAAGTAATTGTATGATAGGTAGTTAATATGCCTTAGGTAAATTACCAAAATGCCCTTTTTACGCCAAAATTCATTTTAAGCATATGTAACATAACTTTTGGTATCTAAACTGATTTGGTAACAATATTAGACATGTTAAGGCATATTTTACTTATCATAGGACTAGATAGGCGTTCCGAACGCGTTTTACGCGAACGACGCGTTAAAGTAGCATAAGCTACCTAAACGGGTCGTAATGGGTAGTAAGCACTTAGGTTAGCTTTCATTTTATTATGTGGGCTTTGTTAAAACCATATTACATGAGTTCCCATACTCATTTGGTTTACGAACCCTCATTCTATCCAATCCTCTGATTATAGGTCCGGTATATTAACATAGTTACCTATATTAGGTGGCGTTTGATATCCGTGATCTCTAGCATTGTTTGGTTGTTACTGAAGGACTACTAAGCAATCTCAAGTGAGTATATCTCTTTTACTATTTTCCAAACATTTTGGGGTGAAACACATGTGCCTACCTGTTACTTTCGTGCTTTTCATGTTTTCATATCATATGCTTGTTATGTTCAATAGTACACTTATAGTACATGATTTCATTGTGTTTTTGCTATGTATGTCCTTTGATGCATACTTAGTACATCGTTTTACATTACATTTTATGCTATGTATTTCCATTGTGTGCATACTTAGTACATTGTTTTACATTACATTTCATGCTATGTATGTCCATTGTGTGCATACTTAGTACATTGTTTTACATTACATTTCATGCTATATATGTCCATTGTGTGCATACTTAGTACATTGTTTTACATTACATTTCATGCTATGTATGTCCATTGTGTGCATACTTGGTACATTGGTTTACATTACATTTCACGCTATGTATGTTCATTTGATTACATACTTAGTGCATTGTTTTCACATGCTTACATTTTGGTATGACAATGACATTTGGTTTGTTTAAATGGGACAATATACATTCATTAACATTGATCACGCCGCTCGTTAGTAGGTAATGGTACCATAGGACTTGACAACTCCCATTCCTGAACCCTAGGTTTGTTTGGGTGGAAGGAATGACCGAATTCGATAAACATAACACAGATAGACCTTTAAATTCGTTTAGGGGTCTATCACCACAGTCACAAGGCTTGGATGTATGCATTTTCAGAATACCGCATAGATGTTTATATCAGTATAGCATGCATTTGTTCCACAAAACATAACTTTGATTTAAACCATGTTTTACTTCAATACCTTGTTTTTGTGCTTTTTACATATGGTTTAGTTGATATATTTCACTTACCATACATGATATTTTGGATACACATTACATGATTTACATTAGACATAAACACTTTGACATTGATATACACAATTCATGATTTACATTAGACATAAACATTTTGACATTGATATACACAATTCATGATTTACATTAGACATAAACATTTTGACATTTGATTATACATAAACATTTTACTTTGGTGGTTTGGTTTGAGTAAGTGATTTAAGTAACGAGGTGTGTGTAATATGATACAAGCATGGTGGATACGTCGCTGGTACTTCCTATATATAAGTGCTTGTATGGTATTACATATCGTAGCGTTGTTTGAATCATTTCAATTTAGACATATAACATTTTATACAAATAACATACTTTTCACAATACATTGTTTTACAAACAACTTATCTGATATAAACTCATTTTACTTGGTTATTTACTTAACCATGTATTATTCTTCTATACATATATATCATTTGGTTTATTTATCACTTTTCAAATGATTTACAAGACAAAGCAAATTACAAGGTTCATGACTAAACATTTTCTTAAACATAAGTCATGAATTCTATTTTCACAAAACCTATGTATCTCACAGGCATTTTTATGCTGACGTACCTATTTTCACATGTGTTTCAGGATATGATGCTTAGGGTTTATCAAGATACACTTAGGCGGACTTGGGCCTTAGCGACAATAAAAGATACAAGACTAGTTATTTATGTTATGTTTCTTTGATTGTCAAGACATTGTAACGCTTTTAATCAATAAAACAATATTCAAATTTCCATGTGTTATGAAACAATGATTCTGTTACAACACTCCCCGACGTTTCCGCCACGTTTTGTTGTTTTACGTGGTCGGGGTTTGACAGAAGGAACATTGTGTTTCATGGGACGAATTTGGGTTCCCCTCTTTGGTGGTCTTATAGAAGTAATTTTCGATGAAGCTCATAAATCAAGGTACTCGATCCACCTGGGATCGGATAAGATGTACCAAGATTTGAAGGATTTTTACTGGTGGCCGAGACTAAAAGGTGATGTTGCAACTTATCAGAAGCCTTCAGGTCTTCTGCAGCAACCCGAGATACCCATGTGGAAATGGGAGCAAATCTCAATGGATTTTATAACCAAGTTTCCGAAGACACCCAGAGGTCCTGATACGATTTGGGTAATCGTAGACCGCTTGACGAAATCTGCACACTTTTTGCCAATCAGGGAAAAGGATAACACTGGTAAGCTAGCTGAGCTGTACCTAAGGGAGATAGTTGCACGACATGGAGTTCCTATCTCGATTATTTCTGACAGAGACGGAAGATTTGTGTCAAGGATTTGGTAATCTTTTCAAGAAGCGTTTGGTTCTCAGTTGAATTTGAGCACTGCATTTCACCCAAAGACAGACGGTCAAAGAGAGAGAACGATTCAAACACTTGAAGACATGATGCGAGCTTGTGTAATGGACTTGGGTGGCAGTTGGGACACTCACTTACCTTTGGTTGAGTTCTCCTATAACAACAGCTATCATACAAGCATTCAAGCTGCACTGTTTGAAGCTCTTTACGGACGCAAATGTCGATCGCCGTTATGTTGGGCAGATACGGGCGATAGACAACTAGTTGGTCCCGAATTAGTTCAAGAAACGACTGATAAGATCATACAGATCTGAGAACACATTAAGGCGGCTCGAGACCGACAAAAGAGCTATGCGGACCAAAGAAGGAAACCATTGGAATTTGAAGTAGGAGATATGGTTTTGTTGAAAGTCTCACCTTGGAAAGGTGTGGCACGCTTTGGGAAGCGTGGAAAGTTAAACCCGAGATTCATTGGACCGTTTAAAATCCTAGAGAGGATTGGTTCTGTAGCATACAAGTTGGACCTACCTGCAGAACTGAATGGTGTTCATGATACATTCCATGTAACCAACCTGAAGAAGAGTCCAACACAGGAAACAGTGGTTATTCCTGCTGACGAAGTTCACATTGATGACACACTCCATTTTACAGAAGAACCCATTGAGGTCACGGATTGGAAAGTTAACAAAACTAGAAGGAGTAGTGTTAAACTTGTTAAGGTTAGATGGAACGCACGTCATGGCCCAAAGTTTACTTGGGAGCGTGAGGACCGCAAGAAAGCTAAATACCCGCACTTATTCCCTAACACCCCTGCTGCTAATAGTAAAGCTTAAAATTTCTGGACGAAATTTTCTTAACAGGGGGAGAATGTGACAGCTGTCAAAAATCCAGGTATCCGTACAATTAATTAATCTTGATTAAGTGCTTAATGACTGTGCTGAATTACAATTAACTGCTTTCTGATTATTGCTTTATACACACACGTGCATCACATATTGCAAATGACATATCATTGATTGCATGAGATCTTTGTTGACATAAAAGATGCACAAAGCATAGTTAGCACAGTTAACACACAAACCGGGAAAATGCTGACGTAGTTCAGTACATAGACAGACAGTGTTTTGAGACCCAGTATGAGTCAGAAATTAAGTACTACACTAGTATAGAGTGTAGGGAAGTAAGGATCACAAAACTGCGTTTCTAGGTGATAGTTTAAGTGCCGGAAAGTGTCTAAAACTCACCCAAAGTGCTGAATTTAGCAAAAATTCAGCATAAATCAGCATTTTAACATACTAATTTTATGCAGAAACATGGTAAAATGATCCTGAATGCTTTCCTAAGTGTCGGGAATTAAAAGTGTCACAAAAAGATACATAAAGGACACTAAACTGCAAAGTTTAGCACTTTAACGAATCAGTATCTAACCAAACAACCGGACACTACCCGAAACACCAAATTTACACTTGAAGCATTGTTTTAACATTTCCAAGCTAGTTATGGTCCCCGAACATCATAACACCCCATACAAAATATCTAGTAACTAAAACACTTAACTTACACTTGAATTTGAACTAAATTGCAACTAGATGATTAAACCTACACCTAGACCCCCCCCCCCCCACCTACAATTGGCCATACCCCCTCCATTCCTTCAAGATTTGATTTCCTTATTTTAATGGATCTTGTTTTTACTTTTTAGAGCATATTACACATGAGATAATTGGAGGATATGGTTATAAGTAGTAACCTTGTGATCTTGAGTTCATTAATTCACACACACTTCACACACTCATCCTTCTCCCTCTTGGCCGAACTTAGGCACCACCACCACCATCATCATTCAATCTTCTTTATCCATTCCAAGATCATACTAAGGTGTTAGGAGGTATACAAGGAAGCTTGGTGGCTTTGGAACTTGAAGGACCTTCTCTATTTGCTTTTATCCTCTTGATTTCTACTCTTGATTCATCCCTAGCCTTGAGCTAGTGGTAAGATCCTTGTACACTCCATATTACTTCTATTTTGAGTGGTTAAAGTCGTATCATAATCAAGAACATTAAGAACACTAAAGAACATAAGCATGGAACTTGAACATAAGCTTGATTTATGAAGTAATCTTGATGAAACTAAGTTGTTTATGAGATGTATGCTTGTTGATCTTTGATTGTTTGTAGAAATGATGTTGATCATCATAACATCTTGCTAGATCATGATTAGAAACATAGTTTAGCAAGATGAGAAAGTGAGAATGTGATAGGATGAAAGATCATCCACACTTAAATCATGAACTTGAGAAGAATACTTTGGTTTCTTGAAAAATAATAATCAAAGTGGGTTAATAATCATAGAGATCAAAGATTTATGAATGGTTTTCCAAAAGAACCAAGTTTAAAATATGAGTTTTAGTAGATCATGGTTCTTACATAGACAAACGCTATTTTTGGTAGTTAAACAAGTGTGGAAACACTTGTGTAACAAGAAGATTACATGAAGAAACATTTTTGTAAAACATGATTACAAGTTGTAAACATCTAAGTCTTTCAAGAATGATGTTTTTGTATAAACAACCACACTTTGGAGGATAACTAAACCCGCTAAACACACTACCAAGTTACTACAACTTTTCATAAACTTTGAAGTTCATGAATTAGTGGAATAAACATGATTTTGGAAAAATTGGTAAGTGTAAGTTGTTTAGTGTTGATTGTGGTGATTTTACAAAAGAAAATTATATGCTTGAATGCATGGAAACCTCCATTTTTAGGGGAAACTATAGCAAAATTTTCTAAAAATACAAACACTTAGAAAAATATTTTCAAACAAATATTAACCAAGTGTATTTTAAACCATACATTGTTACATAAACTTTGCCATAAATTTTGGTTACAAAATACAAATATTGGAGGTTGGTTTTTACAAATAAAAGTGGCTAGATATATATTTATAATATATATATATATATATATATACATTAAAGACACATATGTGTGATTATTTGTATACTTTATGTAATAGTTATATTATTTTAGGACTTGAAATAATATATCACATTAAAACACCAAGAAATTACGATCCAAAATATTACCAAAATCTCAAGGAATAAATATACAAGTTACACGCAAAATATTGGCAAAACCGAACAAGAAATGTAACGTACAAAATATTCCGGAACTAAATTCGCAAGTATATTTTGGTAAGTAATATTTTGGACACAAGGAAGTGAAAATATGATTTTTGCAATTATTACAAAGTTATATCATTTTTTTTTACAAAGAGAAAATATATTGTTTTTTGGAAGTAAAAATATATTTTCTTGGAATTTTTAGAAGATATATAATTTTTGGGAAAAATATATATTTTCTTGAGTACACCGGAAATACATTATTTTTGGATAAAAATAAGTTTATATATTTTCTAAAGTTAGACTTGAAAATATATTATTTTGGAACTATAAATATTTTGCCAAGAGAAAAATTATAAATAATTTTTCTAAGTAATATTTCTTAAATATATGTATTTTGGAAATATATATATTGGTGTACTTGTATTAGAAATAATATTCCGGAAGGTTTAATATAAATTTAAGTATGTGAATACTTAATGAATACCATAAAATACGTATTCTCACGCGTATAAATACACACCGGAATACGGCACCAAAACATGGCAAATATACAAATACAAGAATGCGAATACACACGTATAAGATACCCCCATCCTTGGGAAGAAAAATACAAGAACCAATACTTGGGAAGTATTAAGTTAATACATATTATTCAACAATTATTCCAAAATTTAATAAACATAATTTAAGTTGAAATATTAATTATTCTGACAAAAATTATATAACTTGGAATAATATCAGAAGCGTAAAAGAAACGTAACTCAGAAACGTTAACACTAAGTCAAGGCACGACCCGCTCGTCTAATAGACATTAGTACATTGTAGGTAGTCGTGTTCACCGGAGAAGTACGAGTTACGATTGTTGAAGACGCAAGACTGTGAGTTTCATGTCCCCCTTCTCTTTTAAATGTTTTCAGTTTTATAACTTTGAGGGTGAAATACATGTTACAATGGTTTACAAACGTTTTATACATGGTATGGTTAGCTAAGGAAGGGTACTACTTGATCATGTGAGTGGTGGGTACAACATTTAAGGCTCGTTGTAGGACCGAGGGACATGAGTGATAGATCTATTTGGGTGTAGCGAGCCCACACCCATGCGGACCAGGGTGGGCCATGTGGTGACTATGTCTTATTCCCGGAGACAAATCTGCTAGGTTTGAGTATTCCTGCATCACTTCACACATATCAATGGCCTTGCAAACCATTGGTGATCTGTTTTCCTTGTTGCTTTCATACCAGGATTTACATACATACATACATACATACATACATACATACATTCAAAGGTTTACTCATACACACAAACAAACACATGAACTCGCTCAACTTTTGTTGATGTTTTCAAAATACATGTATTTCAGGGAATTAGTAAGTGGATCTGGCGGGCGTTGGAAGTTTCATGCTGCGGTGTGAATAAAGATGTCATCCATGGTTTTGAGGTTTGGGTTGGGTGTCTTATTCCTAGACGAGACACGTCTTCCAAACCTTGGTTTTATTTAATGTCTTTTGACGAGTCCGTAGTGAACTCTTAAAACAATTTGTATGGTTTGTAAAACTTGAATTTGAAGTCTACGTTTCAAGACAATGTCGTTATGTTTAAACGTATTTAATGGATGACAAATTTATGGTTTTATCATATAGTGGATGTTATGATTGAATGCAATGGTATTGAGAAAGTCATACCATAATCACGCTTTTGCAAAAGTCAGGGTGTGACAATAGGGCCACCATCGTGGATGACCCCTATCATCCAATAACTTCAAGAAGGAATTCTCCCTGAGAACAAGGCTGGGGCCAGAAAGATACAGAACAAAGCGCTGTTCTATGAGATGAATGGAGGAATTTTGTACAGAAGATCCTTCTTAGGGCCATTACTGCGTTGTGTGGACCCTCAAGATGCAAATTACCTGATCAGGGAGATCCATGAAGGCATCTGCGGCATTCATGCGGGCCCGCGCATGGTAGTAGCAAAGATAATGAACGCTAGTTACTATTGGCCAGGGATGCACGTTGACGCTATGAAGGAGTTGCGCAAATGTGACTCCTGCCAAAGGCAGGCCCCAAAAACCCTGTGCCCGAAGAATGATCTCATCCCTGTGTCCACTGCCTGGCCTTTCCAGCAGTGGGGGATTGATATGGTGGGACCTTTCCCTGAAGCTCCTGGAGTAGTGAAGTTCATAATTGTCGCCGTTGATTATTTCACTAAATGGGTGGAGGCCAAAGCCCTCGCTTCAACTACTCCAATGATGGTACGCAAATTCATTTGGGAACACATCATTTGCAGATTTGGTCTCCCGCTCAAGATCGAAACCGATAATGGCACCAATTTTTCTTCTGAAGACCTTCAAGAATGGATGAAAGAGATGAACATCGAGCACACTTTCTCTTTCGTTGCGCACCCCCAGGGCAACGGTCAAGTAGAAAGTGTCAATAAAAGTATCATCGAAGGGATAAAGGCCCGTCTGGGTAGATGAGCTCCCTAGCATCCTGTGGGCTCATCGAACCATGCCAAAAACAAGCACTGGCGAAACCCCTTTTAGCCTGGTCTACGGCTCAGAGGAGGTTATCCCAGCTGAGATAGGCCTCCCCTCGCCGCGCTTATCAGCGGTCAATAAAAATGACAATGAGGTAGAGCGCCGTCTAGACTTGGACCTACTCAAGGAGAGGCGCGAAATAGCGCGAATCAAGGAGGCCAAGTGTAAGACACATTTGGAAAGGTACTACAATGCTAGAGTGCGCATTTGTACCTACACTCCAGGAGAATACGTCTTCAGAGACAATGAAGCCTCCAATGCTGAACGCCTCGGGAAACTAGCACCTAAGTAGGAAGGCCCATACTTAGTACATGAGGTGCTAGGAAAGGGGCATACAAGCTGCGCACCCTGGATGGATACATCATCTCGCGTGCGTGGAACGCGCAGCAACTGCGCAAATGTTACATGTGAACACCCTTGGCCACGCGCCTTTTCACTTAGTTATGTCGGCCTCGCGCCTTTTATCTGTTTATGTTGGCCACACGCCTTTTTAATTACCTATGTTGGCTATACACCTTTCTTCTATTTCCGATTATGTATGTTGGCCTCGCGCCTGTTTTAAGCTACTTAATGCAAGCATTGGCTATGCCTTATGTTTCTATCATCATGACTTCTACGTTACAAACGCATGTTAAACTTTTAATTAGCAGGAAAACACTTCAGTAAATTACGAGCTCTTAAGTTATGCCTCCAAGGTCCTCCGCGATCATAGCGCGAGACCGGGCAGTAACACTCATACACGAGCCACTTACATTTATTCGAGCTAATTTAACCAAAGTTTCTAACAACAATGCAACAATTGTAACTTGACAAATAGAAAGCAAACATAACGTCATATTCCAAAAAGCGCGCCCATGCAATGATTACACAAAAAGTTAAAAACGAAATACAAAGCACCAGCCTACAAACACTATCTATTCAAAACTATCTCCACCATCTCCATTCCCTTAGCCATCTCCGCCGGCTGCTTCTTCCTCATCCGTTAACTCCACAGTTTCTGGAGGATCGAGGATAGTCTATAATCGCGCACACCAATCATCGTGCTTTAAAGCCTTGGTGACCAAGTCCATAACTGGCACCGAAAGATGGTCATAGACTTCTTCAACGTGGGCTAGCACAGCATCAGCCTGATCGGTCACAGAGCAATGACTGGTATCAAACTCTTGACCAATGGCCTTTTCCACGAGATGAGCGCATTCTAGATAACCCCCACGATGCCCCACAGCACGTGAAGCATCTATGAGCGTGGCAACAGCCGTATCCATCTCAGATGCGTTCAAGATAGAGTTAGCAATCTGCGAAAAAGACAATGGATAAGAGCAAAGCAACAATAAATAAAACCTAAGGTAAAAGAGGAGAAACTCACCACAGCCACTCCTCTATTGCGCATCCATTCGGAGTCGGAAACTAGCGTGTCCATGATTTCTTGAGCTTCAGTGTAATTGTTCTGAGCTACGTTAAGGGCGGAGGTGCTAATATCTCGCGCCTCGTCAGCCCTCTGCTTAGCCTCCTCGGCGGTTGCAACCTTCACCCTCTCGGCCTCCAGATCAATCTTCAGTGATTCATTCTTGTCAATAGCCTCATGCAATCGGCGCTTTAACTCCGCAATCTCAACATCTTTGGCAGCTAAGTCCCTATCCTTACTCACCACCTGCGCCTGTAACTCGGCCTGCAATGGACGAAATAACGACTTAGTAATATTTTGACAAAGTACAAAACAACATAAAGAGGAAAGGGTTAAAGTTTGTTGAACCTCAACACGCCCTTTGTCCGCTTCGGCGTCCTCAACCTTTCCTTTTAATGTGGCAATCTGAGCCTCAAGGTCGGTAATCTTAGAGCGAGCAGCATATATGCGCTGGTTATCTTTTTTGCATACCTCTTTCCATTCAGCCCGCTCCTTTGACAAAAGCTCCTCAGCGGCACGCAACTTGCTCCTTAGGCCCTCGCGCCCCCATTCTTCAGATTTTTTCTCCGCTTCGAAGGCAGCCCTCTCTTCAGCAAACGCGCCCTTCAACTTCTCAAAATCCTTAACCTGCCTCAACAAACGATCACGGTACTTTTCCCATTCACCCCGCTCTCTAACCTGTAACACCCTAACAATTAATAACTTGAAAATGACGTAGCGGAAATATGAGCCCAAAATTTTTCTTTCTTTATTAGCCATGTAACATACTTGATGTCTAATACTAGAAATATTTAATACTTGACTAAAATATTTACATCGTTCATTCTTAATTATCGCATCCATTTACATATAAAATCCCCAGTTATGTGACTACTCTTCCCGTACAATTCTTGCTCTTAACTCGATCTTCAATCCTCCAATACTTTATGTCGATGTTAATCTGTGTAACCTACATTCACCACAAACATGCACATCATTAGAATTTGACAACTACAATTCATAATCTATAATACATAATTAAATGACCACACTGCATTCTTTCTATTCTTGCAAGTCCTTTCGATCATTCTTCCACGTACAATGTAGCATTCCAATTCCTCAAAACTGCACGAGGATTTCAATAGCATACCTGCAAATCTCATTTCATTCTCAAGGCATATGATTAGCAACTTAATACTCGAACATTTTAAAGCTATATATACATCTATTCAAGCCCCATTCCTTCGTGTACCATAAATACTACATCGTGCCTACGTACATCCGTGTGTATACTTATAGTCATCTAATACATACACCCTTACATACGTACATATATACAAGCTCATAAGTAGCACTTACACAATTCAATATGGTTTACTGACGTGTCCTAATTTCAACCCCCGAGTAATAAAACATGAGTGAACAACTTACATACATACTTACTCCTATTTATAATTACTTACTCAAGCTTCCTAAATGCTTTTTAAGTGACTTTCGGGTACATTTCGGATCTTAAATATGAGTTCCATACTCACCCGTAGCTTATCAAGACATTTGGTAGGGATGAGGTTCATTATAGAAGCTTATCGGGGCATGGGATGGGTTCACGGGGTCCGAATTCGAAGAAAAACGAAGAATTGCATAAACTTTATATTTTGTATCTAACCTCCACCGTAAGCTACGGTAGCTACCGTAGCTTACGGTGGCCATGAAATCCTTACGGTGACAACCTACTGCCTTACGGTGGAAAAATGGCTCCAGAGCCTACCGTAACTTATGCTGGCTACCGTAAGTTATGCTAGCGCCCAGATCAACTTTCTATTTTAATACCAAAACTCGCATAACTTGCTCGTTTTACATCCGTTTCACTTGAAACTTGTTTCTAATTGTTCATAAAACATTTCCCTACCTCATTAAATAAAAATCTTTACCTTGAGGTCCATAAACTTTATAAATTACATTACCGTTACATGATTCATGCATATATGTTCGATCCGTTTGATTTCGCCATGCACTTTTCGTTACCTTGTGAACTATTAACAACTTATTACGACTTTTCTTTCCATTTACTTACCTTCTTAATCATTCCTACAAGACTCCTAACCTTCATAAATAGACTTTAATTATATACTAAGAAGTGAGTTTCAGAACTCACTTACCTTATGCGTCCGTATTCGCATCCGCTCCCTTGCCTCCTTTTGACCGTTAGCCTTTCTTGCTTGAGTCCATTTCTACATGATCCCTATGCTTTCATGTCACCTCAATCACATCCTTGTTAGTTTACATGATTGTACATATAAATGATCATGTCGAATGCATAACTCACATTTGACTTTCTTTAGTCAAGTCTCCCTTGCCTCCTTTAAGTGACTTTCGGGTACATTTCGGATCTTAAATATGAGTTCCATACTCACCCGTAGCTTATCAAGACATTTGGTAGGGATGAGGTTCATTATAGAAGCTTATCGGGGCATGGGATGGGTTCACGGGGTCCGAATTCGAAGAAAAACGAAGAATTGCATAAACTTTATATTTTGTATCTAACCTCCACCGTAAGCTACGGTAGCTACCGTAGCTTACGGTGGCCATGAAATCCTTACGGTGACAACCTACTGCCTTACGGTGGAAAAATGGCTCCAGAGCCTACCGTAACTTATGCTGGCTACCGTAAGTTATGCTAGCGCCCAGATCAACTTTCTATTTTAATACCAAAACTCGCATAACTTGCTCGTTTTACATCCGTTTCACTTGAAACTTGTTTCTAATTGTTCATAAAACATTTCCCTACCTCATTAAATAAAAATCTTTACCTTGAGGTCCATAAACTTTATAAATTACATTACCGTTACATGATTCATGCATATATGTTCGATCCGTTTGATTTCGCCATGCACTTTTCGTTACCTTGTGAACTATTAACAACTTATTACGACTTTTCTTTCCATTTACTTACCTTCTTAATCATTCCTACAAGACTCCTAACCTTCATAAATAGACTTTAATTATATACTAAGAAGTGAGTTTCAGAACTCACTTACCTTATGCGTCCGTATTCGCATCCGCTCCCTTGCCTCCTTTTGACCGTTAGCCTTTCTTGCTTGAGTCCATTTCTACATGATCCCTATGCTTTCATGTCACCTCAATCACATCCTTGTTAGTTTACATGATTGTACATATAAATGATCATGTCGAATGCATAACTCACATTTGACTTTCTTTAGTCAAGTCTCCCTTGCCTCCTTTAAGTGACTTTCGGGTACATTTCGGATCTTAAATATGAGTTCCATACTCACCCGTAGCTTATCAAGACATTTGGTAGGGATGAGGTTCATTATAGAAGCTTATCGGGGCATGGGATGGGTTCACGGGGTCCGAATTCGAAGAAAAACGAAGAATTGCATAAACTTTATATTTTGTATCTAACCTCCACCGTAAGCTACGGTAGCTACCGTAGCTTACGGTGGCCATGAAATCCTTACGGTGACAACCTACTACCTTACGGTGGAAAAATGGCTCCAGAGCCTACCGTAACTTATGCTGGCTACCGTAAGTTATGCTAGCGCCCAGATCAACTTTCTATTTTAATACCAAAACTCGCATAACTTGCTCGTTTTACATCCGTTTCACTTGAAACTTGTTTCTAATTGTTCATAAAACATTTCCCTACCTCATTAAATAAAAATCTTTACCTTGAGGTCCATAAACTTTATAAATTACATTACCGTTACATGATTCATGCATATATGTTCGATCCGTTTGATTTCGCCATGCACTTTTCGTTACCTTGTGAACTATTAACAACTTATTACGACTTTTCTTTCCATTTACTTACCTTCTTAATCATTCCTACAAGACTCCTAACCTTCATAAATAGACTTTAATTATATACTAAGAAGTGAGTTTCAGAACTCACTTACCTTATGCGTCCGTATTCGCATCCGCTCCCTTGCCTCCTTTTGACCGTTAGCCTTTCTTGCTTGAGTCCATTTCTACATGATCCCTATGCTTTCATGTCACCTCAATCACATCCTTGTTAGTTTACATGATTGTACATATAAATGATCATGTCGAATGCATAACTCACATTTGACTTTCTTTAGTCAAGTCTAACAAGCATAAGGCATATACCCAAAATCACATCTTTTCATACTCATATAATTCATCATGTCAACGCATAAAAGACATATTGATTTAACACATACCATATGACGTTCTAAGTTCTTACAATTGTGAGAAAATTCTAGCCATGCCTCTTATGTGCAGTTGACTTTCAAAAGTCAAAGGTTCATCATATGAACTTTCGACTTAACCTCATATATTTGTGTCGTCATGTTAGGCAATACTAATGGCACTATCTACATTTCATACTCATTATGCAATATGTTTTTAAGCACAGGATTCATCAAGTTACATCATGCACATATACAACCAAATCAATACAAACTAAAGCTCTCATGATCCTACAATTGTTATCCACATTCAAAACTAGTAGTTAACATAATCTCAACATCATTCTTTACTAGTAAGTCCACAAACTACCCATTTAGTGCACATCCATATCCAAATTACCATTTAGTCACTAATCCGACATATGATATGCACATCATCTTTCAAACATAGAGTGCAAATTCCTAATGCATAATTTAACCCAATTCATACCATCAACTATCCCATCTTACAAAATCCTTCTTCAATATATCTTCTCATGTTTAATTATCATCAATCACGTTATTATCAAACTCTATACATGTTCATCCATTATTTAGCGTATAATTTCACATGCTAGCTTATACTAAGCATTTCATCAAACACTTGGTGTGCGTACACCCTTTAATGCACAATGTACAACTAATTTATGTATAATCATCCAAGCTTATTCATAACAAAACAAATCTTCTTAGTAATCAACAAGTATCATTCATACATAAACATCAAACATATCAAACGCCATATTTCTTTTAATTCATTCAACAAGAATCTATCATACACAACATAGTACATCATCATTGAACAAAAATTGGACATGGATGATATATCCATGTCACCATCTTCACCATCACAAATGGGTTTCATCTTAAAACATCAAATTAGTCGAAATCATACATAATACATGTTTTATATAGAAATTCTAACACATAGTCATGCTTAATTTCATACTAATTCGTGGAATAATCAATAACCCACTTCATGCAAGATTAACAAATTGCAAATTACCACATGTTTATCTTGTCTAGATGATTAAGAATCTAAGCTCATGCATCCGATTTGACTCCAATTTCCATCCTTATTTGATCAATTTGTATCATTCTTGAGTTGAAGAGGGTTTCTTATTCTCTCCCTCTCTCTGATCGAATACACACACACACACTACATACACTTAGGTGTTTTTATCAAACTTGATTCCTTTCTACCAAATTTAGTCCCTCAACTTTGTCACACCTTCACAATTGCCACCAAGCCCATTCCTTACTTGTTTTGACTAAGTAATTTAACTAGGTTAAATAGCCTAGTAATTTTATTTCATGTTTTATCATATGGAACATATGGAAATTATAAACATTTAAATTTTTGGGACGTTACGCATATGACGATTGTAAACATTTGGGTTTTGGGGTGTTACAAGTCTACCCCCCTTAAACAAGGTTTGCGTCCTCGAAACCTGGTTCATTCCCACTAGACAATATCTACCATCGACATTTACTCTAATTACTTTCGTAATTACATAAGAAGTCGGGATATGTTCATACATATATCATATAACATTTAATTCTTGTTTCGTTATTGCAACAAAACTACTATTTCATATTCATATATTCGTGCTTAACCCCAGAGTTAAACATCCTTCTATGTTTTCCACTGTTACATGGTACTACATACATCCTTAGGTTAAATTCCGATTCATTTCATTCATGTCCTCTTAACTTGTCCACCGTTTATATTTATGTATTACTCTCTCTATATTCACATATACGCATTGCTTATTAACATTAGTCTGGACCTAAATTTCATTCCTTTGTTGACCTTCAAAGGTCAATCCTTCAATACCCTGTTATACTTGTGCTACCGTTAGTTCGTATGAACGTGCTATTCAATCTATAACTTTCTATCATACATTCGTAATTAAGCAATTTACTAACCGCGTAGTTTGGCACAATGCATTGAGCCACTAAAACGGTTCAGCCCATATCTTCACAATTCCATAACTGGACTGATTCCACTCATCCGTGCTGATAAGTTACCATTCTTGAGCGTCCTTTCACCAATTCTACTAGCTTCATTACTTCAAGCATTCTACTATTTTTATTTACAAGGTAATGGTTAGCACATTTCACTAAATATTTATGCCTTTCGATGGTTATTCACCTACAACTCTTTCACATTTTCCTGCAGACATATTATACATATCACACATTCCATTCTTACATAAACATCTTTATTTATTTAATTATGTTATGAACTTTGCAGTTTAACTTTTCAAAGTCAACTGTCACCTTATACTTATCGTATGTGCATCGAAGTACACCTTGATTCTTCCTTCCTTCCAAATCAAGCATACTTACAAGACATTACCTTAGCTTTTCCTGTGAAAGTTTTTCATTCTTTGTAAATTACACAAACCATTCATCCAAATTCTAGCCCATCATTCATTTTGACTCTCATGGGTCGATTACTAACATGCTACACACGTAACTTATTCAAAGTTTATTTCTTTCAACTAAGGTTTCTTCCTACTACAATAGCTTTCATCGATTTTTACTTACTTAATGAATCAAATACTTCATGCTATTTTGTTATTACTTGCTAAATAAGTATCATCTTACTTCGTTTGACTTTTTGGAAGTCCAATTGTAAATACATTCTTGCCTATGTCTATCAATTACCCAGTTCCGACACATCACTCTCTGGTCGAGCCATAAGCTCCCATTGAAAGCATAACCTTTTATACAATCCCGGCGTGAGTCAAAACCTTTGACTCGTTATCCATACCCTGTGATGGTTATTTCTTTCCAATTTTTGGCAACGCACGCCCACACATTATGCTTACCTATAAGTATAAAACTTAACAATTCAAAACATTAAATATCGGGTTCAAAAGGGAGATCACCATCTGACCTGTATGACCCATTTATCCTTTCAACCATTCTTACTTATTTGATTTGTACCTATTTTCGAATTTCAAACTTTTTCATTCTATCACTCATTCCCTTCTATGTTTCGAATCCATCTCGTGGTTTCTAACATATCATTCATATCTTTCATTCCTTTCATGTTTCGAATCCGTCTTGCGGATTCTAACATGTCATTCATATCTTTCATTCCTTTCATGTTTCGAATCCGTCTCGTGGATTCTAACATATCATTCATATCTTTCATTTCTTTCATGTTTCGAATCCGTGTAGCGGATTCAAACATATCATTCACACTTCTTATGTGTATTTGGTACTTTCAAATCCCTGAAAGTCTTACTTTTCCCTTCACCCTCACGTCCACCTACTACCTAAAACGAATGAACATACCTGTAACATTTATCACGGTCTCACGAACGTCATATGTTTATTATGTACTGGCCAGGTACACAATCCACATACTAGTTTCGTGTCTTCGTGTAATCGTCACCTTATGTCCGAAGTTTTAGGTTTCGGCACGTGTAACATTTTCAAAACTTCATTACCATCCTATTATTATTTTTCATTTAACATTTTCCTTCACTCGATAAATTCTATCATTAAATGCACCCACATGTTAAATTTAACGTACCCGGGGTCGATTCGTTATATTACATGCCTAGGTGCCGGTCTTAGACCGCATTCACGGATCATTCTCTCCAAGAAATTATGCTTACCTTACAAATAACATACTGTTAGTTTTCTTCAAATACATACTTCAGCATATACTTACCTTTGCTTCTACCCATAGGTCTTGATCGAGTCTCGTATTATACGGGTCACTAGTCACATGAGCACACGGGTTTGAGTTCAAGTACTTATTCCTTTGTACTCGATTTCGCTCAAACCTAGGCTCTGACACCAACTTGTAACACCCTAATAATTAATAACTTGAAAACGACGTAGCAGAAATATGAGCCCAAAAATTTTCTTTCTTTATTAGCCATGTAACATACTTGATGTCTAATACTAGAAATATTTAATACTTGACTAAAAGATTTACATCGTTCATTCTTAATTATCGCATCCATTTACATATAAAATCCCCAGTTATGTGACAACTCTTCCCGTACATTTCTTGCTCTTAACTCGATCTTCAATCCTCCAATACTTTATGCCGATGTTAATCTGCGTAACCTACATTCACCACAAACATGCACATCATTAGAATTTGACAACTACAATTCATAATCTATCATACATAATTAAATGACCACGCCACATTCTTTCTATTCTTGCAAGTCCTTTCGATCATTCTTCCACGTACAATCTAGCATTCCAATTCCTCAAAACTGCACGACGGATTTCAATAGCATACCTGCAAATCTCATTTCATTCTCAAGGCATATGATTAGCAACTTAATACTTAAACGTTTTGAAGCTATGTATACATCTATTCAAGCCCCATTCCTTCGTGTACCATAAATACTACATCGTGCCTACGTACATCCGTGTGTATACTTATACTCATCTAATACATACACCCTTACATACGTACATATATACAAGCTCATAAATAGCACTTATACAATTCAAAATGGTTTACTGACGTGTCCTAATTTCAACCTCCAAGTAATAAAACATGAGTGAATAACTTACATACATACTTACTACTATTTATAATTACTTACTCAAGCTTCCTAAACGCTTTTTAAGTGACTTTCGGGTACATTTCGGATCATAAATATGAGTTCCATACTCACCCGTAGCTTATCAAGCCATTTGGTAGGGCTGAGGTACATTATAGAAGCTTATCGGGCTTGGGATTGGTTCACGGGGTCCGAATTCGAAGAAAAATGAAGAATTGCATAAACTTTATATTTTGTATCTGACCTCCACTGTAAGCTACGGTAGCTACCGTAGCTTACGATGGCCATGAAATCCTTATGGTGACAACCTAATGCCTTACGGTGGAAAAATGTCTTCAGAGCCTACCGTAACTTATGCTGGCTACTGTAAGTTATGCTAGCGCCCAGATCAGCTTTCTATTTTAATACCAAAACTTGCATAACTTGCTCGTTTTGCATCCGTTTCACTTGAAACTGGTTTCTAATTGTTCATAAAACATTTCCCTACCTAATAAACTAAAAATCCTTACCTTGAGGTCCTTAAACTTTATTAATTACATTACCGTTACATGATTTATGCATATATGTTCGATCCGTTTGATTTTGCCATGCACTTTTCGTTACCTTGTGAACTATTAACAACTTATTACGACTTTCCTTTCCATTTACTTACCTTCTTAATCATTCCTACAAGACTCCTAACCTTCATAAATAGACTTTAATTATATACTAAGAAGTGAGGTTCAGAACTCACTTACCTTATGTGTCCGTATTCGCATCCGCTCCCTTGCCTCCTTTTAACCGTTAGCCTTTCTTGCTTGAGTCCATTTCCACATGATCCCTATGCTTTCATGTCACCGCAATCACATCCTTTTTAGTATACATGATTGTACATATAAATGATCATGTCGAATGCATAACTCACATTTGACTTTCATTAGTCAAGTCTAACAAGCATAAGGCATATACCCAAAATCACACCTTTTCATACTCATATAATTCATCATGTCAACGCATAAAACACATATTGATTTAACACATACCATATGACGTTCTAAGATCTTACAATTGTGACAAAATTCTAGCAATGCCTCTTGTGTGCAGTTGGCTTTCAAAAGTCAACGGTTCATCATGTGAACTTTCGACTTAACCTCATATATTTGTGTCATCATGTGAGTCTATACTAATGGCACTATCTACATTTCATACTCATTATGCAATATGTTTTTAAGCACATGATTCATCAAGTTACATCATGCACATATACAACCAAATCAATACAAACTAAAGCTCTCATGATCCTACAATTGTCATCCACATTCAAAACTAGTAGTTAACATAATCTCAACATCATTCTTTACTAGTAAGTCCACAAACTACCCATTTAGTGCACATCCATATCCAAATTACCATTTAGTCACTAATCCGACATATGATATGCACATCATCTTTCAAACATAGATTGCAAATTCCTAATGCATAATTCAACCCAATTCATACCATCAACTATCCCATCTTACAAAATCCTTCTTCAATATATCTTCTCATGTTTAATTATCATCAATCACGTTATTATCAAACTCTATACATGTTCATCCATTATTTAGCGTATAATTTCACATGCTAGCTTATACTAAGCATTTCATCAAACACTTGGTGTGCGTACACCCTTTAATGCACAATGTACAACTAATTTATGTATAATCATCCAAGCTTATTCATAATTAATCAAATCTTCTTACTAATCAACAAGTATCATTCATACATAAACATCAAACATATCAAACGCAACATTTCTTTTAATTCATTCAACAAGAATCTATTGTCACACCCCGAAATATCAGAGCATTGGCGTGATTGGACTGGTATCTTCATCGCACAGCGGAAGCAAATAAGCTAAGTCTTTTAGAATATGGACGCCACTAAGTACTCGACTCTTTATGGTTCTCGTATTCCAACCGTGCCTTGTCTTAGAAATGCAACCTGAGAAAGAAACATGCGAAAATCAACATAAACTCGAGCGAGTTCATAGTTTGTTTGTAAAAGATTTGAAATAAATCTTTTTGAATAACCGGTTTTTGAAGTATTATTGAGAAAACGAATTTAAAAATCATTTCCTTGTCATGTTGTATGGAAACTTCGTATGAAAACATAGTATGCGTCTTGTATAAATTAAGTATTCTTCTATGTATCATGTTTTCTTGTATAAATCAAGTATTCTTGTATGTATCATGTATTCTTGTATAATTAAAGTATTCTTGTATGTATCATGTTTTCTTGTATAAATCAAGTATTCTTGTATGTATCATGTTGTTAATGGGTTGCAAGGCCATTAACATGTGACACGACATAGGAAGTCACCAAACCATAGGCATTTTTCTAGTAGTCGATTCACGACTGAGACACAAAAACACTACTCGGTACTAGTTGTCACCAAGAGTGGGGCTGCCCTGACACCCGAGAGATCTAACCTATTGTTCTGCGGTCTAAGTATGTACACGATTAATGGTGCTTATGGTACCCTATTCGTGACACGATTTCTCGTATCATTCCTCAACACGCATCATACTTGGTACTAGTTATCACCAAGAGTGCTTCTTGTTTATGTATTCATCATATCAAGTATCAATTCTCAGTTCTTGTATTCATTATATCAAGTATCAATTCTCATGTATTTTCCCATAGTTTAGAAAACTTGAATTCGTGTGTATGCATATTTCAAAAAAATACGCTTGTTTGAAAAACAGGTATAAAACATAAGCTTTTCGTAAACCATTTGTGTCAGTTAAAACTTGCTTGTAAAATGGTTTAGAAATATGTATTTCTTGTATGCTTTGCAAATAGTGCATGTCTTTCCACCCCAAAAACATTTAGAAAAATGTAAAACCGTAAAAAGGTGGGGTTATGAACTCACCTGAATATTCCTGTGCAAAGCTAGTTATATACGACTTCGTAATGTCGTTTCCAAGATGAGACTCGCCAGCGTGCATTCTACAATATTCCTAACACGGAATATCTTATAAGTTTCTAATCAAAAGCGGTAACTAAACTTCGTGTCACCGAGCTTTACCGAATCGTTGACCGAACGATTTGACGGTAAATTGTTAACTTAACGAAAATGATTGAGTTATACGTGTTAAGTCTTGTTTAATGTCGGTGATGATCAGTAAGTTTTGGAAATACTTAGTTTTCGTGAGATTTAAAGTATGTAAACATATCAAAAGTATTTCGTTAGTCTTCTCTGCAAGTCATGCATCTATGTAGCGAATGCTTTTATAATATATAACGAACTCGTGTTATATATTGTGCCTTGTATGATAGTTATCAAAATATGTTTTTTGCCGTTTAGGCGTTTTGTAATAAATATAAAAGTTATATTTATTTTATAAAAGATTTCGCGTGTTTGAAATAAATATACAACTATATTTATTTTATACAACAAAGTCGTGTTGTTTGATATTCGAAATAAATATATAAGCTATATTTATTTTATAAAAGGATACGAGTTAACGACGTTCGAAATAAATATAACATTATATTTATTTGTAAAAGCGTTTGGAAATATCAAGGTTTGAAATATTATAAGCTCGAATTCCATTAAGTGTCGTTTTTGAAACTATAATACGTGTCGTGTTTACGGATTTTTCTCGAAAAACGGGGCAGAGTTTCCTCTGTTTTTGAACGGCCCCGACAACACAAGTTGTCGTTATTTTCAAAAATTCAATCATTTACTCACAATATGCTCAATATATATGATTTCGTCAAATGTGTAAAGATGCAAAGTGTATTTAAATAGATCGGTTCGAGCTCGATTTCGCGTATAATAATAACAAATGAACGTAAATAATAATTGTCATAAATCCTTTACCGAGTCTTCTCGTGTCAAATCATCGAACCAATTGACTGAGTTGACCGGGTCAACTGAGTTGACCGGGTCAGCTCTTGTTGGCTGAGCTAAGCCGAGTTGGACTGAGTCGAGCCGTATAGAGTCGAGTCGAACCGAGTTGAAGTGAGTCGAGCTGAGCTGACGCTGAAACACGGCTGAAACAAGACTCGAATCTAACCCGAGCAGTGAACAATCTATCGTGTGAACCTGTCGTGCCTGTGCCCGAACTAAACTTGGATCCGAACATACTCACCACCACTGTTGCGTCTTGTCGGCGACCACCCGAACAAACAGATCATTACCACTATTCTAAAAAAAATGAATAAAATAAAGAACAGGGGTTGGTTTTTACCGGAAATATGTCGGACAAAAATGAAGACCGTCGGGCCGAGACAACGACCGCTGGAGCCTGCTGTCGACCACCGGTCCGAGTCTCCGACCACCGGTTCCTTCTCTCTCTCTTCGTCTCTCGGTATCTCTCTCCCGTTTCTCTCGGTGTAGCGCCGCCACACCACCACCGGACGGTGGTGGTGCTCCGATTTATCAATCGAAGAAGGGGTGTTTGCTCTAAAGTGGGGTGAGTGTGGGGTTGCGGTGCCGGACGTCGCTGGTAAGGCGGCGCCGGTGTTCGACGTCGAGTCAGAATCGAGAGGGAGTGGGGAAGTGTTGAGGATGTTGCTGCTTGTTGTCTGTATGTGTATTCGAGAGAGAGAGGGGAAAAGTGGGTGGTGTGTGTGTTGTTTTATGACTGCACAAATGAAAATTAAAAGACCATAAGGTCTTGTATATATACATGAAGGTCTAATCTTGTGGGTTTTGGGCTTGGGCTAAAGGCCCACAAACCCAATATCGCGTGATTAAGTGGCCCATTAAATCCTACGAAACCCGTTTTCGCACCCGGTTATCGTAAATAAATTTTTAGGATTAAATTATGAAAAAAAATAGCGTCATTAGTCGCGTTTGGCGCGTTCGTTTGTCGGTTGCGTAGAAATTGCGTAAAATGCTATGTGTATCGTCTTTAATCCGTTTTTCGATCCGGTTTCGATTGTAGTCACTAAAATTTAGTTACAAAGCTAGAATTTGTCGTAAAAATTTAATATTTGTTGACGTTGTCAGTATTCTATTCGGTTTCAATCCGTTGCCGTTTAACGTTTCGCAGGTTTCTCTGTAAACCATCGTTCGCGCACAGTAAAGTCGGTTAGGCGTTCCTAGGCACTCCAAAGGCCTAATTAAGTTAATTTGCGTCGTAAACATTAATTGTAGGTGCATTAATCACTTGTTAATCACGTAATTAAGAGCCGTAAATTACCGGTTGTCACATCTATCATGTACAACATAGTACATCATTATTGAACAAAAATTGGACATGGATGATATATCCATGTCACCATCTTCACCATCACAAATGGGTTTCATCTTAAAACATCAAATTAGTCGAAATCATACATAATACATGTTTTATATAGCGATTCTAACACATAATCATGCTTAATTTCATACTAATTCGTGGATTAATCAATAACCCACTTCATTCAAGATCAACAAATCACAAATTGCAACTTACCACATGTTCATCTTGTCTAGATGATTAAGAATCTAAGCTCATGCATCCGATTTGACTCCAATTTCCATCCTTATTTGATCAATTTGTATCATTCTTGAGTTGAAGTGGGTTTCTTCTCCTCTCCCTCTCTCTGATCGAATACACACACACACCACACACACTTAGGTGTTTTTATCAAACTTGATTCCTTTCTACCAAATTTAGTCCCTCAACATTGTCACACCTTCACAAT
The DNA here is from genome assembly GCA_030545235.1 of Helianthus tuberosus. Taxonomy (NCBI): domain Eukaryota; kingdom Viridiplantae; phylum Streptophyta; class Magnoliopsida; order Asterales; family Asteraceae; genus Helianthus; species Helianthus tuberosus. Next base: position 88,676,024 of record CM060353.1, read on the forward strand.
TGCCACCAAACCCATTCCTTACTTGTTTTGACCAAGTAATTTAACTAGGTTAAATAGCCTAGTCATTTTATTTCATGTTTTATCATATGGAACATATGGAAATTATAAACATCTAAATTTTTGGGACATTACACATATGATGAATGTAAACATTCGGGTTTTGGGGTGTTACATAACCATTGTACGCCACTCGCGCATAATTTGGTGGTTAGCAGCGCGGGTGTTGGCCTCCCCAACAATGTAGGCATGATACAACCCATCATGGGTTCGCGACGTCTGCCTGTTAACTTCGCTGGGAGGGAAAGAGTTCAAGTACCAGTCACGACAAGGAGCAAACTCAATGAACGTGTCTTTCTGCTTTAAGCCCTATGGAGGTTGGTGGGGAGCATCACTGCGAGCCTCCTCAGTATAAGTCTTGTAATAAATATCTCCTAAGGTATCCTTAGGACCTATTGGAGCTTGTGGCATCGAGCTTTGACCACCCGCATCAACCTGACCAGCCGCGAAAGCACCGGCGGCGCTACCAGAACCCCCAACACCTGCTCCAGCCGCAGTAGCAATTGTAACTTGCTTAGTTTGGAGGGGGGACATCAGGCTGCACAGGTTTCACCGACTTAACAACCTCGGGCCACTTTCCCCGAGTAGTTTCTATCTCCTTTTCATGAAGGGGTTGGTCAAGCCCTGTAATATGTACGACCTCCGGACCCTGCGCTCTATCAGTAGTAGCAATGGTCTCGGTCTCCTTCGATTTGTGGCCCGCAGGCTTCTCAACAACCTTTTCTCCCTCCTTCTCCTTTTCTTTCTCTTTCTCTTTCTCCTTTTCTCTTTCCTTCTACTTCTCAGCCTCCAGCTCAGCAGATCTAAGAGGCTTGATTACAAACTTGGTTTTCTTGGGCGCCGGCTCTTTCGGATCCTTGAACTCGGCACCCTTAGTTTTTTCAGGGGTCTTCTTTAAAGCCTTTGCAGAAATCAAAGGTTAAGAAATTGTACTAAAAGGAAAACAAGGAAGTCCTCTTAACGCTAACCTGAAGAGAGCTTATAAAGGGAGCGCAGCTTGCTCTACTTCCCTATTACTGGGGCTCCCCCAGCCTTCTGCGCTGCTTTAGCCCCAACAGCAGCCCCTTCTCTACTTCTTTTCCTGCTCACTAATTGAGCAGCAAGTGCGATCGAAGAAGGGGTAGCGCCAGCCTCAGGGGCCCTTGACCACGCGCTTCCAGAACTTTTCGAGCCAGGAACGCTCCTCGTCATCAAGTGCGATCGAAGAAGGGGTAGCGCCAGCCTTAGGGGCCCTTGACCCCGCGCTTCCGGAACTTTTCGAGCCAGCAGCGCTGGCCTTCTTCTCACCTATACGGGACAAACCCTCAATTGAGTCACTCACAATAACGTAATCTTCCAGGTTAATCTGCCGAAATCAAAGAGTACCTTTATCAGAGGCTCCAGCTATCGCGCGGCTACTCCCGCCCTTCTTACTGGTTGCTCCAGCATCAATGGTAATCACCTTCTTGTTCTTCTTGTTCGGTTTCTTCTTCTTCTCCTCCGGGTCTATGCCAAGGTCGCGCAACACACCTGCAAAGATGTTAGACCAGGAACTTAGCTCCCCTTTCGATGACCCTACAAACTCCTCGCGGGAAAGATAAAGAATCTCTTTCCCAGCGGAAGTTACAGCACGCAAGGGCCGTGGGTTGGGTAGATGCGCACCTTCGGTTGCAGTAGGAGGATTGGCAAAGTCTCCAGCAGGAGGATAAAGAAAAAGGCCTTTGATCCGCTCATACCAATAAGGCTCCCCGGATTCTAGCGGGCGCACTCCCATCGACCCACCAAATGTGGGGAAAGCCGCTTGATAAAGATGCGCTTCTGCAATAAGAATTCAACACTTAAGCGCAAACAAATTACAAAGGAAGATAAACCAAAGAAACAGCATACCTCTATCTTCAAACTTCAGAATGGGTACTTCGTTGCTGTTTTTCGGCCACTTGTCGCTCATCTGCGCCGCAACTAAGACATTTTCACCAAAAATTCGGTTTGGCGTCGCAGTGAGCTTCAAGTACCAATCGGCTGTTTTGGGGATCGGCAGTTCCTCCTTCTCGATTCTATCCGGCTCACGGAAGATCATCACGATCGGAACGACCTCTTCTCCGATAAAGAAGAACTTCATCTTCCTGTCATGAAAACTTTTAGGAGGGTTTAGAAGGATCTTCTTAGCAGAACACCTGTTATCGAAAGAGTAAAACCCTATATTACTAATCAACTGATAAAACACCTGAAACTTCTCGACTGTGGGCTCTATCCCATGAGATCGGCACAAAAACTCAAAGTGTCTCACCTTCACCATGCCGGGTGGACTCATCTGCGACAGGTGAAAAAGCATAGAAATGAAGTATATGGGCCATAAACTCCGTCTCCGGCAGCCGGAAATTCCTTTGTAAAAAGAAATATTCGAAAAGGGTTATATACCCCGGTGGTGCGTCGCGGCAGTCTGACCCTGCCAGGGATACTGTGCATCCTATTCCGGTGGGAACCGGAATCCACGAGTGATCTGCTCAAATAACCCCTGATCCCACTTGAGAACAGGGAGAGGACCTTCTTCGAGTTGAGTTTCTTCTTCAGCCATGTGTAGAATCAGATGAAGATCTTCAAACTTGGGAAAAAACTTGAAGATCTGCTGTGAAAACTTGAAGATCTGCTGTGAAAACTTTGAAGATTTGAAGACTCGAAGAAGATTAGAGAGAAAGTAGAGAAGCAAAAGAAGGATTTATGATGACTTCTCTCTCCTCATCGATTATATATACTCATCGCATTTAATGCGATGGGTAAACGTGTCGGATTCACCGCGCGCGTGGCCAATTAGCAGCTGCCACGTAGAGCAAAATTGCCGGAGTGACGGTTACCACACGCGTGTGGGCCTCACTCGCCTGACGAAAAGCCGAACCGTCAGTGACAACATGATGATGGCAGTGTCAGCAGTCAACTTAAACGTCTTCATCGACGACATTTCACACCAACTTGTCAGAATTCAAAATTCGAGGTTTTTTCCCGCCCAAAGTTACAACAAACTTCATGCAAAAGTTACCAAGACCGCGCAGCATCCATGATTACCCAATGAGCCTGCGCGCTTACACTCAAAAGCAAAAACTACCAACAGGCTAATCTGATAGTCGCGCCGTAGTAATTGACAAACAATTACACGCGCGCCACCTACCAAGTACTAAGCAAGCATTTTTTCAGGGCTAACACTTTTCTTTCTTTTAAGTCCAGAGCTCCAACCATTTACTTCGCGCATGAAGCAGCACTGAACTGGGGGGACTTGAAGGGTTATGGTACCAAAAAGCCGCGCAGACCTTTCAGGACGCGCGCTGGACTATACTCCTTACTCAGCAAATTGATCAACATCTCCGACCCGCGCGGGCTACTCATGCAGAGCAAGGCCTCGCGCGAGGTCCAAACAAGAGATAACATCAGTTTTCACACTTAGTGTTCTGAATGAGAGCCTTCAACCTGTACAACCCTGAGCGAGCCAGTTACGTGCAAAGCAAGGGTCACGCAGGAGTAACGGCGCAAGGACAGTTCAGAAAGTACACAAGGTACAAGTGGCAGAAGAATGAGCCAATCAGCGTCCACCAGGCTGTGCTCTATCATGCTCCACGATCGACTGACGTGCAGGAGATAGAGAGTACACAAGGACGCCTATGTGGCACCAATCAGGGGGCGGCAACAACTGCCCCATGATCTCCACTTACCTGCTGATGGCAGAGGGACAACAAGGCCGACAACTGTGACACGTGGCTCCAATCAAGGTGCGCCAGCACCGGAGAGCTTCTAGAAACCATTAACGGTCGACACCAGTGAGACAAGGAGGATATTCTTTGTTGTCGCCTTCCGGCCCAAGGCCCATCAGCCCATCTCCTTCTATACCTCTCCGGCTATAAATAGAGACCTCCAGGAACAGGTTAAACATTCCAGACTCTCTACTCTTCACTCTTAACAAACACTTATTTCCTCAAAGCAGTTACTTATTCTCACGCCGGAGTCTGGTTAAGAGGGAAACCCCCATATTCCCCTCTTAACGAGCTAACGGTGTTACTGTTTTGCAAGAACAAAGGATCACCTCAGAGCTCAAGAAAGTTTAAGAAGATTAACCCTTATGACTGAAACATAAACCAAACTAATTAACCATAAAATTAGTTACGTGTTTCTTCAAAATACTAGACTCCAAACCAAAATACATCTATAAACAAAAAAGACAATAAATTTTCGGGTTTTTCGGTTCAAGTTGTTGGGGTTTATGGCAAGGAAAACGTGACCCGATAACTGACCCATAGAAAGTTCAGGTTGGTCGGGTTTTGGTTTTTCGAGTATTCTCTACTTCGGGTTTGGGTGACTTTGAATTCGGGTCGGGTTTCTCATAAAAGTGGTCAGTCCTATGTGTGTGTAATGTTTATATTCACCTGAACTCTATTTTACTCTGCAGATGGGTACGAATAACAAGGTTGCGTTAATTCCACAGCGAATATGAGATACAATCCATGGATGGGGAAAGGAAGCCTGAAGAAGAAGAAGGCGGTTAGGAATATACGATGACTCGACAACCATTCACACAGACACAAGCATGGTGATATCTATAGAGGAATTTGACCACCACGAGTTAGATGGGTTGGCACCCACTAAGGGTATTGAAATCGAGATGCAGCCACATAGTGTTCTAATGACGGGTGATTCAGGTTCCCCGCTGTGCCTAATGAAAACTCTAGGTTACAAATACGAGCCGAATTCAGATAAATATTATGGCGAGGATCCTAGAGTTGAAAGGTGTACGCCCGCATGGTATGAGTTTCTTTAGAATATGTTATATTTTATATTGTTAATTATTCTTATGAATTAATCTTTTGTTTAATTGGACACTTATATCCATGATCACAGGCAGCAATTAGTTGTCGTGCTTTGGGACCTCGAACAGGCCTTCCACATCTTTTGTAATATAGCTTTATTATTTAGGAAGCCTTGATTCATAACATGTTGTTTTGATCACTTACTAAAGAACTAAGTAAGTCTCGTAACCTACATTCCCTTTCTCTATGAATGATATGGAACTATACATTCTCAATTTTTTTAAATCATGCATTACACACTTTGAACTATCATCAACACTCATTTTGTGGACTTGTCACATGCATGTGTAGTACTACTTGATGGGAGGTTCTCCCACTCTATCTTACTCTCACATAGAATGAGAGCATGGGCGAAGCTTTTCAAGGGAGACCCCCTCCGCCGTTTTTTCTCGGTAGTGTAATTTACGCATATTTCATCCGAAAATTGTATATATGTAATGAGTCAGACCCCCCTGAATTGACTTTGCTTAAAAATTCCCGACCCACTATGTATTTGTTCAAACTTTGCCACTATAGAAGAGTGTGTTGATCGATTACGATTTGATCACCACACGACCAAAAATGGCATCATGTGTGTGTACAGACTATGAGTTAGTCTAGAGATTATCTTGCAACCCTGGGGGGTTATTATCCATTGGAAGTATGCCTTAGTGTTGTATTAACTTTATATTTTAGTTTACTATTGTTATGCACATTGCGTCTTATTTACAAACTTAACATATTTCATAAGTTGGAGTATATGTTTTTAAGCACGTACAAGTAATTAGAATGCCACTCAGCAGGAAGCTAAGGAGTGTGAATCATTAGGATAATTTTAGTGTCTCGTGACTTCGTTAGAATGATTCTTCAGTACAATGTCATGTGTTTTTTAAGATAACCTTTATTTATTTGTTTGTGTTTGGCTTTAGAAGGTGATGGTTGTTTTGGTTGATTAGGACGTACGAGATTCACATTTTTTTGGAAACACCAGACTATGTAATTTTATTATTATTAATGATTATGTAGTTTTATTTCCGTTGCCAATTGTACTCTGAATCTGAAGGCCTGGCGAGGGTGTTACACGCATCTTCAGCGTAGGTACCGATGCATGTCCCTGCTATGTCATTACCGGTGAGTCGGGGATTTTCAGCATTTGACGATTGTACGTTTCTCGGATGAATCGGGAGGTAATAAGTTTTGTATAATGTATCTATTGTATGATCAATAGTACACGAATTTATTTGTTTAGTGTTTTGCATATCGCAGGAAGAATGGTTAGAGTCGCTATAGAGGGAGCAGATCGCTAATCCATAGATGATACTGCAACTCCAAGCGACCATTGACAGAGACCTAACACTACCCCATGAGCTTCCCCCTACATAGGTACAAGTTATTTTCTATGGTAGGTATATATATAATAAACATATTTCGTATTTAATTTTATTATAAGTGTATTTTATTAATATGTAACATTAAAATACAAATCATTTTTTTTTAATTTTTATTATTTGAGTGAAGAGGTATGGTCCCAAATCACAAGTGCACACATGTCATGGGGACCACACCACACTCCAAGTGTAGCCGTAGACCATTTTTCACGTAGTGACAGTTTCCAACACACGTAAAAGAACATGCAAGTAGAATCCATATATAAAAATTAAATAATATAACGGGTACGAAGCTTATTCGCAGACTGGTCTGCAGCCTATTCGCAGCTGCTCTGCAGCTTATTAGCAGCCTGTTCGCAGCCGGTACGCAGGCCTGTTTGCAGCGGTTACGCAGGCCAGTACGCAGCTTATTCGCAGACTGCTCGCAGCTTGTTCGTAGCCGATACGCAGGCCTGTTTGCAGCCAGTACGCAGGCATGTCTGCAACCGGTCAGCAGGCCTGTTTGCGGCCGGTCTGAGTTGTCAAACGTGCGATGTTTATAAATAATGATGAAGACTAGAATAAAAGATTAAAACCTTGAACTTCTTTGATTTCGTGGTCTGTTACAAGGTAGGTAACAACCCCTTTTTGTTGTTCTTGGTAAGACATTTGTGTTTAGATACAATAAATTAAATTACTTTTGTCTTGTTATTTGTGCAGGGATGTGGTTTAACACTCCAATCAGCTGACCTACACTTCAGTTAGTAATGCCGCTTCAGACTCGTTTTTTAGCTGCCTCATCTTAAGGAGCTATGCTGCTCTTAAGCTAACCCGTTCCGGAGCTAATTGGCACTTGAGTTAACCAGTTTTAGTGTCAGCGTGTCACCAAAAGTCAACAGTCGCGGCTGCTGCGTTTTCTGTTCTACGTTAAGCACTACTAGAAAACTGAGGATTTCCTACCAAAATTTCCGACCAAAAAAAATTTAGTCGGAAATTCCGACAACTTACCGACAAACTTCCGACTAGAATAAAAATAAAATATTAGCAACTAATTTCCAACTGTTTACCGACAAATAAAAAGGTCGTTGGAAATTTGAAGGAGAGTTCCGACTAAATTCCGACAAAAAAACTAAGAAAAACGAAAAAAGAAATTGGTTGGAAAGTGGTCGGAAATTTCTGACAATTTTCCAACAAAAACCTTTATTTTTTATTTAATTATACTGCGTTACACGTATGCATGTGAATGTATTTCCTTGTGTCTTTATGTATGAGTATTTATATATAATTATAGAATAATAAAAACCTAGTTTAAGTAATGAATCCCAATAGCGTACACGCACTTATGATTGTGTATAATACGCATAAGATAGTAAAGTAAAAGTATTACATGTATAATTAAGGTGTACAAAATATGGAATGGAAAAAACCATGTTTAAAGGTTGAAAACCTGAAAAAACGAAAATGGGTGTCAGAAATTTCGGACCACTTATCGACAAAACACAACTTTCGTCGGAACATTGTCGGAAATTTCCGACCAGTTTCCGACTAAAATATTTATTCATTTCATATTTAACAATGCGGAGGTGTATAACTAACTATATGTAAATGTATTTCTTGTGTCCATATGTCTGTGTATAAGTATGTAGTTATCTCGGCGTATACACGCACATACATATATACATATATAGACACACCTACGTACTTATACGATAGTAAAAGCCTTGTTTACGTAATGGGTCTCGATAGCATACATGCATATATGAACAGGTATTATTATACGTATAAGTTGGTTAAGTAAAGGTATTTCATGTGTAACTAAGGTGTACAAAATATGGGAATGAAAAAACCATGTTTGAAGGTTGAAAAACCGAAAAAACGAAAATGGGTGTCGGAAAATGGTCGGAAATTTCCGACCACTTACCGACGAAACACAACATTTCGTTGAAAAGTCATCGGAAATTTCCGACCAGTTTCCGACTAAAACATTTATTCATTTCATATTTAACAATGCGGAGGTGTATGTCTATATGTAAATGTACTTGTCGTGTCCATATGTTTGTGTATAAGTATGTAGTTATCTCGGCGTATACACGCACACACATATATGCATATATAGACACACCTACGTACTTATACGATAGTAAAAGCCTTGTTTAAGTAATGGGTCTCGATAGCGTACACGCGCATATGAATAGGTATTATTATACGTATAAGTTGGTGAAGTAAAAGTATTTCATGTGTAACTAAGGTGTACAAAAGATGGGAATGAAAAAAATGTTTAAAGGTTGAAAAACCGAAAAAACGAAAATGGTGTTGGAAAATGGTCGGAAATTTCCGACCAATTACCGACGAAACACAATATTTCGTCGGAAAGTCGTCGGAAATTTCCGACCAGTTTCCGACGAAAACATTTATTCATTTCATATTTAACAATGCGGAGGTGTTTGTCTATTTGTAAATGTATTTCTCGTGTCCATATGTTTGTGTATAAGTATGTAGTTATCTCGGCGTATACACGCACATACATATATACATATATAGACACGCCTACGTACTTATACGATAGTAAAAGCATTGTTTAAGTAATGGGTCTCGATAGCGTACACGCACATATGAATAGGTATTATTATACGTATAAGTTGGTTAAGTAAAAGTATTTCATGTGTAACTAAGGTGTACAAAAGATGGGAATGAAAAAAAACATGTTTGAAGGTTGAAAAACCGAAAAAACGAAAAATGGTGTTGGAAAATGGTCGGAAATTTCCGACCAATTACCGACCAGTTTCCGACTAAAACATTTATTCATTTCATATTTAACAATGCGGAGGTGTATGTCTATATGTAAATGTATTTCTCGTGTCCATATGTCTGTGTATAAGTATGTAGTTATCTCGGCATATACACGCACACACATATATACATATATAGACACACCTACGTACTTATACGATAGGAAAAGCCTTGTTTAAGTAATGGGTCTCGATAGCATACACGCACATATGAATAGGTATTATTATACGTATAAGTTGGTTAAGTAAAAGTATTTCATGTGTAACTAAGGTGTACAAAATATGGGAATGAAAAAAACATGTTTGAAGTTTGAAAAACCGAAAAAACGAAAATGGTGTTGGAAAATTGTTGGAAATTTCCGACCAATTACCGACGAAACACAATATTTCGTCGGAAAGTCGTCGGAAATTTCCAATCAGAACCCTCAATTTTTGAAATAGGAATCCGAACTTTATCGAATTTGCCCTAATTAAACTATCTATTTCCTTTATTCTTTCCCGGAGAATGAATATGATTTTGGCGCAATGTGTGAGTATCCGCCGCGCTTCGTGCACGAGGACATATGGCATGAGTTATGTATGGTAAGCAAGTTAATACATTAGTGATCTTTGTTATATTTTATTTCATTTTATATTATCATACATGTATTTTTATTCTTTTATAGGGTTGGAACACAGATGCATGGCATAAGATGTCCAAGATAGGTAAAAGCAACCGCAAGAAAGTCGATTCTGACGGTGTGATATCCCGACATACAGGCGGGTCTAGGGGCTATGATGAGCACTGCATCATCTTTGTAAGATAATTATGTTTATAAACTTTAGTACTTGTTGTTTCTGTAACACATATTACATTAATCATACATATGTTTTTTTGTAGGAACGGACATTGGGTCAGTCACCCACTATTAAGGAACTCTTCCTTGCAACCCACCTCACCAAAGAATCCAAGAAAAATTTTTGGGCAGGGATGTATGATGAAAGCTTGGAAGGGGCAGATTTTTGTACTGAGCGATCGAAAAGAGCATATGTAAGATGTTTGCATAATTTTTAATATATTTATTGTATCAGCATTTTAGTATTATAACAACTGTGTTGTTTTTTATAAATGGTAGGAGGCATATGCGAGATACATGATCGAAAAGTACGGGGAAGACGTCACTCAGCATCCGGTGGGTGATGCTGACTTGTGGGAGCGTGCGCAAGGAGGGAGCAGATTCGGGATCGGATCTTAGTTTTGTCGTTACCGGCACAACGTCTTCGTCATCCGGGTCTGCCTCCTATGCTGACTACCAGCTCTCGCAAGAGGAAGTATTATTAATATTATTTATTATTTATTTTTATATCATTATTTGTTGTTATTATTATTATTATTAATGTGTATGCATAGGGGTGGGTTTCTAAATTTCACTAGGGGTATTTGACGTCGCGCGTTGCTTGACTGGTGTACGGTTACAAGCATTCGTCTTGTTAATAACATTCACGCGTGGTGACAGTGAAGGGTAATGAAAACTTAGATTAAACAATTAAAACCGTGATTAAAACTCTAAATATATAATCCAGCAAACTGTCCACAAAATCACTCATGAACAGTTTACATTATAAGCAGATTAAAGCAAACGCAGATAGAAAATAACTAATAACTCATGAAATTGATACTCAAATATGAATAATCCAGCAAAATATCTCCAAAATCATTCAGAAAATCAATAATCCGATAAAAATAAAACTTAATTAAATTCAAAGTTCCAAAAAACAGACCGATAATGTAAATCAGAAAAACTAACAAACCTTCATGGTTTTATTCTTTGGTTTTATTCAAGCTGGTTTCAACCTGAACTCATTCCAACGAAAGCCGTTTTTTACTTTTGTTGACCCGATCCCGTTTGGGCCAAAAAAACAGGCTTGTGGTTCTTCCACATCAAAGTGCATGAGAAAAAAACAAATGAAAGTGCGCGAATATAATACATCCTTCTTTAGTCTTTAGGGTCTGTTATCGCTTTAGATTAACCCGACCTAATTAACGCACCTAAAGAACTCCCCTATACTTGCTTGTTTGTATGTGTTAAATTGTTTGTTCACTAATTAAGAACTACACTATATATATATATTGTTTTTTTTCTAATATTATGTTTGTTGTTAACAATTATATAGGTGCGGAACTTGCAATCCCAGGTGGAAAGGTTAAATAGACGATTCGAAGAGGCGCAACAATCCCACGTTGAAATGTTATAAAACCGAGTCGAAGAGATGCAACAACAAATGAGAGAAGATATGCAACGACAAATGGCCGAGTTTATGAAACAATTTGGTAATCCTAGCAATCCTCCACCATAGTTTAGTTTTTGTTTGTTGTCTTTTACGGATGAACTTGTAATTTGACAAGAGAGTTATATTTTGTGGTTGAACTTGTAATTTGACAACCACGTCATATTGTGGTTGAACTTGTAGTTGGAAAACCATATTGTATTTTGTGGACGAACTTTAGTTTATAATGGTATTGTATTTTGGATTTTTATTGGATTTTTATCTGCATTTTTAGTAGAAAAAATCTGGATTTTTTAGTTTTTTTATAATTTTTTATTAAAAAGTTTTTAGTCGGAAATTGATAGGAAGAGAAATTAGAAAATCTGGTCGGAAAACTATGGAAATGTTATGGTCGGAAAACAGTAGGAACATGGTTGTCGGAAAACAGTAGGAACACGGAGGTTGGAAAGCTGTAGGAACCTTTTGGTCGTAAAATAGTAGGAAAACGGTGGTCGGAAAATAGTAGGAAAACGGTGGTCGGAAAATAGTAGGAAAACGGTGGTCGGAAAGCTGTAGGAAAATTGTGGTCGGGACTTTTTCGGAAATAGTAACTTCTTTTTTTGTCGGAAATATTTTCCTACAAGGGTTTTTCCAACAAACGTATTTCTGTCGGAAATCGGTCGGAAACGACGTTTTCCGACAGTTTTCCAACAAAAACCTTGGTCGGAAACAAGACAGTTTTTTAGTAGTGAAGCCATGATGCCCAACCTAACACATTTGTATAAATATTTGGCGCCAATGACTGTTTTTAATGACAATCCACCAACACTCATCAGCTCTTTGTTAAACCAATTCTTTGTTAATGACAAAAACCTATTTTACTACAACGGTTGCTCTGTGTGATGCTCATTTATATGTCAAACTTGAGGATGATGTACATATTAATATAGGTAATGTGTTTTAATAAATATATAACAATTAGACCATTACATATATGTAAACCGTTCGTCATTTTTCAAAAAATAAATTGTTAAATGCAGGTACACAAAATATCTCGGCAAAATTTGACCCATCAAATTTACTTATTTTTTTAGCCATTAGAAATCCCAACTGACCCACATTTTTTCACCAATGATTTACTTATTTTTGACCCGTTTCCCTATCTTCCCATATACATAAATATCATTTTCAATTACAAAAGCGACTACAAGACCAAATATGAGAATTGAAGTTTCATATTAAGTATGCTTTTTAAAGCGACTATTATTCAGCACACTATTTCTATATAAAAGTTTAAAAAAATTGGTACTACATGTGACTCATTACAACCTATACAAGAAATTAACTATTTTGATTGTTAAATCATGGGTCAAATTTTGTCCACCCCGCTGCAATGTGCGGGTAATTTTTTAATCGTTTTAAGGTTTGAATTATGTTCTCACGTATTGTCGACTCCGCTGCAACGTGCGGTTCCTCACTAGTATATATATATTCTCTATAATCTCTTTGAGGTTCATAAAGGTGATTAGACGTTGATTATTATTATGCCATAGCGTGTTAACCAACTTAGACATGTTTGTCGAGCTACATTGGCTACGTCATACATGTCATATGTGAATAGAATAAACAGTTGCATTGAACATGTTGGGATTGAACCCTACCAAAGGAACAGATAATGAAAGCCAAAACTGGTTCACAACAGTGGATTCATAATAAGCAGCTGTTTACACTAGACTTCTCCCTTGAAAGTGATTATAACAACTGATGGCTCTCTATTCACTGCCCGTATACAACTGTTGCTACCCTTTAAACTGCAGACAAAGCCCTGAAGAAGTAAACACTGTTGTTTCTATCTACTTATGACAAAGTACTGCCCACTCAAGGACTGATCAACTTTGAGGAAAACACTGATGGAAGAAGATAGCAGTAGTTTAGTGTATTACTTGTCTTATGTAGAATCTGTGGTTAAGATTAGCAGTGTTTGTATAGGAACAGTTGTTACAGGTTGTTAGGCTGTTAGACGTCGCTTTCATGGTGACGTCAGCTGAGATGCCTCAGTGGTTTTGGTTTGCCTATAAATGGAGCAGTACCCTGTACTGTTACATTTGATCGTTTTGAGTGAGTTCTTCTCCTCAATTCAATCCTTTCATCTTGTGCAATCAACCATGGAATATCAAGCTGAGGGGGAGTTTAGTTTGTAAGCATGCTTGTAATCTTTTGACTTGTTTTGTAAATCTTTCAACTTATTGTGAAGCATGTGTTTATCAAAACTATTTCTCTCTTTGATTGTGTTTACAAAGTTTGTTAATCATTTCCGCTGCACTTTACATTGTTTTATATTCATTCATAGTTCAAATCAAACAAACAAACACAATCATGAGTGCCTCCGATCCTAACAATTGGTATCAGAGCCTGGACAGTCAAATTCGATTTAACAATCAATTTGACATAACAGTTCAGCTCAAAATTCATTGATACTAAGGTTGGTAGTATTTAGTTGAAAAACAGAGTAACGAGTGATTAAGTTTAAAAGCTGTTATTCAAACACTCTGTAAAACAACCAAGATGTCATAAGACACACAAATTTCACACAACAAGTGATGTCATGCACAAGTCATTCATAGTTTTCAGATCTGAAAACATGTCTGTTAAACTATGGTATTATTTCTTCTTGTCAAAATTGATTTCAACTGTTGTTATGAAATTTGTAATGTTTTCATTATATAGATGCTAAAGTATGAACCTCAGATTAACAAGAACCTATGTTCATAAAAACATTAGTGTTTCTCCTAACGTAAAAAGAGGGAAATTAAAACTTTAGTCATTTGATCTTATGTGTTGAAAAACAGGTTAAGATCCTCAATAGGAACAAATCAACCTTGTTAAAAGTACATTAAGAAAATCTGGGGTCAATGTAGTCCGTATCATATGTAATGTGAGATTGGTTGAAAACCTGTGCAAATATGACCAATTCTCTCAAAGCATTATTGCAAAATGATTCTGGATTAAGTATTTCTTCAATAAAGACCTCACAGTAAGTATTTCATTACTTATGAATGGGAAGGGTATAAAGGGAAGAAGAAAATTCACAAAAACTCGAGAGTGTGTTTATCTCAAAACTTTTGAAGTCAAAAGAAAAGAGTATAAATATAAAACACTTAAGAGTCAAAAATTGGGGTAAAAATGGTCATCAAAGCAATTGTGTGCATTCATTGGTTCAGGAAAAAGGTTCAGGTAACCATAGTATTTCCAGTGAATAAACTCACAAGAGGACTAGACAAACTTTCAGAATCATCACATGGTAACAAAGTCTATAACAGGGTTTTCAAAAACTCATGTGAACATGTGTCCTCAATTTTGTTGTCAATCAATCAACAAGAGAATGGTACCAAACAGTGATCAAAATGTATTCAAAATTTCATACCACTGACCATTTTCATAAACTTGAGAAAGATATAATCAGGAGCTTTAGTGAAAAACAATACCAGATCCTTTTGATGATATTTTCAGAAAATTCTTTGATTATTTTTCTGAAAAAGGATTTTCTCAAATAAATCAGGATATATCATTCTTCATTTTTTTTAGAATAATATATTTTGAACATTTTTACTGGTTTTTGATAGTAAAAGTTTCAATCTTCTGTCAGGATATATAACCTTTATTTTTGTTGGTAATATTATCCTCAAAATGGATCAAAAGGAAATGGTACAAATGTCAAGGTCATGTCAAATTCAAGTTTGTTTTTACACTGAGCAAAAGATTGATTGTTAACAGACCCTAAAATACTTGGGTACTCGTGTTCTAATTAAAATATTATGACACAAAATGAGTTGCCTTAGTAAAAAGGTTTTTTCATCATCTGGGATACTAAACCACTGTCAGAAATCTATAAAGGCTTCAAAATGTGTAATTGACATGTGGCAAAACCTTGAATGAAAAGTTCTATAAATATTGCTGATATACTTGTCTTTCAAATCTTTACCATTACCCCTAACCACTGCTTTGTTCAAACATCTGCTTCCTAAATACTGTCCACTGCTGAAAGTCAACCCCTGTTCCTTCATTTTCTTGGCAAGCACTGATGCTTAAAATCAGTGTCTTATCCACTGATATGCTATCCATCGATAGTAAAAATCATCCACTGTTATCACATTATTACCATTGTAACCACTGATGCCTGCTTCATTAGTGGCTCTCAAAACAACTGTTCTCCATAAAACATCTCTTCATCAGCGGTTGACACGTGGTCAGTTTTTAGCCTTCAGATCATCTATAACCGCTTCCACGCCAGCATTCACTTTTTCCCTAAATAAAACCCTGATCAAAACCCCAAACAGGGTTTTACACTGTCGAATTGAATTCCAAAATTCTCTTCTCAAAGCAGTTTCCAAACTTTCATCCCAAGTCATTCTTCGTTTGTCCTCATCAAAATGACGAAATCAAAATCAAAATCAAAATCAAAATCATCTTCATCTTCACTTCCCAAAGAGGCCACTCAAATGGCTGCTGAACCCATTGAAATCCCGTACAAATCTCCTCACAACTACTTGGGTCTACTCACAAAACCTACAAACAACCACACCTTCGATTCCATCATCGACATCTTATCTTCATCAAAGTACAAAACTTTGTTAATAGCATATGCTCCCATTTATCAACAAACTCAGAGAGAGTTCTGGAAAAATGCTACGCTTGAAAAACAAGACGATAAAGTCATAGCCATCAACTCCTCCATACAGGGTAAAGCGATTCAAATTACTCCTCAATCCATCTCAGAGGTCTTTAAACTCGATGATCAGAAAGGTAAAACTTCTTTTCCCAAAAACGAGTTGAAAACTGATTTTCTGAAAAGAGGGTATGCAGAACAAACAAAAAGGGATACCTTACAAAAAGGCTATTTTCCTTCTGCACCTAGGTTTTTATTTCATACACTTTTGATGTGTGTTTCAAATAAAACAACTGCTTTTAACGAAATACCATTGAAGATCCAATGTCTGGGTTATGCTATTTTAAATGACAAAAATTATAACTATTCCTAGGAGATCTTTGATGATTTGGTGAAAAATGTTTATAGCAAAGCATTCCTACTTTTTCCAAGGTTTCTAAGCTATTATTTTAAACAAAAATTTGGAAAAGAAAATGAAAATTTGCTCGAACAAGGTGTTTATTTTAAATAAAAGGTTTAACACCTGAAACATTCACTAGGATGTTAACACCTTTAAAAACAAAAGCAGAGGTGCCTGAGCAGAATTTAGCAGTTACCACTGCTCCTCAGGTATCAGCTGCTGAGCCCACTGCTCCAGGTGATCATAGCAGCACAACCACTGCTTTGAAACCCACACCTGCCATCTCCAAAAAGACCAAAAAGAAATCATCCAAAAAACCCACCAAACCCTCTAAAAAGGCAACTCTGGAAGATGAGATCCCAGAGCTAATGCCAGTGACAACACAAATGTCACCACAAACCACTGCTGCTACTTCCTCACAGCAGATGGAAGAAAGATCTCCACCATTGCCTCAAACTCCTCCTGCATCCTCACAAAAGGATCAGGTTGTAAGCACAGGGACCCCACATTATGAAGCTCTGGATTCAATTGGATCCATCTTCCTCAGTCCTGATCCCAAGGACATGTCTCTTTCAACACCAATACCCTCACCAATCACATTACCACAATCAATAATACCCTTGTTGCATGCAGTTGCTATAGCTCAGACACAAACCAGTTCCTCTCTATCACCTATCACTGAGAGTATACTCCCACAAGTGACTGGGTCTGATGCTACTACCCCTGCTAACCCAACAACAACTGAGGAGGTTACACCCCTTGAGTTACAAGTAACTCTTGGTGGTAGTTCAAGTGGAGCAGCAACTACAAGTGATGGATCACCAGATCTACATTTGGACAGTTGTTTCATTAGTAAGACTCCCTTGAAGGCAATTTCTTCTATAGCACCTCTGGTAACCACCAGTGAGTTAATTTTAACCACTGGTACCCTCAAAAGGTTATCAAGTGTTGAAGAGAGAAGACCCCAGAACCAAGAACAAGGGGCATCAATGGGTGATTTTTGGGACTCGGTTCCTAAGTCACACATTGATACAACCACTGCTGGTGGGGAATTAGATGATCCCATTAACGTGGGTGATGATTTAAAATATCAGGAATTGACGGGCAGAGTTGAAAACTTGAAACATCAGTTGCTGAAATAAAGGATATGGTGCAACAGCTGTTAAAAGCTCAAAAAGCACAATCCACTGCTGTTCCAGCTCAAGCACCTGCACAACCTGCACCTGCTGCAAATGAGTTGTGGAACTTATTTCAACCCCTGCTTGAAAAACAAAAACAAATGGCTGATCAGCAGCATACAATACATGTACAATTGCTAACAAACATGGTGGAGTCAAGATTTAAAGATACTCAAGCGGACATCAAAGCTATCAAGGCTCATATCCAAAGCACCACTGGAAAAGTTCCTCCCACTGTTCTCTTCATGGATAACCCACTTCCAGATAATGCCAAAAGGGGGGAGAAAACCAAGTGGAAGAAAAAGGGAATTGAAGATGGTGTCTATATTGAACCTGAAAAAGATAGCCAGACTAAAGCTGCAGTATCAACACACACCACCTCAACACACACCACCTCACCACATACCACCACAACCACTGCCCTACCATCATCATCATCTGTGATCATATCACCTCCTGCCAAAAAGCAGAAGACAACAGATGTTACAACATCTGTTGTAATGACAACAGAGGATGAAACACCAGTTGTTTCAACAGCTGTTAGTCAACCATCCACCACTGCCCACACCATTCCTACATCACAACCAAAATCCCTTTCACACATAAAGCTTTACACCAGCAAAAGAATAACAACTCAGGCAGATGAAGACAAATATGATCCTAATGCTGCAAAATATCCACTGGAACCTGAAGCTGTAAAAAATGAGATGAGACAATTTTACACCAAGGATGATTCTTCAAAAAGAAGATTTCCTTCTCTCATAGGCTTCATAGTACCAGAAAATATGGATGAATATCTCGAGATCAAAGTAAGGCAAGCTAAGATAAGAGCCAAAGTTGAATGCAAAGATCAAGGTGATGAAGCCATCTCAGAAAGAATGGAATTCCTGCTCACTAAAGTCAAACAGATGGAAGATTATGCAAGAGATCTGAGCAAAGAAATGTCAGTTTTACCACCCAAAGCAGATCAACGAAAAGAAATGAGAAAAGAATATCTTGCATACATCATGAAAGAAAAATTCTATCCAGCTGAAGAAAAACAGTTTGAAGAATGGCCAATCTTTGCATTAAAGCATGAGGCAAACAGAATTGAAAGGATCAAGAATGATCCAAGAAAGAAGAAAACAGCTCCAAACTGGAATAAATACAAGAAGCTCATTGCTGACCTGACTTCTGAATACAAAAGAAAGAAGCAAGAGCTAGTGGATGCAAAGGTGGATACTGCTACAGCCATAGCAAAATGGACAAAGCAGTATACCGATGAGGCTTATGAAAGGCTTAAGAAAAGGAGGATAACAGATTTTGACACTCCAAAGAAGCCTGACTACAAAAAGCCAGAACAACAGATCAGTGTTTCTAAACCACTGATCACATCAGCAGATACCCCTATTCGTGTGTTAAACCAAGAAGATAAAGAAAAGGAAGCTGAGTACTTTACAGAAGCCATCAAGAAAATGGATCTAAAAGAAGATAGCTCAGTGAAACTTCAAAACCTTGTCAAAAAGGTATTAACCAAACCTGCATCACCAAACACTTCAGCAGATATCTCAGACAATGAGCTTGATCAACAAAAGAACAAGAGCAGATTGACAAAGAAGTTGCAGAAGACATAGCTGCAGCAAATGAAGTCATAGAAAAGGCTTTCAAACGAATGTCTAAAGCTCATGATACTGCTTTACAAATTTTCACAAGGCCAAAATCTCCAAGCTTATCAGCAAATAAATCTCTCCCAAGAAACCCATTGGGTTCAAAAGTACTCAAGTGGATGTCTGATCAAAAGACCCACGTATTGACCTTGGTCAGATCCAATGGTGAAGTGAAGTACATATCAAGGAAAGAAGCACTAGGTCTTGGTGTTGAAGATTTGCAGGATCTCCTTGAACTTTCACTGTGCAGGGATGAGGATGACTTAAGTTCCAAAGACTTTGAAGCAGAATTCAAAAGACAAGCTAGTGAACTTCTGATGAGGAATAAAGATCCTAAATAATGAAGTGTTTTGGCATTATCTGTTCCAGGGGGAGATTGTTGGGATTGAACCCTACCAAAGGAACAGATAATGAAAGCCAAAACTGGTTCACAACAGTGGATTCATAATAAGCAGCTGTTTACACTAGACTTCTCCCTTGAAAGTGATTATAACAACTGATGGCTCTCTATCCACTGTCCATATACAACTGCTGCTACCCTTTAAACTGCAGACAAAGCCCTGAAGAAGTAAACACTGATGTTTCTATCTACTGATGACAAAGTACTGCCCACTCAAGGACTAATCAACTTTGAGGAAAGCACTGATGGAAGAAGATAGCAGTAGTTTAGTGTATTACTTGTCTTATGTAGAATCAGTGGTTAAGATTAGCAGTGTTTGTATAGGAACAGTTGTTAAAGGTTGTTAGGCTGTTAGACGTTGCTTTCATGGTGACGTCAGCTGAGATGCCTCAGTGGTTTTGGTTTGCCTATAAATGGAGCAGTACCATGTACTGTTACATTTGATCGTTTTGAGTGAGTTCTTCTCCTCAATTCAATCCTTTCATCTTGTGCAATCAACCATGGAGTATCAAGCTGAGGGGGAGTTTAGTTTGTAAGCATGCTTGTAATCTTTTGACTTGTTTTGTAAATCCTTTAACTTATTGTGAAGCATGTGTTTATCAAAACTATTTCTCTCTTTGATTGTGTTTACAAAGTTTGTTAATCATTTCCGCTACACTTTACATTGTTTTATATTTATTCATAGTTCAAATCATACAAACAAACACAATCATGAGTGCCTCCGATCCTAACACAACATTACTTGGCAGCTCTAACTCTTCTATTGCAATGATAATGTTTAATGACTTAAGGCGAGTTACATTCAACATTAATTATTTTTTAAAGGTGTGAGTTATTCGTAAATGTTGGGAGGTCTAGCTTACGTTGTCTTAACCGGGTTCACTCTAGAGAGCCCCCTCCCACAATAGATCCCCAATTTAAACCATTTAATGAGAAGCCCCTATTACCCAGACTCGAACTTGAGACCTGGAAGGGAAAACTCACCAAGCCCATCATTGGTGGAACTTAAATATCCGTAGCCACCAATAGAGCACTAGTGATGGTTACATTCAACATTAAATGGTCACTCTAATTCTTCTGTTGACTTAAGGTATGATATGAATGCATCATACCAAATTCAGCATATTTATTTTTCATTTCGACTAGATATATTTAACATTTGTTCTATGCATGTGATAAAGTTCTCACATAATAAGAAAAAATATATATGAAGAAACTACATTCTAACAATATAATAAAAGTGTTATATGTAAAAGAAAAAACAATATGTTAATAAAAAGGTAAAAAGGAAAAATGTCCATATGTGAGGGAATGTTAATTGCAACTTGAACTTAAAACCCTTGATCCTGTATCACAAGTAGCATATTCGATAATAAGAAGATAATAAATTCCTCCATATTTGATGTCCCCAAGAAGAACAAATACAATGACGACAAAAACAACCGATCTTGTTTGTCACAAAAGGTTATAAACCATTGATGTGTTCTCCCAGGACAAACAGCTTTTAACTCTTTCTATACCCACTTTGGATTTTCGAAAACGATCCTAAACCTTTGATAATTACAACAGCAAGCACAGAAATAGCCGAAAATGTTTGGACTTTGGTATATGAAGCCAAATGGGGTTTCAATGATTTTCAAAACACTGTTTGATATATAGATTTCACTCAATATTTGATTGGATTATCCGGACCATCTCCAGATATGTTCAGTGGTGAGTTCATTCGTTATCTTGTTTCTTATAGAGTTTATTTCGTTCTGGTTTTATAATCCATTAAATTTCTAAAAAACAGTTTAACTTTGTCTTGGATTGATCATTTTATGTGGGTAAACATGTTGGCGTTTGAGTAATTCTGCTGACTGTTATCTTCATAACACAAAGCTGTACTTTGTAGACTTCTTTCTTCCTGGTTAATATTCCATATGTTTGAAGTTGAAAGTGTCTAGTTTTTGAAAAAAAGTTGTGTTTAAATGTAGACGACATAATCTTTGTCCTTATGTCTTCTTTTAGGTGACACACATGATTTACCATGTGTATAATCTTGAGGATGACTCATCCTTAATCAAGAAGGTGTTAATTTGGAACTCTGATTACAAACAAACAAAAGTAACTAGTAGTATCTCACTCGTAGAGTGGGTCTGGGAGGGAAGATGAGGGCAAACCTTACCTCTATCCAAAGAGATAGAGAGGTTGCTTTCAATGAAACCCTCGGCTCAGCAACCTTTTGTTTTTGAAGTATAAAAATATAAAATTTGCATAAAGTATATACTAGTAGTAGAAGTACATAGATAAGAGGAAAGAACTCTGATTGACACTCTTAATATCAGGAATGGCTCAAGAGGATGGTTCTTCGTCTATAAGCTCGTCTCCGCTTCACTTATTTTCATTAATGTCACTTTCACCTAGTTTTGGAACACAATACCCATGGCTAAGGGAAACCGAAGTCGAAGAAAGCCGAGGTTTACATCTCATCCAACTTCTTGTTGGCTGTGCTAACCATGTGGCTGCTGGTAACATCCAGAATGCCAACATCGGACTCGAACAGATTAACAATCTAGCATCTGCCGACGGGAACACTATGCAACGGATCGCAGCTTATTTCACTGAAGCACTCGCTAATCGCATGCTTAAAGGATTACCAGGTTTATACAAAGCCATTAATTCCACAAGAATCACATCAATATCAGAAGAGATTCTTGTAAAAAGATTGTTTTTCGATCTTTGCCCATTTTTGAGATTATCCTATCTCATTACTAATCAAGCGATTCTCGAAGCAATGGAAGGGGAAAAGATGGTTCATATTATAGATTTGTGTTCATCTGAGCCTGCACAATGGATCAATCTTCTACAATCGTTAACAGCACGACCCGAAGGGCCACCACATCTGCGGATCACTGGAATTCATCAGCAAAAAGAAGTACTAGAACAAATGGCATTTCAGTTGAATGAAGAAGCAGAGAAATTAGACATCCCATTTCAATTCAATCCAATAGTTAGTCGATTGGAAAATCTTGACATTGATTCTTTACGTTACAAATCAGGATATGCTTTAGCAATAAGCTCAGTACTTCAACTTCACACTCTTTTGGCGTTTGATGATGAAACGAATAGAAGCCCGACTTCAAGACGAGTTCTGATGAATTCACACACTTTAGGTGACTTTCTCAGGAAAGATGTAACAAACAAATTTAGTCCAAGTCCGGATTCGCCTTCATCTTCGCCGTTATCATTGACTAGTTCTTCAAAATTGATGAACTTTTTGAATGCCCTGTGGACATTATCACCTAAACTAATGGTGGTAACTGAGCAAGAATCAAACCATAATGGATTCAGTTTAATGGATAGAGCATTTGAAACATTGAACTTTTATGCAGCACTGTTCGATTGTTTAGAATCTACAGTTACACGTGCATCATTGGAGCGCCAAAAGGTGGAAAAGATGTTATTTGGTGAAGAAATCAAGAATATCATTGCTTGTGAGGGGCTTGAAAGAAGGGTGAGACACGAGAAGCTTGAAAAATGGGTTCCCAGGCTCGAGTTGGCTGGATTTGGAAGGGTTCCTTTGAGCTACAATGGGATGTTATTGGCTAGAAGATTGTTGAATAATTACGGGTATGATGGGTATAATGTCAAAGAAGACAATGGTTGTTTGTTTATTTGCTGGCATAACCAACCGTTATATACCATTTCGGCGTGGAAATTTAAAAGGTACAGTTAGTTTATAATCATGTTTGTTTCTATTTAATTTGATTGTCTCATTTATGTGTATAAAACAACTGTGTGATCCTAAATCAATGATCATCTGTTTAACTTATAAGAACCTTCATGGTCTGTTCTAAGGATCATTGTGGCTTCTTAAGCGTTTACTCTTTTGTGGAAAATTTGTTTACTTACAATCACCTGGTTGAAAATGTCTCTAAAGTTTGATCATATATATAATGTATCCTACCTTATTTCGCAACTCGTCTAAATTTCAATTCGCAACGTTGGGTTCCAAATTTTCTAGAGCTTTCTTGAGGTTCAAGATCATAGGCAAAATTTTGGAATGCTAAAGAATTTATTACCTAAGGGGTGAGCAAAACCGATGAAAAACAAATGGTTGCCAAAATTAGTTCTAACCAACAAAGCAATATGTTATGATTAGTGAATCTAATTAACCAATGATTGAGTTGCAGTTATGGTTAATGTGTCAACATTAACCGAATTTTATAGCTCCACTTGTTTCCAGCTTTTATACCTCCATTAAATTCATGATGCAACTATACATAACCACCTTGGATTGCCATAACCAAACCATTTAACTCGAACAAAGAAAAATAAAAGATAAAAAAATGTATTGGACTTAACTGAAACTAAATCATAACTGACAATTAATCCACCTCTTCTTAACCAACCATCAGGTTATAGTTAAGCAATCTTCGTGATGGGCCATTGTTCAACGAGTGATGAAACAAAAATTCCACCGCCACCTAATAATTCAATGAGTGATGGGATTGTGTGCATGATATATTTCACGAGTGATGGGGTGTGAGTGATAAATGGATGTGAGGGGGTGTGAGGGTTTATTGTTGGGTGTTGTGAGTGATGACCATTGCCACTAAAAAAGGTTGTGAGTGATGGAAAAATGGTTGATGATATGGCTGAATTTGATTGGGTGTTGTGAGTGATGAGTGAGTGATGTGTGATGACCACCCCCACCCCCCTAAGCCTCCATAAACGAACTGACCCAACTTTGCACACCCCTATCAAACTTTCCATGAATACTTCCACGATATAATCTATATTATACTTGCAATTACGTTGTAGACTATTGTAGTTAGGATTGATCCAGAAAAGCCTAATAGAAAATTGTTGAAGTAGTATTGCTAGGATAAAACTGATTGAATTTGATATATAAAGTATGTTTGAGATAGATAAACTCATGAAATCATCACAGATTCATTAGTACCAAGAGAGTTTACATCAACATTAAACACGAGAGATCAAATTTGTGATCTCCTCTCAGACACACGTGCTCAATTGCTCTTACAAAGATCTGACACTCAAATTTATGAAACAATTGGTGTCACACCCCAAAAACGTCGCAGCGGAATATATAACGTAGTGAAGACGGAAGTTGGTGCCCATTTGTATATCTTGTCGATCGATGCATTCAATTGTTGGACATTTTAATATGTTTTAAATGTAAGTTATTTAAACATTACGTTTTAAGACACGACACAACCATGACATAATTAAGTTGTTTATGATCCTCATGGATCTTATTACATTGTCCCAGAATATTTAAAAGTCAGTCCAACATTTTAAGTGATAAAACATGCATCAACAACCACAAGATACGCCATAATTTCCCGAAGCCGAACTCAAGTACCTGTAGAACACGTTAAAAATCAAGTGTCAACACAAAGGAAGGTGAGTTCACGTATTCACTTACTACCAATTTTATTTCAAGGAAAACTTTCTGATTAGGTGTTTGTTTGAAAACATCCATATAAATTTGAGAAAGTCCATTTTACTTCCTTATTAAAAATCCATGGGCCTTCCGTCGGTTCATTACTCCGACAACAGTAATAATGCCCAGGTTTTGTAGATTAAATTATAGCGTCAACTTTCAGACTCGTATGTTAGCTAGACGATACGAACTATATATTAACCATGCATGGATAATCAATGCTAGACAATAAACAGAATATTAATTTGTCGCTTGACATTGACACGGGGCGACCGGTCACGACGGGGTTGTCAACCCGATAGATCTACCAACAATTCCTCGCGTACCATACTTAACTGATTAAACGACATCATTGGCGCAGGGTTCTTTCTCGAAGAACAATATGATGTCTGCCTCAAGTACAATATATATATCCTACTAATATGACAATTTAATATACTACGATTTACGAATTCCCCTGTCACTCAAATGTGAAGACTCAGTCCGGGATTCATCCCCAATTCGTACGGTCTCGTTTCACTTAAGAAATACCGCACTTATAATATTCATTCTTCAAAATCGTTTTACTTCAAAACGTATAACTAATCAAATTCATATATTTTTAGCGAAAATATATATTTTATATTAAAAGGTATGTTTTATTTCGAAAACATTATTAAACCCTTTTAACGACGTGTTCCACTCTCAAAATATATACAAAACAGTAAAAAGAGGGGTTTAGTGACACTCACCTTTGTGTGCGTATTTTAATACCGCAATCCCAGAGATTGATTTTTATATACATCCTAATATAGGAACACTTCTAAATCAATATACATATTTAACACAAAAATCCTAAGTTTCTCAGTTTCTTAGAATTATCACATAACTTTGAGATTTTCTCGAAAAGTTGTCATTTTTTATTATGTTGGCACGTTAAAATATATATATATATATATATATATATATATATATATATATGAGTCCCTATACATATATATTTTTATTTTATGATTTTTGCGACTTGAACAATTTTATTGGTGACCATTTTTGTGTGAATCCGTTAACTTTCCTGTTTATACGTAATATATTTATGGTTCACGCGTCGTATTGTATATACATACACGTTCATAGAAATTAATACCGAACACGCAAAATATTACTAACTTATCTATTTTTTCATTTTTAAAGCAATTATACACAAAACATCTCATATATACCAAATTTCATGCTCGGCAAACAAGTTGCACATTTAACGCAATTTTACCGTTTCTACCGCACAAAACGTACACGCATACATGCATAGTCTAAATTACCCATTAACAAATTAACACTTAACATATTATCACATTTACATGTTTAAATCACTTAACACATTTTATCACATAAAATTCACTCAAAATTTACCCATACTAGTGTTCATCGAAAAATGCATATTTTAGCGATTCGGTAACGGTTTCGGGCGTCGGAAGTCACGTATGACCAACCAAACACCAAGCAAACTTAAAATTAGTTAAAATACTTATTTTTAAACTAAAAATATCAGCTTACTTACTGATTTAAATCAGTTTTATAAATATCACTCGAAAAGCCGATTTTTGACCGTTTTAACGCATAGTTTTGCGTTAAACGTTACTATAACCATCCCAACTCGAAACGACTTGATATTTTAACACAATACATCTTATTTAATGATTAAAATAGTTGTTATAATCAGATTAGTGCAGTTTTTGTGTAAGTCATATAAATCATGCGATTTCACGTATTTTAAAACTTATAAAGCACCAAGTACAACATGCAAAGCTAGTAAATATTATGAAAAAGTTATAAGTCACTAAACACTTTAAAATAACTTTATTTTAATGTTTATACTCTGCTCATAACTGATTTTTACTCAATCATACTCAAATCACCTTTTTAAGATCATATATCTTCATGCATGTCTAAGTATATGCATCTATTATGCTCATATCATAACATTATCATCTAACATGATATTAATATGCATCAAAAGACCATACTTATGTCATGTTCATATGAATCAAACATATCCATTTCACTATCACCAAATCATTTTCATGCAAACATTCCTTCATTTAAGTACATGTGACAAAACTTACATACATGCATACATATATACATATACATACGGCACACATATACACATATGTGAACTTTCTAAAGTTCACTTTTCATCATATTCATCATCAATCACATGACTTCTTTTAAAACCTTCTTTTATGTATCTTTCTAACACATGCATGTATCCATCTTTCAAGATTCAACTCAAATCAATCAAAGATCATTTAATCAAAAATCAAAACACAACTAAACACATACACACTCAAACTTTCGGCCATATACACACACTCATACACACGTATTTTTACTTTGAATAAAATCCCATTCTTTGTTTGATTCAAGTTTGTGATTCATTCCAAGATTCAAGAGAAACTTCCAACATCATCATCTCTAAAAATCAAGAACATGGTTTTAAAAACAAGTTTATACCTTTTAAGATTTTAGTGGGTTTTGACAAGATTTTTGATGATATGGAGCTTGTTTCACCAAGAAAACACTTTCGGATCTTCAAAACACCTTGAAACCTTCTTGGAATGAACTTTGATCTTCATGAACAAGTGATAAATTTCGAAATTAAGGTGATATGGGGGATGTTTCGGCTGATTTTAGGAGAGAGAGAGAGAGAGTTAGGGTGAATTTTGAATATTGGTGTTGGAATGTGCAAAGTGTGGATGATAATCATCTCTTTATGTTTCCAAGGTGTACATTTGGCATTCATGCAAGGGAGTAGAGAAGAGGTGGGGCTGCCATGAGGCCGCCACTTGGCCCCTCTCTCTTACACATACGATTTACACACATACATATATATATATATATATATATATATATATCACACATATATAGGCTAAATACTGGTATTTTACTGGATACCGGGTATTTTATCTAGCGTTTTAATCCCGTTTTAGTGTGTTTTAAATTATTTTTAACATTCTATAAAAATAAAATCACCAATATATTACTAAACAATATTTTGTTTGCCTGGACTGGCTACGTTGCCGGTATTTGGCAGTATGGGCGCTGTGCTGCGCGGTACGCACTTAAAATCGCAAAAATAGGGATTTATGCGTTTTTATTTATTTTTATTATTATAAAGTAATAAACTCATTAAATTATTACTAAATTGATTATTATTTGCCTTGACAGGCTGTGTTGACATTATTTTGTCGGTATACGCGCTGCATCGCGCGGTACGCGCTTAAACTCGAAAAATAGAGTTTCCTAGTGTTTTAAATTATTTTTCCACACGGATATGATTAAAATAATTATTCTAATCATAACAGATTATTTTTAGGATTTTAACACTGATCGGGTGGTCACCGATGTTCGTTTTGCATTTTAATCGTTACGCGATAAGCGTTTATCTTACCGTTGCCAACATAATTTTTATCAAAGTTTAATTTTACCAATTCATTAAATTTCGCAACACGTGTTAGAATTGTACGGTACGGCCTGAAAAGTCGGGTGACACAATTGGGGTTTAAGACATTATATAGGCGATTATCTCAATCACTAGAAGTCATTCTAGTGATAGAGTCCAATCACTTAACCCCAGACTCAATCGTTTACATTCCCAAACGATTGAGTCTCAATCACTAGAGACTTCCTAGCCTATTCAGCACACAACTCTCCTAGTCTATTCAAACGGTGATAGACACACCAAAATGCACTAACAAGTATAAATAGGTGGTATTTCATTTGTGCAAGGGACCTCCAAGTACCTCACAAATTCCTTTATAAAGCTCCATTGTAAAGAGTTCAAAAGCCATGCAAATCATTCTTGAGTTACATACGTATCTCGTGTTGCATGGCAAGTTCATCTGAATCACAACAAACTCTGCAAAAGGCTAATCTAAGAAAATAAGAGTGATACCAATTGTTGAAAGAATCACTTCATAACAATTGATACAAGACAAGGATGGTTCAAGGGATGCTAACCAAACCTGACAAGGTTGTAGCAGCAACGAGTATTTTAGGTGGTGAAGAGAACTAGCAGAGAAAAGCCTCCACAAAGATCTTAGTCGATGGTTCTCATAATGAACTAGCCAAGTTGGGATCTATTGTTGTGGATCTAAGGGATAACTTCAAGAGTGGTTCAATATGTGTAGTGGCGACTTAAAGGCGAGCTCAATGAGTTGAGAAAAATGTTTATTATCTATATTGAGAACTTACATAATAAAGTGGAGAAGTTACAATAATGGAGGAATTGATTTGAAATCAAAAGATATTATTTACAAATAAGTGAGTTACAATATATAAAATAATACAAAGGCTTGAATATTGGAAATACAACCTATAATTAAGCATTTACAATAAAGAAAAATAAACTACCAATAACAAAAATGATAATTACGGAGCTTGATTGTAGATAGAATAAATTCAAATTATATTTCGAATATTTTAAATTATTCTTATTCATGCCCACGCAATATTGACAGTCTTGTAGTGAGTCTAATATTGGATTTGGATATGATGTAATGAAATATGGAGTGTAGGATGGGCTTGGTAAGAGCATCAGCTAGTTAGTTTATCATCCACGACAATGTGTGTAACTCTGATGGAGTGAGCATAGACATTTTCATGGACATAATGAAAGTCAAGAGCTAGATGTTTCATGCAAGGGTGGGAAAATGGGGTTAACAGAATATTGTGTGGCTCTTAGGTTGTTACAAAAAAAATGGTTGGGATGGTGGTCAAATCAAATCCGAGTTCATAGAGAAGAGATTTTAGCCCTAGGATTTCGACAGTGATAAAAGCGATGATGGGAAATTCAGTTTCAATGGATGAACGGGATAACATGGTTTATCACTTTGAGCTCCATGCAATGAGCTTGACCCTAGGTACACAATATATACCCACTAGTGCTTCAATAGTTGTCTGTGTCTCTTTCCCAATCCGCATCGGTGAAAGCATGAAGTTGTAATAGTGGTTTTTGACGAAGCAAGATACCTTTATGTAGAGACCCGTGAAGATACTAAAGGAGTCATTTAAGGCCATTCCAATGAGTAACGGTTATAGCTTGCATGTTTGGGGTTTTATACATGTGTTTTAATAAATATCAGATTAGTGAAAGCATGAATACAAACTAATCCATACTAAACTTTTGGTTGCCCACCAGGAGTCCAGATGCTAACCAAGTAAAACAAAACAACATCCATAGGGTGTTACACGAAATACCTTTTTGGCTAACCAAGTTCCAATACTTCAATTCAACAAACTGGTCACTAGTTCCTATTCAAGAAATCACCCTTGAAATCGAACACCTTTGAATTTAACCACACAAGATCACCCAAGAAATTAGGACAAACAAAAAAACAGAAACCAACATACAAAGTGGTGCAGTGGACGGAAAGGGGTGATGGAACGAAATCGATGGTCAAGGGCAATATGACCGGCGCCGCAAGGGGGCAGCGATGGTGGTGATTGATACGTGGAAGAAAGTCTAGTGTTACACATATCTAAGTTTGTGTTTTTATTCGAATTTGATTTTTGAATGGTCCACTTTGTTTTGGTTTGTGTTTTGTGGGTCTAACGAAGTTTACAAAGTAATTCGGCAGCTTTAAGGGACATCGGGATGAGGCTAAAACCATTTGGATGGGGAAAACAAAGAAACGGACGAGTAAACCGAATAGTCGCCCCGTCGGCAACTTGGCTTTTGGCTGTCGCTGACACAGCTTGCGTCAACATGGCCTTCCGTAGGCAGAAATATTAGACGTGAACCATATAGTTGCGCAGATGACATCGGCTTCCCACATCGCCGAAGTCTTGCAATCCAGATCCTCGTTTGACCTGTTGACCAAGGTTTTGAAGGTGTATAATTTGTTTTGGGCGGCCATGGAGAGAGTGAAACAATTTTCTTGAATTTTGAAACACACAAAAGGCTCTTAATCATCCTTATCACGGATCCATTGATCTAACTCCACTCATCACGAATCCATCATCACCAAGCATCAACACCAATCATAATCATCACAATCCACCATCCTCACCACCCTTCCAAGATTTTTGGAGCACACCATTACATCTACAATCATTCATTCAAGATCAAGAAGCAAGATTCAATGTCCCATTCATCATGTTCAACATCTGGTGATCAAGTCTTGCATATCATGAGTAGCTAACCTTCTAGGATTTCTCCTCGGTGTAGATTTTGTAAGATTTCTAGGGTTTTAACATTTGTTTTAAGATTTAATTTGTGACTAATTGCGTTGAACATTTGAGGTTTATATTAATTATATTGCATTTATTTTGAATTAATGAATTCCCGAAAGAGTTAGGAATTTTGACTTTGTAAATTGAATCTATGCAATTATGCTCTCATATAATTAAGGTTTACATGTTCTTGGTAACGAAGTGCATCTTTGTCCGTTCATTGTGATGTTGATAGCTATCGGCACCTAAGCCTTGTAACACTAAACCAGTTAATAACCAAGTGCGATTAAATTAAGTCTAAAACATGTAGGAATCCTAGGTCTTGCAATTTCAAACCAAGTGTGAACCTTGTTTTAAATTATTGTTTTTAATCAAAAGTTCTAAGTTTTCATCATCATAATCAAACAACCATTTTCTCACAAATAGTAAATTGTCGGTTCAAGCCGACCTCTTTTCAAACCAACCAAACAAACCAAAAATTACAAAATAGCAAGCTTCATAAAGTGTTCCATATCAATAATCAACTTAATCCTGACACGAACCATAAACTCTTCATGGTTCCACACCCTGACTTCCAGTTACTATATATTTGGGGTATTTAGACTTATAAATTTTATGTTTGACTGTATCGCGACACTCCTGTCAAATTTTAGCGCCGTTTCCGGGGAGTTCGAATGCTCCTATGCGCGATGAAATCATAGCAATGTACGTGGATCGAGGAAAAACAATTAAAGATGTCAGGTTAATATCAGATTGGCTTTCTCTGGGTGTCGGCTCGTAGGGTTTAACACTTTTCTTAGTTTATCATGTTTGGATTTGTTTTTTACATTGACAATGTTTTATAAACAATTGGATTTGTTGTTTTTTTAAACTATTTTCATGTGTTAGTAGTCCTTGCTTTACAACTTGATCGGTAGATGACAAAACCTTGTAGCTTGTTAGGTGACATAGAGAAGGTTGACTCAAAACCTTGTACTAGTAAATAGGGTAATTGGACTGTAAAAGCTCTAATGACACAGACCTGTTTTTTTATTACCACTTAAATTAACCGAATTTTCAGCACCATGTCTATGTGGTGTCCAATTAATTGATTAAATTGAGTTTTGTGTAAACCTAGAATCTGAAACTTGGAGGAGGTTACCTTTTTTTCTAAACCTTTGCTAGTTTTTTCACATCAAACTTTGTATTCTGATTCTTGTAACTTATAATTAGTATAGTTTAACGAAATGTTAAGTTGTTATGGCTATCATTAAAAATTGTCCCTAATCGTTAATCAAAGTCATTAATTCCAAGGCCATGTCTTGTGGTGTTTGAATCAGTATCGGGTTTTTTTTGTGTCAAACTTGTAATCAAGATTCTAGGTGGGGGTTACTTCTTCACAATCTGATAACTTTTTCTCAACAAATTTTAATTGTTTTCTCAATCAATCAAACAAACCCCCAATTTAGATAATAGTAATTATTTTGTTAGTTTACTTAACACTAACCACAAATTCCCTATGGATATGACCTTACTTACATGTATTAGTATTCGTATTTAAGTTACAAAATACTTTCTTTTGATTAGCCCATGACAACTACATCAAAATGGCGCCATTGTCAGGGAGTTCCTGCACTTTGTGTCTAGAGTTAGTTGATTATTTAGTGATAAATCCGTTTAAGTGCTTGGGTTATTTTTTCTTTATTATCTTTCCTTTGTTATGCGGGTTTTGTTATTTGTGCAGTTACAGGTAGTGCATGCATACAAGGACGTCCATAATAACCTCTTCGTTAGCGTTTGAGACGAAAATTGAGCGTGTAGTGAGAAGAAACCTAGCCACCTAGTTAGAGGCAACACTTGCCCTGACTCACCTAACCAACATTCACATCACACTCCTTCCATTGGAACCGTCCAAATGGAAAACCAAAACCAACAACAAAACAACAAGTCGGGTGGTAGCAACAACTGAAGACCACCAAACCTAGCACATCTTAACCAACGCCAAGCCCAATGCTAAGAATACCCCCTTGAGAATCAACAACCTCCACCAAATCCCAACAACCATAACCTCAACCCAAACCATGGACCTGCTCCTAACCGTGGCAATCCCATGTATGAGCATGTTACCCAAGTTCAAGCGGGTTAACTCGAGCAACAAATTCCCAACCATGGCGAATTAAGGAACAACATCAATGATGATGACCCGTTTAGTGTTCCGTGATATCAATCACCGTAGGTGAGTGTTTATACTTATCACACAAATGATGAGAGATACCACGATAACAGGGATGACAATGGGTTTGAGAACGAGGGATTTGGAGATTATGAGAATAAGGGGAACTTCTATGATGAGGGAGGTTTTGAGAATGAGGATAGGTATGAGTATAGGAGTGGTAACGTTATGCCAACAATCATCAACTGAGGAAAATGTGTAAAGGAACCGAAACAACGTTAACAATAATAATGTTAACCGAAACTAGATCCCTCACTGATGGGGGTGGCTAATCAAAGATTCAACCGAAGATGATCGATTCATCAAGAGGTCAACGGTTAGGTGGTAGCAACAAACGAAGACCACCGACCCTAGCACATCTCAACCAATGCCAAGCCTAATGCTAAGATTACCCCCTTAAGAATCAACAACTTCTACCAAATCAAAACAACCATAACCTCAACCCAAACCATGGACCTGCTCCTAACCGTAGGAATTCCATGTATGAGCATGTTACCCAAGTTCAAGCGGGTTAATTTGAGCAATTGTAGGATCGGATTCCGACCTAAACGAGTCGTTCGGAAGAGTTCTAGTCCGTTTCAGAGGCGGAAACTAAGAAACGGACGTGATAACAGCTTGAAATACACTTTAATCCTCTTGTATATTGATTTTACAACCTTTACAATCAGAAGGAAAACCGGCAGCACCTCGGTATCACTTGGCAAAATCTGTTCGAACTGTTACAAATGAAATCACACTATGCCTATATATAACCTTCTAGATTTCGCTTGAAACACTTGAAGCGAAATCTTCAAGCGAAATCATTCAAATATAACATTCTTGTCTTAAAGCGAAATGCACATGTTGACTAATCTGATTTGTCTTTTGTGATGCAATCTCACGTAAACATATGATATGATGTCATTGATGATGTCATCTAGATGATGTCATCATGACATCATGTCTTGATTAGCTCCGCACTGAACCGAGACTCGATACAAGACGAAGTCGACAGATGTGTGCACCAACAGACTCCCCCTCAGATGTTGACGAGTCTTAAGTGTCGAGTCTTTTCAATCTTCAGTCTTTATCAGCCTTTGAGCTTTCTTCAGGATCTCTACCTGGCTCTATTCTATCTCCAATTCTCTCTCTCTCTAACAGACTCCCCCTCAAAACATGCTGGGATCGTAGTCTGGCTTTTACAGAATTTCAGAATCCTCAGGTATCGGAACCTGGCACTCTATCTGCTATCCTGCACATCCTCTACCCAAAAATAAGATTCACAAAAAAATATTTAACAATTTTTCAAATTTCATGCACCAACATTGATCCTTCTCCAATCAATATACAATCAAACATTAACAATGATCATTTTCATTTCAAACCTCTTCAAACAAACTTTCCCAAATCTATTCGACATGTTTAGCACTCGGACTTTTGAAAATCAGCTTTTCAACATCAGTTGTCGAAAATCTTTTTGTATTTTTCAAAATTTATGCTAAAACACACCGAAAATCTTTTTGGATTTTTGAAATAACAGAAATGAAATGCAGTAAAGAAATATTTACAGACAATATTTTTGTGAGTTTGTGCAAGAGGATCATATCAGTTTATGAGACATATCACTAACACCGTTAAGCTTCATTTCATTTTAAGTTCTAAACAATTCACTTAGATTGTCAGTATACTGATCCACTTAAATTTTCACACAAAGTTCAATTGATTCGAGATACGAGGTTAATGTTTTAAGCTCTTGAACTTATTCGTGTGTCCCACTACTTGAATATACTCCCATATCCAGATCCCAATATTCAGTCTTACAGGTGAGTATACCACAGATGATATCTGTAAGGGAATAAATTATAGTACGAGGGCCGTGAGAGCTCAGGTCGATCTTTCGATACGCAGAGAGATGACGGCTTCGACTTTTGGTGAGTCCCCTTTAGAGGATCTTTTGCATTACAACAGCAGCGACTATCAATTTTATTGTTTCATCAGCTTGCTGAGGGCGATGCTATGTTTCAAGCATTTGCAGAAAGCATTATCCGGGGACTAGGTCAGAAATTTCTTTCAGCAGAAGTCCCGGGATAATACCCCAGATATCACTGAGCATAAAGACCTAGTATCTCAGAATAAGGGACCTTTCAAACAAGATTTCAGGGGTTACCTATATATCCAAGTTTGTGTTAACCCACAGAACAAGCAAGTTTGAAATTTAGGTTTATATCTCGTCACAATCTACTAAATGTGCAAAAACCTACTGGCACATCATCAGTGAGATCGTTTATCACATTTAACTTTACAATTCTTTAGCATGTTGTGATCGTCCACTGATGTACTATCATTTCCTCTTCTTTGACACAAAACTCATTTTTTTATTTTATCATGTTTTTGACTTTTTTCAAATTTTCTAATGTTTTTGGATTTTCTGAAAATTTTTACTCCCCCTAAAATGCAAACACATTTTAGGAAATTTGAAAATAAACTGTACAATAAAAAATGACAACCGATATCGAATCGCTTCAATTCGCCATCCACTTGGCATAAACAATCAGAACTCCCCCTCACAACAAACTATTTTCCCATTGATTTCAAAACACTTAAGTTTGTTTTAATCAAATGGTTTTTCCGGAAAATAAGTTTGATTGATTTTACCACTTGTAGGTTAGGGATTTCATCATATTATTTTCATATCAAAAACCATTTGTAGAAAATCAAGTACAACTTAATGTCCCTGATTTACCACTTGTAAGTCGAAATCACTTTCGTGAATTTCTCAAGAAATGTGCCGATTCCTGCTCCGCTTAAACCAACCTGGGAGCTCCGGCAAGTCCGGTTTTTACTCAAACATAACGTCCACCCAAGCCTCACCAGCCTTGGATGACTTTGGTGGCAAACATCTGTCCCACCAACATTTTGATTTATAAAATTCTTGTGCACTCTTTACCTTTCTGTCAACCATCTTACCAAAAATATGCTTGACTTTTCCATTGAAAGCCTTCTCAACATCAAATTCTCCCTTATCAGCGAAGAATTGATTTGAGATCTCTACCTTCCCAACTTTCGACTTCCAATTTTCCTTTGACAATGAAGGAAAATTTTCATCGTTCACCTCAGGAACGGAATTCACAATCTTTTTCTCAACAAATGACTCCTCTGATTTTATGGAATCAGATTCATTGTCAGAACTTCTTTTAGATTTTACAATCCATTTTTGTTTGGTTAAATCGACACTTCTTTTGTAAAACCGTTTTGAAGTTTCACCAACTTTCAAAGTCGATTTATCAACATTTTTTTTTTCATTTCAGAGTTAGAAGAAACTCCCTGTTCTTTGTAGTTGGTCTTGGGGCAATTCCAAGCTATGTGACCAACTTCCTGGCATTTAAAACAAGTTCTTCGATCAACTCTTTGAGCAAACTTTCTCACATTCTTCTTCACTTCAGCAAGAAACTCTTGATTGGATTGTTTCCAGAATGGTTTCTTCTGCTCATCTTCACAACTTCCACCTGCAACAAATTTTGTATTTGGTTTATAAGTTTTCTGATTTTGATAATTTTCAGGAGGAATAAATCCTAAACCTTTTTTGAAATTTTTGTTATGGTTTGGTTTCTTTTGAAAACCATAACCAGAACTATAACCCTTTTTCTTGTTCAATCTCTGTTGAACTCTTGAAGTGTATTTTTTAGGTTTTTCATCAAGATTTAAATCTTTTATATTAGAAAGATTAATTTCTGTTAATTTGAAAACCTGTTTGATCATTTCAGTTTTTACACTTCTGATTGGAAATTCCTCATCAGAATATAATTTGTCTGAATCATTCAAAGTATAAGCCACTCTGATTGATCCGTCATTCAAATTAGATTTTGATAACAGGAATTCTCTATTGTAAACCCTATTAACCGGTGAACTCGGACTCTTTTCTGACGAACTCGGACTTTCAGACTTAGACTCCGGTTTTAACTCCTCATCCGTATCCAACACCTGATTGACAACTTTCTTTAATAACTCAGACTCATGATCAGTGTCAGACGCTGTGAATGTAACATCAATATTGTCTGGTAATTCATCAATGATTTCAGACTTTAACTTGATGTTGACTGCCTTTTTTAGACGCTCCTCGTTAGGATTCCTGGGAGAATAAGTTTCATGGATCGGGGGCGGACATCTGTTATACTTGACACTTGGTTTCTTACCAGTATCAGTATCTTCAATCTTTTTATCCATGAACGCTTCCAGACCTGCAACAGTAGGATAAACACGATCAATCAAGTAATCACAAGTAGTATAACTCAACAGTAATCGTTTAATCCTTTCACTCTCAATCTTCTCAAGTTCCACTTCTTTCTTTAGCTTTGCACAATCTTCGATGTACTCATTGATGACTTTCTGCTTTGTCATTAATGTTGCACTCATTTTATCCATTGCTTTTTCGGTTTCAGTATTCGTCTTTTTTAGACGATCAACTGTGTTGTTGAGCACATTGTACGACTCCTTAATGTACTTCACATCAGACAGTAAGTCTTCTTTAATCTTCTCCAACTCAGCAATCTTCTTATCTTTCTCTTCACAAGCTTTGCAAGATTCTGAACACTTCAAATATGGTTTTTCAACTTCAACCATTTTTTCAACTATCTTTTCAATCTCAACAATCTTCTCTACTTCGACCAATTTTTCAACTTCGACTATTTTCTCTATCACTTTCTCCACTTCAACAATTTTTTCTATTGCATTGTCAGTCACTGCTTCAACTTTTGTTTCTCCAACTTCTGTCTTTGCCTTTTCATTAGCAAGTAATTTTGCTGCTTCCAGTTCCCTCTTTAAGCGAGCAATCTTCTTCTGATTCAGCATATCAACTTTATCTGCATAGAAAAAATTAAAACTATCAGGCTCAATGCTTTTTCTACATTTGTTAAGATATTCTTCCTCATCATCGGTATCTACATCGCTTCCAAGATCTGGAAAAATCGGGATTCTTTTTGGTTTAGATTTGAATTCTTCTTCCATGTTTTGATAATCAGGAGATACTTCGGGAAATTTGATATACTTTGGCAAACACCTTGGACTGATGATTTTGTGTGCGGACTGAACATTGACCAACTGTACGGACTTCTAGAACCCGAATCAAAATCAAGTGACTTGACCCTTTGAAACCTTTGAACTCCAAACCGTACGTACTGACAGAAACCACGACTCAAACCACGCGACAATCAACACCAACTTGTGTGAACTTGGATAACCTTTGAGACTTAACTGAAAACTCTTTACATTCAACAAATATGAATCAATTTTAATTGAGCCTAACACATATGTATTGGGTCGATGTAAACAAGTGAGCCCGGTTGACTCAAACAATGTACTTGGGCCAAAACTCTTAATAGCTACTGATTGGACCTAATTCTTTTATATCAAAACAATTATCAAACTTGCAGATAACTTGGTTCTAATCTCAAGACTCTAAATCACATGTACATATTGAATAGTGGCAGACAAATTTATCATTCAACACATATATCTAGATATTCATGCAGACTTATCAGGTATCCAAATAATATCACTGAACCGAACTATTATCACATGGGTCCTGACACATCACGTGAAATTACATTTTCTAGACAATAGTCAAAAGACCTAATAACCCTTCACATGTACTATAAATTGGTGTCCAACAAAGGTTAATATCAAACTGATCTTTGATGTTAATCACGTGAACTGATATCTCCACACAACTCAGAACAGTTTCTCAACGTAGTAGACAAACAGTTTTTAATGAACAGCAGGTTTCGACGAACATCAAAATTCAGTTAAGACAGCACTGCAGATTTCAATCAGATGTCAACTTATTTTCAAGCGAAATGCAAACAGATCAGTTTCGCTTCAACTATTCAAGCGAAATCAAATAATGTTCTCAATCTTGAAGCGAAATCAACAGAAATACATCAACTTGAAGCGAAATCATGCTCAACTTATGATTTCAAGCGAAATCAGATATAAAATGTTGCTGATGTCATCATATTGTTCGAGCAATTGAAGTGAAATCTCACAAAACTACAAGATTTAGGCTGATTTTAAACTTGAAACTTTCAAGGATTGATTAAACCATGTTTGCGCACAATATATGTGAATTTTGTCCGATTTTAACCGTAAAAAGTTTTGTTTTTCGAAAAAGAAAGGTGTAGAAACAGATTTTACGGCTGAATCAACAAGAACTCTTCTTCACTGGCTCTGATACCAATTGTAGGATCGGATTCCGACCTAAACGAGTCGTTCGGAAGAGTTCTAGTCCGTTTCAGAGGCGGAAACTAAGAAACGGACGTGATAACAGCTTGAAATACACTTTAATCCTCTTGTATATTGATTTTACAACCTTTACAATCAGAAGGAAAACCGGCAGCACCTCGGTATCACTTGGCAAAATCTGTTCGAACTGTTACAAATGAAATCACACTATGCCTATATATAACCTTCTAGATTTCGCTTAAAACACTTGAAGCGAAATCTTCAAGCGAAATTATTCAAATATAACATTCTTGTCTTAAAGCGAAATGCACATGTTGACTAATCTGATTTGTCTTTTGTGATGCAATCTCACGTAAACATATGATATGATGTCATTGATGATGTCATCTAGATGATGTCATCATGACATCATGTCTTGATTAGCTCCGCACT
Source organism: Helianthus tuberosus (assembly GCA_030545235.1). NCBI lineage: Eukaryota > Viridiplantae > Streptophyta > Magnoliopsida > Asterales > Asteraceae > Helianthus > Helianthus tuberosus. The sequence continues at coordinate 88,716,104 of CM060353.1, forward strand.
GAACCGAGACTCGATACAAGACGAAGTCGACAGATGTGTGCACCAACAGCAATAAATTCCCAATCGTGGTAAATTAAGGAACAACATCAATGATGATGACCCATTTAGTGTTCCGTGATATCAATCACCGAAGGGTGAGTGTTCATACTTATCACACGGATGATGAGGGATACTACGATAACAGGGATGACAATAGGTTTGAGAATGAGGGATTTAGAGATTATGAGAACAAGGAGAACTTCTATGATGAGGGAGGTTTTGAGAATGAAGATAGGTACTAGTATCAGAGTGGTGACGATTATGCCAACAATCGTCAACTGAGGAAAATGTGCAAAGGAAACAAAACAATGTTAACAATAATAATGTTAACCGAAACTAGATCCCTCACTTGTTGGGGTGGCTAATCAAAGATTCAACCGAAGATGACCAGTTCATCAAGATGTTAATGGTCGGGTGGTAGCAACAACCGAAGACCACCGAACCTAGCACATCTTAACCAACGCCAAGCCCAACGCTAAGAAGACCCCCTTGAGAATTAACAACCTCCACCAAATCCCAACAACCATAACCTCAACCCAAACAATGAACCTACTGCTAACCGTGGCAATCCCATGTATGAGCATGTTACCCGAGTTCAAGCGGGTTAATTCGAGCAATAAATTCCCAACCGTGGTGAATTAAGGAACAACATCAATGATGATGACCCGTTTAGTGTTTCGTGATATCAATCACCGTAGGTGAGTGTTTATACTTATCACACAGACGATGAGGGATACTACGATAACAGGGATGACAATGGGTTTGAGAATGAGAGATTTGGAGATTATGAGAATAAGGGGAACTTCTATGATGAGGGAGGTTTTGAGAATGAGGATAGGTATGAGTATAGGATTTGTGACGGTTAGAACAACAATCATCAACTGAGGAAAATGTGTAAAGGAACCAAAACAATGTTAACAACAATAATGTTAACCGAAACCAGATCCCACACTTGTGGGGGTGGCTAATCAAAGATTCAACCGAAGATGACCGATTCATCAAGAGGTCAACGGTTAGGTGGTAGCAACAAACGAAGACCACCGACCCTTGCACATCTCAACCAATGCCAAGCCCAGTGCTAAGATTACCCCCTTAAGTATCAACAACTTCCACCAAATCCCAACAACCATAACCTCAACCCAAACCATGGACCTGCTCTTCGCTTTGGCAATCCCATGTATGAGCATGTTACCCAAGTTCAAGCGGGTTAATTTGAGCAATAAATTCCCAACCGTGGCGAATTAAGGAACAACATCAACGATGATGACCCGTTTAGTGTTCCGTGATATCAATCACCGGAGGGTGAGTGTTCATACTTATCACACAGATGATAAGGGATACTACGATAACAGGGATGGCAATGGGTTTGAGAATGAGGGATTTAGAGATTATGAGAACAAGGGGAACTTCTATGATGAGGGAGGTTTTGAGAATGAAGGTAGGTACTAGTATCGGAGTGGTGACAATTATGCCAACAAACGCAACTGAGGAAAATCTGCAAAGGAACCAAAACAATGTTAACAATAATAATGTTAACCGAAACTAGATCCCTCACTTGTGGGGGTGGCTAATCAAAGATTCAACTGAAGATGACCAGTTCATCAAGAGGTTAACGGTCGGGTGGTAGCAACAACCGAAGACCACCGACCCTAGCACATCTCAACCAACGCCAAGCCCAACGCTAAGAATACCCCCTTGAGAATCAACAAATTCCACTAAATCCCAACAACCATAACCTCAACTCAAACTGTGGACCTGCTCTTAACCATGGCAATCCCATGTATGAGCATGTTACCTAAGTTCAGGCGGGTTAATTTCAGCAACAAATTCCCGACCGTGGAGAATTATGGAACAACATCAATGATGATGACCCATTTAGTGTTCCGTGATATCAATCACCAGAGGGTGAGTGTTTATACTGAACGCACAAATGATGAGGATACTATGATAACAGGGATGACAATAGGTTTGAGAATGAGGGATTTGGAGATTATGAGAACAAGGGGAACTTCTATGATGAGGGAGGTTTTGAGAATGACGATAGGTACGAGTATAGGAGTGGTGACGGTTATGCCAACAATCGTCAACTGAGGAAAATGTGCAAAGGAACCGAAGCAATGTTAACAACAATAATGTTAACCGAAACCGAACCCCTCACTTATGGGGGTGGCTAATCAAAGATTCAACCGAAGATGACTGATTCATCAAGTGGTCAACGGTTTGCCACGAAACCAGCATCAACATCAACAACCAATATCTCGAGGTGTAAATGGTCAGTTTTGACCGCCTATATCCAATATTGTCTCACCTATCCCCATGCCTTCCTTTGGATGATGTTCCTTTGATTGCAAGCCGAACTATATCAATATATTACCTCATTTCCACTATATTTAGCCACCGATGAGCCATACACTCACTTGGCCGAATTTTCCACCTGGTGTAGTACCATTGGTGGACATGAATTTTCTCAAAATGAGGCAAGGTTGAGGCTATTTAAGTTTTTGTTGAAGGGTAAGGCAAAGCAATGGTTGCTCACATTACCAGCTAATAGTAATCAAACGTGGGAACGAATGCAACAAGTTTTCCTCAAAGAATACTATTCTATGGACAAGAATAACGATGCAAGGGATGAGATTAGATCATTTCGACAACAACCGGGTGAGCCGATGCATGAATCTTTCACCTGATTCAAGGAACTGATAAGGAAATGCCCACATCATCAAATCGAGTTATGGTAGTTGGTGAAGTGCTTCGTCAAAGGGTTGGAAATAGAGGAAATGGAAATATCTCCAATCTAAGAGCAATGGCACATTATTGAACAATGATAAAGAGGAAGATTGGGCTTTCTCAGAGAGATTGAGTAAGAATTCCAAGGCCGTTGACTTAGCCGATCGAGCCAAAAAGCACCTGATCTCAAGATCTTTGCCCGACCTCGATTCTAGCTCTAAGGATTGAATCATCACTTTGGAAAGAGAATTGGCTAAGATGAAGTAGAAAGATGTCAATGTGGTACAAGTTGTCGTATGAGAAGATTGTGGTGACATTAGTCATCGAGCTAAAAGTTACCAAGTGAACTGGTTCAAGCTACTGAAGAGGTGAGTCAAGTGTATGTAGATCAAAAATAATACGACATGATTTTTAACATTTACCACCCCGGGTTGAGGAACCATCCTAACTTTAGGTATGGTAATGCCTCGAATCAAAGGAAACCAAATTTCCAACGGAGAATTCACGGTGGGAAATCGTATCAAAACAACCAAGGTAGTAACCGAGACATCTTCATACGAACTTAGATACATTTGTACGAACTAACTACTGAATTTTCAGAGGCTTTTTTAAAAACATGTTTTTTATAACCCTCGAAAAAATCAGTCAACGTCTTAAAATGTTTTAAACAGTTGAGGCTGATCAAAATCTTTTGGTTACTACTTTGGTTGTTTTGATACATTCATACGATTAACATTTACCACCCCATGTCAAACCTTTTTCTACTGATTTTATATGTTAAATAAAATATTTTAAACAGTTGAGGCTGATCAAAATCTCATATTTCCTTAAACAACCCAAATATCGTCAAATACCGACTTTTATGCGATTTAGGCGCATAGTATGGTTTAGAACCATATTTAATGCCTAAGACTTATTACCTACTGATATTATAAGCAAATTTTTAAACTTTAACAGTAAGTAAAAGTCTTGAACTCAGATTTCCAAATTTGACCCTTATAGCATATATGAAATGACCAAAATGCCCCTACGGTGCATAGTTTGGCCATAAATGATAAATTTCACATATCTATGATATCTAACTGATATAACTTGTTAAAATAAATATTTTTACTTATTTTTGTAGACCAGAACCTCAGATTGCTCTTTAACCTCTTTTATAAACTTTAAAATGACCAAAATACCCCTACGGGACTTAAATTGGTTCTAAATTCGTTTTGGGCATAATGGAAGATATCCTACTGATATCATAACATTTTTAAAGCATATTAACTTGTGGAACCTGTACATGACTCATCCGGTTACCCGTTATGCATATACGCGTTCGGAACGGTTTATGTAACTAGTTTACGTAAATTAGCCGAAACGGGTCAAACCTTATCATTTTTACTTCAAAATCCAGAATGTATTTAGTTTACCCATTTTATACAAGTCTTCATACTTTTTGGGTCTAAAACACATTCCAATCCGGTCTTCGCTTAATCTTGCGTTTTGAACCGTAAACATTTCTTTAAAACTAACCGGTCTAAGTTATAACTTAAATAAGACCCGTTAGGAATCTAATGGGTTATTAAAACCTTCGTTCTAGATTAAGAGCCCAGTAAAAGCTACTTGTACTTGCTGATTTGATATACGGCTGAGAATAAAATTATATTTTAGCTCAGGTAAATACTTTTAACTTATTTTTCGTTATACGGGCTTGGGATACGGTATTATAATAATACAGCTTGGTCGTGTATGAAATCATTTAATCGGATTGTGATTAATAAATTTATATAACCCGTTTTAATCTGTTTTGTTTGATACAATGCCTTTGGGGGGTTAATGACCATGTCCTGAATATCCTCGGCTCATTCATTTGAAATGGCCACGACTTAAGCACGGGGTGTAGGCATACATCTGACAGTTGCGTATGTATAAACGGTATCACAATCTCTTGTGGGCCTATACTTGTGGTGTGTCAATTAATCTAATCCGGCTCATCTAACCAGGTCCTGAACGGACGACAAACATGTAAATCTGTATACAAGATTATTTTTAAATAATTGTCCCAAGTTATAAAAGATATTTTGCCTTGTGCATCCAAATAAATTTTATAAATGACTTTCCAAAAAGAGTCGGTTAATTGTATTTACCTGTGTAAACTGACGTATTTTTCCAAAAAGTTTAAGTGCAGGTACTACGCGTAATGGGCTGGACACTCCTGAGTGATTAAATAAAGAGTCTTTCAAGCTTTTATCACTTTAAGTCTGTTGAACAATATTTCTTTTGTTTTGATCCGCCTGTGGATCCACTTACAACCGTTGTGTAATATTTTATTATACTTTCAACTCGGTTTGTATAATTACTTTTAGACTTCCGCTGTGCATTAAACTGTGATAAATTGACCATGATGATATCAACTATGTCACGATACTCCCCACCGGGCCCACCGGTAATACGTGGAAATATCGGAGTGTGATCAGTTGGTATTAGAGCCAACAATTGAGTGAATTAAACACTATCCTTTTGTGTTTAATCTCAATGACACAGTTGCACATTCCTTGACTTCCGATTCTAGGCTAATGACTTAGGACTAATCCTAATCTTATTGTTTTCTTTTTGTTAGCTTCTTTTGTTTGTTTTGGCAGGAACAAAGACAATGCCGCCACGTTTTAGAGGTAGAGGTGGAAGAGGGAAGGCACCAGTAACTGCAGGGAATGATCACGAAGTCGGGGCCATCCCACCGGCGAACACCTTCGACAACCTTTAGCTCTAGTCCCCATGAGGATTGGAGAACTTATTTGGAGCCAGCGAGACACTCAGTCTCCCTCAGTTCATCCCCTTCTTACCATCACTCATTCGGACCTCATCAAGACGAGGAACATAGCGATTCGCACCATTCCTTCATACCGTTGCAGCGGTCGAGTTCACACCGTGCTTTCCAGGACCCGACCCCTTATTTCCAAAGCAGGTTCAATCCAATGAACCAAGTTCAAGAATCAGAGGGTCCAAACCCTTTGGGGCAAGCTGATCACTATCCTGAGATGCAGGATATGGAGATGGACGAAGATCCAGATCCCGAGATGCCACCAAGTGGGACGCCGACGCATCCCATTGAGATTTCCAGCGGATCGTCATTTCATGGTTCGCCTTACAGGGGTCCAGACATTTTGCTGAAATATGGGCCACGTACAACTGGGAGTACACTCCCTCTTTCAACCCACCTCCACAGTAGCAGCAGGATCCCTCTGAGGATTCGCATTTCCAGGCAGTCACGCCACTGCCGCCACTAGAGCAGCAACTACCTCCAGAACCACCGAGGCAAAGAAGATCAGGTGCATGGATGTCCGTGCGTGGGGGATTCCACTTCAGCACCCCCAACACTCCAGCGGCAGCCACTACCCGCCGCTATATGAAGACCCGCAAATGGGTGGGCCTTCAAACCCAGCTTCTAAAGTCGACTCTGCTCCAGTCCCACCACCACCGCCCATGGGTTATGAAAACCCAGTCCCTTCTTACGCCAATGCAGCAGCGTATAACCCGTTTGAGCAAGAAGCTTACTCGGGTTACAATTACTACAATGCCCCTGCCGTCGACCCGTACCTCGAGGCGGCAAACTACAATGCTCTCCACCCTGAAGGACCCTTCGCAGCTTCGTACCAAACTGGGTACCCAGCTTATGGGTATCAATACTCCCAACCTCCTCAGCAGCAGCCGCCGCAGCCGCCACAGATCCAACCACCACAGCAGCAGGAAATCCTACAACGGTTGCACGAGGTGGAGCAACAGGTTCAGGAGGAGCGTAGGAGCCGCCGGGGTCTACTTAAGGGTTTGGAAAACCTAATAAAAGGGGAAAAGAAGAGGGATTATTGAAATTCCTTATTTATTTGTTTTGGTAATTTTAAATTTCAATTTAGTCCCTGCGTGGACATCTATTTATGTATTCAGTCCCTGCGAGGACTTGTATTTCTTCTTTTAGTCCCTATGTGGACAAACTATTTATTTAAAAGTCTCGTTTAGGGCAGCTATGTACTTCTTTCGATTTATGGAATGTTTTATTTAAAAATTTTCATTTGTCATTATATAATATGAATATATTATATGAAATAAATCAAATATCATTCAACTTTAATATTGATCCGCCATTAAACAAAATCTTAAAGGTAAAACCTAGCCCATATGTCATTTTAAGACAGGGTCATGATGGTAGCCCCTTTTTAAGAAATAAATCCTTGTTATCATCTGAAAAACATGTTAGCACTCCTGACAGCAGTAATATGATAAAATCACACTTTTCATCCTTGTATTGGACTTTTCCAATTCCTTATTCTTACCCAATGATCTAAACATCCATTAGTGATGTAGTGCCTACGGGCCATAATAATTGTCAAATAATACAAATGACAGCTGTAGTCTATGACTCCCTGTCAAGAAAGGTGATGAACTATGTTCAAACCTAAATGCCTCGATTTTATAAAATCATGGCTATTAAATTTTAAAACTGTCCTTCTGACTAGGCCTTTTGTGCCACTTTAATATCTTTAATGATTTATAGCTAGGGATAAATTATAATGAATACCCTAAACAAATATGACTAACAAATTAATCAATATGGTTTATATTTACCATGGTTAATAAATCATCAAAAATGACAATTCCATAATAAGACTTTTGAATAAATCATTGTCATCATTTTTATGTAGCAATCAAGCTACATGGCTGAATCAGATGAGGTTAACAGTCACCCAAGGGAGAGAAACGATACCACCAGAGTTAATGTAGCTGGTGCAGATTTACAAGCGATGATAGATAATGCTGTCACACGAGCCATGGACAGACAATTCAAGGAATCCAGTGGTACTCACAGCAAGACCCAATTTGTACCCCATACAAAACCACCTTCCAAGACACATGTATCTCATAAGGACGATTCTCATCATTCGTCGAATTAGAGGAGTGTTCCATCCAAACGAATTGTGCTCAATCAGGAGCCTCGTGTCAAAACCTGTTCCTACAAATATTTTGTCTCTTGCCAGCCAAGGGACTTCACAGGAGAAAAGGAGGCCATTGATTGTATGACATGGCTTGACGAGATGGATACCGTGGTTGATATCAGTGGTTGTGCAGAACAGGATATAGTGAAGTTTGTGTCACAATCGTTTTAAGGTGAAGCTTTAGCTTGGTGGAGGTCGTTAATCCAAGCTACAGGAAAGATTCCGTTATATAATTTGACTTGGGATCAGTTTGTTGTTCTAATCAAGGAAAACTTCTGTCCACAGCATGAGGTGGAGAAAATCGAGACCGACTTCTTCACTCTGGTCATGAAGAACTTAGATTGTCAGGCATATCTTACGAGCTTCAACACCATGTCTCGATTGGTTCCTTATTTGGTTACACCGGAATCAAAGCGTATAGCTCGTTTTATTGGAGGTTTAGCTCCAGAATTCAAGGGAAATGTGAAAGCATCTAGACCTACCACATTCAGGTCAGTGGCAGATCTGTCTCTATCTCTCACACTGGATGCTATCAGAAACAAAAATGCCAAAGTTTCTGATGAAGGTAAACGAAAGCGGGAGGATGAGAGTTCTCATCGCTCCGACAAGAAAAGGAAAGGGAACTCAGATCAGAAGAAGAGTTCGGGGTCTAAAAAGGATAACCAGCAATCGGGTGAGAAACCCAAATGTAAGACCTGCCAGAAACATCATTTTGGGAAGTGTAGGTTTGAATCGAAATCGCAGTCACAATCTCCTACAAAGCCTTTTGGATGTGGGATCTGCAAGTCCAAAGAGCATAAGACTTTGGATTGCAAGAAGTTGAAGGATGCAACCTGTTATGGTTGCAACGAAAAGGGGCACATTAAGACTAACTGCCCGAAAAATCCAAGGAAGCCTGATGAGGCTAAAAAGACCAATGCTCGGGTCTTTCAAATGAATGCTCAGGAAGCAGTTCAGAATGACAATGTGATAACAGGTACTTTTCTTATCAATGATGTTTATGCTAGAGTGTTGTTTGATTCTGGTGCAGACAAGTCTTTTGTAGACAATAAATTTTGTAAATTGTTAAATATGCCTGTTAAGACTCTAAGCATAAAGTATGAAGTAGAATTGGCTGATGGTACTATAGAGACTGCCTCAACAGTTCTAGATGGATGTTTTATATCCATTAGGAGTCACTCTTTTCCGCTATCCTTGCTTCCGTTGAAATTGGTAGGATTCGACATAGTGATAAGCATGGATTGGTTATCTCATAACCAAGCCCAAATTATATGTGACAAGAAGCAAGTGGTTATCAAGACTCCTTATGGTGAGCCATTAACAATCCAAGGAGATACACAGTACGGGTTACCCAAGCAAGTGTCTATGCTTAAGGCATCCAAGTGTATGAAGAAAGGTTGGGTCATTTATATGGCACAGGTAACCATTGATGAACCAAAGCCCAAGATCGAAGACATCCCTGTTATTTCTGATATCCATTGCCCAGGATTGAGGATCTATTCGATCAGCTTCAAGGGGCAAGTTATTTTTCAAATATCGATTTAAGGTCAGGTTATCATCAGTTGAAGGTCAGGGATGAAGATGTACACAAGACCGCATTCAGAGCATGCTATGGCCACTATGAGTTTTTAGTGATGCCTTTTGGGCTCACTAATGCACCAGCAGCATTCATGGACCTCATGAATCGCGTTTGCAAACCGTATCTAGACAAGTTTGTCATTGTCTTTATCGATGACATACTCATTTATTCAAAGAATCAAGCCGATCATGAAAGACATCTCCAGTGTATCCTTAAACTTCTGCAGCAAGAGAAGCTCTACGCCAAGTTTTCAAAATGTGAGTTTTGGCTTCGTGAAGTCCAATTTCTTGGACATGTGGTGAGCGAGTGAGGAATCCAGGTGGATCCCGCTAAGATTGAAGCGATTATGAATTCGTAAGCGCCTAAAACTCCTACAGAGATTCACAGCTTCTTGGGTCTAGCAGGATACTATAGACGTTTCATTGAAAACTTTTCAAGGATTGCCGCACCTCTAACATCATTAACTCGCAAGAATGTCAAGTTTGATTGGGGTCCCAAGCAGCAAGAATCCTTTGATATTCTTAAGCAGAAATTAAGCAATGCTCCCGTGTTAACATTACCAGAAGGAATTGAAGAATTTATGGTTTATTGTGACGCATCCCACACAGGTATGGGATGTGTGCTTATCCAGAAGGGCAAGGTTATTGCATATGCTTCCCGTCAACTAAAGGTGCACGAAAAGAATTACAACATCCACGATTTGGAATTGGGTACCGTTGTATTTGCACTGAAGCTTTGGAGGCATTATCTTTATGGGACAAAGTGCGTGATCTATTCTGATCATAAGAGCCTTCAGCATCTGTTTAATCAGAAAAATCTTAACATGAGACAACGCCGATGGATGGAAACATTAAACGATTATGATTGTGAAATTCGCTACCATCAAGACAAAGCGAATGTTGTAGCTGACACTCTAAGCAGAAAGGAAAGGGTTAAGCCCATTATAATCAATGCCAAAAGCATTGAATTAAAGAACAGCTTGAATGAAAGGTTGTTAGCCGCTCAAAAGGAAGCTGTATTAGAAGCTAACTATCCGAATGAGAAATTAGGCGTAACTGCCGATCAATTGTCATATGGAAAGGATGGAATCCTAAGATTGAATGGTCGAATATGGGTTCCAATTTATGGAGGACTTCGAGATGAGATTCTTCAAGAAGCTCATAGTTCGAAATATTCAGTTCATCCTGGCAGTGATAAGATGTATCAGGATTTAAAGGAAAATTATTGGTGGATAGGTTTGAAGAAATCTATAGCCACCTATGTATCTAAATGTCTGACATGCGCGCAGGTTAAAGCTGAGCATCAGAAATCGTCAGGCTTGCTGCAACAGCCGGAACTTCCCACCTGGAAGTGGGAAATGGTAACTATGGATTTTATCACTAAGTTACCAAGGACGAAGCGTGGGAATGATACGATTTGGGTTATAGTCGACAGGTTGACCAAGTCAGCTCACTTCTTGCCAATTAAGGAAACGCACAGCTCCGATAAGCTAGCTCAGTTGTACGTGGATGAGATTGTATCTCTCCACGGAGTGCCAGTGTCTATTATCTCTGATAGGGATACAAGATACACATCGCATTTTTGTAAAAGCTTTCAGCAATCTTTAGGCACTCGTTTAAATTTCAGCACTGCTTATCATCCTCAGACGGATGGGCAAAGCGAGCGTACAATTCAAACGCTTGAGGATATGCTACGAGCTTGTGTTATAGACTTGGGTGGAAGTTGGGATGACCATCTTCCTTTAGTTGAATTTTCATACAATAATAGTTATCATTCGAGTATCCAAGCCACGCCTTTTGAGGCTTTGTATGGAAGAAAGTGTAGAACGCCAGTTTGTTGGGCGGAAGTTGGAGATGTCCAACTGTCAGGACCCGATATAGTCCTCGAGACGACGGATAAAATTGTCCAAATCCGTGATTGTCTCAAAGCTGCCAGGGATAGGCAGAAAAGTTACGCTGATAAGAGGCGCAAACCTCTAAAGTTTGAAGTTGGTGACAAAGTGCTACTTAAAGTATCATCCTGGAAAGGGGTGATGCGTTTTGGCAAAAAGGGCAAGCTGAGCCCAAGGTACATAGGACCATTCGAGATCATCGAATGTGTCGGAACTGTAGCTTACAAGCTTGATCTACCAGAAGAGCTTAGTTGGATACATAATGTGTTCCACATCTGCAACTTAAAGAAATGTCTAGTCGATGAATCGCTAGCAATATCGCATAAGGACATGCAGATTGATGAGAGTTTGAAATTCGTTGAAAAACCCTTGTCGATCGAGGATCGACAGGTCAAGAAACTTCGAAGAAAGCATGTGCCGATTGTGAAGGTAAAATGGGATGCCCGTAGAGGCCCATAATACACATGGGAGGTTGAATCCACAATGAAACGGAAATACCCTCATCTATTTCAGTAAATCTCGAGGTCGAGATTTCTTTTAAGGGGGTGAGGATGTAACATCTTGCAAAAATCATGTCCAGTATAGTAGTGACACGTGTCATAAACCCTGATAGTGATTAAAGATATCTTGAAGGACGAAAACTGTCAAACAGTGTAAAGATGTAATTAGAAGGACCAAAAGCATCAACATGCCAAACTTGTGCCTCTGAATGACTTTGTATAATGTTCGTATTCGTTATCAAATAAATTGTCAGACCTTGGAAGTCGATTGTGCTTAAAAATCCAAAGTTACGGAACATAGGGGTTAAAAGTGTCAACATGTTAATTTTTACCTCTAAGTGACCTTTTAACGTTCCCAAAGCTTTGTAATATATTAAAATATCCTCATGAATATCTGATATAGATTTCATAATGGTTTGATTCAATATTGTGTTGAATAATTCAAATTCAAGAACTTGGGATCACATGTGTAAAAATGACAATTCTCCTTTCACGTGATCTTTTCAAAAGACTCCAAGACTACACTAATGCATGGCAATGTTTTCTAGAGCAATTCAGAGCTGAACAAGAGGACCCATCTACTGAAAGTGACCTTAGATTCGAGTTATAAAGATTGCATGGTCAAAATCTAAAAGTTCTCAAAATTTTTGTCTTCTGACTAAGGCTTACGGACCGCAAAGAAACCACCTTATGACATACTCATTTATTCAAAGAATCAAGCCGATCATGAAAGACATCTCCAGTGTATCCTTAAACTTCTGCAGCAAGAGAAGCTCTACGCCAAGTTTTCAAAATGTGAGTTTTGGCTTCGTGAAGTCCAATTTCTTGGACATGTGGTGAGCGAGCGAGGAATCCAGGTGGATCCCGCTAAGATCGAAACGATTATGAATTCGTAAGCGCCTAAAACTCCTACAGAGATTCGCAGCTTCTTGGGTCTAGCAGGATACTATAGACGTTTCATTGAAAACTTTTCAAGGATTGCCGCACCTCTAACAACGTTAACTCGCAAGAATGTCAAGTTTGATTGGGGTCCCAAGCAGCAAGAATCCTTTGATATTCTTAAGCAGAAATTAAGCAATGCTCCCGTGTTAACATTGCCAGAAGGAATTGAAGAATTTGTGGTTTATTGTGACGCATCGCACACAGGTATGGGATGTGTGCTTATCCAGAAGGGCAAGGTTATTGCATATGCTTCCCGTCAATTAAAGGTGCACGAAAAGAATTACAACATCCACGATTTGGAATTGGGTACCGTTGTATTTGCACTGAAGCTTTGGAGGCATTATCTTTATGGGACAAAGTGCGTGATCTATTCTGATCATAAGAGCCTTCAGCATCTGTTTAATCAGAAAGATCTTAACATGAGACAACGCCGATGGATGGAAACATTAAACGATTATGATTGTGAAATTCGCTACCATCCAGACAAAGCGAATGTTGTAGCTGACGCTCTAAGCAGAAAGGAAAGGGTTAAGCCCATTATAATCAATGCCAAAAGCATTGAATTAAAGAACAGCTTGAATGAAAGGTTGTTAGCTGATGTGCGATAGAGTGTTACTTATATTAGGTATATATTTTAAGCCCTTTTTTAACACTTATTTTAGCCAAGTTTTAAATTTATAAAACACGATATTTCACTAACACTAAACACACATATGGGCAAGTGCACCCATCGTTGAGTGTAGTATAGCGTTGGTAAGATACCGAGGTCGTCCAAGGACACAAGAGCTTTTAATACCGGTTTATCCTCAACGTCTAACCAAAACAAAAGTTTAGAAAAATGTTTTAAACTAAGAAAAATAAAACTAACTAAAATGCTGAAAATAAAAATAAAAATAAAAACAGATAGACAAGATGAATCACTTGGTTCCGACTCGTATCTAGTATAACCTTTGATTATTTCCGCACTTTTGCACATAATTAAGAGATTATCTTAGTTATTGTAGTAGGCCCCTCTTTTGAAGGCGACGTTACCCTCACCCCAGTAGTTTGAGTCAGCAGGGATACAATCCTAAAAGGGTGGATTATTGGAAGATAATGAATTAAGTTATTAATGCAGTATTGTGGTAGGCCCCGCTTTTGGCGGTGACGTTACCCTCGGCTAAGTAGTCCGAGTCAGCAGGGATACAGTCCTAAATAGCCGGGTTATAGTATTAATAGTAGTTAACTTATGAGGGGATCAAAGAGTTTGGACCCCCGCCATCCAATACCGTGAAGTATTGAAGGAGGTCCTACTAAATTTGACCCAGGTCCATTGCAGGACCTCTAAACGCTGAACAATGGCAAGACCTTTACCAAACCGTTCCCTTAACCCCCTACCAGGTAGCCAACATACCTCCATATAGACCATGGAGATATGAATGGTGAAAATCTTTTATTTTATATAGACAGTAAAATAATGCCAAGACACCACGGACAAACGATAAGGAAAGATCACCTTCAACATAAGTAACTAGTTATTAAAGTCATTAATACAAAACCAAATAAAAAGTGCAAAAGATTAGAAATAAAAAGTATTATACTAGACACTTTGTCTTCACCAAGTGATGTAAGAGACTTAGGCAAACATGGCCTTGATTGTCAAGAACTCTTACGATCAATCTTGGATCCCGAGACGACTCACACACTCTACGATGGACAATGGATGATGGTGGTGGATGATGGTGTTGTGATGGTGGTGGGTGGTGGATGAAGTGTGAGAGAGGTGGTGTGCCAAGGGATGAGATGAAATGAATCCAAGCACTCCTTTTTATAGGCTGAACAGAGAGCTGGACACGGCCCCGTGTCCGCTGGGCACGTCCCCGTGTCCGTCTGACACTCTCTCTCCTCATTAATTGTAATTCGCAATTACAATAAATGCGCCTGCTGTACTTTCGACACGCCCCCGTGTCCGCTGAGCACGGCCCCGTGATGGGCAATAGAAGCTTCTATAGGTTTGTCTTTTCTGCTGCTTCTTGGGCACGGCCCCGTGCTGGCTGAGCACGGGGCGTGTTCAGCCTTCTGTGTTCTCTATTTTGCTTTGGAAGGTGCCGTTGAGGGTTCGGGCAGTCCACTAATGTTCCTTTTCTTGTATTTATGTTGGATTTAGCTGTCTTTTTGCTTCTTTTGCGTTTTTGAGCTCATTTAATCCTGAAAATACAAAAGGAAGACAAAAACACTCTTTTTCCAATATTAGTACTAAAAAAGGGTTAGTTTTATGCCTCATTTGATGTAATTTATATGTTGCATTTTACACACATCAAATACCCCCACACTTGAACTTTTGCTTGTCCTCAAGCAAAACTCTTTAATATGTGGCTTACACTCCCAAATGGAATAGGTAGAAGAGAAGGTTTTGGGCTTGTCGTAGAGTGTCGGGATTTCCAAGATCTTTTTGGGTTTTATTTTTTTATTTATTTACAATCCTATTCGTAATGATTTATTTAGAACTGTTCATAAAAGAAATTACTTATTTGGGCATAACATGCCTTTTTAAAATTCTATTTATATACAAGTTCACATACCTCGCGGGGAAATCACTCACACTCGGCCGAAGGTGTATTTTTAGTGAATCACTCGAGAGCGGCACGGAACTTATTCCTACCATAGGCTTGCCAAGAAAGCAATCCTCCTCCTTTTTAACTTTTATACCTTTGTAGATATCAAGAGGACTTTGTGGGTTAAGGGTTGGCTAGGGTTAAAGGTAGGTGGTTGTGTTAGTGGTTAGTAAAAAGGCTAAAAGCGTAACAAGTGTCGGTTTTCGTATTTTTGCAACTTTTTATTTTTAATGAAACTTTTATTCAAACAAAGTTATTTTTGATTACTTTGTTTGTTTATTTTCTTTTTTTTTTTGCTTCATTATTTTATATATATATATATATATATATATATTTTTTCACGAAGAACCGAACTTGTTACTAAAATAAAGGGTTAAAAATGAAAAAGGTTTTGGTGGATGAAAGGGTTTTTGTTTGGGTGATGAAACGAAAAGGTTTAGGCTCAAATGGGCTAACTAGGGGGATTTTTGGGTAGGTGGTAAAAGAAAAAGAAAAATAATGGTGTAAAAATGAAAAAGGTTAGTCCTAATGCCTCCATCATGTACTTACTCGGGTTTAAGTTGATAAGGACCGGGAATGTATTGTCATGGCAAGTTCTAGAGTCGTAAGAACCAAGCGGCTATTTACACAAGAAACGAAAAATGAGCATTTAGTCAAATGATATGAAATTGTGTGCTCAATAAAGGCTCAAAACTCACTTTTGTGGGAATGGGTTTTTATGTGATCAAGTATATATAATCAAATTTTAAATAAGTTTGTCATGCCTTTTCATAATTTTCTTATGTTGGTTCTTTTTATCACTACGCTATCGGTTGTAAATTTGTAAAAATATAACCTTTTTGAGAACTTGAATTTCCCGAGTTAAACCTAGACAAGTAAAAAAAATGAGATTTTTGAAAAAATTTGGGGTGATTAGCGGTTCCAATAGAGTTTTGTGTAAGGCTTGTATTTAGGACTTGCAAAATTCAAGGTTTTAGCATCCCCCCCACACTTAAATTACACATTGTCCTCAATGTGTCCCAAAAATAAATTTTTAGGTTGATTAGATGTGTAAAATAGTGTTTAAAAAGCAAAAATTTGTGTTACTGGGCACTGAACACGGCCCCGTGTTATCCGGGCACGGCCCCGTGTTTAAGTGCCAGTAACAAAATTGAAATAAGAGAAACAGAAGTCTGGACACGGGGGCGTGTTGGGTGAACACGGCCCGTGTCCAGGTACCTGTACTGGGCGTTTTCTGCAGGTGGTTCGACACGGGGCCGTGTTGGTTGGGCACGGCCCGTGTTGAACCTTCTGAAATGGAGAAAATTGTCGGGTTGCCTCGTTCTTGTGCATGGGATCATTTTTCTCGTTCCCCTTTTCATCCTTTACCGCCATGAGTGTGTTTTACTCATTATAAACCATCCAAACTTTAAAACCATCATTTCATTTCATCATAGAGAGAACTTACATAATCCTAAATTAAACTAGATAAAACAAAGAAATAACAAACCATGGAGTCCTAGCCTTTACTTTATTTTAATTTAGCAAAATTTCCAAGAAGTAATCAATCTTGGTTAAACAAGGCCTTTTTGAACTCCTTCTTCCGAGTGCGGTTCTCCTCAAATGTCGGCGAGCCATTCTTCTACCTCCCTTGGAAGGAGAAAAGAAGGCTCATTGGCATTAGTTTGAGGAGTTTCAACTTCCACCGGGATCTCTTGTTGGTGTTCCATGGGAGGTTCCGTCGGAAAGTCTTCCCACCCGGTAGGGTTGTTGATTCCGAGTGCCAGGTTCCAATCCTGTTGAGGAAGGACTGGTTCCATTGGAGGTGCTACAAGAATATTTAACCTCTGGTGCAAGAGGTTAATTTCTTGGAAGCTGCTTTCAAGTCCCATCGTTAGATCGTTAATACGGTCGATTAGGACCTCCTCTACTGAAGTCATTTCGTCGAGAGCCTCCCTTAATGCTATCACATAGTGTACAAGTGTAGCTTCAATGGAGGGTCTTCTTCCTCTACGGCTGTTTGGCGAATGCACAGGAGATGTTTTGCTGTTTTCACTCGTCATCCTACGAAAAATAAACTAAAAATAGTTTATTTAATGAAACAGTAACCGGACACGGCCCCGTGCTCACTGAGCACGGCCCCGTGTTCATCTTTCTGCAGAGTTTTGGAACAAGGAAACTTGGATTTTTAAGTTATTTTCTGAATGTTGTGGGGCCTTTTTGGCTACTAATAACTTAAAACAATGTTTCATAACATGTTTTTACCAAGATTCTTTGAACAAAACTCATTTATCCCTACCATAGAGTTGGAGGAATTCCAAAATTTCAATGGTAGCTCTTGGAGAAAGATGAAGAAGAAGGAAATAGCTAAAAGAGGAAAGGACAAGATGGGTTGTTGGAACCTTCTTTTAGACTTACCTAGGATAGTTTGAGAGAAGATTCCAGCAAATCTCTGCCCCAAGTTGGTCCAAATGTGCAGAATTCTTGGCTGCATTTATAGAAAACGACAGCAACCTGGACACGGCCCCGTGTTCAGTGGACACGGCCCGTGTGCAGGTGGAGTTCTGACACAGTTTGTCCGTATTCTGACGTACTGATCAGAATGGAATCTTTCGATGGACACGGGGGCGTGTTGGCTGGGCACGGCCCCGTGTCTAGGGACTGTTTTATGAAGTTGTCTAGTTTTTTAAGGAACTTGTTAGTATCGGGTGGCTCCTGACTGGTTGGAACAACCCCAAAGTGCCTAATATACCTTAATTGTCCTAGACTAAGGCGAGAACGCAAGAGGTTGCCGGTGAGGGTAATTCCTATTTTCATTCTAGGTGGACAAGTCCAACCCTTTCCCGGGCTCTTGTTAAAGAAGGTATATGCCGAATCGCTCAGGTCTATGTATGCATCGAACGAAGTCGATGGTGAGTCCTTCATGGCACAATCGACACAGGGACGACTATCGTCTAAGTCTTTGCTAGGTACGAAGGTATTTTCGGGAGCAACGAGGTTGTCGGAATGCGGTTCCAACATTTCTTCATGGGTATCGTCTTGGGGTGGATCAATAAAATCCTTCCCAAGCTCTTCTATCCATTTCAGAATTAGCTCTTCCAGTTGAAATAACTCGCTAAGGAGCATTTCCCCTAGAATATCTGGCTGGGCGCATTCGAGGGAGAAATAGTGCTTATTTTTACTTTCGCCCCTCTTAAGGTTGTGAGAAGATGGTGGGTCCATGTAGTGGGGCCTATAATTTAGGAAGTAGCATTTTACTTCTTCATGTTCGCCACCACATAATTGACACCACGTACCATAAGAGTGCCGAAAGTAAAAATAATTACTATCACTCATGTTTATGTCAGAAATTACCAACCGTCGGGATCTAACGGTTCTGTTTTCAGTAACTGAAACTTGGGCACGGGGGCGTGTTGAGTGGACACGGCCCCGTGTTCAGCTTACTGTCTGATGTAAAACAGGATTGCCAGTTCCAATAATTGAGCACGGGGGACGTGTTCAGCGGGCACGGCCCGTGCTGAGCTCTGCAGAAGTTGAAAAACTAAGAAAATCCTAAAAAAATAAAAAGAAAAATAAAAGATGATTAGGCCGTTGATTCCTAACTTTCTTAAAATCCTTGTGTCCCCGGCAACGGCGCCAAAAACTTGATGTGCGATAGAGTGTTACTTATATTAGGTATATATTTTAAGCCCTTTTTTAACACTTATTTTAGCCAAGTTTTAAATTTATAAAACACGATATTTCACTAACACTAAACACACATATGGGCAAGTGCACCCATCGTTGAGTGTAGTATAGCGTTGGTAAGATACCGAGGTCGTCCAAGGACACAAGAGCTTTTAATACCGGTTTATCCTCAACGTCTAACCAAAACAAAAGTTTAGAAAAATGTTTTAAACTAAGAAAAATAAAACTAACTAAAATGCTGAAAATAAAAATAAAAATAAAAACAGATAGACAAGATGAATCACTTGGTTCCGACTCGTATCTAGTATAACCTTTGATTATTTCCGCACTTTTGCACATAATTAAGAGATTATCTTAGTTATTGTAGTAGGCCCCTCTTTTGAAGGCGACGTTACCCTCACCCCAGTAGTTTGAGTCAGCAGGGATACAATCCTAAAAGGGTGGATTATTGGAAGATAATGAATTAAGTTATTAATGCAGTATTGTGGTAGGCCCCGCTTTTGGCGGTGACGTTACCCTCGGCTAAGTAGTCTGAGTCAGCAGGGATACAGTCCTAAATAGCCGGGTTATAGTATTAATAGTAGTTAACTTATGAGGGGATCAAAGAGTTTGGACCCCCGCCATCCAATACCGTGAAGTATTGAAGGAGGTCCTACTAAATTTGACCCAGGTCCATTGCAGGACCTCTAAACGCTGAACAATGGCAAGACCTTTAACAAACCGTTCCCTTAACCCCCTACCAGGTAGCCAACATACCTCCATATAGACCGTGGAGATATGAATGGTGAAAATCCTTTATTTTATATAGACAGTAAAATAATGCCAAGACACCACGGACAAACGATAAGGAAAGATCACCTTCAACATAAGTAACTAGTTATTAAAGTCATTAATACAAAACCAAATAAAAAGTGCAAAAGATTAGAAATAAAAACTATTATACTAGATACTTTGTCTTCACCAAGTGATGTAAGAGACTTAGGCAAACATGGCCTTGATTGTCAAGAACTCTTACGATCAATCTTGGATCCCGAGACGACTCACACACTCTACGATGGACAATGGATGATGGTGGTGGATGATGGTGTTGTGATGGTGGTGGGTGGTGGATGAAGTGTGAGAGAGGTGGTGTGCCAAGGGATGAGATGAAATGAATCCAAGCACTCCTATTTATAGGCTGAACAGAGAGCTGGACACGGCCCCGTGTCCGCTGGGCACGTCCCCGTGTCCGTCTTACACTCTCTCTCCTCATTAATTGTAATTCGCAATTACAATAAATGCGCCTGCTGTACTTTCGACACGCCCCCGTGTCCGCTGAGCACGGCCCCGTGATGGGCAATAGAAGCTTCTATAGGTTTGTCTTTTCTGCTGCTTCTTGGGCACGGCCCCGTGCTGGCTGAGCACGGGGCGTGTTCAGCCTTCTGTGTTCTCTATTTTGCTTTGGAAGGTGTCGTTGAGGGTTCGGGCAGTCCACTAATGTTCCTTTTCTTGTATTTATGTTGGATTTAGCTGTCTTTTTGCTTCTTTTGCGTTTTTGAGCTCATTTAATCCTGAAAATACAAAAGGAAGACAAAAACACTCTTTTTCCAATATTAGTACTAAAAAAGGGTTAGTTTTATGCCTCATTTGATGTAATTTATATGTTGCATTTTACACACATCATTAGCCGCTCAAAAGGAAGCTGTATTAGAAGCTAACTATCCGAATGAGAAATTAGGCGTAACTGCCGATCAATTGTCATATGGAAAGGATGGAATCCTAAGATTGAATGGTCGAATATGGGTTCCAATTTATGGAGGACTTCGAGATGAGATTCTTCAAGAAGCTCATAGTTCGAAATATTCAGTTCATCCTGGCAGTGATAAGATGTATCAAGATTTAAAGGCAAATTATTGGTGGATAGGTTTGAAGAAATCTATAGCCACCTATGTATCTAAATGTCTGACATGCGCGCAGGTTAAAACTGAGCATCAGAAATCGTCAGGCTTGCTACAACAGCCGGAACTTCCCACCTGGAGGTGGGAAATGGTAACTATGGATTTTATCACTAAGTTACCAAGGACGAAGCGTGGGAATGATACGATTTGGGTTATAGTCGACAGGTTGACCAAGTCAGCTCACTTCTTGCCAATTAAGGAAACGCACAGCTCCGATAAGCTAGCTCAGTTGTACGTGGATGAGATTGTATCTCTCCACGGAGTGCCAGTGTCTATTATCTCTGATAGGGATACAAGATACACATCGCATTTTTGTAAAAGCTTTCAGCAATCTTTAGGCACTCGTTTAAATTTCAGCACTGCTTATCATCCTCAGACGGATGGGCAAAGCGAGCGTACAATTCAAACGCTTGAGGATATGCTATGAGCTTGTGTTATAGACTTGGGTGGAAGTTGGGATGACCATCTTCCTTTAGTTGAATTTTCATACAATAATAGTTATCATTCGAGTATCCAAGCCACGCCTTTTGAGGCTTTGTATGGAAGAAAGTGTAGAACGCCAGTTTGTTGGGCGGAAGTTGGAGATGTCCAACTGTCAGGACCCGATATAGTCCTCGAGACGACGGATAAAATTGTCCAAATCCGTGATTGTCTCAAAGCTGCCAGGGATAGGCAGAAAAGTTACGCTGATAAGAGGCGCAAACCTCTAAAGTTTGAAGTTGGTGACAAAGTGCTACTTAAAGTATCATCCTGGAAAGGGGTGATGTGTTTTGGCAAAAAGGGCAAGCTGAGCCCAAGGTACATAGGACCATTCGAGATCATCGAATGTGTCGGAACTGTAGCTTACAAGCTTGATCTACCAGAAGAGCTTAGTGGGATACATAATGTGTTCCACATCTGCAACTTAAAGAAATGTCTAGCCGATGAATCGCTAGCAATATCGCATAAGGACATGCAGATTGATGAGAGTTTGAAATTCGTTGAAAAACCCTTGTCGATCGAGGATCGACAGGTCAAGAAACTTCGAAGAAAGCATGTGCCGATTGTGAAGGTAAAATGGGATGCCCGTAGAGGCCCATAATACACATGGGAGGTTGAATCCACAATGAAACGGAAATACCCTCATCTATTTCAGTAAATCTCGAGGTCGAGATTTCTTTTAAGGGGGTGAGGATGTAACATCTTGCAAAAATCATGTCCAGTATAGTAGTGACACGTGTCATAAACCCTGATAGTGATTAAAGATATCTTGAAGGACGAAAACTGTCAAACAGTGTAAAGATGTAATTAGAAGGACCAAAAGCGTCAACATGCCAAACTTGTGCCTCTGAATGACTTTGTATAATGTTCGTATTCGTTATCAAATAAATTGTCAGACCTTGGAAGTCGATTGTGCTTAAAAATCCAAAGTTACGGAACATAGGGGTTAAAAGTGTCAACATGTTAATTTTTACCTCTAAGTGACCTTTTAACGTTCCCAAAGCTTTGTAATATATTAAAATATCCTCATGAATATCTGATATAGATTTCATAATGGTTTGATTCAATATTGTGTTGAATAATTCAAATTCAAGAACTTGGGATCACATGTGTAAAAATGACAATTCTCCTTTCACATGATCTTTTCAAAAGACTCCAAGACTACACTAATGCATGGCAATGTTTTCTAGAGCAATTCAGAGCTGAACAAGTGGACCCATCTACTGAAAGTGACCTTAGATTCGAGTTATAAAGATTGCATGGTCAAAATCTAAAAGTTCTCAAAATTTTTGTCTTCTGACTAAGGCTTACGGACCGCAAAGAAACCACTTTAAGGACCGTAAGGTGGCTGAACTGGGTGAATAAAATTTGAAAAGCGGTTACGGACCGTAAGGCCTAGGCTTACAGTCCGTAAGGACTGTATCTGGGTAGTGAAAATGGACAGTTGCGGGTTGTCTCCTTCTACACCCCTTTCCTCGAAACCAGCTACTTGTTAACGGTTTTGAAATACCTCTAGACACCTGTATGCATCAGATTTCACCTGAGGGACACCTGCATTGATCCTAGAATCTCCAATTCACTATAAATAGAGACCTTAGTTGAAGTTCCTCACTTGCACAATTCATTTTCACTCTCAAACTCACTTCTCTTGAGCATCCTGACTTTGTAGGAAGCTCTCTTAGTGAAAATCTTCGTACTAAGGACTATTATAAGTGTTCTTAGCTTCCTTAGTTAAATTTTCATTAGCTTAATGACCGAAAGTCAAAGTTAGCGTAATTACGCTTTGACTTGGTGATTAATCACTAACGGTCCAGCCATTATTCGATTTGAAAATGGCTATGTGTTGGTAATTATGTAGGTGTTAAACCCTTAAAAGGGCACCTCCTAATTATCACATTTACTTGGTCAATTGTCGGGTCAAACTACTTAATAGAAAAGTCAAATGGGTCAGTTTTTATAAAATAATCCATAACTGATAATACGGAAGTTATGGAAAATGTTTTAACACTTAAATCACTTGGTAAATAATATAAGAACATGTTTAGGCATGTTCAACCCGACAATTCTGAGTTTAGGCTCGGTTCGCAACCGAAAGTTGCAAAAGTAGACTTTTGCTTTGACTTTCAGTTCTGACCTGATTTAACTTAGTTTAGTTATACCTTAGGGATTCCTTTGGGACCATATTACATGTAAGTATAACTCTCTGAAGTTATACTACATGGTTCCTTAGAAATCATAGATTTCATGCATGTTCCGTTAATTGCTTTAAATTGACCATTTTGCCCTTTTAACATTAAAATGACATTTTTGAAAATGTGAGAGGAAAAAAATATTTATTACTGATTTATAAGCATGTCCTAAAATTATGACATCAGTTTATGGTCTAAAATAAGAGTAATGCACGATATCGTAAAATTAAAGCTTTTTGTTAATTAAATGGTATTTTCGGTATAAATCATATTTAAACCTAATTTTTGGCACCAAACTTGTCACCTACTGTTAAGATATAATATTTAGGGATTTTTGGAATTTTTTGTTAAATTTTAAACTGATCATAACATAGGGTTCTTGCATGGACTCGGTAATTGACGATAATGCCCTTTTCGCTAATAAAATGAGTTTTGCACATCATTTCCATGTCACACCTTTTTCTACTGATTTTATATGTTAAATAAAATATTTTAAATAGTTGAGGCTGATCAAAATCTCAGATTTCCTTAAACAACCCAAATATCGTCAAATACCAACTTTTATGCGATTTAGGCGCATAGTATGGTTTAGAACCATATTTAACGCCTAAGACTTATTACCTACTGATATTATAAGCAAATTTTTAAACTTTAACAGTAAGTAAAAGTCTTGAACTCAGATTTCCAAATTTGACCCTTATAGCATATATGAAATGACCAAAATGCCCCTACGGTGCATAGTTTGGCCATAAACGATAAATTTCACATATCCATGATATCTTACTGATATAACTTGTTAAAATAAATATTTTTACTTATTTTTTTAGACCAGAACCTCAGATTGCTATTTAACCTCTTTTATAAACTTTAAAATGACCAAAATACCCCTACGGGACTTAAATTGCTTCTAAATTCGTTTTGGGCATAATGGAAGATATCCTACTGATATCATAACATATTTAAAGCATATTAACTTGTGGAACCTGTACATGACTCATCCGGTTACCCGTTATGCATATACGCGTTCGGAACGGTTTATGTAACTAGTTTACGTAAATTAGCCGAAACGGGTCAAACCTTATCATTTTTACTTCAAAATCCAGAATGTATTTAGTTTACCCATTTTATACAAGTCTTCATACTTGTTGGGTCTAAAACACATTCCAATCCGGTCTTCGCTTAATCTTGCGTTTTGAACCGTAAACATTTCTTTAAAACTAACCGGTCTAAGTTATAACTTAAATAAGACCCGTTAGGAATCTAATAGGTTATTAAAACCTTCATTCCAGATTAGGAGCCCAGTAAAAGCTACTTGTACTTGCTGATTTGATATACGGCTGAGAATAAAATTATATTTTAGCTCAGGTAAATACTTTTAACTTATTTTCCGTTATACGGGCTTGGGATACGGTATTATAATAATACCGCTTGGTAGGGTATGAAATCATTTAATCGGATTGTCATAAATAAATTTATATAACCCGTTTTAATCTGTTTTGTTTGATACAATGCCTTTGGGGGTTAATGAAAATGTCCTGGATATCCTTGGCTCACTCATTTGAAATGTCCACGGCTTAAGCACGGGGTGTAGGCATACACCTGACAGTTGCGTATGTATAAACGGTATCTCACTCTCTTGTGGGCCTATACTTGTGGTGTGTCTATTAATCTAATCTGGCTCTTCTAACCGGGTCCTGAACGGACGACAAACATGTAAATCTGTATACAAGATTATTTTTAAATAATTGTCCCAAGTTATAAAAGATATTTTGCCTTGTGCATCCAAATAAATTTTATAAATGTTTTTTTTCAAAAAGAGTCGGTTAATTGTATTTAAAAGTGTAAACTGACGTATTTTTCCAAAAAGGTTAAGTGCAGGTACTACGCGTAATGGGCTGGAAACTCCTGGGTGATTAAATAAAGAGTCTTGCAAGCTTTTATCACTTTAAGTCTGTTGAACAATATTTCTTTTGTTTTGATCCGCCTGTGGATCCACTTACAACCGTTGTGTAATATTTTATTATACTTTCAATTCGGTTTGTATAATTACTTTTAGACTTCCACTGTGCATTAAACTGTGATAAATTGACCATGATGATATCAACTACGTCAGGATACTCCCCATCGGGCCCACCGGTAATACGTGGATATATCGGGGTGTGACAATACTTAATTTTTGTATTAATTTTTCCGGAATAATATTTCTAATAAAAATATATATTCTCAGAATATATATTTTAAGAAACTTACATAGAAAACTTATTTATAATTTTTCCTTAACAAAAATAATTGTATTTTCGTTTAATCCTCCAAAAATAATATATTTTCAAGTTTAACTTAGAAAATATATATATAAATCCATTTTGCTCCCAAAAATAATATCTTCTATGTTTAATTAAGAAAATATATATTTTCTCCCCAAAATAATATATCTTATAATAATTCCAAGAAAATATATATTTTTACTTACCAAAAATAATATATTTTCTCCTTGTCAAAAATATGATGTATTTTGTAATAATTGTAAAAATCATATTTTTGTTCTCTTGGTGTCCAAAATACTAATTACCAAAATATACTTATGGATTAAATTTCCGGAATATTTTTGTGAGTTATATTCCTTGTTCGGTTTCTCCAATAATTTGGGTATAATTTATATATTCATTTCTTGGAATTTTGGTAATATTTTGGATGGTGGTGTGTTATATTATTTCAAGTCCTAAAATAATATAACTAATACACATAATATACAAGTAATCACACACATGGTGACATCTAAATATATATTTCCTAAATACATATTTAGTCGCTTTTATTTCCAAAAACCAACCTCCAATAAATATAGATTTTGTAACAAAAATTATGGCAAACTTTATATAAAAACTCATGGTTTAAAATATACTTGTAAATATTTGTTTAAAAATATTTTTCTAAGTGTTTAATTTTTAGAAAAACTTTTCCATAGTTTCCCCTTAAAAATGGAGGTTTCCATGCTTTCAAAGCATATCATTTTCTTTTATAAATCACCAAATCAACAATAAACAAATCAACACTTACCAATTTGCCAAAATCAAGCATAAATTACTACTTCATGAACTTGAAAATTTATAAAAATTTGTAGTAACTTACTAGTGTGTTTAGTAAGCTTAGTTACCCTTTAAAGTGTGGTTGTTTATTTAAAAACATCATTTTTAAAGAAGTTAGATGTTTACAACTTGTAAATCATTTTTCTAAAAATGTTTCTTCTTGAGTTTTTCTTGTTACATATATATTTCTACACTTGTTTAACCACTAAAAATGTGATTAATTCCTTTAAAAACCAAGCTTAAGTAAATCTTGTATTTTTAACTTGGTTTCTTGAAAAATAATTCTTGAAATCATAGATTTACAAGACTTTATGTTCACTTTGATCATCATTTTACAAGAAAAACAATTTACACTTCAAGTTCATGATTTACACAAGGATGATCTATTGATCTTTAATATAATAATCCTCTCATCTTGCTAGATTATGTCTTTAATCACTATCTAGCAAGATTACATGATGATCTACATCAATAACATGAGCAATCAACAATCAACAAGCATAACAACACTTAACAACTTGATTTCTCATGGTTTTAGTCTTATGTTCAAGTTTCATGTTCAAGATTCATAGTGTTCTTCATGTTTAATCTTTTACATGACCTTTTAACCAACATAATAAGAAGTAAAATGAGATCATGAGAGTCTTACTACTAGCATAAGGCTAGGGAAGAACAAGAAGCAAGATGATGAAGAAAATAGGTGGTTAATAGTTCCTTGTGAAGGTCCTTCCAATTCCGTTGCTTACAACCTTCTTAGATCGGCTTAAGACACCTTAGAATCACCTTAGATTACTTGGAAATGGGCTAGAAAAATTTAGTGATGGAAGGGGGTACTTAGCCTTGAGCTAGAGGAGAAGGAGAAGAAAGGAAGTTGGTTGAATGTGTTGAAGTGTATGTTATGTAAGTCTTGTGGTTCTAAATAAACATCCTTCCAACATTTGGTGGCATATGGTATAACATGTTGGTATATTCTCCAACATATCCAATAAAATATAGCTAACAAATCTCATGTGGGACCCATGTCCCCTAACCGGTTATGAGGGGGGTAAAGTGTAACATTTCAATTGTTAGTTACATGGTTTAGTTTGGATTTAATGATATTAGTTAGGTATTTTGTGTATTTAATGTTTATGAGATGTAATATGATGTTCGGTGACCATAACTAGCTTCGTAACACTAAAGCAATGCTTCTAGTGAGAATTTGGTATTTCGGGTAGTTTCCGGTTGTTCGTTTCGTTACTGTTCGTTAAAGTGCTAAATTGAGCAGTTTAGTGTGCTCTATGTTGTTTTTATGACAGTTTTGATTCCCGACACTTAGGAAAGTATTCTGGAACATGAAATCACATTTCTGCATTATATTTAGATGTTAAAAGCTGAATTTTTGCTGAATTTAATCATTTTCTGCAGAATTCTGCAGTTTTAGTGTGTTTCTGGCACTTTCTGGTACCTAAGTTATCACTAGGAAAGCAGTTTTGTAATCCCTACTTTCCTACTCGCTATTCTAGTGTAACACTTGTTCCTGGGCTCATTCTGTGTCTTAATATCGTGTCTGTCTGATTACTGAACTCCCGTCAGTACTTTTAGTTTGTCTGATAACTGTGCTAACTTTGTTCTGTGCATTAATAGAACTATATTGTGTTGCATGTAGTAAAGATAAACAATATTGCAACATGAAATGCCTTTGTATGTATATAACAGAAATCAGAAATTCATTCGTCTTGTTAATTCATTCATGCACAGTCATTAAAGCACAGATTACTGTTTATTATTGTATGGAACACATGGAGAAATGCCAGTTGTCACATTCTCCCCCCGTTAAAAGAATTTCGTCCCGAAATTCATGCTACTTTATTAGTCGCAGGGGAGTTGTGAATCCATGTGGATACTTAGGCTTAATTTGGTCTAGTATACTGTGGGTTCAACCTCCCACGCTTTCTAAATCGTACCACGTCTTTCCAAGGCGAGACTTTCCTTAAAACTATATCTCCAATCATCAAACTCTACGGTTTCCGCCACTTATCGGCGTAGCCTTTCTGTACAACACGTGCTGACTTGATACGACCACGTATCTAATCGATCTTGCCTGTAGTTTCCTGAACCAACTCGGGCCAGTAAATTGTTTATCTCCGGCCTCCGTCTAACACAAAGGGGACCGATACTTACGTCCCTATAAAGATTCACACGAAGCGGCCTAAACAGCAGTGTGATATCTAATATTGTAGGAGAACTCCACTAAAGGCAAGTGAGTATTCCAACTTTTCATCAAAGTCCATCACACAAGCACGTAGCATGTCTACCAAAGTCTGTATCGTTCGTTTGCTCTGGCCGTCCTTCTGAGGGTGAAATGTAGTACTAAGGTCCAATCATGACCTAAACGCCTTTTGAAACGTCTGCCATATCATTGGCACAAACGACCATCCCGGGAGCATAAAGTAGAAACAGGCACTCCATAACGTGTCACAATCTTTCTAAAATAAATCTCTGCTAATTTCCTTGTGCTGCCCTCCTCACCGATCGGTAGGAAATGTGCACTCTTGGTGTGTCGATCAATAACCACCCAATTTATAACATGCACTCCTTGGGTTCTCGGTAGCATTGTAATGAAATCCGTTGAGATTCGTTCCCACGTCCATATGGGAACCTTAGGCTGTTGCAGCAGCCCTGATGTTTTATTGTATTCTGTCTTAACCTCAGCACAATTAAGACAGTTATCCACATATGTAGCTATATCAACTTCCATCTTGGGCCACTCATACTAATCCTTCAAGTCTTGGTACATCTTGTCGGATCCAGGATGGATCGAGTACCTTGACCTATGAGCCTTGTCCCAAAACAAGCGTTTAAATTGTCACGAAACGGAACCCAAAGTCGTTTCATGAAGTATAATGTTCAGCTTACCTTAGGCAATAATTGCACTCCCATTCTACGTAACGCTTCAGCTTGCAGGTTCACTGGTTTGAGCGCCTCTTGCTCAGCTTCATGAATCCGAGTAGCGGGATTCGTCTGTATGGTCATCTCTAAGGCTTGTACTCTTAGAGGCTTTGCACGTTCCTTGCGGCTCAAGGCATCTGCTACAACACTCGCCTTGTTCAGGTGATACCTAATCTCACAGTCGTAATCATTCAGTAGCTCATTCCACCTAGTTATCTTATGTTTAAGTCCTTCT
Source organism: Helianthus tuberosus (assembly GCA_030545235.1). NCBI lineage: Eukaryota > Viridiplantae > Streptophyta > Magnoliopsida > Asterales > Asteraceae > Helianthus > Helianthus tuberosus. Next base: position 88,745,876 of record CM060353.1, read on the forward strand.
GATCAATGGTGTGCTGCAAACCCTTGTGATCAGTAAAGATCGTGCAGCGTTTTCCCTTACAAGTAATGGTGCCAAAACTTCAACGCGTAATTACTGTACCTAGTTCAGGGTCTCTTCTCATGATCCTTTATTCAACGTGACGCGTACGCGATGACTTGGTCTCGTTGCATCAACACGTAATCGAGACCTTGTCGAGAAGCGTCACGAGAACCGCAATTTTATTGGTACTGTCAGGTGAAGACAAGATAGGTGTCATCTGGGTTAGGTTTGTCAGCGGTTGAGCAATCCTTGAGAAGTTTTCTAGGATTCGTCTGATATAGTCTACAATCCCGAAAAATTCTTAGTTGTGTCCTTGGGACTCCTTAGTTCTTGATTGCAGGATCGACATGAATCTCGTTCTTATTCACCACGTGACCTGAGAGTCTTGCCTCGCGAATCCAAGGTTCACACTTGAATGGCTTTGCATATAACTGTTCTTTTTTCAAAAGCTCCAAGATATCTCGCAGATGTTGCTCATGACCTTCCTTGGTCTTTGAGCTTATGAGAATGCAGTCAATAAATATAATCACAATCTTATCCAGGTATGGCTTACACACTCGATTCATGAGGTCCACGAATACTTCCGGTGCATGTGATAAGCCAAACGGCACGACAAGGAACTCGTAATGCTCAAAGCGAGTCCTAAAGGTCTTTTTTGTGATATTTTCTTCTTGTATTTGCAGTTGAGGACATCCTGACCTCAAGTCGATCTTCGAGTAGTAACTAGAACCTTACAATTGGTTCAACAAGTCATCAATCCTTGGCAAAGGATACCGGTCCTTGATATCCAATTCTCTGAAGTTGATGCAAAACAGAAACTGCCAACTTTCTTCTCGTGTCCTCAACTAGTGATACCCTGTCCTTAAGTCCACCTTGGAATAGTAGCTGGGACCTTGTTGTTGGTCGACAAGTCATCGATTCTCGGTAAGGGGTACCAATTCTTGATGGTTGATTGTCTAACTCCCTGTAACCTATGCGTAATTCTTTTTCCACATTAATTCTTCTGAGTTCCTCTCAGATGTATACGCTTGTAAAAACTGTCTTCCTTCTTCCTAACGAATAACACTGGGGGCTTCCTACGGTGAGAATCTCAGCCTGGTAGATTTCCTCTGTCGAGCAGATCTTGCAGTTGCATTAGAGAATTGTATCTCAGACGGAGCTAGTCGGTAAGGCACCATTTGCCACGGGTGCCGCTCCCGGCACTAAGTTTATCCTAACTCCTCTTGTCGCTAAGGAGGTAACCCAGCCAAGTCTTCGGGAAGGGCTTCTGGAAATTCATTCACAGCGGGGTTGTCTTCTAGCTCCAGCTCCTTGATCTCCTTATCGGCAACATGAGTAAGGAAGGCCATGCAGCCCATTCGGAGGTGCTTCTGTGTCTCTATGGCCAATGTGAGGTGTCGCAAATCCACTGCCTTATGGGGCCTAGTGCCCTCGCAACTAATGCAAGAAGGTTGTGTACTATAAGTGTCTCATTATTTGCAAGAGGGATGCAAATGACTTTCCTTATGACGAACAACTTCAACTCTATATTTGGATATCCAATCCAAGCTGACTACAATATCATGACTTACCAAGCCAACGGTAATAGAAGGTTCCTGCCTTCTAAGTTCCAAAATACAATCTTTAATCACCTCATCTGTTTTAACTAACCTTCTATTTGCCAATTCTAAAGGATATAGGGTGTCTATCCTACTCGAAACTAGGCCAAGTAGGTTCTTAATTCCTAAGGATACAAGGTTAAAGTCGGCGCCAGTATCAATCAAAATAGATTCATAGAGTTCGTTAATAGGGAACGTACCCGTAACCGCATTTGGATCCCGGCGTGCTTCACGAGCTCCAATCGTGAAGACTCTTCCTTGCTTGGTTCTTCCTAGGGCAATCCTTCCTGAAGTGCCCCGCGTCACCACACTTGAAGCAACCTGGAACTCTTCCATTATTGTTTTCGTCTTGGTTGCAGTCATCATTTTCCCCTTGTTTGGGATATTTTTCCCAACAGGCATCCTTGTTGTGTTCTTCCTTTCCACATCTGTCGCATTTAGGCCTTAGACATCGACCTTCATGGTGAAACTTGCATTCCCCGCATCTCGGCTTAGTCCCCAAATAAACTTTACCACCGGCCTTATGAGTGGCTCCATAAGCTCGCATGCCACGAGGAGGGTCCACTTCCCTTCTCTTGTTTGCTTTAGAGCTTTCATAACTGACTTGGGCGCCTATATTTATGTTCGAAGACTTTCTTTTGTTATTACCCGAAGACTCCACATTAGTTTCTTTCTTGTTTGTCACAGCTCCTGAAAACTTTCCCATACGAATAGCTTCTTCAGTAAGTGTAACACTCAAATCGATAGCCTCTATGATGGTTGGAGGTTTTGAGGCAGTGACCATGCTCAGGATTTGAGGTGCAAGTCCCCAAATGAATCGTTCAATCCTCTTGAACTCCGGCTCGACTAAGTAGGGAACAACCCTGGATAAGTCGTGAAAGCGTTGGACGTACTCAGAGATTTTCGGCCCGTCCATTTTCAAATTCCAGAACTCAGTCTCAAGCTTCTGGATTTCAGCCCTAGCGCAGTATTTCTTCCGCATCAATTCCTTGAGCTCGTCCCAGCTCAGCGCATAAGCAGTAGCTTCACCAAGGGTCTGAACCTGAAGGTTCCACCAGGAGAGTGCGCCATCCAAAAACAAGCCTGAGATATAAGTAACTCTCTGCTCGGGCAGACATTTACTCATTCTCAGAATGGAGTCAGACTTTTCTGTCTAACGAACAAAAGCAACGACACCTCCTTTGCCATCAAAATTCAATGGCTTGCAGTTCAGGAACTGTTTATAGGTGCAGCCAGTTGGAGGGTCATCTCCGGGAGTGCCACCGCTATGTTCAGAGCGGAGGGCTTCATGTTGCGCTATAGCTTGGGAAATGCGCTCATTGAGTTCGGCCACAGTTAACGTAATGGTGTCCGTGTCACGTCTGGGCGGCATTTTCTTCTGCCAAGAGGTATGGGGTAGGTTAGACAACATTCCATAATTGTCTATGAGGTACATATTACCACAAGCAAACATGTAATCACCCAATATCACATGCATATAAAATCAATAATGTATAAGTAAGAAAACAACCACTGAGCTTTCATATATGTTTGACAGCTTGACTTATTGTTTGTAACAGGGAAAACAAAATGAACTCGAGGTTCCATCACCTCGGTCATACAAGTTCCATAATATGAAAGTAGTAGTTATTTTCCTTCTACATTGGTTTTCTTAGGTCTTTAGCTTCACAAAGACGGGTATACTTCCCAAGAGATGGGGGTTGTACATATAGGGGTGATAGAGAGTTTAACGTCACTGAATCCTTTCCGAGTGTTATCCATCTTCACTTGCTTAGATATCGGTTCCAAAACGACTCGTACGGGTAGAAGTGTCAGACACGAAGTAGGTAAAGACAGGTTTCCTACTTTGTAAAGTGCTATAGCAATTGTCTAGGTATTGTTCTACTAGATGAAGGTGTGAACACTTAGAAATTTGGATGGGTGGTGATCATTAGCCTGACCCGCAGAGTCCACCAGGGTTTCCATGCACTACAAGTTGTTATCACGTGGGCCCCCGTAATAATAAATTGTCTTGCACGGTCACCCCAACTTTCCCTCGTTCAAAGCAGATAATTAACCAAAGAGGGGACACTACTATCATTATACCTCCGACATGGAAAAGGACCATTGCAGTGGTCCACGCGCTAATGATGTGTGTAAAATGCAACATATAAATTACATCAAATGAGGCATAAAACTAACCCTTTTTAAGTACTAATATTGGAAAAAGAGTGTTTTTGTCTTCCTTTTGTATTTTCAGGATTAAATGAGCTCAAAAACACAAAAGAAGCAAAAAGACAGCTAAATCCAACATAAATAGAAGAAAAGGAACATAAGTGGACTGCCCGACCCCTCAACGGCATCTTCCCAAGCAAAATAAAGAAGGCAGAAGACTGAACACGCCCCGTGCTCAGCCAGCACGGGGCCGTGCCCAAGAAGCAGCAGAAAAGACAAACCTATAGAAGCTTCTATTGCCCACCACGGGGCCGTGCCCAGTGAGCACGGGGGCGTGGCGAAAGTACAGCAGGCGCATTAATTGTAATTGCGAATTACAATTAATGAAGAGAGAGAGTGTCAGACAGGCACGGGGCCGTGTCCAGCGGACACGGGGGCGTGCCCAGCCTTCTGTTCAGCCTATAAATAGGAGTGCTTGGTTTCATTTCAACTCATCCCTTGACACACCACCTCTCTCACACTTCATCCACCACCCACCACCACCATCACAACACCATCATCCACCACCATCATCCATTGTCCATCATAGAGTGTGTGAGTCGTCTCGGGATCCAAGATTGATCGTAAGAGTTCTTGACAATCAAGGCCATGTTTCCCTAAGTCTCTTACATCACTTGGTGAAGACAAAGTGTCTAGTATAATACTTTTTATTTCTAATCTTTTGCACTTTTTATTTGGTTTTGTATTAATGACTTTAATAACTAGTTACTTATGTTGAAGGTGATCTTTCCTTATCGTTTGTCCGTGGTGTCTTGGCATTATTTTACTGTCTATATAAAATAAAAGATTTTCACCATTCATATCTCCACGGTCTATATGGAGGTATGTTGGCTACCTGGTCGGGGGTTAAGGGAACGGTTTGGTAAAGGTCTTGCCATTGTTCAGCGTTTAGAGGTCCTGCAATGGACCTGGGTCAAATTTAGTAGGACCTCCTTCAATGCTTCACGGTATTGGATGGCGGGGGTCCAAACTCTTTGATCCCCTCATAAGTTAACTACTATTAATACTATAACCCGGCTATTTAGGACTGTATCCCTGCTGACTCAGACTACTTAGCCGAGGGTAACGTCACCGCCAAAAGCGGGGCCTACCACAATATTGCATTAATAACTTAATTCATTATCTTCCAATAATCCACCCTTTTAGGATTGTATCCTTGCTGACTCAAACTACTGGGGTGAGGGTAACGTCACCTTCAAAAGAGGGGCCTACTACAATAACTAAGATAATCTCTTAATTATGTGCAAAAGTGCGGCAATAATCAAAGGTAATACTAGATACGAGTCGGAACCAAGTGATTCATCTTGTCTATCTGTTTTTATTTTATTTTATTTTCAGCATTTTAGTTAGTTTTTATTTTTCTTAGTTTAAAACATTTTTTCTAACCTTTTTATTTTGATTAGTCGTTGAGGATAAACCGGTACTAAAAGCTCTTGTGTCCTTGGACGACCTCGGTATCTTACCAACGCTATACTACGCTCACGATGGGTGCACTTGCCCATATGTGTGTTTAGTGTTAGTAAAATATCGTGTTTTATAAATTTAAAACTTGGCTAAAAATAAGTGTTAAAAGGGCTTAAAATATACACCTAATATATATAACACTTTCACGCACATCAAGTTTTTGGCGCCGTTGCCGGGGACACAAGGATTTTAAGAAAGTTAGGAATCAACGGCCTAATCATTTTTTTTATTTTTCTTTTTAATTTTTAGGATTTTCTTAGTTTTTCAGCTTCTGCAGAGCTCAGCACGGGTCGTGCCCGCTGAACACGCCTCCATGCTAAATCATTGGAACTGGCAATCCTGTTTTAAGTCAGACAGTAAGCTGAACACGGGGCCGTGCTCACTCAACACGCCCCCGTGCCCAAGATTCACTTTCTGAAAACAGAACCGTTAGATCCCGGCGGTTGGTAATTTCTGACATAAACATGAGTGATAGTATTGTTTTTACTTTCGGCACTCTTATGGTACGTGGTGTCAATTATGTGGAGGCGAACATAAAGAATTAGAATGTTACTTTCTAAATTATAGGCCCCACTACATAGACCCACCGATTCCTTATAACCTTAAGAGGGGCGAAAGTAAAAATAAGCACTATTTCTCCCTCGAATGCGCCCAGCCAGATATTCTAGGAGAAATGCTCCTTGACGAGTTATTTCAACTAGAAGAGCTAATTCTGAATTGGTTAAAAGAGCTTAGGGAGGATTTTATTGATCCACCCCAAGACGATAACCATGAAGAAATGTTGGAACCGCATTCCGACAACCTCGTTGCTCCCAAAAATACCTTCATACCTAGCCAAGACTTGGACGATAGTCGTCCCTGTGCCGATTGTGCCGTGAAGGACTCTCCATCGACTTCGTTCGATGCATACATAGACCTGAGCGATTCGGCATACACCTTCTTTAACGAGAGCCCGGGAAAGGGTTGGACTTGTCCACCTAGAATGAAAATAGGAATTACCCTCACCGACAACCTCTTGCGTTCTCGCCTTAGTTTAGGACAATTAAGGTATCTTAGGCACTTTGGGGTTGTTCCAACCAATCAGGAGCCACCCGATACTAGTGAGTTCCTTAAAAAACTAGACAACTTCATAAAACAGTCCCTCGACACGGGGCCGTGTCCAGCCAACACGCCCCCGTGTCCATCAAAAGATTCCCTTCTGATCAGTACGTCAGAATACGGACAAACTGTGTCAGAACTCCACCTGCACACGGGGCCGTGTCCAATGGACACGGGGCCGTGTCCAGGATGCTGTCGTTTTCTATAAATGCAGCCAAGAATTCTGCACATTTGGACCAATTTGGGACAGAGATTTGAAGGAATCTTCTCTCAAACTATCCTAGGTAAGTTTAAAAGAAGGTTCCAACAACCCATCTTGTCCTTTCCTCTTCTAGCCATTTCCTTCTTCTCCATCTTTCTCCAAGAACTACCATTGAAAGTTTGAATTCTTCCAACTTTGTGGTAGGGATTAATGAGTTTTGTTCAAGGAATCTTGGTAAAAATATGTTATGTAACATTGTTTTAAGTTATTAATGTCTAAAAAGACCCCACAAGTTCAGAAAATAACTTAAAATTCCAAGTTTCCTTGCTCCAAAATTCTGCAGAAAGATGAACACGGGGCCGTGCTCAATGAGCACGGGGCCGTGTCCGGACACTGTTTCATTAAATAAATTATTTGTCAGTTTATTTTTCGTAGGATGTCGAGTGAAAACAGCGAAACATCTTCTATGCATTCATCAAACAGCCGAAGAGGAAGGAGGCCCTCCATTGAAAGGGCTTAAAATATACACCTAATATATATAACACTTCACGCACATCAGCTAACATCTGTTATCGTTTCGCGTGAATAGGCACGATGCTTAGACGTGATAGGAATAAGGGGAATTCCTATTAGTTGGAGGGGAACCTTCAAGATGAGTACTTCATCTTCCTTTTCTGGACAAGAGTATCGTCGATCTTGTTTCACAAAAGCCACAGGGACCTCGTCCTGCTGATAAGGTTGTAACCCAAGGTTGCCTCATCCGCCTCGCTGTCACTACCGCAGTCAGGCACCTCCTCATTCGAGAGGGAAGAACAACCATCTTCTATGGAACCAGCTCAGGATCTTGTTTGATAATTACTCCAGCCATGAGCTTCCAATAAACGCGAGATCGATAGTCTCATCGTGCGAGTCGAGAACAACAATAGGATTCGGAGTCGAAGGTATCTCGTTCACGTCAATAATTATTCCGTACACTTATACGCATATATATATATGTATTAATGAATAAATATGTTACTTAGTATAAACAAGCAAATAAATGCATCATGTCACATATAACTCTCGTTTGTCCTTTCGGGGGGGAGGGTCATTTCGTCTTTGGCAAGTCTATCTCACGTAGACTTATGCCTCATTTGGTACTTTAATTGGGGTATTCTCCTCCCTACTAATGTCCTTGCCTTGTCTTTTCTTTGAAAAATGTTTGACTCATGGATCTTGGTGCTTTCGTAAATGCAATGAAAAATCCTTTCTGTAAAAATGTTTTCGTGAGAGAGTTCCTAGTGATTGTAGTCTAGACTCAAGAAGGAATCCTAGTTCACTACAATCGAAGCTCTGATACCAAACTGTCACACCCTGACTTTTGCGGAAGCGTATGATGTGTGACTTGTTCAATATCATTGCATTCAATTATAATAAACAACTATATGATCAAAATGATGTCTTCCATTCATAAAGTTTAAAATATTACAAACACCAGTCATTTAAGTTTCAAACGACACAACCTCTGATTAAGTTACAACCCAACACAAAAGTGAATGACATCTAGACTTGTTATTCATATCCCGAAACAACACCAGCACCCAAGATCCAACTTGTTTCCTGAAATACATGTAATTTTGAAAACATCAACAAAAGTTGAGCGAGTTCATGCGCTTTGTATAAATACTGATAAACTTGTAAACGTTTGAGAGACTCCTTTGAAAACAGGTATGAAAAGCGTCTATGAACAGATCAAATTAATGTTTTGCAAGGACATTAATGTATGTGAAGACATAGGGAGCACTCAATATGAGTAGGCTTATACCCTCGTCGAATTCCCTCGACTGTGTCGAATTCCCTCGACTGTGTCGAATTCCCCTCGACTGTGTCAAATTCACCTTGACTATGTCAAATTCCCTTGACCGTATCAAATCACCTTGACTGTGTCAAATCACCCTTGACCGTTGTCGAATCACCTCGACTGGGACACCAAAGCACTCAAAGTGGTCACATAAGGACCATGAGTGGGGCTCGGCCGTACCCGTTAGATCTAACCTTTGTCCATATTTCTTATGAGAGTTATCGGCATTTCAATTTCAATCTATGCTCACATGATCTAATAGTTCAGTTCATAGCCAAATCATACCATTTAAACATTCGTAACATGTATTCCACCACCGAGAGTTATAAACCCAAAAACAGTTAAGAGAAAAGGGGGACATGAACTCACAACTTTGCGTCATGCTATCTCGTATGCTCAAGGTCCTCCTATGAGTCGTACAACTACATACACATGTGCCATGTTTTATTAGACGCTTAAGTCGTGTAACGACTCTTTGTCTTAGTTGTTCATTATGACTTGTTTTGGAAATCTTGGTGTATTCTGAGTTGCATCATTGATGTATATTATAATATTCCAAAGTATATAATTATTTGTTAAAATAATAAATATTTTAACTTAAATTATATTTAAATTTTGGAATATTACTTAAAATTATATACTTTAACTTGGTATATCATGCAGTTATGTTTATGTGTTCTCCCAATGATGGGTATAGTCATACTTGTGTATATTAGATTTGTGTATTTGCCAAGTATTGGTGGCGTATTTCGGTGTATATTTATACGTACGAGGATACGTATTCTTATTGTGTTTATTAAGTATTCTATACTTAATTTTTGTATTAATTTTTCCCGAATAATATTTCTAATAAAAATATATATTCTCAGAATATATATTTTAAGAAACTTACATAGAAAAATTATTTATAATTTTTCCTTAACAAAAATAATTGTATTTTTGTTTAATCCTCCAAAAATAATATATTTTCAAGTTTAACTTAGAAAATATATATATAAATCCATTTTGCTCCCAAAAATAATGTCTTCTATGTTTAATTAAGAAAATATGTATTTTCTCCCCAAAATAATATATCTTATAATAATTCCAAGAAAATATATATTTTTACTTACAAAAAATAATATATTTTCTCCTTGTCAAAAATATGATGTATTTTGTAATAATTGTAAAAATCATATTTTTGTTCTCTTGGTGTCCAAAATACTAATTACCAAAATATACTTATGGATTAAATTTCCGGAATATTTTTGTGAGTTATATTCCTTGTTCGGTTTCTCCAATAATTTGGGTATAATTTATATATTCATTTCTTGGAATTTTGGTAATATTTTGGATGGTAGTTTCTTGGTATTTTGGTGTGTTATATTATTTCAAGTCCTAAAATAATATAACTAATACACATAATATACAAGTAATCACACACATGGTGACATCTAAATATATATTTCCTAAATACATATTTAGTCACTTTTATTTCCAAAAACCAACCTCCAATAAATATAGATTTTGTAACAAAAATTATAGCAAACTTTATATAAAAATTCATGGTTTAAAATATACTTAGAAATATTTGTTTAAAAATATTTTTCTGAGTGTTTAATTTTTAGAAAAACTTTTCCATAGTTTCCCCTTAAAAATGGAGGTTTCCATGCTTTCAAAGCATATCATTTTCTTTTATAAATCACCAAATCAACACTTACCAATTTGCCAAAATCAAGCATAAATTACTACTTCATGAACTTGAAAATTTATAAAAATTTGTAGTAACTTACTAGTGTGTTTAGTAAGCTTAGTTACCCTTTAAAGTGTGGTTGTTTATTTAAAAACATCATTTTTAAAGAAGTTAGATGTTTACAACTTGTAAATCATTTTCCTAAAAATGTTTCTTCGTGAGTTTTTCTTGTTACATATATATTTCTACACTTGTTTAACCACTAAAAATGTGGTTAATTCCTTTAAAAACCAAGCTTAAGTAAATATTGTATTTTTAACTTGGTTTCTTGAAAAATCATTCTTGAAATCATAGATTTACAAGACTTTATGTTCACTTTGATCATCATTTTACAAGAAAAATAATTTACACTTCAAGTTCATGATTTACACAAGGATGATCTATTGATCTTTAACATAATCATCCTCTCATCTTGCTAGATTATGTCTTTAATCACTATCTAGCAAGATTACATGATGATCTACATCAATAACATGAGCAATCAACAATCAACAAGCATAACAACACTTAACAACTTGATTTCTCATGGTTTTAGTCTTATGTTCAAGTTTCATGTTCAAGATTCATAGTGTTCTTCATGTTTAATCTTTTACATGACCTTTTAACCAACATAATAAGAAGTAAAATGAGATAATGAGAGTCTTACTACTAGCATAAGGCTAGGGAAGAACAAGAAGCAAGATGATGAAGAAAATAGGTGGTTAATAGCTCCTTGTGAAGGTCCTTCCAATTCCGTTGCTTACAACCTTCTTAGATAGGCTTAAGACACCTTAGAATCACCTTAGATTACTTGGAAATGGGCTAGAAAAATATAGTGATGGAAGGGGGTACTTAGCCTTGAGCTAGAGGAGAAGGAGAAGAAAGGAAGTTGGTTGAATGTGTTGAAGTGTATGTTATGTAAGTCTTGTGGTTCTAAATAAACATCCTTCCAACATTTGGTGGCATATGGTATAACATGTTGGTATATTCTCCAACATATCTAATAAAATATAGCTAACAAATCTCATGTGGGACCCATGTCCCCTAACCGGTTATGAGGGGGTAAAGTGTAACATTTCAATTGTTAGTTACATGGTTTAGTTAGGATTTAATGGTATTAGTTAGGTATTTTGTGTATTTAATGTTTATGAGATGTAATATGATGTTCGGTGACCATAACTAGCTTCGTAACACTAAAACAATGCTTCTAGTGAGAATTTGGTATTTCGGGTAGTGTCCGGTTGTTCGTTTCATTAATGTTCGTTAAAGTGCTAAATTATGCAGTTTAGTGTGCTTTAGGTTGTGTTTTATGACAGTTTTGATTCCCGACACTTAGGAAAGTATTCTGGACCATGAAATCACATTTCTGCATTATATTTAGATGTTAAAAGCTGAATTTTTGCTGAATTTAATCATTTTCTGCAGAATTCTGCAGTTTTAGGGTGTTTCTGGCACTTTCTGGTACCTAAGTTATCACTAGGAAAGCAGTTTTGTAATCCCTACTTTCCTACTCGCTATTCTAGTGTAACACTTGTTCCTGGGGATCATTCTGTGTCTTAATATCGTGTCTGTCTGATTACTGAACTCCCCTCAGTACTTTTAGTTTGTCTGATAACTGTGCTAACTTTGTTCTGTGCATTAACAGAACTATATTGTGTTGCATGTAGTAAAGATAAACAATCTTGCAACATGAAATGCCTTTGTATGTATATGACAGAAATCAGAAATTCATTCGTCTAGTTAATTCATTCATGCACAGTCATTAAAGCACAGATTACTGTTTATTATTATACGGAACACATGGAGAAATGCCAGTAGTCACAGAAGAGGATAGTGATCAGATCTTGGGCTCTGATGCCATTACAATAATTTGAAATCAAAAGATATTATTTACAAGTAAGTGGTTTACAATATATAAAAAAACTAGGTTATGTAACCATGTGACACAATGGTGTAACAAATAAAAATATTGTATGGTTCCGTTATAAGTAACTGGATTTACATATTAAGATAAATAATGGGAAAGTTAAATGTATATTAAAATTAAAGAGAAATAAGAAGAAGGTGTATTAAGCATTTACATTTAAAGAGAAATAAACTACTAGTATAGAAAGAAACGATAGTTATAAAAATCCTGATCGTAGATAGAATAATTCAAACTATATTTTAAGTATATTGAATTATTCTTATGTCTTAATAAGAACGTATCCGCTTATCCTAAAGCCATCAATGGTGGTGGTTAGTGGATTAAATGTTTCCACCACCATGGTCGATATCCCAAAGCCATCAACGTTCATTGTCAATAGAGAAGCAAGGGGGTCGACGCCTTCATCTTGCAGATGGAATGGTACTCAGATGAGAAGGTTTTCCATCCAAGATAGTTCGTGGGTGATAATTTCTGTGAAGCAGGGAAGGTTACGATGGTTACGCTATTCGGCGTCGTGTTGACGATTAGTGGGCTTTCATTCATGTCCGACATGGTGCACATACGTATTGAAAGGGATATATGGTTGCGCTAAAAGGAAGAAGCGGATAGTAATCAGATCTTGGGCTCGGGCTCTGATGCCATTACAATAATGGAGGAATTTATTTGAAATCAAAAGATATTATTTATAAGTAAGTGGTTTACAATATAAAAAAACTAGGTTATGTAACCGTGTGACACAATGGTGTAACAAATAAAAATCTTATATGGTTCCGTTATAAGTAACTGAATTTACATATTAAGATAAATAACAAGAAAGTTAAATATATGTTAGAATTAAAGAGAAATAAGAAGAAAGTATATTAAGCATTTACATTAAAAGAGAAATAAACTACAAGTAATAGATAGAAACGATAGTTATAAAAATCCTGATCGTAGATAGAATAATTCAAACTATATTTTAAATATATTGAATTATTCTTATGTCTTAATAAGAATGTATATGCTTATCCCAAAGCCATCAATGGTGGTGGTTAGTGAACTCAATGTTTCCACCACCATGAGCGATATCCCAAAGTGTCACACCCCGATATTTCATATCACCCGGTGAGCCCGGATGGGGTATACGTGACGAGATTTATATCAAATACACAGATAGCATAGCGGAAGTCTTGGATTTAAATTATTACAATAAAAATGTCTGAGTGTTCAAAATATTATACAGACGGATAATGTATGAAAAGATCCACATGCGGATCATAAATTTACAAAATGAAATAACATACTATTAGGCTTCAATGCAAGGAGTTCCAAATTCCTCTTATGCATTACCGGCACTTCCAGCCTATTTCGTAACCTTGCAACCTGTCACTTAGTCTTTTGAAGATATGTCAGTTTACACTAGTAAATACAAATAACCGACACATTTTGAAGATATTTGAAAATTGTTTAAAGTGCAAAAAGGCACATGTATTTTATAAATAACTTGGGGCAGTAATAGTTATCTCGTATACAGTTTTACATGCCTGTCAATACATATGGGGCCCGGTACAGAAACCGATCACATGATTAACCGACACGTCACTTTAACCCATAAAGGGTATCCCCAATATGGGTAGAAAAATATTTTATATTAGCATTAGCATCTGTCAGGTGTATGCCTACACCTCGTGCTTAAGTCGTGGTCATTTGCAATTAAATGAGCCGAAGATATCCAGGACACGATCACATTAACCCCGAATGTTTAAGTTATCAAGAAAAACATATTAAACGGGTTATGAGGATTTTGTAGTCACAATCCGACATATGATCCCATACCCGACCAGCGGTAATAATTTACCGTATCCCAAGCCCGTATAGGGAAAATAGGTTAAGAGTATTTACCTGGCTTAAATAAGTCTTACAATGCAAGATAATATAATAAGCACAGTCGTTATCAATTTAACTAAGCTTGGTTGCAATCTACTGGAATGCCTTAGTCTGGAATAAATGGTATAATTAACCAATTAGAATGTTAACGGGTCCTATTCAAGTCGTAGACTTGGACCGGTTAACTTAAAATAATGAAAACGGTACGATATGCTAGATTAAGCGATGACCGGATATAATGTAGTTTAAACCCTCACAAGTACTAAGACTTGTATAATATGGGTAAACTTATTTACATTCTGGAATTTGAAAGAAAATACAAAGATTTAACCTGTTTCGGTAAACTTGCGTAAACTAGTTATATAAGCTTAACCGTACGCGCATAGAAGGTATCGGGTAATCGGATGAGCTGTAAACAAGTTCAATATGCCAAAGTCTTTTAAATAAGTTACCAAGTCAGTAGGTAACCAAGGTTATATGATTATTATGGTTTAAACCCAAAATATGCACCAGAAGGGCATTTTAGTCATTATGTGACATATTTTAAGAACTTGCATAAAAACTTATGTTATGAACAAGTTCATTCTGCCAAAATACTTTAATTATGTTATAACATCAGTAGATTATAAATTTTGTATGATGGTTATGGTTTAAAACCAAACTATGTACCACAAGGGCATTTTAGTCATAATATAACATAATTTATGAACTTGTAATCAAACTCAGGTTATGAACAGGTTCATTATACCAAAAAATGTTAGCTATAATAACATATCAGTAGCTTATTCATTTTACAAGTTCATCATTGATTAAAATCCAGTTTTGCACAAAAAGGGTATTTTGGTCATAAATACGCATATTATAAGAACTTGTGTAAAAACTCAGAATCTGATTATGATCAAGTAGCATAACCACATAGGGTTATTCTACACTAAAATATGATCATAATGCAAATAATAATCAGTAGCTAAAGTTGTAAATCGGGACAGAATCGAAAGTCAAAGTAGAAGTCAAACTGCTCGACTTTCGGTTGCGAACCGATACATAAGCTGGAAATGACAGGCTGAACATGTTTAGACATGTTCTAATATTAGTTACCAATTGATTTAGTGTCAAAAACATGAGTTAAAACAATTACAACTTCATTTTATAAAGTTTCCGAAAATCTGCCTTTTGACTTTTTAATTAACTTAACTTTGACCCGTCATTTAACCAACTTAACGTGATTTCCAGAAGGTGCCCTTTTAAGGGATTAACACCTACCTTATTATGATCACGTAGCTATGTTCGATTCGAACAATGGCTGGACCATAATGGTCTAAACCGAAAGTCAAAGCAAAAGTCAATTTGCTTTACTTTCACCTATAAAATGAAAAGAGCTGGAAAGGAATACTTACAAGTGATCCTTAGAATGTTTAGAACTCAGGGGGATGCTCCTTTATGACCAGGAACTTCCAGATAGAGAGTAGAGAAGAAATATGCAGAATAAGCAAGTAAGAATGTAAGATTAGCTTGTTATTTATACTTGAAGGAGAGGCATAGGATTAATCCAGGTGTCCAGGGGTGTTAAGAGATGATAGCAGGTGTCCATGGACGTGGCATGAGCTGCAAAATAGCTCACGCTCGTGAGATAAGTGGCACAAGGGCAGAATGCCTTGGCCCCTAAACAAAAACTACCAGCTGCAGTGCTTACGGACCGTATGGCCTTTAGGCTTACAGTCTGCAAGCCTCCTTGGCGCCCCTGGTTTTCAAACCCTTACGGACCGTAAGCTATAAAGCTTTGTGGTCCGTATACGATGCCCAACAACAACATTAAAACATGCTTGCGGTCCGTAAGCATAAAGCTATATGGTCCGCAAAGGGTCACTCAGAAGCCTTAAATTGGCATGTTGACACCTTTAGTCCCTCCACATTTATACTTTCATATTTTGACAAAATTAGTCCCTCTCGTCCAACTTTTTAGTCTATTGCGTTTTAGAATAAGCAGCTTCTTTTGTGTTTTTGATCCATTGCGTTTTAAAAAAGACATTTTTGTGTATTTTTTGTGACAACCTTCAAAATTACAGGTATCCGTACAATTAATTAATATTTAATTTGTGCTTAATGACTGTGCTTGATCTCAACTGATGATTAAACAGCTTTCTGATTTCTATTACATACATACATATGCATCACATTCATACTGTCACTCCATTTATTACACACAGACATTAGTGAGAAACTTGATGCACAAAGCTCAGTTAGCACAGTAAGCGGATAACTCAGACACATGCTGACAATGCCAGCACATAGACAGACACTATATTGAGGCCTAGTATGAGCCAGGGACAAGGTACAACACTAGTATGGAGTGTAGGGAAGTGAGAACCATAAAACTGCGTCACTATGTGATAGTTAAAGTGCTGGGAAGTGCCTAAAACCCTATAATAATGCAAAATTCTGCATCTATTAACAAAATTCAGCATTTAAGTATGCTAGTCACTTGCAAAAATATGGCAAAATGATCCTGTATGTTTTCCTAAGTGTCGGGAATTGAAAGGGTCACTAAAAATTACATAAAAGACACTTTACGATATCACCTAGCACTTTAACGGAACGGTATCAAACCGAACAACCGGACATTACCCGGAACACAAAAATATTATCAAAAACATTATTTTACTTTTTCTGAGCTAGTTATGGTCCCCGAGCACTATAACACCTTGCATATACCCGGTACACGCTAAACACTAGACATAACATTAAACTCCCACTAATTAACTTATTTACCCACAAATTTACATCTTACCCCCCCCCCCCTCATGTGGTAACCGTCCCCATGGGACCCATTACAAGATTTTTATAAATCTTGCAAATTCCCAAGTGATTACCTAGGGAATATGAAGATTATGATTGTACTAGCACCCACCATTAACATTTACACTTAGCACCCCTATCTAATCACTTAGTTATCATTCAACTTTCACTTAACCCCCCCCCCCCTTGTAAGTTATCGGCCCTTATGTGGCCCCCCACCATACGATTCTTAATCACAACCACAAGATGGGAACAAGTCTTCATTTCCCCATGCAATCTAACTTTAGGATTATGTATGATCATGTGTGTACTTGTGTGGACACATTGTCCATTGGGTAATGGAACTTAGGGATTATTTAATCACCTATCATCATCTTCATTAACACAAAAGCATCTTCCTTCCTCCCTCTAAACAAAGCTCGGCCGAACCCCCTTGTCACCACCATTCTTTTTTTGATTTTGAAACAAGTGTTTCAAGACCATCCCAAGGTGTATCAAGGCGAATCACGGAGTGTGGAGCTCACGTATCGTCAAGGACCTCCCTCGTTTGCCTTTAACCACTCATTTTTTTCTTCTTGTTTCTTCCCTAGCTTCAAAGCTAGTGGTAAGCTTCTTTGATCTTCTTATATTTTATATTTATGGTGGTTAATAGTTAGATTATGATGTAACTACAAGAACACTAAAAAGATCATGAACACAAACTTGAACATAAAGCTAATATGATGATGTAATAAGATGAAAACTTGATAAAATGAAGTTGTTTTGTCATGTTGTTGATTACTTGTTGTTTATTTGATGATTACTAGCAATAGGATGTTTAACATTATGGTTGAACTTGTTAAAGTAAGATTAAAAACTTAAGTTAACAAGTTTGGAGGTGATTAGTGATCTACATAAAAGAATCACCTCAATGTTTCAACATAAACTTGGTAACAAAGTGAGGTCTTGAAAAATAAACAAACTAAGTGAGTAGATGGTCGTATGGACCCGAGGTCTACAAATGATTTTTCTAGACACACCAAGTTAAAAGACGGGTCTTTTGAAAAGTCATAATTCTTACACTATTTTTGGAAGAAATAAGTATATGAATACTAGTAAGATATGAAAATGTGGTAAATGGATATTTTTGTAAAATAAGT
Source organism: Helianthus tuberosus (assembly GCA_030545235.1). Lineage (NCBI taxonomy): Eukaryota > Viridiplantae > Streptophyta > Magnoliopsida > Asterales > Asteraceae > Helianthus > Helianthus tuberosus. Next base: position 88,763,770 of record CM060353.1, read on the forward strand.
TCACAAGTTGTGAACATCTAAAAATCCCGAGAACGAGAGTTTTACAAAAATAAACACATTTTGAAGGGTAATTAAACCCACTAAACACCCTACAAAGTTACTAAACGTTTTTTTATGAAAAACCAAGTTTATGTTGTCATGTAAAGTTCATTGTTTTTGCACTTGACTAGTGTAATATTGTTTAGTAACTTGTTGTTGGTTGATTTAAATGATTTCCGAAAAGAAAATGATATGCTAATAAGCATGGGCACCTCCATTTACAAAGGAAACTCTGGCGAAATTTTCTAAAATTCCAACACTTAGAAAATATTTTTCTAAACAAGTGTTACAATATAACTTGTGTTTCGAATATAAACTTCGCCATAATATTTGTTACAAAAATACAAAGTATCGGAGGTTGATTTTTGTAAATAAAAATGGGTAAATATATATTTAGAATATATATTTTATACTAAGACACTTGTGTGAATATTTGCATATTTTGTGAACTAGTTATATTATTTTAGGGTAAAATAATATAACTTAACAAATACCATAGAAATTACAACTCCAAAATAATACCAAAAATATCAAGGAATAGAATATTTAAGTTACACACACTCGGTATCAAGAAACCGAACGTTAAGACATAACTTATAAAATATTCCAGAAAATAATTTTACACATATATTTTTGGTAAGATATTATTTTGGAAACTAAAGAAGTAAAAATATATTATTTTTGGGAAAAATACATATATTTTGGGAATAAGTTATTTTGGACAAATGAGTTAAATATATTTTTCCAAGTGGGACTTAAAATATATTTTTTGAAACTACAATTGTACATGTGTAAATACCCCCATCCTTGGGAAGGAAATGCGCATATAAAATACTCGAGAAGTATGGATACGAAATAGTTGCCTAACTATTATTCCAAAACCTTAAAACAAAACTTAAGTTAAAATAATTATTACTATTTTAACAAGAAATTATAACTTGGAATAATTTTGGGAACACAAGTAACGTAACCCAAACCCGTAAATACAAAAGCAAGGCACGGCCCGTTCGTCTAATAGACAATAATACGTTGTAGGTTGTTGCGTAGCGGACCAAGTTTGAGTTGACGATACGATTAAGGAGACGCACTACTGTGAGTTCATGTCCCCCTTTTCTCTTAACTGTTTTCAGTTTTATACTTCGGGGGTGGAATACATGTTACAATAATTACAGACGCTTTTATACATGGTATGGTTAGCTTAAGGAGGGTTTAGACGCTTAGATCATGTGAAAGGTGGGTACAACACTTAAGGCCATTAATCCTCGTTGTTAGGACCGAGGGACATGAGTGATAGATCTATTTGGGTGTAGCGAGCCCACACCCATGAGGCCGGGGCGGCCCATAGTGGTGACTGTGTCTTACAGCCGGTGGCCCGGTACAAATTTGCTAGGTTTGAGTACTTCCTGCACCGTTTCACACATACCAGTGGCTTTGCAACCCATTGGTGATCTCTTTTTCCTTAATTGCTACATAGCAGGGACTTTCATACATACAGACACATTACAAAGGTTTATACATATTCACTTACACATGAACTCGCTCAACTTTTGTTGATTTTTCAAACTACATGTATTTCAGGAAACTAGCGGATCTGGCGGAGTATGCATATGTCTAGCTGCGTTGAATAAGAGATGTCATCCAGGGTAGTAGGTTTAGGAGGTGTAACCCTTACCTGGACGGGTTACATGTCTTTAAACCACGTCTTATTTAAAGTCTTTTGCTGTGTCTCATGAGGTGGATGTGTGGACACACGAGGTTAGATCGGATAAGAAATGAGGTTTTTAGGGAAAGACTAGGAGTGGCTAGTATATCGGAGAAGATTAAGGAGGGGAGATTGAGATGGTTTGGGCATGTGAAGCGGAGGGAAGTGACGGCTCCAGTTAGAGTAGTGGAAACTCTTATTGTGCAGGGGAGGAGAGGAAGAGGCAGACCCAAACTGACATGGGATGAGCAGATTAGGCATGATTTACTAGAGTTGCATCTTTCTGAGGACATGGTCTACGATAGGACTTCATGGAGGCGTAGGATTAGGGTTAAGGACTTCTAGAGGATATTGTAGTAAGGTCTTAGGTGGATTTTCAGGGACGTAGGTTTTTCTTATTCTTTAAGGGACCTTTCCAGTGTTTGCCATATTGTGTTTATGACCAAATGATGTTGTATGCTATTATACATGATTTACTTTGTGTTTATGCCCAAATGATGTTGTATGCTATGATTCATGATTTACATTATATTGTGCCACTCTGATCACTTTCTTGCTAATGGGCGACTTCTTTTTTCTGTATTCTTTCTATATTCTTTGACTTGTTGTGTTGGTTTGTTGTTCGTTGTTGAGCCGAGGGTCTCTCTGGAAGCAGCCTCTCTATCCCTAGGGATAGAGGCAAGGCCTGTCTACATCCCACCCTCCCCAGACCCTATAAGTAGCTCTGCTATTTGTGGGACTTACTGGGTATGGTTGTTGTTGTTGTTGTTGTTGTTGTTGTTGTTGCTGTGTCTCATGAACATGTCGTAAACAAGTATGGTTTGTAGCTTATTTTAAGTGTCGATATTTTCAAACAGTGATGTTATGGTATTTTTAAACTTAACGAATGGATGAACATCTTGTGTTTTATCATATAGCATTGTTATGATTGTTGCTATGGTATTAAGAAGTCACACCAAATAAACCCACGCTTCCGCAAAAGCCAGGGTGTGACAGCTTGGTATCAGAGCCTCGATCATAGCGAACTAGGATTCCTTCTCGAGTCTAGACTATGATCATCAGGGCTCTCACGAAAATGTTTTCAAACATTTTTACATTGCATACATTATATGTCCAGATGCAGGGAACAAACATTTTTTACAAACCAAACAAAAAGGCACAAATACACATTTCAAAAGGGTATATTTATAATTCAGTCTTAGAGACTGAGGGAGGATTTAGTCTTAGAGACTGGGAGGTTGGTCTTAGAGACCAGGGATTTAGTCTTAGAGACTGGGAGGTTGGTCTTAGAGACCAGGGATTTAGTCTTAGAGACTGGGAGGTTGGTCTTAGAGACCAGGGAGTTAGTCTGATAGACTAGGGAATTTAGTCTGAGAGACTGGGTGGGATAGTCTAGGGAAGACTAGGATGATTACTGCTTACATTGATTGTGACTTACATGCTTATTTGACTACATGTTGATATATGTGCACATGTGTGGTTGTGTTACAGACACCATGCCATCATCTTCTGATACCGAAGTGTCAGACACGCTTGATCCTCTGGTGATTGTCTCGGACGACAAGATTCTATCTGAGAGCGAGGTTTATACGTCGGATACTACGAGCACTGATGAGGATGATTTCCAGCCGTTTGCTCTTCCAGATTTTGGGGATGATATTCCTCTAGCTGATGGTCCATTAGACGGGGATCTACCTCTCATTCAGATCCCTGCTCCTCTCCCACTCGCCGCACTTCCTGTCGAGGATCTGCCAGTTGACGAGTTAGCTGACGACGATGTCGATTTATTCATTGAGGGTCCCCGGAGGGTGACCAGGATGGTGGGGCCCTTATGGATGATGTTGTACCACCTGCTGATGTTCCCGTTGTCGACCCTGTTGTTCCCATAGTGGAGGTTCCTGCTGCTGATGTCGTTGCTTTGCCACCTATTGAGGCCCCTGTCGCAGAGGCCTTATCCGATCCGTTCGGTCCTTACTCGTTCGAGTCTGTAGCATCCACTTCACTATTTTTCCAAGTGGGACTTAAAATATATTTTTTGAAACTACAATTGTACATGTGTAAATACCCCCATCCTTGGGAAGGAAATGCGCATATAAAATACTCGAGAAGTATGGATACGAAATAGTTGCCTAACTATTATTCCAAAACCTAAAAACAAAACTTAAGTTAAAATAATTATTATTATTTTAACAAGAAGTTATAACTTGGAATAATTTTGGGAACACAAGTAACGTAACCCAAACCCGTAAATACAAAAGCAAGGCACGGCCCGTTCGTCTAATAGACAATAATACGTTGTAGGTTGTCGCGTAGCGGACCAAGTTTGAGTTGACGATACGATTCAGGAGACGCACTACTGTGAGTTCATGTCCCCCTTTTCTCTTAACTGTTTTCAGTTTTATACTTCGGGGGTGGAATACATGTTACAATAATTACAGACGCTTTTATACATGGTATGGTTAGCTTAAGGAGGGTTTAGACGCTTAGATCATGTGAAAGGTGGGTACAACACTTAAGGCCATTAATCCTCGTTGTTAGGACCGAGGGACATGAGTGATAGATCTATTTGGGTGTAGCGAGCCCACACCCATGAGGCCGGGGCGGCCCATAGTGGTGACTGTGTCTTACAGCCGGTGGCCCGGTACAAATTTGCTAGGTTTGAGTACTTCCTGCACCGTTTCACACATACCAGTGGCTTTGCAACCCATTGGTGATCTCTTTTTCCTTAATTGCTACATACCAGGGACTTTCATACATACAGACACATTACAAAGGTTTATACATATTCACTTACACATGAACTCGCTCAACTTTTGTTGATTTTTCAAACTACATGTATTTCAGGAAACTAGCGGATCTGGCGGAGTATGCATATGTCTAGCTGCGTTGAATAAGAGATGTCATCCAGGGTAGTAGGTTTAGGAGGTGTAACCCTTACCTGGACGGGTTACATGTCTTTAAACCACGTCTTATTTAAAGTCTTTTGCTGTGTCTCATGAGGTGGATGGTGGACGCACGAGGTTAGATCGGATAAGAAATGAGGTTTTTAGGGAAAGACTAGGAGTGGCTAGTATATCGGAGAAGATTAAGGAGGGGAGATTGAGATGGTTTGGGCATGTGAAGCGGAGGGAAGCGACGGCTCCAGTTAGAGTAGTGGAAACCCTTATTGTGCAGGGGAGGAGAGGAAGAGGCAGACCCAAACTAACATGGGATGAGCAGATTAGGCATGATTTACTAGAGTTGCATCTTTCTGAGGACATGGTCTACGATAGGACTTCATGGAGGCGTAGGATTAGGGTTAAGGACTTCTAGAGGATATTGTAGTAAGGTCTTAGGTGGATTTTCAGGGACGTAGGTTTTTCTTATTCTTTAAGGGACCTTTCCAGTGTTTGCCATATTGTGTTTATGACCAAATGATGTTGTCTGCTATTATACATGATTTACTTTGTGTTTATGCCCAAATGATGTTGTATGCTATGATTCATGATTTACATTATATTGTGCCACTCTGATCACTTTCTTGCTAATGGGCGACTTCTTTTTTCTGTATTCTTTCTATATTCTTTGACTTGTTGTGTTGGTTTGCTGTTCGTTGTTGAGCCGAGGGTCTCTCTGGAAGCAGCCTCTCTATCCCTAGGGATAGAGGCAAGGCCTGTCTACATCCCACCCTCCCCAGATCCTATAAGTAGCTCTGCTATTTGTGGGACTTACTGGGTATGGTTGTTGTTGTTATTGTTGCTGTTGTTGTTGTTGTTGTTGTTGTTGTTGTTGTTGTTGTTGTTGTTGTTGTTGTTGTTGCTGTGTCTCATGAACATGTCGTAAACAAGTATGGTTTGTAACTTATTTTAAGTGTCGATATTTTCAAACAGTGATGTTATGGTATTTTTAAACTTAACGAATGGATGAACATCTTGTGTTTTATCATATAGCATTGTTATGATTGTTGCTATGGTATTAAGAAGTCACACCAAATAAACCCACGCTTCCGCAAAAGCCAGGGTGTGACAGCTTGGTATCAGAGCCTCGATCATAGCGAACAAGGATTCCTTCTCGAGTCTAGACTATGATCATCAGGGCTCTCACGAAAATGTTTTCAAACATTTTTACATTGCATACATTATATGTCCAGATGCAGGGAACAAACATTTTTTACAAACCAAACAAAAAGGCACAAATACACATTTCAAAAGGGTATATTTATAATTCAGTCTTAGAGACTGAGGGAGGATCAGTCTTAGAGACTGAGGGAGGATTTAGTCTTAGAGACTGGGAGGTTGGTCTTAGAGACCAGGGATTTAGTCTTAGAGACTGGGAGGTTGGTCTTAGAGACCAGGGAGTTAGTCTGAGAGACTAGGGAATTTAGTCTGAGAGACTGGGTGGGATAGTCTAGGGAAGACTAGGATGATTACTGCTTACATTGATTGTGACTTACATGCTTATTTGACTACATGTTGATATATGTGCACATGTGTGGTTGTGTTACAGACACCATGCCATCATCTTCTGATACCGAAGTGTCAGACACGCTTGATCCTATGGTGATTGTCTCGGACGACAAGATTCTATCTGAGAGCGAGGTTTATACGTCGGATACTACGAGCACTGATGAGGATGATTTCCAGCCGTTTGCTCTTCCAGATTTTGGGGATGATATTCCTCTAGCTGATGGTCCATTAGACGGGGATCTACCTCTCATTCAGATCCCTGCTCCTCTCCCACTCGCCGCACTTCCTGTCGAGGATCTGCCAGTTGACGAGTTAGCTGACGACGATGTCGATTTATTCATTGAGGGTCCCCGGAGGGTGACCAGGATGGTGGGGCCCTTATGGATGATGTTGTACCACCTGCTGTTGTTCCCGTTGTCGACCTTGTTGTTCCCATAGTGGAGGTTCCTGCTGCTGATGTCGTTGCTTTGCTACCTATTGAGGCCCCTGTCGCAGAGGCCTTATCCGATCCGTTCGGTCCTTACTCGTTCGAGTCTGTAGCATCCACTTCACTTCACGCCCAGGGCGTGCAGCACTACTCATCCGACTCTGATTCGGACATGGCGATGTCTGTTGCGCCTATCATTCCCCATGACGTCGACCCGGATCCTGAGGTCGAGTTTGTACCTGCTGTGCTTGTTCCAGTTGGCCCCGAGCCTGACATGGCTCATGACCCTATTGATGCTCCAGCTGTTGCACTTTTGCTGGATCCTTGTCCAGAGCCAGATCACATTGATATACCAGTCTTGGCACCACCTATTGTTGATGCACCACAGCCTGATCCTGTGCCGGTGTTTGTTGACCGTGCACCTTTTGCCACACATATTGATCCGGGATATGCCGACACCTGTAACAGGTGAATCGAGGATGATGATTATCCTCCTTTTGTTGTACCTGTTACACCCACTGCTGCACTTGTTTTTGCACCGCTTGATGTTCCCCAGTGTCATTCGCACGTATCTGATGTCCACCGCACGGACTTACCCATCACCTTTCTACAGGAGATCCGTCCTCCCCGTCTAGGGGAAGGACCTTCCACACAGCAGCCTGATCGTATGCCCCATTCGATAGCAGCTTTTTCATTTATGCCCTCTTTTACACCTGCCCCACACACTACTTTTCCTGCTTCAGCACCTATGGGCGAGCCATTTTTGTGGTCATCGCCCAATGTTATGCCTCTGTTAGACCCGTATCACCCTTTCCATGTCGGATATTCCACGGAGGACATACTTAGATCCCTACAGTTACAGCAGGATGCTTTGAGTCGTAGAGTTCTAGAGCTGGAGAGAACTCTACGTCCCCCTTGTCACTGTTAGTCTCCTTTTGCTACACCACCAGCTCCTCTTCCACTACCCCTTGATTCTGATATTCATTTCCTCACCCCTGAGCAGCAGATAGCTTACCTGTTGCGCGTCATCCAGGCACTTGAGGAGGACTGGGTGCGTTTGCGCCGTTTGATTTTCTTCCCTCCTCCTCCTCCCCCATCAGCATGAGGATTTTTGGTCTGTTGCAGGTAGTGTTACTTTTGATGAGAAGACAGCGATTGAGCCAGACTATACAGCATTTTGAAGACCGCATTTTGACATCATGACTTTTGATATTTGATTTTTGGTTGTTGTATATGACTAGATAGTTCAGACAGGGGTGATGTGGCCCCTAGTCGCTTTTGATGTACGATACAGTTATAAAACTTGTAAACATTGTATTGTGGTCTTGATTATATGATAAGCTAAATCGCAGTGTTCTCATTATATTCATTGTTGAATTGTTTGTTTTATATTATAGCATGGGATGTTATGTGTTATTGTGTTGATGGATGTTATTACGTATGCATATTATTTACTTATGATGACCTGACCAATATGATCTTCTTTTAGAAGATGCCTCCACGACGAGACACACGCCTGCCTACTACTGAGGTGGAACTCCAGGAGCGGATTGCCTCAGCGATAGCACAGTATGAGGCCTCCCGCGTAGAAACCAGCAGGAATACCTCAAACAACAACAACAACCCACCCAATGGTAATATCCAAGTCCCTTGAGACACATTACGACACATTTGGGTATTTCTTACACATCCGCTAACACCTTCTGTAAATGTTATCGCCTGTATAGGCTACACCTACAAACAATTTCTTGACTGTAAGCCCTTAAATTTCGACGGCACTGGAGGCGCTGTTGCATTTGTCAGATGGGTAGAAAAAACGGATTCTATTTTAAGGATGAGCAAGTGTGCTCCTGAGCAACAAGTTACATACATCTCAGGGCTATTTCTTGATGGTGCTTTATCATGGTGGAATTTGCAAGTACAGACCTTGGGAGAAGCGGCGGCATATGCATTAACATGGACTGAGCTGAAGGAGCTCATGCGGAAGAAGTACTGTTCACGGGCTGAAATACAAAAGTTGGAAACGGAATTTTGGCACCTAAAAATGGACGGCCCGAAAATCGCCGAGTATGTTCAGAGGTTTCATGATTTGTCCCATGTGGTACCTTACATGGTTACGCCTGAATTCAAACGCATGGAGCGTTTCATCTGGGGGTTGGCTCCCCAAATTATGAGCATGGTAACCTCTTCAAAACCAGCAACCATTACTGAAGCCATCGACCTGAGCGTGTCCTTAACTGAAGAAGCCATCAGGCTAAACAAGTTTTCAAATGCTGATCAGAAAAAGAAGAAGGAGACTCATGTGGAGTCATCTGGCGAGAACAAAAGAAAGTTCTCCAACTTTAAAAAGGGCACCAGCAGCACCAGCAGGAAGAAGGAGGTGAACCCACCAGTTGAAGCAAAAACTGGTGTTTAAGTCAAGGGAAAGGGATACATGGGCGATTTGCCCAAATGTGACATATGCCTGTACCATCATTCTGGTCAGTGCAGGTTAAGGAAATGCGAGTCTTGTGGTAAGGAGGGCCATTCGAAGAATACATGCTGGGTTGGTACAGGTGCTGGTCGTGGTAACAATTGTCAAAGGGGTTTTGGTAACAACAATCGCGGTGGTAACGGAAATGGGAACCGCAATGGTGGAAATGGTAATCGGGGGAATGTTGGAAACCAAGCTGGGAACCGGGGAGTAAACAATGCTCAAGGTGGTAATGGTAACGTCCTAGGACCAGGATGTTTCAATTGCGGAGACATCGGGCACTTCAAGCGCGAATGCCCAAAACTCAATCAAGCTCGTGGAAGGGTATTCAACATTGGAGCAAGGGAAGCACGCCAGGACCCAAATGTTGTCACTGGTACGTTCCCTATTAATCAACGTTTTGCATCTGTACTATTTGACACTGGTGCCGACTATAGTTTTGTATCACTAGAATTTAAGAAAATGCTTGGGATAACTGCTAGTAAATTAGACATTTCGTACTCAATTGAACTGGCTAATGGAAAGCTAGTTGAAACAAATGAAGTTATCTGAGGTTGAATGATAGAGCTGGGAGGACACGAGTTTACACTGGATCTACTGCCAGTCGACTTGGGAAGCTTCGACGTGGTAGTAGGGATGGATTGGTTGTCAAGCAAGAAAGCTGAAATTGTATGTCACGAGAAGACCATCCGCATTCCAATGGCAGATGGAGAAACGATTGTGGTTCACGGAGAGAAGCGCGATACGCCTCTGAGGATCATTAGTTGCTTGAAGGCTAGAAAATGTTTGAAGAAGGGATGTGTTGCCTTCTTGGCACACATCGTGGATAAAGAAACAGCTGAGCCGAGGCTAGAAGATATTCCAGTTGTAAAGGAGTATCCTGATGTCTTTCCAGAAGACTTTCCAGGATTGCCACCACAGCGACAAGTCGAGTTTCACATTGACTTGGGTCCAGGTGCCGCACATGTGGCTAAGGCACCCTATAGACTTGCGCCTTCGGAAATGCAGGAGTTGTCGACGCAACTTCAGGAGTTGCTAGACAAGGGATTTATCAGACCAAGCTTCTCGCCTAGGGGAGCTCCAGTTTTGTTTGTTAAGAAGAAATATGGTAGTTTTCGCATGTGTATCGACTACCGGGAGCTGAATAAGCTGACTATCAAGAACAGATATCCTTTGCCAAGAATTGATGACATGTTCGATCAGTTACAAGGTTCAAGTTTTTACTCAAAGATCGACCTTCGATCGGGATATCACCAGTTGAGGATACAAGAGGAAAGTATTCCCAAGACTGCTTTTAGGACTCGCTATGGACATTATGAGTTCCTGGTCATGCCGTTTGGATTGACAAATGCGCCAGCAGTGTTTATGAATCTGATGAACAGAGTCTGCAAGCCGTACCTGGATAAGTTTGTGATTGTGTTTATTGATGACATTTTGATTTATTCAAATATGAAAGAAGAACACGAACAGTACTTAAGAGCTATTCTAGAGCTGCTTAAGAAAGAAAAGTTGTAAGCGAAGTTCTCGAAGTGCGAGTTCTGGTTACGCGAAGTCCAGTTTCTTGGTCATGTGGTTAATGGAAATGGAATTCATGTGGATCCCACAAAGATCGAGGCAATCAAGAACTGGGAGACTCCTAAGACACCAACTGAGATTTGACAGTTTCTAGGTCTGGCTGGTTATTACCGCAGATTCATTGAGGATTTCTCGAAGATCGCTCAACCTTTAACCACTCTCACACAAAAAGACAAGAAGTTTGATTGGGGAGACAAACAGGAAGAAGCATTTCAGCTGTTGAAAAACAAGCTTTGTGACGCACCGATCTTATCTCTACCTGAAGGCACTGACGACTTCGTGGTATATTGCGACGCCTCACGTCAAGGTTTGGGCTGCGTGTTGATGCAGAGACAAAAGGTTATAGCATATGCATCTCGCCAATTGAAATCCACGAGAAAAATTACACCACGCACGATTTGGAATTGGGTGCGGTGGTGTTTGCATTAAAATTCTGCCGACATTACTTATACGGCACGCGATGTACAATCTTCACTGATCACAAGAGCCTGCAGCACATATTTGATCAAAAGGAGCTTAACATGAGACAAAGACGCTGGGTAGAACTATTGAACGATTATGATTGCGAAATCAAGTATCACCCAGGGAAGGCAAATGTGGTCGCCGATGCCCTGAGTCGAAAGGAAAGAAGTAAGCCCATAAGGGTTAGGGCTTTGGAAATGATCATTCAGACGGACCTCTCATTGCGCATTCGTGCCGCACAGAGAGAAGCTCTAAAGGAAAGGAATATTGAGAATGAATATCTCCGTGGGATGGAGAAGCAGTTGGTACCAAACGGGGAAGGAACATTGTGCTTCATGAAACGGATTTGGGTTCCCTTGTTTGGTGGTTTGAGAAATGTTATTTTTGATGAGGCACACAAGTCACGGTACTCGATTCATCCAGGAGCGGATAAGATGTACCAAGATCTTAAGGATTTCTATTGGTGGCCAAGAATGAAAGGCGATGTTGCGGTATACGTTGGTAAATGTTTAACTTGCGCCAAAGTAAAAGCCGAATACCAGAAACCTTCAGGTCTCTTGCAACAACCTGAAATACCAAAATGGAAATGGGAACAGATTTCAATGGACTTCATAATGAAATTGCCAAGGACGCCCAAGGGCCACGATACAATTTGGGTAATAGTAGATCGTCTAACAAAGTCTGCGCACTTTTTGCCAATCAAGGAAAAAGACAACACGAGTAAACTTGCTGAAATATACATGAGGGAGATTGTTGCACGATATGGAGTGCCTCTCTCAATTATCTCTGATAGAGATGGATGCTTCGTGTCAAGGATTTGGCAATCCTTTCAAGAAGCATTTGGTTCTCAGCTAAATCTGAGCACTGCCTTTCATCTGCAGACAGAAGGACAGAGCGAACAAACGATTCAAACATTAGAAGACATGTTGCGAGCTTGCATAATGGATTTAGGTGGGAGTTGGGACACTCACCTACCATTGGTTGAATTTTCATACAACAACAGTTACTATTCAAGCATTCAAGCCGCACCGTTCGAAGCTCTCTATGGACGCAAGTGTCGATCACCCTTATGCTGGGCTGATGTGGGTGATAGACAGCTTGTTGGCCCGGAATTGGTCCAGGAAACGACAGACAAGATTGCACAGATCCGAGAGCGCATCAAAGCGGCTCGTGATCGACAAAAGAGTTATGCGGACCTGAGGAGGAAACCTCTGGAATTTGAGGTTGGTGATATGGTTTTGTTGAAAGTTTCACCCTGGAAGGGTGTGGCACGCTTTGGGAAGCGTGGAAAGTTGAATCCACGATACATTGGCCCATTCAGAATCCTGCAAAGGATTGGGCTTGTAGCTTACAAATTGGAGTTACCTGCTGAACATAATGGCGTTCATGATACATTTCATGTATCTAATTTGAAAAAGAGTCCAACTCAAGAAACAGTTATCATTCCTGCCGACGAAGTTCATATTGACGACACATTCCACTTTACTGAAGAACACGTTGAGGTTATGGATTAGAAGATTAACAAGACACACCGGAGTAGTGTCAAACTCGTCAAAGTTCGATGGAATGCACGACACGGGCCAGAATTCACGTGGGAACGTGAGGATCGCATGAAAGAAAAGTACCCACATTTATTCCCCAAGACCCCTGCATCTAGTAGCAGAACTAAAATTTCGGGACGAAATTTCTATAACAGGGGGAGAATGTGACAACCTTCAAAATTACAGGTATCCGTACAATTAATTAATATTTAATTTGTGCTTAATGACTGTTCATGATCTCAACTGATGATTAAACTGCTTTCTGATTTCTGTTACATACATACATATGCATCACATTCATACTGTCACTCCATTTATTACACACAGACTTTAGTGACAAACTTGATGCACAAAGTACAGTTAGCACAGTGAGCGGATAACTCAGACACATGCTGACAATGCCAGCACATAGACAGACACTATATTGAGGCCTAGTATGAGCCAGGGACAAGGTACTACACTAGTATGGAGTGTAGGGAAGTGAGGACCATAAAACCGCGTCACTAGGTGATAGTTAAAGTGCTGGGAAGTGCCTAAAGCCCTCTAATAATGAAAAATTCTGCAACTATTAACAAAATTCAGCATTTAAGTATGCTAGTCACTTGCAAAAATATGGCAAAATGATCCGGTATGCTTTCCTAAGTGTCGGGAATTGAAAGGGTCACTAAAAGTTACATAAAGGACACTTTACGATATCACCTAGCACTTTAACGGAACGGTATCAAACCGAACAACCGGACATTACCCGGAACACAAAAATATTATCAAAAACATTATTTTACTTTTTCTGAGCTAATTATGGTCCCCGAGCACTATAACACCTTACATATACCCGGTACACGCTAAACACTAGACATAACATTAAACTCCCACTAATTAACTTATTTACCCACAAATTTACATCTTACCCCCCCCCCCCTCATGTGGTAACCGTCCCCATGGGACCAATTACAAGATTTTTATAAATCTTGCAAATTCCCAAGTGATTACCTAGGGAATATGAAGATTATGATTGTACTAGCACTCACCATTAACATTTACACTTAGCACCCCTATCTAATCACTTAGTTATCATTCAACTTTCACTTAACCCCCCCCCCCCTGATTGCAAGTAATCTGCCCTTATGTGGCCCCCCACCATATGATTCTTAATCACAACCACAAGATGGGAACAAGTCTTCATTTCCCGATGCAATCTAACTTTAGGATTATGTATGATCATGTGTGTACTTGTGTGGACACATTGTCCATTGGGTAATGGAACTTAGGGATTATTTAATCACCTATCATCATCTTTATTAACACAAAAGCATCTTCCTTCCTCCCTCTAAACAAAGCTCGGCCGAACCCCCTTCTCACCACCTTTCTTTTTTCGATTTTGATACAAGTGTTTCAAGACCATCCCAAGGTGTATCAAGGCGAATCACGGAGTGTGGAGCTCACGTATCGTCAAGGACCTCCCTCGTTTGCCTTTAACCACTCATTTTTTTCATCTTGTTTCTTCCCTAGCTTCAAAGCTAGTGGTAAGCTTCTTTGATCTTCTTATATTTTATATTTATGGTGGTTAATAGTTAGATTATGATGTAACTACAAGAACACTAAAAAGATCATGAACACAAACTTGAACATAAAGCTAATATGATGATGTAATAAGATGAAAACTTGATAAAATGAAGTTGTTTTGTCATGCTGTTGATTACTTGTTGTTTATTTGATGATTAGTAGCAATAGGATGTTTAACATCATGGTTGAACTTGTTAAAGTAAGATTAAAAACTTAAGTTAACAAGTTCGGAGGTGATTAGTGATCTACATAAAAGAATCACCTCAATGTTTCAACATAAACTTGGTAACAAAGTGAGTTCTTGAAAAATAAACAAACTAAGTGAGTAGATGGTAGTATGGACCCGAGGTCTACAAATGATTTTTCTAGACACACCAAGTTAAAAGACGGGTCTTTTGAAAAGTCATAATTCTTACGCTATTTTTGGAAGAAATAAGTATATGAATACTAGTAAGATATGAAAATGAGGTAAATGGATATTTTTGTAAAATAAGTTCACAAGTTGTGAACATCTAAAAATCCCGAGAACGAGAGTTTTACAAAAATAAACACATTTTGAAGGGTAATTAAACCCACTAAACACCCTACAAAGTTACTACGCGTTTTTTTATGAAAAACCAAGTTTATGTTGTCATGTAAAGTGCATTGTTTTTGCACTTGACTAGTGTAATATTGTTTAGCAACTTGTTGTTGGTTGATTTAAATGATTTCCGAAAAGAAAATGATATGCTAATAAGTATGGGCACCTCCATTTACAAAGGAAACTCTGGCGAAATTTTCTAAAATTCCAACACTTAGAAAATATTTTTCTAAACAAGTGTTACAAGTATATTTTATAACTTGTGTTTCGAATATAAACTTCGCCATAATATTTTTTACAAAAATACAAAGTATCGGAGGTTGATTTTTGTAAATAAAAATGGATAAATATATATTTAGAATATATATTTTATACTAAGACACTTGTGTGAATATTTGCATATTTTGTGAACTAGTTATATTATTTTAGGGTAAAATAATATAACTTAACAAATACCATGGAAATTACAACTCCAAAATAATACCAAAAATATCAAGGAATAGAATATTTAAGTTACACACACTCGGTATCAAGAAACCGAACATTAAGACATAACTTATAAAATATTCCAGAAAATACTTTTACACATATATTTTTGGTAAGATATTATTTTGGAAACTAAAGAAGTAAAAATATATTATTTTTGGGAAAAATACATATATTTTGGGAATAAGTTATTTTGGACAAATGAGTTAAATATATTTTTCCAGTTGGGACTTAAAATATATTTTTTGAAACTACAATTGTGCATGTGTAAATACCCCCGTCCTTGGGAAGGAAATGCGCATATAAAATACTCGAGAAGTATGGATACGAAATAGTTGCCTAACTATTATTCCAAAACCTAAAAACAAAACTTAAGTTAAAATAATTATTATTATTTTAACAAGAAGTTATAACTTGGAATAATTTTGGGAACACAAGTAACGTAACCAAAACCCGTAAATACAAAAGTAAGGCACGGCTCGTTCGTCTAATAGACAATAGTACGTTGTAGGTTGTCGCGTAGCGGACCAAGTTTGAGTTGACGATACGATTCAGGAGACGCACTACTGTGAGTTCATGTCCCCCTTTTCTCTTAACTGTTTTCAGTTTTATACTTCGGGGGTGGAATACATGTTACAATAATTACAGACGCTTTTATACATGGTATAGTTAGCTTAAGGAGGGTTTAGACGCTTAGATCATGTGAAAGGTGGGTACAACACTTAAGGCTATTAATCCTCGTTGTTAGAACCAAGGGACATGAGTGATAGATCTATTTGGGTGTAGCGAGCCCACACCCATGAGGCCGGGGCGGCCCATAGTGGTGACTGTGTCTTACAGCCGGAGGCCCGGTACAAATTTGCTAGGTTTGAGTAATTCCTGCACCGTTTCACACATACCAGTGGCTTTGCAACCCATTGGTGATCTCTTTTTCCTTAATTGCTACATACCAGGGACTTTCATACATACAGACACATTACAAAGGTTTATACATACTCACTTACACATGAACTCGCTCAACTTTTGTTGATTTTTCAAACTACATGTATTTCAAGAAACTAGCGGATATGGCGGAGTATGCATATGTCTAGCTGCGTTGAATAAGAGATGTCATCCAGGGTAGTAGGTTTAGGAGGTGTAACCCTTACCTGGACTGGTTACATGTCTTTAAACCACGTCTTATTTAAAGTCTTTTGCTGTGTCTCATGAACATGTCGTAAACAAGTATGGTTTGTAGCTTATTTTAAGTGTCGATATTTTCAAACAATGATGTTATGGTATTTTTAAACTTAACGAATGGATGAACATCTTGTGTTTTATCATATAGCATTGTTATGATTGTTGCTATGGTATTAAGAAGTCACACCAAATAAACTGTGACAACCCTCAAAATTTCATGTATCCGTACGATTTATTTATGTTAATTAAAGTGCTTGATGACTGTGCTGAATTACTTAACTACTTCCTGATTTCTGTGTCATACTTACATATGCCTGTTATCATACTAGTCTTGTGCAGAAAAGTTACTAAATACTCCTGTATGCTTTCCTGAGTGTTGGGAATTAAAAGTGTTACAAAAAGATATATATAGGACACTTTACGGAATAATTAAGCACTTTAACGGAACAATACCAAACCAAACAACCGGACATTACCCGGAACCCTAAAATATTATTAGAAACATTGTTTCACTCTTTCTGATCTAGTTATGGTTCCCGAGCACTTAATCGTATTACATAAAGCATAACACAACAAGCACTCACTAAACCACCTAACTTCTAACCAAATAACTAACTAGAAGTTGAAATCAAACCAATACCCCCCCCCCCTAATGGTGACCGTCCCCTAGGGACCCCACCTCCACAAAATTTGAGCTAAATCTCTAAGTAATCTCTTCTTGGAACTAGCAAGATATTGAGTGGATTGTGTTGGTACTTGAGTAGACATTGGAACCATTGGTTAATAATCATTAGAGAATATAAGTATCATAACCATTATCACCAACATCACTCCACTTTCTTCTTTTCCCGCATAAAAAGAGGCTACGGCCGAACACCAAGCCCACTCACCAACCATTTTCATTTTGCAACCAACTAATCCAAGGGCATTACAAGGTGCAAGGAGCCATTCTAGAAGGTGTGGAACACTCGGATCTTGAAGGACCTCTACCACAAGCCTTTATCCACCCGTTTTTTCTCTAGTGTTTCTTCCCTAGCTTAAAAGCTAGTAGTAAGCTTCTTTAATCCATGTTTACTTCATGATTGTAGTGGTTAAAGATTGTTTTATGGTGAAAACTTATGAACTCTAAAAGACATAAATCTCAAATCTTGAAACAAAAGCTTTACATGGGATGAAATAATGCTAGAATGATATTGTTTGAATGTGTTGTTGATATCTTGATGGTTACTAGTAACATGATGGTTAGTCATCATACGAAGCTTGTTAAGTTATGATTAAAAACATGACTTAACAAGTTAGGGGTGATTATGTGTACATGAAATAACCACCCACTAGTGAAGACATGAACTTGAAAGTAGATGATTTTCTTGAAAAATAATGAACCCAGTGAACTAGTAAACTTGAAAATCCAAGTCTTGATGATGATTTTTCTAAACTAACCAAGTTAAAAAGACGGGTTTCGAAGGATCATAACTTTACTTGCATATACATTATTTTTGGAATTTAAAAGAGTATAAGGATGCAAGTGAAACATGAAATATTGTAAATGGATATTTTTGCAAAATATGATCACAAGTTGTGAACATCTAAAAATCCCGAGAATGAGATTTTAACAAAAGTAAACACACTTTAGAGGGTAACTAAACCCACTAAACACCCCACTAAGTTACTACGCGTTTTTTTTACGAAAAACCAAGTACATGTTATTATGTAAAGTGCATTGTTCTTGCACTTGGTTAGTGTAATGTTGTTTAAGAATTTGTTGTTGATAGATTGAATGAATTTTTAAAAGAAAATGATATGCTAATAAGCATGGACACCTCCATTTACAAAGGAAACTCTGGCGAAATTTTCTAAAATTTCAACACTTAGAAAATATTTTCTAAAACAAGTGTTACAAGTATATTTTTAGCCTTGTTTTCAAAATAAACTTCGCCAAAGGTTTTGTTACAAAATACAAAGTATCGGAGGTTGACTTTTACAAGTAAAATGGATAAATATATATTTAGAATATATATTTTATATTAGAACACTTGTATGGATACTTGTTTATTTTGTGAGATAGTTATATTATTTTAGGGTAAAATAATGTAACTTAACAATATAACTTGACATATTGAATTGTGTGGTATGTGATAAAAGTAATGAGTAAATAAACCGTACGTAGGATACGTGTTATGCATGAGAAACTGATTGTTATCCGTACCTTATTAGGACGTGCTTGATTTCTGATTATTAGAGTAACTAATCTGACCGAGCAAACCAAGGTTAGTTCACACACTTTCTAAGGCATGGGATTCCCGGTGGTTGGGAATGGGTTAAAGAATTAAAACGAAACCTACATATCCTCCTTGGGTAGGATATGTACCACCATCCTCCATGGGTAGGATGCCAATATTAATCCTGCGTATTCTCCTTGGGTAGAATACGTACGTTCGTCCTCCTTGGGTAGGACAACAACCTTAAAACTTACTAGACAAAACTCTATCAATAAGTCCCTCATTTTATATCGACTTAATCGCCGAGGCCAATGGCGAGCGGGTCATTAGTTAATAGCGCTATTAGGTTTAACAAACCTCACACCGTGCCAATCGGACGGGCGTGTACTAATGGACTATGGCAAACTGTCAATGATGATAGACATTGACGTAGGGCACAACTATTGTTCGTCAGTTGTCGATATGGTAACGGTCTAGTGGTTCACATGGGGAAGCCCCCACTACTTATGGGTATGGTTTGGGTAATAAAGAAGGAACTGGTTAATCATACTTTCAACTATGGGCTAACCCCCACGGCAATTAAGCCAACGAAAGACAAACCATGTTTTCGGAAACAACTTAAAACTAAACAACCAACCGTGAACTCACTCAACTTTGTTGTTGACTCGTTATTACATGCCTTACAGGTCGTTAGTGTCACACCCCGACCACGTAAAACAACAAAACGTGGCGGAAACGTCGGGGAGTGTTGTAACATAATCATTGTTTCATAACACATGGAAATTGAAATATTGTTTTATTGATTAAAAGAGTTACAATGTCTTGACAATCAAAGAAACATAACATAAATGACTAGTCTTGCATCTTTTATTGTCACTAAGGCCCAAGTCCGCCTATGTGTATCTTGATAAGTCCTATGCATCATCTCCTGAAAACACATGTGAAAATAGGTACGTCAACATAAAAATGCCTGTGAGATACATAGGTTTTGTGAAAACAGAATTCATGACTTATGTTTGAGAAAATGTTTAGTCATGAACCTTGTAATTTGCTTTGTCTTGTAAATCATTTGAAAAACGATAAGATCAGATGATATGTATAAATAAGGGAATAATGTATGGTTAAATGAATAACCATGTAAAATGAGTTTGTATAAAATAAGTTGTTTCTAAATTAATGTCTTGTGAAAAGTTTGTTATTTGTATAAAATGTTATATGTCCAAATTGAAATGATTCAAATAACGCTACGATATGTAATACCATACAATCACTTATATATAGGAAGTACCAGCGGCGTATCCACCATGTTTGTATCATATTACACACGCCTCGTTACTTAAATCACTTACTCAAACCAAACCAATCAACGTAGAATGTTTATGTTTAAACCAATTGCCAAATGTATTGAATAATATGTCAAAATGTTTATGTCAAGATGTAACTCATGTAATGTATAACCAATGTCAATAATGTTTATGTGTCAAATGTAAATCATGTAATGTGTAACCAATGTCAATAATGTTTATGTGTCAAATGTAAATCATGTAATGTGTAACCCAAAATGATATGTATGGCTAGTGAAATATATCAACTAAACCATATGCACAAAAACAAAGTATTGAAGTAAAACATGGTTTAAATCAAAGCTATGTTTTGTGGAACAAATGCATGCTATACTGATATAAATATCTATGCGGTATTGTGAGGATGCATACATCCAAGCCTTGAGACTGTGGCGATAAACCCTTAAACAAATTAAAGGTTTATCTAAGTTATGTATATCGAATTCGGTCATTCCTTCCAATCGAAACAAACCTAGGATTTCAGGAACGGGAGTTGTCAATTCCTATGGTACCACTACCTACTAACGAACGGCGTGATCGGTGTTAATGAATGTATATTGATCCATCAAAACAAACCAAATATCATATCAAAATGTAAGCATGTGATGAAAACAACTGTACTAAGTATGCAACAAATGGACATACATAGCATGTGAACTGTACTAAGTATGCAACAATAGACATACATAGCATGTGACGTGAAACAACTGTACTAGGTATGCAAAAATAGACATACATAGCATGTGACGTGAAACAACTGTACTAAGTATGCAACAATAGACATACATAGCATGTGACGTGAAACAACTATACTAAGTATGCAACAATAGACATACATAGCATGTGACGTGAAACAACTGTACTAAGTATGCAACAATAGACATACATAGCATGTGACGTGAAACAACTGTACTAAGTATGCAACAATAGACATACATAGCATGTGACGTGAAACAATTGTACTAAGTATGCAACAAATGGACATACATAGCATGTGACGTGAAACAACTGTACTAAGTATGCAACAATAGACATACATAGCATGTGACGTGAAACAACTGTACTAAGTATGCAACAATAGACATACATAGCATGTGACGTGAAAACAGGAAAGCATGAAAGTAACAAGTAGGCACATGTGTTCCACCCCAAAACAGTTTGGAAAACAGTAAAAGAGGGGTCTATGTACTCACTTGAGGTTGCTCAGAAGTCCTAAGATAACCACCAAGCAATGCTAGAGATCACGGAATCAAACGGCACCTAATATAGGTAACTATGTTAATAAACCGGACCTAAATCGGAAGATCGGATAGAATGAGGGATCGTAAACCAAATGAGTATGGGAACTCATGTAGTATGGTTTAACAAAGCCTACATACTAAATGAAACCTAACCTAAGTGCTTACGACCATTACGACCCGTTTAGGTAGCTTATGCTACTTTAACGCGTCGTTCGCCTAACTAGTCCTATGACAAGTATTATATGCCTAAAATGTTTAATTATGTTACATAATCAGTTAAGTGATGAAAGTTTAGGTTACATATGCTTAATTACCAATTACTCATGAAAAGGGTATTCTGGTAATATACCTAAGGCATATAAACTACCTATCATACAACTACTCAAACGATGTGACCATAGGGTATAACCTCGGAAGGTTATTCCCTATATACTATGGTCCTAAAGTATTTGGCCGGATCCTAATGATCGACCAAAATGGGTCGGGTTCGAAGGTATAAGCGATTTATTAGATCGCTTACCCTTACGACCCTAGACAAGCACAAAACTAAAAGTGACGAGCTAAGCATGTTAAAACATGCTTACCTAAGTTTGAAAACAAGTTTGGTATCAAAACAAACAGTTTTGATACCTAAGAGTAGTTTGGTTACAAAATACGCACGAATGCGCATTTTGACCGAAACTACGGCTCGTCACTGAGCCTAGACAACGTGGTAATCAGTAGGCATAGTCACAAGGGACTATAACCATCGTGATTACGCTCACGTTGCGAAGTTCAAACGAACTTCGCATTGACCATAAACTGGTCAATGCAGAAAGTCAAACAAAGTTTGACTTTCGGACTCGGAAAGCAATAAAAGAACGAAGGAACACTTACAAAGGGTCCCCGAATGCTAACCTCGATCCAAGTAGCTCAGGTATGAAACAAAGGTTTCAACTTAGAGCTTCTCAAATCAAGATTCTTGTGGGTTTTGGCAAATGAAGGCAAGGGGTATTTATAGGATTTGTAGAGCCGTTAAGATCGTTCCTCGTTAACCGTGCTTCAATCTCAACCCTCCACCTCAAAACCCTGGTTTTTGAAAACCATTAGAGCCCAAGGTATTGCCCCAAAACCATGTGCAAGGTGGAATGGACCAAATTCAAAGTTTATGCAAGTTTCTGCTGTTCTGGGGACTACTTGCGCACCGTAACACTCATAGTGTTGAGGTGCGCAAGGACCTATTTTGGCAGAATGGCAGATTTGGTCCCTGCTGTGTAATAAGCTCATTTCCGACACGTTCAAGGCCCGTTAACCCCATTTCAAAGCTCTAAAATGAAGTTAAAGTATAGGGAACTTAAAATGTGTTCAAAAATATCTCGGGTGTCGGTTCGTTTGGCCGTACGATTGCGTTGTTCGGTTAATTACGACGGAATGCGCATAAGCGCGAAAAACGATCCAAATGGCGTAACGAATGGATTTTTCTTATGACAAACACTAAAATAAAATATTTTAGTGCTTACATAAATTTTTGGATGTCCGGATGTATTCAGAACGTAAGTTATGCGCGAAAGTGCAAACTTATGCACTTTTTGACGCTTTTAGTCCCTGAATGACCCAAAAGTTTATTTTAGCATACCGAACCCCTCAAAGCCTATTTCTAAGCTATGTAAAGGATATTTATGGTATTTTTAACTTATGGTCATGTTCCGGAATGTCTGTTACAGTTCAAATTGGCATACTTTCGCAGTTTGTCAAGTTTAGTCCCTGTAAGCGAATTAACTAGTTTTTGCCATACCAAAGCCTTTAAAACTTATTTCTAAGTTATGTAAAGGTTATTTAGGGTATGTTAAGTATATGTTGATGTTCCGGAGTATTTGTCGCATTAAACTGATTACGTTTACGCACCAGTTTGCGTATAACTCTCAAGAAAGCGATATAGAGTTTGAAATTGAATAAAAGTCAAAACATGAAAAATGTAAAACACAACCAAACAAACATTGGGATCAAATAACATTCTTTTATTGATGAAAGAACTGTTCACAATGATTACAAGCACAGATGTTACAGTTAGAAGCTTATGAAGCTTGCACGAGGAGGAGGTCGTTGTGGGATACGGACTGTTATGTCCCGTGCTAAACATTTAATCCTTATGAACTTATTAAACTTAAGTAATGGACTTTAAATTTATGAACTATGGAACTTATGTTTTGGGTTTTATCTTTAATGCTTCCGCTGTTTAATATGAACTTGGTTAACTAGCTTTTGGTCACCAATTGTATTGTGGTTGGTTTTATTTACTTAATTACGTTGTTCAATATGATTGGTGGCTCGATTCTGGTCACGTCACGCCTCCAAGCGGTGATACTCCGCAGGGTGGATTTTGGGGCTATGACAGATTGGTATCAGAGCCATTGGTTATAGTGAACTTGGTTTTAAAAAAGGGGAAAACTTTTTGATAAAACCAGACTATAACCTGTATAGCGCTCAACGATCCACAACGACGCTTCGCTCCACGTGCAAGACTCGACACAATAGGTGGTATGATTTATGTTATATTATCGGTTAGATAGTTCACACTGTGCACTAGTTAACATGATAACTGCTATTTGAACCTTGTGTGCTTACTCTCTACTGTCGTCCCACACTTACACACTTTTGCGACACTTTTCTCACTTACGTTGCTTCGTTGTGAAGATCATGAACGGACGCGGATGACGTATCAACCTAACTCAAGCCCAACTGACGACTCTAATCAATGAACGGGTTGCTGAGGCACTCGCAGCTGTCCCTGCAGGAGGTATAACCTGCCATATCAACCCATCTTAGGACGTTTAGATCCTACCATCGCAAACCAACCCTCGTGCTTAACCTTGTCTTTTATTCTCGCGCAACAGGTCAACATGCTCAGCCTCCTGTATGTACGTTCAAAACGTTCGTGGATTGCCGACCTAGTACTTTTAGCGGCACAGAAGTAGCTGTAGGTCTTCTTCACTGGTTCGAGAAGCTTGAGTCTGTTTTCAAGATGTGTGAATGCCCTGAAGATCGTAGGGTGAAATATGCTACTGGAACAATCGAAGGTGCTACGTTAACCTGGTGGAAAGCAGAGGTTCAACTGCTAGGGCTGGCGGTTGCTAATGCCACCCATGGAACGGTTTCAAAGAACTGATCAAAGAAGAGTACTGTAGTCGTGACGACATCCACAAGCTAGAGGTAGAATTTTTCAATCTGAAGATGACGGGGTATGAAATCGAGGCATACACAAAGAGATTGAA
This sequence comes from Helianthus tuberosus, assembly GCA_030545235.1. NCBI lineage: Eukaryota > Viridiplantae > Streptophyta > Magnoliopsida > Asterales > Asteraceae > Helianthus > Helianthus tuberosus. The sequence continues at coordinate 88,788,296 of CM060353.1, forward strand.
CGAATTAGCTATCCTGTGTCCCACTATGGTGGATCCTCCTATCAAGCGTATCGAGCTGTACCTTAAGGGTTTGGTGCCAGAAATTCAAAGCCACATGACCTCAGCTAATCTTGGCACCATTCAGCAAATCATCAAGTTGGCTCATCGTCTCACTGATCAGGCAGTTGAGCAAAACAAGATGCCCAAGCGTATCAGCGCTACCACTACTGATGCTCCCAGTGATAACAAGCGCAAGTGGGACGGAAATTTGGCAAAGGGCTCTACTTCAGTTCAGTCTCAGTCCCAGCAGCGAAAGACAGATGAGTACAGGAGCCCCGGTCAGCAGTCTTCTGGGAATCAAGGTCAGGGTGGGTACAAGGGAAATCACCCTAAGTGCAATCGATGTAATTTGCACCACAGCGGGCAGTGCCACAAGGGTCGTTGCCTGAGGTGTAACAAGTTTGGTCATGAAGCAAAGGATTGCAGGAGCACGCGACCAGCAAATCAGAATTGCCAACAACAACAACAAGCTCCACAGAACCACCAGCAGCAACAGCAGGGCAATAAAGGATGCTTTCAGTGTGGCGCTGAAGGCCACTTTAAGAGGAACTGCCCTCAGCTGAACCAGAATCAGAACAACAACAACCAAGGAAACGGGAACAACAATGGAGGCAACAACCAGGGTAACAATAATGGCAATGGTGCCAGGGGACGTGTTTTCGTGCTGGGTCAGGGTGACGCAAGGAACGATCCCAACGTTGTGATGGGTAAGTTTCTTCTGGATGACTTCTTTGTTACTGTTGTATTCGATTCGGGTGCCGATACTAGTTATGTGTCCTTAAAAGTTAGCCAAATGCTTAAGCGCACTCCAACACTTCTGAACACCAAATACACGGTAGAACTAGCAAACGGTAAAAGTCTTGAAGCCACACACATAGTTAAGGGTTGTAACCTCGTCCTAGCTGGTCAGACCTTCTCTATCGATCTTATTCCTATCGTTCTGGGTAGTTTTGACATTGTTATTGGGATGGATTGGTTATCTCATCAGCAAGCGGAAATTCTTTGCAACGAGAAGATTGTCCACATCCCTTGTTCTGGTGAAGAAGCCCTCGTGATTCATGGCGACAAGAGTGGTGCTGTCATAGGCATTATCTCTTTCCTTAAGGCCCATAAGTGTTTACGAAAGGGCCACACTGCCATTCTAGCTCTCATTACTGACGCATCAATGGAAGAGAAGAGAATTGAAGACATACCTATTGTACGCGATTTTCCTGAGGTATTTCCTGAGGAATTGCCTGGTCTTCCGCTTCATCGACAAGTCGAGTTTCAAATCGAGCTAGCTCCTGGAGCAGCACCAATAGCTCATGCACCTTATCGACTAGCTCCGTCAGAACTTGAAGAACTGTCCATGCAATTACAAGAACTCTTGGAAAAGGGTTTTATACGTCCTAGCTCTTTGCCCTGGGGAGCTCCAGTCTTGTTTGTGAAGAAGAAAGACGGTACTTTCAGAATGTGTATTGACTATCGCGAACTTAACAAGGTAACCGTGAAGAATCGTTATCCTCTTCCACGTATTGACGACTTGTTCGACCAGCTCCAAGGGTCGAGCTTTTACTCTAAAATTGATTTGAGATCGGGATACCATCAGCTGAGAGTCCGAGATGAGGACGTCTCCAAAACAGCATTCAGAACTCGTTACGGCCATTACGAGTTTCTGGTCATGCCTTTCGGGTTGACAAACGCACCTGCGCTCTTCATGGATCTCATGAACCGAGTATGCAAACCTTACCTGGATAAGTTCGTTATTGTTTTCATCGATGACATCCTGATCTATTCTAAGAGTCGGGAGGAACACGAGCAGCATCTACGACTTATGCTGGAACTTCTTCGAGCAGAGCAACTGTATGCTAAATTTTTGAAATGTGACTTCTGGCTTCGCGAAGTCCACTTTCTAGGCCACGTAGTAAACAAGGATGGGATTAATGTTGATCCATCCAAGGTTGATTCGATCAAGAACTGGCCTGCACCCCGTACACCAACAGAAATCCGCCAATTCTTGGGTTTGGCAGGATATTACAGACGGTTTATCAAGGATTTCTCAAAGATTGCGCAACCTCTCACTTCACTGACTCAGAAGGGTGTCACCTATCATTGGGGTGACGCACAGGAATCCGCGTTCCAGCACTTAAAGGATAGACTTTGTAGCGCGCCTATCCTCTCATTGCCTAAGGGCACAAATGATTTTGTGGTTTATTGCGACGCTTCCATCCAAGGACTTGGTTGCGTGTTGATGCAACGTGACAAGTTCATTGCCTACGCATCACGCCAACTTAAAGCTCACGAAAGGAACTACACTACGCACGACTTGGAGCTGGGAGCAGTTGTTTTCGCACTTAAGATATGGAGACATTACCTGTACGGTACCAAGTGCACCATTTACACCGATCATAAGAGTCTCGAGCATATCTTCAAGCAAAAGGAATTGAACATGCAACAACGTCGATGGGTCGAGCTCTTGAATGATTACGAATGCGCGATCAAGTACCATCCGGGCAAAGCCAATGTTGTGGCCGACGCCCTCAGTCGAAAGGATACTACCTAAGCGTGTACGTGCGTTACAACTTACCATTCATTTTAGCCTTCCCGTTCAAATTCGTGATTCTCAGGTCGAAGCATTGAAAGCAGAGAACATCAGGGCTGAGTCCTTATGAGGATCAAGAAAACGGTGAGAACAAAAGGAAGATGGCGTTTACTACGTAACAGGGCGCATCTGGGTTCCACTTTATGGAAGCTTACGTGAGCTTGTGATGGATGAGGCACACAAGTCTCGTTATTCAGTACATCTGGGTTCGGATAAGATGTACCATGATCTCAAGACTACATACTGGTGGCCTAGCATGAAAGCCCACATAGCAACCTACATCAGTAAATGCTTGACTTGTGCTAGGGTCAAGGTCGAATATCAGAAACCATCAGGCCTACTTCAACAACCAGAGATCCCGAAATGGAAATGGGAGCAAATTTCCATGGATTTCGTTACTGGCCTGCCTAGATCTCAACGTGGAAATGATACCATTTGGGTGATCGTGGATCGACTGACCAAGTCTGCACATTTTCTGGCTATCAAGGAAACGGATAAGTTTTCTACTCTAGCAGACATCTACCTAAAGGAAGTAGTGTCAAGGCACGGAGTGCCAACCTCCATCATTTCTGATCGTGACTCACGTTTTACATCTGAATTGTGGCAAGCTATGCACAAATCCTTTGGTTCTCGATTAGACATGAGCACGGCATACCATCCACAGACGGATGGGCAATCTGAATGCACCATCCAAACCCTTGAAGACATGCTTAGGGCATGCGTAATCGACTTTGGTAATGACTGGGAAAAACACCTCCCGTTAGTGGAGTTTTCGTATAACAACAGTTACCACACCAGCATCCAGGTCGCTCCGTTCGAGGCATTGTATGGACGGAAGTGCCGATCACCTCTTTGTTGGGCAGAGGTTGGCGACAGTCAAATCACTGGCCCAGAACTTGTAGTGGATACAACTGAAAGGATTGCTCAGATACGACAACGAATGGTGGCAGCTCGTGACCGTCAGAAAAGCTATGCTGATAAGTGAAGAAAACCACTCGAGTTCCAGGTTGGGGATCGAGTGCTACTTAAAGTCTAACCTTGGAAAGGTGTAGTTCGTTTTGGCAAACGAGGCAAACTCAATCCGCGTTATGTCGGACCGTTCGAAATCATTGAGAGAATTGGCAAAGTCGCTTACAAGTTGAATCTACCTGAAGAACTCAGTGGAGTTCACAACGTATTCCACGGGTCAAATCTGAAGAAGTGTCTGTCAGACGAGACCCTCATAGTTCCTCTCAAGGAACTCACTATCGACGACCAGCTGCGATTCGTCGAGCAACCAGTAGAGATTACTGATCGAGATGTTAAGATTCTCAAGCGTACAAGAATACCTCTTGTTCGAGTTCGTTGGGATTCCCGTCGTGGCCCAGAGTATACCTGGGAACGAGAAGACCAAATGAAACTCAAGTATCCCCAGTTGTTTAAGAAAAGTGCAACCACTACTGAGGCTGAAGCTACTGCAGAATTTCGGGACGAATTTCCAAATCAACGAGGGGATGATGTGACACCCCAGGAAAACCACGCAACTTAACTAGCTTCCTTAGTAACCACGTGCTAAATTTTGGGACGGAATTCTCTTAACAGGGGGAGAATGTGACAACACTCAAAATTTCATGTATCCGTACGATTTATTTATGTTGATTAAAGTGCTTGATGACTGTGCTGAATTACTTAACTGCTTCCTGATTTCTATGTCATACTTACATATGCTTGTTAACATACTAGTCTTGTGCAGAAAAGTTACTAAATAGTCCTGTATGCTTTCCTGAGTGTTGGGAATTAAAAGTGTTACAAAAAGATATATATAGGACACTTTACGGAATAATTAAGCACTTTAACGGAACAATACCAAACCGAACAACCGGACATTACCCGAAATACTAAAATATTATCAGAAACATTGTTTCACTCTTTCTGAGCTAGTTATGGTTCCCGAGCACTTAATCATATTACATAAAGCATAACACAACAAGCACTCACTAAACCACCTAACTTCTAACCAAATAACTAACTAGAAGTTGAAATCAAACCAATACCCCCCCCCCCTAATGGTGACCGTCCCCTAGGGACCCCACCTCCACAAAATTTGAGCTAAATCTCTAAGTAATCTCTTCTTGGAACTAGCAAGATATTGAGTGGATTGTGTTGGTACTTGAGTAGACATTGGAACCATTGGTTAATAATCATTAGAGAATATAAGTATCATAACCATTATCACCAACATCACTCCACTTTCTTCTTTTCCCCCATAAAAAAGGCTACGGCCGAACACCAAGCCCACCCACCAACCATTTTCATTTTGCAACCAACTAATCCAAGGGCATTACAAGGTGCAAGGAGCCATTCTAGAAGGTGTGGAACACTCGGATCTTGAAGGACCTCTACCACAAGCCTTTATCCACCCGTTTTTCTCTAGTGTTTCTTCCCTAGCTTAAAAGCTAGTAGTAAGCTTCTTTAATCCATGTTTACTTCATCATTGTAGTGGTTAAAGATTGTTTTATGGTGAAAACTTATGAACTCTAAAAGACATAAATCTCAAATCTTGAAACATAAGCTTTACATGAGATGAAATAATGCTAGAATGATATTGTTTGAATGTGTTGGTGATATCTTGATGGTTACTAGTAACATGATGGTTAGTCATCATACGAAGCTTGTTAAGTTATGATTAAAAACATGACTTAACAAGTTAGGGGTGATTATGTGTACATGAAATAACCACCCACTAGTGAAGACATGAACTTGAAAGTAGATGATTTTCTTGAAAAATAATGAACCCAGTGAACTAGTAAACTTGAAAATCCAAGTCTTGATGATGATTTTTCTAAACTAACCAAGTTAAAAAGACGGGTTTCGAAGGATCATAATTTTACTTGCATATACATTATTTTTGGAATTTAAAAGAGTATAAGGATGCAAGTGAAACATGAAATATTGTAAATGGATATTTTTGCAAAATATGATCACAAGTTGTGAACATCTAAAAATCCCGAGAATGAGATTTTTAACAAAAGTAAACACACTTTAGAGGGTAACTAAACCCACTAAATACCCCACTAAGTTACTACGCGTTTTTTTACGAAAAACCAAGTTCATGTTATTATGTAAAGTGCATTGTCCTTGCACTTGGTTAGTGTAATGTTGTTTAAGAATTTGTTGTTGATAGATTGAATGAATTTTTAAAAGAAAATGATATGCTAATAAGCATGGACACCTCCATTTACAAAGGAAACTCTGGCGAAATTTTCTAAAATTTCAACACTTAGAAAATATTTTCTAAAACAAGGGTTACAAGTATATTTTTAGCCTTGTTTTCAAAATAAACTTCGCCAAAGGTTTTGTTACAAAATACAAAGTATCGGAGGTTGACTTTTACAAGTAAAATGGATAAATATATATTTAGAATATATATTTTATATTAGAACACTTGTATGGATACTTGTTTATTTTGTGAGATAGTTATATTATTTTATGGGTAAAATAATGTAACTTAACAATATAACTTGACATATTGAATTGTGTGGTATGTGATAAAAGTAATGAGTAAATAAACCGTACGTAGGATACGTGTTATGCATGAGAAACTGATTGTTATCCGTACCTTATTAGGACGTGCTTGATTTCTGATTATTAGAGTAACTAATCTAACCGAGCAAAACAAGGTGAGTTCACACACTTTCTAAGGCATGGGATTCCCGGTGGTTGGGAATAGGTTAAAGAATTAAAACGAAACCTACATATCCTCCTTGGGTAGGATATGTACCGCCATCCTCCATGGGTAGGATGCCAATATTAATCCTGCGTATTCTCCTTGGGTAGAATACGTACGTTCGTCCTCCTTGGGTAGGACAACAACCTTAAAACTTACTAGACAAAACTCTATCAATAAGTCCCTCATTTTATATCGACTTAATCGCCGAGGCCAATGGCGAGTGGGTCATTAGTTAATAGCGCTATTAGGTTTAACAAACCTCACACCGTGCCAGTCGGACGGGCGTGTACTAATGGACTATGGCAAACTGTCAATGATGATAGACATTGACGTAGGGCACAACTATTGTTCGTCAGTTGTCGATATGGTAACGGTCTAGTGGTTCACATGGGGAAGCCCCCACTACTTATGATATGGTTTGAGTAATAAAGAAGGATCTGGTTAATCGTACTTTCAACTATGGGGTAACCCCTACGGCAATTAAGCCAACGAAAGACAAACCATGTTTTCGGAAACAACTTAAAACTAAACAACCAACCGTGAACTCACTCAACTTTGTTGTTGACTCGTTGTTACATGTCTTACAGGTCGTTAGAAGCTTATGGAGCTTGCACGAGGAGGAGGTCGTTGTGGGATACGGACTGTTATGTCCCGTGCTAAACATTTAATCCTTATGAACTTATTAAACTTAAGTAATGGACTTTAAATTTATGAACTATGGAACTTATGTTTTGGGTTTTATCTTTAATGCTTCCGCTGTTTAATCTGAACTTGGTTAACTAGCTTTTGGTCACCAATTGTATTGTGGTTGGTTTTATTTACTTAATTACGTCGTTCAATATGATTGGTGGCTCGATTCTGGTCACGTCACGCCTCCAAGCGGTGATACTCCGCAGGGTGGATTTTGGGGGTGTGACATAAACCCACGCTTCCGCAAAAGCCAGGGTGTGACATTTTTATCCATTGCGTTTTAGAAAGAACAATTTCTTTTGTATTTTTAATCCATTGCGTTTTATAAATAACATTTTCTTTTGTGTTTTTGATTCATTGCGTTTTAGAAAGAACACTTTTTTTGTGTTTTTTGTCCACTGTGTTTTAGAAAAAAAAAACATTTTTTTGTGTTTTTTGTCCATTGTGTTTTAGAAATAACACTTTTTTGTGTTTTTACTCCATTGTGTTTTAGAAAAAAAATCATTTTTGTGTTTTCAAATTGGGTGCTCCTCTTGGTGACCATTTTATCAGAGTCAAAGAGGCCGTTATTGGAGAAGGTATGAATGCTGTTCTAAAATGATTTTTTTGAGTCTGAATGTTAGAGGTATTGGGGGTCCGTTAAAAGAAAGTTGGATTAAGGGGTTGAAGATTAGACATAAAATTGACTTTATGGCATTACAAGAGTCGCTGTAGGAGGATGTCAGTGGGTTTAGGTTCGAAAACTTTTGGGGAAACAAAAACTTTGGGATGGATTTCGTTGGTTCGGAAGGTAGATCGGGTGGTCTTATTTGTTTGTGGGATTTGGGGAGTTTCGATTTGGTCTGCTCGATTAAGAAAAGGAGTGTGTTGGCTGTTAGGGGTAAATTAAAAGGTAGCGGTGAAACATTGAATTTTTTGAATGTGTATGCCCCACAGAGCACGTTGGCGAAGTTAGCCCTTTGGAATGAAATTCTGGTCATTATGGGAGGTTGGGACAGTTTATGGGTAGTGGCATGGGATTTTAACGCGGTCAGGAGCGAATCGGAAAGAAAAAACTCTGGATTTAAAGCTACTTGTGCTAATAATTCGAGAAAGATTTTTTGGAGATAATGAATTCCTTCTTCACTAATGGGGAATTCAGTGTGGGGAGCGGCTCCTCGTTTATTACGTTAATCCCTAAGTTGAAAGACCCGGTGGAACTCAAGAACTATAGGCCGATTAATCTTATTGGAACTATTAGTAAGGTGGTGTCTAAGGTCCTTGCGAATAGACTCAAAAAGGTGATAGGATCGGTTATTTCAGTCTCTCAGTCTGCTTTCTTAGAGGGAAATTTCATTTTGGATGGTCCCCTTGTGATTAATGAAATTTATAGATGGGGTAAAAGGTTAAATAAAAAAGGATTTTTCCTCAAGATAGATTTCGAGAAAGCTTACGGCAACGTGACCTGGAATTTCCTTCTTGACACGTTGTCTAAAAAGGGATTCCCTGATCGGTGGTGTAAGTGGATCAAAGGTATTCTAAAGTCGGCTCGCTCGTCGGTGCTGGTTAACGGGTCTCCAACATTCGAATTCCAATGTTTCAAAGGATTGAGGCAAGGTGATCCGATTTCTCTGTTCCTCTTCATTTTGGTGATGGATGTTCTTTCAGGTTTGCTTGATAAAGCTAAAGAAGAAGGTATTATTAAGGGTATAAAGCTACCGAACGATGGGCCTGATATTTCCCACCTCTTCTACGCGGACGATGCTATCATCCTTGGAGAGTGGTCTGTAGAGAATGTTTCTAATGTGATGCGTATTCTCTGAATTTTCCATTTGTGTTCAGGTCTTAAGATTAATTTGGACAAGTCGAACCTTTTTGGGATGGGGGTGAGTGCGGAGGATCTTGGGGATTTGGCGTCGGGTATTGGGTGCAAACCGGGGTCATTTCCGTTTTGTTACCTTGGGATTAAGGTCGGTGCCAACATGAATCGGGTGGTTAATTGGAGGCAGGTGTATGACATTTTTTACGCTCGTCCGTCGAAGTGGAAGGCGTCTCTTCTCTCTATAGGGGGTAGAGTTGTGTTAATCAAATCGGTGCTTGAAAGCCTACCGAACTACTATTTCTCATTGTTTAAAGCTCCTTGTAAAGTTATAGCAGATTTGGAGGCCAAGATCAAAAGGTTTCTTTGGGGAGGGGATGAAGCTAACAAAAAAACTCATTGGGTGGCGTGGAAAACGGTGTCGTGTCCTAAGAACCAAGGAGGATTGGGATTGAATAGTCTTAGAAACATTAACGTGTCTTTGCTTTCGAAATGGGGGTGGAGATTTAAAGTGGAGAAGAATAAACTTTGGGTGAAGGTGGTGGAAGCCATTCATAAATCTAAGAGCAGCTGGAATTTTATTCCTTATAGAACTTCGATAGGAGGGGTGTGGTGCAATATAGCTAAGACTCTTTCTAAGACCTCGGTGGAGGGTTTGCCGTTAAGGTCCTTTTTCAGAAGTAAAGTTGGAAACGGAGAGAATACTGCTTTCTGGTTGGACCCGTGGATGAGTAAGGAACCCCTTAAGTGTAAATACCCAGAATTATTTAAGCTGGAGAAGGAAAAATGTTGTTTGGTGGTGGATTGAATCAAGCCGAGGGAGGTGGGAGACGGTGCTGTTTCGGCATTCAGTTGGAATTGGAGCAGAAACATTTCGTTACGGGTGGAAGTCAATGAATTGGCTGATCTTTGCGGTAGGCTCTTGCACATCTCGCTCGACGATAATCTGGACAAATGGGAGTGGATCGGCGCTGAAGACAAAGTTTTCAGTGTTCGGTCAGTCAAAAATCTTCTCATCAATTGCGGTGATCAGGAAGTTGCTCGGCAGAATTTGGTGGAGGAATGTAGGTGGATTCCGAACAAGATTAATATCTTTATGTGGATAGCCAATCTTAACAGGATCGCTACGGTGGAAGCCTTGAGAGAAAGACACATTGAGGTGCAGAACGACGTGTGCGGGTGGGTTTTGTAATGAAGGTGTGGATTCGGTCTCTCATATCTTCTCGTCTTGCTATGTGGCGTCAGTTGTTTGGTATAATATTAGTAGATGGTGCAATGTGCAAAACCTTTTCTTTTTCGATTTTAGCGACATCTCAAAGATTCATGATTTTGTGGGTTTATGCGGTACTAAAAAGGAGGCTTTCATGGGCATCGTGAGGATTGTTGTTTGGTGCATGTGGAAAGCCAGAAACAAAGTTAGATTCGATAATAAGGTGGCTAGAATCGGGGAGATCGTCAACGAAGTTAAAGTGCTAGGCTTTTTATGGTTTAAGAATATGAGCAAATGTAAAAATATTAGGTGGGAAGACTGGTATAAATTTGTTATTATGTAGGATCGTTTTGTGTAGCCGTATGGGCCCCTCGGTTTGAGGTGTGCCGTTTCGTTCTAATGAAGTTCACGTTTCAAAAAAAATTGCCTTTTTGTTTTTCTCAATTCTATCTATTAAATCCAACCCCTTTCATTACTTAATTGATGGTATCCATATAAACTTCTAGATATCCTGGCCTTCATTTATTTTATACAAAATATATTTTGGGACTGGCCCCGCAAATACTCTTCCTTCCTCCGTCGCTCGAGAACTAGGTGGTCGATTTGTAGGTGAACTGGTGGTTGCCGGATTCTGCCGTAATTCTAGCCAACAAGGTTTTTAATTAATTACCTACTTGTTTCTTTATCATTATTGTTATTATTCTTGAAACCAGATTGCACAAAGTGGTCGATTTTGTGCTGTTTGAATTCCATTTTGTAATTGATTGTGCAATACAAGAATTACTAATCTCATAGTTTCGTATTATCTCTATCTTATGTGTATTAATTAATTAGTGTTTGTGTTGGTTCTGTTCAATAAAATGCTCCAATGAGAGTTTTAAGTTGCTAAAGAATGTTCTCCAAGTTGGTCAATGTTTTTTGGCTCTGAAGTTGCAGTGCATTTTGTGTATGTGACTGTGCCAAATAGAGAATCTGTACATGTTACTATTAAACTCTAACTAGATCTGTGTTTCATCACTTCTCTTTGGAAACAATATATATTTAGGTATTCCAAAATCCAAATTACCAACACAGATTAGTTCTAATCAGGAACAAAACAGAAACGTGATTGGCACACTGCCTACTCCTAAACAGAAAATCCAATTTCCGTCCATACGCGTCTATAAGTTGATTGGCGCGCTGTACCATACGCCTACATCATAGCGATCGGAACGTTTGGAATTGCTCTTTGGAGACCGGAATCGCGATTTAGGGGCGTTTTGATTCGTTAGCGTATTCGTTTTGGTACTGTGCGTACCAGTACGAAATTCGTGGTTTGTGCAGCCAGGGCCGGCTAACCCGTGCCGTCGCACGAGGCCCAAATTTTCAAAGGGCCCGAAAGGTTTTATAAGCTTTTATATGTATTTATTAAATTATATATTTAGTATATGTATCCATTTGTTATGTAAAACAATGTTGTTGGTGGAGTGGAAAAAACCATTTTAAGATAATGTCAAGATCTCAAGTTCAAGTGTTGGCCCCACAACTAAGTTTTTATTTTTTTTTTAATTCATTTCCCCTTAACCAGAATTTTGGGCCCAATTCTTTTTGTTGCCCGAGGCCCAATTTTTTGTGAGTTTTCGGGGACGGCTCTGAGTGCAGCGATTTTGGTAACTTTGGGTCTGAAACTGTATAAAGTGATATTTGTATTTTGATTAATGTATTTGATGTAACGCTTTTATTGGTTGATTGATTCTTTGAGTTCCCTAGTTATCTATATCTTTGACTCCTTGCTTGTAAGGGTACACATAGAATGCAAAGGAAAAACAAACGGCACCCGTATGTTTTGGATAGATTTTTGAACCAGTGAATTTGTAAAACGTGCTTCGTTTTTTACTTTGTAGTTTGTACGACGTATAAAACATTCATTTTTTTTTTGGCAAAAAGAGATGTGGGAAATGGAAGACTTGTATTTGGTTTTTATTCATGAAAAATGCTAAATAAGGACGTGTATTTTAAACATGAAATAGCTTTAAAATGCGTATTTTATCGCATAATTTGTGGCTTACTGGTAACTAAATTTTGATTCATGACTATGTTAGTGTTTGATTTGACCAGTTGTGTTCAAAACCGACTGACTATTGTTTAATTATTTTCAGGTTTCTGAATTCTGCTCTGCAGCAGCTTTCAATCACAACTATTCCCTAAACTGAGGTAACATTCAACTACTCTCTAGCTGTGGTAATTTTACCTATTTGTATAATAACTAGATTTTAAACATCAACAAGAGTACTATGTTTACATGTGACACCAAGTTAATTAGGCTATCATATTTCTAGATATATTGATGGTAAGATGATCTATATTGCATATGTTTCTAACTAAACTTACAAGGTCAAACCTCTTGTCTACCACATGGTTTAAAAAAACGGTTGAGGCGTGCGCCTCAAGGTGAAACGGCCAAAACATGATTCTGAGGCGCGCCTCAGGGGGTTTATACTGTATGTGCGCCTCAGAGGGGCTGAGGTGCTAAAAAGGCTGCGCCTCAGGTGCACCTCAGGGGTTTTTGATATTTGTTTTTGAGTTTTTGTGAATTTCAAGCAATTTATGTCTTTTTTATGTGTGTTTTTGATTATTTTGATGAATTTAGTTAGTATTACTATTTTTATAAGATATATAATATTTATATTTATTTTTTAACTCCGCCTCAGGCTTACGCCTCGGTTCGCCTCGAGGCTTATGCCTCGTGAGGCGAAGGGAAAACGCCTCGAAACTTGTTTCCGTTTTTTTAAACCTTGGTCCACCGTGGTGGTCAATGGTGAGTTCTTTTGTAAAGGTACATATGGTTTTGACTTTTGAGTTGAACACGAATGATGATAATAACACAAATAATACGATAATTTGTTTAAAACAGATTGATGATCACACCTCTAATTATTATAACATTATGTTGTTAATGTTATTGTCATCTATACCACTTGATAACTGATATGAACTACGTCACACAAAACAGATGGATAGAAGTCTGGCTGATGAGCTCTACTCGGAGATTTTAAAACCAAAAGCAGAATCGGATCAACCATCAGCTCATCATATTACGCAACCCCACTCAGTAGGTATAAGATCCAGGTTCATTGTGTGCTAATTAGTAGGTAGTATGCATTAGGTGTAGTTGTATGATTGTCAGCAAACAATATAACTTAATCAAAAACATATAATTACTGTTTAATATCAGATGATGAGGATGAAGAGTGGTACGGAGATGGATCATCATGGAATGATGCAGAAGCGACGCTTGATCTGTCCTCTGACCTAGACAGAGAATGGCAAAGAAGAAAAAACCAATTCCATGCGGTATGCATACACACAAATGCACGCACTCTCTCTCTCATACACAGTTACACACACACGCATACTCAAATATATGTATGAACGCTATACTGGTGGTGTATCACATTTTATGTAAATGTTAAATAATTCAACAGATTGGATATCGTGACGGCCTTATAGCAGGAAAAGAAGCTTCGGCACAACAAGGTTTCAACATTGGCTTTAAGGAATCTGTACTCGTTGGATTTAACTTTGGTCTTGTTAGAGGTGTCACCGGGTACATTTCTTTTTCTTTGTGCTCCCCACATGGGGAGTGGTAAACTCTCCATCTAGCCAATCATCTCATGCCATGTCAACTCCCATTTTCACTCCTCATATTACACTCAAACACTAGGGGTGCTCCACCAAAACAATTTTTTCTTAAAAAAAGGATAAATGTGTGATTGGTTGGAATAGAGTGGGCCCCACCATTAAAACCCTCTCTCTCTCCTCTCACTCCACTCGGTGACTACTCACCGATAAATGCATTTCACCACACACCGATGGGGGCCGCCGGCGTTGTGCCCACGCAGTGAACCCCATCCCCGCATCATGTCACTGAACCCTCCACTTCCACCCTAACTAACTTGATGATAAATAATCAGCTTTCTTTTGCTAACATTTATTTTTCACATTGGTGTTACTTTGCAACTCGGTTTAGAGCTCTGGAGTGCCTTCCTAGTGAATTAAGAGAAAAGATAATCGAGTCACCCGAAACGAGAAACAAGTTCCACCAGTTGTATGAATCTGTTAATAAACTATCAACAACAGATGCATTGAAGGCTTTCGGTGATGATCTTTCAAAACGAGAAGTCAAACCGGGTGGTCAAACAGATTGCAGTGTTCTCAATGGTTGCTATAGAGAGCTTCAGTCTCTCATTGTCAAGTGCCCTGCTGTCGAGGTGCAATCATGGGATAAAACAATTGGTCTTTCATCGTCAGACAAAGAACCTTCCCGCGAATGAGGTTTGTTTCACAACCATGATGCAATAGACTGATCGTTTGATGTTACATCTTTTGATGATTATGGTACAGTCCATTTTGTTGTAGACACATGGTCCTTATTAACAGATACTCATGGGTAATATTAACTATAATTGTAATTGTAGTTTGTGAGATTAAATAATTTCTTTTTTGGGATTTTTTTCTAACTTTAGAAAAAGAAACATACTTTTAGAAATTTCTAACTTACTGTCAATGCAAATGTGAGAAGATCTCACATGGTGTCAAACAATTGAAACTTTAGCAAAACGGTCGAGTTGGTCATGTTAAGACAGATAACAGGTCATACCCGGTTTGGGTTGAAATGAACCCTTTTTAAAAGTATCAATATGATCAGTGCCAAAACTGGTGCTTGGACAAACAATATTATTAATCATCAATAGAAAATTGGAAAACCAGCAATAATTCCAATAGCAGACCAACAACAGTTGACCCAATCATCAATATTAGACCAAATGATTTACAAATCCTGAATAGTGAATACCGTAATCCTAAAAATTACCAAACATCAATAGGGGAGGGGTCAGGAAGGTTGGATAGCAGGCTGAGCGTGTTATATTCTTTTTTTTTTTTGAACGGCAATGTGTTATATTCTTAAAGTTAATTTCATGTGCAGGTCAAAATAGGTTTGGTATCTATTAGAATAGTTATTGTATTGACTATTATAAAAAGCAAAAAACTATGCTATTAAAAAATATTCATATATAATATATATTTTACATGGCTTTATGTCAATCAACTCATGTTCATATCAATGGGTTGGAAAAGGAATTTAGAACACATTATTATTCGTCAAACCATGTGCAATTTAGTGTTTTTGGGGCCGACGTAGAAGAAAGAGGGAGGAGAGAGCCCTTGCAAACTGTGACTAGACTGTCTGTGGGAGAAAAAGGCAACTTGTGTAAAGGGGGAGGAGAGAGAAAGATGACGTGGTCCGTGATAGAGGAGCTGGGCAAGCTGACGTGGAGGGATCCATCGAGCAGCTGACGTGGAGGGATCCATCGAGCTCTCGCATTTCAGATGCTCTCATGATTGGTGGGTTTTTTTAAAGAAAACACCAGCATTAGCCTTGCTGTCAATTTTTTTTCAAAGAGTAAACAACTTATTATATAGTCAAAAAAGCTTAAAAGTTGCTACTATTTTAATAGGAATCAAATCTTCAATACAATTCCTTTCTCGATCTTGTTCTTGTATGTATGTGTATTAAAGGTAAAAGACGTAGCTTAATATCATACATACACATAATAACACATAAAAGTTTAGTTGGAAAAAAATGGAATATAATGTCTTCTTGCTCAAAGTTTGATCATAGTGGTGAACTTTCCTATTTATGTATATCATAACAATAGTACTAGTAACTAGCATGCTCTAAGACGCAATTTTGGATATTTCAACTGATTATCCTTCCAATATTGTCACACATCAAAGTTTTTGTTTTCCTGTACCGCTTTGGTGTTGTTGCCAAGCAACCCTTCTTTGTTGCTAGCGAAGTCACTCTTCACCCATTTTAGAAAAACGCCCCATAATGCCCCATTGCTGACTAGACTGCCACATGGCGCAAAACGTCCAAGGGTGGGTGTCTTCCACTACACATCATCATCATCATCATCGTACTCAGTATATCCCACCTATAGCAAAGCTAAGGTAGGGTCTGAGGAGGGTGGGATGTAGACAGCCTTACCTCTACCCCGTAGGAATAGAGAGGCTGCTTCCAATGAGACCCCCGGCTCGATTGTGGTTTTGCATCAAGCCTTGGACATAAGGCACATAACACTCAGCAATTGAGACAAACGCCAATTGGTGCATGTACCCCCTTGTCTTTCGGCTATCAACGCCACCACATGATGCCTGATTAACGATCCCCTCTTTTTAACGTTATTTTCACGAAATTAGTAAAATAACGTTAAAAATTAGTGCACTTTTGCTTTTGCCCCCCCGAGCGCCCACACATATATTACATTATATGAGCAGACCGCAAGCGGGGCTCTGGTCTTACTAATTCAAGCGTAACTGACTGTTTCCAAACAATGAAGACACGCAGAGAACAAGTGTAACATGTATATTGTTCAACCCCGAACGAGTACAAAATTGTTTGATGATAGAAGAAATTTAAGAAAATAAAACAAATAATAATAGTAAAGACTCTTGTAAAATTACACACTTAATTCATAAATATTCAGAGGCAGGGAAGGTGCCTCTGCTACAACACAAGTCACATATAGATGGATACACAACACACTTAATCCAACTATAATTCTCTTACATAAACTCAAATCACACATATATAATCATAACACTTCATCATCTAATTCTCAGCACTGCTTTGCAGACCACAAACTGATGATTAACCATCTCACCCAATATTTCAGCTCGAATGGTAGGTAGTTGGCGTTGTTTCACAATCAATCCAAGCAGTTCTCCGGAATTCACGAATGCTGCACAAATCATAACAAAAGTTTGATTAATTCCACACTTTTCTTGATGTCAAATATCTTTAAATTCACTGAAATTTTTTTAACATACCACTTTTATCAGCTGCAAGCTTGCATGGGTCTTGAATTTGTGAAAGCTTTTGAAGTATGCCTGTTTTGTGGTTCATACCCCGGAATATGGACCTGAGCCCGAACCGGAGCCTGATCGGGCATCACCTTTTCAAAAGCTTCAACAAGTAGTGCGACTTTTTTCTTACGTGCTGGCGCGAGTGTTGTAACCGCTTGCTGTAAAGCAAAGTCCACCATGAATTCCTCCGCGTTCTTTCGTTCGTCGATCGTCTGGTGCCTCAAATCCACTGTTTCTGCATCCGGGTCAGGTGTTTCCGGCAGGAAATTCGGTCCTCGTGGGTTGAATTCCCGTGAATCGTCGCCAGTTTCTTCGCAAGGTTTTTTAACACCGGTGAGATCCCTGAGATTTATGCAGGGGTCCGGCTGCTTGTCAACTGATGCACTCTTTTTACCCGAAGAATCCTTCTTTACATCTGTTTCAGATATTATTTCATCTGATGTGATTTCAGCTTCATATTCATTGCATTCTTGCTCAGGGTTATCCTGTTTTTCAATCAAATCCAATTGCTCGTCCGATGCATGATCTTGAACATCGAACGGAAGTTCTTCATCTGCAGCCATGTGATTCACCTCGCTGCCTTCTTCGTGTTCTCTACTTGCTTCCTGTTCTTCCATGGGCTCGTCTGTCTCCATTTTATCAGCAGCAACAGAAGTTGCAGGGACTTGAACAGAGTGCTCTGTTTTATTTCCATTGATGAACACAGATATGTTGAACTGTATGATGTTGTAAATGATCGTAGTGCGATTCTTGTCGGCTTCATTGTTTGAATTCTCTACAAAATCTGGGACAGTTTTTGACTCCTGAGAAGTTTGTTCTTGCTGATAATTGATATCCTGATCCATTTTATCATTTATACCCGATTCAGAAGTTGTTGATGACACCTCAGATTCATCATAGTTCATATAATCTTGATTAATCTTCAAATGTTGGCACGAACTGTCTGATGCAGAATCACAATCTTCCTCTGACCAGGCTCCCGAGCTCACACTTTCTTCATCGTACAATTCTTGATGATCGTTGTACAGCATCTCGACACCTGTCTTCTCTCTTAACGCGTCGGTACCTGAATCAGAACGATAACCTTCTTCCCATTCGATGTTGGAACACTCCGAATCCTGAGCGCCTTTGTTTTCCTTGTCATCACTGTAAACCTGGTGCACGAGGCTCTCGCATGTGTGGGGCCCGTCCGACTCGGGTCTGATGTACACATCCTTACCTTGCATTTCTACAAGAGGCAGTTCCTTGTCATCACTGTAGATATCATTAAAGATATCGTTGTTTTCCATATCGACTTCTTCAGGAGTTACAATTATAGGCTCTCTAACGGCGGATTTCTTTACAGCACGCTTGGTTTTGATGCACGCATCCTTACCCTTCATATCTGCAAGAAGCGGTACCCTCTGAGCGCTGTAGATATCGATAAAGAAATCTTCGTCTTCCATATCTACTTCTTTTGGAGTTACAATCACAGGCTCTTTAACCGCGGATTTCTTTACAGAAGCCTTATTCTGGCGTGGCGATAAACAGCCAAGCTTAAACCCCTTCTGCGTTTTCAAAGCTCGTCGTCTTGCTGACAAGAAACACTTCAATGGAGGCACAGGCGCATGATGATGACCGTTTAGTGAACAGTAAGTATACGGGCATACTTTCATAGCAGAAGTCCCGTCTAACTCCGTCGCTCCATCGTTTAGTTGTAGATAATCCGGGAACTTTGAATCTTTCAACGTCGAAGAACAAGTTGCGCGTTGAGAATCCACATCTTCACATATGATCACCTTCTTTGAAGATCTTAACGGTTTAAAACTGGAAGTTTTAGTTAAACTCCTCACCTTTAAACTAGATGTTCTTGACCCTTTAATCCCAGAAGATGATTCATTTGTTTTTGAAGTTTTTGAAACTTTTTTTATTGGAGTAGTCTTGGATGATGGTGATTGCTCTTTTCTTGCTTCAAAACTACTAGTGGATTTCATGTAGTTTGGTGAGCGTTTAAAAGGGGATGCATTTGGCGTGTTTGTAGGCGTTTTTTGTAAAGGGATGCGTTGGAGATGCTCTAATTGTTTTTTTGGAGTTGATGGTGGTGTTTTCTTGGTTTTAAACGGCGCCAACGACCGCGATTCATCGGAGCGTTTGATTGATCTTGACTTCTTCATGATCTTCTTGAGCTTGTCATGGGCTTGTGAGGATGATGGAGTTGATGATGATGTTAAGGATGATGGTTTAAGGTTAACCAATTGGGTATCTAATTTATGGAGATGAGGTTTGATACCAGACTTGTTGGCAACCTTTCTTTGAACCATCTTCAAAGGTAAAACACTAGCAGAAGCATCAAGAAAAGTAGGCAGGTTTTAGGGGAAATGTGTGTTGGTGATGGTGTTTTGTTTAGTGTAGAATTTGAATTTAGATTTGAATATGAATATGAATGAGATAATGGGTGATGGTGACTTCCACTTTGGACGGTTTGCTTGAGGGCCCTTACTTTTTTTGGATGATAACAAAGCCTAATTTATTTATTTTTTTTTTTATTTATTTTAATTAAATTATTAGAGTAATGTTAATATATTTATAGTGCTCAAAGGCTAGGATGTGTTTATGGTTATGATGGCGGTAGATAATGATGATCTTATGCTAATTAGATAAGGTTAGTAGATATATGCACTAGGGTGTGACAAGGGTTCTTAAGGAAAAGGTTTGACTCAATATTTTAGGAAGATTAGGTATAAATTAGTTGTACTTTGGCTAAAAACAATACAAATTAATTAATTTGGTTTGGTTTGGTTTGGGTTGGGTTGGATAGAACTTTTGGTATTAGATATAACCAAGTAGTAGTGGTTATTCTTAATGAAATATATTTGTATCTTAAAACGATGAATGTTCATGTCTCAAAGATGTAACAAACATGAAATATACAATGATGAATATTATTAGACTACATAAATCTTATAGCCCAAACAGAAAAACTCAGCCTAAAAGACTAGTTTGATAAGTGAGATGGCTCATTTGGACTATAAATCCCACATTTGTTGCCTTTACAACATATATATGGGACACGTCTCACACATTGCAATAGTTTCTTTATTTAACAATAAACAGTCGCTATAGCATATGAAAGCGTAAAACTATTATTTCATTCTAAGTTACCATAACGTTGGTTAAGGTTAGAATCACACTTGTTACAAAATACAGACATGCAGTTTTATATACTTAAACCTTCAAGTTGTAATCAAGACAAAACTAAAGGGCTTTTTATGTAAATAACTTTTTTAATTAATAATGGAGGGAGAATATGACAAAATTAAATTATAGTTTTATAAAAGGGATTTGTACACAAAAATTGCGCGATTATTAGCCATCATAAAACCCAACTTTATTCATCATACAATATTTAAATACCACGGGATGCACATAAGATACCCTTGGGATGATTGATAGCAAAAGGTAGTTGTAGTGGTTCTGTTATAATATTTAAATAAATAAATAAATACACTTTATGTTTCTTAATAAGTCTTATATCATCATAAATTAATATTAAATTACAAATTTAACAGTTTTATAATACTTTTCTTATTATAAAGAAATCTATACTATATAATAAAAGAAACCAATAACACGTGTCATTTATTGAAGGCGTCTACATTTGTAATTTCCTGTTTTTTCATACTTGTCTTATATCAATTAATTAAATAATAAATAATCAATTAATATTAAATCTTATCTTACTTTGAATGTCAGATAGAATTATTCGGTTTTTTCTAATAATATATTATCTTCAAATTTAAGTTATATATATTCTATTTTTTCTAATAAGATATTACCTTCAAATTTAAGTTATAAGTTAAAAATATTTTTAAATAATAGCACAAAACAATAATCTTAAACTTAAAAAAACAATAATACGCTCATATAAAAAATTTAAAGTATAAACAAAATATACAAAATAACTTATTAGACATTAGATCAAACTTAAAAAAAACACTAATTAGGAAGAGAAGCTAATAATATAATTTTGTTTTTGATTTTTCAATTCGGGTTCTAATCAATTCGAATTAAACTTAACCAAGTTTGTGATTTGATTCGAATTAAACCGAACTAAATTTATGATTTTTTAAACGAATCCAATAGCATATTATTTACTATACAAAATTAAATTTATTTAACCCGTGTAATACATGGTGTTTTTAAAGATATAACTTTTTTTATTATTTAGTATATATTCGCCCCGCTTGCGGTATGCGCATATAATGTATATGTGTGGACGCTCGAAGGGCAAAAGTGGAATTGCACTAATTTTAACGTTATTTTACTAAGTTCGTGAAAATAACGTTAAAAGCGGTGGACGGTTAATAATGCATCATCATCATGTGGTGGCGTTGATAACAGAAAGATAAAAGGGAACATGCACTAATCGGTCGTTGTCCCGATTGCTGAGTGTTATGTGCCTTATGTCCAAAGCTTGATGCAAAACTACTATCGAGTCGGGGGTCTCACTGAAAGCAACCTCTACATCTTACTCTCCTCAGACCCTACTTTAGCTTTGCTATTGGTGGGATTTACTCAGTATGATGATGATGATGATTTAGTACATATAGTTAGATTTATTCAACCCGTATAATACACGAGGTTTATAAAGATATAACTTTTTTATTATTTAGTTTATAAAATTACATTCATCCAACCCGTGTAATATACAAGGTTACAAAATTACATTTATTTAACCCGTGTAATACACAGTGTTTTTAAAGATATAACTTTTTTTATTATTTAGTATATATATAATTAGATTTATTCAACCCGTACAATACACGGGTTTTTATTATTTGTAATATAAAATTACATTTATATAAAATTACATTTGTTCAACTCGTGTAATAAACGAGATTTTTAAAGAATAATTGTTTTAGTTTAGTATATAAAATTACATTTATTCAACCCGTGTAATACACGGGGTTCTAACCTAGTATATTATAAGTAAAATCTTTTGGTGATGCAAGACTAGTTTATAACGGTGTACACAACTAAAAGACGACATAACAAAAGTTTTATCTACCGACAAATATTTCTTCGCCAATGGAACAAACAAAATTCCAAGAAAAACAAATTATTTAAACATTAGATATGTGGCAATTAGGACCAATTGGTTGATGTGGGCATAAATATACGAGTTTCTCGTGATCAATTTAAATTAGTGAATCACTATAGATCTTACTCATATTAGTTGATTGTTTATCTTGATTAATTTAATGCCACACGACCAAGATAAATAGCCATTATCGTCTATAAGACTACATTGTTTCTTTAATTTTATTTTTAGCATGGATGCCTTCATGTTATTTTAGTCATATACTCATATTAACGTCATATTATTACTATAATTTATTTTTTACCATCATTATTTAAAAAAAAAAGAAAAAAAAACCTCTTATCCCTACCTAAAATTAAAATCATAGCGACATATTAAAATATGATAATCATAATCCCGTATCCCATTACCACATCCATGAGTTAATCATTAGTTTAGTTTCTAAGAGTAATGGTTACTCACTTTTAAGTTACATCAAATTACTCATAAATTACTTCGTGTTTGAGTTTGAATCAAGACCTCCTACTAAAAAACAATAGTTTTTGCCAAATAAGCTGGCTCACATTAATAGTTAATCACTAGCTAACTCCTCCGAAAGAAATCTAACAATCCTTTCCACAAATCTTAAATTTCCGATCAAACTACTCACAAATCACAAATGTAGTGTAGAGAATTAATACACTCCTATAATTGGATTTAGCGGTGCAAAAACTTCCATGTGATTTAAAGGATAATTTTGTAAAACATTCTAGTAAAATATACTTGCATCTTGATAACACACATAAAATGATAAAACGGTATAACATCACAATCATTCAAACGAGATGTAGCGTTTGAAGTTCAGTATTCTCTCAAGTATTTTGGATGTGTGTTGTTGTCTTGATGATTTGCAGACCTTGTTATAATATCAATTTCTAAACTGCAATTTTAAAAAATCAAGGTTCAAACAACCATTGTTTTCCAAGTTCAATTTAACAAGAGTTGATGTTACAAAAAACAACATTTTTTTCTCATTCAAGGTCTGTAGTTGATGTGGTTGTTGTCTTGTTGATTTTAATATAAGTGTTGTCGCCAAGTTTGTATTTTTCTTGCAGTTGACAGTTGTTTGTTTGATAACTTCTGCTCACAACGGTTGAGATCGCTGCTATTCTGCTGATGTTAGTTGGCTGCTGGCTTGCTCTATTGTTCTTGATCGAAACTGTTGTGCTACTGATCTGATTGAGCTGTTGGTGCTACTAATCTGATCCTAATGTAAAAAGGAAGAAATTTATTAGACCCTTTTGAGATAAACATAACCCAAAATTCGTTGTGATAGTATATGGAAGCTGCACATGATTCAAGATTTGAGATTCAAATATCCAGAAATATTGTCTCATGATTATTGTACATAACAACTTTGTTGTTTTAAACATTTTTGTACATTTTTCCCAAAAATCTAAATAATCTAGTCTAACTTTTGTGCTAGACGTTGTTATCATTGCTAATATTCTATAGCTTTCAATCTTTTACAATTAATGTGAATCCAATTAAATCATGTTCCTAACTTCTTGACCTTTTTGATTTTCAACTAAGATAACTTCAGTTGTGTATACACTCTTATATTTACATTTTAGAGTACCGATTATCGCCCGATAAAGTATATGCTATGATCCTAGGGTTATAAATTTCAAGATTTTAGTTTTCAGGTGTTGTGGAAGTGATATGGTGAACAACGGTGGTTATGATGATAGTGGTGGCGGGGATGATGGATTGATGATGATGGTGGTGGTAGGTGGTGGTGGATAAATATAATAATAATGAAACCACGAGGGTGCATACTGTAATAGAAAAATGGTATAATAGTCATTTTTATCACTTTTTGGACGTCAAACTAACCATTGACTAAGGACAAGATGCAAAGTGTGATGGAATGTCCACCACAGGGTTTCATTAGGCAAAAAATGGAAGATAGGGAGGCATATGGCAATATGGACCAAACTACAAGGTGACAAATTGCATTTTACTTTTTTAAAAATAAAATTAAAATAATTTACTGTTTAGGGATAATCTATACTATATAATAAAAGAAACCAATAACTGACACGTGTCATTCATTGAAGGCGTCTACATTTGTAATTTCCTGTCTTTTTATACTTATCTTATATCAATTAATTAAATAATAAATAATCAAATAATATTAAATCTTATCTTACTTTGAATGTCGGATAGAATCATTCTATTTTTTCTAATAATATATTATCTTCAAATTTAAGTTATAAATATTCTATTTTTTCTGATAATATATTATCTTCAAATTTAAGTTATAAATTAAAGATATTTTTTAAATAATGCTTTCTTTCCCTTCGTATTTTATATTTCTTATTTATTCATAATATTGAATTGATTCTAACAACAAACATTTAAGATGTTGCACATATTATATTTTTTTTTATAAACATTGAACATCATATCAAGAAAATCTATATCTATATCTATATTTATCTATACTATATAATAAAAGAAACCAATAAGTGACACGTGTCATTCATTGAATGCGATATTTTTTAAATAAGAGCACAAAACAATAATCTTAAACTTAAAAAAAACAATAATACGTTCATATAAAAAATTTAAAGTACAAACAAAATATACAAAATAACTTATTAGACATTAGATCAAACTTTAAAAAAACACTAATTAGGAAGAGAAGCTAATAATATAATTCTGTTTTTGATTTTTCAAATTCGGGTTCTAATCAATTCGAATTAAACTTAACCAAGTTTGTGATTTGATTCGAATTAAACCGGACCAAATTTATGATTTTTTAAACGAATCCAATAGCATATTATTTACTATACAAAATTACATTTATTTAACCCGTGTAATACCTGGTGTTTTTAAATAACTTTTTTTATTATTTAGTATATATTCGCCCCGCTTGCGGTATGCGAATATAATGTATATGTGTGGACGCTCGGAGGGAAAAAGTGAAATTGCACTAATTTTAACGTTATTTTACTAAGTTCGTGAAAATACCGTTAAAAGCGACGGACGGTTAATAATGCATCATCATGTGGTGGCGTTGATTACAGGAAGACAAAAGGGAACATGCACTAATCGGTCTTTGTCTCGATTGCTGAGTGTTATGTGCCTTATGTCCAAGGCTTGATGCAAAACTACTATTGAGCCAGGGGTCTCACTGAAAGTAGCCTCTACATCTTACCCTCCTCAGACCCTACCTTACCTTTGCTATTGGTGAGATTTACTGAATATGATGATGATGATGATGATTTAGTACATATAATTAGATTTATTCAACCCGTATAATACACGAATTTTATAAAGATATAACTTTTTTTATTATTTAGTTTATAAAATTACATTTATCCAACCCGTGTAATATACAAGGTTACAAAATTACATTTATTTAACCAGTGTAATACACAGTGTTTTTAAATATATAACTTTTTTTATTATTTAGTATATATAATTAGATTTATTCAACCCGTACAATACACGGGTTTTTATTATTTGGTATATAAAATTACATTTATTCAGTATAATATATGGGGTTCTTAGAGATATAATTTTAATATATAAAACTAAATTTGTTCAACCAGTGTAATAAACGAGGTTTTTAAAGAATAGTTGTTTTAATTTAGTATATAAAATTATATTTATTCAACCCGTGTAATACACGGGGTTCTAACCTAGTTAAATTTAATCGAATGTATTCCAATTCGAGTTTCAAATATGAATGGAATCAAATCAAATAAATCAAATCTAGATTTCAAGTAAAAAGATAAATATTTGAAAAGTTTGATATGAATAATATGAAAATTCATTATTTGATATGTTGAACACCCTAGAAAGTAGAAACTAGCATACAATGAAAAAAGTAACACAAGAGGTAAAATCTCCCTTTTACCTAAAACTTTTAGTAACTTTCAATTAATTATCAAACTGCTATCCATTTATTCTTAATCGTTGATCTAGTTTTACTTCCTATATTTTTTTTCGGATTAATTTCATTTTGTATTTGATCATATATATAAAGGGCTTTGAGTAAATTGCACGTTTTACCCTTTATGTTAATACCCTTTTTTTAGGTTGTTTCATTTGGTGCTAAAATTGACGAGTTTTGTACTTAATATTTCAAAAGCCTACACGTTATGTCCTTTAACCCTAACCTAGTTAGATTTTCTTGTTAAATATGGTCATGTGGACCCTTATAAGGGTATTGTTGTCTTTTCACATCCTAATATATAAACAAAATTCTTTTTATGGAAAATATGAAAAATCCATTCACCGTTTCCCCCCCCCCCCCCCCCACACACACACACACTATCATTTCTCTCTTTAAAAACACAGACACCCTATCTCTCTCTCTCTAAAAACCCACCATCAACACAACCATCCACCACCTCCACAACTATCCACCACTCCCCCTCTCTCTCTCTCTCTCTCTCTCTCTCTCTCTACCACCATCTACTAACCTCAAGCACCACCTTCTACTATCAGCCACAATCCCCATCATCCACCACTGCCCCAACCCGCCACCACCGCCAAAACCTGCCACCAGTGAAAGAACAAGAGATGAACCCGTCTTAGATCTCATCAGTGAAATAACAACAGATGAACTGCCCACAATCAACACCGTCACAACCTGACACCACTCATCTTAGATCTCACCAGCAAACTCTAAGGCTCCAATGGAGCAGCACTCCACCACGTCGGCGAACTCTAACCTCACAGACGAAATAACAGGCGTTGGGTTTGGGGATTGGGGATGAAATTAGGATTTTGCAGGCAGTTGAGATGCAGGTGATGAAGGTGTGTTTGTGACGACAAGAGAGAGCGAGAGAGAGTGGTGATGGTGGTTGAGGTGGTGGTGGAAAGTATGATGGATTTTTAGAAAGAGGGGGTGTCTGGGTTTTTAAAGAGAGACATGATAGGGTGGGTAAGAATGGGTGAATTGTTTTATATATTTTCTAAAAAGAGATTTATTTATATACTAAGATGTGAAAAGACAACAATACCCTTATATGAGGTCCACATGACCAGATTTAACAAGAAAATTTAACTAGGTTATGATAAAGGACATACCGTGCAAGATTTTGAAACATTAAGTATAAAACTTGTCACGTCCCCCGGCCCAGTGTTACCCGGTCCAGAAGCAGCGGGACAGAAAACCCGTGGTATTTTAATTAATTTGGCAGCGGAAATGTTTACAGGATCGTTTAAACTTGAAAATGCCCAATTTATTTTATTTCACACATTTGGGACAAACCCCATAATTTACAATAAAGGAAATTTCACAAGGAAATTCCCTGTTTTACAAAACATATTTATTTATTTTATTGAGCCACTTCTTCAAGCTTGTAGTGCTACATGGCACTTTTTCCTGGATCACAGCAGATCATCTGAAACATATTTTAAAAAGATTTTATCAGCGGAGAAATACTGGCGAGTCATTCAATTTGCACAAAAGACACATTGTTATAAATTTACAGCATTAAGGGTTTTTATATTTGCCCCTATCATATAATTATCTGGTTCAGCTGTCACTCGACCGAATCTATGACTGTGGACATATCACTAATTAGGCTCGCCCACCTAAAGTGATAAATCGTTAGTAGTAATGTGCACAAAACCCCCACATACTGCCAGTAATTAAAGATTAGCAAAGACTTAATCACTGCAAAGTATAACTAGAAAACAATTAGGGTTTTGTAAAGCAATTTGATAAAAAGAGAATGACTCACATTGCAAGTTTAGTTGGACAGAACCTTGCCTACTGACTTAGCTTTGTAACCTAGTTAAATAACAATGCACATGAAACTAGGTCAGTAACTTAATACAACTTCTTACGATAACTCATGAGATCAAAACCCTCACGACGAATGACAAAGTATAGCCCGGATTCGGGCAGCACTTAAACATCCATCGGATCGGTTTCAATCGATCAGACATTGTATCGTAGCAGTGATCAAGTTATTACCCTGTTGTCGCAGCAGAGGGTCGAGATTTTATTATTTTTGAAAGAAACGGGTATAACTAAACGTACGTAATGAAATTTTCCGTCGTAATAACACCAACATGCAAGTGCCAAACCCCTGCTATATATACTGAAAAATGGTCCCTGTCGCGTGGCGCGCCAGGTCCTCCTAGTTCCCGCGCGTGGCGCGACGGGTACTCTTTTAGGGTAGGGTAGCCTCGTGTATACATAGCCTAGGTGAGTCAACAGTTCGATGAATTTCGAATTTTACAGCGAACTGTGAAGATAATCGTCAATTAGGGAATACCCCCCTTGAGTTTTAGGGGGCCCTGATCCTAGTTTCGATTGTTCTGAAAAATTTAGGGGTCATGCAATATTACTTAAGGGTCTCAATTAGGGTTTCCTATTGGACATAATAAAATAAGAAACAATAATTTTAATGAGAGTTGTTACATCCTCCCCACCTTATTAAAATCTCGTCCTCGAGATTTACTGGAACAAGTAGGGATATTTTCGCTTCATCTCTGATTCCAGTTCCCAAGTGTACTCATGTCCTCTCTTCGAATCCCACTTGACTTTGACCAGTACTAGCCTTTTGTGCTTGAGAAACTTGACCTTTTTATCTTCTATCTGAAGTGGTCTCTCTACAAATTTTAACTTTTCATTTACCTCTATGTCTTGGAGAGGTACTACCAGGGATTCGTCGAACAAACACTTCTTGAGGTTAGATACATGAAACACGTCATGTACTCCAGCTAGTTCTGCTGGTAATTGTAGGCGATAAGCAACTGGTCCTATTCGCTGGATTACTGGGAATGGTCCTACGTACCTTGGACTTAACTTTCCCTTCTTACCGAACCGAACTACCCCTTTCCAAGGAGAAACTTTTAAGAGTACCTTGTCTCCAACTTGAAATTCTAGCGGCTTGCGTCTATTGTCTGCATAACTCTTCTGATGATCTCGAGCTGTCTTTAGTCTTTCCTTAATTTGATTTATCTTGTCGGTGGTTTCTTGTACGATTTCGGGACCTGATAATTGGCTTTCTCCTATTTCTGCCCAACAAACTGGAGTTCTACACTTTCGTCCATACAGTGTTTCGAACGGGGCAGCTTCGATGCTTGAATGGTAATTATTGTTATAAGAGAATTCAATTAAGAGAAGGTGATTATCCCAATTTCCACCAAAATCTATTACACATGCCCTGAGCATGTCTTCCAGGGTTTGAATCGTCCTTTCACTTTGTTCGTCCGTTTGGGGATGGTATGCAGTACTTAAATTCAATCGTGTCCCCATTGCTTCTTGGAAACTCGTCCAGAAATGTGAAGTGAAACGACTATCTCTATCCGATACAATAGAGAGTGGGACTCCATGTAAGGATACTACCTCGTCTACGTATAACTTGGCTAATCTTTCCATACTGAAAGTTTCCTTCATGGGCAGGAAATGAGCTGATTTGGTTAATCGATCCACAATTACCCAAATTGTGTCGTTACCTTTTCTGGTTTTGGGCAACTTAGTAACAAAATCCATGGTTATTAGTTCCCATTTCCAAACAGGCATTTCTAAGTTGGAGTAACCCTGAAGGTTTCTGGTGTTCTGCCTTAACTTGTGAACAAGTTAGACACTTAGATACATATCTAGCCATGTCCTTTTTCATTCCTATCCACCAGAAGTTATTTCTTAAATCTTGATACATCTTATTATTTCCAGGGTGCATGGTATATCTAGATTTATGGGCTTCCTCTAAAATCTTGTTTCTTAAATTTCCTTGCTTAGGTACCCAAATCCTTCTTTTGTGGAATCTCCAAATTCCATCAGCTCCTTGCTCTAATTCCTTTATTCTTCCTTTCATTCCTTCAGCATCATCCTCAATTGTTGTTACTTGAACCTTCTTCAGTTGTTCCATTAAATCTAACTGTAGATTTATTCTAAGAGCACGAACTCGCTTTTGCTTTTCATGATACTTACGACTTAGAGCATCTGCGACTACAATATTGGATATCACAGTAGTAGTCACTTAGAATTTCCATCCATCTTCTTTGCCTCATATTCAATTCTTTTTGCCCAAATATTTACCTTAAGCTTTTATAATCTGTATAAACGGTAAACTTACTTCCATACAGATAGTGTCTCCAAATCTTAAGGGCAAAAATTATCGACCCTAATTCTAAGTCATGTGTCGTATAGTTTTCCTCGCGCTTTTTCAATTGCCTTGAGGCATATGCAATTACCTTTTTGCGTTGCATTAGCACACATCCTAATCCTAGCTTAGAAGCGTCACAATAAACTTCAAAATCTTCTGTCCCTTCGGGTAAGGCAAGAATTGGGGTGTTTGTTAACCTTTGTTTTAAAATCCTAAAAGCCTCTTCCTGCCTGGGTCCCCATTCAAACTTAACTGATTTACAGGTTAGCTTAGTTAATGGCACAGCTATCTTAGAAAAATCTTTAATGAATCGTCTATAGTATCCAGCTAACCCTAGAAAGCTTCTAACTTCCATAGCTGATTGCGGGACCTTCCATTGGGTGATTGCTTCTATCTTGGAGGAATCTACGTGAATACCTTCGTGATTCACCATGTGACCTAAGAATTGCACCTCCTGTAGCCCAAATTCACACTTTGAGAATTTGGCGTAAAGCTTTTCCTTTCTTAACAGAGTTAAGAGTGCATGTAAATGCTTACAATGCTCGTCCTGACTTTTGGAATAAATAAGTATATCGTCGATGAAGACAATTACGAATTTATCCAAATACGGTTTACAGATCCTATTCATCATATCCATAAATGTTGCCGGAGCATTTGTTAGTCCAAAAGGCATAACTGTAAACTCGTAGTGACCATACCTAGTTCTGAAAGCGGTTTTAGGTATGTCTTCTTCTTGTACCTTCAACTGATGATATCCGGAGCGTAAGTCTATCTTAGAAAAATATCTAGCCCCCTGAAGTTGATCGAAAAGATCATCAATCCTAGGCAATGGGTATCGATTCTTAATTGTAACCTTATTCAATTCCCTATAATCGATACACATTCGCATCGAACCACCTTTCTTCTTTAGAAACAACACGGGTGCTCCCCAAGGGGATGAACTAGGTTGTATGAAACCTTTACTGAGCAATTCATCTAATTGCTTTTTCAGTTCTAACATTTCAGTGGGTACTAACCGGTAGGGTGCTTTAGCTACGGATGTAGTTCCAGGAATTAGATAAATTCTAAATTCTACCTCCCTATCTGGTGGTAATCCTGGTAGTTCTTCTGGAAACACATCCGAGTATTCTGATACTACAGGAATTTCCTTAAGTTCCTTACCCTTAGTGTTAATGATTACCGAAATCATATACACTATTCCTTGCTTTCGTTCATAACTAGCAACTTTCATTACAGAAATGAACTTCATTGATTTACGTGGCTTATCTCCTGTAACCATGATTATTTCTCCTGATGGTGTAAGAATTTCTATGGAATTCTTATCACAAAGGATTCGAGCATGGTTGTCTACTAACCAATCCATTCCTAATACGACATCAAATCCAGCTAATTTCATAGGTAACAGGATTGCAGAAAATTTATGACCTGAAAGTTCTATATTTCCTTTTTGCAAAACCGTATCTATGTTAACAGAATTTCCGTCTGCTGTTTCTACTGTATAAATCTGCCTAAGTTTGGTTAAGGGTAGATTAAGAGCTTGACAGAACGAAGTATTTACAAAACTTTGGTTTGCACCAGAGTCAAATAATACTTTCGCATAAACGTTGTGTACCAGAAACGTACCAGCTATTACGTCGGGAATCAGTTCGGCTTCCTGCGTGGTCAATTGGTAGGCTCTTGCGTTCTTCTTATTAGCTCCTTCAACAGGTTTGGCCTTATTATCCGCTGGTTTGACCAATTTAGGGCATTCTGGTCTGAAATTCCCAGCTTCTCCACAGTTGTAGCAGATCTTTGATTTCTTTTTGCATTCCTCTTCCCGATGGCCCGGAATTTTGCAGAAATTACAATTTTCTCTACATTTTCCAAAATGTTTCTTTTTGCAATTCCCGTAAAATGGCGGGGTGGAAGAGGACCCAGTTCCCTTCCTCTTGAAGTTAATATTATTACCCACACGAAATCCTTGGGTAATCTTTTGGGCTAACTCCTTTTTCCTGTTTTCTTCCCGCGTACGTACCAGCCCGTCGGTCAAAGTATTGGCTAACTCCACCGCATCGTCAATTGTGCGAGGTCTCGTGTCACACCCCCAAAATCCACCCTGCGGAGTATCACCGCTTGCAGGCGTGACATGACCAGGATCGAGCCACCAATCATATTGAACAACGCAATTAAGTAAATAAAACCAAACGCAATACGATTGGTGACCAAAAGGAAGTAAACCGACTTTAGGTTAACAACGGAAGCATATTACGTAAAGCTAAAACATAAGTTCATAGTTCATAAGTTTAAAGTCCAAAACGCAAGTTTAATAAGTTCATAAGGATTAAAGGTTTAGCACGGGACATAACAATTCATATTCCACAACAACCTTCTCCTCGTGCAAGCTCCAAAAGCATCTAGCGACCTGTAAGGCATGTAACAACGAGTCAACAACAAAGTTGAGTGAGTTCACGTTTGATTGTTTAGTTTTAAGTTGTTTCTGAAAAACGTGGTTTGACTTTCGTTGGCTTATTTGCCGTGGGGGTTACCCCGTAGTTGAAAGTATGTTTAACCGGTTCCTTTTCTTTACCCAAACCATATCCATAATCAGTGGGGGCTTCCCCATGTGAACTACTAGACGGTATGATATCGACTACTAACGAAAGTAAGTTGTGCCCTAAGTCAATGTCTATCATCATTGACCCTTTGCCTTAGCCCATTAGTACACGCCCGTTCGAACGACACGGTGTGAGGTTTGTTAAACCTAATAGCGCTATTAACTAATGACCCGCTCGCCATCGGCCTCGGCGATTAAGTCGATATAAAATGAGGGACTTATGATAGAGTTTTGTCTAGTAAGTTTTAAGGTTGTTGTCCTACTCAAGGAGGACGAACGTACGTAGTTCTCCCCAAAGAGAATACGCAGGATTATTATTGGCATCCTACCCAAGGAGGATGGCCGTACATATCCTACCTAAGTAGGATATGTAGATTCTGTTTTAATTCTTTAACCCGTTCCCAAACCACCGGGAATCCCATGCCTTAGAAAGTGTGTGAACTCACATTTGGTTGCTCGGTTTGACTCTCAAATATAGCTAACAGTCAAGGTCGGTCAATCACGTCCTAATATGATTACCAGTTAGTCATTTAGTGGTTTCAAATAAAGCACAAAGTTCCTACACGTATCTACCACATAACATGTATACACTTTAACAGTTCACGCTCATATAAACATTCCACCTATAGCTACTTAAGAACAAGCATACGATATTGCACAATAATATTTTTATTGATGTATAACATGTTAGATCATTCACAGATAACATACCCGGCATTTAGACACGCAAATTACTATTTATGTCATTTCAACTTAAATATCCAAAACTCGGCTGTTTTCAGGGATTTTAATAAAATAGTTAACTTGTTCCAAAAATTCCCAACTTTTTAAAAAATATCTTAAACGATCCAAATATTATTGTATAAAAATATAGGGGTCCAGTTCATTACCAATATTTTATAAAAATTCATTTTCCGGACTGAACTCAGATTTATCTTTTTCTGACTGCAGTCCACGGAATAATTTATTTAAAATTCATCGAGAGTCCGATTTACAAAACTCTAGTGAGAGAATTACAAATACATCGGTGGTCATCTACAGTACAAATTTCATGATCTAACTCTACACAGAATTCAAGTTATGGCAGAAAACAGAATGCATATTTTCAGCAGCAAAAATGCAGCTCTAGCTGCTGTTACAAAACGACACTTTAAAAATAGTATACGGAGTCCAAAAATTATGATTCTAGTTCCATTAGAACCGTATTTCATAATACATAATTCTAGACTTCAGAAAATACATTTTTCGTTAAATATTGACCTGTTTACAGCCAACTGAAGTTGGCTGTAAAGCTTGGACATAATCTATTTTTCAGCTTTTAGCTTTCTAATTCGTGTTTGATTGTTTCCGTTAACATGTTTAGTGATCACAACAACATCAAACATCAATATTAACAAGCAAATCATCAGGTAATCAACAAGAATCATAACAACACAAGATCAACATGATTTAACCATATATCTTCTCTTTATCCACTCTTTACCCTTTATGTTCAAGACTTAGTTCATGTTCTTTAGTGTTTCTTAATATTTCACCATTCAATCATCTATTAACCACTAAAAATAAGAACAAGATGAAGTTTTTTTTAAGCACTTACTACTAGCACAAGGCTAGGGAAAAAACAAGGCGTAAAAGTGGTGGATAAAAGGAAACTAGAGTGGTTCTTGAACTTCCGAGTGCACCACGCTTGTTTGTTGAACCTCTTGCACCTTTGAGAGTATGGAAAATGGCTTGAACAAAGCTTGATGGTGGTGGTATGGTGGTTGATGGTGGCGGCCGTAAGGTGGGGAAGGAGGAGAGAGAGCTTGGGGGTGTTGAGTGTTTGATGAAAGATGATGGAAGACTAGAGTGTATATTTATAAACCAAGTGTTCTTATTATCCAACATGTATTATGTCACTAATCTTCCAACATTAGTGAATAAAATAATCAAAAGGAACAAGGGTGTGTCCCACCCTTGGGACCGTCGAAATGGGGGGGGGGGGGGGGTATGGGGTTGGGTTGTAAGTATTAGTTGAAATCTAGTTAGGGAAACCAAGTGTTATATTTAGTGTGTTATGAGTGTTATTAATATTTAGTGGGTTAGGGTGTTCGGGGACCCTAACTAGCTCAGAAAAATAAAAACAATGTGTTTGACAATATTTTTGTGTCCCGGGTAGTGTCTGGTTGTTCGGTTTGATACTGTTCCGTTAAAGAGCTTAATTAATCCGTAAAGTGTCCTACATATATATTTTTGTAACGTTTTTAATTTTCAACACTCAGGAAAGCATACCAGACTATTTAATACTTTTCTGTACGCCACTAGTATGTTACAAGCACATGTAAGTATAACATAGAAATCAGAAAGCAGTTAAATGATTCAGCACAGTCATCAAGCACTTTATTTATCATTAATAAATTGTACGGATACATGGAATTATGAGGGTTGTCACATTCTCCCCCTGTTAAGAAAATTTCGTCCCGAAATTTAGCACCTGGTTACTGAGGAAGCTAGTTAAGTTGCGTTGTTTTCCTGATTTTCCTAGGGTGTCACATCTCGCAGTTTTGACGATATCACGAATCTCGTTAATTAAACCCCAAATATAGCGAGAGATAAGTACCGGTTCTGGCGAAGCCAGAGTGGGCACAATTCTGGCATATTCAAAGAACTTCGAAGTATACCCTCGACAGTCAACATCCACCATTCGGTGGCTCAAGAATTTATTGGCCATTTGTTCCTTTTCATATTCGGGGCAGAATTTTCTTTCCACTAGATGCTTAAATTCTTCCCAACTCATGGCATAAGCCATGTCACTTCTTTTGGCTTGTAATACCGTGTTCCACCATTCTAATGCCTCTTCCTTAAAAAGGTGAGAAGCATACATGACCTTATCCTCCTTAGCACGTTTACTTATTTTAATCACTGCCTCGGTTTTCTTCAACCAACGCAGTGCAGCAGTTGCCCCTTCATTGCCTGTAAATTCAACAGGTTTACAGGCAAGAAATTCATTATAAGTGCAACCAGGTGTTGCAACTTTCATTTTCTTAAGTATCGGGGCTTGAATCACGTTGTCATTATTTCCGCCTCCGTTAACACTATTACTGAAATTGTCGTCACGCGTGCGTTTACTGGGGTTGGCTTGGGAAGGTTCAACAGGACTTTTAACAGCAGCGACGATTGCCGAGATAGCATTGGCTATTCCCTGAGCAACGATGTTTTCTATATCTTGCCTATTAAGAAAGTGATCTTCATTGTTTTGCTCAGATTGGTTACTTCATTAACTGGTTCATTAA
This sequence comes from Helianthus tuberosus, assembly GCA_030545235.1. Classification (NCBI taxonomy): domain Eukaryota; kingdom Viridiplantae; phylum Streptophyta; class Magnoliopsida; order Asterales; family Asteraceae; genus Helianthus; species Helianthus tuberosus. The sequence continues at coordinate 88,824,297 of CM060353.1, forward strand.
CAGCGTGTTCCATCTGATAATTAACAATATATATAAGTTATTGGCACAAAATAAATAACAACCAAATGCAATAAAACAATCGCACATAATCACGTCAACACGTATAGCCAAAATTGTCGACTTTGCGACTTCCGTATTTTATATATTTTAGTATGCATCCGTACACACCAGATATATTACAAAAGTTTTATTTTAAGTTATTTTACATGATTATATTTTTATTATTTATTATTATTTTATTATTATTATTAAACACATAACCACACCACCGTCAGCTGACTTTACAAAAACGACGTTCCCTCTCGTCGTATTTCCAGGAGATCTGTTATCCCACTTCCCGGATTTGATTCCCTGCGTCCACCAGTTCCTCACCATAGTGGCGGAGTTCAGCCAAGTTTTATGTGCTCATAGGTGGGTTTGGTGCAGGCTCAGGGTCAAACTGGGGGAAATAGGTGTTAGGGTTATTCAAGAGATTCGGAAATTGCCAGTCAGTTGTCTACCATTCTTCCAGCTCTCATTGTAAAGGTCGAGGGTTGACAATAGGATCTGGGATAGCAGGTTCCAAATTGACTGGAAGTTGTGATTCAGTTGGGTAATTGAAGAGGTTTTCATCGGCAGGTCCGATGAGGTCGCTATTTGCCAGTTTGCGATCCAGCTCCTCCCACGGTGGCATTTCCTAGGCTTGCCCTGAACTCTTCCCGATCTCCTTTCCTTTCCCTTTATCCTTCGGATCCTCGGTCTTTTTAACCTTCTGTGCAGTTGGTTTCTTCCTACGGCCACGTTTCCAGTCCAAAATTCTCCTCCTCTTTTTCCGCTTTGGTTTCTCTTGTGGCTGGGCCTGGAATACTATTAGCTCTTCAGTATCAGCCTGATAGCCAATTGAGGTGTCGGTGCCAGTGGTATCCATATCAGTGCTATGGATGGTGAAGTTTTGGAGTGCCTCTGACAGTTCATTCATGCTGATAACACACATGAAGAAACACTCACAAACTTAAATTAAAATTTTATTTATTACAAATTAAATTTTCACATAATCACAAAATGGCAATCAGAAAAAATTAAGTATTCCTAAATACTTAATTGGCTTAAAATCAGTGGCTCTGATACCACCTTTTTCGGTCACGACCCCCGGCCCAGTGTTACCCGGTCCAGAAGCAGCGGGACAGAAAACCCGTGGTATTTTAATTAATTTGGCAGCGGAAATGTTTACAGGATCGTTTAAACTTGAAAATGCCCAATTTATTTTATTTCACACATTTGGGACAAACCCCATAATTTACAATAAAGGAAATTTCACAAGGAAATTCCCTGTTTTACAAAACATATTTATTTATTTTATTGAGCCACTTCTTCAAGCTTGTAGTGCTACATGTCACTTTTTCCTAGATCACAGCAGATCACCTGAAACATGTTTTAAAAAGATTTTATTAGCGGGGAAATACTGGCGAGTCATTCAATTTGCACAAAAGACACATTGTTATAAATTTACAGCATTAAGGGTTTTTATATTTGCCCATATCATATAATTATCTGGTTCAGCTGTCACTCGATCGAATCTATAACTGTGGACATAACACTAATTAGGCTCGCCCACCTAAAGTGATAAATCGTTAGTAGTAATGTGCACAAAACCCCCACATACTGCCAGTAATTAAAGATTAGCAAGGACTTAATCACTGCAAAGTATAACTAGAAAACAATTAGGGTTTTGTAAAGAAATTTGATAAAAAGAGAATGACTCACATTGCAGGTTTAGTTGGACAGAACCCTGCCTACTGATTTAGCCTTGTAACCTAGTTAAATAACAATGCACACGAAACTAGGTCCGTAACTTAATACAACTTCTTACGATAACTCACGAGATCAAAACCCTCACGACGAATGACAAAGTATAGCCCGGATTCGGGCAGCACTTAAACATCCATCGGATCGGTTTCAATCGATCGGACATTGTATCGTAGCAGTGATCGAGTTATTACCCTGTTGTCGCAGCAGAGGATCGAGACTTGATTGTTTTTGAAAGAAACGGGCATAACTAAACGTACGTAATGAAATTTTCCGTCGTAATAACACCAACATGCAAGTGCCAAACCCCTGCTATATATACTGAAAAATGGTCCCTGTCGCGTGGCGCGCCAGGTCCTCTTGGTTCCCGCGTGTGGCGCGACGGGTACTCTTTTAGGGTAGGGTAGCCTCGTGTATACATAGCCTAGGTGAGTCAACAGTTCGACGAATTTCGAATTTTACAGCGAACTGTGAAGATAATCGTCAATTAGGGAATACCCCCTTGAGTTTTAGGGGACCCTGATCCTAGTTTCGATTGTTCTGAAAAATTTAGGGGTCATGTAATATTACTTGAGGGTCTCAATTTGGGTTTCCTATTGGACATAATAAAATAAGAAATAATAATTTTAATGAGAGTTGTTACAAAACTCATTACTTTTAGCGCCAAAAGACATCGCCTGAAAAAATCTATCTACTATAATAAAAGAAACCAACTTTTGGACACGTGTCATTCATCAAAGGTATCCTCAGATTTATATTTATCTTATACTAGGTTAATGCCCGCGCGATGCGCGGGTTCAACCAAAACCATATTATTTACTTTGAAATATAATATTTTGTAAAAACGCATACATCGGAAGAAACAAACAGAAAACTATTAAATCCCGGAAAAAACTTCCTTGTAGACTACATTTGTTGTTTTACTTGTTACATTCTCATCTTTGTCTAGTATAAGCAACTTCACACTGGCTCTGCTTTTGACTCTAGATAACGCAACATAAAGCTGACCATGTGAAAAAACTGGATATTTCAAATACAATCCAACCCTTGATAGAGATTGTCCTTGACTTTTGTTTATAGTCATTGCGAAACAAACATTTAAGGGGAATTGTCGTCGTTGAAACTTGATAGGAATTCTTTTATCCGACGGTGTCAAACTGATTCGTGGAATAAATGTTCTTGTCCCTATGTTTCCTCCGGATATAATCTCAGCCTCAACCAACCGGTTATTTTTATTCAAATTTAAATTCTATGTAAAAAGACATACATTGGTAAATTTCATGTGTGTTACACGGGCGTCTTACAATAAATTATATGATTTAACAATGGTAACATAAACTTTTAATTGAAAGAAATGTTGTATTTCTTAGGTAACAACTGAAAGAGCATATAGCATAGTTCAAACAAATTTTGTAAATCATTTTATTTCAATAATCTAATTATCATCGTAATAATGTAGTTTTCATTCATATTTAAAACTTATCAACCCAGAATAGCATATAGCATAGTTCAAGCAAATTTTGATCAAGGTCGTGTTTTCATGACCATTTTTCTGACATTATGTTCATATAGATATTTGTATCATTTTTCTTTTTCTATTGGTGTCAGGTGGTGGTTATGTCACTAATATATATTGTAACATTATTAAAAAAATATTATAAAACAGGAAATAGGATACACATGTATCAAACAAAAGGCAGCCAAAACAAATGCTAGATTTTATTTAGTCAATGAATTTTCTAAAAAAATACATGTAGAAAACATTTGCATAGATTTTTCAGATGATTAGAACTTTTGATGGGAAAAATTATGAGGTTTCGAAATAAATAATCAGTTTTATATATGAATGATTGGTTATGTAAACGCCTCTTGTGTCATCGTTCAGGCTCGAGTGGAGAAAAGTATTGATCCACCATGTCATGTGTTTCGTGTGCTAAGGTCAGCGGGTCCCACTGTAAAGTTAAGAAAGCAAAGAATAAGTTCATATTAACAACGATAGCAACATTCAAGAACAAAAAGAGTATAGTTGTGTTTGATGCTTTTTGTCTACCAGGAACACTAAGTATTCTTAAAGAGCCTTACTGATCGTAAGGAAATCTTCAAGCTCAATGGTGAGGCATATAGCTTCTTCAAGGCGGATTTGCACCATACGTCATGAGTTTTTGCAACTTCACTTTCATGTCTTTTTTTTCAGATTCCTCAACGCTGTCATGACCGAAATATTTATCAACCATTTTCATCCTAACAATATGAAGGTAAATCATCAGCTTAGCGTAACATCAAACCCCGTTAGTAAAAAGGCATTTACAAAAGATATAAATCATAAACAATAAAAGTTCACCTCTTTTAAACACTATTATTATCCGGATAGTCAAAGTCAATGTACTTTTCAAGAGAAGTTTCAGTGACAGAAGATCATCGGTTACCAGATTCTTGAGACATTCTTCAAAAACTCGAACTTTCTACATGATAAATTCTTCAATTTCTTGAACTTTCTGCAGGTGAAGTTATCGGTGTACTCATGAAACCAAACACGTTGCTAAATATAATACAAAAAGCAACTTAGATTGCCTTTAATGCACCATCACAACGTTTCATAGGAAGGCATCGGTTCATTAATAATACAAATAGCAACATAAAACCAATCCAAACAAAGTTGCATCAGAATCTAAACGCCACATCACAATCTAAACTAAATACGAACCACTCCCACCGTCTATTATATTTTACGAACCGCTCCCACCGTATATCATATTTTACGAATCGCTCCCACCGTATCCGACTCACCAAATTCTATTGAAGCCCCTCAATCTCCCTTCTTGAATCAACAACCCACCAGTTATGACCTTCGGGGTAAAGAATTATCTTTAACTGGTACCTATGATATAATTTTGGTAAATGTAGCAACTTCAAACAGTTTACATAGAAATGGGTCAATTTGAGTAAAGTTTTATCTTTAATAGGTTGAATAGATAAAACAAAAATATTAGCTAAAAATAAAATGACTCGAAAGTCACCCAAAGTGTATGTTAATCCACAAAACCACAAGAATAGTTTAGTTCATGTAATTAAATTTATTGTTAAAATAATAGAATACTTAGGTCCAAGTAATTACATTACATTACACGCTATGCATTTATAGCAAACTATAAAATTACATATCAATATGACTTGACCTGTTTCGACCAATAACAAAAAATCACCTTTTGACCCGTTACCCAACCTAGCCCGTTTCGACCATTTTGCCGCCTCTAATTTCTAGTACCACACCGGAGTATAACTAAATAGCAAATAATGAAAGTATGTTGTTGTTCTATGTCATTTGCCCTATTTAAAAAATTAACTAATATATGGTTTGCTGAAAGTTAACCCATAATGTATTAAAATTTCTTATAATGTGCTTTTAAATTCCTTACAATATGCTAATATTACTGAAAACACAAATTATTTGTTAATATTAAAGTTTCATACTCACTTAGTAAATTTAAATAACTATATATTCAGAGAAAAACTAAAAGTTACTAGTGAACAACACAACTAACCAAAGTTGTTTAACCCATATTTCCAGCCTACCCTGTTAATGGTAAGCCAATGGAGGTTATAACCCATGTCACCATGACCCGGTATTGAATGGAACCGGGTAGGATTCGGGTACAGGTATGGAGGGGAAAATGGTTTTTCCCCTTCATACCTGTACCCGAATCCTACCCGGCCATTTTCCCCTCCATACCTGTACCCGAATCCTACCCGGTTCCATTCAATACCCGATCATACCAGGACCCTGTTTCATACCCGGGACCACGTATTAAAAAAAAAACCCGATTTGTGCAACTTTGTTGTCACGTACGCTAATCAAAATATATAGTACTCTAGTAGGTGTCAGAAGTTCTAGTTATAGTAATTAAAATTCTGTATATTCAAATATAATAAGATTCAGAGCTCACATATTTGTTGTGTTGTTGTTTTGACAAAAGCTCTAAAATTTTAAAAAAAAGTTATCTTACACAATGTATTTAAATCTTGGTCTTTGAATAATATATCGTATAAAAGTCGACTTCGATTATACGGAATCCGGGTTTCTCATATCACCCAAATCACAAAGATCATACTTGATGACTATGTTTGATTAGAGGTTCATATCGAACATGACGCCATGGTTCTTTTAACAAACAATATTTAGTGATAAAGCAAGATATGTTCGTCCTAAAAATGTTTAATCAATATGAAACTTAGATCAAAGTTAATTGACTTGCCTTAGAGAGTTGAACGGGGTCGTTGCTATCATCCATGTGGTTCTATTAAGGCTCCCATTGCCAAGACCAAACCCGAGCCAGAACAATATCCAGAAATTCCTTCATCATGTCACACACCCAGCTCCATTTCAGATAGCCAATTTATGAAAAAGACAGAGTACTATAAGCACTTTATATATCCATAACCCAATGCACAACTACCATATTGATATCTCAAATATATTAAATTCATTAATAAACAAAATTCATTTTTTAGGAGCAAAGAAATGAGACAAACCGCCAAAATGGTTGTTAAGCTGCCAAAAAATTGCAACAATGAAACAGTGACCTACCTCCTTTACTTCACGCTTATCGCGTTTGGTGTGATACTTAGTCTTCCCGTTGTCTTTAACCATCTACAAAAACAAAAACAAAGACATGAAAAAAATGACAACAGTGGATTATTTAAACTAATGCAAGTTATGCAATGGCTGGCCTTTTTGTGTCAATGTTCGTGTTTATGCTTCCTTGAGCGACTGAATCTATCTTCACTGTCAATGAGTCGTAACATGCAAATTGCAAATGCCACATATTTAAACTAATGAAAGCTCTCACACACAGATGATGTGGAACCGTACAAATCATTTGAATGTGCATGAAATTCGAGATTTATCATCAGCAATAAAATACTTTTTCGCTTCTTGAACACATTTGACAATAAAATTAAGTCATCAATAATTACAAACTAACCATCAGATCTCCAGGTTCACTCTCATAGAAGACCACCTCATGCAGGAGTAAAATCATCAAAATCATTTTAAACAACCAATTGCAACCAACAAAGTTCGAGTGGTCTTATAAGACCGCTTCACCTGCAACCAATTGAATAATGAGGTTTAAGATACAACATAGTAGATAAAAATGTAAAAAGTAATGCTTACCGTACCGAATTCAGAAAGTTCAAAAACGAAACTAAAACCAAATACGTAATTCAATTTGGTTTTAAACGGATTCGGTTCGATTCAGTTTAATCGTTTGAAACTGAATAACGAAAGTAGTTAAAATTATACCAAAATCAGTTCAGTTTAATCATTTAAAATGAAATAACGAACAGTGCTAATGACTGAAAACAGTCCCAATCAACACAACATAGACTGATTTAACGGAAAATGGAACTGCAACTAAAGATGGACTTACCAGAGCTTGTCCCATGAACAACAGTGACATGAACAAATCACAATACATGAACAAAGAAATTTAAACCCTAAAACACAAATTCAAACAAAGTCGTCCAACATCAAAATCGACTATCACAGACCCTAAAAAAGAAATTGTAGACAACAATAACATCAATCGCGTACGATAATCTAACAAACAAACAATCTAACAAAACCATTGAATCTGAAACATCGGATCAAAGAAAACGAAATCATATGTAAAAGATGGGGATATCGGAATCAAGAATGAATACCGTCGATGAAGACTATTATCTAATGAAGATTGGTTATACCTCTTCACTAAATCGCCGATTTGATCTCGAGGATTTGATTTCCTGCAAGAATAGATCTAATTAAAACCTATAATCGATCATGAAATACTCGAATTAGAGAGTACCGTATATGATTTGTCTTCAAATCAGTTGATTCTTGATCAAAATTATTGGCTCTTGTTTAGTCGTCGTGTTCGCCAGAGAAGAGAAGATAGAGAGTTCGAATTAGGGTTTTGAGAGGAGAGAAAGAGTATAACGTAAATGAGAAGCAAGATTCAATCCTCAACTATGAGATGTGCCAAGTGGATGATGACATGGCTGCTTATTTGGCATCAACCATTGGGTGACATGTGTCCCCCAATGGTTTGCTTTATTAGATATATAGATTAATTAAATAAATAATAAATTAATATTAAATCTTATCATACTTTAATAAAATATTATCCTCAAATCTAAATTGTTAATTTAATATATTTTTAAAACAAATTTATTAAAAATATAAATAATAAATTAATATTAAATGTATAAATAATAAATAATAATATTAAATGTTATCTTATATTAAATATATAAATAATAAATTAATATTAAATGTTATCCAAATTTATTAAAAATATAACTTTTTTTATTATTTGGTATACAAAATTATATTTATTCAACTCGTGTAAAACGCGGGTTTTTTAAAATATATTTTTATTATTTACTATACAAAGTTACATTTATATAACCCGTGTAATACACGAAGTTTTTAAAGATATAATTTTTTTTATCATTTGCTATGTAAAATTAGATTTATTTAACACGTGTAATATACGAGGTTTTAAGAATATATTTTTTTATTATTTGGTAGATTTTTCAACCCGACTATACATGGGCTTTTTAAAGATACGACGTTTTTAGTATCTAATATACAAAATGACATATATTTAATTTGTGTAATACACATGGTTTTTAAAGATATAACTCTTTTTAGATATATTTAACACGTGTAATATATGTGGTTTTTAAGGAAGTATTTTTTTTATTATTTGGTAGATTTATTCAACCCGATTATACACGGGTTTTTTTATAGATACGACGTTTTTAGTATTTAGTATACAAAATTACATTTATTTAATCTGTGTAATACGCATGGTTTTTAACGATGTAACTTTTTTATTATTTGATATATAAAATTACATTTATTTAACCCGTATAATATAAGGGGTTCATAAAGATCTAACTTTTTATTGTTTAATATATAAAATTACATTTATTCAACCCGTGTAATACACAGGGTTCTAACCTAGTGTATTAATATAATAGACAAAAAAGTGTTATTTATCCTAAAGTTTTTTAACATAAATTTGCAAAGATATAATCAGTCTTAATTTTGAATAAAAATATCTAAAAGTTGTTTTGAAAACTTTGTCTACAGATTGTCAAATATTTAGGCATCACATGAACGTCAAATTATCATTTTGATTTAAAGTTCGCTTCACAACGAAGAAAAGAGATAAACCACACAAAGATCTATTTTTAATTGTCAAAATAGATTGACCCCATAACTGAATTATTAATTGATATTAAAGAAAATTGAAGTTTGTTATAATAAAAAACGAAATTGCTGACCAATTTATATTTCTTTTTTTTGAAAACTATTTGTTATGTTTCCAAATAGGGTCCTAATATTAACACATGGGAAAACTTATTTACACATGGTGTATACGGGCCGTATAATAGTATACGGCCCGTATACACCATGTGTAAATAAGTTTGCCTGGTCGTATACAATGTATACGAACGTGTATACGGGCCGTATACTGTTATACGGCCCGTATGGAACGAAAATTTGATTTTTCTAAGTATTTTAGAGTGGTGAGGTGCTCAAAACTTTCTAAAAGTAGAAAAAAATAAAACATCAACAAGGAGTCTGAATAAAACGGAAGCTATCAACGCGGGATTACGGACATGCGTTTAATTCCCAATAATTTCCTAGTCAAATCACACACTATAAAGTTTAAACTTATCGTGTATGTTTGGAAAGATGACCGAATAGAGATCTGAATAACAAACTGTGGAGAACTTGTTTGCGTTATCCACCAACAACCCGTTCATTATCTGTTGTTGTCTAAAACAATATCAATTAACGTTCAGTTGTGTATACAAATTCATCACCGGTTTCTACAGCACAAGCACATACACAGGGAGAATGTTCTCGAAACTGAAGGAAAAGAAAAAATGGTTGAAAATTATTGAAAATTACTATATCACCCGCCAATTTTCTCCTACTTCAATCCTTCCTACATTATTGAAAATTACTATATCACCCGCCATTCTCTTGCACCTGTATACATTGATTGTGGATTTTCTTGAGTCGTCGGGAAAACTTTTCCTCGGGGGAGGGTGAGTAGTATGAGTCTGAGTCCATTGTGGTTCGTGAATGTTGGAAGAACCCGACACGTCTTCTGCTGCCTCTTCGGTTGGTAAAAGACATAGGATGGCTTCTAATACAGGCTCTTTGTCAGTTGTGGTTGATTTATAGGAGGAGGTTATGAAACGAATATATGTTTATGCGAACATCCTTTTTTTGTCACGTACATGAGCTTCCTGATGCAATTTTCACAGTGGTACCAATGTCCTACTACTACAATCCTTCCAACGCCTAACTCATATACTCTCGGTTAAAAAATGGTAACTCGTCATTCAATACAAACTCTTCTGAAAGACAAGAATACAACGTTCATGTATCACAAGGAATGACCGAGTTTGGAAACCGGACGGAATCTACGAAGAAACTGTTGGAATTTGTGGATTTCGGTTGGTTCAGAAACTTAACAAGAGAAGCAACTAAAAAAGGAAAGAAATAATTTTTTTACCATTTTTTACCATATGTATACGGGCCGTATACCGTTTATACGGCCGTATACTCTCGGTAAAAAACAAATTTACCGATCGTATACAATGTATACGATGATTGTATACGGGCCGTATATTCTGATACGGCTCGTATACTATGGTAAAAATGGTAAAAAAATGGTTTATTCTCTTTAATCTATTAGAACGATCCTTGTATTGAGAACCTGATTCTGGTTTAAACAATGGAATTCGTGAATCAACAGAAATAACTGAAAATAACTCGCCATTCTCTTGCACCTGTATACGTTGCAAGGTATAGAATGTTTGAAGTATTCTTGGTTCAATACAAATTCTTTGTTATAGATAAGCGTATCACTCGATCCACTTACATTCGAATAATGCTGAACAACCGAGATAACAGCTCCGGTATTTATCACCAACTCATCTTTGGTAGTGTTTGTTTGAGAACCTGATTCAGATACCCAACGGTCTCTTTGCTTCGTCCACTAGAACTATTTGTGTATGCATTCTTTTGGTAGTTAACAACGCTAATTAGAATGTGACACACATAGATAGATAAAATGTCACAGTTGTCAAGACTGTTTGTCGGGTTTCCAATGCTCACACAGGGTGATAAACAACGCTGATACACGTAACATCTAGTTATATTCAGATTTAAACAATGCCCACCGTTTCCGTATTAAAAAACGGTTACGGTTTGTATTTCGCATAGCCATCGTTTCCGTAGTAAAAAACGGTTGGGTTTGCACATTCAATCTTCAATACTTCATTAAAATACCACTAGTAGAAGAACCCGACACGTCTTCATGTAACAGAGAATGTTTTAGAAATTGAAGGAAAATGAAAAGATTTGTTGAAATCGAATTTGACAACTATGACAGCTTATTAAAAGTATCGTGTGTTGTAGTTTGGAAAGATGACCGAACAGAGATCTGAATAACAAACTGTGGAGAACTTGTTTGTGTCAGGTTCTTCTGCTAGTTACTCGGAATCGATAAATAACCAACACGAAGATCTCTGCGATCGCTAAGGTTTTCATCAACGGACTGATCGGTAACGTTACTCTACCTGTGCTCCGATTTAAGCGGCATGTTCCGATCAACGTTTATCGACATTGTTAAAGGTGATGAATAGTTTAGAAACCCTAGAATGATTGTGTTTTTACGGGAATAAAACGTGATACTTGAAAAAACGCCAATATATACGGCCCGTATATAGTTATACGGCCCGTATACATGTGGTAACACCAAAAACCCACAAAAATAAATCAATTGAGCCGTATACGTTTTACAAATCGTATACACATGTATACGACCCGTATAACTGTATACGGGCCGTATATGATAAAACAAAAAAAACATTCCCTGCGTATTTTCCTATTCAAAAACATTCTATACTAGCCGTATAATTGTATACGGCCCGTATACAATAGGGGATGTGAAAATAAGATATAGGGTATGTGGGAATAAGGCACCCCTTCCAAATAAGATATGACTGTGACAGATTGGTTACTCTACCTTATCAGAATATCATGCCAACTATTTGTTAAACTAATATAAAAACGAAAAAATAATTCTGACAAGTTAGTCTAGTGACCAGTTATTTGGATTCTCTCTTTGAGGTCAGAAGCTCAAATCCCACTAGCATCACTTTAATGGACATTGGTGGTGTCAATGAAGTTTAGAACTAGGCCTCTCTGGAGACCGCCAGTTCGAAACCGAGTTGAACAGGGTTTTACCGCAGTGGGCGGGCCTTCGGGCTTGCGGGTTTTCCCCAAAACTGGTGGCTCGGGTATGCATCCAACTCTGACCGTTATGGAAGAGAGGATGCATTTGCTCGATTGAGGGTATCCCAGAATGTTTATCTGGTGATTTAGTTGGCCGTTCAAAAAAAATATGAAGACGGAAAATAATTTGATTGGCTGAATATCAATCTTCTGTTATACAGTAATCTATATATAGATTATTAAAATTATTCTTCTATCATTAGTTAAAACGATAAAACCACACAATAAAATATTGATATTGTACCTTTTTATTATTAGCCAATTATTAAAGTATAACAAACCGGCAACAATATCTTTTATCTGCAAAATATGTGAAATACTTGACTAACCGATGCAGTAACATTCTTATTACGGCCATTTAGTATGGATTATCATAGTTGAACACTTTTCTTCAACCCTTGTGATGACTGGAGTGGGTTCAAACCCACTTTCCCTTCTAAACGACTAGAAAGATCAAGGTGTCGTCTGCCCTAATACAAGTAAAGAGGAGACCACTCCTCGTCATCAAGCAGAGAGCTCAAAGACACGAAGATTGAGATAGATTATAATCTCACAAGTCAAAGTTGGGACATGAAGTCAAATGAGTTGTACATTAGGCAACGTGCCAAAAAAGGGTGCCGTCGCTTTCAACAGGATAGAAGTCAAAGGATTACCCTTTAAGAAATGGTATGGGAGGACAAGGATCTGTGGAGAAAGAGGCCTGCTACCTTTCTTCTCCTGGAGGGTCACACTTAGAAAAGGAAATGCCCGTTGGCTGGCTATAATGCCAGTCCAATGGTGCACTACAACAAACACCGAATACGAGACTCGACTTTAGATTTGTAGTGTCATTTGCCCTCTTACTCCTCATTTGCAATACGTTTACTTCCCCTTTGTATTTCGTTGTACTTACTCATCTGTAATCTATACTTCCCCTGTGTAACTATACCGCTTAGCCTTGGACCTTATATCAATAAAGCATACTTATTATCCACTGCATAACCGTTGTAGCAACAAGTGACACCCACCCTAGGACACTCTTCGATCTAGTCACTTGAAGGGTGTCTGATTTTCAATTCTACCCGTTGTCTTTGTTGTTTCTTATCGAATTGATAAACCCTGAACTTTCTTTTATCTAGGGTGTGATACCAACAACTTTGCCAATTCGAGTGCGAATTGCATTACCTACTTTATCCTTTGTAAAGATTTGAGACTTTCTAGTCAAGGCCAGACTCCTTAGTTTCCAAGTGATGTTGTTGACGTGTCAGACATGATGGAACTCACACTTGAAGGGATCAGGGAGCGCTTTACTACACTCCAACGTCTGTTGAACAAACATGTCCGAGAAGAAAGGATGAAAGGTGTGGCAGTAAGGCTCTCGGAGAGCTTTACTACACTCCAACGTCATTTTGGACGGCGTTGATCGTGTTCAACATAAGTCGAGTCTCGAAGACGAGGTGGATTTGGAGCACAAGATTATTGAATAAGAGGAGGAAGAGGAAGACGAGGTAGAGACCAATGATTCCGAAGACGATTGTACCAAAGTGCCCGCACCAAAGCGTAGCGCAAGTGAAAGTGCCGCACCGTCCTCAAGCAAACGAGCAAAAAAATAAATTTGAGGAACCGATTCTGATGAGTCCCGAAGGAACCGATTCTGTTATCAAACAAATGCGAACCGATTATGAATATGATGAGTCCCCGAAGCAACCGATTTTGTACTACTTAAACGTTTATAAATGCGAATTTTTTTTTCACAAACGAACTTTTATTTCACAAACATAACATTAGACATAACTAAACAAACGGTTACATAAAACATAACACATCAAACATAACTAAACAAACGGATCCACCACACCAAACTACTCATTAGAAGAACCGGATCCTTCGCCCTTTTCTTCCTTTTTTGCCTTTGTCACCGGGCAATGTTTGTCGATATGCTTCTTGAGGGTGGAGTTGGCTGCCGCCTTTATGAACTTCCCACAATTCTTGCACCTAGCCATCTCATGGTTATCCGACATCAAACACAAATCAAAATATTTCCAAATTGCGGGGTTACGTTTGGTTTCTAAAACCAAAACAACTCCTTCTTCCGATGCCATATGTTCTTGTTCTTTGAATTTTGAATGTGTTTACAGAAGGAAGAAAGAAGATGGATGGAATGGATGCAATTTGAAATGGACCGAAATCGATTATTATATTTAAAAACCGATTCTAACGGTACAAAAATTAAAAAAAAAAACAGCTTTATCAGAGGAACCGGTTCTGAATAGTATCGAGCAGCTTTATTGAAAAACGCACTGTAACCGGTTACGTATAGTACCCGTACCCGGTTCCTTGTACCCGAAACCGGTTACGCCGGTTCTAAATATATTGACATGTACCCGGGTTGTATCCGGAACCGGTTCCACTGAGAACCCGGGTCCACTCACTTGTATCCATACCCGGTTCCGGGTTTTAAGAATACCCGATTATGCCCATCTCTAGGCTCTCCTATGAGGAAGAAGCCAATGGTACTCCTAGGAGTACTCATCCTCATATCAACCAACTCATCCAACAGTTAGCCATCTCCACACCAGCAGTAGACACCTTCGGACAACGAGAGGTAACCCCTAAGTCCGTGTCAAGACCAATCTTCGGAGTATTATCTCAGAGTCAAACCTTTGGAGCAACAGGGAGCATGCACTCCCCCATTCAGCAAGCTCTGACCCCTATGAGGCCACAACTCCCTATGAGTCACCTGCTGGCGGCTCAGATATTGCCCTGCATGTCGATCCCTCCTTCCTATCCGTGGCAAAATGTCGAGATGTCACCAACTTCTCCTGGGGTTTTCTTACCTCCAAATCATCTTCCAAGTATATAAGAAAGGTGAAAGGTCACACCCTAGGCAAAAAAAAAGGAATGGTTATACTCTAGGCCAAGAATGATGAACTCCTTGATGAGTTCCAAAGCCCTACATGCTCAAGGACGAATTCAACCATGTGAGATGCTTCAATGGTCTTGTTATTCATATATATCTGCTAATGTTTATTATTCCTTATTAAAGCTCGAAATTATCACACTTATTTTATAAGGGGAAAGTGAATATGGTGTTGTTAGACGCCTAAGCTTGTACGTCAAACTTATCAAAACTACGTAGTTTTAATTAAAAATCTCATCAAGTTCAATAGAATACATTGATGTTCACAAATCACGTCCCTGCCATCCCTCGTTCTTATGCTTTTCGATTTTTTTCTGGTAAATCTTGAATCTTTTCCATTTATTCAAACGTTGAAATCAAAAGTATAGTTTGTGTTGATATCCTAATACGCTTATAACTCTCTGTTTTGTTTTTGTTTATTGATGTGCCTATGTTTTTCTTGATTGACTGCTCGTTTGTCTCATTATAAATATTTATCCCTTTTGTTCTCTTTAATTAGAATAATTGATAGTACTAAAATACCCCAAAATTCTACCATGATTTAGCAATTGAGAAAAATGCCCGGATAGTCCCTGTGGTTTCGCTTTTTTTCACCTATAGTCTTCAACTTTCTAAAACTACCTGAATAGTCTCCAAGTTTTCATTTTTTGTTCTCGGATAGTCCCTGGGTCTAACTTCAGTTACTTTTCTCTGTTAAAATGATGTGAAATGACAAAAATACCCTTAACTTCAGTTTTTTAATTAAAACCTTAAACAACTGTACACCCTATTTTCCATAACCACACCTCCTCCCTCTCAACCACCACCTCCACCCTCCACCGCCTCCAACATATCCCCTGCAAATCCACACAAATCCCCTGCAAATCCACACAAATCCCATGTAAATCCACGCTCGGCCATGTGAAATCCACAACCATTTAAGCACCTCTATCTTTTCTCTTTCATTGAAAACTCAACACTTTGGTATTACTCATCGGAAACAACCGCCCTCACAGCCGGACTCATTGGAAACCACCGCCCTCACCATCTCAAAATCTCACCCTATTCCCACCCTTACTTCCCCCACTTCAATTCGAGTTTGAATCCAGTGCACCTGCTTGAATTACGTAAATTACCTTCAAATTCAAGGTAAATATCAAGAGAAATTCGTTTTACCGTTCACTCCGGGATCCTGATGATGTCTTCGTTAGCCGCCGGTGGTTCGTTTTTCCGGCAGAGAAAATCAGATCTGATGTAAACATGAGTCAAAGATCATCGTGTTATAGTTCAGATCTGATGTAAACATGTGGTGGTATGAAGCATAATCACATAATTCGCTCAAAAAGAAGCGAATTTCGTTTTGGTACGTTTCGTACCATACGGAATTCGTATGCGTATAATACGATGCCAATTCGCGTATCATATTCTTCAATTCAGCGCATCATGTTCATCAATTCAGCGAATTTCCTTTATCAATTCAGCGAATTTCTTTTATGTACAAAGATGTGAAATTAAAGTTTATGCTCAAGAATGGTGACGAAGATGAAAAAATTAAACCTTACCTGTGATGTGATGATGAACCCTAGTGAAAATGGAGGAGACGATGGAGATGGAGGTTGTACATAATATGACGGCTACGTTTCTTTAATCTATTTTAACCTAAACCTCTTTTATTTACATATTTCATCCTTTATGTTTGTGTTATTATAATTTTTAACCTAAAGCTTTTTTTATTAAGTTGCATATTTCATCCTTAGACCTCAATACTTTTACTTTTTTTCAACTTTAACCTAAAACGTTTTTTAATTGTTTACTTTTTTTTCTTATTTCATTAAGAAATGTGTATACCGAACCAGACGGAATGGTACACCGAACTGAATCGTACCGGATCGTACCGAAATGAACCTACCCCCTCCGAACCGAATTCATCCCAACTAGCGAATCGCGAACCCGAACCGCGTACCCGAACCGGAGCGAACCACGAATTATGTGACTATGGTATGAAGCTAATCCAACCTCCACCATTGCAACCTTTGTCGCGCCATCCACCAGCACCATACATGTGTTCAACAACGACCTGCACTAAAACGAAACCGTAACTGCTTTGATTTTTTTTTCTTTTTCTGAAGAATTATTAATTGCAGCCTATGCTTTGATTTTTTTTTCTTTTTCTAAAGAATTATTGATTTTGTTTACTAGATGTTGGCATAGTATTCAACAATGTAAAGGAATTACAGCCTCCTTGTTTCTAGATGATGATGAAATTGTTGGAATTGTAATTAATGATAACTTGGATATCTCTAAAATACTTTCAGATTAGTTATTCGTTACAGGGGATATCTCTGAAAATACTTTCAGATTAGTTATTTGTTTTGGTTGAAGATGATGTGGGTGGTTGGAGGTGTACAGTTGTTTAAGGTTTTAATTAAAAAACTGAAGTTAAGGGTATTTTTGTCATTTCACATCATTTTAACAGAGAAAAGTAACTGAAGTTAGACCCAGGGACTATCCAGGAACAAAAAATGAAAACTTGGGGACTATTCAGGTAGTTTTAGAAAGTTGGGGACTATAGGTGAAAAAAGGCGAAACCACAGGGACTATCCGGGCATTTTTCTCTTAGCAATTCAATTATGTCTTTCAATCATATTACAACCAAGATGAATAAAACTACCTACTAATATGAAAAAAAAAAAAAAAAAAAAATACAACAGATCACGAGAGCATAAAATCATGAAGAAAAGTTGATTTAATAACCAACAGTTGAAGAGTGTGATCAATCAACAAAAAACATGTAATACATGAAATCAATATATCAAGCTTGGTGAATATTCTTAACTTTTTCTACCTTGAGTGTTTCGGATGTGGCTTGGATTCCATCAGAGGTAGTGATGTTTAGGTTTTAGACTTATGTGTAATGATTCGCAAGGAAGCAAAAGTAGGGTTCCATCAACAAGTTTAAAAGCAGACGAATGAAACATGATCTGTCTCAAGTTCGGTTTATACTTTTGTTATATACCCTTGAATAAATGACGAAAGTTTGAGGTCCGCCCTAGCAAATTTAAAGCTAATGAATGAAACAGGGATGTCATTTATGAAATGGGTATAAACATTGATGTATTCTAATTGAACTTGATGAGAATTTAATTAAAACTACGTAGTTTTGATAGGTTTTACGTACAAGCTTAGGCGTCTAACAGCACCGTATTCACTTTCCCCATTTTATAAACATCAGTGGATTGTGATTTGTTAAAACATGAATAAATTCAAATTATAGCATATCATTCTTGCACCAATAAACCCTTATTATACGCACTCGTTCACAAACCCATATATTGCAATGATTTAGCATGACCTTTTTTACGTGATCAATGGTCCACACTAACGAAAATCCTGAACCCGCCAATCATTCACCCTCTACTTGCTTTCCATCCTTCAAAATCATATCCATTCACGAGGTCATGCCGATTTTTTGTTTTTCTTGTGTGGCGCAACCACGCCAATCATAGATTTATATCACCAGCCCATTGATAGAGTTATATTTTTTTTTATCTCCATAACATAGTACGAAAACATATAATGTAACAATAAAAAATAAGTCATGCTAAACATGTGTCGTTACAATAACTACAACAAAACATCTGTACATAAAATGTTATAATAAAAAAAACTAAGTCATGCTAAACATGTGTCGTTACAATAACTAAAACAAAACACCCGTACACAATAATTAATCATATGTATCGTGCATCTAAAGTTTAGAATTACAATATTCGTTAGATAACATAAACTGATGAACACATATATGTAAACAAATGTGTATATTACCAAAATGCAACGAAGAACTAAATGTATCTACGATAATTTGAGTATATATTTAAGCTTAGCTAGATGCATGCATATCCACTATATTTTCAACATATACAATTTCATGTTGATTACGTCATCAGGGAATAGTGTTGGTAACTGGTTCGTCACTTTTGGGCGGCGACTTTTTTTTTTTTTCTATTTTTAGTGATTTATATGTGATGCCAAATTACAATTTTATCTCAGGTGTAAAATTACGATTTCGCCCTCGACTCAAAATAAAATTTTGCTTTTGTCCCTTGCTTAAATTTACGATTTTGCCCTCAGTGAAAAAATACAATTTTGCCCCCAGTTCAAAATAAAAATATGGTTATGCCCTCAGCTAGAGTCCTGCCAAATTACGATTTGGTTCCCAGTTTAAAATTACGATTTCGCCCCCAACTAAAAATTACGATTTTGCCCGCAGCTAAAATATTACGATTTTGCCCCCATTTCAAAATAAAAAAAAAAACTGTTTTTGCCCTCAGTTCAAAATATTATTTTACCTCCATTTTAAAATTACGATTTTACCTTCGCTAAAAATTGCAATCTTGCCATGGTTTTTTTTCTTTGGCAAAACCATGGTAGTATTTTATTTTACTTTGTGCACTTAATTTTGTTTTTATTCATGCCAAACAGCTGCCTAGCACTTGCTAATTAGTCCTGACAAATTATTGTTTTTCCTCCAACTCTAAATTACACGTTTGTCATCGTTTTAGTTAAAAAAAAATTATCATAACTATAGTACTGTTTTCCTTTAATTGGTTAACTTGATGTATCTTTTTTGATATCGTGTTATAGGTAGCATGTATAACTAACCGACATAAAGGCGTACATCTTATTAACCTAAGAAATACTCGGTTTAGCGCCCCGCAACGCGGGCGGCGCATAACTCTAGCTGTCTAACACTGGCTCATTAGTCCTGAAAAATTACACTTTTGCCCTGAGCCCAAAATTACGGTCTTATCATCGTTTTTTTTTTTTTAATAGCAAAATTATAGTAGTCTTTTTTTAATTGGTCGAGAATTATTCGGTCATTACCCCGCAACACGGACGGGGCATTTACTAGTTATAAAACATTAATGAACTTTTATTCAGTAAGACAAAAAATACGTATGTCCACTATCTGTAAAATATTTAGGACTTTTTAATACAAAACACTATAAGTGAATAACACATTTTGTTTTAGTGTCTTTTTCAATATTTTTGTAAATTAGATATTAATATTTAAAATCCCAATTATCTATATTACAATTATCATTATCAACTTGCGTGAATATTACTTTGGTTTTCCCTTTTTTGTTTTTTTTGTTTTTTGTTTTTTTTTTTTTTTTTTTTTTTGTCTTTTTTTTGTTTATGTCTTTTTATATAATTTTATCTCTAAACTTTTAATATTGACACTTATAACCTCTTAACTTTCTAAAGATTTTGTAATCGAGTTTTACGTGTTTTTATGTATGTATCAATATAAATTCAAGTTGATTTACGTTTTCCGTTGATCTACCTTTTGACGTAATTTTTTTTCGGAAACGAGTGGAATATAATATGTTTTCATTAGACGGCATAAATTCGATATACTTTACATTTCAACGTCGCGCCAACGCGCGAGACAACTTACTAGTTATAACCATTTGCTAAATAATAATCCACACTCGTAATCTAGCCAATGCACTCCGATCCGAACTTTTTATTTTATTTGCAAAGAACAATTACAATCTAATGTAGGGATAAGCATTTGGTACCGGGTATCAGTATCGTACTGGTACCGAACCGTACCGGGTACATTCGGTACCGGTACCAGTATCCATTTTCTCCATTTTTCGGTACCGGTACCACTTTTCCCCATTTTTCAGTACCGAACAAGTATCATGCTTATCCCTATTCCAATGGGGAAGACACAAAAGTAACTCATTCCACCCCAAACTTTCATTTATGTTGTTACTAGATTAACTTATAAAAATTTTGATAGAGATAAAAATCAGTAAAACTGTTTATTAGGGGCAAACATAATTTACTTTTTCATTAGACTGGTACTGCCAATGGTAACGAAAATAAAAGTTAGGAATGTCCTTCCTCTAATTACAAGTATGCATTATTATAGGGTAACGAGTCGAAATTTAGATTATTAAAATCGAATTTATATAATATTTTTAATATCAAGTTAATCGAATTTATCTAATATTTTTAATCACAAACTGTCTAGCAGAATATCTTCTTTGAAGCATGAAAACGTATGGTTTTGTTGCTTAGAATGAATTGTAGAAGGGCGGTGGCATGGTGGTCGACTGGTCGTATCTTTGATCTTTAAGTGGCTAAATAGCATCAAAATGGTCGGCCAAAAAGGTGGTGTGGTGGGTCATATGCACCAAAGGAGCCTATGGTCAATAATTAATGGTGGTGTGCTACACGCTCCCCTCTTTTCTTTTTGTAAAAGTGGACGCCACCCCTTTAACTTCAAATCCACATTGCATCTTCTTCAAGAAAGCCATAAAAAGGAACCACACTGCAATCTTTATTTGCTTTTGTAAAGGGAAGTTGAGTTAATCTTTCTTATTTATTTTAGTTGAGACGTTGCTTTCATGGACGACATGATCAATCAAACGCCTTTGCAAATATGTTTTGTACTACCATAACTGTTGTTTAGCTCAATAAAGTCATGAAGCTTCAAAATATATTCTTTATAGACCAAGACCATGTGTAGTGGCACACATGAATAATGCCCTCACCCTTGGGCATTGTGCGACATGTGTCATTCCAGTCAGTACAGGGGCATTATGGGCGTAGTGTGATAATGTCCAATAATGCCCCAACAGTGATTACCCAATTATTATTTTCTTGTTTTTTTTAATTTAAAATTAATTGTATTTGACATGGAATAATCTCATTGGCCAAACAATTTGAAGAGAGGCACATTTGAGCGTTTTTCAAATCACGCTGGAGGGGGGTTGCGAAATAACGCCGGAAAACGCCATGGGGGTGGGGGATGGGCGTGTTTGGGGGGAAACGCCGGAAAAGGCCACCACTACGGGTGTTCTTATAACTTCTATTATAAGTGTTCATGATATAATTAAAGTATAATATTAATTTTCGTTCAAATTAATTTAACTTATTTGTATCGTAACTTGAAAATTTTATAATCATGATATTATATAAAAAAGATAGAGTAAATTACAAGTTTTGTCATTTACATTAACACCCTTTTGCGGGCAGTGTTATTTGGCGCAAAAGTTAACGAGTTTTTTACTTAACGTTACAAAATCCTGCATGTTATGCCATTTAACCCTCACTCAATTGGATTTTTTATGGTTAGGTATGATCATGTGCCTTGCACATGACGACATTCTTGTCATTTCACCTTCGTTCGAACTATCTTGTAAAACAATATTATTCGGGAACTATTTGTATAAGGCTGAAACATTAAAAATGAAATATAAACACACACACTCTAATAAAAAAAAAACAACATACCTCTTTCTCTCTCTCTCTTTTCTTTCCTCTCTCTCCTCTGATCTGTGGTGGTTTATGGTGGTGGGTCGATGGTGGTGGTGGGTGAATGGGTTGTTGTGGCGGTGGGTTAAGTGCGGGCGGTGAATCTGAATATAGAGCCATGGCGAACACAACTGTAGAAATAGTATGGATCACACATCTTCTTCGTGAGCTTCATGCTCTTCCTGCGGATAGACCAACTATTCTATGTGACAACCGGAGTGCTTTGTTCCTGACTCAGAATCATGTTTCTCACAAACGTGCTAAACACATTGATCTTGATTATCACTTCCTACGGGAATTGGTCGCCTCCGGCAAGTTAGTCACAAAATTTGTTCCAACCAAGCTTCAGGTGGCAGACATATTCACCAAAAGTCTTCCAAAGCCTCAGTTCCTCAACTTTCGTCAGATGCTTCGAAGGTCCACCACTGTTTCGCTTCAAGGGGGATACTAGATAACATTACTATTCTTATGTACTGTTATGTAATTTACATTTATTCTTAGATCCTTGTATAGGGCTATATAATGTTCCTCATGTATCTTATTTATTCATTCAATCAATAACTCTCATAATTACATATATGTTACCACAAATTTACATATTTGTAATAACCAAATTATATATATCGTGTAATAACTAAATAACGTATGTGCAAAAATACTAATTTACATATATGTAAAATAAATTACATATAAAAATGACAAAACTGCTCTTGACATATATACAAACAAAAAATACATATAATAAATGATAAAAGTATCTTTATCTAATGTTAAATATAAAAATATATAAATAAAATGATTATCTCTTTTTATAAATAACATCAAGTATTTATTCATCCAACTCCGTATAATATACAAGTTTCTAACTTAATAATAAATAAATAAAATAAAGTAAAATGTTATAACACGTGTAATACATAAGTTTCAAACTTACTAATAAAAGAAGTAAAATGTTATAGTAAGTCAATAGTGCGTCAAAGTTCATTTTTTGAAAGCATACCATGACCACTGCATATGTTAACCGATTAAACTATATTTGTTCAACATGTGTAATACGTGTATTTATTCAATCCATACAATACACGGGCTTTTAAAGATGTAACTATTTTATTACTTGGTATATAAACTTATATTTAATCAACCCGTATAATACACGTGGTTCTAACCTAGCATTGAAGAAAATTGGTGGGCTACTGGTGTCACATTACTGGGCCACAATAATTAACATTGGGTCATGCTTTACACGTGGGCCGGATCATATAGAAACAAAACAAGCTGGATATATTCTAGAAAAAAGTAGTGGTCCGTTAGATCTGTAGAGCAAAGCCGGGTCCATAAACCAAACCATAACTTCCCAATAATAAATAAGGAAACACCGAAAGGGGACTAGGATTGAAACCCCCGACCTTCCGATCTCTAACGAACCCTAAAACCTGTCAAATTAAAGGCAAGATTAGCACTGACGAAGCTTGAAAATTTTCGCCGGGAGGTCGGAAGTCACCGAACCTAAAAATTCTATACAAGTAAAATTTTTTTATAAAATCGGGGGGTCGAAAACGTATATACCTAAAAATTCTACACGAAACGTACATACATAACACTATCGAGCGAAAAGTTCGGGGGGTCGGGCGCCCCTCCCGGCCCTTTGAAAGCTAGTTTTTGTTATATGATTGGATTCTTTTCGGTATTTACAACCATTCATTTCTACGTTAGTAGCTAGTTTTTTGCTATGGGCTCAACATGGCCCAAATCCCCTCCTCTCTCACTCTCTCTAACACCACTACACCTTATCTATGTAGATATTTTCTTTACATATACATATATAGTGGCTATACACTTATTAATAATGACTTGATCGTCGGAAGATGGTCACGAGCCCTGGTTTCGGACATCTTGATGGGCTTCCTTTATGTTACCGTCTACGTAACAAACCCGGATAGAGCTGTAAACGAATCGAACGAACACGAACAAGGCCATGCTCGTGTCCGTTCGTTAACGAAATTAACATGTTCGTGAGCTGTTCACAAATGCATACCGAACATAAGTTTATGTTCGTGTTCGTTCGTTAAGGAAATTCAGTTGTTCTCGAACAGTTCGTGAACATTGGTCTCGAACACAAACGAATAAAAACTAACGTAAACGAACATTTAACTTGAAAATAAAAAATGAAAAGGACATAGGTAGTTAAATACAAACATCAAACAATAAATCAAAACACAAGAAGTCTACTACAACCAACAAACGATGAATCAAGTTTAACTAAGTTAGACATCATTATTCAAAGTTTAACTAACTTAGACATAATTTTCCCAAAAAAATGTCTTAGAATATCCAAATTTAGCAAACTTAGAAAAAACATATGGTTTCAAGTTTTCAATATATTTTGATAAAATGTTTATTATTTATTATTTTTTTAGTATAATCAAATCAACATGAACGATGTAAACGAACAAACGTGAATGAACGTAACCGAATATATTACCGAACGCTCACGAACACAGTCGAACGAACAAGACTTGTGTTCGTGTTCGTTCGCTAAGCTAACCGAACAATTTTTTTTGTTCATGTTCGTTCGTTAAGCTAACCAAACGAACATGAACGGACTTCCAGCCAAACAATTTACGAACTATTCACTGAACATTCGATTCGTTTCCAGCCCTAAACCCGGAAGTGTTAGATCCGGCTCTCACGGCTTCGAAGCACAACCCCGACAAGTATAAGAGATTTATTAAAGATGAGAAGACAATAAATATATTTACTTCTTGAACATAGAAGTGATGATTGCAGTTCTAAAAGGAAAATGGAACAAACACGTCACAACATTTGTCATTATCTCATCATATATGCTTAAGATCATCCGTAGTAGGGTTTTTTAGACGTTTTCCCCTAAAAAACGCCCCACAACGCTATTTTGCCACCCGGGGGTGTTTTTTTCAGCCAAATTGCTTTTGGCGTGCTTTATTCCACACCTTGTTTCCTTGCTTTTGGCCAATCACCCTTTATCTTCCTTTTGTTTGTCCAATAAATTTTTTTTTATAGTTTTTTTTATTTAATTTTATTACAAACATAATACCCCACAATGCCCACATCCCCGCTACACCCATTTTAAAAAACGTCCATAATGGCTCATTGCTGACTGCGCTGCCACATGACACAAAACAGCCAAAGGTAGAGACTTTACCACTACACATGTTCTAAATTGCTTTTGAAGCTCCTCTCTAACTTATTGCTTCCTTTAGTCATAGTTTTCACATGATTACTAATCCGATGATTTCATTAAAGCATATAAATTATACTTTTTCGGCACCAACTAGTAGTTGTTCAAAATGCACATTTTTTTTCCCTATTTGGTTAAAACGATATTCAGCTTCGAAAGAAATAAAGGGGTGCTAACGAATTGCACATATTCTTTGTTCTATTTGTTTATAATTTATTTTATATTGGTATTGGTGCTAGTAAATTTCACGGCACGTTGTAGCGGGGTCTAGACGTAAAATAATTCGAATTTATACCGTTTAATGAAAACGAGTTATATTTGACCAGATTCGTTTCCGAACAAACTTTACGTTAAAACGTAGACCAATTGAAAACGTATATAAAATAAGCACAAAACGTATTATATTTGACCTGACTTATATTTTGGAAGAAACTGACGTTGAAACGTAAACCAACTTGAATTTATACTGACATGTATATAAAAATAAGCACATAAGAATATAATGTTTTATTAAGTTAAAGAACGGTACAACACTTTGCGGTGACGTTGGAGCGTAAAGCAACTTGAATTTATACCGTCTACTAATAAAAACGTATTATATTTGACTTGACTCGTTTTAATTTATAATGTTTTATTAAGTTAAAGTATGGTACGACACGAAAACGTATTATAATTGACCTGATGGAATTCACAAATTAAAACTTGCTATACAAAATGATACTATATATAAATATATAAGGAAAATTGGTTTTTAATAAACCAACATTTGCCCCATTGGTAAATAATAATGCTACCTACAGATTTGGTAATTAATAATCCTACGTTTCAATATGTTGGTACTCAATGGACCTCCGTTAGTTTTTTTTAACTGAAGTTAGTTTTTAACTTTTATTTATTACACAAACAGTCCCTATAGTTATAATTTACTAGTTTTAAGTTTTATTTATTACACAAACAGTCCCTGTAGTTATAAAAAAATCATAAAAATAAAAAAAAATCTAAAAAATCAAAAAAAATCAAAAAAATTCTAAAAAAAATCAAAAAAATTCTAAAAAAATCAAAAAAATCATATAAAATCATAAAAATTCTAAAAAAATCAAAAAAATTCTAAAAAAATCAAAAAAATCATAAAAAACCGTTTCGACGCGAACCGTTTTCGACCCGGACCGTTTCGACCCAGACCGTTTTCGACCCGGACCGTTTCGACCCACCACCACCACCACCACAGCACCGCCACCACCACCACCACCGCACCGCCACCACCACCACCACCACCACAGCACCGCCACCACCACCACAGCACCGCCACCACCACCACCACCACCGCCACCACCGCACCGCCACCACCACCACCACCACCACAGCACCGCCACCACCACCACCACCACCACCGCACCGCCACCACCACCACCACCACAGCACCGCCACCGCCACCGCCACCACCACCACCACAGCACCGCCACCGCCACCACCACCACCACCGTTTTCGAAACGGTCCGGGTCGAAAACGGTCTGGGTCGAAACGGTCCGGGTCGAAAACGGTTCGGGTCGAAACGGTCCGGGTCGAAAACGGGGTCGAAACGGTACGCGTCAAAACGGTCCGGGTCGAAAACGGTTCGGGTCGAAACGGTACGCGTCGAAACGGTACGCGTCGAAACGGTACGGGTCGAAACGGTACGGGTCGAAACGGTACTGGTCGAAAACGGTTCGGGTCGAAACGGTACGGGTCGAAACGGTACGGGTCGAAACGGTACGGGTCGAAACGGTACGGGTCGAAAGCGGTTCGGGTCGAAACGGTTCGCGTCGAAACGGTACGGTTCGAAACGGTTTTTTATGATTTTTTTGATTTTTTTAGAATTTTTTTGATTTTATTAGAATTTTTATGATTTTTTATGATTTTTTTGATTTTTTTAGAATTTTTTTGATTTTTTTAGAATTTTTATGATTTTTTTAAATTTTTTTTATTTTTTAGATTTTTTTTTATTTTTATGATTTATTTTATAACTACAGGGACTGTTTGTGTAATAAATAAAACTTAAAACTAGTAAATTATAACTACAGGGACTGTTTGTGTAATAAATAAAAGTTAAAAACTAACTTCAGTTAAAAAAAACTAACGGAGGTCCATTGAGTACCAACATATTGAAACGTAGGATTATTAATTACCAAATCTGTAGGTAGCATTATTATTTACCAATGGGGCAAAGGTTGGTTTATTAAAAACCAATTTTCCAATATATAATGATGCCTAATCACTGCTGGACGGTATTCATTGGTAATCACCAACATAATGTAGTAAAGAGTCACAAAAGTAGGAAAAGGTTAATTAACCAAACTTTTGGTAATGTGTCGAAATATTACCAACTGATCACCGATATCATACCTTAACCTGGGTAACACCAAAAGTCCCCAAAAAATTACTAACAAATACTAGACACTGGTAAGTCCGGAATTCATCTGCAATGTGAGGGCCAAGAACTAACGAAACCCAACATCATTTGCAGTAACTTAATGTCGTTTTGTGCATCCTAAACTAACACACTAACACATGGCAAGGCCCTTTCCGGCTTAAAAGTGTAGAAATAATCATACACATGTATCTTTAATCTCAAAATGAGTTATAGTAATTAACCTAGTGTTGCTTTAGGTGACCTTAAGTAATTTACTAACACATGGCAAGCCCTACTAAGGCCAAAAAAATTTGTTACCGTACAATGTATTATAATGCACAAAATGGCTCGTTATTACATACAGTGGCGAAGCTTGGATTTTTCGGCCGGGGGGGTGAAAACATATATACCCAAAAATTTCTATAGAATACCCAAAAATTTCTACAGAACCGGGGGGGGGGGGGGGGGGGTGAAAACCTATATACCCACAAATTTCTATACGAAAACTACATATATAACACTACTGAGCGAAAAATCCCGGGGGCGGGCGCCCCCCCCCCCCCCCCCCCCCCGCCCCTGATTACATAATGTTACTTTATGTAACCACTAACACATGGCAAGGCCCATTATACCTAAAAGTGTACAAGTAATCAGACATATGTGTCTTAAGGTTCAAAATTAGTTTACATAATAGGCTCACTTCCTGAACTTACACCAACACATAGTACAAGGAACAAAAAAAACTTTGTTATCATACACATGTATCATATGTAATATGAGATTATTTTATTAATCATGTGATACGTATGTGGTACGTAACCGGTATTTTCGGTAATAGTACCAATTCGGTTTCGGTTGGCACCGAGCTCATCCCTAACCCTAAAACTAGAAAAAAAGAAATCATTAAAAGTTAAAGAAAATCAACTAAATTTTTTTATGATACCGTTGTTGTTCGTACAGTACCCGTAATCAGGGATGAGCAAATGGTACCGGGTGGCAGTACCGAATCTCCCGTACTAAAAGAATTTCAATATCAATTCGGTACCGACTTTTAGGTTTTCTGTACCAGATTGGTGCCGGTTTTTACCTTCATGTACCGATACCGAACAAGACCGTACCAGAAAAACAATAAAAAAAGAAGTTGTCACGTGACAACTTCTTAATGGATCAAACACTATTCATTGGCTTGGTTTTTTAATATAAAACAAAACAAAATAAAATAAAATGATAATGATAATGATGATAATAATAATAATAATAATAATAATAATAATAATAATAAAAATCTTTCTATACTAATAAACAAAAATCCTTTTTGGACACGTGTCATTCTCTGGTAATTTCTCACCTTTATTTTTTTATTTATCTCATTTATTAAATAATAATAATATTTAACATCAGTTTAACTAAATCTATCTATTTATCTCTTTTTTTTGCATAATCTGAAATTGATTTCTTTTTTAACTCTAAAGTTTCAATCTTTGGCAATTTAAGTCTAAAGTTTCAATCTTTGGTATTTTAACCCCTTTGATTATTTGATTTTTCACTTCTAATTCAAAAGTTTTCATCTTTTGCAGTTTACTCTTTATTTATTTTTTTTTACTTTCAACCTAAAGCTTTCATCTTTCGCAATTTAATCTCAACACTTTTTTTACTTTCAACTTTAGTCTTTTATATACTTTTCATCTTTCATAAGTTCTCCGTTTAACATGTCGTTCTAAATTTTTGAGTTAACACGTCGTAACGTGCGTGTGGGGGGATACCCATGTTTTTTCATCTATTTTTTTCCTGTTTGACATGTCCGTCGCAACGCGTCTATTTTTCCCGTTTGATAGGTCTGTCGCAACGTGCGATTAATTATTTTTTTTATCGTTTTTACACATAGGCTCGTGGTCATGTGAGAAACATTTGTCTTTCATCTAACATAATATATAACTAATGAATCCCCTGTATTGTTTACAAAGAAAAAGGGGGAGTAAAAATTTTGAAGTTCCTGTTTTCTTTGTAAATATAAAGCTTGTGCGTGAAATAGCTCGTGTGTGATGGAGTTTTTGTCACGTGTGTTTATGTTATTAATCAAGTGTTGACATGATGAAGGTGAATTCGCGGAATAATGATAATGATAAAGAATCTCATGATATAGAACAAACCTTTTTTAAAATCGAAATCATCTGGGCGACTACAAAACTTGATCGATTTTTAGAAGAAATCATCTAGGGCGACCAAAACAAACTTTCAACACACGTGTTGTGCTTCAATGGTTGTACTTTGGATGAACCTTGATTAACTGTAAATCACCAGGTCTTTAACATCGATAATAACTACGATGAACGAAAATTGACGTAAATTTGCATATTTTATTTGGAATGTGCTCTAATAAGATACATAAATTAATTTTAGTATTAACTATTATGTTAATGATAACCCCTCTTATATCCATCAGTTTGATTATGCAACAAAAAAAAAATTGTGAATTTTTATGAGGGGAAAGAACCTAACTTTTCTTCAACTACAATTTTACGAATTAATGGACCTTGCTATACAAATGATCCTCTATATATTGATGCCTAATCACTGCTGGACGGTATTCATTGGTAATTGTTAAAAATAATATTGTTATAGAATCAGTTTTATATTTTATAAATATTTTTATATGTGATTTCTAATATTTGTGTTTGTTTTTGTCATGGGCTCGAGATTGTCTAAAGTGCTGGGCTGAATCTTTGAGGCAGTTATTGGGCTTATCAGTTGCAAAAGGGAGCAGATGGGCTTGGAGCATATGTGGTCATCAAGTGGGCTTGTAGGACTCTCGCAGACATGAAGTGGGCTTAGGGCTATCAGGTTCATTGTGTATGAAGGAGCATGTCTGTTCACGGTTGCAATTAGATGCACGAATCAAGTTCTAGAATCATCTTTAGTTCCTTTTCTTCTCTCACTTAGGGTTTGATAGATCATACTGTTCTTGTTGGTCTTATGTTGAGATCTTCGTTCGTAGTATGTATCAAAGAGTGCAGATCATCGTGTAGTTGATCTGCTGGTGAGTTGAGAGTTGATTGTAAACTGTATGTTATGTTCTTCTTGTTCGCTGTAATCGTCAAGGTTCTTTCAATAATGTTAATCATTGGTTCCTGAAGATTCGTATGTTAATCGAATCTCTTATACTTTTCTTAACATGGTATCAGAGCCCCAAGGCTCTGGTCTGTGATAGAGAATGATTCCCCTGTTCTTCTGCTGGTGTTAATTGATTATCTTGTGATCTTGGGTTTCTAGGGTTTACAGATTTGAAACCCTTGCTAGCAGATTTTTTTATTCTCACCACACAAGTCTGATAACCCCATAGCAGCACCTAGTGCTCTGTTCTTGTTCAACATGCGAGGATCATCCACACTCTTAACTGGTGATGTTACAGGATTCGTCTGCTCTTTATCCTCTTTTTTGTTGTTGAAACAGTTACAATTTCGATGAAGAGTGAAGTATGCAGATAGAGAGGAAAGCGGTGGTTCTTGACGGTTAAGTGGTGGGGGTTATATTAGCAGGTTTGGTGAATGGTAGATAAACAAATCATGAATGAAGACTCTCATCGACGCTTTGATCCTCCAATTTCACCAAGATTATGTCAAATTACCAGAGGCGCTGGCTCGGACTCTGATGTCGATGAATACGATTACATGAGTAATAAGCTGCAAGATACTTCTGCTGCTCAAGCAAGAAGAGGCAAGGACATTCAAGGATCATGGCCGTCACTGATTGGCGAAATCCGATCCGTGGGTGAAGGATATTGATGAAACGACATCGTGCCGAAGCAGTTTGCGTCAAGATCTGAGTGATATTGCTGGTTCTTGGTGATATATGTTGTCAGATCTTCTCTATCCCGGTGTTATATTTCAAGGTGCTGTGTGGAATACTGTGGAAGTAATTTAGGAAGTTGCCCTTCAAAACAAGGGTTCAACCCTCGATGGCTGTAAAATCCTTGATTTGAACGGGAGAAACCCTAGCTAGGGTTTGCTATCTCGGTGAGATCTTTCCTGTTTTTACGTTTCTATTGTTTTTTGCATTAGGCATCCTGTTGCCGGGGTAGTTGGACCGGTCTTGTGAATTTGGGACAGGAAGGCTACATCCTGTTGCATTGTTGTTTGTTTTTTGTGACTACTTCTTGTTTGTTGTTCAAGTGTAGTCTTAGTTACTTGTTTTGCCTATCTCTATTTTTGTTTAGTTTGTGTCTAGGTCTAGGAGGCTTCCTCGATAAGGCTTGCAGAGGCACCTTTAAGTGATGAACCTCTGATCTGGTCCCTGTCGTGGTTTCGCCATTAGTGACTGTTATTTGTTTCTTGGCTAAGCATGGGATAGGTGTAACTTTGTATTTATTTTTAAACTAGTAAAAAAAATGGAACATGAGCAACTCTGTTTTTCTGTCTTGGTTTTTTAAATCTCATTTCTAAAGATCTCTATTTGTGTCCTAGTTTTTTCTAAATATGCATCAG
This sequence comes from Helianthus tuberosus, assembly GCA_030545235.1. Lineage (NCBI taxonomy): Eukaryota > Viridiplantae > Streptophyta > Magnoliopsida > Asterales > Asteraceae > Helianthus > Helianthus tuberosus. The sequence continues at coordinate 88,856,746 of CM060353.1, forward strand.
AAGGTTGGTCTGATTCTGTTACATTTAGGTATTGTTCTTGATGTCCTATTGATAATTTAAAGTTGAGAATAAGTGTATCTATGTTTTTAGATTGATTCTTCTATATCTTTGTTCGTTCAGTCGTAATAATTCTGTGAATACTTCTAGGGTTTAATAAACTTTTGGGTTGGGTATTTTGTATGTTACATCTTTGATACCGAATTTTGTATATTTTTCAAAGTTTAAATATGTAGAAAGGTTGTTGTTTGAGCAAGCTGGTACTCATAATGTGTTGTTCAATTGTTTTTGGTGAATATTTTCTTCAGGTTTTCATGTCGACACTCGACAGTTTTGTTGGTGTGCATTAAAGTCTAGGTTTCTTGTGTATTGAATCTGTTAGTTTTAGCGTAGTTTGATACAAGTCATCTTATTGATAATCTGTTTTGTGAACTGGGGTGTTTTTCAAGTGAAATTGTTTACTCATCAAGATTAAAGATGGGAATTGACATCATCAATCTTGTGTTTGATAAATGTTTGTGTCTTGCACGTTTTTAAAATGTCTTTCGACTGTGGTCTGTATGTCTACTTGTCTATAATGTTGTTGAATGGTTAGCTTGACCTATTTATCTTATTACTGTCAGGATTGTTTTTGAATGTTTTTCAGCATTGTATTTGTTCTCGTGTGTGAGATGTATGTTCCGGTTGCAAATCGTGTGATTTTGTATTTTGTTGGAACTTGTTTTGCTGTATCTTGTAGACTGATGTATACATTGTTATCAGTCGTGTTGCTTGAATCTTGTGATTCATTGTTTTTAAAAGTCATGTGACTTTTATGTGCTATCAGATGTGTATCTGATGATTCTTGAATAAACATGTATTCCTTTGGTTATTGGGATCGCCTGGTGTTTGTTTTTCTTATAAAGGTTATGCTATCTTAAAGATGTATTCTTTGATTATGTTTGCCTTTATCTCACTGGTCTAGGATTCTTTATGTTTTGAGTCCGACCGTAGTGAGGTTTGTGTAGGATCATCATTTTGATCTTATTTGTTTCGTGTTCGTCTCTTTGAGACTTATCGCCGATCGTAGTGATGTTAGTTCACTGGTCTAGGTGATGCTTGTTTTTTCCACACTGTTCTAGGGTCGTTTATAGATTCTTCGTGTTGTCGAGTCTAGTCCCGTTAGATCGTAGTGTTGGTTTCTATCAGTTCTTCGTGTTGTTGATATGATTTTATACAGACTTGTTCTATTGTTACACTGGTTTAGAGTTGTCATTAGATTCTTGTATTGATTGAATATAAGCTCGTAAGATCGTAATGTCGATTTGTATCTGACTTTTTGTCTAATTTTGTATATGCCTATTTAGTGTGCATCTTCTTGTTCTAGTGGTGATCATGCTGTTGTAGATGTTCATTCGTATTAAATTGTGATTCCATCGTTGACAAGGATATATGTGTAAGACTATACGTGGGTTGTGGTGTTATATGGACAGGTTTATAGTATGTGTTATATAGATTGGTGTTATAGCCTTGTGTTGTCTCTTGTGTAAGAGATATTTTCTGGTCTTAAAATCATGTGATTTTGTGGATTATCAGAATTTGTTTAGGCTATAATTGTTGTCTGGTATAGAAGTGTGTACTTCTTGTTATTTTTCAGACTTGTTTCTTGAATCTTGTTTCTCTCTACAACTTGTTAGCCTCTCGAGTTCGCATCATGGATTTAGGGTTCTTGGTTAGTAATCTGTTAAATCTGAAGGTTGATGGTCCAAGTTGAGAGTGCTATGTATTATGTGAGAGATTCGTAAGATTTTTGTAGCTCTCGTACAGTTTGTTCCCAAGAGTATCTAGGTTTTCACAGATTGAGTTGATCTGCTTGATTCTTGTAGATTTAGTATAGATTATCGTGTGGTAATCTGTAGGGTTGACTTGTGAGAGTTTCTTGTTATATTTGGCTAGAGATTTGGTGTATTTGAGTATCGTTTCTAGTTTCTACAAGGTTAAAGTTGGTTGTTATTCGATACTCATGTTTACAAGTCTTGTTTTAGTTCTTAAAAGTCATGTGATTTTTATATGACATCAGGTAGATAGGTTTGATATGCTTGTTGAACCGTGTGATTCACTTTTTGATTTGGTTTCATAAAATGTTGTAGAAAGTTGTTAAACTTGTCTATTGACGAATGATTTAGGGGCTGTTTGGTAGCATCTGAATGACATTAAGAGGCTACCTCTTAATGAAATCATTTAAGAGTTTAACAAAGATAATGTAGAAGAATGTGACATGTGATGATTTACCATTCAGATGTTACCTCTTATCCAGTCAGACATAAGGTTACCTCTTATTCATTCAGACATAAGGGCCACAAATGATTTCATTAAGAGGCAGCCTCTGAATGGATTAAGAGGCTACCAAACAGGGCCTTAGTGGTTTGAAGTGGATTGTTATCATTGTAGTCTTGTGATTTGTGATAATTGTTATAAGCGCTTTGATTCTTGTTTTTTTTATCTCGCCGATCTTTTATAACTAAACATAGTTGGAGTTTACTTGTTTCTTCTAAAGTGGAAATTTGTAATTCGGTTATTTTATTCATTTTGAGTGAACAAATGTTTAGTCATTTGTTTTCAAAGTTAAAAAAGTGGGGAAAATACCGGAAATTGTTATAGTTTGATGTCATCTGCTGGCTTTTCTACTGTTAGACAAAGTTATGGTGCTGAGGGGAGAACTTCTAGCCGTATATTTGCAGATTATTCAATTTTCAAGGGCAAAGCTGCACTATCTGCCGCCCTTGTTCTTCCTACTTTTAGTAAAATGGATTTTGGTCATACAAAAGTAGATCGACGTGGCGTGATTATGCTGACATTCCGACCTGCTATTGGTGAACGCACATACGATTCAGAAAAGAAACAGTTGTTTGCATTGTCAGTGACAGAAGTTGGGTCCTTCATAAGTTTGGGCCCTGGAGATTCTTGTGAATTCTACCATGATCCATCAATTCAGTCAAGGGATGCAGGTCAAGTTAGGAAAAAACAGTTTTGTGATCTACTACAGAAGTAGAGATCCTGATGTGTATGATGTTGTTTATGAGGTTAAGTGGCTGGTAAATGTGCTTGGTGAACTGAACGTTGAATGTGCTTACAAAGTGTTTATTGTCACAATTTCATGATGATATGTGTTATGTCACACCCCCAAAATCCACATGCGGAGTATCACCGCTTGGAGGCGTGACTGACCAGGATCAAACCACTAATCATATGGAACAAGTAAATATTTAATGTAAAAGTCCAACCAACACGATTAATGTCCAAAACAAACATAGTTAAGTTATGAGCGGAAGCATAATGTTTAAAACCAAATCAAGAGTTCAAATATCCAAATGTTTAACATGGCACACAGCTGTCCATGTCCCACAATGACTCTTCCTTGTGCAAGCTCCAGCTAAGTACCTATAAACCTGCAAAGCATGTAGTAACTAGTCAACAACAAGTTGAGTGAGTTCACGGTTGGGTGTTCATTTTAAGTTGTTTCAAAAAAACAGTTTCCCTTAACTGGCATCCTGCCGTGGGGGTTACCCCATAGTTGAAAACGTGATTTGTTTAACCCTTTGTTTATCCCATTTACTCTGGCAATCCTGCCGTGGGGGCTACCCCATGATAGTTATCTGGCATTTCGGCCGTGGGGGCTACCCCGTGTATCCACTAGACTCGTTACCATATCGACTACTGACTGAAGTCATGTTTAAGTGCCCTGAAACTGTCAATGTCTATCAGCATTGACGTGCCCCAGATCCATTAGTTCACGCCCGTCCTCTGCGGCACGGTGTGAGGCTTGTCAGACCTAAATAGCGCTATCTAACTAATGACCCGCTCGCCATTGGCTCGGCGATTAAGTCGATATAAAAAGGAGGGACTTCGTGATAGAGAGTTTTGGTCTAGTATAGTTATCTGTCCGTGAGGACGAGGAATTACATTCCTGAACCATTACTGTCCTACCCAAGAAAGGACGAGGAATCCATATTCCTTAACCCCATTCCCAACCCCTGGGAATCCCATGCTTTGTAGAGTGTGAACTCACCTTGGTTTGCTCGGCAGATAACACAGAAAGGTCAAGTCTAAAGGCTAGTGGTCAATCACGTCCTATCAGGTCAGGTTTTGGTTTCACAGAGTGCACATAAGTACCACGTAAGATAGCATGTAAGAAACACATACGAATCATGGCAACACATATTATTACATTCATTATATTAAATATTGGGCTCGCACAAGTCTAACAACTTGTGCGATCCTCTCGTTGAAACCCAACAGCACCCGGCCCAAAAAATCAGAAAGCCCAATTACATTGATGTACAACACACGACCCAACATATCATTCAATAATTCATCTTGTGCGACTGATCCTATTACCCAGCCCAATGTATAACATACGGCCCAAAAACAAATAACCAAATAACTTGTGCGACCCAAACGAGTTGTGCGATCAGGCCTGGCCCAACACGTATACCCGGCCCAACCAGTTTACTTAACAAACAGCTTGTGCGACTATAACAGCCCTTGTGCGACTGTGTGTGTCTTGTGCGAAGGGACTCTTTGTGCGACCAGAAGGTCTTGTGTGACTGAAGTCTCTTGTACGATCAAGAGACTTGTGTGATCAACAATTCTTCCTACTTTCATGCAATAGTTTACCAATCCCAATTAAATTCGTTTGACCCAAATAATAGTTTCCATACTTGTAGAAAATCAATCAACCACAAACAGTATCAAACTTAGCAATTATTCGATCAAACCAATTAATCCTCACTAATTCATATGAACCCTAATCCAAATTAAAACATGAACAATAATCATACTCATCATCATATGCTAACATAATTTACACTTTTGATCACAAGCATGCATTCCAATCATGACAACCCAACACTCATTCGAACCTAATATATAGCAGCCGATTACTTGTAACATCACACAATCAACAATCATATATAAACATCACATGATTAACATTCCGAAGCATACACATATCAACCGATTTAACAAGCATTCGGTTCCAGATTAAATCGTTAAACATCCATACATAATATCATTGTTCATCATTCATACAACCACAATCGTTTGATCCAGTCATGAAATCATAACATCGTACAACTAATTATAAATCAAACACACTAACCGATTAAAGAAGAGGGTAGGGGATTGATCCGAACACAAGATCTTCGATGAGGAGGATGTTTGGCTGCCTTCGGTTCGTGAGAGAGAGAGAGAAGAGCTAGGGTTTGTGGGTGTGTAGTGTGATTGCAAGTAATGAGAAACAACTCTCAAAGGATCCATGTATGCGTATGGTGGGAGTGGGCCGAACCCTTCACATTGGCTCCCCTTTGGTTCGAGTTAAAGAGAAGTAGGCCGAGATTTGTAAAGCCCAAAGGCTTGTGCGGTTGGGTTGTGTTGTGCGACTACAACATACATATATACACATAGACACATAATCGTAATATTAACTAAATCAATCAAGTTCATATAATCGAATCACGTTCACCTAGGTTACATCAAAGTACAAAGATAGGTTCGGAAATACGAGTTGTCACATTATCCCCAATTTGAAAGAAATTTCGTCCCGAAATTTAGCACGTACTCACTGAGGAAGCTAGTTAAGTTGCATGGTTTTCCTGGTTTTCCTGGGGTGTCACATCCTCCCCCCGTTGATCTGGAATTTCGTCCCGAAATTCCGTAGCTTCAGCCTCAGTAGTGGTTGTACCGGTTGCGAACAGTTGGGGATACTTTTGTTTCATCTGATCTTCGCGCTCCCAGGTGAACTCTGGGCCGCGACGTGAGTTCCAACGAACTCGAACGAGAGGTATTCTGGTATGTTTGAGGACCTTCACATCCCGGTCCGTGATTTCCACAGGTTCCTCGACGAATCGTAACTGCTCGTCGATCGTGAGCTCCTTCAAAGGAATTGCGTGGGTCTCATCTGACAGACACTTCTTCAGATTTGACACATGAAAAACATCGTGAACTGCACTGAGTTCTGCTGGTAAGTTCAGTCTGTAGGCCACCTGGCCTATTTTCTCAATGACTTCGAAAGGTCCAACGTATCGTGGATTAAGTTTGCCCCGTTTGCCAAAACGAACCACACCCTTCCAGGGTGAAACTTTGAGTAGTACACGCTCCCCAACCTGGAGCTCTAGTGGTTTTCTGTCCTTATCGGCGTAGACTTTCTTACGCTCACGAGCTGCCGCCATTCGTTGTCGTATCTGAGCAATTTTCTCTGTTGTGTCAACCACATATTCTGGACCAGTAATCTGACTATCCCCCACCTCTGCCCAACAAAGAGGTGACCGGCACTTACGCCCGTACAATGCCTCAAACGGAGCAGCTTTAATGCTGGTGTGGTAGCTATTGTTGTACAAAAATTCCACAAGTGACAGATGCTTTTCCCAGCCGTTACCAAAGTCAATTACACATGCCCTAAGCATGTCTTCGAGAGTCTGGATGGTACGTTCCGACTGCCCATCCATTTGCGGGTGATAAGTTGTGCTCATGTCTAACCTTGAGCCAAAGGACTTGTGCATTGCTTGCCACAATTCTGATGTAAAACGTGCATCTCGATCCGAGATAATAGAGGTGGGCACCCCGTGCCTCGAGACAACTTCCTTTAGGTATACTTCTGCTAGAGTGGAGAACATATCCGTTTCTTTGATAGCCAGGAAGTGAGCAGACTTTGTGAGTCGATCCACGATCACCCAAATAGTATCGTTACCACGTTGTGATCTAGGCAGGCCAGTAACAAAATCCATGGAAATTTGCTCCCATTTCCATTGTGGTATCTCTGGTTGTTGAAGTGGGCCTGAAGGTTTCTGATATTCCGCCTTGACTCTCGCACAAGTCAAGCACTTGCTAACGTATGTTGCTATGTGGGCCTTCATGCTAGGCCACCAGTATGTGGTTTTGATGTTGTGGTACATTTTATCCGAGCCAGGGTGCACTGAGTAACGAGACTTGTGTGCCTCATCCATCACAAGCTCTCGTAGGTTGCCATAAAATGGGACCCAAATGCGTCCCGTGACGCAGTAAGCGCCGTCTTCCTTCTGTTCTAAGCGTTTCCTTGAGCCGCGTAGGGCTTCAGCCCTGACGTTCTCTGGTTTCAATGCTTCTACCTGAGCATTTCGTATTTGAGAAGGAAGGCTAGACTGTATAGTAAGTTGTAAAGCTCGTACGCGCTTGGGCGCAGTGTCCTTTCGACTGAGGGCGTCAGCCACAACATTGGCTTTGCCTGGGTGATACCTGATCGAGCATTCGTAATCGTTCAGCAGTTCGACCCATCGTCGTTGTCTCATATTGAGTTCCTTCTGTTTAAAGATGTGTTCGAGGCTTCTGTGATCAGTGTAGATAGCACACTTGGTGCCATACAAGTAGTGTCGCCATATCTTAAGTGCAAAAACAACCGCTCCCAGCTCTAGATCGTGTGTAGTGTAGTTCTTCTCATGAACCTTGAGTTGGCGTGAAGCGTATGCTATAACTTTATCCCGCTGCATCAAAACACAACCAAGACCATGAATAGATGCGTCGCAGTAGACCACGAAGTCGTCCGTGCCCTCTGGCAATGAAAGGATAGGTGCACTGCAAAGTCTATCCTTTAAGTGCTGAAACGCTAATTCCTGTGCGTTTCCCCAACGATAAACAACGCCCTTCTGCGTTAGTGAAGTAAGAGGCTGAGCAATCTTGGAAAAATCCTTGATAAATCTCCTATAGTAACCTGCCAATCCCAAGAATTGGTGAATTTCCGTTGGGGTACGAGGTGCAGGCCAGCTCTTGATTGACTCTACCTTGGATGGATCAACGTGAATCCCATCCTTGTTCACTACATGGCCTAAGAAATGGACTTCACGAAGCCAGAAGTCACATTTTGAGAACTTGGCGTACAGCTGTTCCTTTCGAAGGAGTTCCAAAATAAGTCGTAAGTGTTGCTCATGTTCCTCCTGACTCTTCGAATAGATCAAGATGTCATCAATGAAGACAATAACGAATTTGTCTAAGTAGGGCTTGCACACTCGATTCATCAAGTCCATGAAGACCGCCGGTGCGTTTGTCATCCCAAAAGGCATGACCAAAAACTCATAGTGGCCATATCGAGTTCTGAAGGCTGTTTTGGAGACGTCCTCTTCTCGGACTCTCAGCTGGTGATACCCCGATCTCAAATCGATCTTTGAATAGTAGCTCGACCCTTGCAGCTGGTCGAACAGGTCGTCAATGCGTGGAAGAGGGTAGCGATTCTTCACAGTCACCTTGTTCAGTTCACGGTAGTCGATGCACATTCTGAACGTACCGTCTTTCTTCTTCACAAATAGCACTGGAGCTCCCCAGGGCGAAGAGCTAGGACGAATAAAACCCTTATCTAAGAGTTCTTGTAGTTGCGTAGATAGCTCTTTCAACTCTGATGGAGCTAAACGATACGGTGCACGAGCTATGGGTGCCGCTCCAGGAGCTAACTCGATTTGAAACTCGACCTGACGATGAGGCGGGAGGCCAGGTAGTTCTTCAGGAAATACCTCCGGATAGTCGCGTACAATCGGAAAGTCCTCTATCTTTTTCTCTTTCTTCGAGGTGTCAGTAACGAGAGCCAGAAAGGCAGTGTGGCCCTTACGCAAACACTTCTGGGCCTTAAGGGAAGAAATGATGCTCACAACAGCACCACTCTTGTCGCCACGAATCATAAGAGGTTCCTCACCTTGGCGCGGAATGCGGACAATCTTTTCGTTGCAAAGAATCTCAGCTCGGTGTTGGGATAACCAGTCCATCCCAATGACAATGTCGAAACTACCCAGAGTGATAGGAAGGAGGTCGATTGAGAAAGTGTGATCAGCAAGTACTAGGTTACAACCTTTAACTACATGTGTGACCTCTATACTTTTACCATTAGCTAACTCTACAGCATGTTTGGGATTCAAAGGTGTTGGGGTACGCTTAAGCAGTTGACTAACGTTTTGAGACACATAACTAGTATCAGCACCCGAATCAAATAAGACAGTAACGTAAAAGTCGTCGAGAAGGAACTTACCCATCACAACATTGGGATCGTTCCTAGCTTCCCCTTGGCCAATAATGAACACACGACCCCTTGCTCCATTACTATTATTACCCCCGTTGTTTCCATTCCCCTGATTGTTGTTGTTATTGTTGTTCTGGTTCCTGTTTAGCTGGGGACAGTCTCTCTTGAAGTGGCCTTCAGCTCCACACTGAAAGCACCCTTTGTTGTTACCCTACGGCTGCTGTTGCTGGCGTTGATTCTGTTGATCTTGCGGTTGCTGGCGATTCTGGTTTGCTGGGTATAAGTTTCTACAATCCTTTGCCGCGTGGCCTGGCTTGTTGCACCGATGACAGTTACCCCTGGTGCATGGCCCGCGATGATGCAAGTTGCAACGATTACATTTGGGGTGATTTCCTTTGTATCCACCCTGACTTTGGCTACCTGACGATTGCTGACTAGGACTCTTATACTCTTCAGTTCTTCTCTGCTGCGACTGGGATTGAACAGAAGTCGAACCTCTGCTTGAAGCTCCATCCCATTTACGTTTGTTATCACTGGAAGGTTCAGAGGTAGCTGTAGCACTAATGCGTTTTGGTAACCTGTTTTGCTCCACCGCCTGATCAGTGAGACGGTGAGCCAACTGAACAACCTGCTGGTAGGTGGCGAGATTTGCTGAAGTCACATGACTTTGAATCTCTGGTTTTAGACCCTTAAGATATAGTTCGATACGCTTAATTGGAGGGTCCACCATAGTAGGGCACAGTAATGCAAGCTCATTCGATCTCTTTGTATACGCCTCAATTTCCGACCCCGTCATCTTGAGGTTGAAGAACTCAACTTCCAGCTTATGTATGTCATCACGACTGCAGTATTCTTCCTTGATCATCTCTTTGAAATTGTTCCATGGGGTGGCGTTAGCAGCAACCAACCCCAGCATTTGTACCTGGGCGTTCCACCATGTGAGGGCTAAACCCTCGAGAGTGCCGGTAGCATATTTCACCCTGCGTGCCTCAGGGCATTCGCACATTTCGAATACAGACTCTAGTTTCTCAAACCAGTGGAGGAGACCTACTGCTCCTTCAGTGCCACTAAAAGTAGTGGGTCGGCAGTCCATGAAAGTTTTGAAGGTGCACACAGGTGGCTGAGCATGCTGACCTGTTGCGAGTGTAAGAAAGGACAAAGTTTAACACAAGGATAGGTTCACGAGAGTAGGATCTAAAGATCCTAGAATGAGTTATAAACTGCAGGGTATACCTCCTGCTTGTGCGGCTGCAAGTGCCGCAGCAACCTGTTCGTTGATCAGAGCCGTCAACTGGGCTTGAGTCATGTTAATGCGTCCAGACATGATCTTCATACCAAAAGAAGCATGTGTGAGAGAGGTTCGCGAAAGTGCGATGACAGAGGAGAGTAAGCACACACGTGTTCAAGCAACAGTAGCTATACTAGCTAAGCATATCATGAGCAAAGTTCTACGTAATCTAGCAAGTAGGCAATAAAACACAAACCATATCACCTAGAATGTCGAGCCTTGCACGTGGAGTGAAGCGTCGTTGTGGATCGTAGAGCACTGTACAGGTTATAGTCTGGTTTTAACAAAAACGTTTTCCTTTATTAAAACCAAGTTCTCTATAACCAATGGCTCTGATACCAATCTGTCACACCCCCAAAATCCACATGCGGAGTATCACCGCTTGGAGGCGTGACTGACCAGGATCAAACCACTAATCATATGGAACAAGTAAATATTTAATGTAAAAGTCCAACCAACACGATTAATGTCCAAAACAAACATAGTTAAGTTATGAGCGGAAGCATAATGTTTAAAACCAAATCAAGAGTTCAAATATCCAAATGTTTAACATGGCACACAGCTGTCCATGTCCCACAACGACTCTTCCTTGTGCAAGCTCCAGCTAAGTACCTATAAACCTGCAAAGCATGTAGTAACTAGTCAACAACAAGTTGAGTGAGTTCACGGTTGGGTGTTCGTTTTAAGTTGTTTCAAAAAAACAGTTTCCCTTAACTGGCATCCTGCCGTGGGGGTTACCCCATAGTTGAAAACGTGATTTGTTTAACCCTTTGTTTATCCCATTTACTCTGGCAATCCTGCCGTGGGGGCTACCCCATGATAGTTATCTGGCATTTCGGCCGTGGGGGCTATCCCGTGTATCCACTAGACTCGTTACCATATCGACTACTGACTGAAGTCATGTTTAAGTGCCCTGAAACTGTCAATGTCTATCAGCATTGACGTGCCCCAGATCCATTAGTTCACGCCCGTCCTCTGCGGCACGGTGTGAGGCTTGTCAGACCTAAATAGCGCTATCTAACTAATGACCCGCTCGCCATTGGCTCGGCGATTAAGTCGATATAAAAAGGAGGGACTTCGTGATAGAGAGTTTTGGTCTAGTATAGTTATCTGTCCGTGAGGACGAGGAATTACATTCCTGAACCATTACTGTCCTACCCAAGAAAGGACGAGGAATCCATATTCCTTAACCCCATTCCCAACCCCTGGGAATCCCATGCTTTGTAGAGTGTGAACTCACCTTGGTTTGCTCGGCAGATAACACAGAAAGGTCAAGTCTAAAGGCTAGTGGTCAATCACGTCCTATCAGGGTTACCAATACAAGTCAGGTTTTGGTTTCACAGAGTGCACATAAGTACCACGTAAGATAGCATGTAAGAAACACATACGAATCATGGCAACACATATTATTACATTCATTATATTAAATATTGGGCTCGCATAAGTCTAACAACTTGTGCGATCCTCTCGTTGAAACCCAACAGCACCCGGCCCAAAAAATCAGAAAGCCCAATTACATTGATGTACAACACACGGCCCAACATATCATTCAATAATTCATCTTGTGCGACTGATCCTATTACCCAGCCCAATGTATAACATACGGCCCAAAAACAAATAACCAAATAACTTGTGCGACCCAAACGAGTTGTGCGATCAGGCCTGGCCCAACACGTATACCCGGCCCAACCAGTTTACTTAACAAACAGCTTGTGCGACTATAACAGCCCTTGTGCGACTGTGTGTGTCTTGTGCGAAGGGACTCTTTGTGCGACCAGAAGGTCTTGTGTGACTGAAGTCTCTTGTACGATCAAGAGACTTGTGTGATCAACAATTCTTCCTACTTTCATGCAATAGTTTACCAATCCCAATTAAATTCGTTTGACCCAAATAATAGTTTCCATACTTGTAGAAAATCAATCAACCACAAACAGTATCAAACTTAGCAATTATTCGATCAAACCAATTAATCCTCACTAATTCATATGAACCCTAATCCAAATTAAAACATGAACAATAATCATACTCATCATCATATGCTAACATAATTTACACTTTTGATCACAAGCATGCATTCCAATCATGACAACCCAACACTCATTCGAACCTAATATATAGCAGCCGATTACTTGTAACATCACACAATCAACAATCATATATAAACATCGCATGATTAACATTCCGAAGCATACACATATCAACCGATTTAACAAGCATTCGGTTCCAGATTAAATCGTTAAACATCCATACATAATATCATTGTTCATCATTCATACAACCACAATCGTTTGATCCAGTCATGAAATCATAACATCGTACAACTAATTATAAATCAAACACACTAACCGATTAAAGAAGAGGGTAGGGGATTGATCCGAACACAAGATCTTCGATGAGGAGGATGTTTGGCTGCCTTCGGTTCGTGAGAGAGAGAGAGAAGAGCTAGGGTTTGTGGGTGTGTAGTGTGATTGCAAGTAATGAGAAACAACTCTCAAAGGATCCATGTATGCGTATGGTGGGAGTGGGCCGAACCCTTCACATGGGCTCCCCTTTGGTTCGAGTTAAAGAGAAGTAGGCCGAGATTTGTAAAGCCCAAAGGCTTGTGCGGTTGGGTTGTGTTGTGCGACTACAACATACATATATACACATAGACACATAATCGTAATATTAACTAAATCAATCAAGTTCATATAATCGAATCACGTTCACCTAGGTTACATCAAAGTACAAAGATAGGTTCGGAAATACGAGTTGTCACATGTTAGCTCCTAGACCTTATTAACATGGTCGAAATATAAAATTGAGGGCGGGTGTTAAAAATAATATTGTTATAGAATCAGTTTTATATTTTATAAATATTTTTATATGTGATTTCTAATATTTGTGTTTGTTTTTGTCATGGGCTCGAGATTGTCTAAAGTGCTGGGCTGAATCTTTGAGGCAGTTATTGGGCTTATCAGTTGCAAAAGGGAGCAGATGGGCTTGGAGCATATGTGGTCATCAAGTGGGCTTGTAGGACTCTCGCAGACATGAAGTGGGCTTAGGGCTATCAGGTTCATTGTGTATGAAGGAGCATGTCTGTTCACGGTTGCAATTAGATGCACGAATCAAGTTCTAGAATCATCTTTAGTTCCTTTTCTTCTCTCACTTAGGGTTTGATAGATCATACTGTTCTTGTTGGTCTTATGTTGAGATCTTCGTTCGTAGTATGTATCAAAGAGTGCAGATCATCGTGTAGTTGATCTGCTGGTGAGTTGAGAGTTGATTGTAAACTGTATGTTATGTTCTTCTTGTTCGCTGTAATCGTCAAGGTTCTTTCAATAATGTTAATCATTGGTTCCTGAAGATTCGTATGTTAATCGAATCTCTTATACTTTTCTTGACAGTAATCACCAACATAATGTAGTAAAGAGTCACAAAAGTAGGAAAAGGTTAATTAACCAAACTGTTGGTAATGTGTTGAAATATTACCAACTCATCACCGATATGATACCTTAACCTGGGTAACACCAAAAGTCACCAAAAAATTACTAATAAATACTTTGTGCAACATAAACTAAGTCATTGACATATTGAAAGGCCCATTAAGGCCTAAAAACTTGAAACTTTTTGCCATCATCAGTTAATAACATTGAAAATTATATTTCTATACTAATAAATGAAAATATTTTTTGGACATGTGTCACTTTCTGGTGCTTCCTCGCTTTATTTTCCTATTTATCTCTCATACTAAATAATAATAACAATAATAATAATAATAATAATAATAATTTTAAGCAAAAAAATAGATAAGAATATAAACGAATATTTTTATTATGAACATATTAAATAATAATAATTTTTAACAAAATATTAGTTAAGAACACATATTTAACAAAGCAAGATGTTATAATAAGTAAATAGTATATTAAAGTTAATTTTTAAAAGATAAATCTTGACAAATGTATGTGTTAACATATAACATTATATTTTATTAAACACGTGCAATATACGAGTTTTATTTAACGATATATCTTTTTTATTGTTTATTATATAAAATTACATTTATGTAAAATAAAAAAAAAGTAAAATGTTATAATATAAGTAAATAGTACATCAATATTTATTTTTAAAAATTAAATCTTGATGAGTGTTTATATTAACATATGACAATATATTTTATTCAACACTTGCAATATACGAGTTTTTTTATAAAATATATCTTTTTCTTATTTATTATATAAAATTATATTTATGTAACCCGTGTAATACACGGGGTTTTAACCTAGTATAATATTATAGATAAATGCTTATCTTTCTCCCAAAACGAGAACTCTGTTTGAATCAATCTGTGCGGCTTAATGATTGATCCATTTTCAAAGCTCTCCATATTCGACGTTTATTGAGAATTACTTGCAATCTCTCTAATGATCAAAACTAGCATAAATAGTAGTAGTTTTTAAAAGAGGGCCAATAAGACATTCAATTCATTCACGAACAAACTAAGCTTGACAATACATGTTGAATCGGTTATACTTGATTTTTTATTTAGTTGTATCAAATGTTTGAGCAACAAACTCATCTAAGATTTGATCAAGACAATAACATCACAAATTCTGAAATCTCAAATTACTTTATTGATTTATAATATGTAATAATATTACAATGAATACGAAATATTGAAATAAGGATACAAAACAAAATTAATAATAACTTCATTAATATTTTTATATTCATCGTTCACTTCGAATAGGTTTTTTTTTTTTTTTTTTTTTTGAAACGGCTACTTTCATTAAAAAAACACGCCCCAAGCAAAACGCTAGCGGCACAAGAACAACAAACCTCATGACATTACAAATCGAATTTACACCATCTTTTCCACTCTAGATTCTTATATGTCGACCTGCTAGAAAACCCGCTGATTTAAAATCTTCCTTGATCTTATTTATATTCACCTCTTCCCTATCAAAAATAACCTCTTTTTCTGCCTTCCAAATGCACCATGTCGTAAAGGAAAATTATCGCTTGAACCACTTTGGCTTTCTTTTTCTCCATCTTCGCATGCCTATAAACATTTATGAGATCTTTGACAGAGAATGCATATATGTCCGCTAATAAACTGCCAAATAACCGCGGACACGGCGCAAGCCGTGAATAAATGATCAGCGTTTTCTTCCACCTGGTCGCACAATCTGCATTGTTGTGAACCAACGTCAACGTTTCGACGAACAAGAGCCATCCTGTTGGTTCACCCCCACCCCTAACAAGATGGATTTTTTCCGGTCTGAACTTCGAATAGGTATCAACTCCTTTTGGGTGGTAACTTTTGGTAAGTTGATAAGACTTGGAAATGTGTTACACTTGTATGATCTATAACATTACTCATCATGTATTAGTTTTATCTTTGAATTCAACATTTTAAATTCAACATGAGCAAACATGCTTGTATTACATTTAATAGAATCTTTCTTTTACCTAGCAACCCTACATTATCACTGAATCTCCCTTTGGAGAATAGAATCCTTGTAGTTTTCCAAGTTATATTAGCTATTTTAACCGTGTTATATTACCCACCACTACAAGAAAATGTGGCAATAGCCGCGACAAATGTCGCCGCTAAAGGGTTTGATCTGCGCCGCTAAAGGGTCACCTCTAAATACTCTATGTGTCGCTGCTATTACTTATGTTAAACCCCAGCTGTTGGATCAAGATAAGAAATGGACAGCTGGCTTTAATGTGGGACACCGTGTCCCGGATCTACCAATAGCGGTGACATATGGCGTGTCGCCGCTATTGATACTCATTTCTTGTAGTTGTAGTGCACGTGTCGTAGTGGTAGGATGCAAGATTCTCAGTTGGCATGTAAATTTTGTTTTAATGTTCTATGCATCATGGTACCTGATTGTTCGTTATTAGACCCGACAGTATCACCAAATCTCCCTTCAGAGAATACAACCCTTATGGTTTTCTGAGTTAGATTAGCTATTTTAACCGGGTTATAGTATCCATGTGGTAGGCTGCAAGATTTCGGTTAGTATCGAAAGTTTTCCGAATGTTTTTTCATGAGCTTAGTACTTTAGTAGTGATGATTGTAGTTTCAAATTGGAAATGGGACAAACATGTGATAACAATTTGTCACTTTCTAATCATCCTCTTTGAATAACTTTTCAAACTTATTTTCAGCTTATTTTACCTTTAGGGGCTGTTTGGTAGTCTCTTAATGACCATTCAGATGCTACCTCTTAATGGTTTAAAACCTCTGAATGAATAAGAGGTAACCTCAAGTCTGAATGGTTAAGTGGTAACCTCTGAATGGTAAATCATAACATGTCACATTCTTCTACCTTCTCATTGGTAAAATTCTTAATGGTTCCATTAAGAGGTAGCCTCTTAATGACCATTCAGAGGCTACCAAACAGCCCCTTAGTCATACTTTTCACATGATTAGTAGTGTTCCACCATGGTATTTATGGAAATCAACTGAAAAATTCTAGTACAACTTCTGCTTGTTGCTGGTTGCAATTTCCAAAAATCCCTTTTCGCGAGTTTGCGACTCTTCATGAGCGACATCTATGTAAGTTTATCTTGTTTGTTTAACGATATTTTCAGTTTTTTATAGATATCCGTCAGTGCTACAAAATGCACTCATCCGTGTGTGTATATGATGGTCTTAGTGTTTATGTACGTACGTAGCACAATGGAATGAAATTTTGAAATGTATATAAGAACAAGAACAGCTCTTTAATAAAGTGTGTCACCTTTATGTAAATCATATGATCAAATACTATTCCGCTCATTGATAAATACGAGTCTCCAAGACAGGATATCGATCAATTTGGTAGCCTAAATTAATGTGTATATTCTTTAATTACCGTGTATCTGGGATATCCATTTTGCAATCTATGAAGGGGTTTATACCTTTCTCCTCAAAGTGACATATGTAAATATTATCATAACCGATGTTTGAGTTTTTAATTCACATTCATGAATATTATCTTGATTGATATAATGGCCAGAAACATATCAAGGTTAATTTGGCAACTGATCAACTGTCAATATTTTCATATAGTATTTAAAGTTCAATTGTATAACATGTATATATTACATGTCTCAAAGCTCTCGTTACCAGATATTGCCCCCTTATTAGGCCGTGGGGTATGGGGCGGGGGTTTGGGCGGGGGTTGGGGTAAAACGCCCAAGTGACCACCCCGGGTGGGCTTGGGTTTGGGCGTGGCCCCTTGGGGCTTGGGTTTCAAGCCGGGCGTGGGGCGGTATGGCGAAGCGAGGTGGCATCTTCTCATTGGGTCACCCGCCACGTGGGTAGGCGGGTGTTTAAATTTTGAAATTCAAACTGGTCCCCCATCCCCCCAAACAAAAGGGCCGGCCACCGGGCCAAACAAAATATTGGGCGGAAGCATTCGCGGCCTACCGACAGAACGTCGGTAACGACCGCCACAACCTCAACGCGTGCCAACATAAATAGCGCGACCTACAGCCCAAGCTCGAGCGTTTCAAGGCTTACTACGAAGCGGTTCCCGGTGGCGAGTTAAGCCACGAGGACCGGGTGGCGGTGGCAAACATAGAGTTTCGAAGCGTGGAAAAGAAGGCGTTCGACAAGATCGAACTTTTTGAAATTTTTTTAACGCTTTAGGTTTTTTTATTTTGTAATTTTTAGAAGTTATGTAATTTTTAGGATTATGTAATTTTTAAAATTTTAATGAAGTTGTAGGTTTTTTATAAATGTTGTGTGATTTTTTTATAAATTTTTTGTATTTTTTTTTTTTTAAACATTTGCCACGCGGTGCACCCAACCCAAGCCCAACCCATGCCCCGCCATACCCCGCGGACACGTATCCTGGCAGTGGGCGGCCTCCCTTTACACGTGTCACCAAATGCCCAACCCAAGCCCCACCATACCCGACAGTCTTACATAGATCTCATATTTTGACATGTTGTCACGATCCAGCACAGATAAAATCATTTTCATTACAGATAAAATCATTTCAATACAGATATAATTATTTCATCTGGTAAATTTTTAGAATTAGTGATTTAAATAAAAGATAATTCTATTTAAAAAGCATGTTAAACGTATGCTCAGTGACATCTCTGAGAATTCACATACCATGTTCGAGCTCAAAAAGTGTGCCCATATATATGCTTTAACGATAAACAATATAATTACGAAAATGATAAAAATTGTAGTAGTTGATAAACAATACAATTATGATAATGACAAAATCATTGTATTCTGAGAATTCCTTTTCGCGTCTCTGATCGATGTTTTTCTTGTTCACGTCTCTGAATCTTCTTTTCGCAGCAGCCCAGACCTAGCGATTCAGTGAAGTTCTGATGAAGTGATGATGTTCGATTGTTCGTTACTCTGATGAGTTTGTTCGTCTCGTCCTTTCAGATACCAGGAGTCCATGAAATTGCCTTCGTGTGTTATAATTTTTATTAAAATCATATTAGTATTGGGCCAATAAACCTAATGTTTAGTGGGCTAAATTATAAACCATTAAAAAGTGTTTGATAATGGGCCTATATTGGAATTTGTATGTGTTTACAATTTAAAAAAAAAATAACATATATATATATAGGGTCAGGATTTGGAGAAAACGGTGAAAAGTGTGAGAACGGTGAGAAGGATTATGGATCGTCCGATCAAAACAATCCATGGACTAGATTGCGCGGTGGCGTTTTCGTAAATAACATCAATATTATTAGGTGGGACGCGCTTCATTAAGGGTAAAAGGGTCTTTTTACCCTCATATTCAAAAAGCCATCATATGATAAAACGCCATACAAAAATAAAATGCCATTAAAAACAAAACACCACAAATTAAAAATAAAACGCATTGAATATTACAGGAAGATGAAACAACACAAATAACTGAATTTCAGTTATTAACATTTATTGGAAGAAATTCCCTCCTAAATTACGCGCCAAAACATCATTATATAAACAAACATAAACCATAGCTTCCATAATCACTTCAATCTATCCATTTTCTGCAAAAAAAAATCGTTAACCAAAAACGCCAACTTAAGCAAAACGCCAAAAATGACAACAATCGTTTCGTGGAGATACACTCTGGGGATCAGGCGATACGTCATCCATTTTGACAACAGAAGGAGGGTGTATGTTAAGACGGCCAGGGCAATTCTAAAGATGGAAGAACAAATACAGAGGCAAATCTTATCCATTGGCATCGCTCTAGACAACGAATGCCATGAAACACATATGCTTATGAAAGCATTAACCAAAAAATTTGGACCAATCAAAGGAGATGTGAAGCCAGACCCTGTCATGACATCATGGTGTTTTGATGATGAAACAGACATGGTGACGATTACATACGACAACGGGGAGCAGCAAGACTACTGGCTAGAGAACATCATGACAAAGCAGCGACGGGGTTTCATGAAAGAATTGCATAACGCCACCTGTACCAACCCAGAAATAGACTCAAAATTGGAGTTAATGCAAGACATGTTCAGGTGGAGGCTTCAAAATCTTCAGGAACAAGAAGCTGATGAAGGTGAATGTGATGACATGGATGAAGATCAAGATGAAGACTCCGAGGAGGAAGAAGATGACACAAGTGATGGATATTATTCAGATAAAGTACATTCTGACGAAGGATTTTAATTTTTTTTCCTCATTTTTTTCTTCTATGTAATCTTCTTTTTTTAAGATAATTAAATGATATATTACTATCTTTATTAGCAAAACGCCAAAATAATACTAAAAATGGTTTACCCTAACGAAACGCCATAAATAACAAAAAATATTTTCCTCCTTACTATTTTATTTACTCCGTTATTGTATTTTGTCATGATAGTCTGCATAAGGCCATTTAAAAAAAACGCCAAACTTAGAAGATGAGACGTCTATAACCTATAAAACTGATAAAAGCTGATCAGCACAGTAAATACAAAATACAGTAACTGAAAAGACAGTTACTTTATAACTATCATTTATTACAATAAAAAGTCCTGCCTAAACTACGCGCCAAAAATCTCCTATAAGAGAGGGGTCTATACACAATGAAATTAATCACACACAGAAAAACACAAAAACACCATATCCTCTAGAAACGACTCCCTTTAAAAAGCCACAGATGTCAAAGCTTTCACTGAAATGGATCATTTTTCTAAGAGGGTTAACTCAATAATATTTTGCTGGATGAGATGGACAAATATTCAAGAAAAAAAGACTGATGACAGTGATATGCCATCATGTAAGCTTTCTTCTTGATGATTATAGGCATGGAAGAAAGGGTTCAAATAAAGTGTAAAATGTTATTTTGGACTCCATTATTACAAATAGCATCAAGCAAGAGTTGATCTTCAATGACATGCCACCAAACAAGAATATCACACCAAAAAACAGGATGCCACTAAGCAGCTTCTTCTGAAAAAGACGGGGTTTATGTAGAAAAGTTGGCAACTAGCAAAACTATTCAAAAAAGGTTCAAAACGCCAAAACAAATTCAAGAAGATAGAGGCTGATGACAGTGAAGATTCGGAAGAGAAATTAGATTACAATTTTTTATTATTTTAGTTTTCATTTTATATTGTTTTGATATCAAGTTATATGTTGATTTGTTAACTATTTCTCTATAAAAAAATAACATTATTATATAAAACGCCAAAAACTACAAACACCAAAAAGCTAGAAGTATGGAAACTGGGAGAAAAGTTGTTGGCAAAACACCTTGTAAAGGTTATTAAACGCCAAAAGATTAACTAAACGCCAAAAAAATGGTCTTATTGTAATCTTATGCAAATATTAGAGACTCGTAGTGAATTATTATACAAAACGCCATAACGCCAAAAAAATTAACCAGAAAACTCTATAACGCCAAAAAATTATATATGTGACACAAAAACAATTAATTCAACGCCAAAAAGTTTAAAAAATACGATTAACGCCAAAAAAAACTTAGACGCCATAAAACATTATACCGCGTTGGGAAATAAAAGAAGAATGAAAAGACAAAAAGCCCCTCCGCCCTTCTCTATGACGCGGAACACGTGTTAGGCCAAGAAGCGTTCTCACCGTTCTCACACTTTTGAGCGTTTTCTCCTGAACCCGTTTCTCTCTCTCTATATATATAGGGGAAGGTTCAAATGAAAACCACTTTTATTGTGAAAACTCAAAAACTAACTAAAAAAAACCTAAAAACACACACAAAAAAAAATTTTCAATTTTTTATAAAAATCGTAGGTTTTTTTATATAAAAAAAAATTCAAAAAAAATTCAAAAGTACACATGTGTAATTTTTTTTTTTTTTTTGAATTTTTTTATATATAAAAAAATGGCGAAAATTGGTATGCAAAAAAAATTTGGTATGTTTTTTTGGCTTTTTTAATTAGTTTTCAAGTTTTCACAATAACCGTGGTTTTCATTTGAACATTCCCCTATATATATATATAGGGTTGGGTTCATTTCAGAACTCTCAATAATTGCAGAACTTTCAGAACTCCTAATAAACAATCATTTTATATATATTTTTTTGTATTTAGGATCTTTTTATCATCTTTTATATATATTTTTATGATTACACACATGTTAAAAGTAGTTTACATATGTTTAATAGCCAAATTATATATATATCTGTAATAACTAATTACATATATGTAAAAAACTAGTTCACGTATGTGTAATTATAAATTTACAAATAAAAAATAATAAAATTACTCTTAACATGTATGTAATCATAAAAATACACATAATAAATGATAAAATTATCTTAAACATAAAAAAATATAAATAAAAAGATTGTTTTTTAGGAGTTCTGTAAGTATTTATGGTTCTGAAATGATCCTTACCCTATATATATATATATATATATATATATATATATATATATATATATATATATATATATATATATATAGGGAGCCGTTAGAATGAGAACCACCACGAGTTATGAGAACCACGAGAACCAAGTGCCACGGAGGGGCGTTGACCACGAAATTTTTTTTACACCTAGATCCGTATATTTTAAGACCGGGTGTAAAAAAAAAATTCAAACGGCGCGCTCGAGGGGGTAGTTTTTTACACCCAAAGTTTGGTGTTTTTAATTTTTTTTTCTTTTTTCTTTTTTTTTTTACAAACTTTGGGTGTAAAAAACTACCCCCTCGGGCGCGCCGTTTGAAAAAAAAATTTACACCCGGTCTTAAAATATACGGATCTAGGTGTAAAAAAAATTTCGTGGTCAACGCCCCTCCGTGGCACTTGGTTCTCGTGGTTCTCATAACTCGTGGTGGTTCTCATTCTAGCGGCCCCCTATATCTCATTCTAGCGGCTCCCTATATAGGGGGCCGCTAGAATGAGAACCACCACGAGTTATGAGAACCACGAGAACCAAGTGCCACAGAGGGGCGTTGACCACGAAATTTTTTTTTACACCTAGATCCGTATATTTTAAGACCGGGTGTAAAAAAAATTTTCAAACGGCGCGCCCGAGGGGGTAGTTTTTTACACCCAAAGTTTGGTGTTTTTAATTTTTTTTTCTTTTTTCTTTTTTTTTTTTACAAACTTTGGGTGTAAAAAACTACCCCATCGGGCGCGCCGTTTGAAAATTTTTTTTTACACCCGGTCTTAAAATATACGGATCTAGGTGTAAAAAAAATTTCGTGGTCAACGCCCCTCCGTGGCACTTGGTTCTCGTGGTTCTCATAACTCGTGGTGGTTCTCATTCTAGCGGCTCCCTTTATATATATATATATATATATATATATCTAACTACTATAATAAATGAAACTAACTTTTGTACACGTGCCATTCATTAAATTCATTAAATGTATCCTCAAATTTATACTTATCTTATATTAACGGAAAATTGGTAATTAATAAACCAACATTTAACCAGTTGGTAAATAATAATCCAACCTACAGAATTTGTATATAATAATCCTACGTATCAACATGTTGGTACTCAATGAACTTCTGTTAATTTTTTTTAACTGAAGTTAGTTTTTAAGTTTTATTTATTACACAAACAGTCCCTGTAGTTATAAGTTACTAGTTTTAAGTTTTATTTATTACGCAAACAGTCCCTGTAGTTATAAAAAAATCAAAAATTTCTAAAAAATCATAAAAATTCTAAAAAAATCAAAAAAAATCTTAAAAAATCAAAAAAATTCTAAAAAATCAAAAAAAATTCTAAAAAATCAAAAAAATTCTAAAAAATCATAAAAATTCCAAAAAATAAAAAAAAATTCTAAAAAATCATAAAACTCTAAAAAATCAAAAAAAATTCTAAAAAATAAAAAAAAATCATAAAAATTCTAAAAGACTTGTGAACCCAGATCTGATTTAACCCAGATCTGAACCCAGCACTACTGTCACACCAGATCTAGTTTAACCCAGATCTAAACCCAGATCTGAATGTAACTCGCTCAATTAAAACTCATCCTTGATTTTCCTTATCTATCGTATAACTGAGATTGTTTGAAAACATATTATTCAAGACTTGTATGGAAAGATTTTACAATACTAAAGCAAATATCAAGAAATTATAATAACATTTCTAAATAGTCATGTGCAACCGAATCTTGCATAACTTTTAGATTTTTTATTTTGAAATTGAAATACTTGATATTATGGAAAGTTTTAGCCCCAATTTAGCAAATTACAGTAACAGCAAGCGAAGAACAAATGCTAACACAAGAAAAATGAAAAGATAATGACGAAATTCGATTTTTTAGAATTTTTATGATTTTTTTAGAATTTTTTTGATTTTTTAGAGTTTTATGATTTTTTAGAATTTTTTTTTTATTTTTAGAATTTTTATGATTTTTTAGAATTTTTTTGATTTTTTAGAATTTTTTTGATTTTTTATATTTTTTTGATTTTTTTAGAATTTTTATGATTTTTTAGAATTTTTTTTTTTTTTTTTTTAGGATTTTTATGATTTTTTTATAACTACAGGGACTGTTTGTGTAATAAATAAAACTTAAAAACTAACTTCAGTTAAAAAAATTAACAGAAGTTCATTGAGTACCAACATGTTGATAGGTAGGATTATTATATACCAATTCTGTAGGTTGGATTATTATTTACCAACTGGTTAAAGATTGATTTATTAATTACCAATTTTCCTATATTAACTAATAAATTAATATTAAATCTTATCATCATTTAATAAAATATTATCCTCAAATCTAAATTGTTAATTTAATATATTTTTAAAACAAGTACATCTCTTTCCTACTTATCTTATATTAAATATATATAAATAATAAATTAATATTAAATGTTATCCTAATTTATTAAAAATATAATTTTTTTAGAGTAAACTGCCATTTTGGTCCCTGTGGTTTGGCCAGTTTTGTCACTTTAGTCCAAATCTCAAACTTATTACATCTTGGTCCCTGTGGTTTGCATTTTGTTGCCATTTTGGTCCAAATTTCAATTTTGGTCAGATTCCCCACTAATGACCATGATATTTTGTCTTTACCCTCAGGGGTTTTTTAGTCATTTCGAAATTATTATAACTCAATTATATATATATAATACCCTAAAACCATTAATATATTATTATAACTCAATTATATATACAAAATCAAATAACCCTTCATCTTCAACAGTTCATCATCATCTCTCTCTCTCTGAACTACCACCACCACACCATCACCACCCCCACCACCGGATCTGCAGCCCGCCGCCACCACCACCACTCTACCGCCACATGCACCACCACCACCGCCACCTCCTCCCCCTTCTCACCACCACCACCATCACCAACCTCTCTCTCTTTCTCTCTCTCTCTCTCTCTCTCTCTACACCACCGCCGCCACAACCTATCTTTCAGTGATGGAGGATTCCGATCACTTGCAAAAAATATAAGGTGGAAGTGGGTTTTGGGGGTGGATGTTGATAAACTCAAAAAGGTCTGTATGTGTGTGAATGTCTGTATATATATATATATATATATATATATATATATAATTAATTTTGTGTTAATTTATTAAAAGAGTAAAGGAGGGTGGGGTGGGGTGGGTAGTTGGGCAGGCAAAATGACCAAAATGCCCCTTCAGAAAAGGACAAAAAACCAAGTTGCAATAGTGAAAATTGGGGTTTTTGAATTTTGGACCAAAATGGCAACAAAATGCAAACCACAGGGACCCAGATGTAATAAGTTTGAGATTTGGACTAAAGTGGCAAAACTGGCCAAACCACAGGGACCAAAATGGCAGTTTACTCATTTTTTTTTATTATTTGGTATACAAAATTATATTTAAACTCGTGTAAAATGCGCGGTTTTGAAAAATATAACTTTTTTAGTATTTACTATACAAAATTACATTTATATAACCCGTGTAATACACGAAGTTTTTAAAGATATAACTTTTTATTATTTGCTATGTAAAATTATATTTATTCAACACGTGTAATACATGGGGTTTTTAAGGATATTTTTTTTTATTATTATTTGGTAGATTTTTCAATCTGGCTATACACGGGTGTTTTTAAAGATACGACGTTTTTAGTATTTAATATACAAAATTACATTTATTATATGACCTGTCACGGGATTTTTAAAGATACGACGTTTTTAGTATTTAATATACAAAATTACATTTATTTAATATGTGTAATACACATGGTTTTTAAAGATATAACTCTTTTTTAGATCTATTCAACATGTGTAACATACGTGGTTTATAAGGATGTAATTTTTTTTATTATTTGGTAGATTTATTCAATCCAATTATACACGGTTTTTTTAAAGATACGACGTTTTTAGTATTTAGTATACAAAATTACATTTATTTAACTGCGTAATACACATTGTTTTTAAGGATATAACTTTTTTTAATATTTGATATATAAAATTATATTTATTTAACCCGTACAATATACGGGGTTCATAAAAATATAACTTTTTATTATTTAATATATAGAATTACATTTATTCAACCCGTGTAATACACGGGGTTGTAACCTAGTATGTATATATATATATATATATATATATATGGGATTAGGTTCAAGAGTGAACAATTTCTTGAGAGTGAACTGAGTGAACTAATCTTGACCCTTGATCATATTTTAGATTAAAGGAAAATTGGTTTTTAATAAACCAACCTTTGCCCCATTGGTAAATAATAATGCTACCTACAGATTTGGTAGTTAATAATCCTACGTTTCAATATGTTGGTACTCAATAGACCTCCGTTAGTTTTTTTTAACTGAAGTTAGTTTTTAAGTTTTATTTATTACACAAACAGTCCCTGTAGTTATAATTAACTAGTTTTAAGTTTTATTTATTACATAAACAGTCCCTGTAGTTATAAAAAAAATCATAAAAATAAAAAAAAAAATCTAAAAATTCAAAAAAATTCAAAAAAATCATAAAAATTCAAAAAAAATCAAAAAAATTCTAAAAAAATCAAAAAAAAATCATAAAAAATTATAAAAATTCTAAAAAAATCAAAAAAATTCTAAAAAAATCAAAAAAATCATAAAAAACCATTTTCGACCCGGACCGTTTCGATCCGGACCGTTTCGACGCGTACCGTTTCGACCCGGACCGTTTCGACCCGTACCGTTACGACCCGCCACCACCACCACCACCACCACCACCGCCACCACCACAGCACCGCCACCACCACCACAGCACCG
Source organism: Helianthus tuberosus (assembly GCA_030545235.1). NCBI lineage: Eukaryota > Viridiplantae > Streptophyta > Magnoliopsida > Asterales > Asteraceae > Helianthus > Helianthus tuberosus. The sequence continues at coordinate 88,883,668 of CM060353.1, forward strand.
CCACCACCACCACTACCACAGCACCGCCACCACCACCACAGACCGTTTCGACCCGCCACCACCACCACCGCCTCGACCCGCCACCACCGCCACCGCCACCGCCACCACCACCACCACCACCACCACCACCGCCACCACCACCACCACAGCACCGCCACCGGTACGGTACGGTTCGAAACGGTACGGGTCGAAACGGTACGGGTCGAAACGGTCCGGGTCGAAACGGTACGCGTCGAAACGGTTCGCGTCGAAACGGTTCGCGTCGAAACGGTACGGGTCGAAACGGTACGGGTCGAAAACGGTACGGGTCGAAAACGGTTCGGGTCGAAACGGTACGCGTCGAAACGGTCCGGGTCGAAACGGTACGGTTCGAAACGGTACGCGTCGAAACGGTACGCGTCGAAAAGGTTCGCGTCGAAACGGTCCGGGTCGAAAACGGTTTTTTATGATTTTTTTAGAATTTTTTTGATTTTTTTTAGAATTTTTATGATTTTTTATGATTTTTTTTTTATTTTTTTAGAATTTTTTTGATTTTTTTTTGAATTTTTATGATTTTTTTGAATTTTTAGATTTTTTTTTTATTTTTATGATTTTTTTTTATAACTACAGGGACTGTTTGTGTAATAAATAAAACTTAAAACTAGTAAATTATAACTATAGGGACTGTTTGTGTAATAAATAAAACTTAAAAACAAACTTCAGTTAAAAAAAACTAACGGAGGTCTATTGAGTACCAACATATTGAAACGTAGGATTATTAACTACCAAATCTGTAGGTAGCATTATTATTTACCAATGGGGCAAAGGTTGGTTTATTAAAAACCAATTTTCCTAGATTAAAAGGGTAAGATTGACATTAGTCAAGTATATTTAATTAAAATCTCTTAATTTTCTCCTCTCTTAACTCTCCCTCTCTCTCTCTCTCTAATTTTTAATTATTTCTCCATAATTTTGTATCCATCGATTTTGTTTTAATTTTAACTTTAATATATTTTTTCTTTTATTTTCCGTATATATAGATATTATAATATATTGTTTTTAACTTTTTATAATTTTCAATAAATATTGAAAATTTTCTCTAAGATTGAAATTGTAATTGTTTTTGGGCATTAACCTTTTTTTTTTAATATGTGTTGAAGTTATTTATTTTGCATACATGTGATATGTTTCGTTTTCATTAATTTCATATTTTTATATGAATCTACTCGTGCCATGCATAATATACTATATGTTGTTAATATACACATATGTAACTATTTCTAAATATAATCAACAAATGTATAAATGACTGTACACATGTGTATAAATTAACAGCTGTGTATCTTGTATAAACTAACAGCTGTGTATCTTGTATAAATTGCTAGTTAACGAAACTGTACACTTGTGTATAAACTAACGTCTGTGTATCTTGTATAAATTGATACTAGCGAGACTGTACACATGTGTATACACTAACAACTGTGTATCTTGTATGTACGGAAACTAGTGAGATTTTAGGGATTTTGATTTTATTGTTTAATAAATGCAATTGACAAAAGACACAAATACCCTTCTATCAATTATTTTAAAGGGAAGTTACAAAATCATAATTACAATCTTGCCATTGTTTAAAAATCTCTAGATGATGTAATCCAATGGCCTAGATTAGTTCACACAGTTCACTCTCAACCTAGTGTTCACTCTAGAACCCTACCATATATATATATATATAGAAACGGGATCAGGAGAAAACGGCAAAGAGTGTGAGAACGGTGAGAACGCATCCTGACCGAACACGTGGCGCGGGGCATGATCAAGGTTCGAGGGGTTTTTTTGTCTTTTTAGTATTCTTCTCCTTTCACGATTTTCGCGTTTGACATGCTTCTTTATTTTTTGCATGCAAGATAATTTTGGCGTTATGTATAATTATTAATTATTTGGCGTTTTACTGTTTTTTCTCAGATTTCTTCTCGTTGAATTAATTTTTTTGTGTCACATAGTTAATTTTTTGGCGTTATGGCTTTTTCCATGTCATTTTTGGCGTTTTGTATCTTTTTGTTTAATAATTGAATACCATAGATTAATATTTTATAAAACTACAATAACACGAAAATCAAATAAACTAATAGTCTTCCGTAGGTGGGATTACATCAGAGATGTACCCATCGCTTTGTTCATCACTTTCTTCAGATTCTTCATCATCAAATTTCATTTTTGCGTATAACGCCATTAGCTCGTCTCTTCTTTGCTGCAGCCTATTCTTGAATATCACTGCATCATTGGATTTTGGATCGTTTGAAGGTGTTAAATCACAGAGTTGTTCAATGATAGATAGCAACTCTGTCTTCAACATTTCTTCCATTGGCCTTGAATATTGCACCCCGTTTTTATAAGTCACTTCAAGTGTTCCTTCTTCCTCATGCAATACCCAACTACTAAGTTTTGGTATATGAGTATCTTCAATATCATCATCATCTTCATCATCTCCTGCTGAAAATTTTCTCTTCAGTCTTTTTATTACAGTTCTCGTTCTTTCACAATCATTGTCTATTGGAACCCCAAGGGCCAGGATATCCTTCTGAACATTTTCATTCATTCCCAGCATGGCTTTGATTGTCCTTAGCTTTACCCTTCTCCTGTCAGAGAACTTTATGATGAATCGTTTCTCTTTCCTTTCAAACCTCCATGCAATAACCTTAGCCATTTTTAATTTTTTTGGCGTTTTGGACAATATGTGGCATTTTAGTCAAAAATTTTGGCGTGTTTGAGCTTGGGTTCTCATGGTCTTCTTTTATATTGACTTTTTTTCCCGCGTATGACAGGTTATTATGCCGTTTTGAAAAAGATAAATAAATATAATAAATGTTAGTAATTATGTTTTCCGTCGTTTCATTTTACTGTTTTTTGCAGTTTACCGTGTTTTGTTTTCAGACTCAACTGTTTTAATGGTGTAACACATCAAATCTTTTGACGGCTGTAATTATGTCCAATGGTTGTTAGATAACTATTGGATTTCTTTTGTTTTATATTCTTTGCACATTGTTTCACGCTTTTTTTATAATATTAGTTGTTCACATTAATTTTATTATAGTTTGGTAGTTTTTTGGGGGCGTTTTTATGGCATTATGGCGTTTTACAAGTATTTGCTAATTTTGGCGTTTTATTATATTTTTCATTATAGCATTAATATTTTGTTGTTGTTTATTAACTGACATTACAAAACAAACAATAGATAAAGAAAAAACTAAAAAAAAAACACAAAGTAGAAGCAATTTATGATTTTAAATCTTCAGTGTCATCAGTCTTTTTTTTCTTTTGAAACTACAAGAAATGTCACAAATAAATGGCGTTTTGGGTTTGGCGTTGTTTATTTTCTTTGTTCATGTGCTGAAGTGTCTTTGTGGATGTTGGAGACATAGATCGACCCCGTGTGGGTGGATGCTATCTGCCTGTCGTCTTCATTATAATCATCGAGGCCAAAGTAGCATTAACACTGGTATAGGTCTCTTCTTATCATCCAAACCTTCTTCAGGAACAAAGATGACAATATGACATATGGGTGTCATCAGTCCCTCTTTTTTCAATTTTGTCCATCTCATGCAGCAAAATCTTACTACACTCACGTAACAAATCATTAAATGAAGCTTCATGCAGAACATTACTGAGGATCAAAGAAAAGATGTTTGATGTCGTTGTATTTTTTGGCGTTTTACATTGAGTTGTAAATTTTTTTAGCAACCACTGTGTGTTTTTTTGTGTTTTTTTTGTGTGATAAACGGAAGGTGGTGAGACGTTTCTATTTATAGAATTTTTTTGGTGCGTAGTTTAGGCGGGATGTTATTTTTATAACAAAAAATGTAATTAACATTTATCCGGATGTAAGCTTTGGCGTTATATATAATGGCGTTTCATATTTTTTGGCGTTTATGTAGCCAGAGAGCTTAAATAAAAACACAGAAAAAAGTACGCAATGATAAAATTGCCGTTTTGTATTTATTTGGCGTTTTATTTTTCAATGGCGTTTTATGTGAGAAATGGTTTTTTACTTTTTTACCCTTAATGAAGCGCGTCCACGTAATAAAATTGTGTTATTTACTAAAAGGCCACCGCGCCAATCTAGTCCATAGATTGTTTTGATCGAACGATCAATAAGCGTTCTCACACTTTCTACCGTTTTTTTCTAAATCCTGACCATATATATATATATATAGGTGGAGGTTCCTGTAAAAAAGAGGTTTTTTGTGAGAAAGGTAAGAAAGAATCTACACCATTAGATTATTGATCTAATGGTTGAGATTATAATGGCAAAATTGTAAATAATGTTTAGTATTAAACATATTAATTTTCTAGATTAAGGGTATACAGATAAATTTAACATTTTCAAATTAAGAAACTAACATTAATGCACATGCAACTTCCCCTCGTCTTTTTTAAACGTCAATAACTTTTTATGCGTAACTTTTTTTTTTAAATTACACCATAATAACGAGCATTTTTTTATCTGTAATATGAGTACCATATTGCTATACTTATATAGAGAAAAAAAATATGTTTCGATCATATGTTTAGTCCATTATGTTTTGTCTATGTTCATACAGTGGTGTTTTAATTGTATTGTGATTCAAAGCGTGGTGTTTTAAACACATAGTGGAATGCAGGTGTAAAACACTATACGATGAACATGCGAAGAACATCTATTGGAATGTAGGTTTAAAACACAAATATGGAATCTGGAACATCTACTAGCATGCAGATGTAAAACACCATGCATGCAGGTTTAAAACACCATGTACAATAACCATACTATAAACATTATACTAAGAACACATTCTGGAAATGGAGGTAGTGTCTTTAATAGTGTTATATACTTATTGAATGGTGTTATATACTTATTGAATGGTGTTATATAATTATTGAATGGTGTTATATACTTTTTGAATGGTGTTATATAATTATTGAATGGTGTTATATATGTGCTGAATGGTGATTTTGCAGTGTTATTCGTAATGTTTTTATAGAGATCTTTAAAATGGTGTTATATACTTATTCAATGGTGTTATATATGTGCTGAATGGTGATTTGGTGTTATATATGTGCTGAATGGTGATTTTACAGTGTTATTCGTAGTGTTTTTATAGAGATTTTTAAAATGGTGTTATATACTTATTGAATGGTGTTATACACGTGCTGAATGGTGGTTGCAGTGTTATTCGTAGTGTTTTTATAGAGATCTTTTAAAAAAAAATCATGTTCCTATAAATAATGTGGCGGTTATGGAAGGTTTTGAATTAATTGAATCAATGATAAAATTACTTGTTTACCCTTTTGAATTAATTTAGATCGAGGACACATGTCATCTCCACAATATTTCTCACACTTCTCACACTTTTAACCTTTTTTTACAATAACCTTACCCTATATATATATATAGTATTAGGATCCTGTAAAAAGGACATGTTTCGTGAGAAGTGTGAGAAGGCATAAAAATTCATATGTAGACATCATGTTTTGGACTTACACATAATGTTTTAGTTGTTTTGGCAAGAAAAACACTAAACATAACAATTTAAGACACAACGCAATGAATTCTAGGCTTAAAACTTAAAACACCATGTCAAGAACATTAAGTAGTGTGTTTTAAGTGTTAAATAGTGTCTTTTAAATTTCACGTCCATAATATGTTTCATTGTGTTTTAAATTGTTATGTTTGGTGTTTTTCTTGCCATAACAACAAAAAACATCATGCCTAAGTTCAAAACATGATGCCTACATGTCAATTTCTATGCCTTCTCACACTTCTCACGAAAAGAGTCCTTTTTACAGGAACCTCACCATATATATATATATATCGAAGTGTTTTATAAATTTTTATTAAAATCATATTAGTATTGGGCCATAAACCTAATATGTAGTGGGCTAAATTATAAACCATTAAAAAGTATTTGATAATGGGCCTATATTGGAATTGGTATATGTTTACAATTTTTTTTATAAATAACATATATACATCGAATTAAAAAAAAAATCTCGTGCCCCTCGATATCATAGGCCTTGTGCGGAAGTCCTCCCCGCACACCATCATAACCGGCCATGCGTATGCTTACTAGGCCTGGCAATAAAAACCCATTTGGGGTTTTTGGGTTATTTTGTATCATTTTAGAAATGAGGATGGGTCAGGATGGGTTAAAAATAATTAAGGATGAGTCAGGTTGTATGATATCTATTTAAAATAATTCGTGAGTCAGGATGGGTATTACGTTGGTTAAATTGGTAACTCAAAAAAAAGCATCGCATGCTGATTCTTCATCATATTCGAGTGTTCGTAGACGTATGCTTCACAAATAATAAAAGTTTTAAAAACAATACAAAAATAAAAATAATAAAAAATTCTAAAAAATCAGAAATATCAAAAAATTTCTAAAAAATAAAAACATACTAAAAAATTCCAAAAAATTCTAAAAAAATTAAAAAAATTCTAAAAACAAAAAAAATCAAAAAATTCTAAAAAATTAAAAAATCAAAAAAATCAAAAAAATTCTAAAAAAATCAAAGAAATTCTATAAAAAAAATTCTAAGAAAATCCAAAAATAAAAATCAAGAAAATTCTAAAAAAACATAAATATAATAAAAAATCAAAAAATTTCTAAAAAATAAATCAAAAATAAAAAAAATCTAAAATTCTAAAAAAACTAAAAAATTATAAAATAATAAAAATTCCAAAAAATTATAAAAGATTCCAAAAAAATAAAAAAATTTAAAGAAAAAACTAAGATATCTAAAAAAATTTTAAAAATCAAAAAATTCTAAAAAACCAAAAAAATAATAAAAAAATCCAAAATTATAAAAAATAAAAAAAAAATAAATATAAAAAAATTCGAAAAAATAAAAATAATAATAAAAAATCCAAAAATTATAAAAATCCAAAAAATTTTAAAAAAATCCAAAAAATTATAAACATTTTTTATTTTTTTATATTTTGATTTTTATGGATTTTTTTAGAATTTTTTGGATTTTTTATTAATTTTTTATTTTATTTAGAATTTTTTGGATTTTTTATTTTTAGAACTTTTTTTATTTTTTAGAAGTTTTTTGATTTTTTATTATTTTTTGGATTTTTTAGAAATTTTTGGATTTTTTAGAATTTTATGGATTTTTATTAATTCCCAACTTTCCAATGCTTCTACGGTTGAATATTTGGCATTATGAGTTGTACCATGATGCATTGCAAAGTGGTCTTTTGTATCTTTAAGTTTTGTATAATATTTTTTTTTAAACTTTTACAATATAAATCCTACACTTTTTCACTTTCATGTTTACTCATCTATACTTTTTTATCTTTTACAAATCTTTTGTTTTTCGTTTCGATCTAAATTTATGAGTTAACACGTCACAACGTGGGTGTGTGGTTCCACATTTTTACGCCTATTTTTTTCAGTTTCACGGCCTATTGTAACATGCATGTGTGGTTCAACATTTTTATTATTGTTTTTTATCTTTTACGTTTCGCATACGCGGTTCAACTTTTCATTTGGTTTTATTATTATTTTTTTTCGTTTTTACATTAATTTTTTGGTGTTGGTTACTAATTGGTGTTAGTTTTACGCCTTGGCCACAACACGGGGCTTATTATATATTAATCCCCATCTTACAATAACTGTGTATAAAAATACTCCATCCACGTAATTAAAGCGAGATGGAGACAAGTAACCAACTTTACACACCTTTCACATCGTCTGGAATCACCATCATCATATTCTCTTTTCCCCACGATAAATACACACAAATATAATACTTAATTCTCACTCTTGAGTCCCTCAATCTCATATGTTTCCCCTTCTTTCAGTTCAACATCTACCGCTCTCTTTTAAAGCTTACCAAAATCTCCATTGTCAAAGCTTCAAGTTTTAAGGGTTGTCAAGATACAATCAAATCCTATTTCTATACCATCAGCAATCAAATATAGTTTATCTAATTCTCTTTGCAAGCAATGGTTACCTCAAGCATCTCCAATGCCATTGAGGAAGGTAAGCTTTTTCATCATTTTTAATCAAAAGTCGAACCAATATCATATTTGTTTGTTTATCAGTGAGTGTACCAGTCAGTCAAACAAAGTTTTTGACTTTTTGTTGGTTTGATCCTTTAAATTTCCTCCTCTAGATAAAAAAAAAAAACTTTGCTCGAAACCCTCGTTTCTGCCAATTAAAAATTAAAAAAAATTTCTTAAAAAATCCAAAAAAATCCAAAAAAATTCTAAAAAATAATAAAAAAATCAAAAAATTCAAAAAAATCAAAAAAATCAAAAAATTCAAAAAAATCAAAAAAATCAAAAAAATTCTAAAAAATCAAAAATTCTAAAAAAATCAAAAAAATAATAATAAAGAATCTAAAAAATATAAAAAAAAAAAAAAACAATAAAAAATCAAAAGAATTCTAAAAATATAAAAAATTCTAAAAAATAAAAAAAATTCTAAAAATCAATCTTGATTTTTTGGAAATCTAAAAAAAAGTTTTTGATTTTTTGGAATTTTTTTATTTTTTTAGAATTTTTTGCTTTTTTATAATTTTTTAGATTTTTTAGATTTTTTAGATTTTTTTTATTATTTTTTAGATTTTTTGAATTTTTTTGTTATTTTTTTTTTTTTTGGTTTTTTTTTATTTTTTAGAATTTTTTGGATTTTTTTTTATTTTTTTGATTTTTTAGGATATTTTTGTTTTTTAGAATTTTTAATTATTTTTTTTTATTTTTTTGAATTTTTTATAATGCCCAAATCCATCATGACAAAAACCCATCTTTACCTAAACCCATTATAACCCATTTCTTAATAAACACATCCTAACCCATTACTCAAACCTACCCAACCCACCCATATTGCCACTCCTAATAAAAATACTCCATCCACGTAATTAAAGTGAGATCGAGACAAGTAACCAACATTACACACCTTTCACATCGTCTGGAATCACCATCATCATATTCTCTTTTCCCCATGATAATACACACAGTTGTGTCTATATAAATACACGCAAATACAATACTTAATTTTCACTCTTGAGTCCTTCAATCTCATAAGTTCCCCCTTCTTTCAGTTCATCATCTACCGTTCTCTTTTAAAGCTTACCAAAATCTCCATTGTCAAAGCTTCAAGTTCTAAGGGTTGTCAAGATACAATCAAATCCTATTTCTATACCATCAACAATCAAATATAGTTTATCTAATTCTCTTTGCAAGCAATGGCTACCTCAAGCATCTCCAATGTCATTGAGGAAGGTAAACTTTTTCATCATTTTTAATCAAAAGTCGAACCAATATCATATTTGTTTGTTTATGAGTGAGTGTACCAGTCAGTCAAACAAAGTTTTTGACTTTTTGTCGGCTTGATCCTTTAAATTTCCTCCTGTAGACAAAAAAAAATTTTAAAAACTTTGCTCGAAACCCTCGTTTCTGCCAATTAAAAATTCTAAAAAAATTAAAAAAATAAAAAAAAAATCCAAAAAAATCTAAAAAATAAAAAAATTTCTAAAAATTCAAAAAAATTCTAAAAAAATAATAAAAAATCCAAAAAATTCAAAAAAAAATAAGAAATCAAAAGAATTATAAAAAAAATTCTAAAAAATAAAAAAAATTCTAAAAATGAAAAATATAAAAAAATTCTAAAAAATAATAAAATTCCAAAAAAATCTAAAATAATAAAAAAATGAAAAATATAAAAAAATCAAAAAATCTAAAAAATTATACATGCAAATATAATACTTAATTCTCACTCTTGAGTCCTTCAATCTCATAAGTTCTCCCCTTCTTTCAGTTCATCATCTACCGCTCTCTTTTAAAGCTTACCAAAATCTCTATTGTCAAAGCTTCAAGTTTTAAGGGTTGTCAAGATACAATCAAATCCTATTTCTTTACCATCAACAATCAAATATAGTTTATCTAATTCTCTTTGCAAGCAATGGCTACCTCACGCATCTCCAATGTCATTGAGGAAGGTAAATTTTTTCATCATTTTTAATCAAAAATCAAACCAATATCATATTTGCAGTGTTTTCACGATCGAACCGGACCGGCCGGTCGGACCGGTCGGGCCAGGAACTGGAGCCTACACCGGTCTGGTTAGGCTATTAGAGCCGTTTTGAAGGTGGCCGGCCGGTTTGACCGGTTGACAGAGGTCGAACCGGAGATTTGGAGGTTGAACCGGTGGCCGCTACTTCTGAGATGGAGATGGAGGATGTAGTATTAAATCAAAATGGCGAATCCAATCTCTAACTTACCCAGATCTGCACCGACGAGCCTTCAATCTATACCAACTAGTCGAAACAAACAAGCTCTTAAAGCCTTTAGAGTTTGCGAATTGTTATTTATCTTAGAAATGTGGATGGCGGAGAAAGAAACTTAGGGTTTCTGTTAACTTGCTTGAAAGGAATAAATGGTTGAAAAGTCAAAGTAAATTTAAAAAGCATTTTATGAATAATTTATGCTCTTTGCAATTTTATTTTGGGCCATATTAGGATTTATGGTTGTGGGCTCTTCTAAACAATTGGACTATTATTAATTTGGTAATGCAAATTGGTTTGAAGTGCACGAGGATCAATCTAAAAGGCATTGAATTCCATTCATAAATATATTTTAAATTATCAAATGAATTATGAGTTGTCCGGTTCTTAAATCCGGTTCAACCGGTCGGACCTGTCAGACCATTGGACCGGTAAGACGTCCGGTTCAATGTCCGGTCCGGTATGTTATTTTCTGCAAACCACAGGGACTAACTATGTAATTAACTCTACAAATAAAGAGTAAATTACGTTTTTGGCCCCTGTGGTTATATCACTTTTACTATATTAGCCCAAGATAAGATTTTTTAACATATGTGCTCCCATGGTCTCTATAACTAACTATTTTGGCCCCTGAGTCTAACTCAACCACAAACCCTAGTTAATTATTAGTCACATGACATGCACATGATGGGTAAATTGGTAATTTCCCCTCCCATTTACTTTTACTGACTTTTAAAAGTTGTATATTTTATAGAAAAAAAGACCCAAAATGATTATTCTGTGAAACATCAAAAGAAACCAACTTTTTTTTAACAAATTCCCAATTCTTGAAGGTAAAACCCCTGTAAGATTGTTCTGAGACAGGTCAACGATGGTCAAAGCTTTCAGTTTAACCATGGAGTTTGGTATTTCACCATAAAAACCAGATTTTTGCAGTAAAAGCGGCTCAAGCTTCACAAGCTTCCCAATACCGCTTGGAATCTCACTTTGCATAAAAGGGTTTAAAGAAAAGTCAACTCTGTAAAGTTCCCAATAACATTAGGGACACTACCTGATAACAAATTGTTACCAAAGTCTAAAACTTGAAGATCTTTTAACAACCCAACCCCATCTGGGGTCTTGCCTTCAACATGATTCTTGCTCAAATCAAGAAACTTTAAAGATGTAAACTGTGAAATCTGATGTGGGATAGTACCCCATATAAGATTATTACTTAAATTAAGAGTCTTTAAAGATGAACATTGAGAAATATGAAGTGGGATAGGTTGGTTAAAGAAGTTATCAGCCAAATCAAGAACACATCTTCTTCAAACATTAACAGATCTGGGTGATTCAGATTCAGTGATTTAGATTCCTTAAACCACAACCATACACCCCTAAATCCGGCTGACCCACCAAATCCTACAACCATCACGCCACACACACCTGGCCTAACCACCATCATCATCGTCTTCGTCTTCAAATGAAACCCTAACTCTCACATCTTCAGATTTGCCGATAGCGAGAAGAGCATCGTTGCATAAGTTTCTAGCCAAGAGAAAAGACAGGGCCACCGTAAGAGCACCGTACCAGTCTCCGGGTGGTTCATCCTCTGGGAACGAAGTACATAGAGGAGGAGATATTACCAGGTCTTGAAAAAACGAAGAAGAAGAAGAATAAGTGATAAAGTAGCTAGGTTTTTTTTTCTTTATAAAGTAATTAAAAGGGGAGGGGAAATTACCAATTTACCTATCATGTGCATGTCATGTGACTAATAATTAACCAGAGCTTGGGGTTGATTTAGACTCAGGGGCCAAAATAGTTAGTTATAGAGACCATGAGGGCACATATGTTAAAAAATCTTATTTTAGATTAATATAGTAAAAGTGATATAACCACAGGGGCCAAAAACATAATTTACTCTACAAATAAATAATGTATTCAAGTTTACAAGTATCTGAAACGAGGGGATTATAAAGTTGCTGGTATATCTTATTTTAATATCTTTGACAGATTTCGTCGCAAACGAAATTTAAACTTTACTAGAAAGAAAAATATTATTTTAACATAGCCTAACAAACAATTGACAATCTAGACAATAAATATATCGTACCAAATCAAAAAAATAACAATAAAAACAATAAGAGTTAACTTCTATTTTTCTCCCTGTGGTTTGTTCGTTTTAAAGGTTTTGTCCCAATAGTTTAAAAATAGTCATTTCACTCCCTGATCTTTGTACTTTTTCTATAATCTACTCCCCGGTCCTAACTCCATCAAAAATGGTCATTAACTGGAAGGGTATTTCTGGAATTTTGCGTATAACTAGTATTAAGCACCCGCCACGTTGCGGCGGGGGCCTATAATTGTGCTAAACAGCATTAATGTCACACCACCACAATCGACCACCAACACTGAATTTGCGGCGTGTTAATGCTAAGAAATTAGATCGTAGCGTAAAACAAAGAAGACAATAACTAAGTCGATCTACGACCTGCATGTTTCGACGAACCTGTCAAACGGAAAAAAATAGACAACGTAAAAACGCTGAACAACACACGCACGTTGCGTCATGTTAACTCACAAAACTTAGAACGAAGCGTAAAACGAAACGTAAAAACGTTGAACCACACACGCACGTTGTGCCGTGCTAACTCGCAAAATTTAGAACGAAGCGTAAAGCAAAAAATTAGCGAAAGATGAAATGTATATGGGACCAAAGTTGAAAGTAAAAAAGTTATGAGGTTAAATTTGAAAAGATGAAAAGTTTTGGGTTAAAAGTAGAAATTAAAATAGTTTTGGGTTATAAGTAATTTTTCAAATACTTTTGGACTAAAAATAAAAAATCCATTTTTTTTGAAAGACTCCCCAAGCATTTGTTACAACACCTAGATGCATATATGAGTTGCTAATTTATGGTATTTAAATAAGTTAATTATTTACTCTTTATTCTTTAAATCCGTTTTTCTTTATTTTTATAATTATTAATAACATATATATCATTATCAAACAGAGACTTTAATCATTTCTCTTCCTCACCAACCACCACCACTTGCCACCACCAATAAAAAAAACAAATTAAAGTTTCTATTTCTTTCTTAATGTGAACCCTTTCTTTATGATTTTTTCATAAACTTCAACAAAAACAACCAGCATTGTCAATTGTCAGCACCAACAATTAAATCAAAACAATACAACTTTTGAATTTGAATTTATTTGAAAGGTAAAATAGAACATAAACGAACAGCTTTTTGGAACTATCCCGATCTGAAACCAACTCGTCCCGAATGTCGGTGTATAATGGTGGGAACCTGATGTAGACGACAATGGTGGTGGTGGTTCCGATCTGGCGAGAGAGGAATAACCATGGGGCGGCGATGGCGGTGATGAGTCGGAGGTCATGGAGGCTTCGATTTTCTGGTCGCCGAATGGTAGCGTGGTTCGCGAGAGGGTTCAGATCTTCAATGAAGATGATGGTGGGTGGCCGGAGGTTGTGGTTGTTGGTTTTGGGTTGAAGATGAAGATGGTCGTAGTCGGAAGGGATGGAGATCGTGGTGGCGGGGTCCGACTTCAGGTGGTTTTGAGCTCCAAATTGTCGCCTGGTTGTAGCATTGTACTGTAGCGATGTTTTGAAGTGGTGGCTGGTGGCTAGGGTTAGAAAGATAGTGTGAATTAGTTTATATATATACTCAGATATTGTATGAGAAAATACTTAAATATCCTTGCTTTTGTTTATAAAATTACTGAAATACCCTTCTAGTTAACTAACATATTGGATGGAGTTAGGACCGGGGAGTAGATTAGAGAAAAAGTACAAAGATCAGGGAGTAAAATGGCTATTTTTAAACTATTGGGGCAAAACCGTTAAAACGACAAAACCACAGGGAGCAAAACGGAAGTTTACTCTAACAATAAAGTTGTTTGTTTGGTATGGGGTAATGGAATGGACGAGGTAATGGAATGGGCGAGGGAATGCAATGGATCATTACCATTCCATGTCTTGTTTGGTTACCATGTGTGAATGGAATGAGTTATTATTGTGTATTGTTCGGCAGGCAAGAAAAACGGAGTAATAAAATAAGCGGTGAGTGGTGGTGGTGGTGGTCAGTGGTAGTGATTGTGGGTGGTTATAGGTGGTGGTGGTGGGTGTCGGCGACGGAGATGGGTGGTGGTGGTGGTGGTGGCGGCGAGTGGCGGTGCGGCGGTGATGACGAGTGGTGCCGGTGGCAAGGTGGTCGTTGGTGGTGGGTAGCAGCAGAGGTGGTGGTTGGTGGCGGCGGTGGCTGTTGGTGGTGGCGGCGGTGATGGTGGCGTCGACGATGGTGGTGGGCGGCGGCGAGTGTCATTAGCGGTTGGTCGCAGTTGTGGGTGATAATGGTGGCGAGTGGGTGGCGGCGGTGGCTGTCGGGGTGAGGTGGTGGCGGGTGGCGACGATGGCTTCGGTGGTGGTGGGTTGTGGCGAATGTGGTGGGTTGTGGTGTTGTTGATGAATGGTGCAAGAGGGGATGGAATGGAAAAAATGGGGGTGGAAGGAATGATTTTGAGGGAATGGAATGCATTTTGGAATGGGTGATTCCATTCCATTGACCAACCAAACACCTTTTATTCATTCCCTCGTAATCATCCATTCCATTCCACCTCTCATTCCTGCATACCAAACACTACCTAATTGATAATTGAAAGTTATATACACGTGCTTACATCTGATATCCCAAAAAGAATGAAAGAATGGTACTAAAAATTATCCCCTAAATTTTCCCTCCACACACTAAAAGTTCCCCGCTCGTACAAAAATCCCACATGAATACATCTATTTTCAGATTCAAAGTGATCTCTAACAACGTGAAAACTGAAATTCCTAAAAGCCATGGAAGATAGAGGGATCGCTTCATAATCTGATCAAATAAATGTGCAGGGCGGCTGGATCTTCCATTTACCCAGGTAAGCCCTGGACTACGTCCCCCTATTTGTTTGTCTAATATACCATTCAATCGCTTATGCTATCGTTAACTGTTCAGGCTAATCTCTCTCAGCGCTCCCTTAAATCCAAGAGAGTGTTTACTTGTTAAATGCTATCTGTGAGTATACTCGATCCCTTTTTGCTTTACGCACTTTTGGGTGTTACATACGTTACTTATTCAAATCACAATCGACACACAACGCAAACACTATTTATACGCTGACCGTTATTGCATGTTACGTGTTATTCGATGAATGTTTGTATGTTATGTTAACACAATGATTGTTGCCTGACACCTTAGTAACGATAGTACTATAGTTTGGACTTAGCACCTATCGTGGACAGGGATTGTTAAGGGCTTTACTTCACGTGTCCCAGTGGTGATATGTGTTGCGCATTCTACAACTCGCAGTCACGTCTTGCATATTTCTCTGTTGATAACCTACCAGCTTTCACTTGCTACATGTTACATGCTGGTTATGCGTAAACGATTTCGAACTCTATTATACTATCAAACTTGTATGCTCACCTTTACACTACGTGTATTGACCTTTATTTTAACGTATGTGACAGGTGTTTGAATGCTTAGGATGATGTGCTCATGATTATGTGGAATCAAGTAGGAGAGTCTAGAAACAAAGACAATTTATTTTATTTAAATCTGAGTTGTCGGAACAATGATTCGCCTAGAGATAACTATGTCTGTAATAATTGATTTGCTTGGTGGGTTATGGTATGGGACATAATATTAACTATCCGGTAATTTAGTTGTTATGGAATTTCTCTTGAACAATCTGTTTCGCTCAGTGCCATGCCCCGATGTTTCCGTCATTGGTTGGGGTGTGACATAATACACGGGGTTATAACCTAGTAATAACAATAAAGTAATTGATAATTATATACACGTGCTTACATCTGATATCCCAAAAAGAATGAAAGAATGATACTAAAAATTATCCCCTAAGATCGTGGGGTGTGGGATCGTCCCCCCCTCGTCCCACACCGCCCCCTCCCCCGCGTCACGTCGCCTGTGTCGGTTTCTTGCCAGAAGAGACGAGCCTGAAAAAGGTTTTCTCTCTCTCCCCTTCAATTATATATTGGTTTCTCTCTCTCCTTCAGTTATATATTTTGATTTTTTAATTAAACTAGTTAAATTTCTGCCCGCGCGTTGCGGCGGGGACCCAATGACTGCAAAACGCGTGTCAGTAACGGCAAGCAGATACCGAATATCAAAATATAAATAAAAATGTCGTGAAAAGGATAGTCAATATGTCCTAAAAAAACGATTTTAAATAACCTAATATATAATAATAGGACCCACACTTCCTACACGTTGGAAATTAGGTTGTTTTCAGTTCAGTTATTACGGTGCTAACACGTTAAAATATGGATGAGCTCGGTACCGGTAACGGCACTGAAAGTACCGATCTGGAAAATCATTGAAATTAGGTACCGGCACCGAAAATGCTCGGTACAATACGATATGGTATTTGAAGGTAAAAATCAATAAATATAAGTATGGTGCTAGACCGGTGTCGAACTGAAAGTAACGATTCTGAAAACGCCAAAAGGTGGGTACCAAATTGATACCGAAAATGATTTGGTATAGTAAATTTGGTACCGATATGATACCGGTTTGATTACAGGATTTGATACGATTTGCTCATCAATTATCTAAATATCCAAGTTAATTTGCATGCTACAATTCATTCATTACGTAAAAAGACAAAAAATAAAGCAAAATAAATTGTAGTGTATATAAAACCTCATTCAAACGAAATACAGTTTACTTACTGTGTGTATGAAAAGTAATCTAAACTGTGCAATTACTTGCATTGCTACGTTGCTACATGATTTGATGAGCTCGGTACCAACCGGTACCGAAAATACCGTTACCGAAATCCCCAAAAGTAGGTACCTGTACCGAATAAACCTGTTACAATACGGCTTGATACGGTCGGTACGGGTACAGGCACCGGTATTTGAGGGTAAAACCCGATGAATACCCGTGTCGAACGGATACCGAAAATACACTCAGTTTGATAAATTTGATACCGGTACCTGTAACAACTCTTATCAAAAGTCCTATTTATTAAATTAATTTGACCAATAGGAAACCCTAATTGAGACACCCAAGTGATTCCGCACAAACCCTAAAATTTCCAGAACAATCGGAATCAGGATCAGGGCCCCTAAAACTCAGGGGGGTAAACCCTAGTTACGATTATCTTAAAATCTCATTGTCAAAAATCGAATTTACAAAACAGTTAAGTCAGCAAGGCTAGTCCCAGACGTGGCTGACCTAGGGTGAAAACGTGTCCCTTGCGCACCGTAAGGGATTAGTCTTGCGGTGCGCAAGGCTGGCCAAATTTTGGGTATAAATAGTAGACATTGACAATCGAATTTTTGGTACTAAAAGGACGTAAAACTTCGCTACATGCACTGAGATACGTTCTGTTTACCACAATTAACACACACAGATCACTAATCGCCACCGCAATACAGGGTAATAACTCGATCGCTGCTACGATTCAATGTCCGATCGATTAAACTATCCAATGGATGTTTAAGTGCTGCCCACATTAGGGTTTATGCTTTGTCAATCGTCGTTAATTCGATGGATGTTTAAGTATCGCACTTTGTCATTCGTTGTGAAGGTTTTAATCTCGTGAGTTATCGTAAATGTTGTATTAAGTTACTAACCGAATTGTGTGCTTGTTACTAATTTAGGTTAAAAGGCTAATCAGTAGGCTAGGCTCTGCTCAAATTAAACTTGCAATGTGAGTCATTCTCTTTTTATCAAAATGCTTTATTAATTTCTTAAATATTTTCAAAGTTATACTTACAGTGATTAAGTTTATGTAGTCACCAAATTACAGCCGGTATGTGGGGTATTGTGCACATTACTATTGTTTTTATCACTTTAGGTGGGCAAACCTAATTAGTGATACTCGTCACTATTGGGTGAACGGACTCAATAGTGATATGACCACAGTCACAAAACGAGTCGATGACAAATATTGTGGGTAGTTGGTTGATATCTGAAACATTGTAATCTCTCTTAATACTGTAAATTATAATAAACGAGTCATTTTTATAAAAGAATGATTCACTCAGTATTTCCCGCTGACAAAACCTTTTTCAAACATGTTTCAGGTGATCTGTTGTGATCTAGGAAAAGTGCCGAGTAGCACTACAAGCTTAAGGAAGTGGCTCAGTATAAAATAAAGAAACATGTTTTGTAAAATAAAAGATTTCGCCGTGAAATCTCAAGATTGTAAATTACCGGGTTTTATCCCGAGTTGTGAAAAAAAATAATCGGGAAATATTTCAGTTTTAAAAAGATCCTGATGATAAACTTCCGCTGTTAAACTCAATTAAATAAATACCACGGGATTTCTGTCCCGCGGCTCCTGAAACGGGTCAAACCGGGTCGGGGGCCGTGACAGAAAAAGGTGGTATCAGAGCCACTGATTTAAGCCTATTAAGTATTTAGAAAATACTTAATTTTTCTACTTGTTATTTTGTGATTATGTGTTTTATTAACTGACTAATTGTTAGTTACAGTATGGGTAAACAAAAGCTGTCAAACATCTATCTTAAATTAGATAGGTCATCCAACGAGAAGGGAAGTTCATCCCAAACTAAACCCTCAAATCACCTTGCAATCCTTTAAGAAGGAATATTTGTACGAAAGGCACACTATGAGGAACCACTTTCTCCTAGTAAAAGAAGTCTGATTATTAGAAAAAGTAAAGAGAAAATAAAGAAAATCCGAGAAAAGAAAGTTAAACAGGAAACCCAGGAATTAACCAATAAAACACCTTGGGAGGACAAGCTAGATGAGAAATGGGCAGATCTTTATATGCTAGCTACTGTAGCGGTTAATGCAAATCTTTAAATAATTTTTTTTCCAAGTTTTAGCACCTTTATTATCTACAATCTAGAAACCTTATTCGGTAAATAAATAAATTTATAATAAAACCAAGTGTGTTTTAATTTTCAGTTATTTTGTAGTTACCCAGTCTGAAATAATATTTAAAAGTTTTCTATAAAATTTTGTTTTTAATTATGTGTATTTTGCTAAACAGCATGAACAACTTGTCTGACGCCCTTCAGAACTTAAATCTCTATCCGGTAAAAATAGAGGTTTCCAGAGATTTCAATAGGTATATACCAGACATAGAAGAACCTATTGAATTTAATGCTTCACCACCTCCGGAGAAACCTAAACCCAAGAAAAGAAGGAGATTTGTGGGATGGAGACGTGTGCGTAAGAGGAAGCCTACAACTAGGAAGATCCCTAAAATAGAAAATCCTTTAGACAAAGGAAAGGGGGTGGAAGTCAGCGAAGGTTATAGGCCACTGGAAATGGAATTGGGAGAAGATTCTAGACCACCGGGAATGGAATATGGAGAAGGTTCTAAGCAAACTCAGAGGGAAGTTGGGGAAAGTTCTAGACAGGTTGAGGAGTTACCTTTTCAGGATGAATTAGATCGGGCATTGGCGAGCTGTGATGTCGTTAGGCCAATTAATAATAATCTATACCCTACTATTGAAACACAACTACCAATGAACTTGGACCCCGCAATCCCAGAACCTATTTTCCACTCTCAGCCTCTAGGGATAGATGAGTGGTGGACAAATGATTGGCAATTCCAAAACCTGATCAACAGTCCTTATTCCTTCCTTCCTCAGTTCGACCCGGAACCATTACCAAATCCATCCATGAGTAACGAGAATTTAGCAGAACTTCGCCATTTTGGCGAAGAGTTAATGGATGCGGGTAATAGAATCCGGGAGATAGGGGGACAAATTGCCTGGAAATATGATGAAAGGGAGCTTCGTTTTTAGGAAAACAAATGATGAAAGATAGTAGGTTTATGAAACTGTTGTTGTGTAACAGTAATAGTAAAATCAGTATGTGTAAAATAAATAATAAAACGGTTGTATATAGAAGCATGATATAATCTATAAAACAAATGGAATTTTAGAAAAAATTACAATTTTGTTTGTATATTCATTTACGTGATTATGTGCAATTAATTGTGACATTGGATTATTTCTTTTATACTAATTATTTATCTATAAATTAATTATCAGATGGAAAACGCTAATAACGAACCAGTAAATGAGGTTAATCAATCTGAACAACAACCGGGGGATCAATATATGACTAGGCAAGATATAGAAAATATCGTTGCTCAAGGGATAGCCAATGCTATTCCGGCAATAGTCGCTGCTGTCCAGAAACCTGCTGAACCTCAACAAATCATTCCGAGCAAACGTATTTCTGAAGATAACTTGAGTAATAGTGTAAACGGAGGCAATGATCATGTTAATCATGATAATGAACCACGGCAAGCTCCGCTCCCTAAGAAAATGAAAGCCGCAACACCTGGTTGCACTTTCAAAGAATTTCATGCTTGTAAACCATCTGAGTTTGCAGGCAATGAAGGAGAAACTGTGACACTACGTTGGTTAGAGAAAACCGAGGCAGTAATTGCCATAAGTAAACGTGACAAGGATGATCAGGTCATGTACGCGTCAAATCTTTTCAAAGAAGGGGCGCTAGAATGGTGGAACACGGTGTTACAAGCAAAAGGAAGAAATAGGGCTTATGCCATGAACTGGGAAGAATTTAAAAGTCTTGTAGAAAGAAAATTCTGTCCCGAATATGAAAAAGATCAAATGGCAAATAAATTCTTAAACCATCGTATGACGGGTATAGATTGTCGCAGTTATACTTCGACATTCTTTGAATATGCTAGAGTGGTACCAACACTGGCTTCGCCAGAACCGGTACTCATTTCTCGCTATATTTGGGGATTAATTGGTGAAATTCGCAATATCGTTAAAGCTGCTAGACCTCGCACTATTGACGATGTTGTGGAATTAGCCAATACCTTAACTGATGAACTGGTACGCACGCAAGATGAAAACAGGAAGAAGGAACTGGCTCAGAAAATTACCCAAGGATTTCGTACGGGTAATAATAACAGCTTCAAGAGAAAAGGAACAGGGCAATCTTCAACTTCGCCCTTCTGCAAGAATTGCAAAAAGAAACATTATGGAAGATGTAATGTAACCTGCAATTTTTGCAAAGTTGTAGGACATCGAGAAGAAAACTGCAGGAAGAAATTCACAATTTGTTACAATTGTGGAGAAACAGGACATTTCAAAACAGAATGTCCTAAATTGGTCAAACCAGCAGGCAACAAAGCTAAACTAGTTGACGGAGCTACAAAGAAGAATGTCAGAGCATTCCAGCTAACTACTCAGGAGGCAGAACTGATTCCAGATGTGATAGCTGGTACGTTTCTAGTTCACAACGTGTATGCAAAAGTATTATTTGACTCTGGCGCAAACCAAAGTTTTATCAATACTTCATTCTGCCAAGCTCTTAATATACCCTTAACCAACATTAGGCAAATTTTTACAGTCGAAACGGCTGATGGGAATTCAGTTAAAATAGATAAAGTTCTGCAAAATGTAGAAATAGAACTTTTAAGTCATAAATTTTCTGCAACCCTATTGCCTATGAAATTAGTTGAATTTGATGTTGTGTTAGGAATGGATTGGTTAATAACCAACCATGCTCAAATTCTTTGTGATAAGAATTCCATAGAAATTCAAACACCTGCCGGAGAAGTCATTATGATTACAGGAAATAAACCACGTAAACCCATGAAGTTCATATCAGTAATGAAAGTTGCTAGTTATGAACGAAAGCAAGGAATAGTATATATGATTTCAGTAATCATTAGTACTAAGGGTAAAGAACTTAAGGAGATTCCGGTAGTCTCAGAATACCTAGATATATTTCTCGAAGAATTACCAGGGTTACCACCTGATAGGGAAGTAGAATTTAGGATTCATCTAATTCCCGGAACTATACCGATAGCCAAGGCACCTTATCGGTTAGCTCCCACAGAAATGTTAGAACTGAAAAAGCAATTAGATGAATTACTAAGTAAAGGTTTCATACAACCTAATTCATCCCCTTGGGGAGCACCAGTATTGTTTGTTAAGAAAAAGGATGGATCAATGAGAATGTGTATTGATTATAGAGAATTGAATAAAGTTACAATTAAGAATCGATACCCATTACCTAGGATTGATGATCTTTTCGATCAACTTCAAGGGGCTAGATATTTTTCTAAGATAGATTTACGCTCCGGATATCATCAATTGAAGGTGCAAGAGGAAGATATACCTAAGACTGCTTTCAGAACTAGGTATGGTCATTACGAGTTTACAGTCATGCCCTTTGGGTTAACGAATGCACCTGCAGCATTCATGGACATGATGAATAGGATCTGTAAACCGTATTTGGATAAATTTGTAATTGTCTTCATAGATGATATACTTATTTATTCCAAAAGTCAGAACGAACATTGTCAGCACTTGCATGCACTCTTAACTTTGTTAAGAAAAGAAAAGTTGTACGCCAAATTCTCAAAATGTGAATTTTGGTTGCAAGAAGTGCAATTTTTAGGCCACATGGTAAATCACGAAGGTATTCATGTAGATCCTGCTAAGATAGAGGCAATTACCAATTGGAAGGTTCCGCAAACCGCAATGGAAATTAGAAGTTTTATAGGTTTAGCTGGGTATTATAGACGGTTTATTAAGGATTTTTCCAAGATAGATGTACCATTAACTAAGCTAACCTGTAAAGCCATTAAGTTTGAATGGGGACCTAAGCAAGAAGAAGCCTTTAGAATCTTGAAACAGAAACTAACCAATGCTCCAATCTTAGCCTTACCAGAATGAACTGAAGATTTTGAAGTATATTGTGATGCTTCAAAACTAGGATTTGGATGTGTGCTGATGCAACGCAAAAAGGTAATTGCGTATGCTTCAAGACAGTTGAAAAGGCACGAAGAAAATTATACGACTCATGACTTAGAGTTAGGAGCTGTAATTTTTGCCCTTAAGATTTGGAGACATTATCTTTATGGAAGTAAGTTTACTGTCTATACCGACCACAAAAGTTTAAGATATATATTTGGGCAAAAAGAGTTAAACATGAGACAAAGAAGATGGATGGAAATCCTAAGTGATTACGACTGTGATATTCAGTATCACGAAGGAAAGACAAATGTAGTTGCAGATGCCTTAAGTCGTAAGTATCATGAAAAACAACGAAGAGTTCGTGCTCTCAGATTAAATCTACAAATATATCTAATGGAACAATTGAAGAATGTTCAGGAAACAGCAATCAAGGTTGATGCTGAAGGAATGAAGGGACGAATAAAAGAATTAGAGCAAGGAGCTGATGGAATTTGGAGATTCCACAAAAGCAGAATTTGGGTACCTAAGCAGGGAGAATTAAGAAATAAGATTTTAGAAGAAGCCCATAAGTCAAGGTATACAATTCATCCAGGAAACAATAAGATGTACCAAGATTTAAGAAAGAATTTTTGGTGGATAGGCATGAAAAAGGATATAGCCCGATATGTTTCTAAATGTCTTACTTGTTCACAAATTAAGGCAGAACATCAGAAACCTTCAGGTTTACTCCAACAATTAGAAATGCCAATATGGAAATGGGAACTCATAACAATGGATTTTGTTACTAAGTTACCCAAAACCAGAAAAGGTAATGACGCGATTTGGGTAATTGTGGATCGATTAACCAAATCTGCTCACTTTCTGCCTATGAAAGAAACCTTTAGCATGGAAAGATTGGCAAAGTTGTATGTAGATAAAGTCGTATCTCTACATGGAGTTCCACTCTCCATTGTATCAGATAGAGATAGTCGTTTCACTTCTCATTTCTGGAAAAGTTTCCAAGAAGCTATGGGAACTCGATTAAATTTAAGCACTACATACCATCCACAAACAGACGGGCAAAGTGAAAGAACGATCCAAACTCTAGAAGATATGCTCCGAGCATGTGTGATAGATTTTGGTGGAAATTGGGACGACCATTTACCATTAATTGAATTCTCCTATAACAATAGTTATAATTCAAATATTGAAACTGCCCCATTTGAAGCACTGCATGGAAGAAAGTGCAGAACTCCAGTTTGTTGGGCAGAAATAGGAGAAAGTCAATTGTCAGGTCCTGAGATAGTGCAAGAAAACTACTGATAAGATTACTCAAATCAAGGAAAGGCTGAAGACGGCTCGAGATCGCCAGAAGAGTTATGCAGATAATAGATGTAAGCCGTTAGAATTCCAAGTTGGAGACAGAGTACTGTTGAAAGTTTCTCCTTGGAAAGGAGTAGTTAGATTTGGTAAGAAAGGAAAGCTAAGTCCAAGATACGTAGGACCATTTTCAGTGACCCAACGTATAGGACCAGTTGCTTATCGTTTACAACTACCAGCAGAGTTAGCTGGAGTACATGATGTATTTCATGTATCCAACCTCAAGAAATGTCTATCAGACGAATCTTTGGTAGTACCTCTCCAAGATATCGAGGTAAACGAAAAGTTAAAATTTGTTGAGAAACCTCTTCAGATAGAAGACAGAAAAGTGAAGTTTCTCAAGCACAAACGACTAGTGCTAGTTAAAGTCAAGTGGGATTCAAAACGAGGACCCGAATACACTTGGGAGCTGGAATCAGAAATGAAGCGAAAGTATCCTCAATTATTCCAGTAAATCTCGAGGACGAGATTTTTATTAAGGTGGGGAGAATGTAACAACTCTCATCAAAAGTCATATTTATTAAATTAATTTGACCAATAGGAAACCCTAATTAAGACACCCAAGTGATTCCGCACAAACCCTAAAATTTTCAGAACAATCGGAATCAGGATCAGGGCCCCTAAAACTCAGGGGGGGGGGGGGTAAACCCTAGTTACGATTATCTTAAAATCTCGTTGTCAAAAATCGAATTTACAAAACAGTTAAGTCAGCAAGGCTAGTCCCAGACGTGGCTGACCTAGGGTGAAAACGTGTCCCTTGCGCACCGTAAGGGATTAGTCTTGTGGTGCGCAAGGCTGGCCAAATTTTGTGTATAAATAGTAGACATTGGCAATCGAATTTTGGTACTGAAACAACGTAAAACTTCGCTACATGCACTGAGATACGTTCTGTTTACCACAATTAACACACACGGATCACTAATCGCCGCCGCAATACAGGGTAATAACTCGATCGCTGCTACGATTCAATGTCCGATCGATTAAACTATCCAATGGATGTTTAAGTGCTGCCCACATTAGGGTTTATGCTTTGTCATTCGTCGTTAATTCAATGGATGTTTAAGTATCGCACTTTGTCATTCGTTGTGAAGGTTTTAATCTCGTGAGTTATCGTAAATGCTGTATTAAGTTACTAACCGAATTGTGTGCTTGTTACTAATTTAGGTTAAAAGGCTAATCAGTAGGCTAGGCTCTGCTCAAATTAAACTTGCAATGTGAGTCATTCTCTTTTTATCAAAATGCTTTATTAATTTCTTAAATATTTTCAAAGTTATAATTACAGTGATTAAGTTTATGTAGTCACCAAATTACAGCCGGTATGTGGGGTATTGTGCACATTACTATTGTTTTTATCACTTTAGGTGGGCGAACCTAATTAGTGATACTCGTCACTATTGGGTGAACGGACTCAATAGTGATATGACCACAGTCACGAAACGAGTCGATGACAAATATTGTGGGTAGTTGGTTGATATCTGAAACATTGTAATCTCTCTTAATACTGTAAATTATAATAAACGAGTCATTTTTATAAAAGAATGATTCACTCAGTATTTCCCGCTGACAAAACCTTTTTCAAACATGTTAAAGGTGATCTGTTGTGATCCAGGAAAAGTGCCGAGTAGCATTACAAGCTTAAGGAAGTGGCTCAGTATAAAATAAAGAAACATGTTTTGTAAAATAAAAGATTTCGCCGTGAAATCTCAAGATTGTAAATTACCGGGTTTTATCCCGAGTTGTGAAATAAAATAATCGGGAAATATTTCAGTTTTAAAAAGATCCTGATGATAAACTTCCGCTGTTAAACTCAATTAAATAAATACCACGGGATTTCTGTTTCGCGGCTCTTGAAACGGGTCAAACCGGGTCGGGGGCCGTGACAGTACCGGTACCCAATACTATTCATTTATTTCTATTTTTGTTATTAGTCATTCATTTCTCTTTATAATATTTATTTATTTGTTACTTTTTTTGGAACGGCAACTTTCATTAGAAAACACCCCCTAGCAAGCCGCTAGGAAAGGGCAAAAACACGACATTACAACTCAAAATTCGACCAGCGTCTCCAGTCCAAATTACTACAATTAGAACGATATTTAATCCAAAGAAAACTAAGCGACACAATTTCCCCGATAATCTTGTTCGGACTCACTTCCTCTTCTTCAAAAATCGCTTTGTTTCTGGCCTTCCACATGCTCCAAAGGGAAACCATTATGATAACGCTGACCACCTTCCTTTTAACTACCGAGCCGCGAATCTGATTATGAACCTCCAAAGCATCCATGGCAGACGACATGTTTAACGGAGGGATTTTGCACCATGCTCCGATCTTTTGCCACACCACGCTCGCAATTATACAAGTTGTAAACAAATGATTAGCCGTTTCCATACTATCACCACATAACTTGCAATTGTCCCATTGATTTATAATGCCTCTGCTGTGAAGGTTATCAGCCGTAGGTAACCTGTTACGAAGAAGGCTCCATGCAAAAATATTCACTTTGCCCGGAACCCAAGAATTCCACTCCAAAACGCTACCCGGACTGCTGCTGACATCACCAGTCAGCATCCTTTTGACCGACGCAACTGAGAACTCAGCCTCACCATCAGTATTCCAACCCCACTTGTCGTCGCCAACTTCGAAATGATACTCATTTAGCAGCCCTATCAGATTAACAAACTCCGATTGAATCTCTCCCGTACCCAGAAGCCTTTTCCAATGCCAAAACCACCTCCTCCCTTGACCCGTCCGCTCGAAACGATCAGCAACTAAACAACCCTTCTCTTTTTCATTTGCATATAAAGCCGGAAAAACGATCTTTAAGGGGTCGTTAAGCAGCCAAGGATCGATCCAGAACCTCACTTTTTCGCCGTTCCCCACCCTCCCTTTAATCAATCTTCCCAACTCCAAATTACTACTAAGAGTATAATTTTCCAATCTGGCTATCGATCCCCATGTACCATTAATCTGTTTATTATACGGAACCGCAGGCCAAGTTCTCGGGGTCATGTGTATCGCATCTATGAACTTACGCCACAAATCATTATCCTGCACTTTATATCTCCACCACCACTTCATTAGAAGAGCGACATTAGACACCTTTAACGAACACAGCCCAAGCCCGCCTTCCTCTTTTTCCTTTAGAATGCTTTCCCATGCCACCCAGCATGTTCTTTTGTTACTCTCCGATCTCCCCCAAAAAAAATCCCTTCTTTTCGCCTCCAAAATTTCAATAACTTTCGTTGGCGCTTTATACAACGAAAAATAGTATGTGGGCAAGCTTTCAAGAACAGATTTAATAATCGTCAATCTACCCCCCATTGATAAGGATGAAGCTTTCCACGAAGCCAACCTATCATCGAACACGTCTAACACCGGTTGCCAATTCTGAATTCGGTTCATGTTGGCTCCAACCTTGAGCCCAAGGTAAAGAAAAGGCACCTGACCAGCCTTACAATTCATTTTATTTGCCAAGGAAATAACTTCGGACTCGCTGACCCCAATTCCGATAAGGCTTGATTTATGAAAATTGATATTTAGACCCGATACAATGTTGAAACATCGCAGAAGTCTCAACAAGTTGGTAGCATTTGATTCGGACCATTCCCCCAATATAAGAGAATCATCAGCAAACAAAAGGCACGAAATATTAGGACCCCCCTGCGAAGCTTTGAAACCTTTGAAAACCCCTTCTTCCATGGCTTTAGAAAACATAACCGAAAAAGCTTCCATACCCAGGAGGAACAAAAAAGGCGAAATTGGATCTCCTTGGCGAATTCCTTTGGAGTATTTAAACTCAAAAGTAGGCACCCCATTCACAAGAACCGAGGACTTAGCCGACTTCACTATACCCATCACCCATCTTCTCCATTTCCCGGGGAATCCCATGTTTTCCATCGTAGAATCCAAAAATTCCCAGCTTATATTGTCGTAGGCCTTCTCGAAATCTATTTTGAAAATCAATCCTTGCTTCTTCTTTTTCCGCATCCACGCCAAATATTCGTTAACCATAAGCGGGCCATCTAAAATAGACCTTTTTTTAATAAAAGCCGATTGGTTCTTCGAAACAACAGAATCCATTATGCCTTTCATTCTATTTGCTAATATTTTGGAAATAATTTTTACCACCACTCCTATCAAATTGATAGGCCTAAACTCCTCCAGTTTAGTTGACCCTCTAACTTTGGGAACCAGAGCAATGAAGGATGAGCAAAGCGCCTGATCCAAAGAATCTTTAGCATGGAAAAATTTAACTAACTCGACAAAGTCTTTCTCAAGAATATTCCAGAAGTGCTTTATAAATTTAATATTAAAGCCATCTGGTCCCGGGGCCTTATTACTACCACAACCCCACACTGCCAGCTTGATTTCCGAGAGAGAAAACGGGGCAATCAGCCCAGCTTGCTCGCTCTCCGAAAGCCTCTTGAACCCCTCATTATTCATCACCGGCCTTCCATACATACTTTCTTTGAACCTTTCTCTGAAAAAACGGTGAACCTCCTTCTTGACCTTATTAGGGGCGATGCTCCATCTTCCATCGATCTCGAGCCCGTGAATCTTGTTAGACATAGCCTTGTGTTTAATCATACGATGAAAAAAAGACGTGTTTTCATCACCTAAAGACGCCCAACGAGCTCTGGACTTTTGGCGTAAGTCTTTTGTTTTTCTAGCTTCCAGTTCCTCCAAATTTTTAATGCATTCGAGCCTAGCCCACTCCTCCTCTTCCTCTAACTCCCTGATTTCCAAACTAACCTCCAAATTCGATAATTCAGCCGTACAAGTATCCAAAAACTCCTTTTCCTTAAGTTTTTGCTCTTTGATCCATTGCTTAATGCAAACTTTAAGATGTTTCAGTTTGCAAGCCAAACGAACATCAGGAGGCCCGTCATGGGCGAACAAGGAGTCAAACTCCAAGACCGCTTTTTCAAACCCAGGAATATCGAGCCAAGAGTTAAAAAACCGGAGAGGAGTCGGCATTTGTTACTGATCATTTACTTCCCTTATCGATATATAGGTCAATTGGGTAGTCCCTAAAGAGATAATCCTCCACCAATGTGACGTGAGGGATAGTCCATTTACCCAGATTCATGTGGGATTTTTGTACGAGCGGGAAACTTTTAGTGTGTTGAGGGAAAATTTAGACCATGGGTGTGGTTTGAGGAGTCCTTTGGGGACTATCTTCAGATTCAAAGTGATCTCTAGCAACGTGAAAACTGAAATTCCTAAAAGCCGTGGAAGATAGAGGGATCGCTTCAAATAAATCTGCAGGGCTAGGGCTGGATCTTCCATTTACCCAGGTAAGCCCTAGACTATTTGTTTGTGTAATATACTTTAGGTTAACCTATTTGTTTGTCTAATAACAATTAAAGATACGAACAAAGAGATGGATTGAATGGAGATTGAGATGAAATTCAGTTTTGAATTGGAAGATGATTTTTAGCATTCAATTCTTGACATTGGTTCAATTTAGAAGCTCATAACCAGCGATTATCCATGTAAACTCTTCTTCATAGCCAAAATTTTATTTTCAATATTAATCTCTTGTGTTGTGTGGTTAACTTTTCTGATATGATAAACTTATATTATGTGCTATGTGGCTTCTAAATATACATACTTGATCAGGTTATACACTAGAATACGAGCTTGGCTGAATTATATATAGTCTTATTGTTAACATAATAGAGCCTAAGTATTATCCTTCGTTTATATTAGGGATGTTCACAGTCCGGTTTTGACTAGTGGTGGCAAAGTGGGCAAGTTGGCTGGGTTTGGGTAATGGGTTAAGATATGTTTGGGTTAGGATGGGTAATGGACCGAACTGATTCGGGTATTGTAATGGAACAAACCAATTTGGGTAAGCTTCTAATAAAACTTATATTGAAAAGTAGAGAAATATAAGCGCATTCTAACACTAAATTTAGAAATTTGTAAAACATTATACATACATTAATACTACATTACAGGTACTATAACGAACTGAACATATTCAGGTCATTTTCGAAAAAATTGAAAAAAATATTTTAGAAGTTAAAAGAAAAACAAAAAAATGTTTATAATTAATAATAATATTAAAACAATAAAAAAATTTGGTTGTTTAGAAAAGAGAAAAAGAAAACTTAAGCGAATTTGGTTGTATCATGCTTGAATGTTTGATATCGCCAAAAGGTAGAAATAGTTGCAGCATCAACATGAAAATATACCAACATACAGATAGAAAAAAGAGTCGCAGCATAAATCTAAAAATACGCTAAAAGACAGTTGCAGCATAAATCTAAAAATCTCGAACACAAAACCAACGCATTAAAAGGCAAGCCGGCTACCACTGGAGTAGACTGCAATCGATGCTGACTTTGTGTATTAGATTATAGAGTTAATTACATAGACGGTCCTTGTGGTTTACCATGAGTAACACCTTTGAGTACTAACTTTTTTTGGTAACATGTTTAGGCTCTATGGTTTTGATTTGGTAACAATTTGGGGTACTAAGGCCAACAGCCATTATCTTTTCTGTGAAATTCAGGTAAAATGACTAAAATACCCTTTTGTAACTAGAAGGAGCATTTTTGTAATAGATTATATTTAATTACAAGGACTATTTTAGTAGATATCTTTAATAAAAATAGAACATCTCTTAAGTTTGGCGACCCTACAATTCGTTGCCTTTGAAATTTCGAGTTTAAAAATTAATCACTGAATTAAAATTTTAGGCATTACCAATCATTCTACGTTCCATTGGAACCAACAACTCAGAAAATTTTATGCATACACTCACGCCCAAACATGGCATGAGCTTGCCAATTCTGTGTGCCGAACACATATATGATCAGAGACACGAGACCACCGAGGTCGTGGAAAGATGGATTTTCCAAGATGACTTATGATTAAAAGGATTGATAGTTTTGGTCCCTAACAGATTTAAATTAAATCAACTTGTTATGTAAGTCTGTTTAAAAATTAAATCAATTGAATTGTTGGATTCAAAGATGCATCTTCTACCTATTCTATGAAATCGTGTACCAACACAAGGCACACTCATGTCTATTGTTGTTTAATCATATTTCTAATGAACTAATTGTCTATTCAACTACTTTTACAAAAACAGTCCCTGTAACTAAAAAGTGTTCTAATTATATATTCTTATGTTCCCATTAAAGTCAATGGGAACAATAAGAAATATGAGCCATTAGATCATGCTAAGATTAAATCTTAGCCCTTTAAAATCAGAAATTCAAGGAGCAGTTACTAAGATGGAAAATTGACTTTTTAAAACCCATTTTGCTTTTGAACTGAAAATCAGGCCACGTTCTATTTACAAAAATTACAAACTAAAAAAAACTGTAAGTTGCAGTTACAGAGATATTTAAAAAAAAAACTCCTCCGTTGCAGTTACAAAATCCAAGTATTAACCTGTTTTGCATTAAAAAAATTAGTTGCTCTTTATATTCAAAACAAAAATGAAATTCAAAATTAAAACCCAGGTGTATACCTATAGACCATTCGAGCAGTGTGTAGGTCTCCCATGTCAACATTCTTTATATTTAAGCAATTTGCTCTAAAATAATTACAAAACCTGGGAAAAAAATTACATGTTCAGATTTTTAAATAAGTAGATGATACCAAAAAGTGTGTATTTTTATATTGTTGGTTGATGACAACTTTATTTGAAAAAAAAAAAGTTGATTAGATACAAAAAAAAAAAAATTCTAAGGACAATTTTAATATATATTTAAATTTTTTAAAACAATTCTAATATATTTCAAACGCATAAATAATAACTGTAAAATTTAAAAAAATTAATTTAGTTTTCATTTTAAAACGACACACATCAGTATTTTTCAAATATTTTGTTTCCTCCAAATAAATTTAAAAAAGTCCAAAAAACATGGAACGTGGGTAATAAGAAGTTATTTGGAGAGACATGTGGCAACATTTTACTGCCACCACCTGGCCCTAGAAGCATGTATATAAAACTGCAAACATGCTTAAAAAACATACCTACAAGAGTTTCTCTCTGCTCTCAAAATGAAGCTTATTACGAAGAAAGAACTGCAGCCAAACGTAAGTTTTATCACTTCTGCACATGTAGCTAACTTTTACATTTTATAATGTTTTTAATTTTTGTATTCAAGACAGAACCAACTTACCGGGTTGAAGAATATGATCCCAAAACCAAAGAAGAGGAAGTGCAGCAACAAATTGAACCACCTGTAAGTAAACATATTTAAAATTTATGATCTTTTTAAAAACTAAAAAGTATCACCTGTAAGTAAACATATTTATGTATATATCTTATACTTTTATATGCTAAAGAAATAAACGGATATATATATGTGTGTGTATTAATTTTTAATGTAAAAAAAAATAACCAATTAGAAGTGTCGTTTCACTCTTTTGTCCATTAATTATCCTTAAAGTTTGTACTTGCTTGAAGTAAAAATATAGGGCATGTTGGTAGTAAAAAAAAGGGAAAATAATGGCTGATCATCGCTAACTAATATCTATAAGATTTTTTTTCTGGCCAAAAGCTTTTAAACACTACCATTTAGTGTTTTTTTCTTTCTAAAATGCCTATTACTTAAAACTAACTGACAAAATAATAATAACAATAATCATAATAATAATAATAATAATAATAATAATAATAATAATAATAATAATAATAATAATAATAATAATCAACTTTTTTAACTGTTTTATTTCACTCGCTCACTTTAGGCTGATATGAAGAAGCTTATAATAACAAAATACGCTTAAAATAAAAAAAAAATCAGTAAAAAATATGTTTTAACAAAACGGCAATATACTTATCACTTTAATGACTGTTTTATTTCAGTCGCTCACTTTAATTCTTTTTCGCCTTTTAAAAAAGTCGCAACATCATATTTTTTATTAATAGAAAAAATAACTAACTACAAATAGCTATGTAATAACTTAAAACGTTCCATTACATTACATGATAATAAATTAGCATCAACAAGCTTGATACTTTAATAATGGACCAGTAAATAAACTTTTACTTCAAAGTAACAAAGATCAATTAGAGTATATTACCCACAAATAAACTTCAAATTGGGCGAGATCAACAAATTAAAAGAAAAAACAATTGAATTACAAATTGAAATCAATATATACCAGAGTGAGACGATTAAATCGTTCTGACTAATAATATAACTGATCATAACGTTCCAACTGCTAGATTGCAGCCTTTCCTAAAGCTGAAGAAAAACATTAACTCTTTAGTGAAAGTCAATAAGTTCTGTACATCTCTTTCAATTACATACTATGTTATCTGATAAAAATCATATATTAATCTCCATATAGAAGTAAAAAATCGTCAAGGGGACAACTTTATCAACAAATAATAATGAAGGAACATAAGCATTACTTCATTGCATCTTTTGGCTAAGATACAAGTCTTAAAACACGCTTACTTGACGAGAAACTCTTAAATATATGATACAAATCTACTCAACCTGCTTAATAAGATTCATGGCTTCTTACACATTCTTCAAATCAATACGATTATCATCAAACAGACGGTAAGTATTAAGTAATACAAACAAATGATGATGTTGCAACTAGCAAAATCACATCATTAAACCAATTTAAAATGCATTCTATTTCATCAATCAGCCTAAAAATCTCTGAACCGAGACCATATTCTCAAAAACAGTAATTTGATAACCTAAACACAACAAAAATACAAGTTCTAACAAACAAATTTCAATCCTTTGAAGTTATCTAATACTGCATGTCTTACAAGTAATAAGAATTCATGGCAAACTAATAACATGGCTCTTTTAGCAATAAATCGAGATTAAAATCTCAACAGAAACCTAGATTTATATGCTAAAAATAATACTACTTTTAACTAATTTGATCCCTACCAATCTAATCAAAGAAATCCGAGATTAAAAATAATCAATAATACTGTGAAGAAACGTGATAATACGTTTTGGTAAATGACCCTAAATTAGACTCTAAATCGGACGAAATAAACGAACTATAGTAGAAAAACAACTTAACTAGAAATTGAAATCAATAAATACCAGCGCGGAATAGATCCATGGCAGAAGAATTAGCGGAGGTGGTGAAATTAGATGAGCTTTTTCTGGAGGGAGCACGACGCATCTTAAATTAGGGTAAAATTGATGAGATCCGATTGTTAATGAAGAAGATGATAGGAATGACGTCGGATAACAGGCATCGGTGGATAAGTAGTTGATGACTGCTTAGATACAATGAAGAATCGATTGCTCAATCTGAACCGATGGGAGCGACTGTAGACAAAAGAGGGGAGCAAATATCTTGGATAGGGTTTCTAACTGCATGCTCGATTAGGTGTCAAATAACGTGAAATAAAAAAAAAAAAACTTGGAATTCCCAAGGCTCAAAGCCCTAACACTGTTGAACAAATTACAAAGCCCAAACACTGTTGAAATTCATTTCATTATTATTTACGGTTTTAATTTTAATTTTAATTTTAATTTTAATCTTAGTTTTAGTATTATTTATGGTTTTACTTTTAATGTGTCATAAATACTATGGTTATATCATAAACTTGTGTATAAATTATGATATATTTTTTTTAGTAAATGTTTTTTTTAAATAAAAGTTAATAACAATGAGATGTAAAGTTGTTATCAGATCATAGATCATATGATTTTGTAATATTTTGAAAATTAATGTTTTGTTTATAATACAAACAAAATAATGTACTTAAATCATTATTTATACCATTATTATGCCCGTCCACCGGACGGGTATAGAACTAGTTATATAAATGCTCCTTATGGTTTTAAAAGGGTATATTGGTCATTTTACCTAGATTTAACAGAAAAATTAACGCCTGTTGCCCTTAGTACCCTATGTTACCAAATCGAAACGATAGAACCTGAACCTGTTACAAAAAAAGTTAGTACTCAAAGGTGTTACTCATGGTAAACCACAAGGACTATCTGTGTAATTAACTCTTAATTATATAAATATATAACATACATTTTTTTACGGGCCCTTTCATGTTTTTGGCCCTGAGTCGTCGCCCACCCGGCACATGCTCAGGGCCAGCCCTGGGATGGGTATATTAAAAAAAGGTCGGATGGGTAATGGGTCAAGATGGGTTTGGGTTAGCTTGGGTTTAGGTTAGGATACGTTTGGCCCAAATATAATAGTATTTTGTACAACTATGTGGCTGGTTATATCTTCTCGCTAGTGCTGTGTGTATTTAACTATTTTTAATCTGTTGATACTCTAGGTATTACAACCAAAAATTACTTGCAGAAACTATGCAAACCAACTATGAGGTCCTGTGTCATGCCTCCAGAGCAATGCTCACTATTACAAACCGTTTGGGTAAAGATGAGATAAAAAATTAAAAAAAATAATCTAAAATAATAAAAATAATATTTTTTTTTAAATAATAAAAAAGGGTTACCTAATAAAAAATTAAAATATAAAAAAATTAACAGGAAAGAGATGGATCGTAACCATATACACGTTATGGAAAATGGTCGAAATGCACAAAATGGTGCCTGGAAAACGATTCGACAGATACCACGAGCTCGAGCAGCATGCTTTCGGTGAAAAGCTAGGTCTGTACATTGTGGTTCCACAGCAGTTGGTTGTAGAAGTGAGTCTATGCATTATTTATATGCATTATTTTCAAGTATATTAGACATGTAACTTCCATTATTAGACTGATTCACCATTTGTGTCTTTTCTGTAAACATCCACTACTGATTCACTTTGTCATCCTTGTGCTAGTATTGTCATTTGAGTTAGACTGCATGACATATCTTGGTTGAGCAATCTTTTATACATTTAAGAGTTTAAAAGGATGAGTATTAAATTGTACTTTCTTAACAAAACCGACTCTTCAAACATCAAAGGCAGATCACTGCAGTCTGCTAATTACCATCACATGACCTTGCAATTTTCAAAGCCAAAATGGCCCTTTTTTCAAAGCCACATGTTTGACCCGAACCAAAACGACCCTTTTTAAAGCGACCCATTCAGACCCAAACACATCCTAACCCGAAGCAAAATGACCATTTTTTCAAAGCGACCCGTTCTGACCGGAACCCATGAACGACCCATAAACAAATTGTTTAAAGTTCGTCCAATTTTCAAAACTCATATCGTGTTTCGCTGGTAGTTTAGAAACAATCTGCTTAAAGAGTTTTTTCATTTAAAAAATGCTATGGTTTCTTCAAGTTGTACATAAAAAGTTTGTAGAGTTGAAACACGAAGTTAGGTGGCCATGCTCAACAGGGTTGGTTAAAGAAAGAAGTAGTAGGAGTGTGTGTGTCTATGAATCTGAATTTGACATTTATAGTTGGTTCAGGGGTAGGAACCGGGTACAGAACGATTTTTTTATAAAAAGTGGAACCGGGTAAGAACCTACAAGTTTTTTGAACCCGGAACCGGTTCTTCAATAAAGCGGGTAGGAACTAAAACCGGTTCCAGGTCGGGTCGAGTTTAGAACCGGTTATTATGCCCATCTCTAACATAAACCAAGCCATTAGCATATTAAAAGGCCCATTAAGGCCTAAAAACTTGAAACTTTTTGCCATCATCAGTTAATAACATTGAAAACTATGTTCTATAATATAAGATATTATAGATGCTGCTTATCTTTCTCCCAAAACGAGAACTCTGTTTGAATCAAACGCCACATGGCTTAATGATTGAGAGTTA
The DNA here is from genome assembly GCA_030545235.1 of Helianthus tuberosus. Taxonomy (NCBI): domain Eukaryota; kingdom Viridiplantae; phylum Streptophyta; class Magnoliopsida; order Asterales; family Asteraceae; genus Helianthus; species Helianthus tuberosus. Next base: position 88,920,705 of record CM060353.1, read on the forward strand.
CTTGCAATCTCTCTAATGATCAAAAGTAGCATAAATAGTAGTAGTTTTTAAAAGAGGGCCAATAAGACATTCAATTCATTCACGAACAAACTAAGCTTTGTTGAATCGGTTATACTTGATCTTTGATTTAGTTGTATCAAATGTTTGAGCAACAAACTCATCTAAGGTTTGATCAAGACAATAACATCACAATTTCTGAAATCTCAATTTACTTTATCAGTTTATTGATTTATAATATGTAATAATATTACAATGAATACGAAATATTGAAATAAGGATCCAAAACAAAATTAATAATAACTTCATTAATATTTTTATATTCATTGTTCACTTCGAATAGGTTTTTTTTTTATTTTGAAACGGCTACTTTCATTAAAAAAACACGCCCCAAGCAAAACGCTAGCGGCACAAGAACAACAAACCTCATGACAATGCAAATCGAATTTACACCATCTTTTCCACTCTAGATTCTTATATGTCGACCTGCTAGAAAACCCGCTGATTTAAAATCTTCCTTGATCTTATTTATATTCACCTCCTTCCTATAAAAAATAACCTCATTTTCTGCCTTCCAAATGCACCATGTCGTAAAGGAAAATTATCGCTTGAACCACTTTGGCTTTCTTTTTCTCCATCTTCGCATGCCTATGAACATTTATGAGATCTTTGACAGAGAATGCATATATGTCCGCTAATAAACTGCCAAATAACCGCGGACACGGCGCAAGCCGTGAATAAATGATCAGTGTTTTCTTCCGCCTGGTCGCACAATCTGCATTGTTGTGAACCAACGTCAACGTTTCGACGAACAAGAGCCATCATCGTTGGAATCCGATCTTTCTCCACCTTCCATATAAATGTGTTTATCTTTTTGGGTATCCAATTATTCCGTTTCCATGTAAAGAGATCCGACTCCTTATTAGCTTCAAATAATAATACCTTGTTCATCAAACCCACTGTGAAAACACCATCCTTATTTTTAAGCCACTTCCACTTATCCTCCATACTTGAAATATTAACTCTTTGAAGAATACCCAAAAGCATATCCAGCTCACTTTGCTCCTGTTGATTTTCCACCTTCACTTCCGTTGGTTTCCTTGACTGCCAGTATCAAAACAATCCTTAATACTCACTGCCTTCTGTTTTTCGAGTTGAAACAAATTTGGAAGTAGGTTTTTTGCACCCAAGATGAGCCCTAGATACTGGCATGGGAGAGCACCCTCTTTACACCCGATACTATTCGCCAACTTCTTAACATCCTGTTGGTTCACCCCAACCCCTAACAAGGTGGATTTTTTCCGGTCTGAACTTCGAATAGGTATCAACTCCTTTTGGGTGGTAACTTTTGGTAAGTTGATAAAACTTGGAAATGTGTTACACTTGTATGATCTATAACATTACTCATCATGTATTAGTTTTATCTTTGAATTCAACATTTTAAATTCAACATGAGCAAACATGCTTGTATTACATTTAATAGAATCTTTCTTTTACCTAGCAACCCTACATTATCACTGAATCTCCCTTTGGAGAATAGAATCCTTGTAGTTTTCCGAGTTATATTAGCTATTTTAACCGTGTTATATTACCCACCACTACAAGAAAATGTGGCAATAGCAGTGACAAATGTCGCCGCTAAAGGGTTTGATCTGCGCCGCTAAAGGGTCGCCGCTATTGCTTATGTTAAACCCCAGCCGTTGGATCAAGATAAGAAATGGGCAGCTGGCTTTAGTGTGGGACACTGTGTTCCGGATCTACCAATAGCGGCGATTTAAAATCTTCCTTGATCTTTTCCACTCTAGATTCTTATATGTCGACCTGCTAGAAAACCCGCTGATTTAAAATCTTCCTTGATCTTATTTATATTCACCTCCTTCCTATAAAAATTAACCTCATTTATTTATAAAAAAAATAAATAGATTTTAATGCTAATCAAGAGATATAATAAAAAGATGAAAATAAAAAAATAAATAGATTTTGTAAAATTGATTTAAACTTAAATAAAATTAGGTGTTAGTACCCAAAGGTGTTACATTGATAAAATAAAAAAATGGAAGGGTATTTTAATCATTATATTGATAAAATTAACTAATTTTGGTGTTAGTACCCAAAGGTGTTATAAAATTCAAACCATAAAACATAAACCTGTTAAAAAAAAAGTTAGCACCCAAAGGTGAAACTAGCTATAAACCATAGGGTCCATCTCTGTAATTAACTTAATATTTAAATTTCAATTGTATAACATGTATATATTACATGTCTCAAAGCTCTGGTTACCAGATATTGCCCCCTTATTACATAGATCTCATATTTTGACATGTTGTCACGATCCAGCACAGATAAAATCATTTTCATTACAGATATAATTATTTCATCTGGTAAATTTATAGAATTAGTGATTATAATTCGAGATAAATAAAAGATAATTCTATTTAAAAAGCATGTTAAATGTATGCTTACCATATTCCTATTTATCCATGGCTAACAATGTGATTTCTTATTTGAAAGTCACATGTAACCTGTTGATTTCCATATCCAAAACCAAATGTTTATTGCTCGAGTTTCGTAAATCTTTTTTAAAGCGGCAAGTATGATTGTCAAATTGATATTTTCTAGTTATAGACTTAAATCGCTTATAACATGATATTGAGGCTAACAATAACATGTTGGGTGTTGTAGTTTAGGAAAAATGGCATCTTGCTCGAGTACAAGAAAGTTGGCATTTAGCGACGACCCCTTTAGCGGCGACAACAAAGAAGTCGCTAAAAGCCCAATCCGCGTCCAGGTTTAAAAACCAATCCCTGATCGTTGTTCTTGTGTAAAATCCTAAGTAGTTAATGCGGTAAAATATCGGATATCGGTCAAGGACCGATATTTGAGATATCGGTTATCGCGGTAGGATATCGGTAATTTTAATATCATGCTAAATTTATGTATATAACAATTTAACACTAACAATTCAGTATTATCTCCTACCATTAACAAGTTAACCTTTTGCTACTTGCAAAACATTAACAATTGTAGTAAGTCGGAACTTACTAAGACTTAAAACACTAACATTTAGCAATACCAACTAACAATTAAGACTTAAAATACTAATAGAAACAATAAGAAAAAAGACAGATAGTAGAACTAAGAAGAAAGGTTCTGATATCGGGAAGATTGGTGATATATTGGTCAAATCTCGGTCCAATATCGGTCAATATCGCTGATATTATCGGTACCGATATTCTGACCAATATTTTGTACCGATATCTCGGCAGGGGACCGATAACCGATATATCACTGAAATATCGGTTGATATATCGGGATATTTACTACATTACAGTAAAATCTGACGGTCCAGGTTTTATTTTAGCTTTAGGTGTACATTTGGTGCAAAAAAGAGTGAGGCATTGGTGGGCAGTGATAGGAGACCCAGGGAAACCTGGGTTCGATCCTTGAGCCAAACGGATTTTACTGGTAATTTACTGTCGTGCCTACAGGCGGGTGGGTTACTGGGTTTTCCCCGGAATTGGTGGTGGATGACTCGGGTTACTCTCGGAGTACTCCGTTTGTCCAGTGGGTGCCCCGAGAGTGCTCGGGATTGATTTGTTGGCCGTTCAAAAAAAAAAAAAAAAACCTGTGGCGGGCAAACCATTCACTCTCTCCCCAAATCGATCCTCTGGCACTCTCCCAAATCGATCCATGAGCCCTCCCCCAAACCCCACGGCGCTGCCAGATTGATTCAACCCGGCCACAGCGGCTCGCTCGCCGCAACGACCTGCAGCCTTCGAAGTCAACTTACCTCCTCAGCCGCTCGCGCGCCGCACCTCGTACGCTGCACCAGGTACCTTCCTTTTCTTCTGTTTTATTGTTTTGGTTTTCCTATTTCTGTGGTAATTGAACACATTAGGGTTTGGTTGGTTTTATGGATTAAGTATATGGCAAAAATATGGGGTGATATTGGATTCTGTACCTTTTTTGTTCTTTGTTTTGATGTACACTTGGGATTTAGGGCGTAAGTATGTTGTCTGCAAGTTTTGAAAGGATTCTTTAAGTTGTTTTTGAACGGATCTCACAAGTTTTGATGTACATCTTTTTTTTTTTTTTGATATATTGAACAAGTTTTGATGTACAGCTTTTTTTGATATATTGAACAGATTCTAAAGTAAAATAATGTTTGGGGCAGCGTTGAGAGGGGGGATGTCGAGATATTGAGAGGGCATGGCTGAAATGATGGCCTGCGTGGGTTTCGGTTTGACCTTGGTTAGTTGTTTGTGGGGGCAGGTTTGACTTTGGTTAATTGTTTTTGGGAGCATGTTTGACTTTGGTTAGTTGTTTAGATGCCTGTTGAACGTTTTGAGGTTTATTATTCACTTTGGTTAAAACTTTCACAACAAAAATAACAAAATGCCTTTTATAAAGTAGTGTGTAGTGTTACTTTTGTCCTATAAACTCGCCACCAGGCCCTGCACTCACACACAGCCATCTGCACCTGCAGGTTAGTTTCGTCTTCCTCTTTTTTGTTGAAATTTTGTTTTTCTTAATTGATTGTTTATATCTTTCTGTTATGCTTGTTTTCGTCACTGAACCGATGATTGATTTTGTTGTGCACTACAAGAAACATGTTCAATACCGGCGACACCTTTAGCGGTGACTTCGGAATTATCGCCGCTGAAAGGCTTATCCGTGTCCAGCTTTTTACAATAGCCCCCTGACCATTGATCTGAAAGCAATCCGACGGTCCAGCTTTTATGGTCCTAAAATACGACGCCGCGTTACCAGAACAACCTACAGTTAACCCGCCACCACCACCACCAGAACCTGCACTCACCTTCTCGCTGCTCCACAGCCGCCGCTGCACCTGCAGGCTAGTTTGGTCTTCCTTCTTTTTCTGGTAATTTTGTTTTCTTATTTGTTGATTGTTTATATGTTTCTGTTGTGCGTGTTTTCTTCACTGAACCGAGCATTCATTTTATTGTAGGTGTGGATTGTGTGCAATCGTAGGTATAAGGTAGCACCGTCAAAGATTTGGTGAGCCCTTCTTATCGAGGGCTTCTTATCCTAATAAGAATTAAGAAACTCTCTAAAGGTTATTGTTTTTTCATCTTTTTTGTTTTTTGAAGTATTTGGTGTATGATTTTTAAAGATACCTTTTTTGGTGAATTTTAGGTTAAAGGTGTTTGCTTTTGACTGATACATGCTCTTTTGGTGTGTAAAAAAAAGGGTAGGTGCACGGTACCCCTGACCGCGGAGGGGATCCCCCCTCCCAGTTCACCACCCGACAAGGATTCCTGGCGGCAAATACCCTCCCAACACTTGGGGTTCGAGAGAGGTGGGGTTGCCACGTCTCGAACCCGAGACCCCAACGATCCAAGTGTTGGAATATGGGTGTCGGTGGCCAACTGAGCTACCCCAGTTGGTTAATCTTTTGGTGTGTAAGTTATGTGGTTTCTAGGATGGATAAGATTAGGGGTGAATTGTTTTGAGCTACTAGTTGGTTCCTGTTATGGTTTTTATTTGAATTGAAGGGTGTTAAATTGGTCAATTGCTTGGGCACTTTTCTAGAAAATTAGAAAAAAAGTAATACAGAGGAGACCGATTTAGGTTAGGTGTAGCACTACTGAAGCAGAAGTTAAAAATTTTCTATATGTAAAGTTTTTGGGCTAATAAATGGACACTCACATACCCTCCTGGTGAATTGAGGAGAAAATGAAATTAGGAGGAAGTTAAGTTATACTACCTGTGTCGGCGATTGGTTTAAGAATTTTTAATCTTGTTTGTAATATGAGGTGGGACTGTTTTCTTTGGTATATAACTACATATAATCCTGCTTTCTATGGCCACACAATGGAGCATGACGTTTGTCTTTTTGTTCCCAAGGCATACATAATCACTTGCAAGATATACAAGAAATATGCTTTTGGCATTTTGGAATAAGGAATGCAAATGGGCAAAAGGCTTGCATAATATATGGCCTGGAATGTTTAAAGGTTAGTGAAACCATGAATTAAGGCGTGGCAATGACACATTTTTTTATTTTTCATTTCATATTTTATATTTATGGCAACTCTCTATGGTATGAATGCAAATAATTAAGAATCAGTAACTATATATAGGCAGGTTACAGTAGAGGTGCACAAATCGGGTTAGGGTTTCAACCCGAACCGTGTTCAAACCTGGTTGGGGTTAGGTTAAAAATATCCAAACCGGGTTGGCACTCAAACTGGGTTGGGAGACCAGAGAACCAAACCCTATGAAACCGATTCGGGTTGGGACCGTGTTGAGTTCTCAAACCGGGTTCAACCCTTTTGTTCAACTCTATTATTATAAAATTCTCAAAAATAATAATAAACATAAATAACTTAAAAATTCTTACTTTACTTGTTTTTGTAATATAATAAGTAAACTAAAATATAAGTTCACAAAAAAAAACCTTATGACACCAAGTACAACTTTTTTTTACATTTTATTCGTCATCTTCAGTAAGTTTAGTAGAGGAAACATGTTGACAGATTAATGTCCGCTTTTGATTCCATCGCGTTTTGGGAACGTTTATTTATTTATTTATTTTTGTGTTTTTGAGTGTTGTGATTTAATCAACACCTTTATGCATATTTATTCTAACATATGGGATGAAAAAAGATCGAAAAATCGACATTAGATGTACTGTGATGCTCAAAAAGTCATTAAATAGCCGTTGGGTAATTGCTAGTTCAATACATCTGGACGGGTTCGAGATATCAGGTTCAAACCGGGTTCTCAAACCCGGTTCTCAAACCGGGTTGTGAATTGTCGGGTTGAAACCGGTTTGTATGTGAAATACCCAACGAAGTCCTACCCTATGGGTTGAAACGGGTCCAAACTGGGTTGGGTAGGGTTGTCGGGTTCGGCTCCTAACCCGGTTTAGGGTTGCACCTCTAGGTTACAACAGACTTGGTCCTGTTGTTTCTTTAAACTTGAAATGGGCTGATGGTTCTTGGGTTGACCCTCGTGAAGTGGAAAAATTGGTATCTTTGTCTGGTAATGTTTATGACTTAGTTATAGGGTTAATGGATTTAAACACCCCCAACTATGGCCATTTGGTTGATGACACTCTCAACTTTCACTTTGGCTCAGACCATTCCCAACTTAACACATCGATTGTCATGGCACCCCCTCGTTAAATATTCACTAACCAGGTTACTAAAATTAGCCTATGTGGCAATTTAATCTGATGTGGCATTTCATACGTGTCAAGTATACTCATTCACCTTCTTTAAAACCCCCAATCCCTAACACACTCATTCTGTAAACCCTAATCCTAACTCATAGGGCAAATCAGACGCACCTTGGAGCAAATCCATCATCAACATACGATCCGGTCGATTTCCGTGAAGAACAAGCCCTAATCTTGAATCAAAATGAGCTCATCTTCTACGTCTTCATCCACAGTATCCAGAAACCCTAAATTGTTTAAGGTTGATTTAGAGGGTAATGTGTAGCCATCATGATGTTGTAGCAGTTGTTCGAGTTGTTGGACGGAAAAGTGTGCGGCAAGGTCAACAATTCTATGGATGCTCTCATTGGCCGGTATGTTCCACCTTAACTCCAAGTATTTTTCTTGAATTGAATTGATTGATTAGCTGAGGTGGTGTTGGCTTTTGCAGAGATCAGACTGCAAGTTCTTCTTATGGAAAGAAGATGTCGACAAAATGTTCAACCAACATGCATCCCAGTGCAGGTTCAGTTTAGAAGACCTGAAATATGAAAACATGGTCTTAGTAGAAGAGAATAGGTGGTTGAAAGCAAAGATATATGGAACAGAGTTGAAATGGAACAAGCAATATGTGTTAACCTTGTTTATTGGCATTAGCATAGTGTTGTATATGTTTAGGTAGTATGAACTGTGTTCTTGTTGTAATTGTACACTTTCTATGAAATTTAATGCAAAATCCTTGTCCTTGATTGTATATATCTGCACATGTATTGATATTACCAGATTAGTCAACATATCCAAACTGTATTTTGACCAACAAATGTCAAAGGTCATGATATAACAAGAAACATACCTCTAATGGGTCTGCACATATAGCTGCACATCTGCATTGCATAATGGGTCTGCACATATGGGTCAAAACTGCAAGTGTCCAAACTGCACAATGCCTAATGGGTCTGCACATATGGGTCAAAACTGCAAGTGTCCAAACTGCACAATGCATAATGGGTCTGCACAACGCATATGGGTCAAAACTGCAAGTGTCCAAACTGCACAATGCATATGGGTCAAAACTGCAAGTGTCCAAATCTTTGTATGTTGTCCAAGCTGTAATGACCAAATCTGCACTATGTAATGACCAAAACTGCATAGTATAATGACCAATCAACCAAAATGCATAAAGACCCTAAGCAAGACTTATACCATTACATAACCAACAGTTATAACATTACCAAAAGTTACCCTAAAGAGTTATAACATCACCACAACTTATCCTAGAGAGTTATTACATAACTTAAAGTTGTCCAAACAGCCAACAGCACAAAAAGGTCATAAAGACCACAAAAAAGTCAAACATGTCCATTTGTCACAAAAAAAGTCAAACTATGACTTTTTAACTACTGCCTTGTATGTTCCCTTTCCATTTGACAGTTGACTTGACAGTTGACTTTTTAGCTGACTTCTGGCTGGAAATTTTGCTTCCCTCCTAGGTAGATTGCTGAGTTGTTCCTTGTGAAGGTACTGGAGCAGATTGCTGAGCTGACTTCTGGCTTGACTTTTTTGTTCCCTTCCGTCTCTTTTTAGCAGACCCTACAACATACAAAACAAAAGTAGTTAAAGCCTACAATATACACAGACAACTGTCACTAAAACAAGTAATTCACCTGCAGTAGATTGCTGATTTCCCTGTTCAGTACATTTTCTCTTGTTGTGACCTCTACCCCCACAATTACCACAAGTCATTATCACCCCATGCTTGGTAAGTTTCCCTGGTCACTTTGGATCCTCATGAGGATCCCTCTTTCTATTCTTCTTAGGCCTCCCGGGTTGAGATCTTATTGGTGGTGGATCCATAGGGTGGTGAATCTTGGGCCAATACCTTTCACTAGGTATTGGAGGGATTGAGAATTCATAAGCCTTCATGTATGTGTCTTTGTGGTAACACACATCAACATACTCTTCTGCATTTTTATGCAAAAACCCAGCTACTGCACAAACATGTTTACATGGATACCCCCTCAAATCCCATTTCCTACATGTGCATGTTCTATTATCTAGATCAACTGAAACATCATCAAAATCCCTGACTTGAAACACATGATATGATGAGGGATACACCTCACATCTATATGCAACCTGTTTTGAAAAATCAAGCTTTTCTTGGATTTTAGGGCATATAACAACATCCCTGGCACTCATTTCTGTTCTTTTAGTAACCAACCTACTCATGACCTGAATCCTTATGTCCTCTAACATGTGTATAATGTGTTTTGACCTTGCATTGATGATAAAGACATTAAAAGTTTCAGCCATGTTGTTTACTATAACATCACATTTTGTGTGAGTGTTCAAATAGCACCCGTTGAACCAATTGAGTGTTCAAAACTTGAATTCACCAGTATCAGCATTTAATCCATACATGTAAAAATCCCTACTTTCATAACACCCAGAATCCATTGCATACTCTAACAACTCAAAGTATGCAATGTGATTAACATCCATACGTATCAACTTTGATTCACCTCCAATATAATGAGGTTGATCAAAACTAAAATCCAATGTTCCACCATACCATAGCATCACATCGATAACCTCCATCAATGCAATCAGTGAACAATACCAATATATTGAGAGAAAATGTACCTCTGATCGATTAGGGTTTGATCGCCATTGATGAACTTGAGAGCTCCTGATATGTTTTTATCTTGGTTTGAGTGAAGTGATACTGTGTTTTGGGGATTATAAACTTCAACGAATGAGGGATTATCCACATCAGCTCATGTATGACACGTATGAATGCCACATCAGATTAAATTGCCACATAGGCTAATTTTAGTAACCTAGTTAGTGAATATTTAACGAGGGGGTGCCATGACAATCGATGTGTTAAGTTGGGAGTGGTCTGAGCCAAAGTGAAAGTTGAGAGTGCCATCGGCCAAATGGCCATAGTTGGGGGTGTTTAAATCCATTAACCCCTTAGTTATATAGTATTTAATTGCTTATACACAGGATATATAAATGTTCATATATTGTTATGATCTTTATTGTGTAGACATGATGCTTTTGCAATTCCGGTGCTTGTTCTAAGTATCTTGGTTTATCACATGCAGAGCTTCTATCCAACATCGAGGTACGAAAATTATCTAATAAAATACGACTAGTATACTTGAGTTGTATTAACCAGGGTAAGTTTTTATAACTAAATTGCACCCTCAACAAATATTTGATGATATTTTAAGTTTTTTTTTTGTTATATGAGGGATAGTAACAACAATCTCTCTCTTCAAGTCAATCTGGAAAAGAATAGTTCATTTGCTGCAAATAGCTACTTCTGTGCCAAGCTATTAGAAATGAGGCGCGATAATGTAAGTAAATCAGACATTTGATTGTTGTATCATGAATCTTTTATGAAGTTTGTTTGCAAGTTTACATATTTTTGTAACTAGGGGCCTGCTTGTCTATTGAACAATAAAGACCAAAAGAGTGGAAACTATCCTCAAGTACCTTGAGGACGGAGACCTTCGGCTATGGACCCTACCTGCGAAGCTTTCTTCGTTAAGGAAGCTACTTTTTATTGTTATGCGCTACCTCCATGGTAATGTTAGAACCCTTTCCTGTCAATAATATGACCTTACTTGCTCAAAATTTTGTAGCATGCTAATGTGTAAAACATTGTCGACTTTGTATAGATATTGTACTTGAATAGTGTACATACAATCTTTTGTTCTCCACATGTATGTTTATATATATATATATATCAATGGTTTGGTATGTATTTGGAAAATTGGAAGAAGCAGTAAAATGGGAATTTTTTTACTGTTCTTTAACTTTAGCGATGACCTCTTTAGCGGCGACCTAGGGCTTTTAGCGACGACTCTTTAGCGACAACAAATGGGACTTTTAGCGACGACAAAAGTCGCCTCTAATGCTTCGTTTTCCTGTAGTTGGAAATCAAAGAAATGAGTTTTTTCTTCAACTACAAAATTTTCAATGGATACTGGCTGTGGTTGGTGTTATGGCTGATCAACCCAACATGGAATTCGTAATTGATCCAGCCTTCTATTGGAGCTATAAGCAATACGTTACGAGCTTGGGGAGAGGAGAATGGAAGCAGAAACGTGATGTCGAGGCTTGGCTCAAGGCGCAAATATCCCTTAAACCGTTAAAAACTGACGACAAGATGCTTACTGTGGAAAGTGAACACCCTTACCAGGTTAACTTTCATTTTTTATTTTGGGAGTCAGATACTGGTTTGTTAAAAAATCATACAGCTGATTAGTCTTAGCTTGTTATCTGTTTGTCTGTAGTTAGAAGTGACTTGCTAAGTAATGAATTCTAAAAAGTTGCGGTTGTGTGGATGCATTAGTTTTTATAAAAAGGTTGAGAGATTTTATAAAAATGAATTCTAAGAGTGAGGTGAAAGTGGTGAAAATGGTGAGTTTTTTTTATATAGGTGGGGTGGTTGATTTTTTAAAATAAAAAATCTTTTTTCTTTCTAAATTATGTCGTTGGGGTCCAACAGCTACCTGCCACATTTAACCAATGCACGTCACGTCAACGTACAATAAACACAACACCAATGGGTTCTTCATGGGCTTGAAACAACGTCGTTAACAACGGGGGGGGGGGGTGGTGTGGTGTGTGCGGCGTGGAAGGGCATAAACGCCGCTCCTCCAAGCCCACACGGTGTGGTCTTAATAATTATGATGATATTAAATTTAAAATCTTCTTTCTGATTTGTGTTGGATATCCGCTGTATTTGATTAGGGTTTTGACAGAGTTTTCTTGTTCATAAAATATATGAATTGATAAAATGAAAGATATGCAGTGCATATTGTATATATACAGACATTTGGATCGGCAGTAACTGCCATAACTTAGGGTTAAATAATAATAAGAATATTACTAATAACGAGTAAAATATCTAGCTTATAAATAAAATAAATATATGTCTAACACCCTCCCGTAAGCTAGATCAGTGCAGCATCATATTCAGTAAAATCTTTAAACGAAGAAAATCTTTTGGCTGCAGCGCTTTGGTCATGACATCAGCCAACTGGTCCTTAGTTGCACAGAATATTACAGTTACGTCTTCCTTCTTTATTAAGTCCCTGATGAAGTGATATTTAACTCGAATGTGCTTGCTCTTGCCATGGTATACTGGATCTCTAGCCAAACAGATGGTAGACTTGTTATCACAATATATAGGTATTGAATATTTGGTGTTTCCTTGCAGTTCATCCAAAATCCCTTTCAGCCATATTGCTTGACATCCTGCTAGAGTTAGTGCCATGTATTCGGCTTCTGTTGAAGAAAGAGCAACAACCTTTTGTTTCTTTGACTGCCATGATATGGGTCCGGAACCTAGATGAAATATATATCCGGATGTACTTTTACTATCATCTAGATTTCCTGCATAATCACTGTCACTAAAACCCACAAGCTTCTATTTTCCTCCCTTAGAGTAAGTGATACCTTGATCCAAGGTTCCTTTAATGTATTTAAGAATACGTTTAGCAGCTTCCCAGTGACTTCTCTTTGGGTTCTCCATGAATCTACTTATTTTACTTACAGCAAACATGATATCAGGTCTTGTGTTTGTCAAATACATCAGACTACCTACAAGACTTCTATAATTACTTCCGTCTACAGGCTCTTCTGGATCATCCTTAGATAATTTGAGACCATATTCCATTGGAGTTGAAACAGTATTGCATTGAGTCATTCTATATTTTTCAAGTAAATTTCTCATATATTTTCTTTGAGATAAGATTATGTTGCCATTCTCATAGAGCACTTCCATACCGAGAAAATAATGTAATTTACCCATATCCGTCATCTCGAATTCTTTTTTCATTTCTTCTTTGAAGTCAGAAATTTGCTTAATGGAACTACTGGCTATAATCAAATCATCTACGTATAGACATATCACCAACTTTCCTTCTTTAACATCCTTAGTATATAAGGTATGCTCATATGTGCATTTTTTGAAATCATGTTGTATAAAATACGTGTCAATCCGGCTATACCATGCCCTTGGTGCCTGTTTTAAACCATACAATGCTCGCTTTAGATGACATACTTTTGTTTCTTCTCCCGGTTTAACGTATCCTTGTGGTTGTTCTATATACACCTGCTCCTTTAATTCTCCATTTAAAAATGCAGTTTTCACATCCATTTGATGAAGATGTCAGTCATTTTGAGCTGCTAGAGCCAGTACTAAACGTACCGTCTCAAATCTGATTACCGGAGCGAATACCTCTTGATAGTCTATCCCAAACTTTTGTTTGTATCCTTTCACTACCAACCTTGCCTTGAATTTGTCTATATTGCCCTTTTCATCATACTTAGTTTTATATATCCATTTAACTCCTATAGGTTTTTGATTCCTTGGAGGATTCACTAGATCCCAGGTTTGATTCTTGTAAATGGATTCCATTTCCTTGTTCATGGCTTCGATCCATTTAGTATCCTTACTAGCTTCCTCATAAGTAGTTGGATCGGTATTAGCATAGAGTACGAAGTTAACCACTTGCCTTTCGTTGTATTTCTGTAGTACTTCAGCATCAGTTAGGGGCCTTGTATCTCTATAAATATTATTAACACTTCTTGTTTTAATCACTTCATTCTCAGAGTCAGGTGATGAGTCCTCGTTATCATGCTGATGCTGGGTCTGCTGTTGTGGAATATCTGATCCAGAGAGAGCTTCTGGATTCACGTCTGCAGATCCTGTTTCACCGGCAGAACTTGATATATCTTGGTTTGTTCAGAATCAGGCAGGTTTTGATCGTCTGAAGTCGTCTGGTTTATGTCATCATGTTCAGTAAATTCTTCTTTATCGTCAATGATCATGTGTGAAGCATCCGATGGCTTTGAATTCATTACCCATCTTTTACTTTCGTCAAAAGTAACGTCTCGACTTATTGTAATCTTATTGTTTAATGGATTATACAGCTTATATCCTTTGCTGTTCTCACTGTATCCAACAAAGATCATTTTTTCGATCTTGTCATTCAGTTTGTTCCATTGTTGCTTGGGTATATGAACATAAGCTATACTTCCGAAAACTTTGAAATGTTCTACATTAGGTTTATGTCCATTCCATGCCTCAAAAGGAGTTATATTAGGTCTTGTCTTAGTAACTGTTCGGTTTAGTATGTATGTAGCACATGCTATAGCTTCAGCCCAGTACTTATTTGGCAATTTCTTTATGTTCATCATGCTTCGACTTAACTCCATTAACGATCTATTCTTGCGCTCTGCTACTCCATTCTGTTGGGGCGAATAACTGTTGGTGAGTTGGTGATGTATCCCATTCACTTTCAAGAATTCTTGAAACAATTTTCCACAATATTCTCCTCCACGATCTGTCCTTAACGTCTTTATCACATGATCTGATTGTTTTTCAGTCAATGCTTTGAATAACTTAAAATAATTCAAAGCCTCGGACTTGAATTTTAGAAAATAAACCCAGGTTTTTCTTGTAAAATCATCGATGAAGGTAATAAAATATTTGCACCCACCGATGGATTCTGTTCTCATTGGACCACAGATATCTGAGTGAATTAGTTGGAGTGGTTTAGTTGCATGCCACTTAGTTTTATTCGGAAAGGTTTTCCTTGCTTGTTTACCTGACACACATCCTTCACATATGCTGTTATCTCTTAATATTTTCGGCAGTCCAAACACTAATTCTTTATTTCCCATTTCTGCTAATGTGTCTAGATTCACGTGTCCATAACGTTTATGCCAGAGTGTTGAAACTTCTCTCGTTGTCATGGTCAAGGCTAACGTCAGATCACTCTCAGGGTTGAGTGGAAACATCTTGTTATTTGTCATTCTTATGGTGCCCATGATTTCATCTTTAGTGTCTTTAATTGTACAATATTCCTTCTCGAACTTAACTGCATAACCTTTTTGCACAAGTTGTCCCACACTCAAAAGATTATGTTTCAAACCTTTCACGTAGAACACATTCGGTATTCTTTTGCTTTGTCCCCGTATTTTGATTATGACTTCTCCGCTGCCTAACACCTCTAATCTTTTGTCATCTCCCGTTCTTACTTCCTTCTTTAATGATTCATCCATTTTAACGAACAGGTTTTTGTTTCCCGTCATGTGATTACTGCATCCACTATCTAAATACCAACAATCATTGTTAACAGTTTCTTCCATGTTAAAAATCATAAACATGGTATCTTCCTTTTCTTCCGGTTCATTCTCTTGATGAATTAACACGTTATCGCCGTTCGCATTATCGTCCTTCTTCTTACAGAACTTGGCTATGTGACCCAATTTCTGACAATTATAGCATCTGATAGAACTCAGATATCGGCCTTTGTTTCTGTCATGTCCTCTTACTCCTGTATCATTTCGATTCTGTCGAAATCTATCTTGTCCACCACTTTGAATTTGAAATGCATGTTCGGTTGGGGTAACATCATACCGTTTCATTCGTAGTTCATGGGATTGTAGTATTCCCATCAGTTCTTCAGTGGTTACATCTTCTAAATTTTTCGTTTCTTCGATAGCGATTACTACAGACTCGAAATTTCGAGTCATACTACGTAGAATTTTCTCTACAATTCTATGTTCGCTAATCTTTTCTTCGTTCATTCTTAATTGATTAACTATTAGGGTTATTCTATTGAAATAATCTTCAACAGATTCCTCCTCTCTCATTTTTAACGCATCAAATTCACATCTAAGAGTTTGTAGTTTTACAGTTCTTACCCGGTTTTCTCCTCTGTATGATTTGTGCAGAATACTCCAGGCCTCTTTTGACGATTTGGCCATGGCAATTCTTTCGAAGACAACCTCGTTGACCGACTGAAATAATATGTGCAGTGCTCGCTTATCTTTCTTGATGGAATCTCGATAGACTGCGGTGGCTTCATCCGAGGGATTTGTTGCCAATTCTTGATAACCGTCTTCGACTATGCCCCATAATTCTTGTGATTCGAGCAACACTTTCATCTGAATGTGCCAGTGATAATAATTCTGTCCGGTAAATTTTGGAATTTGAGTTTGAATCCCCTGTGTTTGGTTCATGTCGTCTGATGTATGTTTCGGTTGATTTTGTTGATGGAGATTTCCGAACGCTGTGCTCTGATACCACTATGTTGGATATCCGCTGTATTTGATTAGGGTTTTGACAGAGTTTTCTTGTTCATAAAATATATGAATTGATAAAATGAAAGATATGCAGTGCATATTGTATATATACAGACATTTGGATCGGCAGTAACTGCCATAACTTAGGGTTAAATAATTATAAGAATATTACTAATAACGAGTAAAATATCTAGCTTATAAATAAAATAAATATATGTCTAACAATTTGGTGGCAATCTGTTCATTAGCAAATTAAAGAATTTAAGTAAACTAGGACCTACACCACACTTTGTGTCATTAACCCTTTATGTTAATGTGTTCATTTGATTTGAATGTTATTTCCGTAAATTGTCTCTCGTAAATGCGTAGGAGTTTCCATCAGGTCATTTGTGTCAGTCTGATGACCTATGTCCCATTCCCATAGGTCGATGTGCTCGAGTATTGAGGTTAATGAAACGACGTGATCAAATCAAATACAATAACACTACAACAAGTCATGGCAACGTCTAGTCAGCCAATATAACTCACAATAACCAAAGTAAAGGTGGCTTGGTGATCAATAGGAGAATTCTCATGTATGTTTGAGTTCTTGAGGTACCAAAAACATTAACATGGTGTGTGTGTTTATAACTATCATTTTGCAATGAAGGGTTTGTTTGACAAATAAATAGAGATCGTTTTAAACAATTATATTTAAACGAATTTAAAAGTCGCTCTAATACCACTGTTGGGAATCGTTGTACAATTTTAAATAAAATCGTTTGTTTAATAATTAATAACACTTATTAACAATGAGCGGAAGCATAGACAATTTTGACGTATTAAAACTATTCCACCTGGAGTCCAGTTACATTCGAATAAAAAATAATCAACCATATGGGGTTTAGGTTTTTTTTTTATCTTTGACGAAAACCAAAGACCCGCACTAAGGATCAACAAATGTCACGCTAGAAGACACGTTCACTAGAAAACCCCGAAAACTAGTTCGACAGTCTAATGAGACATCAGCGTGATGTGACGATGGCAAATGGAAGTAGCGGCGCAACGGTGAGCAGCAAAGGTGGGTGTATTTTTTTGACATTAGTTTATATGAATTTCAATTTAATTATTCTGTGCTTCATCTTGTAGGGATGGTGTGAGTGAATCACAGTTCAGCCAGGTTCTCAATATCGAACTGGACCAAATTATCGAGGTTTGACCAGCACACTTGTTTCTTCAGTCATTTTTATATGAAGTGGAACTTTTTTTATATTTTTTCAAATGGTGCAGGCTTGCAAGTTTCTTGATGATAAATGGTGCCCAAAGTTTCTGTTGATCATTGCTCAAAAGAATCATCACACAAAGTTTTTCCAGCCAGTGTCTCCAGATAACGTTCCACCTGGTAATTCTTCGTTTACCAAACTACTTATATTTTAGTCTTCTAAGTCAAGTCGATTCATTTTCTTTTCATTTTACACAGGAACTGTGATTGATAACAAGGTGTGCCATCCTCGAAACAATGATTTTTATTTGTGCGCACACGCTGGGATGATTGTAAGTATTACAAACTTTTTGCCTTTATGTTTAAAGAAATATTTTGGTGTAAATTTATATGATCCAATTTCATCGAGCTCTCCATTACAATGGAAAATTACATTTTGTAAACTGCATGTTGAATACTTTGGTATGAATAACATTGTGAAATACTTGAATAATAGGGGACTACCAGACCGACCCATTATCATGTTCTGTATGATGAGATTGGGTTCTCAGCTGATGATCTACAGGAGCTTGTACACTCTCTTTCATATGTGCAAGTTTGTCTTCTCTTTAATTTTCATGTTTGTCTTCTCTTTAATACCTTCATCGATTTACACACACTATAAAGTGTAGTGTGTGTTCATTTTGTATTTGAATTTTGATTATCTGTTGTTTTTTCGTGCAAATTTTCTTCAAATCTGCAAGACAATGGCTTCGATTTTTCAAGGAGTCGGAGCTGCAACGTCACTTGATACGAACAAATTCCAGCTCAGCTCTCTCAGATCGGTTACAGGTTTGTTAAACTGTATCTCAATTGTTTTGATTTCATTGCTGCATGCTTTTTGAGATTTGTAATAACATTTTCTGTTGTTTCTGTGCTAATTGTTTGGTATTACTATTTGTAAGTGGCTTAATTACATTTATATTCTTTCTGTTTCATATAATTCGCTTTGATATGTTACATGTTTTCCTGTTTAGATTTTGATTTGTGTTAGGGTTTTGGTTCAGAAATTGAGTTTTGATATGGTTACTTTTGATAACATTTGGTGAATTGCGGTTAATTTTGAAAATGATTCTATTGAAGCAATGCCAACGTCTCCGATATTTGTGGGTTAAAATGCAGTTGAAAATGTTGAAACCACTGTTGGGTTAAAACAGTGCGTTAAACCACTGTTGGGTTAAAACAGTGGTTGAAACCACTGTTGGGTTTAAACAGTGAGTTAAACCACTGTTGGGTTAAAATAGTGGTTGAAACCACTGTTGGGTTAAAACAGTGAGTTAAACCACTGTTGAGTTACAACAGTGGTTGAACCTACTGTTGGGTTCGAAGAGTTATCCGTGTTCATACTTTATTTCACGAGCTTTTTTTTTCGTATTTAGTTAATTTTGTGTGGATTCAAATAGAGGTAAGTTATTTCTTGTTCATTCTTTATTTCACGAGCTTTTTTTTCTCAATCCCGCATTCTGTTTACTTAAGTCCATATCTTACTTTTGATGTTGTTTGTATGGCTAATGATTATAGGCATTCTGTTGGGAAACATTCTTCGATAACAAGGGATGTAAAGACGACCGATTTTGATCCAAAAGTGAAGTTTTGGACTCGGTTTCCGCCAGAAGGATCAAAGCTTACACCACCGCATCAATCTGGAGAATTTCGCTGGAAAGATTATTGCCCGAATGTATTTAGGTATTATTTAATTTAAATCAGTTGCTGGAATGATGAATTTAGCTGTAGGGTTTCTATGTTGTTGATGGATTGCTGATGAATTGTTAATGGTTGATGGTTTTAGAAGTTTGAGGGAGTAGTTCCAAGTGGATCCTGCGGATTATATGCTAGCGGTTTGTGGGAATGATGCTCTTCGTGAGCTTTCGTCACCTGGGAAAAGTGGGAGCTTCTTTTATTTAACGCAGGATGATCGGTTTATGATTAAAACTGTGAAAAAAATCAGAAGTCAAGGTATAAATATTGTTTATCATAATGAAATCATTGATAATTTATCATTTGAAACTAAATTTAGGAAACATGCATTCAGGTTCTAATCAAAATGTTGCCAAGTTATTACTAGCATGTTTGCCGCTATGAGAATTCTATTGTCACAAAGTTTTTCGGTGTCCATTGTGTCAAACCTATTGGTGGCATCAAGGTAAATTCAATTTCTGGTTTGAATGGTTTAGGGGTGTTTGGCTTTGGGTTTTGCAACTAACTACGTCATCTACTTAATGTCATGTAGACTCGGTTTATCGTGATGGGTAATCTATTTTGCCCTGAGTATCGAATCCATAGAAGATTTAATCTTAAAGGATCATCACATGGGCGTACGACTGATAAACCTGAGGAAGAAATTAATGAAACCACCACACTCAAAGATCTTGACCTCAACTATTTGGTAGGCTCTTTGTTTTTGCATTCCGAGTGAATGTTTAGAAATATATATGTTCTTATTCAGACCCTAATATATCGATTTCATGTTAAACATGGCAACTAATAGTGCTGGCACATCCTTTGAGGAATTCATTTGTTTATCATGTGAAATTTCCATACTATAATTTACTAACATGTTAGATGCTATATGATGTTGTGTTTTATGCATTGGAAGTTTTTCAAAAAAAAACTTGATTTTTCATAACTAACCCAAAGGTTTTCATTTTTGTATTTTAACCCATTTATTTTTTTTCTTTTAACACAAAGTTTTTCATCTTATTATTTTTAACCCCAACACTTTTTATTTTCAACTTTGGTCCCCCACACTTTTCATCTTTCGCAAGTTTTTCGTTTTACGTTTCGTTTTAAATTTTGCGAGTTAACACGCCACAACGTGCGTGTGTGGTTCAACGTTTTTTCATCTGGTTTTACTTTTCTTTTTATTATTTTATTTTTACAAGCTTTTGCGCTGTTGGTGGTCGCTGGCAGTGTGTGGCATTGGTGCAACTTGGCACGGTTTTACAAACGTTTTTAACGTATTAAGTTTTTTACTAATAGTTTGTTTTGAGTTTACCCATGTACTTCCTTTACTTAAAAAAACTAATTTATTACGTGCATATATTTATGTATGTATCGGTATAAATTCTATTTATTCTACGTTTCGACGTAAACTTTTTCTGGAAACGAGTCAGGTCAAATACAATATATTTTCGTTTAAAAAAACATTGTTGCGTGCATATTTTTATGTACGTTTTGGTATAAATTCGAGTTGGTCTACGATTGAACGTTAATTTTTTGGGGAAATGAGTTAGGTCAAATATAATATGTTGTCGTTCTTATTTTATGGATGTTTCGTAAATTTTGTTTCCAACCGAGTAGAGTCAAATTATGGTTTTTTTTTTCAAAAGCTTTAATTAATCCCTTTTGATTACACATGTCAATTTGTATAAAATAGTAATACAGACTTAACCGACAAAAAACATATTTAACACATTGTAAATGTGAATCTGATCAACAACATGTCAATTCCGTTGGCCGCGGCGCAACGCGCGCGGATCAATCTTCTAGTTTATCTCAAATACGATTGTCAATTCAAAACAGTTAAACAATATAACGTTTATGC
This sequence comes from Helianthus tuberosus, assembly GCA_030545235.1. NCBI lineage: Eukaryota > Viridiplantae > Streptophyta > Magnoliopsida > Asterales > Asteraceae > Helianthus > Helianthus tuberosus. The sequence goes on from CM060353.1 coordinate 88,941,783, forward strand.
AAGGTATGCTTCTCGGTGATGCTATTGTTGTATTGTAGATATTATTATAATAATTTTAGTTTTTTCCATTTAAATATGCAAGATTATCATGTAATTTGCATGTTTTACACCAAGATTCGGTTTCATTTATAGGGAACCGAATGGAAAGTGTTGGTGCAAAAGTGAAGAACCTTTTCTATGGTTTTGTTGATCACTTTGACCAACGCGACTAATATTGCTCCGAATGTAAATTTGTGGGAATAGTAACTGTAGTGAATATATCTATACTATTTTTGTATGCCTTGTGAAGTAAGAATTATTTGTGTTTGTTCGATTAGTGAATTGGTGATTGAAATTATGGGTGTAAATCGAGGCTGAGTTATTAACGAATTTGCAAATGTCTATGAGCCTATTAGTTTACTAAATAATAATCATATAACTAAGTTTCTCGAGCCCGGGAAGCAATCCCGGGTGATAACCTAGTTTGTTTATATAACAAAGCTAATTACAGTTAACACCCTCCTAACTTTCACCTACATCTAGTAATTAACCCTTAATTGCTAACTGACGTAGCTTTATTATCTATCAAAAATATATTAAACTTGTTATATTTAAAGCTAATTATAGTTAATATAATTAAACTTGTGAATGAAAGTTACTTTTCAAAAAAAAAAAGTTAATATACCCTCCTCATTTCATCTACATCTAGTAATTAACTCTTAATTGCTAACCGGCCCCTTAGCTTTATTATTTATCAAAAATATATTAAACTTGTTATATTTAATTATTTAAATCTCCAAAACCTTAATACCGTTAATTGTTTCACTAAACAATTAATATGTAATCCCTTTAATTATATCTCTATATAATTAACTATTACAATTAAATCCGTGTTTCATTTCATGAACTAATATTTAATAATAAACTATTATAACGTGTTTGTTGTCCAAAATGTAACTTTTAGGACCGCATATCAATAGTAACAATGAATTATCGATCATCGGACATCCAATATCCAACATAATCCCATACTCATAACCAGTCCAAAACCTGTTGGGTAATTACCTATCGGGTATCAAGTATTCCGACAAGTATTAAATATACCCATTGGTGTTTTAAAGAAAAATACCTTGGTGTTTTAAAGAAAAAAACCTTTTGAGATTTTCATTTATGGTTTTTTACTCTTATAATTTTAAGTTTTTTAAATGTAAATTATAAATATAATAAATTACATTCATATAATATATATTTTAATTGATAATTATATTCATAACATATACGTATAAATAACATCATCAAAATACATATATTTAAAAAAGAAAGTTTGAAATAACAAAGCCATTAAAATGAAGAACTCAGAGTTAACAAAGAATAAAAATAAAAGCAAATAATTTTTGGAAAGATGTTTTGGGTATATAGTTCGGGTAAACAGGTATAGTATACAGTTTCGGATAATCCGTTTGGATATCATCTAGTCTCATACTCGTCCTATACTCACAAAATATTTTTTTAACAATCTCATATCCTCAAAATATTTGTCATCCCTAATCCTTTTAATTATTTAACAAAGCTATGTTGGTCATTACAAGTTGCGAAGCGTACTGTACAAGCCGGTAATTTGCTACTTCTGAAGAGTGGTTCTTTGCTTTTAATTGTTGGAAACATAACTTTTTTTATTAACGTCAATTCCAATTTATAGCGTAGGAGGCGGCAGGGGCAGGAGCGTGAGCGTAGGTATCCAGTCATCTACATATCATTAATTTAAAAAGGAGTTAATTGCCATTTTCGCCCCTGAGGTTTGGGCACATTTGCCATTTTCGTCTAAAATGAAGGTTTTGTACCATTTTGCCCCCAACGTTTGGCCATTTTTGCCATTTTCATCCAAATCGCTAACTGAGTTTGTTTTTTCTGTTAACTTTTAAATAAAACCAGTGTTTTTATAACATTCCTTCTTCATAGAACCAGTGGTTATCTTTCGCAAAACCCTCGATTTATAATCATCATCATCGTCTCGCAAAACCCTCGATTCCCACCTAAATCACCTCTCTCCGGCGAAGCAACATCATCAGCAGATGAAGAACAGGGCAACACCCCCAAATTCGTCTGCCACTGCATCAGCTCCGCCACCTCCACCATCAGCTCCGCCACCACCGCCACCTTACAACAACCATCACCCCAACAACCACCATCTCTACCATCACCCCAACAGCCACCACCGCTGCAACAACAACTATCGGCACCACCATTTCCCCACCTCCACCATCGCCCCACCTCCACCATCACCCCAACAACTACCATCTCTACCATCGCTCCAACAGCCACCACCGCTGCCACAACAACTATCGGCACCACCATCACCCCACCTCCACCATCACCTCCACCATTACCCAAACAACCACCACTGCTGCCACAACAACCATTGGCACCACTATCAACCCATATTAGAGAGAGAGAGATACAGATCTAGAGACCGCCAGTTGAAGAATCACGTTACCCAAGATTCAGATCTGTTGCAAGTTATCAAGTGAGCAGCGATTTGATGGTGATGGAGGCGATGGAATCGTCGCCGGAGAGAGAGAGATAGAGAGAGAGGGGGAGTCTGATGAATGTTTAGAGAGAGAATGGGGAGTCTGATGAATGTTTAGAGAGAGAATGGGGTGGGGGTGGGTGGGGTTGATTTATAATAAGTTTTTTTATGTTTTTTATTTAAAAGTTAACAGAAAAAACAAACTCAGTTAGCGATTTGGATGAAAATGGCAAAAATGGCCAAACGTTGGGGGCAAAATGGTACAAAACCTTCATTTTGGACGAAAATGGCAAATGTGCCCAAACCTCAGGGGCGAAAATGGCAATTAACTCTTTAAAAAGGGTCATAATATTAACACATGGGAAAACTTATTTACACATGGTGTATACGGGCCGTATACTGTTATACGGCCCGTATACACCATGTGTAAATAAGTTTGCCTGGTCGTATACAATGTATACGAACGTGTATACGGGCCGTATACTGTTATACGGCCCGTATGAAACGAAAATTTGATTTTTCAAGTATTTTAGAGTCGTGAGGTGCTCAAAACTTTCTAAAAGTAGAAAAAAAATAAAACATCAACAAGTAACAAAGATTGAAGAACAAGAAAACGTGTCGTATGACTGTAATAAAACGGAAGCTATCAACGCGGGATTACGGACATGGTGTTATTCTTTATTTAATATTTATAGAATAAAAGGAAGGGTGAGGCATTTGATGAGAGTTGTAAGGAGTCTGAATAAAACGGAAGCTATCAACACGGGATTACGGGCATGGTGTTATTCTTTATTTAATATTTATAGAATACAAGGAAGGGTGAGGCATTTGATGAGAGTTGTAAGGAGTCTGAATAAAACGGAAGCTATCAACGCGGGATTACGGACATGCGTTTAATTCCCAACATATTTGTTTTGTCACGACATTTCGTAAGAAACTTTTCGTGCACTGAACCTTCACCTCCAATCATTTCCTGGTCAAATCACACACTATAAAGTTTAAACTTATCGTGTGTTGTAGTTTGGAAAGATGACCGAATAGAGATCTGAATAACAAACTGTGGAGAACTTGTTTGCGTTATCCACCAACAATCCGTTCATTATCTGTTGTTGTCTAAAACAATATCAATTAACGTTCAGTTGTGTATACAAATTCATCACCGGTTTCTACAGCACAATCACATACACAGGGAGAATGTTCTCGAAATTGAAGGAAAAGAAAAAATGGTTGTTGATGTTTTTCACCATCAGGATTTTGTGGTTGATTTATAGGAGGAGGTTATGAAACGAATATATGTTTATGCGAACATCCTTATTTTGTCACGTACATGCGTTTAATTCCCAACATCCTTATTGTATCAGACTCTCTCCCCTCCTGATACAATTTTCACAGTGGTACCAATGTCCTGCTACTACAATCCTTCCAACGCCTGATTCCGATACAACCCTTGATGTTGAAACCGGTTTTACCTCATGAAAAGGAAAGAAAGAAATTTTTTACCATATGTATACGGGCCGTATACCGGTTTCTCGACAAATGAAGTATTATCTGTCCTTGCTGCCTCTTCGGTTGGTAAAAGACATAGGATGGCTTCTAATACAGGCTCTTTGTCAGTTGTGGTTGATTTATAGGAGGATGTTATGAAACGAATATATGTTTATGCGAACATTCTTATTTTGTGACGTTCTGCGAAAAAAAAAACATCATCTGTTCATCATTGTTCTTGAAGATGAAGATGAAGAAACGAGGGTTTATGATGATTCGAAACATTCCGAATAACTAGCATAACCCGACAATCACAAGTTGTTGATCTTTGGGTGGTGATTTACCCCCGAACAAACCATGCCCACCTTTATGCTTGCATCCACTAAAAAATACAATTGATTTCTCTTCCGGTTACCAGGCCTATCATCTCCGTCTATGTTTGGTTTCCTCAACGAACTACCTATTACAGCACTGTATGAACCTGTGTTTTGTAAATAGCCTTTGTTCTTCGTTTATTGGATCGTTCTAATAGATTAAAGAGGTTTTTACCTTTTTTTACCATATGTATACGGGCCCGTATACCGTTTATACGGCCGTATACTCTCGGTAAAAAACAAATTTACCGATCGTATACAATGTATACGATGATTGTATACGGGCCGTATATTCTGATACGGCTCGTATACTATGGGTAAAAAATGGTTTATTCTCTTTAATCTATTAGAACGATCCTTGTCTTGAGAACCTGATTCTGGTTTAAACAATGGAATTTGTGGATCAACAGAAATAACTGAAAATAACTCGCCATTCTCTTGCACCTGTATACGTTGCAAGGTATAGAATGTTTGAAGTATTCTTGGTTCAATACAAACTCTTCTGAAAGACAAGAATACAACGTTCATGTATCACAAGATAATGGTTTCTCGACAAATGAAGTATTATCTGACATCATCTGTTCATCATTGTTCTTGAAGATGAAGATGAAGAAACGAGAGTTTGTTTTGAGAAATTAACAAGGTAAACCTGAATTTTCAGATTTTTAGACACTTACTTGAACATGAGTCTGAGTCCATTGTGGTTCGTGAATGCTTCGATTTCAACAAATCTTTCAAGGTCTTAAGTGATGGACAACGGGTTAAAAGATGTAGAAGAGTTTGTATAGAGATCTTTACGTACAAATTTGCATCATCCTTACGGTTACAAATGAAGCGTTGGGATTCAAGGGTTTATGAGTAAAAGAATTGTGGATTTCGGTTGGGTCAGATCTCGGAAGTACTGAACAACAGAAATAACAATATACGGCCCTCACAAAGTTGTCATTTTCAAGTGTGAGATTAGCCAAACGAGGATGAAAGATACTCAAACCATCTGATCCCGTTGTTGCAAACTCCTTTAATGTGAGATTCTTCAAGTTTGCACATTTTGAGAAAATACCAATGTGTTTGTCAGCTTCGTCAATACACAAAGTGACAGAATTTGTGGATTTCGGTTGGGTCAGAAATTTAACAAGATAAGCAACTAAAAAGTTAACATTCTGATTCAGATTCAGAAAGCAGATATTTAGTAGCGTTTGAGAAACTAACAAGGTAAACCTTAATTTTCAAAATTTTAGGCACTTACTTGAACCGTTAGTAATGCTAGATGTCATTTTGGCTGAACCACAACCTATTACAGCACTGTATGAACCTGAGTTTTGAAAATAGGCTTTGTTCTTCGTTTATTGGATCGTTCTAATAGATTAAAGAGGTTTTTACCATTTTTTACCATATGTATACGGGTCGTATACTGTTTATACGGTCGTATACTCTCGGTAAAAAACAAATTTACCAATCGTATACAATGTATACGATGATTGTATACGGGCCGTATATTCTGATACGGCTCGTATACTATGGGTAAAAAATGGTAAAAAAGGGATTATTCTCTTTAATCTATTAGAACGATCCTTGTCTTGAGAACCTGATTCTGATTTAAACAACGGAATTTTTGGATCATACTACTAGCAGAAGAACCCGACACGTCTTCTGTGATGATTCGAAACATTCACGAACCACAATGGACTCAGACTCATACTACTAGCAGAAGAACCCGACACGTCTTTCAACCTACCAAAACACCAAACCCCGTACCGGTGATTGTTTATCCATACTATTCTTCATAGCCATATTCCCACTCACAAGTTGTTGATACATATCGTCCGTTCAAGTTGAGCTTCCTGATACATATCGTTCGTAAGAAACTGTTCGTGCACTGAACCTTCAGTTGTGTACCCTTCAATCTTGTTGAGTATTTTTCTAACTTTATGCTTGCATCCACCATAGTGAATATTAACTTTGAGTGAAAGAGTTTGGAAACCGGACGGAATCTATGAAGAAACTGTTGGAATTTGTGGATTTCGGTTGGTTCAGAAACTTAACAAGAGAAGCAACTAAAAAAATACAATTGATTTCTCTTCCGGTTACCAGGCCTATCATCTCCGTCTACGTTTGGTTTCCTCAACGAAGAACCGTCAGCCATTATCAGCCCTTTTTTCCTTTGGTTTCTGGTTGATTTTGAGGGTGAGGGTTTTGAATTGATTCCTGCGCTCAAGTTTCAACCACTGGAGTGAAAATTGGTAAAAAAATGGTTTATTCTCTTTAATCTATTAGAACGATCCTTGTAACCATCAACCATTCAAGTTGATATAGGAGAGTTGATGCAATTTTCCAAGCATTTTATCGTGTGTTGTAATTTTAATGAAGCAATGAAGATTGAATATGCAAACCGCATCCGTCTTTTGTTATAGATAAGCGTATCACTCGATCCACTTACATTCGAATAACGCTGAGAATCCACAACGCTTATGGCCAGATTCTTTCCTTCAATCTTGGCAAAATCAATGCCTGCTTGTTTTATTATCACGAAAGTACTGAACAACCGAGATAACAGCTCCGGTATTTATCACCAACTCATCTTTGGTAGTGTTTGTTTGAGAACCTGATTCAGATACACAACGGTCTCTTTGCTTCGTCCACTAGAACTATTTGTGTATGCATTCTTTTGGTAGTTAACAACGCTAATTAGAAAAAAATCTGTAAAAATTAATCATATCGATTGCTATAACAGGATGGATGTGACACACACATAGATAGATAAAATGTCACATTTGTCAAGACTGTTTGTCGGGTTTCCAATGCTCACACAGGGTGATAAACAACGCTGATACACGTAACATCTAGTTATATTCAGATTTAAACAATGCCCGCCTCAACTGAGATAACGGACATCCATCAAGCTCAAAAAGAAAACTTGTGTTTCCCATAGTCACAAAAGATTGCGGTTTGTATTTCGCATAGCCACCGTTTCTGTAGTAAAAAAAGGTTGGGTTTGCACATTCAATCTTCAATACTTCATTAAAGGAAAAGGAAAAAACAAACTGTGGAGATTGCGGTTTGTATTTCGCATAGTCACCGTTTCTGTAGTCACAAAAGATTGCGGTTTGTATTTCGCATAGCCACCGTAACATCTAGTTATATTAGAACCCGACACGTCTTCATGTACCGGAGAATATTTTAGAAATTGAAGGAAAAGGAAAAACAAACTGTGGAGAACTTGTTTGTGTCAGGTTCTTCTGCTAGTTACTCGGAATCGATAAATAACCAACACGAAGATCTCTGCGATCGCTAAGGTTTTCAGCAACGGACTGATCGGTAACGTTACTCTACCTGTGCTCCGATTTAAGCGGCATGTTCCGATCAACGTTTATCGACATTGTTAAAGGTGACGAAGAGTTTAGAAACCCTAGAATGATTGTGTTTTTACGGGAATAAAACGTGATACTTGAAAAAACGCCAATATATACGGCCCGTATATAGTTATACGGCCCGTATATAGTTATACGGCCCGTATACATGTGGTAACATCAAAAACCCACAAAAATAAATCAATTGAGCCGGATACGTTTTACAAATCGTATTCATATGTATACGACCCGTATAACTGTATACGTGCCGTATATAATAAAACAAAAAAAACATTCCCTGCGCATTTTCCTATTAAAAAACATTCTATACGAGCCGTATAATTGTATACGGCCCGTATACAATAAGGGATGTGAAAATAAGATATAGGGTATGTGGGAATAAGGCACCCCTTTAAAAATCATTAAAAGAGTCCATATGATTTTACATTATTAACTATTACAAGTTTATCCTCACTAAGAGCATTCTCATCCAAACCATCAAAATATATGAGGGGTAGTTTTTATATTATAAAGGGTATAAAAAATGGTTGTGAGTGGAGGAGAGAGAAAATGTTACTGTTCATCTGTATATTTGGGGGGGACACTGTTCACCCAGTATAATTTTTTAATATATATTTTTAAGTGGTTGTGAGTGAAGGAGAGAGAAAAATGTAATGATAATATTACTTATTGGGTGTTACTTTCTACACCCCCCCTATTTACTTTTTTCACCCCCTCCTCTCACATACTTACAGGTGGGGCCTGCGTGGGACCGGCAGTTTTCCTCTCACAAGGGGGGGTGTAATCAGGAAGGGGGGGGGTGCGTATAGAATGAGCCTTATTTAATTGAAAAGGAGAGAGAAAAAATATTTGTTTTTAGTGAAAATATATTGATATAGGAGTTGTTTTTTAGTGAAATGTATGTATAATTTGATGGATTGGATGAGAATGCTCTAAGAATATGGGGTATGGGGCGGGGGTTGCATACAAAAGCCCATTTCATCACCCCGGGTGAGCTAAGGTTTCGGGTGGCCCCTTGGGCGGGGGATTTAGCCCAAGTGTTAGGCGGGGCTACCCACATGACATGGCGGAATCTCATTGACCAAGAGCACTAGCCCTTTAAAATTGGTTTTTTTTTCCACGCCACGCCCCACCATACCCCTTTGAAATTGGTTTTTGGTCTTGGGTGCCCCATACTCCACGTGTTGCACCATGCCCTCAAGCCACACCCCACCATACCCCACGGTCTAACGTCTTCCAGTTATTCTGTTAGTTTATTTGAATGACCATCATGTCCCTTTTATTAAAACTAAATTAAATTAAATTAAGAGTTATGTTTTTTTCCATGTGTTTTGTTAAAAAATAATCATTACAGTCCATTAGTTACGTTTGAGTGTCATGCAACCACAATCATTTATGCATGGCCGGCGCTGAGGGTGGACGGGAGGACCACCGGCCAGAGCCCGATATTTCGAAGGGCACGCTATTTTAAAAAAAATTGATGTGTATGTGTAAAAAAAAAATTAATAGGGTATACTCATACAAACACCAACATAGGCCCGCTTACAAAACTATTTTTAAGGTTTAGATTAGTTATTAGCCCATTGTCATTAGGTTTAGACCTCCCAATACCCAATTTCGTTAAGGCCTAAAGACACGCTTTTTCGAGCTGAAACAGGGTACACGAATTATCAGGGCCGACCCTTTAAGAAAACACCAATAAAAATTAGATGGTAGTGTCTTTTTACTCGATTTAAAGCTAATTAAAAGTTAACATTTGTGTAAACTAAGCGAGTTTGACTTTTGAGAGTAACATAATCTATCCAATATTTTTCAAAATATAAAACTTAAACATGCAAAAAAAAAAGTTTATATATAATCGTGTGAGTCCTTAGAAACTCATGATATCGATACAACGTCGTTTTATCAACAGTTCTGTTATCCATCAATTTACATTGTTGTATATGGTAAAGCTGAGTAAAAGTGAATATTAATTACATATGATAATATTCTCTTAAAGATAGAAATATTAAGACGTACTCTGCCATATATAAGGCCACACGGGGTGGTCCGTTATACCACCCCATCACTCGTTGAACCATCACGCTACACCGCCGCCGGTCCCCCCATAACGCGTGAAAAAGAAAACGCGTTGTACCTATAAACGCGTTGAAGTTTGAAAAATTGGACCGTTTGTTTGATTTTTTGACCGTTTTTAAACGGTAACATTTATTTAAAAAAAAAAAACCTTAACCATTTTATCTATTTATATATCTCCATTTTAAACCATTTTATACACACCAATCTACATATTTCACACAATTTTTATATCTTTCTCAAATGGAATTCCCTACGGATTCGACGTTTCCGATGTCTAGCGATAGCGATATCGAGTCGTCTTCCGACAACGAGACGCTAAAATATTTTGTGTCGGTGTATAACGAGCTTGATGCCGAGTCGTCCCGCCCAAAGAAGAAGATGGTCGACCGTGATCGTATACGTGCCAACGAAGTTTTGATGAACGATTATTTTGTGGAAAATCCGCTCTACAATGCCGAAACGTTTAGAGATCGGTTTCGTTTACCCAAAGAATTATTTTTAAAGATTGTTGGAGACATCGAAGCAAGCGAGGAATGGTTTCAAGAAGGTTACGATGCGAGGGGCAAAGCAAGCTTCACACCGATACAAAAATGCACGTCCGCCATTCACCAACTAGCGACAGGTAACCCTCCCGATCAATATGATGAATATCTAGCTATGTCGGAAAGAACTTCACGTGAATGTTTGCAATTTTTTTGCAACGCGGTCATTAAGTTGTATGCTAACGAATTTTTACGTAAACCGACGAGCCACGACATCTCACGTATTTACGCCGCACACGAGGCTAGATGGCATTTTCTCGGGATGCTCGGTAGCATCGATTGTACACATATCGAGTGGAGAAATTGTCCAAGAGAGTTGCGAGGGGCGTATGTTAGGGGAGACATCAAAAGACCAACCATCATACTAGAAGCGGTGACGTCGAATGATTTATGGATTTGGCATTCGTATTTCGGTGTTCCAGGTTCAAACAACGACATCAATGTGTTGCATACGTCGCCGATGTTCCAAAGCGTAAAGGATGGTACCGCACCTTCCTCTCCTTTCTATGTTAACGGTCGACATTACAGACGAGACTTTTTTCTTGTGGATGGTATCTACCCGTCTTGGTCTGTTTTTGTGAAAGCTCCCTCATTTCCTGTCGAGCCTAAAGAAAAGACGTTCAAAAAATTGCAAGAATCGGCAAGAAAAGATGTTGAGAGGGCATTTGGTGTTTTAAAGGGTAGATGGGGTATACTACACCGACCGGTTCGTGCTACGAGCAAGAAATCAATACATAGCATAGTGTATGCATGTATCATATTGCTCAATATGATGATCAAAGAAGACGGACGTGCAATATCCCCCGATTGGGTGCCGGATCCTCCTACACAAGTTCAAGTTCCACAAGATATCCATCTACAATTGCGTAACGAAGAAACTCACTTTCGGTTGAGATACGATTTAATCGAACTAGTAGGTTCTCTAGGTTTGGAGTTTCATGATTCGGACGAGGAGTAGGTTTTTTTTTTTAAATTGTATGTTTCTAGCATGTTAAATTGAAGTAGTATGTTTTAAATTTAAGGAAAATTGGTTTTTAATAAACCAACCTTTGCCCCATTGGTAAATAATAATGCTACCTACAGATTTGGTAATTAATAATCCTACGTTTCAATATGTTGGTACTCAATGGACCTCCGTTAGTTTTTTTTAACTGAAGTTAGTTTTTAACTTTTATTTATTACACAAACAGTCCCTGTAGTTATAATTTACTAGTTTTAAGTTTTATTTATTACACAAACAGTCCCTGTAGTTATAAAAAAATCATAAAAATAAAAAAAAAAATCTAAAAAATCAAAAAAATTCAAAAAAATCATAAAAATTCTAAAAAAATCAAAAAAATTCTAAAAAAAATAAAAAAAAATCATAAAAAATCAAAAATATTCTAAAAAAATCAAAAAAATCATAAAAAACCGTTTCGACCCGTACCGTTTCGACGCGAACCGTTTTCGACCCGGACCACCACCACCACCACCCCGCCACCACCACCACCACCACCACCACAGCACCGCCACCGCACCGCCACCGCACCGCCACCACCACCACCACCACAGCACCGCCACCACCACCAACACCACCCCCACCACCGCACCGCCACCACCACCACCACCACAGCACTGCCACTGCCACCACCACCACCACAACACCGCCACCACCACCACAGCACCGCCACCACCACCACCACCGCACCGCCACCACCACCACAGCACCGCCACCGCCACCACAGCACCGCCACCGCCACCACAGCACCGCCACCGTTTTCGAAACGGTCCGGGTCGAAAACGGTCTGGGTCGAAACGGTCCGGGTCGAAAACGGTTCGGGTCGAAACGGTACGCGTCGAAACGGTACGGGTCGAAACGGTACGGGTCGAAACGGTACGGGTCGAAAACGGTTCGGGTCGAAACGGTACGCGTCGAAACTTTACGGGTCGAAACGGTACGGGTCGAAACGGTACGGGTCGAAACGGTACGGGTCGAAAGCGGTTCGGGTCGAAACGGTACGCGTCGAAACGGTACGGTTCGAAACGGTTTTTTATGATTTTTTTGATTTTTTTAGAATTTTTTTGATTTTTTTAGAATTTTTATGATTTTTTATGATTTTTTTGATTTTTTAAGAATTTTTTTGATTTTTTTAGAATTTTTATGATTTTTTTGAATTTTTTTTTATTTTTTAGATTTTTTTTTTTATTTTTATGATTTTTTTATAACTACAGGGACTGTTTGTGTAATAAATAAAACTTAAAACTAGTAAATTATAACTACAGGGACTGTTTGTGTAATAAATAAAAGTTAAAAACTAACTTCAGTTAAAAAAAACTAACGGAGGTCCATTGAGTACCAACATATTGAAACGTAGGATTATTAATTACCAAATCTGTAGGTAGCATTATTATTTACCAATTGGGCAAAGGTTGGTTTATTAAAAACCAATTTTCCTAAATTTAATGAAATTTTTAATTTTAGTGTTTTATTGTTAATTTCTAATTTAAAATAAAAAATTAAAAAAATTAGTGAAATTTAATTTTAAAATGAAAATTAAAAAAATTTGGGAGTGATAGAATTTCATCACTAGTGATACCACCCCCCTACATTTCTATCACTAGTGATAGAAATTTGGTTGATGACATGGCATGATTTTATTGGACAATGAGAGTGATATAGTGAACCACCCCTCCTCCCCTAAGGGTAATTAATAAAGAAAACCTTACTGGCCATATAGCTAGTTCACAAAGCTTTTAAGCTAGCCGCTCCAACAAAATTTTGAATCAAACCGAAAATGAAGAAGATAAACATGGGTAACTTGTTTTAACAATCCAATTTTACACGCAAATTTACGTTTTCAAATATCCCTTTAGCTTTATTCTTTTGTTCATTCAACTATTATTATTACTAGGTTAGACCCCGTGTAATACACGAGTTGAATAAACGTAATTTTATATATCAAATAATAAAAAAATATCTTTAAAAACCTCGTTTATTATACTGGTTGAATAAATGTAATTTTATATACCAAATGATAAAACAATATATCTTTAAAAATCCCGTTTATTACATGGGTTGAATAAATGAAATTTTATATATTAAATTTAAGAACCCCGTGTATTGTATGAGTTAAGTAAATTTAATTTTATATATTAAATAATGAAAAAATTACATTTTTAAGAACCTCATGTATTGTATTGTATGGGTTGAGCACATGTAATTTTATATACAATCAATAAAAAAGTTATATCTTTATGAGTAAATTACAAAAAAATCGTCCTTTATGTATATCACTTATTGCAAACTGTGTCCTTTGTCTTCAATAATTACAGAAAACGTACTCGATGTTTGCAAACTCTTGCAAGTTATGTCATTTAGCCCTAACTCAGTTAATTTTTGTGGTTATATCTGACCAAATAGACCCCACATGAGGGTATTTTTGCGGTTAAATCTAACCAAATGGACCACACATGAGAGTAAAATGACCAAAATACCCTCATGCAGGGTTCATTTGGTCGTATTTAACCACAAAAAAAGTAACTGAGTTATGGCTAAAGGACATAACTTGCAAGGGTTTGCAAACACCAAGTACGTTTTTTGTAATTATTGAAGATAAAGGACACAGTTTGCAATAAGTGACATACATAAAAGACGATTTTTGTAACTTACTCTATCTTTATAAACCATGTGTATTATAAAACGTTTGGACTAAACTGATAAAATGGCCTAAACCGCAGGGACTAAAATGACATTTAACTCTTTATAATATATTAATTTATATTTAGTGTACATCTTTTGTTAGTTTCAAGATAAATAATTTTGAAATCTAATAAATATTTCAAAAGACTATATTATCTTCTATACGAATTGTTTAAATTTATATTAATATACTATAAATTAGTAACTTTTGTATGTATAGAGTGTTGTACTATATGTTTTGGGTGTTTTTTTAAAAAAAAAAAATTACTTTTAACCTAAATCTTTGAATTTCTTGTAATTTAACTTCAAAAAATTTTGCGAGTTACCACGAAGCAATGTGTATGTGTGGTTCAACGTTCTTACGTTTTGTTCATAATTTTGTGAGGTAATACGGCGTAACGTCCATGTATGGTTCAAGATTTTACGTCTATCGTTTTTTATTTCATAGGTTCGTCGCAACGCGTGAGTCATGATTGACTTTGTTATTTTTTTATACGTTCTATCTTTTGGTTTCTTACAATTTTAACCTCACAAAAATGATTTTTTTTTTCTTTTAACCCAAATCTTTTTATGTTTGGTAATTTAACCGCACAACTTTTTTACTTCAACTTTGTTCCCTTATACTTTTCATCGTTTCCAAATTTTTGTTTTACGTTTCGTACTAAATTTTGCGACTTATAACAAAGCAACGTGCGTGTATGATTCAACGGTTTTACGTTTTGTTCATAATTTTGCGAGTTAATACGGTACAACGTCCATGTGTTGTTCAGTGTTTTTACGTCTATTTTTCTCATTTGACAGGTTCGTCGTAACGCATGAGTTCTAGATCGACTTAGTTATTTTTTTAAATGTTCTACATTTCGGTCTTTTCTTCGCTTTAACACGCCACAACTTCAGCGTTGATAGTCGTTGACAGTTGTATTGAATTTGTGCTATTTGACATGCTTTTACGTCTCCGCTGCAACGTAGGGTGCTTAATTGTAGTTAAAAAAAGCAAACACTATTTGTATTATTAAATGCTTGGTGAAACATTAAGACATTATTAATTTATTTTGCATGAACCAAATGGGCTGACATGGGCAGACTACATGTAAGATATGCAATAAGCCACAATAAAATACGAAAAGCTTTATAAATAATTGAATTTATAATTATCCTTTAATTAATATTAATTATAATTAAGTAGAAGATAAATATGAGAAAACTATAAAAAATAGATGGCTTCAATGAATGACATGTGTCCATTCATTAGTTTCTTTTATTATATAGTATAGATTATTATTATTATTATTATTATTTATATGTTTCTGTATTCTATTCTTTTAAATTTCTAGACTCTTTTTGATCCTAAAATCCTAATAATGCAATTATACATCTTTATTAATAATCTTATTTTTATCGTTGTTAGTTACATTTAATGGTTTATGATTTTCCTTGTTTCATTACGATAGGTTTTTAAGCTATTATTTATTTTTATTAATGGAGTTCGGGTGATAAACAAGTTAATAGTCTAGCATATAGTAAACACTATTCATCATGCTTTTTAAATGGGAAATTCATCAATTTGTACATTGATAAAACACAAAGTCAAAATGAACATTAAAACCGTCTAATCTTAGAAACTCTGAAAGCCAAGCCATATAACGTCTAAAATTAGACGTTACAACCATGGATGCAAAATCGTTAAGCGCTTTCTTATTAGACTTGAGAGTACTTGGGTAGTATTTGGCCAAGGAGGATAGTACTAGGGGGCTCATACTTGGCCTAAGCGGAGAGTATTCGGACCTCGGCATCCTACCTTGTAGCGATTACTTGGGGAGTACTCGCTCTCCGAGATTTTGTTTTACAAGATGGGTTATAACTATTCCAACTATCAGCCAATAGTATTTTGACACATGTGTGTAGAAGATTGATGTAGCGTCTAACCCAGGGATAACTTCACTAAAAACCAAGTCTTGTAACTTCTAAACTTAGACACTAGATAATCCTAAGGACTTCAATAAAAACCAAACCATGAAACGTCTACACTTAGACGTTACATCCGTCTCTTACACGTGTGTCAAAATACATTGACTGATATTTGGTATAGTTGTAACCTCTAAGTTGAGACGTTACATGGCTTGATTTTCAATGAAGTCCTTAAGATTAGATGGTTTTCAGTGAAGTTCCTAAGATTAAACGCTTACTGAATTTTTGAATTGCTTTTATTTTTGTCGGAATATTGTAAGTGTTAAAAGGAATAGTTATATGTGTATTATACTATTAGTTTGAACAATATTAAACTTATTATTAAAAAAAAATGCAAATTACAAAACTAAGTATATTATGGGAACTTTGGAAATTTTGCTTTCCTTATCTTTTCATAGAAAAAAATACGCGGTTGATTTTTTTTGCAATGTTAAGATATAAATATTATTAAAAACGGAATTGTATCCAAACTAAAAACATTTTTCATTTTTCATCAGGAACAAAACAAACTATGTAGCTTCTTTGTTTCATGCCGTATATGTGATAGTTTGGTATAGAAATACGTTCACCACATTTCTAATGAGACACTCCGCCGCATAGTGTGAGTGTCTCACCTAGTTAATAATAATGGCTAAACAAAATTGTAAAGTATAGGATTTAATTAAATTAAAGTGAAACCATTAGAGTTATATTGTAGCTTTAGTAGTACAGAGAAAGAAAGAAAACTCAAATACATAATATGTAATAAAAGAATGTAAGTTGAACTTGTGGTATTATACTATTATGGCATGTATAAGAACCGATTTTGAAAAATAATACTCGGTTAATTTCAGTCAAATTTGAACACACAAGTAGCATGCATAAAAACCAATAATGTGTGTGGCGGTGTGGGTTGATATGTTAACACGAGAGATGCATGATTTGTTTTATTTGTAATTGCTTTTTATTCTTCTATAACTATTTAAATTACATTTGATTTAACTAATTAAACAATTATTAATAAGTTTTAAAATTGTTTTTTTTTTTTTTTTTTTTTTTTTTTTTTTTGTGTAGTGGGTTTATTTTTATGAGCATTTATACACTTCTTATTTTAAGGAGCCTTTGTATTTGATCCTAATCCTACTAAATATATTTTGATAAGATTTTTAGGATTAAGTGGTTAGTTTAAGTTAAATTCCGTTTGGCCGGTTCATAAATCTACAATCAATAATTCATTTAGACTATGTGTAGTGGTAAGGGTGAATAATGCCCTCACCCTTGGGCGTTTTCCGTCATGTGACAGTCCAGTCAGTAAGGGGCATTATTGTGCGTTTTTCTAAAATGGGTGTAGTGGGAATGTGGGCATTATGTTAAAAAGGGGTGTAAAGAATTAAATAAAAAAAAACTAACAAAAAAAAGGGGATTGGCCAAGAAAAAAAGGAATGCATGTGATTGGCCAACAGTTTTCCATTTTGGCGTGATTTAAAACATGCTTTGGAGCTTTTTTCGAAAATAACGCCCAAAAACGCCCAAGGGGGTGGGGCCTTGGCGTGACCAGGCGTGTTTGGGGGCTTTTTTTTGAAAAAAAACATGCCCACTACGCATGTTCTTAGAAAAAACCTTTTGAAAGCGATGAATAATAAGTATGTTTCAAACTAACAACATCTTGTTCAGTGGCGGACCCATGAATTTTTCCATGGGGGTGCGGAACATTTTTAAAAATTTTAGGCCCCAAGGTATATAAGTAAAAAATCGGTTCGTATCAGGTCGGGTCGGGTCATGTAAAACAAAAGAACATCGAACTAAATTTATATAATCATAAAAAATATGTCAAACCTTGTTACAAACATAATTAAAACGTCACCCTACAGGTTTTCGTTTTTTGAAATCTATCAAAAACATGGCTCCATAACATATTACATAATATATCAACTATTTAAGCCATAGAAATCATAATGTAAATTACCCTAAAAATCATCTAAACAACATATACACCATAAAAAGAAAAAACCAAACAATCTTCACAAACAAATATAACCCACCAGATCTACTGTGTGGTGTATGCGGCTATAAAAAAAGGCAAAATATCATCACTAACAAAATATAACCCACCATATAACATAATGAAAAACAAAACGAAGCACATGTCTACTGTCATGGTTAGTATGCGACTACTATCAACCAAAAAATCAACCAAAATTCATAAAAAATAACAAAGAAATTTACCCGTGTTCGATCGGCGGTGGTATGGTGGCTGATTACGGTGGTATGCGGCTGCTGACTGTTCACTGTTGTCGCTGATGTTCTGATCGCTGGCGTGCAGGGAGGATAGAGAGAGCGTGAGAGAATATGTAGGGGTTTTGGGCTTGTTTATTTTATTTTAGTTTGAAATATTGTTGATTTGTTGGGTTTGTTTATTGGGCTAAGACTTAGTAGTGGGCAAGTTAAAGGTATTGGGTATTTAGGTTTAGTTATTTAGGTATTAAAAGTTATATAATTTAGGTAGTATTTAAAAAAAATAAGAGTTTACTAAAACAAATTTAAAATATAAATTGATAACATTTTTTACCTAAGGGGTGCAGACGAAAAATTCCAAGAGGTGCGGACAGAAAATTTCAAGGGGTGCGGACGAAAAATTCCAAGGGGTGCGGACGGGATTTTCGACGGAACTTAGCACTAAATTTTTTTTTCCAGCGGGTGCGCCCGCCCCTCTTGGCTTTGTCTTAAGTCCGCCCCTGATCTTGTTATGTTCCTAAGACCGGCTCACGATGACTTAGCCATAACCTTGCACTTGTACGTGGGCAATATTGTTATGGGTCTAAGTAGGGCTGTAAACGAACCGAACGAACACGAACAAAACCTTGTTCGTGTTCGTTTGTTAAAAAATATATGTGTTCGCGAACCGTTCACGAACACTTATCGAACGAGATTTTATGTTTGTGTTCGTTTGTTAAGGAAATGAACTTGTTTGTGCTCGTTTGTGTTTGTTTGTTAATTTTAGGCAACGAACGTTGACGAACACAAACTAATGTTCATGAACACAAATGGAAACAAACGAACACAAACAATAGTTTATGAACAGAATATATAGTACACTGACACTTATTAGATATTTAATTTGTCAGAATTTTGATATATTTAAATAAATATAAAAACTAAAAAAACTGATGAACTATCGAACACAAGCGAACACGTTACCGAACGTTCACGAACATAAACGAACGAACGCGACCTCTGTTCATGTTTGTTCATTTAACTATACGAACGGAATTTCTTGTTCGTGTTCGTTTGTTTAATAAACGAACGAACACAAACGAACTTCTCGCCGAACGGTTCATGAACTGTTCGCCAAACGTTTAGTTCGTTTACAGCCCTAGGTCTAAGGTTTGAATCAAGTAAAGCATGAAAGGCATGTTGCCATGCAAAGGAAATTATCAGTTGATTATTATGTTTGTTTTATTTATTTCATTTAGGAAGTAGTTTTCTTTATATTTTTTAGGCTAATCGTTTATCGGTTGGAACCACATCACATCTAAAGTGTGGTTGTAGAGAGCTCAAAACAAAACAAAACCAATGCTACTAGGTGAAACTAAGATTAAAATCTTTGTAAAAAGAAGGCTTTTATTGGCCAACTTGAAAACATTTTCGTTTGCGTGTGAATCCCATCGTATCCACCTGTCAGCAAATCATAAAATCAGGATATCATCATAAGCAATATACCATTTAGTATGTATGTATATCTTTATGAAAGTGACATTATTAATTATTATTATTATTAATATGTACGTACATCATAACCGAAGTAAAATACACAAATACCCCTCACAATCTCTTTAAAAGAAAGGAAGAGGCTTCTGTCTGTCTATCAGTGTTCAACAAACAAGATCATTCTCTTTGCAAGTTTCACTCCAATGGCTACCTCAAGCATCTCCAATGTCATTGAGGAGGAAGGTAAACCTTTTCATCATTTTTAATGAAAAGTCAATCGAACCAATATCATATTTTTTTGTTTACCAGTCAGTCAAACAAAGTTTTTGTTGGTTTGATCCTTTCCTGTAGACAAAAAAAATAAATAAAAAAAATCAGTGTACTCGACCGGCAATAAACCCTCATTTCAGCCAATTTTGAAGTGAATAATGGAATGAAAGAAATATATTTATATAAAAAGTCAGTGTGGTGAAAGAGCCTGATCCATTGTCAAACTAATAATTTTTTACTTGTTGGGAATTTAAGGAAGGTTGTCTTTCTTTCTTTCCGGCTGCTCCTTCCAGTTAGGGGCTTGCTTGTTGGAAAGGTTGTCTCACTGTCTTTCTTTCATTTTAAAACAATTTATTATTATTATTATTATTATTATTATATAACTCCTTCAAAAATTAAAAGAACAGTGAAATGAAATGTCGTTTTAGGAAACCATTAATAAAAAACACGAAGACGGGCTTTAATTATTTATAATTTATCTAGTGTGGAAAATAGGGACTCATGCATGGTATGGTATGTGATGATCATCAGGTTCCCAAAAATATCCGTACCCTTCACACGTGAATGCAGCCCAGCTTCTTGTCTGTGAAGCTGAGGAAAGATTACACTAATTATAAAGAATGGAAGACACAAATGTTATGCCTGCTGGATAGCCATGAGATGCTCGGGTTTATAAATGGGACATTAAAGGAACCCCGAGAGCATGATGGTTCTAAAGCGATTGCAGACGAAACTGCTTTTAGAGCCATGTATAGGCAATGGGAAAGGTCAAATATACTAGTGATGGGATGGATATATGGTTCTCTTAGTGAAGATATGATGCGATATACTGGAGGTGAGAAAACAGCTCAACAGCTTTGGGATGATCTTGAGTTTGGTTACCAGAGTCGTTTTGGAGACCCATACGAAGAAGGTATGACCCGTATATTAGTCCCTCATGTTTCTCTTTTTATTCTAATATTTCATTGTCTCTTTCAAATATCAACAGACTTCGATAAGTACTACCCACTCTACAGAGCTATTGAATTGGGAGACTGGGAGACAGCCCAAGAAATTTTCAACCAGGACAAACGTACATTGATTGTTGAAATCGCAGAAGACGAAACTGCACTCAACATTGCAATCAGTAATCCTGCAAATATCTCATTTCTTGAGAATCTCCTCAGTCTGATAGACGTTGACGAAGAGTCACTTTCACCTCTGTCCGGGGCGTTCCGGTTTGCTATTGTGTGTGGCAACAAAGTGGCTGTAGAGCTGTTGGTCAACAAAACCCCGCATTTGTTATTCATGGACTACTGCAGCAAATATAGTGCCTTGTCTCTCCCTCTAGAGCATGCGGCTCATCATTCTCAGAGGGCCATTTTTGATTATTTGTTTGAAAAGTACAAACAACATATTGGCCTCAACGACAACTTTGGCTACCCCAATCCTTTCAAAGGAGACCATCTTTATAATCTATTCACTGGTACAATCAGACAAGAGTATTTTGGTAAGCTTAATTTAGTACTTCATGTTACAACCTTGACTTTTAAGTTTTACTTTATGCTATTGTTTATCTTGTGTTGTTAATTTGTTATATAAACAAACCAACAATAAATTTATTTTGTTTTTTTTAATCATACTTGTAGATGTTGCCTTTGACTTGCTCAAAGACCACTACCATGAACTGGCAGTAGATCAGGACAATCCGTGGGTTATAGTGGAAAACCTTGCGGACATGCCAGATGCTTTTCGGAGTGCCAAACGATACAACTTCTACCAAAGATTTGTTTATTCTCGTTTGTTTCTTCATTTGATCTTAATTCGTTGTTCTAATATTCAATCCTGTTTCTACAAAACCATGTGTAGACATCTCATTTCTTTTTTTTTTTAACTTACTTAAGAATGAAATATAGTTTTTTTTTTAATCCTTTATCCATAGAAATGGATCCCAAGGTAACTAATCATTATTCAGTAACTACAACTATATGCAAATGAACAAAAATCCCTAAGGTTACGTTTCAATGTTGACTGGCTTTTTGTTTAGGAAAAATAATTTCCTAAGCATTGTTTTTAAATATCTATTATAATTTATATTTGGTTCATCATCTAATTACATTTTATTTTCATTTTAAAGATGTGCCTATAGAGAATTGCAGCGTAGGCGATACACATATTGAGAGGCAAGAGACACGCATGACCAATCTTGTCACCTGGAAGAGATACGTCTACCCTGGTTTGTTACTCCAATAGTTTGACTAAATCAATCATAAATATCATTTACTGAATAGATTAATATATTGTAGGCCTAGTAAAACGATTGGGTCAGGTCGGGTAATAGTCAAAACGGGTTCTAACCAAATTGGGTTCTAGTCAAAATAGGTTCGAACATAAATCGATCATAAGTCTGATGTAGTTTATTGGCATGGTTCTCTATCATAATTGTTCTCGGTCCAAGATAAACTCTAGTGGCTATATTATATTTTCGTAATGACTTGTTTACCCAAGAGATTAAAACATTTATAGTCCTCAACATAAACAAATGGCATTCAAATTTTAGCAAACTAAATACCGCAATAAGTTGTGATCAAACTGAAATTTATAGAAGAACATCCCAGTTAATTTTTTAACTATGCATAAGACCATGTGTAATGGGGTCACACACTCACACCCCTGTTAAAACATGTGAAGCCATTACACACAGCCTAATGGGGTGTGGCCTGATTGTTCATGACAAAATTGTTGTTGAAGTTATAGTTAAGTTATGCTTAATTATGTTTCTTGTAATCATATTATAACAGAATCTGATTTCTTGTGTAGTAATGGAGAGGTTTTTTGTCAAATTTTGGGAATTTGCACTACTACATGGTAAGTTTTTAGGACCCTAATTTCACTTTCCATTGCAATAGTTTCTATAAATTACAAGATTAAGCTTGGTTATTGTTTTAGTCCACAACATAACATCATGTAAATTTCGATCATTGCTATCAATTACAGTGCCGCATATCAAGTGCCTCCACGAGGACAAAGTGAAACACAATAAAGTTCTTACCTTATTGAAGTTTTGTTGCGAGAAGAATGGTAAATTACAAAAGACGAGAGGAGGATATGAAGACGCACTAATTCTTGCTGTGAAAAATGACATTCCTGAAGTAATAGAGCACATCGCCCGATCTTTTCCACTATCAATTCGGGACACAAGGGATGATAACAATAATACACTGTATCATCTTGCAATAACGAACCGCTGTGAAAATGCTTACAACTTTTTGGTGCACGAGGAGACTTATCATAGAGATTTTCATCAAGGCTTGCGATTTTGTCTACCCTATAAGAATCTTTATGATAATAACCTTTTGCACTTAACTGCAAAATTGGCACCTCAAAACATACTCAATAAGGTTAATGGTGCAACATTACAAATGCAAAAGGAGTTACAATGGTTTCAGGTAAAAAATGATATTCTCTATATACAGAGAAATGAAATTAATTTGAATATACTTGTAATATGTATCAATTTACAATTTACAATTTACAGGAAGTAAGCAAATTAGTGACTCTCGAACAAAGGAAAACCCGCAACAAAGAAAAAGAAACACCAATGATGGTGTTTAGTAAACAACATGAAGGTTTGAGACAAAAGGGTGAGGATTGGATGAAAAGTACTGCCAATTCATACACAATTATAGCTGCACTTATCATTACAATAGCTTTTTCAGCGATCATTACTGTACCAGGAGGGAACAATGGGGATACTGGGAAAGCAATTTATGAAAAAAAACCGAGCTACATTATATTTCTTGTCTCGGATGCACTCTCATTGTTTACATCGACCACATCCTTGTTGTGGTTTCTTTCCAACCTCACAGCCCGTTATGCAGTTGAAGATTTTCTCTACAAGTTACCTAAGAGATTAATAATTGGCCTTATCATGCTATTCATGTCTGTGACAGCCATGTTGATAGCCTTCAGTGCAGCATTATATATTATGTCTGGGCATAAGAACTGGTGGATCCTGCTCGTGATTGGTGTAACAACGCTCTTGCCGATTTCTTCATTTGTGACATTGCAATTACCGTTGCTTGTTGATCTCATCTATTCAACGTATGGTCGTGGAGTCTTTGGTAAGCGAAGTGAGCGTAGAATAACATCATAAGAGAAGTACTTTTTTTCGTTTTAGGTAGTATGTTTGGCTAAATTAGGATTGTGTATGTATTTAGCGTGACTGTCTCTTCTCTATATCTATATTTATCTTGACTTTGTTTGACAACTTATATTGTGTTAATTACGCATGTCATATTTGCAGAATTTAAAACCACTGCATTTATGACTTTCTCATAATTTCCATAAATGAAATAATTTTCAATAAAATTAAACTAAAAAATTGCTATATGTTAATTGAATTGGTAATTTATAACAACTGAAAATCAACATGTACTTCAGTTTATTTTACTACTTTGATCGAACTAATTAGAAGAACGACTCCATGAACGCTACTCTGAAGTTCTAGCTCACCAAAGACGGGTTTTGAAAATCTTATCTCGTTACTTTTTACACCCGCTTTTTGAAGTGATTTGATATTTTTCACAACCAAATCATATAGAAATTAGAAATCAGCTACTTGATTATATCAACTGAGAAAATAAGAAAACAAAAAGGGAAGGGGATTATAGAGTAGGAGATGGGAGAAGAAGATTATACACATGTATCATGCCTGCCCTATACTCACAATCTATTGCCACGGTTCCTCTCTAATAACTTCTTGGTTGGGCTTGCTAGAATGAACCTGCTGGTACGGTTCATAACACTTTTCATCTACCATCGCCATCGCCATCGTTCTCTTTCAAGAATACAAACCCTGAGTTCTGGTCTAACAAAACTCAATACTTTTTTGGTATTTGTAGGGGAAAGCTTTGAACACACATTCATGCATCATGTTCCTTGTGATTGTACTCGTTTCTTATGCATAGTGCTAGTTGATGTTGAATGTACCAAACAAAATAACCAAATACTTTGAACATAACTAGGATCACGAGGAGAGTCGGGTTCATTTCTCACAACCATAGCAATGTTTAATTTACAAAGTAAAACTGAACTAACTATACAGATGGATTCTATAAAAGTAGATATATAAACATAGTAATGCCAAATCATCAGACATAGGACAAAGCATCATTTCCTTTCTTCTACACTGCTTGAAAAAGTTGTTGAATGGGCTTTCCATCCTCTCATAGAGAGTGGGAGCACAGTGTAGCCAAAATCAAAATCAACTTAAAACAATCAAAAGTAGAGCAGATTGCCTTTGTTCTTAGCTACATTATACACAAAATTAGTGGTTACAGTCATGTACCCCTTAATACAAGCGTGTTGCACTTGATGGAGTTAGACATAATAGAGGATGGGCTGCTGGTTTATAATAATTGTTTCAATTACAAAACAAATTTGATTCTGGTTTATGTGCAAATCAGAGTAGGCTACATTTGATTCAATATCAAAACAAAAGTAACGGGTCAAAATATGTAAAACCTTCCAAAGTTCAGGTTAGTATTGTAATGATGTGGTTAATTTTTATAAATGGACAAATATTGTCGATTTGACTCATGGCAGCCGTGCATTTTGTTACTCCTTAAGGAGAGATACAAAAATATTATTATAGCTTTATGTTTGTAAAGAGTAGCAGGATAACCTAACCTGCATGTCTTGTTCACTTCAGTCAGAGCCGTTTAGCAATTTTTGGTTCGTGGGTCGTCTTTTGTAGCTGTAAGTATTGAAGAAATGTGTGCAGTTAGCGAAAGCAGAGAAAGTGATATCTAAAGAAAGAAAAAACATAAGAGTAACTAACAGAGAGGCTATTGTCAGATGTTAGATAAAATATAATAGTATTCATCCACGGCCGTGAACATCTCACCAGTACCCACGGAATACAACCATTCAAATCTTCACCGCTGCTGCCGAAGAATGCAAGCAGCCACTAAAAATACACACACATGACTCATTTCAGTAAAACCTCAATAAAACAACTGAACCCACAATCACACATCGTTACTGATGCGGGATGCGAAACAAAAGAATGGATTCAAACGAAGTTAATGCGGGATGCGAACTCAAGAATGGATTCAACAAGTTAATGCGGGATGCAAAACAAAAGAAAATCAATACGGGTCAGCTAGGCGACACGCGCAAGACCTTGGTTCCCCGTCCGCAACATGCTGCGCCTGATTAAGTCACAACAGTCAATGAAAAAAACGTGTTGGACACGTCAAAGACCCCCGCGTAGCGCGGCCGAGTCATATTACAAGAACTAGGGGTATTCGTGGTCGCGCGTTGTGCGACATTACAAGCTAGTTTGATTTAGTTATGGCTGCGAGTATTCGTCATGTTAATAACGCCCTGTGATTAAATAAGCATGCTAGTTTCAGACCGCTATCCCACCTTTGCCTATTCTTTTAGGAGGGCAAGAAGGACGTCTCTAGCAAATCGAGCTTTACTCCACCAGCCCGCCTTTACCTGGTCTTTTCGATGGTGGATCTTAATCTGTGAGTGAACATATGCCTGATGTCAGTATTTGTATTGTATGTTTGTGTAGGATTTTTTTTTTTTTTTGGCTTGGAATTAGGATTAACAAATTTAGAAGCGTGGAATTGGGATTAAAAAGCGCGTCACTTACATTATGTTTGCTTTCCCCTGCTGCCCGCTACGCGAGCAAAACCATTCAGTGCAACTTCAGGTATAGATTGACTGCATTTGGGGCACGCCGTGTAAGGCCTTCTTTTTGTGCCGCAGCCAACAAAATCGACTTGTCGATGAGAATATTTGTATATCATAGAATCTGCAGAGTGCATCACAAATTTTGTACATAATTTAATTGGCTTATACTGAAAGTTGTTGCAAATAAATCTTACCATGCTGGTTTAGTTGTTTCTCTTGCTTTATTTTTGAGCAACCTTCTTCTTAACTCTATGCATCTCTATGGCAGCTGAAATTCAAGGACTTCTTGCCTCCTGTGGTTGCAGGGGTGTTGTTAGCCACATGAGAACTGAATCCCTGTGAAGAAAACCTACAAAATCTGTCGTTTAAGGTTGTAAGCAAGTAAAGGAAGGAAAGATAGATAGTCATAGAACCAGTATAGTATAGATTGGTTATAACTCTTTAACACTTGTTTCTTATGTTACATTGTGATCATTAGACCACCCGTAGTGGGCGTCATTTTTTCAAAAATATTGCCCAATAACGCCCAATTCCGCCCCTTGCCCACCCCCATGGGCGTTTTCGGGCGTGTTTTCGCCTAGATTTTGTTTTGGCGTGTTTTGAAACACGCTGAAGGGGGGATTTCTTGGCCAATCACATTTGAGCTTCCATTTTTTGGCCAATAAGATTTTTTAAATGTTTTTTATTATTTTATTTTATTACAAACATAATGCCCCACAATCCCCACTACACCCCTTTTGTAAAAACGCCCAATAATGCCCCATTGCTGAGTGCACTGCCAAATGGCGCAAAACGCCCTAGGGTGGGGCATTATTCACCCCAACCACTCCGCATGGTCTTACATTATGCCAAAAGTGACAGTGGGGTCAAATTTTGTTGATCAACAAACACTTTTTTCAACTGTTTTGTAAATTATTGAATATGTTATATGTTAGATAATGGATAGAAAACGTATTTAGCACTTTCAGCAAAGCGTAGATGTAATCTCTATTCCATAAAGGAATCGATGAACTTTTAGCAAGTAGGTTTATTAATCTTTGTTTAGTTTGTTTCAAGTCCAAATAAGCAACAAGTATGTATGTACTAAAAAATGTCGGAAAGAAGGAAAAAGATAGTATAGGGGCTAGAGTGTAATATGGTGTTCTATATATACACCATCTCTATGTAATTCTTTTTTTTTGTAACACAGTATTATCAATACAATTCAAACCCGATTTAGAGATTATTCTCTATACCAAACAACATGGTATCAGAGCAGGTTTCTGATTCTTAAAACCGATTCGCTCATCTCCTACAATCGATCTTCGTCTGGAAATCCAAATCAATCTCAATTTATCCTAGCCTATTCAAACTCAGACCTGAAAAACCAAAATCAAACCTCAAGATTTACGTTCAACAACCACAAACCTTGAGAAAATCGTTCATCGATCTTTGCAAAACTCCGCAACAAACTTAAAAACCTGTTCAATTGCCGCCCTACTTCCGGCGAAACCAGCAAAACCCGTTCAACAGCCGGAGTTCCCATCAATTTTTAATCGATTTCCAATCAATTTTTTGATCATCTCCGTTCAATTGCCGTGTTACAGAGGATTACTTGGTGTTCCGATCATCGGTTACGTTGCAACAATCAATTTCGCTGCCTTCCTTTTTCACTACCTGCCTTTTTTGTCCGTACTTTCCAAAGAAAATTGATAGTTTCCTTTTTGTTAGATAATCTCCAATTTATTCCATTTATACCTTTTTGATAAATTCTGTCCGTACTTTCCAAAAAAAAAAAATTGATAGTTTCCTTTTTGTTAGATAATCTACAATTTATTCCTTTTTTGATAAATTCGCCACCACCCAATTATTTTCGCTATTTACTCTTTGATAAATACGTTGTCGGTTGCGGTGTTGCTATTTGCTGGTTTGTTTAAATCTTGAACGCGAGTTCAAGTCACCGGTGAATTGTGATAAATTCGCTGCGTGAGATAGCTTCGCCATTTAGCGGAGTTATTCCGAACTTATTTTTGGACGCGATTTCGGCGTACTTGGTTGCCTATTAAATACGCTCGGTTTGGTTGTCATAAAAAAAATGGAAATCAATCATAGTAGGAACAGTGCTTGGATTTTCGATTCTGGTGCCACTGACACCATGACGTTTGAACCATCAGACATACGATCAATGTCCAATCCTCAAAAAACTCAAATCCACACTGCAAACAATGGAATGATGCAAGTGAAAGGAGGAGGAACAATTGAAATTTCACCAACTATGAAATTGTCAAATTGTCTTTATGTTCCATCATTATCGCACAAACTGCTCTCAATTAGCCATATTACCAAAGAGCTAAATTGCACAGTACTAATGCATCCTACTTTCTGCCTTCTACATGATATCAGGACGGGTGTGATTATTGGACGTGGTACTGAGCGCCAATGATTGTACTATGTGAATGAAGTGGCTCAACAGGGTACTGTGATGTTGGCTCATGGAACTGATAACCGGGAAGCCTGGCTATGGCATAGACGTTTGGGACATCCTTCCCATGGTTATTCGCACCTTTTGTTTCCAAAACTCTTCCCTTCAAATGGGAAAATAGATTGTGAAACCTGTCTTCGCGCTAAAAGCCATCGACAATCGTTCAAACCTAGCAATACGAAAGTGGCCTCACCTTTCTCACTTATCCATTCCGATGTGTGGGGTCCTGCTCCTGTGATGGGGGGGGGGGGGGCAGGGTCTTCGGTACTTTATACTATTCGTGGATGATTGCACTCGCATGACATGGGTATATTTTTTAAAAAATAAAGCCGAAGTGTACGAAAAATTTGTCATGTTTTATGCTATGATTCAAACTCAATTTCAAACTCAAATTCAAATCCTTCGATCCGACAATGGGGGGGAATTTGTCAATACATCTATGAAACAATTCTTTAAAACCAAAGGATTAATTCATCAAACCTCTTGTGCTCACACCCCCGAAGAAAACGGTGTTTCCGAACGGAAAAACCGTATTATTCTTGAAATGACTCGAGCCCTTTTGATCGAATCTCAGGTCCCTAAATCTTTCTGGCCGGAGGCAGTTGCAACCTCCGTGTATCTGCTGAATCGGCTTCCCACAAAAGCTCTTAAATTTAAGACTCCCTTAGATTGTCTGTCTAAGTCTGCCAGTATTCCTCATCCTCTTACACTTGAACCTCGAATCTTTGGGTGTATCGCATTTGTTCATATACCCAAAACCAATCGAAACAAGCTTGGCCCATGTGCTGAAAAATGTGTATTTGTCGGCTATGAGATCGATCAAATAGGTTACCGGTGTTATAATCCAACAACTCGTCAAATGTTCACCACAATGAATGTTGACTTTCTTGAAACAAAATACTTTTATAACACCCAACTCAGCGGTCAGGGGGAGAATGACAGTATAGACACTCTGAGCTGGTTAACCCAAATTCCCTCATCTGAAGAAGTCACAACAGAAAACTATCACTGTACTGCGAGTCCTTCAAACACAGACACACAATCCGCGGAGCACAGTACCACTGAAGAAAGTCCATCCAACGTGATGCCTGAGGTAAGAAATACTGAGAACCATGAATGTTCTACGTCTTATAACTATGAGACAACAGGGGAACACATAGAACCGACAACTACAGAACATGTTGATCCAGTTGTTGAACAGGCTGAACCAGTTGTTGAACAGGTTGAACCTGTTGTTGAACATGTTGAATCAGTTGCAGCAGAGACTACCAGAAGATACTCTCTTCCACCTAGAGCCAATAGAGGGGTTCCTCCAAAACGGTACTCCCCAGAGAGGGAGACCAGAAATTCAAGATATCCTGTAGCTAATATGGTCAACGGGAACTTATCTAACAGTGCGAAAGCATTTGTTACTTCTCTATACACTGAACAAATACCTAATTCCGTAAAGGAAGCTCAAGGTAAGAAGAACTGGGAAGAAGCAATGGAAGTGGAGATGTGTGCTCTTATGAAAAACAACACATGGGAGAAGTGCACTCTTCCGAAAGGAAAGAAAACAGTTGGATGCCGGTGGGTGTATTCGATTAAATATAAACCAGATGGCTCAATTGGAAGATACAAAGCCCGGCTTGTAGCCAAAGGGTACACTCAGACGTATGGGATCGATTACTCTGAGACATTTTCTCCGGTTGCAAAAATGGATACCATAAGAGTTCTTTTTTCCGTGGCAGCTAATAAGGGTTGGCCCCTTCATCAATTTGATGTTACAAATGCATTTCTTTATGGAGACCTAACTGAAGAAGTTTACATGGAAGCACCTCCAGGTTTTTCAGGGGGTTTTAAAGATGGGGAAGTTTGTAGGTTGAAGAAATCTCTATACGGACTAAAACAGTCTCCTTGGGCATGGTTTGGAAAGTTCACCTTGGCCATGAAAGAATACGGGTATCACCAAAGTAACGCTGATCATACATTGTTCCTAAAAAGGAGGAACGGCCTCATAACTTGCTTGATCATATATGTGGACGACATGATTATCACCGGAGATGATGTAGAAGAAATAGCACAGCTGAAAAGAAATTTGTTTTCAAAGTTTGAAATGAAAGACCTTGGGAATCTCAAGTATTTCCTTGGAATATAAGTTATCAGGTCTAAACGGGGGATTTTCATCTGCCAAAAGAAGTATGTTCTTGATCTCTTGACGGAAACTGGGTTGATTGATTGTAAACCAGCAGATACGCCAATGGTGGTGAACCACAATCTTCACATGGAACTCGATGGAAAGCTCGCAGACAAAGAAAGATATCAACGGCTCGTGGGCAAGTTAATTTATCTCTCCCATACCCGTCCTGATATAGCTTATGCTGTTGGAGTGGTAAGTC
Source organism: Helianthus tuberosus (assembly GCA_030545235.1). Taxonomy (NCBI): domain Eukaryota; kingdom Viridiplantae; phylum Streptophyta; class Magnoliopsida; order Asterales; family Asteraceae; genus Helianthus; species Helianthus tuberosus. Next base: position 88,973,267 of record CM060353.1, read on the forward strand.
AGTTTACGCACCAACCACAAATTGCCCACATGGAAGCTGCTCAGAGAATTCTAAGGTATCTAAAGGGTACCGCAGGCCATGGAGTGTTGTTCAAAGCAAGTGGACATTTAAATGTTGAGCTCTACACGGACGCCGACTGGGCAGGAGATAAGGGAAACCGAAGGTCAACGTCAGGGTACTTCTCCTTAGTTGGTGGAAACCTTGTCACCTGGAGAAGTAAGAAACAGAAGGTGGTCGCTCTGTCGAGTGCAGAAGCTGAGTTCAGAGGCATAGCTCGGGGGCTAAGTGAAGTTCTTTGGATCAGGAAGCTCCTAGAAGACATTGGTTTCTCCCAAAAGGCGATACCCAGTAAAATTATGTGCGACAATACAGCTGCAATACAAATCTCAGAAAACCCAGTTCAGCATGATCGAACCAAACATGTGGAGGTGGATCGACATTTCATCAAGGAAAAACTGGAGGAAAGAATCATAGAGCTCCCATATATATCAACAAAAGAACAACTCGCAGATATTCTCACAAAAGCAGTCAACGGAAACGTTTTTAGTAGCTGTTTGAGCAAGTTAAGTATTGGTGACCCCACTACTCAACTTGAGGGGAGTGTCGGAAAGAAGGAAAAAGATAGTATAGGGGCTAGAGTGTAATATGGTGTTCTATATATACACCATCTCTATGTAATTCTTTTTTTTTGTAACACAGTATTATCAATACAATTCAAACCCGATTCAGAGATTATTCTCTATACCAAACAACAAAAAATTCTTACATGCTTCTCGTTTGAAGATAGAAGCTTTACATAGTTGCCAATATCTTTTCAAAGCCAATGATCACGTTCAACTTTAGAGTTGCACTCCCTTACAAAAAAATGTACTTTTTTTAATTTAAAACTATCATTTTAATATGGCTGAAATACTAAAAGAAGATACATTTTCATAATATCCTCATCCTGTTTAACTTAATCATTATACAAAGGATTGATCGATTTGTTCAGCTTAGATGTGTACAGTATATGCGTGTCTGTGGCTTTGCGTATCTCTATATTTTTTGCAAAATTTAATAATGTAAACTTTTTCAAAATAAGTAAAAAAAAAGAAATATCCTGATGATCATAATCTTTCAAGAAAGGAAAAGAAGGCAGATGAACAAAATGAAACCCATGTTAGGACGAAAGTTAGTTGCATAGTTTAATTAAAGGTGTATTTAAGTTCAAATGCATACACATCAGAGAAAACTTTTTTAACAGAAGGATAAAACAAATAAATACTCCAGATCTTAAATAAATAAGTTTGAACAACGAAATTATCCAAATTGAACATCGCAACGGAGACTGCTCTATAAACTCACTTAATTGTAACAGAGAATAACTTACTTGTCTTCCGTCCTAAACCCATCAATAAGTGGTCGAGGCCGCGGCGGTGATGATTGCCGGCGCCGGAGGCGCTCTCCGGCTGCCGAGCAGCAGTGATTAAAGGAGGTGGTGTTTGGTATATCTTGGAATATATTCGGCCCATCACTCTAGCAATGGCACCAAAATCATTGTTGGGTCAGTTCCTTCACAACCACATACCACTGTGTAAACGAACCGTAGGTTACCAGAACTTACCCCATTCATCGGAGATGCACATCAACCGTCGTCTTCAATTGCCAATCACTGATAGCTCGGCTCTTGCAGCCGCGTACAACCATTAAACGCCCAAGAACCAAACCCTTGACACCTCTTTGTCGCCATATCGTGTCGCGTTTCCTTGTTCTTGTCTTCGAAACCCTCAATTGTCGTCCAGGACCTATTTTGGCTTTCCAACAACCTATCGCTGCTCATCCAAGTACCTGTAATACAACTACAAACAATAAGTGATGATCTAATCTACTTTAATATAAACCTAACAAATAGATTGAAATACGGAAAAGCATCGCGGTTTCTATGTATCAGTCTTATGATTTATGTGTGATTTTCGGTCAAGCACTATATGTGAAGACATTTTGTGCACATGAAGAGAAATTCCTTCTCTCAGTTGTTGCTACTGCCAGTAAATAGTTAGCGGAGTTAAAATTATGGAAAAAATAGCTGACGAGGTATGACCCAAATCGGATAATCCAACCCGGTCATTACCTATTATTTTATTATAAATAAATAATTACAAATATTTGTTCTAGAACATTCCATCATGCATGGATAGGCCACGCAACCAAATCTCCAACTTTTTGGAAAGATCATGCAAATCCCTAACTTATAGGAGCCCATCCTAAGTTAGGAAAAACCCTAACGATAAACTATAAATAGAGGTAAACGTATAAGGTACAGGATATCTTATTCTCATACAACTTTCTCCTCTTTCTCTACTTTTATACTCCCAAAACCGAGACTTATTCTCACGCCGGAGGGTGGTTACAGGAATAACCCCATTCCTGTAACGAGTCCTAACGGTGTTTCTGTTTTGCAGTTAGTCGTTCGGGTCACTGATAGTTGAAGTCCTCATTGGATACTACCGTCTAGGTCAGTGTTTCTTCATTAGCGCCATCCGTGGGACCTTTTCGGTAACAATTAGTTGAACCCCATGGCCAGTGATCAGAACGTAGCAGTTACCCCAAGCCAAGCAGTGACAAACAATAATTTGGTGGTAGGAACAGGCCCTATCACCACTGTGTCGGTTTCACCGGCCGTCACCAGGTCGCTTGATCTAGAATTCGAGGCGGAAGGACCACCACCAGGTTTTGCGGGCAATATAGCCACCTCTTCTGGAGCAACTGAAGCGGATTTATTCCCTTACACTTCCCTGCGGTTGCAGTCAGTAGGACCAAGTGTAACTGGTGTCAGCATGTTCACCCCAGTGGCAACCACTGGTGTACAGACGTCGCGTCTTAACTCTATGCCAGTTATTACATCGGCAAACCCGAGCACTGTCATGCCACAGGCAAACATGCCCCAGTATTATCAACCATCAGTTACTTACGCCATGCCACCCTTGTATTCAGCAGCGCTTACAGCTGCACTGTCTACACCGCCTCACCAGCCAGTGGTCATGCCAGCAGGAATCATGAACGCCCCGGTCACGCCGGGAAATCAAGCTTATTTCCCTGGGTACTATTACGCACCCCCATATGGGTACTTACCTCCATACGGTAACTCAGCACACACACCCCAGGGAACTACACAGAATCATGTTCAACAATCGCCATACGCGGCTTATATGCCGCCATGGTGGACTTTTCCAACCTCGCAACCGGTTTACACCCAAACCCCGCCAACAGCGGAACCCGTCTATGACAGAGGGAATACATCCAGACCTAGATTTTCCCCGGGCAGAGGTCCCAGCTCCATGTTAAACATCACTTCGGCGCTACCCACTTCTACCCAGGGTATAGGCCAGGGCGGGACCATCCCTGCAGTACAGCCTATCAATGTAGAAGAAGATGAACTCACTAGACCTTATAAGCCAGTGGATGCAACTTTCAAATCCAGGTTCACCAGAAGAATAGCAGAAGCTCCTATCAAGGAGAAACCTAAGATGCCTCAAACAGTAGGCAAATATGATAGTCTAGGGGACCCCGATGACCATCTGAACCTATTCAAGAGCGCAGGGGAGGTAGCTTGTTGGCCTATGCCTCTATGGTGCAAAATGTTTGTGCAGACACTGATGGGCGCAACTAGGGTCTGGTGGGATAGTCTACCCACAGGGGAGATCGACAGTTTCGAAGATCTAGAATTTAAATTTATCTTACAGTTCAGCCAGCAGCTCAGGCACACTAAGGATAGAAACGAACTTCTCCATATCCGCCGGCGAGACAATGAAACGGTGGAAAATTTTATCGTTAGATTCAACAAGGAAAGCTTGGCAATCCCGGGCGTGACAAATGATCTAGCCTGCGGAGCTTTCCTAGAAGGAGTAAACGATGACGAGTTGCTGAGGACCCTCCATGGGAGAGATGGCGTGCCACCTTCCATTGATGAAATACTACGGATAGCTAACGTTTATGTCATACAAGAAAAGGCAGTGGCCGCCAGCCACGCGGCCAATAGGAAGAAAGAGGCTCTCAAAAATCAAGAAGATAGGGAACAACGGAGTTCTAAAGGTAGGGGTAGAGGAGACCGATACCAGAGGAACGACAAGACGGACTCACGGTATGACCGGCCAAGAAACACCTACTCGAGGAATGAGTCCTCGAAACCTTGATCCGACTACCCTAACCTAAGCAAGACACCAGCAGAGATCCTAGCCTCAGAGAATCTCAAGTTTAATCCCCCAAAGCCGCTAAAAGATAACCCAAATAAGGACACAAGTAAATACTGTGAATACCACAAAGGGAGCGGCCATGACACAAACGACTGTTTTCAGCTGAAAAAGCAGATCGAATATTTTGTGAAAGCGGGTAAGTTGGCACACTTAGTAAGAGATATCAAGCAAGGTCCACTCGTCGTCAAGGAAGAAAACGACAAAGCGGCGGGTAAAAGACCGCGGGAATTGAATATGGCGCACGCTGACAAGGGAAAAGGGGCGAAGCGGAGTTTCTCCACGCTCGAACCCTGGATGTTAGCAACCATGATCGTGGAACCTCGCATAGAAGATTTGCACCTCACTACGGACGCCCTAATCATATCCGCTGCAGTAGGAGATTACCGCATGAGGCGAATCCTGGTCGATACCGGGAGTTCAGAAGACATCATCTATGAACACTGTTTCAACAGAATGCAACCGGAAGACAAAAGGTTGCTAGAGTCAGTACACGCCCCCATTAAAGGTTTCACAGGGGAAAAGGTTGACCCTATTGGTCAAATTACCTTCCCGGTTACATTTGGACAAGAGCCCCGTGAAAGAACCATACTCCTGACATTTCTTGTGGTACGCGCCGAGTCATACCACAATGTGATCATCGGAAGGTTCACCCTGGGTAAATTAGACGCTATAGTCTCAACGGCGCGAGGTTTCATGAAGTTCCCTACTCCGCGGGGCATTGCAACAGTGTATCGCGACAAAATAGGGGAGGTATTAAACACCAAGAAATATCGCCAAGGCCCCACCGGAGCTACTGGTCCAGAAAGATGGGTATTGAGCACGCGTCATCTAGATCAGACGGTTACCATCGGAGACAGCCTCTCTCCAGAGGTTAAAAACGACTTGAAGGCACTGCTGAAAAGAAATGTCGATGTTTTTGCCTTCGAACATTCCGACATGTCAGGAATTCCCCGTGATAAGGCGGAACACAAGCTAGCAACACTCCCAGGCGTCAAGCCGGTCGCACAAGGTAAACGCAGTATGGCCCCGGATCGAAAAGCAGCAGTTGTCAAAGAGGTACGAAAGTTGGTGGAAGCAGGAATCCTCAGAGAAACACAGTACCACACATGGGTGTCAAACCCGGTGATGGTAAAAAAGCCAGACGGCACATGGCGAATGTGCATTGATTTCAAAGACCTGAATAAAGCATGTCCCAAAGACGCGTACCCATTACCCGAGATGGACTTCAAGGTCGATTCTCTGGTCCCCTATAGGTACAAGTGCTTTCTGGACGCCTATAAAGGGTACCATCAAATCAAAATGTCCAAGGAAGACAAAGAAAAGACAACGTTTCATACCGACGTAGGCATTTTTTGTTACACAAAGATGCCTTTTGGTCTGCAAAACGCCAAGGCAACTTATCAGCGACTCATGGACAAAGGTTTCGAAACCCAGATCGGCAGAAATCTGGAAGTGTATGTCGACGATCTTGTGATTAAAAGCAGGGAGGAAAAGCAAATGTTAGAAGACATCGAAGAAACCTTCCAAAAGCTTAGAGAATACAACATAAAACTCAACCCCAAGAAATGTTCTTTTGGGGTAGAAGAAGGAAAGTTTTTAGGCGTGGTAGTCACCCGGGACGGCTTCAAAGCTAACCCGGAAAAGGTAGCCGCTATAAGGCGAATGCCCTCTCCAAGAACATTGAAGGAAGCGCAAGCGTTAAATGGGAGTTTAGTGGCGATCAATCGATTCTTAGCAAGGCACACCGAGAGGACTTTACCGTTCATTAAGACGTTAAAAGACTGCCTCAACAAAAATAATTTCAAATGGACTGGCGAAGCTGAAGAGGCCCTGCAAGACATGAAGCGTTTTATCGAAAAATTACCCATGCTTACAGCGCCGTCCCCTAATGTGTAACACCTGTGCCTCCACGGCCATCAAACAAATACCAAACCAATGAAATATTGTATTTCATACTTGGGATTTGTTAAAAATATGTGTATCATTTGCACATATCAATTTTTGTTCAAATTCAAACTCTAAATCGCTTTCTGGAAGGTTATACGCGTACCAACGCGTAAATATAACCAGTTTAATGCAACAAACACTCCGGAATAGTGACATAGGCTTAACATACCTTAAATAACCTTTATATAACTTAGAAATAAGTTTTGAAGGCTTTGGTATGGTAAAATCAAGTTAATTCGTCTACAGGGACTAAATTTGACAAACTGCGAAAGTATGCCAATTTGAACTGTAACAGACACTCTGGAACATGACCATAAGTTAAACATACCATAAATATCCTTTACATAGCTTAAAAATAGGCTTTGAGGGGTTCGGTGTGCTAAAATAAACTTTTGGGTCATTCAGGGACTAAAAGCGTCAAAAAGTGCACAAGTTTGCATTTTCGCGCATAACTTACGTTCTGAATACATCCGGACATCCAAAAATTTATGTAAGCACTAAAATATTTTATTTTAGTGTTCGGCATAAGAAAAATCCATTCGTCACGCATTTTGGATCGTTTTTCGCGCTTGTGCGCATTCCGTCGTAATTAAGCGAACATCGCGTTCGTACGACCAAACGAACCAACATCCGACATATTTTTGAGCATGTTTCATGTCCACAATGTTTAGGCATCATTTTAGGGCCTTAACGTTGGCTTGACGGGCCTTAGAAGTGCCGGAAATGGGCTTAAAACACAACAGGGACCAAAACTGTCACTTTTGAAACTTGTTTTCTGATCAGAAGCTCCAGGCGGCCTGCCTGAGTTTTTGTGTATCCTGAAGCGGGCCGTGTGGCCCCTTCTGACCAGATTAAATGAATTTAACAGCAGATTGCAGCTGTTACATTCACAACCACACACTCACACTTGCCTAGTCAGCTGATAAGAACCCATTTTTAGTTCCCACAACATTTCAACAAGTGTACGCATGAGATTCGATCACATTTTCCAAGAAACGATCTTAACGGTTACCCGAAAACTATATATACCCATCCACCCCCATTGCAAAACCCACTAGAATCTCATCTAAGTGACTCTAAGTTGGAACCATTGTTTCATACCTGAGTTATTTTGATCTAGATTAGCATTCGGGGACCCTTCGTAAGTATTCTTTCGTTCTTTTATTGCTTTTCGAGTCTGAAAGTCAAACTTTGTTTGACTTTCAGCGTTGACCAGCTTATGGTCAATGCGAAGTTCGTTTGAACTTCGCAACGTGATTGTAATCACGATGGTTATAGTCCCTTGGGACTATGCCTACTGATTACCACGTTGTCTAGGGTCGTAAGGGTAAGCGATCTGATAAATCGCTTATACCTTCGAACCCGACCCATTTGGTCGATCATTAGGATCCGACTAAATACATGGGGTGACCATAGTATATAGGGAATAACCTTCCGAGGTTATACCTTATGGTCGCTTCGTTAAGTAGTTGTATGATAGGTAGTTTATATGCCTTAGGTAAATTACCAGAATACCCTTTTCATGTATAATTGGTAATTAAGCATATGTAACCTAAACTTTCGTCACATAACTGATTATGTAACATGTTTAGGCATATAACACTTGTCATAGGACTAGTTAGACGTCTCGAACGCGTTAAAGTAGCGTAAGCTACCTTAATGGGTCGCGATGGGTCGAAAGCACTTAGGTTAGTCTCAATGTAGTATGTAGGCCTTGTTAAACCATATCATATGAGTTCCAATACTCATTTGGTTTACCAAGCCTCATCCTATCATATCTCCCGATTTAAGTCCGGTTTATTTATATAGTTTTAGATTGCCGACTGATTCCGTGCTCCCTCTAGCTTTGTTTGGTTGTTGTTCAAGACCTCTAAGCATTCTCAGGCGAGTACATTATTTCCCTCTTTTACTGTTTTTAACTGTTTTGGGGTGACTCATATGTGCTAAATGTCTTAATAATGATTTCAAGAACGATTACAATGGTTTCAAAAACAATTACAATGGTTTCAAGAACGATTTCAATAAAGTGAACAAACTTGTTGGTTGTAGTTACATAACCAATGACATTCATTAGCAATGATCAAGCCGACCAGTATTAGGTTATGGTACCATAGGATCTGACAAATCCCGTTATTCTCTATACCCATGGTTATGTGTGGGTATTTTGGGTAACGACTGAATCTGTAATTATTAATTTACCCTTTGGTAAGGGTTTGTTAAGAACGAGAACGAGTTGGAACGATGAACGAGTCAAGAAGGTTTGAATGTTATTAGAAAATCGACCATAAAGTAGTTTCACAATTAAAACAAGAATGATTTGAATGATTAAAACAACAAGAACAATTTGAACGATTTCACAAAATGTTTTAACGATTGGGTAAACATTTGGACATGATTTACATTTGATCATGCATTTCCACGAAACATAGTATTGATTTAAACCAAGTTTTACTTCAATACTTTGTTTTGTGTGTTTCACCTATGGTTTAGTTGATGCATTTCACTAGCCATACATATCATTTTGGTTACACATTACATGGTTTACATTTGACACAAACACTTTTGACATTGGTTATACATAACATGATTTGCATCTTGACATGAACATTTTGACATATTATTCCAATACATTTGGCAGTTGGTTTACACATAGACATCTTACATTGTTGGTTTGGTTTGAGTAAGTGATTTAAGTAACGAGGCGTGTGTAATATGATATAAGCATGGTGGATACGCCGCTGGTACTTCCTATATATAAGTGCTTATATGGTATTACATATCGTAGCGTTGTTTAAATCATTTCAATTTAAACATATAACATTTTATACAAATAACATACTTTTCACAATACATTGTTGTACAAACAACTTAACTTATACAAACTTATTTTACATGGTTATTCATTTAATCATGCATTATTCTCTTATTTATACATATCATCTGAACTTATTATTTTTCAAATGATTTACAAAGACAAAACAAATTACAAGGTTCATGACTAAACATTTTCTTAAACAGAAGTCATGAATCTTATTTTCACAAAACCTATGTACTCGCCAGCATTTCCTTGCTGACCTCGTTTTCACATGTGTTTCAGGTATTGTTGAAAGATATCGATTAATAGGATGCATGCTCACATAGGACTGGACAAGGCCTTAGTGACTCAATAACAATGATAGACTATGTTTAAATTGTGTATTTAGATTTCCAGACGATGTAATTATTCAATGTTTAATAAAACGAAACACTTTTTGGTATCCATGGTTATGAAACAATGATTCTGTTGCAACGCGCCTCGATGTTTCCGCCGCTCTTTGTTGTTCTACGCGGTCGGGGTGTGACATAATGAAGTACTAAAAATGTATTTGGCAGCAGCCCACAACGCAGTAAGCGCGGTACTCATGGTGGAAAGAGATGGGAAGCAAACTCCCATATACTACATAAGTCGAGTATTGGCGGGACCAGAAACGAGGTATCCAACCCTAGAAAAATTGGTCCTGGCTCTAGTACACGCTACTAGGCGACTGAGAAGATATTTCCAGGCACACCGCGTACAAGTCTTGACAAATTACCCGCTACAACAAATTTTGCACAAGCCGGAAATCTCTGGAAGATTGGCCAAATGAGCGATTGAGATAGGGGCTTTAGATATCGAATACCGAAAACGAACAGCAGTCAAAGGGCAGGTCATTGCCGATTTCTTAGCGGAAATCCCTGAAGGAGAAACCATACTGGACCCCGTCATCCGAGATACCCCGGAATCTAGCACTGCCCGACAGACCTGGAAACTTTACACTGATGGGTCATCGAGTGAGAAAGGATCCGGGGCGGGCTTAATGCTGATAAGCCCCGACGAGATCAGACTAATGTACGCCCTACACTTTGACTTCGAATGTTCCAACAACGAGGCAGAATATGAAGCACTACTTGCTGGTTTAAGAATGGCCCAGTCGATGGGAGCTACACGGGTCGAGGCGTATGTCGACTCCTTGTTGGTTAATAACCAGGTTAATGAGACATATGAAGCTAAGGATGAATCGATGGCAAGGTATCTAGAAAAAACAAAGGAGCTCATGGCTTCTTTCGAGAATGTCACGCTCAATCACGTTCATAGGGGAAAAAACCAGATAGCGGATGCTTTAAGTAAGCTCGCCACTTCCGGCATGGAAAAAGAAGTCAAAGTGGAGACGTTACAAACGCCTTCAATTGAGCCCCGGAGCGTCTCTTCAGTAACAGCGGAAGAACCTTGTTGGTATACCCCGCTGTTAAAATTCCTTACTAAGGGGGAGTTGCCCCCCGGTAGAGGCGATGCTCAAAAAATACAAACAAAGGCGCTGCAATATGAAGTAAATGGGGGCGTTCTATACCGAAAGTCATACTTGGGTCCACTTCTGCGGTGCGTTTCTCCGATAGAAGCTAAGTACTTGATTCAAGAAATTCATGCAGGCATATGCGGCATCCATGCCGGACCCCGGGCGGTTATAGCCAAAATCCACAACGCCGGGTACTATTGGCCCGGGATACACGAAGACGCGGTACAGGAGCTCAGAAAATGTCATAGCTGTCAGAAATTCGCCCCTCAAACACTTAGGCCCAAGAACAACCTAATCCCAGTCACCGATGCCTGGCCTTTTCAAAAATGGGCGGTGGATATCGTTGGACCATTCCCGCTAGCACCCGGGAGGTTAAAATACTTAATTGTGGCAATCGACTACTTTACCAAGTGGGTGGAGGCTAAACCTTTGGCTAAGATCACGGCGGAAAATGCCAAAAAGTTCCTTTGGGAGCACATAGTATGCCGGTTCGGATTGCCACTATACTTGGTGAGCGACAACGGAACACAGTTCACCGACAAAGTTCTACAAGAGTGGTGCGCCTAACTCCAGATACATCAAATTTTCACATCTGTAGCGCATCCCCAAGGGAACGGCCAGGTAGAGCGGGCGAATAGAAGTTCTAGATGGCGTAAAGAGAAGATTGGACTCTAAGGGGAGCTCCTGGGTTGAAGAACTACCAAATGTCCTATGGGCGCACCGAACAATGCCCAAGACAAGTAATAATGAAACTCCTTTCAGCCTAACCTATGGTATGGAAGCAATGATACCCGCTGAGGTGGGGTTGCCATCATTACGCCGCCTTACCACGGGTGATAATAATGATAGGCTACTAAGGGAGGGTCTAGACGTGCTCGAGCAAAGGCGTGAAGCTGCCGCCATTAACGAAGCAAAGTACAAAAAGACATTGGAAAAATACTACAACAAACACGTGGCACAACATACTTTCAAAGAAGGCGATTATGTCATGCGAGACAATGAAGCCAGTAGGGCGGAGCCCATGGGAAAACTGGGACCCAATTGGGAGGGCCCCTATGTTATTCAGGAAGATCTAGGCAAAGGGGCCTACCGTTTGTCCAGGCTAGATGGAACCGCCATACCACGTAGCTGGAACATTGCTCAGTTGAAAAAATGTTACCTGTAACGCCTTGCTCCTAACAGCAACATCAAACTTTCCTTTTTTCGGTAAACAAGTGTAATCCATCCACAGCGATGTCGCTTCTTTTCATTTAAGTTTCGAGTTTAATAAAAGTTATTTCTTTTTGTTTTATCTCATTACGTAAACATACAATAAATTTACCATCGCAAACAACTTGCACAAAGAGGTAAACAATAGTGCCCTTAAACACGAAAATATTTTCATACATATAAGTCATAGGGTCAAAACGTACAACGCTGAAAGCGGGTATCTTGGTGATAGATACAACAACCGCTACCAAAAGATAGGTATTTTAACAAAACATACATACAAACTATCTTACACATAACCAAGTACTTGTCCCTATCGTTAAAAAACCAACACATGGGAACCAAAAAAGGAACATGTTCTAACACCTACTTGTGGGAACAGGTCGCCATCACCTCTGCAGGGGTATGCAACACCTTACCACAATCCAGCACACGGGGATCAATGGTCAAGTCATCAGTCGATCCTCCAATCACCGGTGGAGTTGCCACCCCCGGGTTATTGACATAATCTTTTCCAGCATAACCACCACGACGACGACGTTCGTACACTAAATGGTAACGTTGAACATGATCGGCCGGAACGATTTGTATCAGATTGTCGGCTGATAGTGGTGCCATGCCAGTGTCAGACAGTAAAGTATTCTCATAAACAATACTCTGGCATGCACGATTCGCCTGGGAAGGAACTACATTAGGTCCTCTTCTCTTTCGAATCATCGATTTTGTCACCGGAGTTTGTAGTTGAAGCAGACCGTCGGCGGCATCCAAACGCCGGAAAATATCGGAAAGTATTTTCTTATAACTTCTCTGACTCATCTTTTTAGTTACCAAATTCGGAAAAAAGAAACACAATTTATAGAGGGGCAAACAGTTTTGACAGAGATGACGACAACAACATTAATGATAAATAATCATTACGGGTCAAGTCGCCACACTTCAGAAGAAGGGCGGCTGCATACATCATGAGATTAGCATTAAATGTCTGACAAGCTACGTGGATATTTTCACAAAAGCCAAGGTTAAACAGTGTTATTACAAACGACACAAATGTTTAAGACACATGAACAAAACAAAACTACTTATGCTTCCTCAGATTCTTCCGCAGGGTCCAGCATCATACGGAGAGATTCGATGCCCTCTTCATTCACCTTGTCCACTAAGTCAGCATATCCAGGCAGTGGTTCGTTGTATGCCGCCTCCAATGCATCAGCCATTTCACCCTCAAATTTGCCCCTAGTCACATGAAAATCAGAAGGAATCTTTTCTGATTGTTTACAGTCGAAGTATCCTTGGTAAACGCCATTATGGTGACCGGATTGGTAGGCAGTAGCGGAAAGACGGTCTATCAGTGAGGTAAAGGGCGCTGATTGGCGAAGGTATTCAAACGCCACTACTAGCCCGTTGGTTATCAACCAATTCCTGTCACCCCGCATAGCGGCCAGTTGATTAGTTAGGCCCTCCACTTCCATATTTGCTTGATCCAGGGCACTCTCCACCTGCTTTAGGCGTGTAGCGGAAGATTGGGTAAGAGTATTCCGTTCAAGGAGAAGGGAATCACAACGTTGTTGGAGTTCTCTAAGTTGCCCTTCCCGCTCCTCCAACTCCGCCTGTTTTGCCCGAGCCTTGGCATTCGAAGCCTCTACCTCAACGGTCAACGCTTGATAGCGTTCCTGAACCTGCGACACAAAATCAGTGTCAATTCGGAACTTTTCCACAAGGGCAGTCATTTCGGATCTCACCTTTTGAGCCTCACTAACAGCTTTACGCTCTAGCTCCTCCTGCACGTTTTAGCATGAGCGATAACCCGGTCCTTTTCCGCTATGTCTCGAGCCCACATAAGCCGCTCTTCGGCAAGATGGGCAGTAACCCTCTTCAAGTCATCCTCGGCCTTGTTTTTCTCCGATACAAACCGACTCTCTCTCAGACCAGCGGCTTGAAGTTGACTCTCCAGGCGGTATTACTCATCTGAAAGTTCTTCAATAGCGACCCGGGCCCGGTGGAGCTCATTATTGTCATGCATCCACCGACGCCGGATCTCTGTAAGCCTCTGGGGTAGATTAACAGAATCAACAATAGCAGAATTCATCAAGTTCTCATTATTCAGCCCCTCAACATATGCCACCTCCGCTGGAGGATAAGCCCGCTCGACCCAGTGTTGAACCACTGGAGGGAAGATCAACCTAGAAGACTCTGCAATTTTCCACTGGGATTGGTAGCGCTTATCCCGATTGTTGGGATCCCAGTTGATGGTAAGCAAGTAAAGATCATCCCCCAAGCGGGCCCCATCGTCAGCAATGCCACTGCTCGACCCACCAGTATCGCCAGTGGCACGATCCCCGGCACTTGTCGCCTCATGAGTAGAGGATGTGGCAGGAATCTCTTTCCCAACAGTGGAAAAAATACTCAAAGGAGAATCAAGCAAAGGGGAGGGTGTGACACTGGAAGTCAGTGGCGTGGAAATAGGACTAGCTGTTACAGTCACAGCAGCGGTGAGTGCGGGTGGCGGCATGGCACAGCTAACAATGGTAGACGGATTCACCGATGTTATAGGCTCGGATTGGCTACTAGCATTGGGAAGCATCCCCCCCACAGATGACAAGGACATGCCTGCCACATGCGAAGTTTGAACCGCGCCAATAGTCCCTGTATTAAAAACACAATTTAGTCACACAAAGCATCTAACTCATAACAAAAACTGAAGATGTAAAACGCATACCAATTGGTATGGCATAGGCGGCCTGCACGGCTTCAAACGCAGTCAGCTTAGGGGCAATAAACGTCTTTCGTTTCTTCGACACATGGGTGGGGCTTGTGATTTTAGTTGTAGTAACAGTATCACCTTTGGTAATCACCGTACCACTAACGGACGATGTGGCCGTCCCAGCCGCCATATATTTCCTCCCGGTGATCTTTATCCGGGTTGGTTTCTTCTCCGGCTGAACAGTGTCAGTACCCCCGCTGAGGCTAAAGGGGGCAATATAGGCGATAGGATCCGCAGGCAGGGCGGGTAGCAAAAACTGATCGAGGTGAATTTTTAACACATCCGGTTCCTGTTCACCAAGCACGCGGTCAGCGGCCCTCAACGCCAGATTCCGCGGAAGGTCGACAAAGTCAAATAAGCTCCATTCCCCTGAAAAGTGCATATGTGTTATGTTCAAAAATGGCAGAATACGAGATTAGCAAAGCATATGCATACCTTCGTCATCCCTTCGAAATGAGGGATACTGTTTGATATCACGCCATAGCAGACTCATCCCGGCCATTACCAGGGCCTCTTCCGGGATTACTGTACATTCGAAAGGGCGATTACACAATCTTGTGTATAGGGCATTTGAAATATAAGCATCTTCAGGAGGACTGTCGTCCTTAACTTTGTCCTTCGGCCCCATGTTTCTCCAATGCATCTCGCCGGGAATTACAGAGTTGTCAATATAGAAAAATTTCTTTTTCCAATCCTTGTCCCTGGAACTGGTAGGAATTTCCCTCAGACAAGAAGCCTCAGTGTCTCTTCAATCAAAAGTGAAAAGGGGGATTTCCACACAAGCACGAAAAAAGCCCTAAAAACAATGAGTTCCGGTACGTGCCCTAAAGCCACACAAGCAAATTCGAACTGACGAAGCTTCACTAGTCCTAGCGGATGCAGTTGGGAAATGTGAATGTGGTAATAATCAAGTACTGATTGGCAAAATTTGGTGATGGGCAACCGGAAATTGCAGAATTTGAAGAAATCACTAAATAACGTGATTTTACCCTCTTTCAACGGATATGCTGTGACAACCCGCACAAAACCAGGTATCCGTACAACTTAATTAATGATTAATTACTACTTGATTACTGTGCTTGATTGAACTAGCTGATGAACTGCTACCTGCATACTGATACATGCACTTACTTGCATCATACTTTATTTGCTGTCACTACATTATTTACATGCTGAACCCTAGTGACAAACATGATGCACAAAAAGCACAGTAGCACTAAACGGATACACAGTGAACATGCTGAAATGACCAGCATCAGGCAGACACTGCCTCTAAGGCCTGTTAAGAGCCTCATATATTTTGACTACACTGGTAGTGAGTGTAGGGATATAAGGGTTGTGTTACCGCGTCTCTAGGGATAAGATACACTGATTCGGATGTGCCAAGAACGTACTTTAAGTACCAAACACAGCACTTTAATAATTTAACCAGCTTCTAGCTGACTAGTAAAGTGCCAAAATATGGGGAAAATATTACTAGACACTTTCCAAAGTGTCGGATATAAATTGTGTCACTAAAAATATTAATAACGACACATTAAAGCTTTTATAACGCTTTAACGGATTTCTATCCAACCGAACACCCGGACTTTACCCGAAACATGAAAATATTAGTATTTTCACTATTTTTGTTTTTCTGAGCCAGTTAGGGTCCCTGATTACCCTAACACCCGCCATAACGTGTAACATATTAGTAGCGGAGTTAATTACTTAACTTAACCTATTTAACTAAACTAAACTCCCTAACTACTACTTAAGATCGAACCAACCCCCCACCCCCTTTCCCTAACCGTCCCCTTGTGTGGGGGACATGGTTGTACAATTTTGATTTCCATGATCTTGAGTTGTCTAGTATCAACATAGCATATTAACCAATGGTTAATAGCACTCTAATCTTTCTATAAATACACCACATAACTCACACATAATCACCATCACTAAACACCAACTCACTCATCTCTCTCCCTCCCTATCCACTCTCGGCCGAACCCCCTCCACTACACCACCATATTTTCGGCTCTTGATCTCATCATTCCAAGATCATACACGCGTTAAGGATCACGTATAAGGAGCTTTGGTGCACTCGGAACGCGAAGGACCACTCCCGTTAGCTTTTATCCACCTCTTTTTCGCCAAAGATCTTCCCTAGCCCCGAGCTAGAGGTATATCACTTAAAACTTGTTTTTACACTTATCTAAAGTGGGTAAAAGGAATATTGTCGGTTGAATCTCGTTAAAATGAAAGATGATGATTAAAAGTCTAGTAAAAACTATAAAAGTGGTGGTTAATAGCATATAACTTGTGTAAAAGTCGTAGGACTTGAAATATGTGTTTGTCTAGACCCGATCTATGATGTGGTAGCTCGGATCTCCGTTTAACCCGACTTTGTAAGATCATGGATCTTCACATAAGCTTGTTTTTGGTTACCACAAGGGTTAAAAGGCGAAACTCTACCACACAAGATACATGAACTTGTGTGAAAATATTTTACTTGTGTAAAAGTGATTTAACCGGTAAAATGGTATTTAAAACTAGCGGATCTACGTATCCGCAAGTGGTATCTTCAAAGAACCACACATTTGAGAAGTCATGTATTTTAAAAAGTGGATCTTACACTAGTAAATATGGTTTTATAAGCCACAAGTGTTTAAACACTTGTGAAACAAAAAGACCCGACGAAGAAGTAGTTTTGTCACTTGTTACTAGAAGTTGTAAAGACGGGTTTCTCTAAACACGAGGTTTTTACAAGATTAAAGCTACTTTATATAAAGATCTAAATATATAAAGATGATTTACATTAAAGATGCGGAAAAACTACAAGTTCATGCGGTTATGCAAATTTACATACTTGTCGACTAGTTTGATGTGTCGGAAATTGTTTGATTGAATAAAGAAGTTGTTGATTGATTTGTTTAAAAGAAAATGATACGCTTGAAAGCGTGGCCACCTCCAGTTACAGAGGAAACTCTGGCGAAATTTTCCTAAAAACCTAACACTTAGAATTTTTACACAACAAGTGTTAGAACTATCTTTGGACATGTTTTCGAAACATAAAATTTCGCCATGACTTTATTTACTAAATATTCGGAGGTGGGATTTTCACAAAGATTAACGTGATAAGTATATTTGTCACAACACTGTTTATGATTATTTTGTGAAAATACATAAATATTATTTTAGAGTGAAAATAATATTTACAAGTGTTAATGATTCCAAAACTTTGCGAACGCTTCCACATTAACATATAAGTTACACCGGTAATTACATTACCACAAGATTGATAAAACATAACTTACGCACATGTATTGTAACCCCCATCCTTGGGAAGAAGTATAACTGCCAAGTGTACGGAACATAAACACGAAATAGTTGTCTAACTATTTCCCAAAGACTTAAACCATAAAGCTAAGGCACGGCCGTCCGTCTAATAGAATTAGCACTTGTAGGTCGTTGCACAGCTTACTGTATTGGAGACACTTGGTAGAGACGCGCATTCACTGTGAGTTCATGTCCCCCTTTTCTCTAACTGTTTTCAGTTTTCTTAACTGCGGGGGTGAAATACATGTTACTTTGTTTACAAGTACTTTTATACACGGTATGATAACGTAAGGAGGTTTAGATCATGTGAATGGGTAGGCGGAAACTTGAGGCTATTAATCCTCAGGGTAGGACCGAGGGACAGGAGCGGTAGATCTATCTGGGTGTAGCGAGCCCAGCCCCAGGCCAAACAGAACGGACCTTGGGGTGACTTTGTGCCCAACGCATAAATCCGCTAGGGTTGAGTCTTCCTACTTGCATTTCACAACATGCTAATGGCCTTGCAAACCATTGGTGATCACAAGTCCTCTTACACTGCTGCATACCAGGAAACTTTTATACTTACAAGTGTTTTACTTACTCACTTGCACATGAACTCGCTCAACATTATTGTTGATTTTTCAACTCACATGTATTTCAGGAAATTAAACGGATCTGGCACGGTATGGAACGTTTTCCGCTGCACTTGTCATGGAGTCATCAGGGTTTAGGGGATGTGTCTCTTTCCTGGACAAGACACAGTCCTTAAACCACGTTTATGTTATGTTTCAGTTTGTAATGTTGTTGAACAAAGTCATGGTTGTTGGGTAAAAACAATGGTACTGTATTTGATTTTCAAAACTTAATGGATGACTTGCATGGTTTTTAAATTCATATAGCTTTGGTATGATTAAGCTATGGTATTAAGAAGTCACACCAAAATTAACCACGCTTCCGCAAAGCCAGGGTGTGACATATGCTGTGTCCGTTTTTGATTGTAACACGGGATTCCACTCAGCCCTAATCCCGAAATCTTGCACAAGGTTATTGTAAGACACAACTCCCCATTTGCAGAATAGGGTTTCGGAACTAGAGGAGACAGAGGAAGAAGATTCAACAGTTTTAGAGGCCATTTTGTTTGTAAGAGGGGACGTGAAAGAAGGTGTTCTGAGAAAATGGAACTCAACCCTCGTGCACAGGGGTACTATTTATACGGTAGCTTTTCAAAATTTGAAAAGGTGAACGAACGGACATACGCGTCAGAGCAGGGTAAACCAAGTTGTCATCCCAATGATGGCTTAACTGTCACGTCCTATCACATCGCCGCCATTTTCTCATAACACATTAGGGCACTATAATATTTTCCTTAAATAGGATATACTTTCTTTTTTCTCTTTAGTTCGATCTCATGAATTCCATTTCATAACTTCGGACTGGGGGGACATGACGAGGTATGACCCAAATCGGATAATCCAACCCGGTCATTACCTATTATTTTATTATAAATAAATAATTACAAATATTTGTTCTAGAACATTCCATCTTGCATGGATAGGCCACGCAACCAAATCTCCAACTTTTCGGGAAGATCATGCAAATCCCTAACTTATAGGAGCCCATCATAAGTTAGGAAAAACCCTAATGATAAACTATAAATAGAGGTAAACGTATAAGGTACATGATATCTTATTCTCATACAACTTTCTCCTCTTTCTCTACTTTTATACTCCCAAAACCGAGACTTATTCTCACGCCGGAGGGTGGTTACAGGAATAACCCCATTCCTGTAACGAGTCCTAACGGTGTTTCTGTTTTGCAGTTAGTCGTTCGGGTCACTGATAGTTGAAGTCCTCATCGGATACTACCGTCTAGGTCAGTGTTTCTTCAATAGCTTTTTTGAATATAGACTTTAAAGAAATCAGTTTGCAAAGTTAAGTTTAAACCATATGCAAATTCAAAGGCTTTTTCTAGAAAGAAAAAACTGCTAAAATAAAATTCCAACTTTAAACTTTACAAGACAATTTACATGTTTCTATCTATAACGACTATTGACACCTTAGGTTGCAGGAATGAACATATAAGCATGTTATATATTCTGTTTTATCTATACTATTATAAAAAGGAGAAGTGATGTACAAGATGGTAATTTTACCATACATACAAGTTATCAAGCATCATGTACAAGGTGCTTAAAGCGGGTAATTTTGCAAATTCTCCAAACTTTTAAGACACTCTAGGTGTAATTGGGGGATTTCAGTGTATAATTGAATGCTTCACTTTCGGTTTCCGATCGATATCTTTTCCCCTATTTCTTCTTCTCAAACCCTAAATCGATCTAGGCTATTTGCCTCATTACAGGAATGCGATTCGGTCCTCATGAACTTTTGAGACAACATTGGATGCAACTGGGGCCGGATACGACATTTAGGAGGAGGGTATTTGGTCATGTACAAGCTAGGGTAAAGGTTTCGGATCTCAAAAACGTTTTTGATAGCTCTCTTGATCAGTTTTGCTAATACTTTCATTTACTAGATTAGGGTTTTTTTTGTTGCTATGTTAATTGGTGTTGATTGCCTTACAGAAAACAGAAGACCCTTAGTCATGTTTCATTGAAGTCGGAGTTCTTCAATGTCTTCATAGGCCTGCAACCGGAATCCCCGTATCTCAGGTGCAAACTTTTCCCTAATATGCTATGCTGATCTGTATTGGAAAGTGAAATACCTTTGTGGGGCTGTTTGGATGTGGATTTGACCTGGAGTTGGAATAATCAGTTTTGATTGTTTTTGGTCAAGTGATTCGAATCTGAATCAAGTCGGCCGGGTTGAGATTTAAACGGGTATTCGATCCAGTTTAAAACTTGGAATTAACTGTTTAACCTTTATTTGTTCCCTTTTTTTTTACAAATCAAGGATTTTGGAAAAAAAAAACAAAAAATTGGTTCAAACCACGAGAACCGAATGGTTAACCACCAAACAGGTAAAACCGGCTGGTCCGGCCGACCTACCCAACCAGCCAGTTTGGTTTGTGGCTTCTGGAAATCGTAGTAAGCAGTTTGGCCTATAATTTTCATCAAAGTTGATCGAACCGGACCATGAAGACCATAGTGTCTAATAATAAGATCTGGAAAGACAAAAGAAAGAAGTTGATGCAAGTAAACATAAAATCTATTGGGAAAGAAATAAATTAAACTTGATGTATGGAGCAAAAAGCTTAATAAGAGAGATGCCCTAACAGAACACGAGAAACAAAAACAAGATGAGGAAAAACAAAAGGTGATTATTAAATGCAATCTTTTAATTAAAAATTGTTTTTTGTTATTATCATATTTTGTGCTTCACATCTTCTTTTGGAAATGCAGAATGACATGCAAAACAGTTTTCTGCATATGGCTTCTATAGAGTAGGAAAAAGTTGAAGAGAGTGTCTAAAGGTTGGTTGAAAAACAAAAGGCAAGTTTGCTGAAGTTTAGCTTTAATTAAACATTCTTAATTGTTTTCATTAGAGATAACAGTTTCTGCCATCTTATTGATTTTTTGGTTGATTTGGGTAAATATTTTATTTCTATCCTATCAACCTCGCAATTTCAAAAGATTAACTCAAAAGCAAAATGGGTCAAATGTGTCAAAAGTCCCCTAGATTGTTCTAATAATGCATGGAGTCTCCAATATCACCTTTTGTAGTCACATCGAACACACTAATTATTATGAAAATTATATTTTTAGGACGCCACATTAGATGCATTTTGATTGGGTCTGAACATTAAAACCACTAGGCAAACTGTTTTGGCTGCTGAATTATGGAGGTTTTGCTTAAAGGAAAACGCGGTTAACCCTGGTAATTATGGTTTGCTTTTTAAAATTTGTTTTGGAGTAAAAAGTGTAATGTGTTTATTCAAAATAGGTTGTTTCGCTCACAAGTGGGTCGACATTGCTGGTGCTCAAGCTGATTATGAAGCTACAAATATGTGGCTAATTAGGCCGGTTTGGGTAACGGTTGGTAAGCTCGATATGTGGCTGAAAGACGGATTCCATTCATTGCTCTTGGTATGCAGCTGTTGGTTTTACTGAGCAGGAATGCAGAGATCTGGGTCCAACTGTCGATTTTACATCTATATTTTGAAGTTGATAAAATTCATGGTTGTATGTGTTTATCTTCTTTTGTTTAAGTCTTTTCGCAAGTAAGCTTTCCTCCTTTAAAATGGTCATAATTTTACTGATTTGTAAATATATTCTCATGTCTATGTTAGAATGGTGAATTTGTTTCTCATTTGATGTTAATGTTATTTTACTGATGGGACTACTTGCAGCAGCGTAAGGCTTTTGTAACAATCAGTTGTTCGGAAGTAGCTAAGAATGCCTTTGTGGTGGTATTTTCTGGTGACCGAGGTGGCGGCTGAATGTTGGAGA
The DNA here is from genome assembly GCA_030545235.1 of Helianthus tuberosus. Taxonomy (NCBI): domain Eukaryota; kingdom Viridiplantae; phylum Streptophyta; class Magnoliopsida; order Asterales; family Asteraceae; genus Helianthus; species Helianthus tuberosus. The sequence continues at coordinate 88,995,431 of CM060353.1, forward strand.
ATATTTTATGCAGTAAAACTTCAGCAACAGAGGGTTAAAGAATAATTGAATGAAATCCGAAACCCGCCAAGTGTTTGATAAAATGTTCAAATGAAGAAGAGGATCTGAAAATGAGCCGGCCACCACTTTCCAGGTCGTTAACAGTGAAAGATGGTTCTCGATTGTTTTGATTTTCAGATCTGGTGACGACTTCGTTTTTCCAACTCTTAGTTCAATGATGGTAGTTCTACTTCACTTGTTTCAACCAACAGTTCTGGTGGTCGACACACATCTTTCACTCCATCCACATATACAGTATTGATTATTTTATGGTTTTTGGTAATATAATTGCTTTTTGGAGGAATAGTCACCTAATACAAAGGTTTTGTAGGGCTTAATACCATTTCTTTCCACATGTGCAAGTGAGTCTTCTTTGATAAAATTAAAGGTTAGATTGGGCTGATGACAACGCAATGAATGCTGGTTAACTCAGTCTACAAACTGGTTTGGTCAAGCGAGGTCAATGACGGTCAGCAACGGAAATGAAGCATTCGAGGAGGTATACTCAAACCGGATAACTTGGTGAGCTAATTTATTTTCATGATTATTTAGATATTATTTGCATAACGCGTGTGGGCCAAACGAGCTTAACCGAACCTAAAATGACTATAAATATAAACTAGGAACGAGGCAAGTGGGATCAATTCGTGGTTCAACTTTTGTTTACTTCATGAATTGGAAACACCCAAAAGTTGTTTAATCCGAGATAGGGTTCGTTTGGAGGTGAACTCGAAACATTTTTCTTCATTGCCTGTTGGCCATAGAGACTTGGAGACGTTTGTCGCTTTGGTGTAAATGGGACCTAGCCGGTTTGTGAAACATAGATCAGTTAGTCTCCATAGCCGAGGAGCTTGATTCTTTGAGGGAGCAAAATCAATTTGGCTATTACCTACGCCTCCTTCTGGTGCCTTTGGAAAAGAAGGAACAAAAGGGTTTTTAATAAGATGAAGTCCACTGCTGCTAAGACTTCAGAGGAGATTATAGCTACCTTATATGGTTGGATCAAGCACAGATCAAATCATAGCGATATTGGCGGTGGTGGTGGGATGGAGCTTTTATCGTTGGTCGTTAAAAGAAAAAGAGCCTTAGTGATTGTTCTTTTTTATGTCTATTCTTCGTTTATATTCAATTTCTATATTAGTTGTGTTAACAAACTGAATTTAAAAAATAAATTATGTGAACTCGTTGGGCAACGTGCGGCAAAAAATTATAAACACCCGCGGCAACGCGCGGGCCTTCCCACTAGTTTTTATAATTGCTAACCTTCAAGATCACAGCGATAGCCATATTTTATAATTTATAAATTCAGATGTAACAGATTTAGATTATATTTCATCGCTAATGGATCAAATCGGTAACATCGAATAATTTTGCTAATGGGTCGATAACCAAAACACTTTCAACACTAATTACCAAATCATTTAATAAAGCTAAAAAGACTGAAACCCTACCCATCTTTTCTGGAAACAGCGCGAAACTCTGCTCAAAGTTGTCTCATCTGAGAGAAATCAAACCGAAAGAACATATTTAAATTACGAAACAAATCACACACATGGAATAATCGGAAAACATACTCGAGAGGAACAATTATACCTTAAATCGTCACAGGAGCACATCTGACCACCTGATCTTCACCAGTGCAGCCTCTGTAACTCTGCATCATCGCCATAGCCGGAGTGAAACCCTGCAATTGTAAATATCGAGATCAACATAAACCCTAAACATAAAAAGTATGGTAATTATCGAGATCAACATAAACCCTAAACAATAAACGTAAAAGGGAAGGAGGGGAATTACCTGTGACCGACCAACCCATCGATTGTTAACGTATTCAACTCAACAATGACGCCGCGATTGGGGATAATTACGACGTTTGGGAGATTTTGGTGGAGCCTTTTTTATTTGAGAAACAGGGAGCCAATGATTGGTCAATGACAACGAACACAACGGATTTTTCCGCTCCAAAATTGGTAGCGCTCGGCTCCTGAACTTGAGACGTCACCACCTGTGGAAACCATCGTTCGATTTAGGGTTCTTTAGTTGTCCCTGTTGTTCATCTCTCAATTTGTTGTCTGTGCTAAAAGAATAACACCAGGGATCGAACCTGCATCAGTGGAGCATAATAACCAACACAGAACCAATTTACCAGCTGAACAAATATGATTAGTTGCAAACAAAATTCATATTTACACACAAATAAAAAGGGAAAGAAAAAAAGAAGAGCTAATGAGAGTGTGCCATGTGGCGGACGTTACTGTTTACAAGGTTCTAAGATTAATATATGGATAATAATGTTTATTAGGTTGGCTAAAATATGTATTTAAGGATAACTTCCATAATCTTGAATGACCAGCCGTCATATTCACAAAAAGTGGGAAGCACTTTTCATACTTTTGATAATATTAAAACAATCAGCCAATATATATATAGAAAGGAAGGACGAAAGATATAATAAAAGAAACCAATAAAATGACACTTGTCATTATTCTAGACCATCCTTAATTGTAGATAATTATTATTTAATTCAATTTATTAAATATTAATTAAATTAATATAAATCTTATCAACTCTAAACTATTGGCATAAACTTAACTTCAAATCATAAAGTCATATCTAAACTAAAAAAACATTGTTTCACTTAACAGTAGATAAACATGCATATTATTTATTGTTAATGTTAATATTATTATTATTGTTTTTTTTTTAATAGTAAACTTCATTAGAAAACCGGGCAAGCCCTCAAAACAAGGACAGCCACCAAAACCACTTACAACATATAAAGAGGGTTACGACCCCAGTCTTTCCATTCTATACAAGTATATTTAGATCTATTTTTTAACCATAGGAACGACCAGGATTTTATCCGAGCAACCGCGTCGACCACCAACTGTCACGGCCCCCGACCCGGTTTGACCCGTTTCAGGAGCCGTGGGACAGAAATCCCGTGGTATTTAATTAACAGCGGAAGTTTCTTCAGGATCTTTTTAAAACTGAAATATTTCCCGATTATTTTATTTCACAATTCGGGATAAAACCCGGTAATTTACAATATTGAGATTGCACGAAGAAATCTTTTATTTTACAAAACAAGTTTCTTTATTTTATACTGAGCCACTTCTTTAAGCTGATAGTGCTTCACGGCACTTTTCATGGATCACAACAGATCACCTGAAACATGTTTGAAAAAGGTTTTGTCAGCGGGAAATACTGAGTGAATCATTCTATTTACTAAAAAAAACACATTTGTTATAATTTACAGTATTAAGAGCAATTACAATGTTTCAGATATCAACCAACTACCCTCGGTATTTGTCACTCGACTCGTTTCTGTGACTATGGTCATATCACCCATTGTCTAACTCGTTGTCCAATGGTGAAGATTATCAAGTAATGTATACAAAACCCCACATACCGGCTGTAATATGGTGATTACAAAGACTTAATCCCTGTAATTATAACTTTGAAAATAAACATGCTTTTGAAAGTAATTTTGATAAAAAGAGAATGACTCACATTGCAGATTTAACAGAGCTTATTCTACTGATTTGCCTTGATAACCTAGTTTAAATAATCAGGCACACAAACTAGGTTAGTAACTTAATACAGCATTTACGATAACTCACGAGATTAAAACCTTCACAACGAATGACAAAGTGCGATACTTAAACATCCATCGGTTTAACGACGAATGACAAAGCATAAACCCTAATGTGGGCAGCACTTAAACATCCATTGGATAGTTTAATCGATCGGACATTGAATCGTAGCAGCGATCGAGTTATTGCCCTGAATTGTGGCAGCACTTCGTGATCAGTGTGTGTTTTGGGACTGTTTTGATTATAACTCAGCGTACAATTTGAAATTGAACGTCGAACGAACACTCAATTGCATGAAACAGACTATCCTATTTATACATGAAATTGGATTCCCCCGCGTGTCGCGAAGGATGTCATGGTTCCTGTCGCGACTCGCCTGGGGTACCAACCTACCCTAGGGTAGCCTTCACTAGTATAGGCCTGCTGAGTCGATTTCGTGTTATTTCGAATTTTTTACAGCATTTTCTGTAGATAACTCTAACTAGGGTTTACCCCCCCCCCCCTTAGTTTTAGGGGCCCTAATCCTGATTCCAAATGTTCTGAAAAATTTAGGGTTTCTGCAGAATCACTTGGGTTTCTCAATTAGGGTTTCCTATTGGTCAAATTAAAAGGATAAATAGTACTTTTTGATGAGAGTTGTTACATTCTCCCTACCTTAATAAAAATCTCGTCCTCGAGATTTACTGGAATAAGTGAGGATACTTTCGCTTCATTTCTGATTCCAGCTCCCAAGTATATTCAGCTCCTCTCTTTGAATCCCATCTGACTTTGACTAAAACTAGTCGTTTGTGTTTGAGAAACTTGATCTTTCGATCCTCAATTTGAAGAGGTTTCTCAACAAATTTCAGCTTTTCGTTTACCTCTATATCTCTAAGAGGTACTACCAGTGATTCATCTGATAAGCATTTCTTGAGATTGGATACATGAAATACATCATGTACTCCAGATAATTCTTCTGGTAGTTGTAAACGATAAGCAACTGGTCCTATACGTTGGATCACTGAAAATGGTCCTACGTACCTTGGACTTAGCTTTCCTTTCTTTCCGAATCTAACTACTCCTTTCCAAGGAGAAACTTTTAATAATACTTTGTCTCCTACTTGGAATTCTAACGGCTTGCATCTATTGTCTGCATAACTCTTCTGGCGATCTCGAGCCGTCTTCAGTCTTTCCTTGATTTGAGTAATCTTATCAGTTGTCTCTTGCACTATTTCAGGACGTGATAATTGACTTTCCCCTATTTCTGCCCAACAGACTGGAGTTCTGCACTTTCTTCCATACAGTGCTTCAAATGGGGAGGTTTCAATACTTGAATGATAACTATTGTTATAGGAGAATTCAATTAATGGTAAATGATCATCCCAATTTCCACCAAAATCTATTACACATGCTCGGAGCATGTCTTCTAGAGTTTGGATTGTCCTTTCACTTTGTCCATCTGTTTGTGGATGATATGCAGTGCTCAGATTTAATCGAGTTCCCATAGCGTGTTGGAAGCTTTTCCAGAAATGAGAAGTAAAACGACTATCCCTATCCGAAACAATGGAGAGTGGAACTCCATGTAAGGATACAACTTCATCTACATACAATTTTGCCAACCTTTCCATACTAAAGGTTTCTTTCATTGGTAAAAAGTGAGCTGATTTGGTTAATCGATCCACAATTACCCAAATCGCATCATTACCTTTTCTGGTTTTGGGTAACTTGGTAAAAAATCCATTGTTATAAGTTCCCATTTCCATACAGGCATTTCTAATTGTTGTAGTAGACCTGAAGGTTTCTGATGTTCTGCCTTAACTTGTGAACAAGTGAGACATTTAGAAACATATAGTGCTATATCCTTTTTCATTCCTATCCACCAAAAGTTCTTTCTTAAATCTTGGTACATCTTATTGTTTCCTGGGTGCATAGTATACCTAGATTTATGAGCTTCTTCTAAAATCTTAGGTCTTAAGTCTCCCTGCTTAGGTACCCAAATTCTACTTTTGTGGAATCTCCAAACTCCATCTACTCCTTGTTCTAATTCCTTGATTTGTCCTTTCATTCCTTCAGTATCATCCTTGATTGCTGTAGCTTGAACATTCTTCAATTGTTCCATTAAATCTATTTGTAGATTTAATCTGAGAGCACGAACTCGTCGCTGTTTCTCATAATATTTACGACTTAAGGCATCTGCAACTACATTTGCCTTTCCTTCATGATACTGAATATCACAGTCGTAGTCACTTAGGATTTCCATCCATCTCCTTTGCCTCATGTTTAACTCTTTTTGCCCAAATATATATCTTAAACTTTTGTGGTCTGTGTAGACAGTAAATTTACTTCCGTAAAGATAATGTCTCCAAATCTTAAGGGCAAAAATTACGGCTCCTAATTCTAAATCATGAGTCGTATAGTTTTCTTCGTGCTTTTTCAATTGCCTTGAAGCATATGCAATCACCTTTTTGCGTTGCATAAGTACACATCCATATCCTAGTTTTGAAGCATCACAATATACTTCAAAATCTTCAGTTCCTTCTGGTAAGGCTAAGATTGGTGCATTTGTTAATTTCTGCTTCAATATTCTAAAGGCTTCTTCTTGCTTTGGTCCCCATTCAAACTTAACTTCTTTACAGGTTAGCTTAGTTAATGGTACGTCTATCTTGGAAAAATCCTTAATAAACCGTCTATAGTACCCAGCTAAACCTATAAAACTTCTAATTTCCATTGCTGTTTGTGGAACCTTCCATTTGGTAATTGCCTCTATCTTAGCAGGATCTACGTGAATACCTTCGTGATTCACCATGTGTCCTAAGAATTGCACTTCTTGCAACCAAAATTCACACTTCGAGAATTTGGCATAAAGCTTTTCTTTTCTTAACAAAGTTAAGAGTGCATGAAGATGTTCACAATGCTCTGTTTGACTTTTGGAATAAATAAGTATATCGTCTATGAAAACAATTACAAATTTATCCAAATATGGTTTACAGATCCTATTCATCATGTCCATGAATGCAGCAGGTGCATTTGTTAACCCAAAGGGCATGACTGTAAACTCGTAATGACCATACCTAGTTCTGAAAGCAGTCTTAGGTATGTCTTCTTCTTGTACCTTCAATTGATGATATCCGGAGCGTAAATCTATCTTAGAAAAATATCTAGCTCCTTGAAGTTGATCAAACAGATCATCAATCCTAGGTAATGGATATCGATTCTTAATTGTAACCTTATTTAATTCTCTATAATCGATACACATTCTCATTGAACCATCCTTTTTCTTAACAAATAATACTGGCGCTCCCCAAGGGGATGAACTAGGTTGTATGAAACCTTTACTTAGTAATTCATCTAATTGCTTTTTCAGTTCTAACATTTCTGTGGGTGCTAACCGATAAGGTGCCTTGGCTATCAGTGTAGTTCCTGGAATTAGATGAATCCTAAATTCTACTTCCCTATCCGGAGGTAATCCCGGTAAATCTTCTGGGAATATATCTGGATATTCTGAGACTACAGGAATTTCCTTAAGTTCTTTACCCTTAGTACTAATGATTACTGAAATCATATATACTATTCCTTGTTTTCGTTCATAATTAGCAACTTTCATTACTGATATGAACTTCATGGGCTTACGTGGTTTATCTCCTGTAATCCTAATCACTTCTCCGGTGGGTGATTGAATTTCTATGGAATTCTGATCACACAAGATTCGAGCATGGTTGGCTACTAACCAATCCATTCCTAATACAACATCAAATTCAGCTAAATTCATCGGTAATAATTTTGCAGAGAATTTATGTCCTAAAAGTTCTATGTTTTCTTCTTGCAAAACTTTATCTATTTTAACTGAATTTCCGTCTGCCGTTTCAACTGTAAAAATCTGCCTAATATTGGTTAAAGGTAAATTAAGAGCTTGGCAGAATGAAGTATTTATAAAACTTTGGTTTGCACCAGAGTCAAATAATACTTTGGCGTAAATGTTGTGAACTAAGAACGTACCCGCTATCACATCTGGGATGAGTTCTGCTTCTTGAGTGGTTAGCTGAAATGCCCTGGCATTCTTCTTAATAGTTCCGTCTGTCGCCTTGGTTTTGTTGTCTGCTGGTTTGATTAATTTAGGATATTCTGGTTTAAAATGTCCTTTTTCTCCATAGTTATAGCAGATCGTTGTTTTCTTTCTGCACTCTTCTTCCCGATGTCCTACCATTTTGCAAAAATTGCAGGTTACATTACATCTTCCATAATGTTTTCTTTTGCAATTCTTGCAGAATGGCATAGTTGAGGATTTTCCCATTCCTCTTCTGTTGAAGTTGCTATTATTACCCGTACGAAATCCTTGGGTAATTTTCTGAGCTAATTCCTTCTTCCTGTTTTCATCTTGGGTGCGTACTAGTTCGTCAGTTAGGGTATTAGCTAATTCCACTGCATCGTCAATAGTGCGAGGTCTCGCAGCTTTAACGATGTTGCGGATTTCACTAATCAGTCCCCAAATGTAGCGAGAAATAAGTACCGGTTCTGGCGAAGCCAGTGTTGGTACCACTCTAGCATATTCAAAGAATGTCGAAGTATAACCGCGACAATCTACACCCATCATCCGATGATTTAGGAACTTATTTGTCATCTGTTCCTTTTCATATTCGGGACAGAATTTTCTTTCTACAAAACCCTTAAATTCTTCCCAAGTCATGGCATAAGCTATCATTCTTCCTTTTGATTGTAACACAGTGTTCCACCATTCGAGTGCTCCTTCCTTGAAGAGATTTGATGCGTACATGACCTGATCATCTTTAGCACATTTACTTATTGCAATGACTGCTTCGGTTTTCTCTAACCAACGTAGTGATGCAGTTGCTCCTTCATTGCCTGCAAATTCAGTGGGTTTACAAGCAAGGAATTCTTTGAAAGTGCAACCAGGCGTTGCAGTTTTCATTTTCTTGGGTAATGGAGCTTGATGTGGTTCCCCATTATGGTTAACATGATCATTGCCTCTGTTTACACTATTACTGAAGTTATCTTCTGAAATACGTTTACTAGGAACGATTTGTTGCGGTTCGATTGGATTCTTTATAGCAGCAACAAATGCTGGAATAGCATTGGCTATCCCTTGAGCAACAATATTTTCGATATCTTGTCTAGTCATATATTGATCTCCTGGATGTTGCTCAGACTGATTAACCTCATTTACTGGTTCATTACCAATGTTTGCCATCTGATAATAAATTTTATATAAATAATTAGTACAATTATAAATATAATAAAACAGTTTGCACATAATCACATTAACATGTATAATAAAAAATTATCGATTTCACAGGTTTCATTTCTATATATTATATTATGCCTCGTACACACGATTATCATACAACGTTTTATTGTTAAATTATTACACATACTGGTTATTATGATTATTTATTAACACGTATTCCTGCAAACTCCCGTTATCTGGTCAGCTAATTTCTTAAAAACGACGTTCCCTTTCGTCATATTTCCAAGTAACCCTTTCTCCAATATCCCTAATCCTATTTCCTGTATCAATTAACTCTTCGCCCCAAAGACGAAGTTCAGCCAGATTCTCCGAGCTCATAGTTGGGTATAGTGGAGGTTCTGGGTCAACTTGTGGGAAAAATGTATCAGGGTTGTTTAAAAGAATTTGGTATTGCCAATCGGTTGTCCACCATTCATCTAATTCTACTGGTAATGGTTGAGGTTGGACAATAGGATCTGGAATAGCAGGTTCCAGGTTGATTGGAATTGGAACTTCTAGTGTGTAGCTAAAAAGATCTTCTTCAGTAAATATAAGGTTTGGATTAGCTGGTTCAAGATTTCCATCGGCAGGTCCGATGAGGTCACTCATTATTAGTTTATGATCTAAAACTTCCCAAGGAGTCATTTTCTGTTTCTGTCTAGAACTTTCTCCGACTTCTCTTTCTGTTTGCTTAAAACTCTTCTTAGCTTCTATTTCTAAGTGATTAACATTTTCCTCAATTTCTACCCCTTTTCCTTTGTCTTTTGGTTCTTCAGTTGTAGTAACCTTTCTTGTTGCTGGCTTTTTCCTTCGTACTCGCCTCCAGCCCACAAATCTGCTTCTTTTCTTGGTTTTAGGTTTTGCAAGTGGTTTGGATTGAAATTCCAGGGGTTCTTCTTTATCAGTGAAGTAACCGGTGAATTCCTTGGAAACTTCTATCTTAACAGGATAGAGGGTAAGATTTTCTAAACCTTCAGATATCTCATTCATGCTGTTTAGCATATATGCAAAATACATACCAAATGTTAAAATAAAATAACAAAAGTTTATAGATAACCCGTAAATATTATTGCATACATAAAACAACTGACAAGTAACTTATACTACGATTTATGGTCAACTTATTTATTTACGAAATAAGGTTTCTGGAAAATAACAGTGCTAAAACTTTTGAGTATTTAGAGATTTGCATTTTCTGCTACGGTGGCTAGCATATAAAGATTTGCCCATTTCTCATCTAATTTGTCCTCCCAAGGTGATTTATTGATTAAATCCTGGGTTTCTTGTTTAACTTTCTTCTCTCGGTTTTCCTTATTTCCTCCTGACTTTTCCTAATAATCAAACTTCTTTTATTAGGAGAAAGTGGTTCCTCGTAATGTGCCTTACGGACAAATATTCCTTCTTCAGAAATTACATAAGGTTTTGTTTGAGATGAACTTCCCTTCTCGTTGGATGACCTATCTAGTTTAAGATAGATGTTTGACAGCTTTTGTTTACCCATACTGTAATTAACAAATAATCAGTTAATAAAACACATACTCACATAATTGGCAATCAGTAAAATTAAGTATTTCTAAATACTTAATAGGCTTAGATCAGTGGCTCTGATACCACCTTATTTCTGTCACGGCCCCCGACCCAGTTTGACCCGTTTCAGGAGCCGTGGGACAGAAATCCCGTGGTATTTAATTAACAGCGGAAGTTTCTTCAGGATCTTTTTAAAACTGAAATATTTCCCGATTATTTTATTTCACAATTCGGGATAAAACCCGGTAATTTACAATATTGAGATTTCACGAAGAAATCTTTTATTTTACAAAACAAGTTTCTTTATTTTATACTGAGCCACTTTTTTAAGCTGATAGTGCTTCACGGCACTTTTCATGGATCACAACAGATCACCTGAAACATGTTTGAAAAAGGTTTTGTCAGCGAGAAATACTGAGTGAATCATTCTATTTACTAAAAAAAACACATTTGTTATAATTTACAGTATTAAGAGCAATTACAATGTTTCAGATATCAACCAACTACCCTCGGTATTTGTCACTCGACTCGTTTCTGTGACTATGGTCATATCACCCATTGGCTAACTCGTTGTCCAATGGTGAAGATTATCAAGTAATGTATACAAAACCCCACATACCGGCTGTAATATGGTGATTACAAAGACTTAATCCCTGTAATTATAACTTTGAAAATAAACATGCTTTTGAAAGTAATTTTGATAAAAAGAGAATGACTCACATTGCAGATTTAACAGAGCTTATTCTACTGATTAGCCTTGATAACCTAGTTTAAATAATCAGGCACACAAACTAGGTTAGTAACTTAATACAGCATTTACGATAACTCACGAGATTAAAACCTTCACAACGAATGACAAAGTGCGATACTTAAACATCCATCGATTTAACGACGAATGACAAAGCATAAACCCTAATGTGGGCAGCACTTAAACATCCATTGGATAGTTTAATCGATCGGACATTGAATCGTAGCAGCGATCGAGTTATTACCCTGAATTGTGGCAGCACTTCGTGATCAGTGTGTGTTTTGGGACTGTTTTGATTATAACTCAACGTACAATTTGAAATTGAACGTCGAACGAACACTCAATTGCATGAAACAGACTATCCTATTTATACATGAAATTGGATTCCCCCGCGTGTCGCGAAGGATGTCATGGTTCCTGTCGCGACTCGCCTGGGGTACCAACCTACCCTAGGGTAGCCTTGTCACTAGTATAGGCCTGCTGAGTCGATTTCGTGTTATTTCGAATTTTTGACAGCATTTTCTGTAGATAACTCTAACTAGGGTTTACCCCCCCTTAGTTTTAGGGGCCCTAATCCTGATTCCAAATGTTCTGAAAAATTTAGGGTTTCTGCAGAATCACTTGGGTTTCTCAATTAGGGTTTCCTATTGGTCAAATTAAAAGGATAAATAGTACTTTTTGATGAGAGTTGTTACATATACCATTAATTTTTTATTTTTCATATATAAATTCACAAGTACAAGGACTAAATATAAACTAATAAAGATGGAAGGGGTTATATGTTAAAATACCCAAACTTAAATAACCCTAATCATCAAAACTTTCATCATACGCCTCTCCATCTCTTTTTCTTCATCAGATACAAAAACAAAACACAAACCCTAATCCCTATATTCCCTTCATCTAAACAATGATTGAATAACAAATTAAGGTCGTCGGAGAAGAAGACTAAGGTCGCCGTCGCCAGCGATGGATGGAGGTGTGCGGCGAGTCAGGTAAGTTTCTTTAGAATCTTTGACTACTGAGTGAATTAGGGTTACAAATTATGAAGTATAAACCTTTAAAACCATGGATCGGCTCGAAAATTCGGGTTAAGTGAGTATAAATTTCTGGGTCCGATTTCTTCCGATTTTCTCCGACTAGGTCTGATTTTGACCGTCTTTGACCGGGACCGATTTTTAACCGATTTGCAACTTTTTAGGCGATGGCTCACCGATTACCGCCTAGGCGCATCGGCGCCTAATCTGACTTCTACAACATTGCTTATGACGTCGTTTTCGGGTACTCAACTCTTCAAAAAATTCAACGTGATCAGGACTTTCTTTAATTTGTTTAAGCAATGGTTTATTTATTTTTACCTTTTCAAAACTTTCCTAACTTTCACCCTTAGACGATTTCCGTTTACTTAAATTATTATGTGCAAGTAAAGCCGTAGGGAATGGATGATCATTATTATTATTATTATTATTATTATTATTATTATTATTATTATTATTATTATTATTATTATTATTATCAGAAAACGTTTTATTTGCACTATGTTTAGACTTTACAAAACTTCCAATTTCCTGATCGTTCACTCTCATCCTCAGACTCAGTCACATCCTCTACCATACTCTCAACATGTTGTGGTGACTGAGTTTCAACAGTCACCTCGGCTCAGACCTATAAAATATAAAGCCTGACTAAAGTAATATATTTTATACGAAAATCGATGCATTGATGTTGGAGTTAATATATAAGACCCCCTGTAGTGGGGCGTGATATTTGTTTTTTTTTTCTCCCATAACACCCCGAACACCACGACGGGCGACGTTATGGGGGCTTTTTTGGTGGGTGGCGCCATGCATATAGCGGCGCTATATGTGTTTGGTTTTCAAAGTTTGACCAATCAAAACTAGTTAAGGGTTTTATAATTAATTAATAAAATTGAAAATTAATAATTAGGTAATTATGGGTAGGGGCTTTATGACTACGGGGTCTAGTGATATAAAGCCCCTGTGTGACGTGGCACGACACGTGTCGCATAACGCCCACAAGGGGCTTTATGACTACGGATGGCCTAATAAAGTGTAACTAAAATGCAATGATCAATACCCATGATCTTGATCTGAAATTCAAGTATTCACATGTTATTACACAATTAAATATGAAGTACACATAAATATTCTTCATAATAATTACATTTAAATTCTATTTCAACACATGTTAACAAAACCTGATTGTCTATTTATTTGTTTGAGGACAGGTTTAATTACAGATTATAAATCAAGACCCACCCAAGTTATCTTTGAAACAAAACCTCCTTAACACAATATTAAAACCCCCAACTGTCTTTGATTTTTCATTCAAAAGTAAATTTCTACATCTTGAAGGTAAAAAAAACTTACTTGTAACCTACAACCAAAGAGCATAAACGGAAGCAGGGGCGGACCCACATTGGTGCCACCGGGGTCCCCGGACCCCAATCTTTAAAAAAAAAATAGTAGATTCAGTATATTAAATTGTATATGGACCCCATAAATACAATTAGGTGGACACCATAGAAATAAAAAGAAAGTTGGTGTAGTGGTAAATCTCTCTCTTTTCCACCAAGAGGTCATTGGTTCAATCCTTGATAAGCCAATTTTTCTTATTTTTTTTTAAAATCTAGTTCAAACCTCACTTTAACTCGACCCGAACAAGGACCGACCCGAAAATGGACCCCATTGAAATAAAATCCTGGGTCCGCCACTGAACGGAAGATAGTATTACAGCTTAAAAATCTTTCAATAGAACATATGACAAATTCTATCAAGTGGCTGCTAATCTCTTTCGAAGCTATCAATTTACACTCTGCAAATCAAATAAGAATAAATCTTTTAAATACCAATGTAACAAATTGTTTTTAAATAGTGCATCCGTGTTGGTGATCCAAAAGAAAATCTCGAAACACAAATCAGATTAAAATAAAGAAAACGTACCTGATGAAGCTTGGAGATTGCTTAGATAGCAGTCACAAAGACGCAAGCGGTGCTCTTTCTCCCGTTTCTCTTTTGAGAAGGGGGGTAGGTGTAGGTTGAGAAGAAAGCGAGTATAATATTTGAAAGTGTTAATTGCTCGGATGTTCCTTATGGTTTCACGTTTTTTCACGTTTAGTCCCCTCCTTTTGAAAATAGCAGGTATGCTCCCTATGGTTTGTCATTTTGTTACTCGGATAGTCCCAGAGTAGATGTCAGTTAGTTTGGAAATAGCAGGTATGCTCCCTATGGTTTGTCATTTTGTTACTCGGATAGTCCCCAGAGTAAATGTTTTGGGACCATCCGAGTAACAAAATGACAAACCATAGGTAGCATACATGTTATTTTCAAAAGGTGGGGACTAAACGTGAAAAAACGTGAAACCACAGGGACCATCCGGGCAATTAACTCTATTTGAAATGTTTTTTTGGATCGGTGGGGGTGGGGGGATAAGGGGCCAGTTCAGTTTCAAACGAAGTCAAGGGCAGGTGGAATGAAATGTATATGTAGGTAGACTAGGTTATCACTCGCGAACTTTGTGGGTCGGAAAATTTAATCTACACTATCACAAAGTGTATAAATAATATAAATACAAAAGTAACATATTACATAAATTACTTACTGACAAAAAAGTGAAAATATAGTTAAAATGCATTGAGTATAAAACATTATAATTTTTTTTTACTTTTATTAAGAATTAAGGTGTCTCCAGACGAACAAACAGTTACTCTTTCTCATATTGAATTTCTGGCTACGGCCATCACTATAGATCTCCAAATTAAAAGATAAACATTAAATAACATCACAAGGTAACTAAACTCCAAGCGCAAGATATGTTCACAAAAAATATAAAAAAAATTAACATCCGAATGCTAACCAACACATTCGACCACAACTTAAAAATTAGGAAAATACAACAGGATTTTGAGTTTTCCAAATAAACAAATCTTATATTAATTTGGTATTCACACACTCATTTCACAATCTATGATATTCAACTTTCATATATAAAATTAAAACTAAAAAAACTTTTTGAAAGATGTCCAATATATCAAGTTCCATAATCTTTGCATTAATAGGAATAAATGTGTCAACCGTCATTTCTAAAAAACATGTTTGGTCACATGATAGGTATATGTTAATAAACATATGTTGAATTCATACATACCTACTTAAACACATGTTAGAATTCATACATAAATGGTTAAAACTTGTTTTGAACAATATCCAAAACTTTTGTAAGCATAAATATGGAGTATTAAATAGTTTCCTCATTTAAACGTTATATAATAATTAATTGAATATTGTTATGTTAAGGATTAAGAATACGCACTATTCTTTGATGTCTTGATCCAAAATTTGACTTAGATTATTAACATAAATAAATAGTTTATGGTAATATAAATAGTTTAAATATTTTAAACACTTATAAATATACCATACGGTGTATTAAATAGTTTATAGTAATATACATAATTTAAATAGTTAACATAAATTTTTATAAACTACATAGAATGAAAAAGAACATAATTTAAACAAAACAAATGAGCAAAACCAATAGATGAAAAAACTTAAGCAAAAAATCACAAAGTTCCAACTTTATTGTTGAGCGATACATAATATTTTAAAACACAATGCAAGAAGCTTCAAGACACAATTTACCAAAAGATAGAAATGTATGACCAACATAAGTTTGCCAAACGATGGAATCTTAAGTCTTGTTATAGGTTTTGAAGCTTTTGCAACCAACAACTTACATTGTCTTGTTGGCCATTTGAAAACACAAGCATCACCTATTGAAATTTCCTAAACTTTCATCAAATCACCCCACCCGACGAAACCTTATATAAAATATTATAAGAAATTAATATTAGTAATACAGCAGAAAAGTAAACAATACAAAATAGTAATAAGAATTGTGGCTATTGATTTGCATTACCCATTCATCTCCATCAATAACTTGGATAATTCATTTGAAATTATCGTTTACTCTAGCTAAATTAGCAATTTCTTTATGAATGTGTTAAAATTAACAACAATAAAAGATGTGAACTTTATTAAATTTAAAAATAGTGGGACACTATAGTATAGATTTTGTACAAGTCTAAGAAAAGTTTACTAATATGGAGGTCATGGGTTGGAATCCCATTTAGTGCAATTTGTTTCAAGCGGGCCAAGAGTTTTAGGTGTTGTTTGTTTTTTGGCGAGAAGCACTTCTGGCCACTTATGTCTGCGTCGCGCAGACGCGCGCAGACCTTTGGGTCCTGCAGTTTGTTTGTTTTCTCGCATATCTTTCATTAAAAAAGGTCTGCGAGACCTCTTCCCCACACAGACATCAACCCATGTCTTCTAACCTCTTCTCACCTCTTCTAAACACTCCTCTTCACATAACAGACTCCTTCTCCTCACCTCACCTGCTGCCACCATCACACCCTCCCACCCGCTGCCACCCTCCCACCTGCTGCCACCATCCCACCGCCGCACCTCTCCCACCGTCGCACCCCATCCCACCGTCGCACCTCTCCCACCTGCATAAGCCCACCACCACCACCGCCGCCACCTGATACATCACCACCACCATCATCATCGCTGCTACACCGTCCACCATCACCATCATCATCGGAGACCGTCGAACAAAACCCCCCAAATCGAACAAAACCCCCCAAATCGGTGGTGGAACAAAACCCCCAAATTGAACAAAACCCCCAAATCGGCGGTGGCGGGTTTTGATGTTCTTGGCGGTGGTGGAACGACGAAGGCGGTGGTGGTGGTTGCGACGGGGGTGGGTGGTTGTGGTGGTAGATGAAGGCAGACGGGGGTGGGTGGTTGTGGTTGTTCTTGGCGGTAGATGATGGCGGTGGTGCTATGGCGGAGGTGGTGCGGTGGTGGTGGTGCTATGGGCGGCGGTGGTGACAGATTGTAGAGAGAGAGTTTGTAGAGAGAGAGAGTTCAAGACAGAGAGAGAGAGAGTAGTGGTCTGTGTGTGTTTGTGTGTCAGAAGAGAAGATAAGGGTTTTTATAGAAAAAAAAAAACAAACCCTCTTCTCCTTACAGACTACAGACATTTGGTCCACCTCTTCTCCTGCAGATGCCTGCAGATGTGGTCCGCAGACTGCAGACCTTTTCCTGCAGAAAAAAACAAACATCACCTTACTATAGTATGCATACGTGGGTGTGCCTGGTCACCAGCGTTGTATGCGTACATAGGGCGTGGGTGGCCTTTTGTCAATAGGTTTACCTGGGTGGCCGGTCTTGTATAATATTCATTAGCCATAAAAAAATAAGTCTCATTAGTTATTTAGAAAATAAACATCACATTTTAGACAATGATTAGAAGTAGATGATTAAGGATATATTGGGTAAACCGATTTTGCAATTAGATATTTTTAATTACCATCTACTAACCAATTAAACAAAAACCAAATGTAAGAAGGCTTATAAGTTAGAATTCATTAGATTAAACACCAAAATAAATCCACAAATACATATTTTGAACATTAATATTAGAAAGCAAAAAAATACCGACTTGACATACAATACTATACTATAAAGTGTTTGACATAGTCAACCATTTAGAGGTGTTAGAAAAAAATACATAATTTGATCTTACTTCCTTGGAAAAAAACTTAATTTTTAAATAAATTCTAAAATAAAATGCTCCTACCAAATATCAAGATTGTAATAGACTATTGGCAGACCCAATAATCAGCAACATAGGGTGTGTGCCGGTCCAACTCACTTTCTTAAAGCAGCCCATAATGATATTTTCTAGCTGGACCAAAGTGTGCAGACTTGTAACCCAATAATGAGCCTTCAAAAAGCTCCAGGTAAACAGAATTTGGGCCTTCATATGCAGAGTAAGAGCCCAATTCAGCAGCGACCAGGTTTTAGCTTGGGGCTTCCTCTTTTTCACACATCCGAGAACATAGGTCGTCAATAATAATTGCAGCGTCACGGGAGATATAGCCTCTCCATTATAACCCTTACCGAGCAGTATAACCCACCATAAGCGGGCCTTCGTCAACACAGAGCTAACAGCCCCTGGGTCGGTAATCGTTGGGCCTGCATACTTGCTCCATAAATCCTTGCCGTGCAGCAAAAACCAAATAAACCCAGGGATAAACCCGTACACCTGGGAATAATACACCCCAAAACACAAACCCGGAGCCAAAGCCAGCAATCACGGAGGGTGTAGGATCGTTTTCACGACCAAAATGAGTCGATCAGAAGAGTTTTTGCTCAATACGAGAGGCGGAAACAAACGTATTGAGTTGATTCAGCTAGATATTCACTCTAATTGTCTTTTTGATTGATATAACAGTGATTTACAGCGAGTAGACACTTCAGCAACAGTTCGACACCTAAACCGGAAAGTTACAAATGAAATGGCACCACCTACTATTTATAGGCAAAGGTATTTTGCACGAATTCATTCAAACGAAATAGCCAAGCTCATTTCGTACGAAATGACAAAGTCATTTCGTGCGAAATGAACCTTTTAACATGATTTCTCGTTTTTCGTGCCCTGATCTATCTATTCTAATACAAGACTCGATACAAGACGAAGTCGACAGACATATGCACCAACAGACTCCCCCTTGGATGTTGACGAAGTCTTTAGTGCCGATTCTTCAATCTTCAGTCTTTATCAGTCTTCTCGTTCTCTCCCGAAGTATCTGACAATGTAAAGCATCCTTCAATTTCTCTTTTCTCTTTATCAACTAAATTCCCCCTTGGATGTTGATCTCTCATCTTCACATATTTTGAATCACAATCTGACTCTCGAGCTTTCTAATTCTCTTGATCAGATCTCTTGATTCCTTAAGTTCATCAGTATTGACAGTACAAAGATCGTAACCTGGCTCACATTCTGCTCAGGTTTAATCTCTAGAACCTGCACACATCTCTACCTCACAATATGTCACAACCCCCGATCCCTTATCTGTCTCGGGAACGGGCGGCCGCGAGCCAGTTTCGGTGGTATCGGTGTTTATTAATTTGGCAGCGGAAATTTCATCAGGACCGTAGTTAGGAAATATTTTATCAGAGTAAAACCACCTTATTTGATATTAATAATCACATGGGTAAAACCCAAGTTTCTTATTACAATACATTTATAGGGACAAACCCTATTTTATTTTATTTAAAACATCGTTTCTTAGATAACTTTTATAGCCACTTATTTTCCAAGCCGTTAGTGCTCTCGAGCTGGCTTTTTCCCAGTTGGCTTTCACATTGTGTTACCTGAAACATGTTTTAAAAATATTTTGTCAGCGGGAAATACTGGTGAGTGAATCCCATTTTAATCAAGAAACATTTTATCAATTAAAACAGTATTGAGAGCGATCACGTTGTTTATTTCTACACAATTACTCATTCAGTATTGTCAATCCTTGACTTGTGGGTCATATTACGCATTGGCTTACTCGTTGTCCAAATGTAACGTACTGTCGTCCCGACTTATTACTCGCAAGTAATAAATTTTGTATACAAAACCCCAAATACTGGCAGTAATTGAAGAACTACAAAGACTCAATCACTGCTTAATCACATTGTAAAACATTTAAGGTTTTGTAAAGTATTCCAAAAATATTATCAAAAAGAGGATAAACTCACTTTGCTAATATAGGTCTTTCCTTTGTGGCTTCCTGGTTATAATCTAGTTAAATAAATAATGTACACGTGTTAGTATAATAACTCATTTTAACATTAGCAATACCCTCCCCAAGACGGCATTCCAATGACTACGTCGGGCAGAACCACGGCAGCCATTACGGAATCCTAGATCAATTGGGCAGTGTATCTAATACGTATCCAGGGTTATAATACTTACAACGGAGCAGAACTTCGCTATTTAGGGGTATACTACCCGACTATAATATCACTTCTACAGAAATTTGAGATTAAGAATTGAAATGTGAGCGAGTTGAAATGAAATCCGATGCCTGCTATTTATAGTTGTTGATACTTGGTCTCCACGCGGCCCGCGTAAGGGTAGACAGGAGTCTACGCGGCCCGCGTCAAACTCCAGTCATTGTGTAGCTTATCCTGGTCATGATCTAGACCCGCCACGATGTCGACACGTGTCGGCACCGGGCTGCGCCACACTTTAGGTCACTCGCGGCCCGCGTCAACTTAATATATGGTTTACGCGGCCCGCCTGGACTTAAGAAACCAAAGGAGTCTGGTTCTAGCTTTCATACCGCCCGCGTAAGGGTTTGGGGTGGGCTCACGCGGCCCGCCTCAGCCCTAGATTTAAACTTTTATATTTTATTTAAATACTATATTGTATCACGGGCTCGGTTTTTACATACGGGGTGTATTTAAAAACATATAGGGGTATTCTAAATATATTAGGGGTGTCAGAAATATTTTGGAAGGTTGATATATCTTGGTGCCACTCCTGGATTATTTAATAAAATATATAGTGCACTCACACTTAAGTATAGTAACCTACTTCCACTTTATCCCTACGTCATGAGACAGAACCCCAACGAATTTAGGCAGAGCCTTTACATATGTTACGGGGCCCTACGTCACTTGGACAGGGTATCAGTGATCAAGGGTTACAATACTTAAAATGGGGTAGGGTTTTATTATTATTATAGGCATAATACTTTAAAATTCTAGAATAAGAGAAAGAAAAGGCGACACACATAAGAGAGCCTTAGCAATTGTAAAGCTTTCATGATTTCCTTTTTATACTCAAAACAAATCTTAGAGAGCAAGGATGTTATCCACGTATACACAGCACAAGTACACGTACCCCTTTATGTAATAATTTTCTCATGATGAGTGTTTCCTAAAATTCCATACGTACACATTCAAATGTTGTAGTTTTTCATTAGTTTATATTATTATTATTATTATTATTTTTATTATTTTTAAATTCTTTATTTTCTACGTGTGCCTTCATATTCATATGAACTAGTAATCAAGCCCGCGCGTTGCGGCGCGGGACATTGCAAAATCGAATGTGCGTGAATACATTGCAAATATCGAACGACTTAGTCCAAGAGTATCCATATGAAAACGTATATAAAAATAAGCACGACTGACATATAAACAAACAAAAAGTGTAATCTAACTTGTTTCACTTTTTGGTAAGATTGATTTGTAAACTGATTTGTAAACGAAACCAGGTTTTAAAATCCAGGAATAAACAATCGTATTGGGCTTCAGATACTAACACCTGACAAAGCCTCACAATTGTGTCTCTTCTCTTGCTACATTTTAGGTTCACCACCACTATTTTGTCTCACACAAATGCACCTGCCAAATTTTTTTTTGTAAACTTTGCATCTTCAAATTAATATTATTTTCATAACAAAACTCATGCCTCACTTCCATAATTAAAATACTTGATCTCCTCATATCAACTCGTTTCTTTGTCGGTGGTAAATCCAAATTACGGGTCTCTAATTTCCAAGAGTCAAGTTCAATCAACTCGGCTTGTATTGTTCTCTCTTGATCACGCAATAGTTGAATGTAATCAATCGTATCTTTGACTATTGTTGCCTTGTCCATCTTCAAAAAAAAAAATTGTAATTAAACTGAATAAAATCAGTAAAGTATAATTTTTTGAAAACCTGACTGGTTAACAAACCGAGCATTCTACACGTTTACTGGTTGGGCCAGCCAGTCAATTGTAATACTCTTAACCTTATACTATATATGATTTTGATTAAAACAAATTAGTAACTACAAAACAGTAGCACCTTACTAATATTGGGGACCATTGCTCAAAGTGAAAAAGCCCATCGTTCAACTATTTCCTCTGGTTCCTCTTGGAGACGATTCCTTTAGGCGAGCTTGAATCATAGTAGCCGGAAAAAGTTTCTTCCAATCGGCGCCAACTATTGGGTCAAAGTTAGGAAAGGAAATATTTGAATTACACAATATGTTCAAATTATGAGATTTAAAGCATTGAAGAAGACGTAAGTACCTTTAATCATCGAGTTGATGGATAGATTCCAAACAGTTTTCCATGAAAGTACTTGAACAGCAACAAAACCCATATAAGCCACATATTCAATTGAGTAAACAACACTCCAATCCTTCTGTGTATTCAAAAGAGTCAGAAACAACTTTTATCTCATGTTCATGAGCGTTCATCAGCTTGAAATCTATAGAATGTATTTTTACTTATTTTCTTCTACTGTTAAAAAAAAGAACGTGTGTAACTCGAATAAATGTCCCAGCTCAATAAATTTTAATAAAGTTTTTAGTGTGCTAAATTCAACAACCAAACTATCATTGACATCAAATTATCAATCATGAACATGCTGCTTAGCGTATGGTCATTCTAATGGTCCTAAGTCTAAGGAAGGTGCGGTATATTCGGTAGCGAAGTCTGGTGCAAAGGTAGGCGCACATGACAACTTTTGGTCTGATGGCACTGCATTGGATAATTCAGCACCTACTATAGAGAAAAAAACGTGCAAGCCAGAGTGAATAACGCTCTCGTCGACACGCGCATAATCTATGCATTACCCAAAAGGTAAAAGCCTACGCTTGGCAATCTAATTTTTTTCCAAATCACCCAGTCCAGATCATGCTTCTTAAATGAACGAATAACATAAGACAACGGGAAACCTACTAAATGTGCATCATGTACAATAAACAAAGTACACACAACATCTAAAACAATGAAATTAAAAAATAAATACTTCCTTGTTTGGCACCAGATCTGTCCTAGACACACTAACAAAGCATATCAAAGCACAACGGCAGAAATACATTACCATGGATTTCAGATTCTAACACACCTAACCAATATCTAACACAGCCAAAAAAAGAAAGATAAATAATAGACTAACTACTTCTATTACAAATGCTTATATAATATCGTTCTCTCTCAATAACTTATATGTCTCCTCTAACATTTGATTTTTATGATGCAAAGAATTTTGAAATTTATATGACACATCAAAACACCCAAATCTGTGATTTCCACTTAGGTATAAATTTTTTGTTAGATGTATACAATAACCCTAACCAGAACAATGGAAATCACCAAAAGAGACAACCAACCAATAAATCTAATCCAAAATCTCATGTGATGGAAGAAAATCATCATTCACTGCCACCAATCTGCTCGGAATGATCATCCGCGGTAGTCTGTGGTCATCATTGAGACGGCAGATGAAAACCCTAGACCGCTGCTCGCCTCCTTCGTCGTCGGATCTGTCTCCGGCGATGCTTACCGATGTAGCATCCGCTTGACATATCTGAGACGTCTGGTTTTGAGAGACGTCGGAAGGAAGACATTGAGCAGGAAGACTAAAGGTTGAACTGGAAGCCACGTTTTGTTGCAGGTAGAAGAATGTGGCAAGAGTCAAGGATTTGAGAAGTCGTTTGCTGAATGGTAGAGAGCCATAAATGGAAGGGTAATTTCGTAATTTTGTCGGTGAAGCACCGACTTTGTGCTTTAAGATTGTAGATAATATTTAGATTTGAATATTTTATTTATATATATTATAATTAATTTAACTGCTTCACTCAGTTGGCGTTTATAACTTCTAAAATATGTCATTTTATAAAATAATAACTATGTCCTTAGAACTAGAATAATTTTATCTACATTTTGAACCAAGTTTCATTAATAATAGAGTAGGTTCAAATACCATGTATAATTTTAATTATTTAAATGGTTTCTACGTTTTGTCAAACCACTTTATATTTCTATTGGTCAACTTACCCATGATGCATCATTTTAATAACATAAGTTTTTATATATATTTTAAATAAAAATTTTGGGATTGTTACATTCTCCCCACCTTGTTTTAAATCTCGTCCTCGAGATTCCCTGAAATATGGATGAATATTTAGTTAGTTACTTTCTAGGTATGTTCTGGTACTTGCTTGTAATTCTACTTTACTTTGACCAGAACTATTTTCTATGTTGTGAGATTCTTATCTTCTCAAGATTTCTTAATGAAAGTAAAATTATTAGCGTAAGTGTTTAGATGTTTTGTGTCTTCGCACAACTTTTAGTTACAGGTTTCCTAATACGTCAATAATCGCAAAGGGAATTTTTATACTTTCAATGGCGTCTCAACTTAAAGAGTTCTTGTTGTTCATCTTGTCGCACGAATTTCGAGACGGATGATCAAACGAAATAGTGTTTGATATCAGAATTTAAAGATATATACGAGAGATTCCTAATAAATAAATCTAAAATTATCATTGACACGCTTGTTCGTGATTTATTCCTAATTGTCAATCAATATAGTCTTTGGATTTCCTCATAGACATACATGTCTATATAATATTTCATATATTGTAGTATGCACATTATCCAAAATGTAAACAGACTCACAAGTCATACATCAGGTCATGGTATTATTTAGGGAATTCCATTTTCATAACATATACCCCATCTCACCCGGTCTTGCCGGAGAGGTAACCCCATCTCACCCGGTCTCGCCGGAGAGGTAACCCCATCTCACCCGGATAAGCTGGAGAGTCTAGCGCACCATGCCCAGTTTTACCGGAGAGGTAATTATCATGATATTTTCCATAAATAGACTTCTCTCAAATTAGGATTTTGAAAGTACATAGTTTATTATAGTTTGCATCAAGAAACAAGGAAATCAGTATTCTCATGATAGATCATATTCTAGAACCGAGTAGTATTAATAAACAAGAAATAACAGTGGCCAGTTGTTATCGGTTATTTATCATACATGCACTGTTCTAATCATCATACTCACGGGATACCAATAACCTTCACATTTTATCTATGCAAGTAATTGGCTTATCTCAAAGCTTTATACTAAGGCATTCTTCTTAGGTTCAAGTCTAAATACTGTCCTGGTTGTTACCAGTGAATATCAATATCCCAACTCTTTCATTTAAGCATATATATTATTATGGTTGTGGTTTTCTTTTGATTGGAGAATTGAGTTTCAAATATATCATTGTCTCTATTGACACTATAGCTAAGTTTGATGTAATGAGTATACTTACAGCTAACTCTATTTATGTATATATTATCTTAGATCCCGTTACAAGGAATATTTTATTGAGACATATAACATTTTAAAACATAGTAGGTTTCATGGTTTATTCTTATAATAACTTCATGTTTTCATATGAATTACCAATGACATTTTCTCTTATGTTTATCTCACGGAAGATAATATATTAGGTATACCATCAAGAAATTCTTATTGGGTATAGGTATATATGTGTATAAAATTTCAAATCTCTAGTTAATATTAACTTACGGAATATATACACACATATATAAAATAATAACTATACATCCGATGGTACCAATCATCAAGCTTATTTCCATGACTTTACTTTATCCTTTTATAAAAGTAGTATATTGAAATAAATTTCTGTCAAATATAATATTTTGGAATATAAATTTTTCTGAACTTATAAGAACAGTTTCATTTTTAACTAATGAAATACCAGACTCACTATTTATGTTACCTTACTAATTTCTCCTTAAGTAACCATCTATATATCTATTCCAATTATCACATTCCTACCTTTTTCCTTTATAAGAATCAATTATAATATACATGTATTAGAATATGTATGTATATCCCATACAATAATAATTTATTTAAAGATATTACAATATTAAAATTGTAATCTGATTTTTTTTAAATAAAGTTTTATAAAGGACAAAAGTACTAAATACACATTTGATCCAAATATTTTTATGTGGGGCATCCAACCATAAATAAATGTGCAAGGATAAAAAATATACAATATATTATTTTCGTATAATATACTTATACTTATGAGAAGATAGGATTTGTATACATATTCTAGTAAAAAGATCTAATAGCCTTGTTACATTTTAATAAACCCGCGACGGACTTATAACATAAGTGCATATATTATTCTATATACTATATTACACTTATTAGAATTTATTACACCATGATATTTTATTAAAATTTTAGATATAAAATATATCTTTTACTTACTGTACTATCTTATAGTAAAATATACTATTCATATATCATTGTTAAATGTTTTATCATTATACTAATAATATAAAAGATACGGATGAACTCTAGTATTATGAGTTATAAAAAAATGTATTTGACTTACTGTACGAGTCGAATATTGGAAAATTTATATTAGATTTTAGATATCAAATTATTTTTCAACCGAAAACCGTGTAGGATAGATACCCATATGTACTAGTGGATTTCTATTTTTTTGTCAAACTTTAACACCTATTTGAAAAATGAATATTTTCCTCAAGTATTTCGTTAAAGATACTCCAAAGATGTACTACAAAATAAATTTAAGTTTAAACTAATAAATTATTTTAAGAAAGAACATCTTAATAAAAATAATTAATTTATGGTTTTAGGCAAACCATGTGCTAATATATAAACCAAAATAAAAAAACTTCGCAACTACTTAGGGTAAGTTTAACATTCAATTTATCAATTTCACTCATTTACTAATATTGTATTATTTAACTATTATACTTCAGCCAGCTGACTCGAATATTTTTCTTTATAATTTAGGATACACAATCCTATAACTAATATGGCTGGTTAATCTTATAATCTTATATTAATTATTTTCGGGCATAAGACCTATTCTGGATATACCTTAATATTAAAGATTTGTAGAAATGCTTTCAACGTTTAGTTAGGCCTCTTTACGTAGTCCAACTAACCCAAATCTTTAAATAAAATTTAAATGATTTTATTTAATCATGAATACCCATCATATTCATTTAACCATCTATTTTATTACTAATTAATTTAATATAAATCTTTAAGTAATCCCAACATTAATTATTTCACAAAATTATGAAAGTATGAAATCTTATGGTCAACTAGATATAAACCAGAAATGATAAAATAGAGTGAGAAATTGGTACATCTGGGTTTCAAAACTTGCTTTGGTTAGATCCACTAAAGAAATCTTTTAAAGATTTTATTACTTCTTAGAATTCTTTTCGGTTAATTTAATAACTTCGGTTTTATTTATTGGAATATAAATTATTTTGAAACAATATTATTAAAACTACAAGGTTTTAAAACTTTATACCATATATTTCAATATGTATTTTAAACCAAAGTAAATAATTGGTTCCAAAAAGAGAATCATAAACATGACTGCTTTGTTAATAACTAACTTAATTTGATGTATATTATGATATTATTTGAGTAGGTGGTGTTAACAGACAAATTTCTAGTACAAACATTTGGGTACAATCATAAAATAGATTGATTAAAAATGACGAACATTGCAACTTATATATATATATATATATATGTATTTATTACAAACTACAACTGGAATTCAATATAAACTAGGGATTATGCATCCGTAACTTATTTTAGTCTATCTATGTTATAGGAGTATTATGCTCAACATGCCTTTATGTAAAGTTTATTCTATCTCCTGTCTCTACTAAATTGTTAACTAATAGGCAAAGTTCCTTTTAAAGTTTCTAGCTCATAGGTGGCATGTGTACTGGTACTGATTTGGCCGTTCAACTATTTAATATAAGTTAGCATTTAATGCTGTAGTGGCTAACATATGGAGATTTACCCATTGTCCATCTAATTCATCTTTCCCTAGTAGGTTATTGCCTGTTTCCTGAGTTTGTGCATTTATTTCCTGATTGATTATCGCTCCCTTCGGTTGTAACTTCTTTATTTTCTCTCGACTTTTGTTAATAATCCAACTTCTTTTCTTAGTGGTAAATGGTTTCTTAGACTGTGCCTTACGAACAAATATTCCTTCCTCAATATCTGCTGAGTATCCTGAGGGATTTGGTTGAAATAAGGTTCCCTTATCTTTTGGTGAACTATCTAGTTGACGATAGATATCCGAAATTCTTTGCTTACCCATACTGTAGACTAACAAATAGTCAAATAATGTAAAACACATAATCACATAAGTTATTTCCTAACACAGTATTTAAAATTTAAGTGTCAGCAGAACACTTCTTTGGCTTGAACCAGTGGCTAGGCTCTGATACCACCTTCTGTCACAACCCCCGATCCCTTATCTGTCCCGGGAACGGGCGGCCGCGAGCCAGTTTCGGTGGTATCGGTGTTTATTAATTTGGCAGCGGAAATTTCATCAAGACCGTAGTTAGGAAATATTTTATCAGAGTAAAACCACCTTATTTGATATTAATAATCACATAGGTAAAACCCAAGTTTCTTATTACAATACATTTATAGGGACAAACCCTATTTTATTTTATTTAAAACATCGTTTCTTAGATATCTTTTATAGCCACTTATTTTCCAAGCCGTCAGTGCTCTCGAGCTGGCTTTTTCCCAGTTGGCTTTCACATTGTGTTACCTGAAACATGTTTTAAAAATATTTTGTCAGTGGGAAATACTGGTGAGTGAATCTCATTTTAATCAAGAAACATTTTATCAATTAAAACAGTATTGAGAGCGATCACATTGTTTATTTCTACACAATTACTCATTCAGTATTGTCAATCCTTGACGTGTGGGTCATATTACGCATTGGCTAACTCGTTGTCCAAAGGCAACGTACTGTCGTCCCGACTTATTACTCGCAAGTAATAAATTTTATATACAAAACCCCAAATACCGGCAGTAATTGAAGAACTACAAAGACTCAATCACTGCTTAATCGCATTGTAAAACATTTAAGGTTTTGTAAAGTATTCCAAAAATATTATCAAAAAGAGGATAAACTCACTTTGCTAATATAGGTCTTTCCTTTGGGGCTTCCTGGTTATAATCTAGTTAAATAAATAATGTACACGTGTTAGTATAATAACCCATTTTAACATTAGCAATACCCTCCCCAAGACGGCATTCCAATGACTACGTCGGGCAGAACCACGACAACCATTACGGAATCCTAGATCAATTGGGCAGCGTATCTAATACGTATCCAGGGTTATAATACTTACAACGGAGCAGAACTTCGCTATTTAGGGGTATACTACCCGACTATAATATCACTTCTACAGAAATTTGAGATTGAGAATTGAAATGTGAGCGAGTTGAAATGAAATCCGATGCCTGCTATTTATAGTTGCTGATACTTGGTCTCCACGCGGCCCGCGTCAAACTCCAGTCAATGTGTAGTTTATCCTGGTCATGATCTAGACCCGCCACGATGTCGACACGTGTCGGCACCGGGTTGCGCCACACTTTAGGTCATTCGCGGCCCGCGTCAACTTAATATATGGTTTACGCGGCCCGCCTGGACTTAAGAAACCAAAGGAGTCTGGTTCTAGCTTTCATACGGCCCGCGTAAGGGTTTGGGGTGGGCTCACGCGGCCCGCCTCAGCCCTAGATTTAAACTTTTATATTTTATTTAAATACTATATTGTATCACGGGCTCGGTTTTTACATACAGGGTGTATTTAAAAACATATAGGGGTATTCTAAATATATTAGGGGTGTCAGACATATTTTGGAAGGTTGATATATCTTGGTGCCACTCCTGGATTATTTAATAAAATATATAGTGCACTCACACTTAAGTATAGTAACCTACTTCCACTTTATCCCTACGTCATGAGACAGAACCCCAACGAATTTAGGCAGAGCCTTAACATATGTTACGGGGCTCTACGTCACTTGGACAGGGTATCAGTGATCAAGGGTTACAATACTTAAAATGGGGTAGGGTTTTATTATTATTATAGGCATAATACTTTAAAATTGTAGAATAAGAGAAAGAAAAGGCGACACACAGAAGAGGGCCTTAGCAATTGTAAAGCTTTCATGATTTCCTTTTTATACTCAAAACAAATCTTAGCGAGCAAGGATGTTATCCACGTATACACAGCACAAGTACACGTACCCTTTTATGTAATAATTTTCTCATGATGAGTGTTTCCTAAAATTCCATACGTACACACATTCAAATGTTGTAGTTTTTCATTAGTTTATATTATTATTATTATTAAATTCTTTATTTTCTACGTGTGCCTTCATATTCATATGAATATTTAGATTTGAATATTTTATTTATATATATTATAATTAATTTAACTGCTTCACTCAGTTGGCGTTTATAACTTCTAAAATATGTCATTTTATAAAATAATAACTATGTCCTTAGAACTAGAATAATTTTATCTACATTTTGAACCAAGTTTCATTAAAAATAGAGTAGGTTCAAATACCATGTATAATTTTAATTATTTAAATGGTTTCTACGTTTTGTCAAACCACTTTATATTTCTATTGGTCAACTTACCCATGATGCATCATTTTAATAACATAAGTTTTTATATATATTTTAAATAAAAATTTTGGGATTGTTACACAATAAATTTCACAAATTTAAAATTTGACAAATTTATATACCACTTGCATTAAACAATCAAGCAAAAATTTCACAATGTTAATCTCTGATGAACCACTTGTAAAAATAACATTTTTCTTTTCAAATTCAATTTTTATCTCAAACAAACTCTTCCAAATCTTTTTGTTCATCATGTTTAGCACTTGGAATTTTGAAAATCAGCTTTTCAACATCAGTTGTCGAAAATAAGATGAAATAAAATCTTTTTGTCTTTTTTCAAAATTTTATGCTAAAACACACTAAAATCTTTTTGGATTTTGAAAAACAGTAAAGAAATATTTACAGATAATATTTTTGTGAGTTTGTGTAAGAGGATCATATCAGTTTATGAGACAAATCACTACACCGTTAAGCTTTAAACATATTAAGTTCTAAACGATTCACTTAGATTGTCAGTATACTGATCCACTTAAATTTTCACACAAAGTTCAACTGTTTCGAGATACGAATTTAATGTTTTAAGCACTTAAACTTGTTCGAGTGTCACACCTCAGAATATACTCTCGTATCCAGACTTCTATATTCAGTCTTACATGTGAATGTACACTAATGATATCTGTAAACGGGTAATGCGAGACCATGAGAACTCAGGTTAGAACTTCCGTTCAGACAAAGAGATGATGGCTCGTCTTTAGGTGTGTCCCGTTTGGGGATCTTTTCTTCAACAGTACATGATTAGCATTTTTCAATGTTTCATCATTTTTTTTACTGAGGGTGTGCTTTAAGATTTAAAGCTTATGCAAGGTATTATACGAGGACTAGGCTATTGCTCCCACAAAATCAGAAGTCCTGGTATAATACCCCAGATATCATCACGCACAAAGACCTAGTATGTCAGAAATAGAAAATCTTTCAAACAAGATTTCAGGGGTTACCCATATATCCGAGAGATGTTCCCCACGAGATAAGCAAGTTTGATTTTTAAGTTTATATCTCGAAAACAATCTACTGAATGTATAAAAACCTACTGCATATCGTCAGTGAGATCGTTTATCACATTTGACTTTCCAAATCTTTAGCGTGTTGTGATAGTCCATTGATGAACTATCATTTCCTCTTTTTCACAACAAAACTCTTTTTCATTTTTCGATGTTTTTGTTGTTTTAGATTTAATCATGTTTTTGTATTTTTCAAATTTTCAAAATTTCTAAATTTTCTTACTCCCCCTAAAATCAAAATATGTTTCAATTTTGATTTTTTGGGAAAATTTGAAAACAATAAACTCTACAAATAAAATGACAAACTGATGAGAATTGCCTCAATGCGCCATCCACTTGGCTTAAACAATCAGAACTCCCCCTGACAACAAACTATTTTCCCATTATGATTTCAAAACACTTAAGTTTGTTTGAATCAAAATGGGTTTTCCGGAAAATTAGTTTTGTTTGCCATTACACAAACATGGGGTTTAATTCATCACACTGTTTTCAACCACTTGTAGGTTTATCACAAAAAGAATTTCCAATAATCATACCACTTGTAAGATAGTTAAATCAAGTACAACTTAATGTCCTTGATTAACCACTTGTAAGTCGAAATATCACAGATGTGAATTTCTCAAGAAAGATGCCGATTCCTACTCCCCAATTACCAACCTGGGAGTTTCGGCAAGTCAGGATTTTACACATGAAAAACAGACATCCAAGCCTGACCAAACTTGGACGTGATTTCCTCAACTTCTCCGGGGGTTTGAACATTTCTTTTTTCTTCATAAAAGTCTTTTACCCCTTTGGCCTTACCCTCAACCATTTTCCCAAAAATCTTTTTAACTTTCCCATTGAATGCTTTCTCGACATCAAATTCTTTCTTTTCAGAATAGAATTGATTCGAGATCTCAATTTTTCCAACTATTTGTTTAAAATTTTTAGCCCTCAATGGTGGAAAATTGACATCATCCATTGGCAGTACTGAATTCTCACTTTTAACATCAACTTGTGGCTCTTCTGACTTTGTGGAATCAGATTCATTGCCAGATTTCACATCTGATTTCTTAACAACCCACATTTGGTTGTCAAGATTTACCCTCCTCTTGTAAAATCTTTTCGAACATTCACCAACTTCATATGTTGAGTTTTTAAACACTTTAAATTTTTCAGTTGGTGGTTCGGTTTTATCAACAACTTTTTCTTTCAGTTTAGAAACAACTTCCTGTTTTGTGTGTGTAGCTTTTGGACAATTCCATGCAATGTGACCAACTTCATTGCATTTGTAACAGGTTCTTGTCTTTTTTCTCTGATTGGCTCCATTCTTTTCATGTTTCTGCTTTTCTGCAAAGAACGCTTTCTTCGATTGCTTCCAGAATGAGCTCTTTTCTTCTTCCTCAGAACTTGTCCCTGAAAAAAATATTGTTTTTGTTTTAGAAATTTTGTCATTTTTATGATTTTCAGGTGGAATGAAACCTAAACCTTTCTTTTTGAAATTACTGTTATGGTTTGGTTTCTTTTGAAAACCCGAACCGAAACTGTAACCCTTTTTCTTGTTTAATCTTTGTTGAACTCTTGAGATGTAAGGTTTTGGTTTTTCAGAAAGATTTACATCTTTTATTTCAGAAATATTAATTTCTGTTAATTTGAAAACCTTGTTAATCATTTTAGTTTTAACACCTCTTATTGGAAATTCTTTATTAGAATATAATTTGTCTGAATCATTCAAAGTAT
Source organism: Helianthus tuberosus (assembly GCA_030545235.1). Lineage (NCBI taxonomy): Eukaryota > Viridiplantae > Streptophyta > Magnoliopsida > Asterales > Asteraceae > Helianthus > Helianthus tuberosus. The sequence continues at coordinate 89,028,526 of CM060353.1, forward strand.
ATGTCACGGCTCCCGACCCGGTTTGACCCGTTTCGGGAGCCGCGGGACAGAAATCCCGTGGTATTTATTTAATTGAGTTTAACAGCGGAAGTTTATCATCAGGATCTTTTTACAGCTAAAATTTTCCCGATTATTTTATTTCACAACTCGGGATAAAACCCCGGTAATTTACAATACTATGATTTCACGGAGAAATCTTTATTTTACAAAACATATTTCTTTATTTTATAATGAGCCACTTTCTTAAGCTTGCAGTGCTCCACAGCACCTTTCCTGAATCACAACAGATTACCTGAAACATATTTGAAAAAAAGTTTTGTCAGCGGGAAATACTGAGTGAATCATTCTATTTAATAAAACAGATCTGTTTGTTATAATTTACAGTATTAAGAGAGATTACAATGTTTCAGATATCAAACCAACTACCCACAGTATTTGTCACTCGAACACACATTGGCTATCTCGTTGTCCAATGGTGTCTGTGACTATGGTCATATCACCCCTTGGCTAACTCATTGTCCAATGGTGACGATTATCAAGTAATGTATACAAAACCCAACATACCGGCTGTAACTTGGTGATTACATAAACTTAATCACTGTAATTATAACCTTTGAAAATAAACATGATTTTGAAAGTAATTTGATAAAAAGAGAATGACTCACAATGCAGATTTAACACGGATAGAGTCTAGTCTATGGATTAGCCTTGTTAACTTAATTTAAATAACAATGCACACAAAACTGGGTTAGTAACCAATTCAGCATTTACGATAACTCACGAGATCAAACCCTCACAACGAATGACAGAGTATTCCCCGAGTTCAGGTGGTACTCAAACATCCTGTCGGAATCACAACGAATGACAAAGGATAACCCTAATGTGGGCAGCACTTAAACATCCATTAGATATATTGATCGATCGGACAATGAATCGTAATAGCGATCGAGTTATTACCCTGTTTTGCAGCAGCACTTCGTGAATCGTGTGTGTGTTTTGGACTGTTTTCACTATAACTTCATGTACGAAATGAATTTAAACGTCAAATCAACGCAGAAGTTCCAGTCCCACAGCCTACTATTTATAGCTGAAAAATCGTCCCCCTCGCGCCACGCGAGGGGTCCTCTTGTTCCTGTCGCGTGGCGCGACAGGTTACTTCTAGGGTAGAGTAGGCTCGTGTCTTTTATAGCTTTGGTGAGTCAGATTTCGACGTAATTCAATTCCTACAGCAAACTGTAAGGATATTACCAATTAGGGTTTACCCCTCCTGAGTTTTAGGGGCCCTGATCCTAATTCCGATTGTTCTGAAAATTTTAGGGTTTGTTCAGAATCACTTGGGTTTCTCAATTAGGGTTTCCTGTTGGACTAAATATAATAATAAATATGACTTTTTAATGAGAGTTGTTACATTCTCCCCACCTTAATAAAATCTCGTCCTCGAGATTTACTGGAATAAATGAGGATACTTTTCGCTTCATTTCTGAGTCCAGCTCCCAAGTGTATTCAGCTCCTCTTTTTGAATCCCATTTGACTTTAACTAGCACTAGTCGCTTGTGCTTGAGAAACTTTACTTTTCTATATTCTATCTGAAGAGGTTTCTCAACAAATTTTAACTTTTCGTTTACCTTTATATCTTGAAGAGGTACTACCAGTGATTCGTCTGATAAACATTTCTTGAGATTGGATACATGAAATACATCATGTACTCCAGCTAGTTCTTCGAGTAGTTGTAAACGATAAGCAACTGGTCCTATACGTTGGATCACTGGAAATGGTCCTACGTATCTTGTACTTAGCTTTCCTTTCTTACCGAATCTAACAACTCCTTTCCAAGGAGAAACTTTCAATAGTACTCTGTCTCCAACTAGGAATTCTAACGGCTTGCATCTATTGTCTGCATAACTCTTCTGGCGATCTCGAGCCGTCTTCAGTCTTTCCTTGATTTGAGTAATCTTGTCAGTCGTCTCTTGCACAATCTCAGGACCTGACAATTGACTTTCTCCTATTTCTGCCCAACATACTGGAGTTCTGCACTTTCTTCCATAAAGTGCCTCGAATGGAGCAGTTTCAATACTTGAATGACAACTATTGTTATAGGAGAATTCAATTAATGGTAAGTGATCATCCCAATTCCCACCAAAATCTATCACACATGCTCGGAGCATGTCTTCTAGAGTTTGGACCGTCCTTTCACTTTGTCCGTCCGTTTGTGGATGATATGCCGTGCTTAGGTTTAGTCGAGTTCCCATAGTTTGCTGGAAGCTTTTCCAGAAATGAGAAGTAAAACGACTATCCCTATCCGAAACAATGGAGAGTGGAACTCCATGTAAGGATACTACTTTATCTACATACAACTTTTTCAATCTTTCCATGCTAAAGGTTTATTTCATAGGTAGAAAGTGAGCAGATTTGGTTAGTCGATCTACAATTACCCAAATTGAGTCATTACCTTTTCTGGTTTTGGGTAACTTAGTAACAAAATCCATTGTTATAAGTTCCCATTTCCATACAGGCATTTCTAACTGTTGTAGTAGACCTGAAGGTTTCTGGTGTTCTGCCTTAACTTGTGAACAAGTAAGACACTTAGAAACATATCGAGCTATATCCTTTTTCATGCCTATCCACCAGAAATTATTTCTTAAATCTTGGTACATTTTATTGTTTCCAGGGTGTATAGTATACCTAGATTTATGAGCTTCTTCTAAAATCTTATTTCTTAATTCTCCCTGCTTCGGTACCCAAATTCTGCTTTTATGGAATTTCCAAATTCCATCAGCTCCTTGCTCTAATTCTTTTATTTGTCCCTTCATTCCTTCAGCATCATCTTGGATTGCTGTTTCCTGAACACTCTTTATTTGTTCCATTAAATCTATTTGTATATTTAATCTAAGAGCACGAACTCGTCGTTGTTTTTCATGATACTTACGACTTAAGGCATCTGCAACTACATTTGCCTTTCCTTCGTGATACTGAATATCACAGTCGTAGTCACTTAAGATTTCCATCCACCTCCTTTGCCTCATATTTAACTCTTTTTGCCCAAATATATATTTTAAACTTTTATGATCTGTATAGACAGTAAACTTACTTCCGTACAGATAATGTCTCCAGATTTTCAGGGCAAATATTACGGCTCCTAATTCTAAATCATGAGTCGTATAGTTTTCTTCATGCTTTTTCAATTGTCTTGAGGCATACGCAATTACCTTCTTGCGTTGCATAAGCACGCATCCTAATCCTAGTTTTGAAGCATCACAATATACTTCAAAATCCTCAGTTCCTTCTGGTAAGGCTAAGATTGGAGCATTGGTTAATTTCTGCTTCAAAATCCTAAAAGCTTCTTCTTGTTTAGATCCCCATTCAAACTTAACGGTTTTACAGGTTAGCTTAGTTAATGGAACAGCTATCTTGGAAAAATCCTTAATAAACCGTCTATAGTACCCAGCTAAACCTATAAAACTTCTAATTTCCATTGCGGTTTGAGGAACCTTCCAATTGGTAATTGCTTCTATCTTAGCAGGATCTACATGAATACCTTCATGATTTACCATGTGTCCTAAGAATTGCACTTCCTTTAACCAAAATTCACACTTTGAGAATTTGGCATAAAGCTTTTCTTTTCTTAACAAAGTTAAGAGTGCATGCAAGTGCTCACAATGTTCTGTCTGACTTTTGGAATAAATAAGTATATCGTCTAGAAAAACAATTACAAATTTATCCAAATACGGTTTACAGATTCTATTCATCATGTCCATGAATGCAGCAGAAGCATTCGTCAACCCAAAGGGCATGACTGTAAACTCGTAATGACCATACCTAGTCCTGAAAGCAGTTTTAGGTATGTCTTCCTCTTGTACCTTTAATTGATGATATCCAGAGCGTAAGTCAATCTTAGAGAAATATCTAGCTCCCTGGAGTTGATCGAATAGATCATCAATCCTAGGTAATGGGTATCGATTCTTAATTGTAACCTTATTCAATTCTCTATAATCAATACACATTCTCATCGAACCATCCTTCTTCTTTACAAACAACACTGGAGCTCCCCACGGGGATGAACTAGGTTGTATGAAACCTTTACTTAGTAATTCATCTAATTGCTTTTTCAATTCTAACATTTCTGTGGGTGCTAACTGATAAGGTGCCTTAGCTATCGGTGTAGTTCCAGGAATTAGATGAATCCTAATTCCACTTCCCTATCAGGTGGTAATCCTGGAAGTTCTTCCGGAAATACATCTGGGTATTCCGAGACTACAGGAATTTCTTTAAGTTCTTTACCCTTAGTACTAATGATTACTGAAATCATATATACTATTCCTTGTTTTCGTTCATAATTAGCAACTTTCATTACTGATATAAACTTCATGGGCTTACGTGGTTTATCTCCTGTAATCCTAATTACTTTTCCGGTGGTTGATTGAATTTCTATGGAATTCTGATCACAAAGGATTCGAGCATGGTTGGCTATTAACCAATCCATTCCTAACACAACATCGAATTCAGCTAATTTCATAGGTAACAGATTTGCAGAAAATTTATGACCTGAAAGTTCTATTTCTACTTTTTGCAAAACCTGATCTATTTTAACTGAATTCCCATCTGCGGTTTCGACTGTAAAAATCTGCCTAATGTTGGTTAAAGGTAACTTAAGAGCTTGGCAGAATAAAGTATTTATAAAACTTTGGTTTGCACCAGAGTCAAATAATACTTTTGCGTAAATGTTGTGAACTAAGAACGTACCAGCTATCACATCTGGAATGAGTTCTGCTTCTTGAGTAGTTAGCTGGAATGCTCTGACATTCTTCTTAGTAGCTCCTTCTGCAGCTTTGGCTTTGTTGTTATCAGCTGGTTTGACTAGTTTCGGACAATCTGGCCTGAAATGTCCAGTTTCTCCACAATTGTAACAAATTGTGGATTTCTTTCTGCAGTTTTCTTCACGATGTCCTACAACTTTACAAAAGTTGCAGGTTACACTGCATCTTCCAAAATGTTTCCTTCTGCAATTTCTGCAGAAAGGCGGAATTGAGGATTGTCCCGTTCCTCTTCTCCTGAAACTGTTATTATTACCCGTACGAAATCCTTGGGTAATTTTCTGAGCCAGTTCCTTTTTCCTAGTTTCATCTCTTGTGCGTACCAGTTCGTCAGTGAGGGTATTAGCTAGTTCTACCACATCGTCAATAGTGCGAGGTCTCGCAGCTTTAACGATATTACGGATTTCACTAATTAATCCCCAAATATAGCGAGAAATGAGTACCGGTTCTGGCGAAGCCAGCGTTGGTACCACTCTAGCATATTCGAAGAATGTCGAAGTATAACCACGACAATCCACATTCACCATCCGATGGTCTAGGAATTTATTTCCCATTTGATCTTTTTCATACTCGGGACAGTATTTTCTTTCTACAAGATTATTAAATTCTTCCCATTTCATGGCATATACCTCAATCCTTCTTTTAGCTTGTAACACAGTGTTCCACCATTCTAGCGCCCCTTCTTTAAAAAGATTCGATGCATACATAACTTGATCTTCCTCAGCACACTTACTTATGGCAATTACTGCCTCAGTTTTCTCTAACCAACGTAATGCTGCAATAGCCCCTTCGTTACCTGCAAACTCAGTTGGTTTACAGGCAAGGAATTCTTTGTAAGTGCAACCAGGTGTTGCAGCTTTTATTTTTTTGAAAATTGGGGTTTGCAGATCATTATTGTTGTTAACATGATTTCCGCCTCCTTTTATACTGTTACTAAAGTTGTCGCCTTGGTTACGTTTACTAGGAATAATTGATTGAGGTTTAACAGGTTTTTGAACAGTAGCAACGATTGCTGGAATAGCATTGGCTATTCCTTGTGCAACAATATCCTCTATATCTTGCCTATTTAACAATTGTTCTTCCTGAATTGGCTCAGATTGATTTACTTCATTTACTGGTTCATTACCAATGTTTGCCATCTGATAATTTATAGATACATAATTAGTATAAAAGAAATAATCCAATGTCACAATTAATTGCACATAATCACGAAAACAAATATACAAACAAAATTGTAAATTTTCTAAAATTCCATTTGTTTTATTATATCATGCCTCTATATACAACCGTTTTATTATTTCTTTTACACATACTGATTTTTATTAATATTACTATTACACAATCATAGTCTTACTACCCACTTCTCTCTTGTCACTTGTTTTCCTAAAAACGAAGCTCCCTTTCATCATATTTCCAGGAAATTTGTCCTCCTATCTCTCGGATCCTATTCCCAGCATCCATCAGCTCTTCACCAAAATGGCGAAGTTCAGCCATATTCTCGTTACTCATTGGTGGATTTGGTAGGGGTTCTGGATCAAATTGCGGAAGAAAGGAATAAGGACTATTGATAATGTTTTGGAATTGCCAATCATTTGTCCACCACTCGTCCATTTCTACAGGTTGAGTATGGATTATTGGTTCTGGGATTGCTGGTTCAAGATTTATAGGGATTTGGGTTTCAATAGGACGAGTAAAAACATTTGTATTGATAGGCTGAATAGTATCACAGCTTGCCAATATAAAATCTATTTCCTCCTGAAATGTCATTTCTTGAGTTGTTTTAGAGCTTTCTCCAATTTCTATTTTAGTTTGTCTAGGACCTTTTCCAACCTCCATTTCTATTTCCTTAGAATATTCCTCAAATTGTATTCCCATTTCTCTAGCATCTTCTCCCACTTCTATCTCCAATTCCTGCGGTTTCGAACTTTCCCCGGTTTCAATTTCTTTCCCTTTTTCTAAGGGATTATTTATTTTAGGAAGTTTCTTAACTGGCTTTTTCTTACGTAAACGACTCCCCCACACGTATCTCCTTCTTTTCTTTGGTTTTGGCTTTTTCAGAGGTGGAGCGTTGAATTCTATAGGTTGTTCCACATCAGGAAAGTATCCAGTAAATTCTTTAGAAACTTCTATGTGTACAGGGTAAAGGTTGAGATTCTCTAAAGCTCCAGATAATTCATTCATGCTATTTTAACATATATGTAAAAATAATTAATCACAACTTTCAAAAATAACCTTCATATATTATTGCATACCATATAACTTACAAAACAACTAAAAAAACATACTACGTTTTATTGTAAATTTATTTATTTACTGGATGGATTTTCTAGCTTGTAGATAGTATGGTTTAACAAGTTATTTAAAGATCTGCGTTTACTGCTACTGTAGCTAACATATAAAGATCTGCCCATTTTTCGTCTAACTTGTCTTCCCAAGGTGATTTACGGATTAATTCTTGGGTTTCCTTTTTAACTTTCTTTTCTCGAGATTTCCTTAATTTCTCCTGACTTTTTCTAATAATTAAACTTCTTTTATCAGGAGAAAGTGGTTCCTCGTATTGGGCTTTTCGAACGAATATTCCTTCTTCAGGAGTTTGGGATGAACTTCCTTTTTCATTTGATGACCTATCTAATTTAAGATAGATGTTTGAAAGCTTTTGCTTACCCATACTGTAACTAACAAATAGTCAGTTAATAAAACACATAATCACATAATAGTAATCAGGAAAAAAATTAAGTATTTCTAAATACTTAATTAGCTTAACTCAGTGGCTCTGATACCACCTTTTTCTGTCACGGCTCCCGACCCGGTTTGACCCGTTTCGGGAGCCGCGGGACAGAAATCCCGTGGTATTTATTTAATTGAGTTTAACAGCGGAAGTTTATCATCAGGATCTTTTTACAGCTAAAATTTTCCCGATTATTTTATTTTACAACTCGGGATAAAACCCCGGTAATTTACAATACTATGATTTCACGGAGAAATCTTTATTTTACAAAACATATTTCTTTATTTTATAATGAGCCACTTTCTTAAGCTTGCAGTGCTCCACAGCACCTTTCCTGAATCACAACAGATTACCTGAAACATGTTTGAAAAAAAGTTTTGTCAGCGGGAAATACTGAGTGAATCATTCTATTTAATAAAACAGATCTGTTTGTTATAATTTACAGTATTAAGAGAGATTACAATGTTTCAGATATCAAACCAACTACCCACAGTATTTGTCACTCGAACACACATTGGCTATCTCGTTGTCCAATGGTGTCTGTGACTATGGTCATATCACCCCTTGGCTAACTCATTGTCCAATGGTGACGATTATCAAGTAATGTATACAAAACCCCACATACCGGCTGTAACTTGGTGATTACATAAACTTAATCACTGTAATTATAACCTTTGAAAATAAACATGATTTTGAAAGTAATTTGATAAAAAGAGAATGACTCACATTGCAGATTTAAAACGGATAGAGTCTAGTCTATGGATTAGCCTTGTTAACCTAATTTAAATAACAATGCACACAAAACTGGGTTAGTAACCAATTCAGCATTTACGATAACTCACGAGATCAAACCCTCACAACTGTGACAACCCGTGATTCACGGCTCTTAATTTCGTAATTAACAGGTGATTAACGCGATAATAAATAGTGTTTACAGTGCAAATTAACTTAATTAGGCCTTTGGAGTGCCTAGGAACGCCTATCCGACTTTACAGTGCGCGTACGGTGGTCTACAGAGAAGCCTGTGAAACGTTAAATAGCAACGGATTGATACCGTACAAGACACTGACAACGCCGACAAATATTAAATTTTTACGACATATTTTAGCTTCGTAATTTAATTTTTAGTGACTACAGTTGAAACCGGATCGAAAAACGGATTAAAGACGACAACGACACAACTTTTCGTGATTATTACCGTAATCGATGAACGGGCGTGCAAACAACGTCTACCGACCGTACTTTTGTGCATTTTAATTTATGACGTTAAACAGAGTTCAGGACTTGACAACGGGTCTCGTAGGAATTACGGGCCACTTACACACGAGACGGGCTTGTGGGCCCTGGGCCCAAGCCCAAAACCAACAAGCCTAAACCCGCAAATAATAATCTTGCCAAAATCTTGCAGGATTTGCAAGATCTTACAAAATTTTTATGGAATCTCCACAAATCTCTGAAATATTCAAGATCTACATAAAAGATTTTAACCCTATAAATAAAACAAATGCCCTGAATATCATTTAGTTGCACAATAGACATAAATAACACTTTGTTCTATAAATAGAGACCCATCATCCCTCTTCTTGGCATCCATTCAATAAACACACATACAAGAAGACACAGAGAACAAGTCTGTGTTTCCCTTCTCTCTCTGTTTCATATACAACAAGGAGAAATCAACTCCTCACAAACAAACTCACATACACACCGGATCCCTCTCTCCCTCTCGGTGAACACCCGGCAGAGCCGGTCGGAGCCACGGCGGCGCTGCCGTCTGTGGCGTTGACGATGATTATCCAGCGAACCCCCCTCCCCTCGTTCCCCTTTCCGGTGGCGGCGACACAGACCCCCCCTTCCTGCTCGAGCTGTTTAATCGAACCACCACCACCATAGCTGGGTGGTGGTGATGTGCGGCGACGTACAGAGAAGAGAGAGACCGAAAGAGACAGACCGAGAGAGATGGAGAACCGACGGTCAGAGTCTCGGACCGCCGGTCGGTTCGTTTATCCGATGGTCAGCAGATTTGTCCGGTGGGTTTCAGACGAAGATGATGATGAACAGTGGATTGGTCATGTTCGGTTCAGATTAGAGGATGGTTCAGCTTGGGTTCGGGTTATATCTTCTGATTTCGGGTTTCGGGTTCGGTCAACAGAAGTCATCAGCGGTCCAGCAGGTTGACTCGTGTCAAACCGAGTCAACTCAGTCACTCAGGTCAAATCAGACGGTCAACGGGTCGAGTCTCGAGCTTCGGACCAGCGGTGGTCGAGTCAGTTCGGGTCAGATTATGGTACGGTTCAGTTGACTCGGTCAAGCCGAGTCAACTCAGTCAACTCAGAAGGTTCGGGTCAGGCGGTTCGGGTCGGACGGTTCGAAGCAACTTAGGAAGCGGATCGGATCGACTAAGTCAAACTGAGTCAACCCAGTCAACTCAGCGAGTCAACTCGGTCGGCACATTCAAAACGAGTCAACTCAGTTGACTCAGTCAACGTTTCGACACAAAGATGGTAAAGATTAACGGCGCGTTTTATTTCGTTATTTTTATCGTTATTATCACGTGAAACGAGCTCGAAACGATTAACTATTAGTTCATTCGACAAGACTTATATAAATATTGATTCTATTGTTTGAGCATTGATTGAAATTTTGAAAATATAACGACAACTCGTGTTGTCGGGGGCGTCCAAAAACAGAGGAAACTCTGCCCGTTTTTCGAGAAAAATCCGTAAAACCAAAAAGCATTTTTCTATGAAACGAAACTAACGGACTCGAATAGTTTTTGTAAAATCAAATGCAAAGTATATTTAATTGAACGACACTTTGTAATCTACGAAAACGGTAATAATGCGAAGTATTTTATAAAGTAAATATAATAACTTTTATAGTTATTTTCAAACATCGAACTATTCGGATTCTTTTACTAAAATAAATATAGTGTTATATATTTATTTCAGATATAAAACAACACGACAATTCTTTTATAAGAATAGATATAGCTCGTATATTTACTTCAAACATGAAACGATTCGTGATCTTATAAAATAAATATAAGTTTTTATATTTATTTCAAGCGCCGAAACGACATATACGTACATTTTTGGCAAATATATACAAGACGCTATATATAATACAAGTTTATTATATATTACTTTCGTACGAATATTCCTATATACACAAACGACTTCTCGGAACTTAACAAGTTTAACTTAATCATTTATATTAAGTTAACAATTTACCGTTGAATCGTTCGATTAACGATTCGGTAGAGCTCGATGACACGTAGTTTAGATACTGCGTTTATTTAGAAACTTATTAGATATTCCGTGTTAGGAATATTGTAGAATGCACGCTAGCAAGCCAACTCTTGGAAACGACATCATGAAGTCGTAAATTAGCTAGCTTTGCACAGGAATATTCAGGCGAGTTCATAACCCCCACTTTTTACTATTTTACATTTTTATAAATGTTTTCGGGGTGGAAAGTCATGCACATTTTGCAAAAACATACAAAGTTTTGAACTAACGCAAAACTCGTATTTCTAAATCATATTACGGAGGGATTTCGAGGAACACAAATGATTTACGAAAGGTTTATACTAAACATACCGGTTTTTACAAAAACAAATACTTATTTTCGAAATGTGAATGATATTCGGCTAGGGTGACCGGGGATTTGGTTAGGGTAACCAGGAAATCTGGTCAGGGTGACCAGGAATCTGGCCAGGGTGACCAGGGGTTTATTTTATACATGGTATGGTTAGCGTAAGGAGGTTTATTACTTAGATCATGTGAGTGGGTAGGAGCAACATGAGGCCATTAGTCCTCATGGTAGGACTGAGGGACAGGAGCGGTAGATCTATCTGGGTGTAGCGAGCCCAGCCCCAGGCCAAACTAGAAACGGACCTTGGGGTGACTTTGTCCACATACTAATGCCGTGGCAAAAATCTGCTAGGTTTGAGTCTCCCTACTTGCACTTCACATATATCAGTGGCCTTGCAAACCATTGGTGATCTCAATTCCCTTATTTGCTTCATACCAGGGATTTTATATTTACGAAACTACTTGTTCATACAAATTAAAATACCATGTTTTATACAAAATTCAAAGCACATGATTTTGCGGGTAAGAAGTCAAAGTCAGGGTGGGCATTGACGGTTATATGAACATTACAAATACAAGGCTTTACAAATACATGGTTTTATGAACATAACGTGTTACAAACACAACGTTTCCATATAACTTGGCAAGAAAATGATTTTTAAATTCATTTTCTCAATACTATTTCAAAAACCGGTTATTCCAAAGATTTATTTCAGATCTTTCACAATACCAAAGATTTATTTCAAACCTTTCACAACTCAAAAGATTTATTTCAAATCTTTTACAAACAAACTATGAACTCGCTCAACATTATGTTGATTTTTCTCGCATGTTCTTTCTCAGGTTGCATTTCTAAGACAAGGCACGGTTGGAATAGGAGAACCCATCGAGAATTCGAGTACTTAGCAGGCGTTCAATTTCTAGAAGTCTTAGCTTTTTGCTTCCGCTGTGCAATGACGATACCAGTCCAGTCACGCCAAGCTCTGATAAATTCGGGGTGTGGTGATTATCAAATAATGTATACAAAACCCCACATACCGGCTGTAACTTGGTGATTACATAAACTTAATCACTGTAATTATAACCTTTGAAAATAAACATGATTTTGAAAGTAATTTGATAAAAAGAGAATGACTCACATTGCAGATTTAACACGGATAGAGTCTAGTCTATGGATTAGCCTTGTTAACCTAATTTAAATAACAATGCACACAAAACTGGGTTAGTAACCAATTCAGCATTTACGATAACTCACGAGATCAAACCCTCACAACGAATGACAAAGTGCAATCACTTAAACATCCATCGGATTCACAACGAATGACAGAGTATTCCCCGAGTTCAGGTGGTACTCAAACATCCTGTCGGAATCACAACGAATGACAAAGGATAACCCTAATGTGGGCAGCACTTAAACATCCAATGGATATATTGATCGATCGGACAATGAATCGTAATAGCGATCGAGTTATTACCCTGTTTTGCAGCAGCACTTCGTGAATCGTGTGTGTGTTTTGGACTGTTTTCACTATAACTTCATGTACGAAATGAATTTAAACGTCAAATCAACGCAGAAGTTCCAGTCCCACAGCCTACTATTTATAGCTGAAAAATCGTCCCCCTCGCGCCACGCGAGGGGTCTTCTTGTTTCTGTCGCGTGGCGCGGCAGGTTACTTCTAGGGTAGAGTAGGCTCGTGTCTTTTATAGCTTTGTTGAGTCAGATTTCGACGTAATTCAATTCCTACAGCAAACTGTAAGGATATTACCAATTAGGGTTTACCCCCCCTGAGTTTTAGGGTCCCTGATCCTAATTCCGATTGTTCTGAAAATTTTAGGGTTTGTTCTGAATCACTTGGGTTTCTCAATTAGGGTTTCCTGTTGGACTAAATATAATAATAAATATGACTTTTTAATGAGAGTTGTTACAGTATATGCTACTTCAAATGTTTCATCATTCAAATTAGATTTTGATAAAAGAAATTCTTTATTGTAAACCCATTTGACCGACGATTTTTGACTGTTGACCGATGAACTTGAACTCTCTGATTCTGTCTTTGACTCTGACTCCTCATCTTTATCCCACACCTGATCGACAACTTTCTTTATTAACTCAGATTCATGATCAGTATTAGACGATGTAAATGTGACATCAATGTTATCTGGTAAATCATCAGTTGTTTCGGATTTTAACTTTATATTGACAGCATTTTTGACCTGTTCCTCATTTGGTTTTCTGGGAGAATAACCTTCCCAGATAGGAGGCGGACACTTGTTATAATTGGTGCTTTGTTTCTTACCAATATCCTTCTTTTTCGGCTTCTTATCTTCAAAAGCTTCAAAACCTGCAACAGTTGGATAAATTCTGTCAATTAAATAATCAGAACTAGAATAACTTTGCAACAAACGTCTGATTCTTTCATTCTCAATTTTTTCAGTCTCCAACTCTTGCTTCAAGTTAGCACACTCCTGAATGTAATGGTTGATAGCCTTCTGCTTAGCCATCATAACTGTATTCATCATGTTTAAAGCATCTTCTCTTTCAGAATTTGTCTTTTGCAAACCATTCACCGTTCTGTTCAAAACATCATATGATTCTTTCACTTAATTGACATCAAACAATAACTTTTCTTTCATCTTGTCAAGCTCATTATACTTCACATCTTTTTCTACACACTGCTTGCATGGCTCCAAACACTTTAGACATGGTTTTGTAACCTCAACGACTTTTTCAACTTCAATGATTTTTTCAACTTCAACTACCTTCTCAGTTTCAACTATTTTTCAACAACTGTAACTCCTACATTTTGTTCAATCTTCTCTTCCTGAGCATCCTTTTTGCATTCTGCCTTTTTCTGATCCTTTGCTGCTCGTTTCTCTTTTAGCTTCTCCTGTCTATCTACAAAATAAAATTTAAAACTTTCAGGAGATAATTGAGATTTTCCAATGTTAATATGCATTTCTTCTTCATCATCACTGCTATCAGTTGATGAATCATCAAAAACTTGTGTCTTTTCTGAACTTTCTTCTGAATACACAGACTCTACATCTTGTCTTTTCTCAATATTAGCAAACATGCCCATCCATTCCTTCATCAAATCTGGTTCTTGAATTATCTGTGCAATAAATGCTCCTAACTTTGAATTAGGTGGAACATATTTGTCCTAACTAAAACCTTCTACCACTTTCTCATCATCTTGGTCTATTATCCCATAATAAGCTTTCTTATTTGACTCTTCGATCGCCTTCTTCTTTCCATCTTCAATAACATGATGCTTCTAATGATGAATACTGTTTTATGGCATTAGAGTCAATACCAGAAGGGCTGGAAACTGAAGAAGGACAGTCAAATGCTGAAACCGTGGATGAAATTGCTGAAGCAGTGGTTATTGCTGTTGCTGGTGAAATACTGTTGGGAGAAAGTTCAGAACCCCTGTTGGAACCACTGTCTGACCTCTGGTCTGAAGAAGAAGAGAAGAAACATGATGAGAAGGAAGAGAAGGTGGCTGATGAGAAAGAGCATGTTTGTGATTGTGCCATGATGGCTGCAGCCTGCAGCTAAGGTATCATCTCAGGTTCTTAAAAATATGTGTTCAGACAAATGCATCATAGCATTTGCTAACATTAAAGAGGTGAATGAAAACCTTAGGGATAGAGTGTTAAATGATGAAGTTCAATTTGAAAAGTAATTAAAAGAACTGAAAATCAAATTGGCTGAAAAAGATAATGAAATCTGCAGTCTCAAACAAGAGCATAACATAACCAAGGACCAACTCCAGACTATGATAGAAAAATATCAAGCCTGCAAAAAGGAGTTGGAATCCACCCAAATCACTTGTGAAATATGGGTGGAATCCTGCAAAGGTTATGAAGTTATGCTTGAAAAACAGATCAAAAGCAATGTAAAATTTGGTGTAGGTTTTAGAAAACATGATCAAATTGAAAACACTGCTGGAAATGAATATGTTCAAACCTCTGTTGAAATCATACCCACAAACAAGGATGGCCAAAAGGTTAAAATAACTGATAAACTTGGTAACAAAGATCACTTTGGAAAGATCTGTGGGGTCCTCAACTTTTGAGGAGATTGAGAAATACCAATTCAAACCCACATGGTCTGATGAGTGTGACATCCTTGAAAATTTCAAACCAATGGACTTCACAACTATAGATGGTGTCAAAGCTCCTAAGGCAAAGGTCATTCCTCTTAAGGACATCCCAACAGTGGTTCAAAACTCTGTTGCAAAGGAGTCTGAAAAGAGGAAGAAAAGAGAAAAGATTAAAAACTTGTTTTGTGACTTTTGTGAAAAGAAAAATCACTTGACCAAGGATTGTTTTCATTTAAAAGCTTATGATCTTAACAAAACAAGTATTGTTGTGCCTTCAAGCAGCTGCACCATCTATGGTTAAACCAACCATTCTACTCAGCAATGTGTGTACTTGAAATCCTTTGAGGTCAAAAAGGAAGAGTACATTTCAAAAACACCAATGAGTTCATCAAAACCATCTGTCAAGAACCAACCATTGTTTGTGCCAGTTCAAACAGCTGTTACAAAACAACTGAACCAAACCTCTGTTAAAAGAGATGTTCAGGTGACTGATGCACCCCCTGCTAACCAATACCGAAGAGGTAAAGGTCAACCACCATACCAAAGGGTCCCACATGTTTATGAGGTTTACAAAATGCCTTCTAAACCAAGAGTGAACAGGCATCCCTTTGGGTACCAGCAGATGATAGGGCAAGACCCCCAACAGTGGTTAGAGAAAAACAGTACCAAAACTGTCCAAACCCCTGAGCTAACCACTGTCCATCCACCTGAACTTAACACAGACACTGTTAAGACCCCATCCAAAGCCTTATTGGATTTGGAGACCTTAATGAACTAACCTTTTACTTGATGTGCAGGGAGCTTCTGCATGCTTAGATAGTCTTTGGTATGTAGATAGTGGAGGCTCCAGGCACATGACTGGATGTAGAGCCCTACTCAAAGATTTCAAAACTCATGGAGGTGGTGATATATCCTTTGGTAATAATAGTAAAGGGAAGGTGATGGGGTCTGGTACAGTTCAGTCTGGTAATGTTAAGTTTGAAAATGTCAATTGTCACACCCCGACCACGTAAAACAACAAATCATGGCGGAAACGTCGGGGAGTGTCGTAACAGAATCATTGTTTCATAACACATGGATTGAAGTTCTGTTTTATTGAATTAAATGTATTACATTGCATTGAAATTAGAAACAAAACATGAACAATTAACTTCCATTGTTATTAAGTCACTAAGGCCTTGTCCATTCCTATGTGAGCATGCATCAATATCATCATCAAACATCACCAACTATGGTACCTGAAACACATGTGAAAATACGTCAGCATAAAAATGTCGGCGAGTACATAGGTTTTATGTGAGTGTCAGATTCATGGCTCGTTTATATTTTGAAATAACTTGAAGAACTTTGTTAATTGATAAATAGAAAACTTAGTTTTGTAAAATGTTTATATTGTGAATTGAAATAACCAAGTTAAAAACATATTTTTTATAATTTATAAAACCTCGATGCCATGAATTTTAACTCAAAACATTTGTTTTGTTGGAAACCCAAATCGTAAATTGTTTTTGTAATAAAACTCGAACGATTTATATTGTTAGAAAAACCTTGTAATATAACTTTGTTTTGATAACCTTGCCCAAGTGATCTAGATAACGCAGCGATATATAATGTGTTAAAAGCACTTATATATAGGAAGTACCAGCGGTGTATTCACCATGCTTTTAACACATTACACTCGCCCCGTTACCCAATCACTTCCCTAACCCAACGGTTCAAATAAATTCAAACGGTTCACATAAATCAAACAGTTACAAACGGTTCACATAAATCAAATAGCTTCAAACGGTTCCAACAGTCCAAATAATTCACATAGATCAAACAGCTTCAAACGGTTCAAAAATGTAAAACAATGTGTCCATATACTTGGATGAGCATATGCAACAAAATGTAATATATGAAAATCAATGTGCTAGCATGCTAAGTGAACATACATAGCAAAACATAATGAAATCATGTACTATACGTGTACTAATGAACATAGCATGTATATATTATAAAAGCACGTAAAACATGAAAGTAACAAGTAGGCACATGTGTATCACCTCAAAACAGTTGAAAACAGTAAAAGAGGGGACTATGTGAACTCCAAAATCTGCAAAGGAAAAACCTATAATTTAGAATTCAAGAAGAAACAATCTTAAATCTGTGAATTTGTTTCTACCAGAAGTAGAATAGTTTATTGATTCAAGATTTAGAGAGAGAAATGGTTGTTGAAACAAAGCGAAAAACAGCAATAGTGGTAGGGTATCTCTCTGCTAAGCCACACACCACTTTGAATTTGAATTCTACGTGGCCATGAGTGGACAACCAAATGCATCACACTATGACAGTATGACGTTTTAAAATTGTAAAGGAAATTTTTAATCAATTATTCAACAATTGTTTTAGCTTTAAAAATGATAGTGTTATTAGCTTTTAATTTATATTTTATTTATTATGTTAACTAAAAGTTTCTTAAGTCACTTCTACATCAAGGCATCATTTACTTGTACATTTTAATCCGTGCGTCGATATTAAACAAAACAACTACCGAAACGTCGACAAAAATGTGTAGGTCGTCATACTATCTTTGGATTTTTTTTTAAAAAACATTATAGTTTATAAGATATGACGAGAATACTTAAAAGAATTATAAGTTTGTTGTGAATGGGGGAAAAGTATAACTAATTATCTATAATTTTGTTAAAACTCAAGGATTTAAGTGTAATAAGTTTATGGGCTAAAAAGTAAATAGTGTTTAAAAGACCAAATTACCCTCATCCACCACCTCCATGATGCTTCTTTCATCTTTATAACATGTTTTGTAGGTGAAGATGTCTTTATAAGTTACCAAAGATATCAATATTTGGTCTTATCATGTTATTCTTGTTGTCTTTGATAACCATATTGATAGCCTCAAGTGGAGCGTTATATATTATGTTCGGACAAGATGATGGATGCCAACTTTTGTATCTTTCATTTCTGCATCCAGGTTTATCTTAAGGTCAATCCATTAAGATTTTTATACAACAGAGTTATAGAGATTTAAACAAGGTTTGCATAATATATTTCCATTTTGAAACATTTAGAATAGGTAATAGAAAAAGAATTTATTTCTTACATACAGATATAAGGTAACATAAATAAAATGTAAAACAATTCTTACATACTCAGTTAACACCCAATGAATTTATTTCTTTGGGGTTAACTTTTTTCATACTTGGATTTCTTTCAACATGGCGTTCAAATTTTTTATTTAATACAGATAAGGTAATATAAATAAAATATAAAACGATTTGTGAGTATGTTAGGACTACCTTTGCCTAATGAAATGTTGTTTGTATATGGTGATCTCTTTTGAAGACCAAAAGATAATCAAGTCCATCCGAATTCGGTTTCGGGCCGGTAGCTTTATTTATTTGTTTAGTTTGTTAATGGGTCAAACAGTTTATATTTATGTTTATGTCTAGAACTTGGGCCGAAGGCCATGTCCAGTGGGTCGAACAATTAGAAGTCCAGTAGGGTAATATCATATAGTTTGTTTTGGGCCGTATTAAGCGAACCGGTGTGAGTACGTAACCACTGCAGCGGTTATGAAGGAAGAGACGTATCTCTTCATTGAAGCGACACAACCGATACTCGCACCCCTTCGCTGCTATATATACGGTTCAAGGCAAATCAATCAGCACGTTTAATTCTGTAATGCAAGTTTGTGATTATTAGAAGTTCAAGTTCGTTTCAGATTTGTTACGGTTAGTTTATTATCATTCAGTAAATTTCGGTTAGTTTGATTCATGATGAAGTATTGCAATGGTTGTTGCTTGTTTGAGAATGATTGTGTATGCGGTCACAACTCGATCCGTTCCGACTGGTCCTGGGTTTCCGATGATGATGATACCAACATTGGTATCAGAGCCAATGGTTTAACAGGAACCGGAAAGGGTTGTGATTATGATGGGAACCGTTTACGAGGAGACAAGGGAAAATCGGTTGAGACCGATTACGGTGAAGATGTTGTTCGTAGTGGAAAGTGCGGCCGGGCGGCGGAAGATATGGATGAGTACGCGCAGGGGAAGCCAACCATACGAACCGGGAAGTTACCGGTAAAGAAGTTTCCAAAGAAATTGGTTCCAAAGGGGTTTGTGAAGAAGTCCGGAAAGAAGGCAAATGCACCGGTGGGAAGGCCAAGAAAACCAGGAATTCGTTGCTTCAAATGCAAGCAATTTGGTCATATCGCCTCGATTTGCCCAAGTAAGTATGTTAATTTATCGCCATTACCGGTTGAAAGTGATTATATGGTTAAAGATACATGTGGCGGTAAATGGGATTCGATATGGGTTGTTGATCCTACATTCAAAACACACATGACGGGAAACCGGAATGTGTTTAAATGTTTCAAGAGGCATTTTGGGTTAGTGACAAACGAGAATAGGAAGGATTTCTCGTTTGTGCATGGTATTGGAGAAGTTAGAGTCCCGGTGGATGGTAAAGACAAAACAATCCCATGTGTAAGTTACGCTCCTAGTCTAGACAAGAACGTGTTAAGTCTAGAACAACTTTTGTTTCAAGGAATTGAAACAGTTACAATGGGAGATACATGTTTACTAAAGAAGATGTTTGGAAATCGCTCGAAAGGGTTCGATATTTATGAAGATAAGTCGGAGGTTGACTTAGAACAAGATTATCTCAACACGTTTTATGATAATCTTGGTGTTGATAACGGTTACAAGAAAGAAAAGAAGGAATTTCAAGAATGTTTGGAAGACTATTACGAAAGGGAATTCGAAAAAGAAAGGAACAAGAAGAAGGCGTACGGTGAAAGTTCGAGGGCGAGAAAGAAAGAAATTGTTTATTCCAAGAAAGCAAAGAAGGCGCTTTTAATATACATCGAAGGTGAAAAAGATAATCCGCGTGAGTCAAAAGAAACGCTCCGAGAACGAGCAATAACTCTTTCACAACTCGAGGAAGACGTTATCGAAAAGAACATGATCATTGAAAGTTGTGTAGAACCGGGAGATCTCATAACTTTGCACGAAGAATTAAAGAATCATCAAAGATTCTTCGATGCTCCATTCGAAGAGATCTTGATTTGGTTCATTTCGGATTTTCTTGGAATCGTATGTGAAAAGGCAATGCCACCCGAGTTGATTGATGGCCGAGATCTTAGTCTCATCTTGTTACATCGAATTGTAAAGCTTAACGGAGGATTCAAGGAAGTAATGGAAAAGAACTTATGGGATGTGATTGCGGCTAAGTATGGTTATGAACCAGATGATGCGTATGAAGTCAAGGTTGCCTACATTTACTACTTGGAACTAGTCGAATGGTATTTCGACTTCATGAGGAAAGAGCGTGAAAAAAATGCAAACGTCATGGCTGGAAATTCAAACAACAATGGCGGTTGGCTCGAAGAATCAAGTGACGATGAAGTGGTGGTCAAGATAGAGGTCACCAACAACCGCAAGGAGTAATCAAGGCTGGAGACTCGGATGTTCTTGCTTAGGGCGGTGAATGAAGACCAAAAGATAATCAAGTCCATCCGAATTCGGTTTCGGGCCGGTAGCTTTATTTATTTGTTTAGTTTGTTAATGGGTCAAACAGTTTATATTTATGTTTATGTCTAGAACTTGGGCCGAAGGCCATGTCCAGTGGGTCGAACAATTAGAAGTCCAGTAGGGTAATATCATATAGTTTGTTTTGGGCCGTATTAAGCGAACCGGTGTGAGTACGTAACCACTGCAGCGGTTATGAAGGAAGAGACGTATCTCTTCATTGAAGCGACACAACCGATACTCGCACCCCTTCGCTGCTATATATACGGTTCAAGGCAAATCAATCAGCACGTTTAATTCTGTAATGCAAGTTTGTGATTATTAGAAGTTCAAGTTTGTTTCAGATTTGTTACGGTTAGTTTATTATCATTCAGTAAATTTCGGTTAGTTTGATTCATGATGAAGTATTGCAATGGTTGTTGCTTGTTTGAGAATGATTGTGTATGCGGTCACAACTCGATCCGTTCCGACTGGTCCTGGGTTTCCGATGATGATGATACCAACATCTTTTGTTTAACGAAATGAAGCGTGCCTAAGGCGTGAGGCGGTCAAGGTCAGTGACGAAGGGACTAAGATCTGCCTTTTATGGTAAGTTCTGACGGTTTTTCCGGTTACATTGTCCAAATATGACAACTATGGTTGTTGAAGTAGGTCACTAAGATCGCGATCTCTTGTCTCATGTTGAGTTTTGCCGGTATAATGTGAGGATCAGTCAAAGCTGGGTCAAATTGCTGCTCTCTGGGTCAGACCTACACTAATGTGTCGGTCTCCAAACGAATGATACGGTATGACGTGCACCCGGACTGTATTATTGTTATATAGATACTATACTGAGTATAAAAAAAAATAATTAAAATCGATCTTTAACCCGAGTAACGAGACGCACATGACTAAGTTATAAACAGTGGTGTTCCGAGTTATTTAACCAATCAAACGACTAGATAATATGTGTACATATGCATTTTGGATGTTGAACATAACGTATGAACTTTTAGTACATATTTATATACGAATCCAGTGACCACAAGAAATAAACATACAGATAGATGTATTTATTTTGGCAATAAACACGGCCAATTTTATTATTATTATTATTATTATTATTATTATTATTATTATTATTATGTTTTTGATATAGGTATCGGGACTATACAAAAGTTAAATATGTTATTGTGTTTTAAAAACACCATTGCATGACAAATAAAAACAATAGTATTTTTCAAGACTTGATGAACGACTATTATTTTGGTTATATGCAAGTATATTTGTGTAAATGTATTTTTAAGTTGACTCCTAACTATATTTTGCTAAATTCATAAAAGAGGACAACAAACTTAATGCACAAGTGGGCATGAACTTGTATATTGAATCGAGTAATCGACTGTACCACGAACAATGGTTTTGGGGTGAGTAGATTCAAATAGTTACAAGAGTTAAATGTCATTTTAGTTCCTATGGTTTGGGTCATTGTGTCATTTTAGTCCAAATGTTTCATTTTTTCGCATCTGTAATAAAGTTCATTGGATGGAGTTAAGTCAGTTGGACTAAAATGACAATGACAAAGCCTTTTTGAACCCAAATACGAAAAATGAATATGAAGATGGAGGGTGAATTTGGCATGGTTTTATTTTTGTATAAAGTATTTGGACAACTGTTTGGTGTTATTTAATAATATAAGATTGTTATTTAATAACAAAGAAATGGTTTTAACAATCATAAAAATAAATTGAAATTTAAAAAAATATGAATTGACAAAATTGCCCCCTGAGTAACAGAGTTCATTGGATGGAGTTAAGTGGTTGGACTAAAATGGCAATGACAAAACCTTTTCTAGACCTAGATGCGAAAAATGAAACATTTGTACTAAACTAGCAAAAAATGCCCAAACCGCAGGGACTAAAATAGCATTTAACTCTAGATACAATTTGTGGGCACCAATGGTATTTTATATATCGTACATGTATTCGTAAATATGCATGTTTCCCCTAAACAATAGTTTATTTTAGACGAACGTATGCAATTAGCCTTTTCAAATACCTATATACAACGCGTGTGATTGATTTGAAACACAATTATTTTAATGAACAATGATATATAAATTTTTGTAGTCTATGAGTTTACGCTAACCCGCGCGTTACAGCGGGATGTTGACTATTAATGTTATTAGTATCACTGTATTAGATACGAAAATTCTTAAGTTAATGAAACATATTCTTTCATTTTTCCTAACCTCCGGCCTACAATACCACATGCTAGAAAATGTTAACGGCACTTTTTCTCTCATTTATCACGTTGAAGATTCAATCTCTCAACAATAAACTTTTACTAAGTCAACCATATTATTAGAAATAACTTTTACCCACGTTACTGTATGATAGAAATAAAAATTTGAAAAATATACATGGGCAACAACTAACATCTAAATTGATAAAAAAAATTCATTTAGCATATAAGGTGCATAAAGTGAAATAATGTTTAAATGCATTATAAATATATCATCGATTTATATGAAGTAATATAAGATTTTCCCTTTTCAAGTATACATATGTTTCTATTACTATATATAAAAATGAAACTTATAGGATATGATATAACTTAAAAAAAAATACTTTACGCTAAGCTAAACTCACAACTCATCATCAACCAACATATGAAACATATAACACAATCATTAAACATGACTTAATATCCCCGCCAAATAATTACTTTCAGCCCAATTCGTAAACACCCTGCCTCTAGCCCAAATTTTCATACGAAACACAACCTATAACACATGATTAAACCTTGCCCAATTGAACCGATCAGATTGGTTGGACCATATTTAACCAAAAGATGTTATAAATAATATAAACTAGTATTAAGGCCCCCGCGTTGCGGCGGGGCATAAAACCATGCAAAGTACCACCAATGTCACACCACTGTTAGCGACCAATACCGAAAAACTCGTAAAAACAAAATAAATAGAAAAGGAAAAAATAAAACGAATGAAAAACAGATGTAAAATAGTTGAAACACACACACCCATTGCGGCGTGTTAAGGGGAAAAATTTAGGCTAAAACGTAAAACATTGAAAAATAACTAAGTCGATCTAGAACTCGCGCGTTGTGACGAACTTGTCAAACGGAAAATGGACAAAAAAAATTTGAACCCTACACGCACGTTACGACGTGTTAACTCGCAAAATTTTGAACAAACGCAAAACGAAAAACTTGCGAAAGATATGGAGGCCAAAGTTGAAAGTAAAAAAGTGTTGGGGTTAAATTGCAAAACATAAAAAGCTTTGTGTTAAAAGTAAAAAAAAAAACAAATGGTTTAAATTGTAAAGATGAGATGTTTTGGGTTAGAAGTGAAAATTTTTTTCTTTTTTTTTTGAAATACCCCCTAAACATAGGGTATAACAACATAAAGCAAACATATGTTGTTAATTTATAGCATGAAAATTTATAGTATGAAAATATTAAAAACATAACAAAATATCCAAAATACTTATAAACTTTAAACACCATCATATTACTATATATTTAATAAAATAAACAAATTAAACATCATGCATTTTCAAAATACGTAAACGGATTTGCTGACTAAATTTAATATTATTAAAAAAACATAACCGGAACTAAATTTAATATTATATATTTCATTTAACAACTTATAATAATGATTTAATGGATTAGGATCAAATACAAAGACTCCTAATTGTAAGAAGGGTACAAAGACTCCTAAAAAGACCCACTACAAAAAAAAAAAAAAAAAAAAACTTAAACATCCACCACCACCCAAAAACCTAAACCCCCACCCGGGTGGAGGGGGGCTAGTTTTTTTTTTTAGGTTTTTTTTTTGGAGGGGTGGGGGGGGGGGGGGGGTGGGTGGGTGTTTAGGTTTTTGGATGGTGATGTAGTGAGTTTAATTTTAGGTTATTGGACACTTGTCACTCTATAAATCATTCTTACACTTCTTACAATTAGGAGCCTTTGTAGAATAACTTAACCCATGATTTAATTAGTGAAAGTTAAAGGAATGAATGACATCCTCTTTGGGTTTGAAAATTAAAAAGATACAAACATGAGAGACCAATGAAACTAATCACTAATCAGAACAATAAGGCAATGGACTGTTGTGTTCTCTCTACTCTTTCGCACCAACCAACATTCTGATAGACTCGTCTTGTTGTTTTCGTCAGTTTTCGAATTTCCGGTAAACATTATGCCCATCTCCGGTGCCAAAAACATAGTGGGTCTTTTCGTGTCGGAGAATAGAATAAACTAAAAATGGCAGAACTAAACCCGACGGCCTGACCTACTAAATATCACCGACTTTCTGGGCCAGCCGGCCATGGGGGAGTGAGTCACAGATCGTTGACGACGACGATAGTGTTTCGTGGCAAAGTTCTTTGTTTGTGGAGGGTGTGAAACGATGGCTTTGAGAGTACGTTAGTGTGAGTATGACGGTGGCTTTAAGGGGTTTTAAAGGGTGTGAAACAGTGGTGACTATTGGAGGAGACGCGTCGGACTATGAAACGGTGGTGACTGTTCGAGGTGACGCGTACCTATTGAGGATTTGAGTTTTAATCTTAGAAGCAAATGGTTGATGCTACAAATTACTAACGGTTGAGAAATTGATGGTTGTACAACCGTTTTACAGTTGCCAACGGTTGAGATGGTAGTTGGGGGAATACCGACGCCAACTTAGAGTTGCACCGCTTGACATAAGACCCACATATAATAATATACTACTGTTTGACACAATAATACATAATAACCGTTACGAATAATAAACGATGCTATAAGATTATTTCCATCAGATTATACGCGGGAAGTTGGTGACGCCGTTAAAGTTATTGAAGGGAAAGTTAAAGATGCTTTTTGTATTATATAGTAATTTTGATACGGACATGTGTATTTTAGTCAAGTCGACCAATAACGATTTCTTATAAGTGTGTCTCTCTCTCTCTCTCTCTCTATATATATATATATATATTGGGAGGAGCTCATGCGAGAATCACCCTTATTGTGAGAACCGCGAGAACCAATGTGAAAACAACCTAAAATAGCTAAAAAAACCTAAAAAAACCTAAAAAAACCTAACCCCCCCCCCCCCCAAAAAAAAAACCTAACCCCCCAAGCTAAATGCTAAAAACTAAAACCCCCAAAAAACCTAAAAAAACCTAACCCCCCCACCCCCCAAAAACCTAAACCCCCCAAGCTAAAATGCTAAAAACTAAACCCCCAAAAAACCTAAAAAAATAAAAAAAAATCTAATTTTTTTTTAATATTTTTATGTTAAAATCGCTACTTTTAGAAGCAAAAAAAAAAAAAAAATTTAAAAAAAAAATGTTTAGTTTTTTTTTTGCTTCGAAAAGTAGCGATTTTTTTATAAAAAAATATTAAAAAAAAAAAAATTTTGTGTGATTTTTAGCTATTTTTAGGCATTTTTGGTCGTGTTCATATTGGTTCTCGCGGTTCTCGCAATAAGAGGTGGTTCTCGCATGATCTTCTCCCTATATATATATATATATATATACTCACAACATATGAGTATTTAATTAATCACTACACTATAAATGTATCTACTTGAACATATATACGTTTATTCGTGTTAACTGACACTTCAACCTTTGTCTTCAGCCATATATATCTATACTATATTATAATACATGAGGGAATGATTCTCAAAAGTTAAGAACTTCTTCCCCCGTTATTTATAAATAAACCCCTAGAATGAGGGTAAAGTGGTCTTTTAAACCATAATTATTTTTTAGTCCCTCAATCTATTACATTTAAATCCTTGACATTTAACATAATTATGGGTAATTAGTTATACTTCCCCCCCTCTTTAATTCTTTAATGTATTCCTGCGATATCTTACAACCCGTAATGTTAAAAAAAAACCGAAGGTACCATGACGATCGGCACATTTTTTTAAACGTTTCGATAGTTGTCTTTTTTAGTTTCGCCGTGCGTTCATAAAGTACAAATAGCCGATGCGTAAATGTACAATTGATTAAAGCCAACATTTGTTTTTTACCCAAGCCAGCTTTGACCATTACCTAGCTACCGTGCATTAACATTTGTTTTTTACCCAAGTTTTTTTGTTTTGAACGACATTAATAAACTAAAATATTCCCTAATTTTACTTGTACAGAGTCAGTTTGTTGTGGCATGTTTAATATAGTATAGATAAAACTCACAACAAACTTCCTATTAAACATGCCACAACAAACTAAACAGGATATGTGCATCTTATTTTAAAAACTTAAAACTCACAACAAACTTCCTAAATAAATGGATGACCAATCTAAAACTAAACCCTAATGGACTACTATAAATACATAGCAAACACTCACAATTCTACATTTCTATTGCTAAACAGATTTAAAATATGGAGCCAGTTCTGAATTCATTTGATGCGAAAAAACAAGCATGCGATATTGAAAAATCTAAGGTCGGTTCTATGATAAGTTTTGTTATATCGCAATAATGAATAATTGTTTTCTTTTATATACTTTTATGTGAATACTAACTTATTTGATTTTTCAGATTCAACACACCAATTTAAACACCCCAGTTTAAGTAATATTTTCGCTTATAATCTTTCATATTAATAAGTTCGTTATGTTATTATTTGGTGTTTTATTGTAGGATGATGGTGATAATATTGTTGAAATTATTTCTTATGGTGCAATGTTCAGTTCATACAAGTCTAATCTTCAACGTCAATTTAGTAAAGAGGTAATTTTAAAATTTATTTAATCTTTTTTAAATTTTTTTATTCAATATTTGTTTTTTTTTTATAAAATTTATTTAATCATTTTTTAACCTTTTTATTAAATTTTTGTTTTTTAAGGATCGGAAGTATGAGAATCAAAAGAAAAGATCTAAGAGACTCTCTGAATGGAAATGGGTCGAGGTTATAAATTTAGATGATTCTGAGGACGATGAGAAAGAAGATGAATTAGATGATACTGCTGATTCGAGCACAAACAAGAAAAACGGATAAAAAAAGAACAGAAATTAGATGAAATATATCAAGTGTTTTCATGTTTTTTTTTTCATTTTCAGTTGTTTTTGTTTGATCTAGACTATCCCATGAATAATAAGTTTATTTTATATTTGAAGTTTATGTTTTATGTTATTTTATTGCACTTATAATTTACATCTCGATTGAACTAATATACTTTTGTCATTTGTTTAGTATTTTTTATTAACAAACGAATCTTTACATGTTTAAAACAGTTTTTCTATACTTTATTTATTATTAATTTTTATAACAAAACAAAACTTTGATATTTAGTAGATAGAAGATAAATTATGTTCCAAAATTTTAGGAATTATTTAATACTAATTTACGATATTAGTAGATAGATAGTAAACTATATCTCAAAATTTTAGGAATTATTTAATACTAATTTACGATATTTATTTAATACTAATTTACGATATCAGTAGATATATAGTAAACTATATCCTAAAATTTTAGGAATTATGTAATACTAATTTACGATATTTAGTATATAAATAGTAAACTATGTCCCAAAATTTTAGGAATTATAAGTCAACTAATTAGGTCCTCCAAGTTAATTATATGGGATGAGGCATCGATGGCGAAACGTCAGGCGATAGAGGCAGTTGATCGAACATTGCAAGACATTATAGGTGTTAGGCTCCCATGTGTAACACTTATGACATATATCCACCACAATAATGTTATCATATACAAATAAGAAAACTACCAGCAACGAGTGCCGCAATCCAAAGTGTCGCCCCCGCCGCATCGCGCGGGCACCCTACTAGTATATATATATGGGAAGGTTCATTGGGGAACACTAAAAAAGTGGGGAACGGTGGGGAACCGACTCAAACGAACTCCGATTGGACTCATTCCAGCGGCGTTAGAACCGGCTCGTCGAACCCTAACTAGGATCTCTTAACCCTAAACCCTAAATCCTAACTCCTAAACTCTAAACCCTAAAGCTAAAAAATAAGGCTAAAACCTAAGGTAAACCGTAAAATCTAAACCCTAAAATCTAAACCCTAAAGGCTAAACCTAAGCTAAACCCTAAAGCTAAACCCTAAACCCTAAAGCTAAACCCTAAAACCTAAAGCTAAACCCTAAAAGCCAAACCCTAGTATATTTAGGGTTTAGGGGTTATGATTTAGGGTTTAGGGTTAAGAGATCCTAGTTAGGGTTCGACGAGCCGGTTCAAACGCCGCTGGAATGAGTCCAATCGGAGTTCGTTTGAGTCGGTTCCCCACTGTTCCCTAGTTTTTTAGTGTTTCCCAATGAACCTCACACTATATATATATACATACACATATATATATACATATATATATATATATATGTATGTATGTATGTTGGCTTCGGTTCAATTAAGAACCATCACGATTTGTGCGAACCATGAGAACTTCTACTTCCCGTGCGAGTTGGCTCATCATTTTTTTACACAAACGTAGATGAAAATATTATAAACACATCTGTAGAAACAAAAAAAACAAAAAAAAAATTGTCGAATCGGTAGTCACACCTGATGTATGTTTTGTTTACGCCTAATGTAAATTTTGTGACGGCGATGAAATTTTTTTTTGCTCATGATGTAAATTTTTGTATGCGTTAATTTTTTTTAATTTTTTTGCTAGAACAAGTAATTTTTTTTAAAGATTTTTGAGATTTTTTTTTTCCGAAAAAACCTTTTAGAATGACTAGTTCTTTCTTACTCATCTCATAACTTAAGTTGATTCTCTTTTTGGAAAGTTATATTTATATTCAACGCATATTACTTGAGTTAACAGTTGACTTGAGTTGAATATATTTTTATTTATATATTTGATTTGATTTGATTTGATTTGATCGTTCAGAGTTGAATATATTTTTATTTAGAGTAATTTTCTATTTTCATCCATGGGGTTTGTCAATTTTAACTAGTTTAGTCCAAAAATCTAATTTATAACAAATCCAACCCTCATTTCTTAACGCTTTTCATCCCTAAGGTTGCTTTTTCATTTAATTCTTAGGGATGAAAAGCGTTAAGAAATGCAAACCTTAGGGATGAAAAACGTTAGGAAATGCAAACCTTAGGGATGGTTTTGTTATAAATTAGATTTTTGGACTAAACTAGTTAAAATGGACAAACCTAAGGGATGATAAAAGAAATTTACTCTTTTATTTATATATTTGATTTTTTTTTTAATTTATATATTTGATTTGATTTGGTCGTTCAACAAGTATTATTTTTATATATACCTATTTACAAGTGTATATATAATTATATATATCCTTGCACGTGTGTGAACTACATATGGAAACGATTACCAACATGCAGTGTTGTAAGAATCGCTAGGCGCTAGTCGGGCGGTGGGGTACCGACTAGGGATTAATCGGGATTAATAGGGATTAATCGGAATTAATCGGATTGAGATTTTCATATGTAATTTTTAGTTACATATACACACACACATTTTTATATGTAGTTTTTTAAAGTAGATATGTTTTAACCCCTCGTTAACCCATTTTTAAGTAATTAGAAGGAATTTATATGGTTTGGTCAAAATTTGGCTGGCATCTAGACAAAATTTAGCCAAAATAGGACCGTCATTGACTGCCTAGCTGTTAATCGGCCATTAATCGGTGAACCTTCGATTAGTGATTAATCGGCGACTAATCGGAGACTAGTCGGGATTTTTACAACCATGCCAACAGGTCACAATGTTACAAACCGGTAGAGCTCGATCATATGTGAAACAACTTTACCCTAAATTCCAATGGCTACCTCAATCACTTCCAGCAACAATGCCGTTGAGGAATGAATCATCTATTCCCTTTCCAACTTTCAACTTTCAATTCCAATGGCTACCCCAATCACTTCCAGCAACAATGTTACTGAGGAATGAATGACCTTGAGTTCTTTCTTTTAGTTCTTCATTTTTCAATGACAAATCAAATAAGAAAAAGCCTATCCACAAGGTTGTCACAAACATGAATAACATGACAAGGCCAAGTATTAATAACTTAACAAACTTGTATAGAAAGTCTTCATCTACATAACGAGTCCTGAAGATGGAAAGAAACAACGAGGTAGTGCTTATGAACGATGAGATCACATCTAAGATAATAAATAAATATGATAAAACTCTACCTTATTTTATAAACTGGTTTCATAGTCTTCCCATAGTTCCTCCTTCCTGGTACGTTAACGACCTCTGCAGAAACTATTGTAATAACAAGTGCAGTTGTAATGGTGTAAGAATATGTGGTTTTGTTTATCCACTCTTCGCCCTTTTGTCTCAAATCCTTATGTTTTTTCAAAATATCATCAATGGTGTTTCTTTTTCTCTATTGTGGAATTTCCTCTGTTCGGGAGACGTTAACTTGCTTACTTGCTACATTCAAAGCAGTTTCATTTTTTTTGAATTCAGAAAATATTATTTTCACCTGAAACCGCTTTAACTCTGTTTGCTTTTTTAATGTTGCACCGGTAACCATAGTAAGTTTGTCTTAAGATGTTAGTTTTCTCGCCAAGTGCAATAGGCTATCCGCACGAGGGAGAATTTTGATAATGCAAGTCCTTGTAATAAGCCTCCTCGTGCACCAAGACGATGCAAGTATTTTCGCAGTGGTTTATTATTGAAAGTTAATAAAATGTATATTTATGATCATTTGTGATCAGAAATTGATTTGAAAGTTAATAAAATGTATATATTTATGATCATTTGTGATCAGAAATTGATAATTGAGAAGATCGGGTGATCTCTATTACCTTGGGAATATTATCTTTTCATAGCAAGAATAAGTGCGACTTTATATCTTTCTCACATACTTTGTAATTTATCATTCTTCTTGTCGGAAAGGAGAAAATAGATAGTATAGGGACCAGTGGCGAAACTTGGATTTTTCGGCCGGGGGGGTGAAAACATATATACCCAAAAATTTCTATAGAACCGGGGGGGGGGGGGGGGGGGGGTGAAAACGTATATACCCACAAATTTCTATACGAAAACTACATATATAACACTACTGAGAGAAAAATCTCGGGGGGCGGACGTCCCCCCCCGCCCCCATTAAGCTTCGCCCCTGATAGGGACGGGTGTGTAAAATGGTGTCCTATATAAACACCACTCTTGTAACCCTAATATTGAGTACAATACAATTTCTCAATACAATTCAAAACCCCAATCATTGTCTATACCAGACAACATGGTATCAGAGCAGTGTTTCTGATCATCATCTACAATCAATCCAGCCATTCCAACCTCAAACCAGAAACAATCAAAAACAAACTCCGGAAAGTCTACATGATCTCCACTGTTTCGCTGCTGATTCACGTCTGCCGGAAAACCCTAGTTCGACTGTCTCAAACGGAAAAAAAACAGAGAACCCGCTCAGCCAAATCTGATCCGGCGTAGTTCCAGCAAACCAGTTCGAACCTGCTAAGCTAAATCCGATTACTTTCTTCTCCCTTTGTGTCGTGTCCTTGAAGCTCTGGGCATAAGGGATAGTAGTTCACCCAAACCCTAAAACTTGTTCAGCCGCCACACAAAAAAAGGAAAAAAACCTCAAACCTTATTTTTCCAGCAATTACGCTGCACAGACCTGGACGGTTTGTTAGTTTCCTTTTTAGAGTGGGTTTGTTGGTCTGGGGATTTACGCTGCTTAAATCCGCTGCATAATTTCGCTCCGTAATTCCGCTGCTTACTTACCTGGTTCATCTCAAATCTTGAACGCGAGTTCAAGTTGCCCGGCGTATTTAATAAATACGCCGTTAAGATAACGTGTCTCGGGCGTCGTTATTCTGGCGGATCTAAGTGGTCCAGCATATTTGTTCCCGGCGTAATTGATAAATCTTGAACGCGAGTTCAAGTGCCCATTATATTTTTAAATTCAATAAAATAGGGTTTGTCCCTATAAATGTATTGTAATAAGAAACTTGGGTTTTACCCATGTGATTATTAATATTAAATGAGGTGGTTTTACTCTGATAAACATTTCCTAACTACGGTCCTGATGTAAATTCCGCTGCAAGATTAAATAACTGATACCACCGAAACTCTGAGCTCGCGTCCGCCCGTTCCCGGGACAGATAAGGGATCGGGGGTTGCGACAGAAGGTGGTATCAGAGCCTAGCCACTGGTCTGAGCCAAAGAAGTGTTCTGCTGACACTTAAATTCTAAATTTTGTGTTAGGAAATAAATTATGGAAATAAGTGCATAACTGTATTTATTTGTTATGTGTTATTTGACTATTTGTTAGTTTACAGTATGAGTGATCAAGGACCCTCAGACATGATTCGTCAGTTGTCTGATTCCCCTAAGAGTGAAGGCACCTCATCACAGCCTGCCCTTTCTGGGTATTCTGCTGATCAGGAAGAAGGAGTGTTTGCTTTTAGAGCTCAGTCAGAAGAGTCGTTCCCTCATAAGAAACGAGGATGGTTCAGTAAGGAAGCCTTTGCTCGTAGGAAAAGAATGCGGAAGTTGCAACAGCAAAGAGTTCTAGCAGCTGCTAAGTGTAGAACAGATGCCCATACACAGGATATGCTTAATAGAAGCCTAGCTAATTTCCATATCCTAGCTACAACTGCTGCTGACCCAAGTCTGGAACAATTAGTAGCCCCACAACCACAAAACCCAGAACAACCCATGGAGATAGAAAAACCGGAAAACCAAGAGGAGATGCATGACTTTAACCTAGAAGAAATCCCTAGGGTACCTGCACCAAATCCCCTAGACCCAAATTATGACCCCTGGTGGGACGATAATAGGGACTTTGTGCAACGTTACCCTATCCATGAAAACCCACCCATACAGAACATAGGAGCCTATCCAGGTATGGACCCTTTAGATCCCTATTACCATGATGAATATATTAGGGAAATTTTAGAAGATCCTTACCGATTTCAGGCACTTTCACCCCCATATCAGGAACCCGCACCCCAGATTCCGAACCCAGTCCTAGAAACCGCACCCCCAATGAGTGCAGAAAACGTCCAAGAACTTAGGACTTTTTGGGAGGAAATTTTAGAAAGCAGTGAGAGAATGCGTCAGGTGGGAGAGCGTCTCGTATGGAAATACGATGAACGCAATATGGATTTTTGGATAAATCCATATCCGTGAATGTGAGAATGGAGGAAACGGTAGTAATAATAATAATAAAATATAATAAAAATAAAATAAAATATGTGTGTATGGATGCATAGTATTATTAGTGTAATTTTCTTTCTGTTGGTATTGTAATCTTTATTTCAGTACTAGTGTGTAATAGACACATAGTATATGAAAATAGAGTCCAAGTCGCAATGATCGACGCTTTTGGCTAGATTGCGTATCATGTGATTAACTATATTAGATATTATTTGTGATATTAATATGGGGTAAATGTTTAAAATTCAGATGGCCGACGAAGGAAATCAAGGAAATCTGAATAATGATAACCAGAGTAACATTAACGTGGTTAATGAGAATCCAAGCATCAATAACAATAACAATAACAATCAAGTGGATAATAGTGCTAACCAACACATAGTAGCACAGGGAATTATAGATGCAATGCCATTTATTCTTCAAACTGTTAAGGATGCTGATAATAAAAGTAAGCATAGCAGTAAACGACCAAGTGAACCAGAACACAACGTGAACAATGGACCAATACTTCAAGTGCCCATTTCCAAAAGAAGAAGAACCATGCCTTATGGTTGTTCTTATAAAGAATTATGGTCTTGTAAATCAATGGAATTCTCGGGCAACGAAGGGGCCATTTCAACCTTACGCTGGATAGAGAAGACTGAGGCAGTCTTAAGAATAAGCAAGTGTGCTGAAGAAGATAAGATACTGTTTGCTTCTAATATGTTTAAGAATGCAGCACTAGAATGGTGGAACACTATCCTCCAAACAAAAGGAAGTGATAGAACCTACAATATGGAATGAGAAGAATTTAAGGACAAGGTAGAAAGGAAATTCTGCCCACCTAATGAAAAGGAATAGATAGCAAACAAATTCCTAAACCTTAGGATGACTGGTGTGGATAGTAAGGGATATACTAAAATATTCTTTGAATATGCTAGAATAGTACCAACTCTTGCTTCACCAGAACCAGTGTTAATCTCCCGTTATATTTGGGGATTAATTGGAGAGATAAGACACGTAGTCAAGGCAGCTAGACCTCAAACTATAGAAGAAACTGTAGAACTAGCAAATACCTTGACAGATGAATTAGTCCGTACCCGAGAAGAAGATCAAAGAAGGAACCTAACCAAAAGCTCACACAAGAATTTCGTTCTGGAAATTCCAATCGTGGGAACAATATAGGTTCTACCTCTACACCTTACTGTAGGAATTGCAAAAGAAAGCATTCAGGAAGATGCTCTATATACTGTAACTTTTGCAAAATATCGGGACACAAGGAAGAAGACTACAGGAAGAAAAACAGCAGGATATGCTACAACTACGGAGAACAAGGTCACATCAAGCCTAATTGCCCAAAATTAGCTCCAGCTACGAACAACAAGAACACTAAAAATGCTAGAGCATTTGTTCTAACTGCATATGAAGCCAAGATGATTCCAGATGTCATAGCTGGTACGTTTTTAGTTAATGATGTCTTTGCTAAAGTATTATTTGACTCTGGTGCAAACCAAAGTTTTATTAATACATCATTTTGCAAATTTCTAAATCAGTCATTAACTAAACTACCACTAGAATGCCTAGTAGAGACAGCCAATGGAGAAACTGTTAGGATTTCTGAAATCTTGCAGGGAGCAAGCATAGAAATTTTAAATCAGAGATTTATTGCAAATCTTTATCCCATGAATCTGGTAGGATTCGATGTTGTTTTAGGAATGGATTGGTTAATAGCCAATAAAGCCAGTATTTTATGTGATCAAAAGTCAATCCAAGTAAATTCACCAAAAGGTAAAACGATCACAATTAAAGGAAATAAGCCATTTAGATCCACAAAATTCATCTCTGTGATGAAAGCTGCAAGTTCTATAAGAAAAGGTTCTATAGTGTATTTGATTTGTATAATCACTAACACTAAAGGAAAGGATTTAAAAGATATTCCGGTAGTATCTCAGTTTTCAGATGTTTTTCCAGAAGAATTACCAGGACTACCACCCGACAGAGAAGTTGAATTCAGGATTCATTTACTACCAGGAACATCACCAATTGCCAAAGCACCTTACCGATTGGCACTTGCAGATATGCAAGAATTGAAGAAACAATTAGATGAATTGTTGGAGAAATGATTCATACAGCCAAGTTCGTCGCCATGGGGAGCGCCGATATTGTTTGTTAAAAAGAAGGACGGATCAATGCGTATGTACATTGACTACCGTGAATTGAACAAGGTCACGATTAAGAATAGGTACCCATTACCGAGAATCGATGATCTGTTTGATCAACTGCAAGGAGCTCGATTTTTCTCAAAAATCGATTTAAGGTCAGGATATCATCAATTAAAAGTATAGGAAGTGGACATTCCTAAGACCGCTTTTAGAACAAGGTATGGCCATTATGAATTTACTGTCATGCCATTTGGTTTAACCAATGCCCCAGCTGCATTTATGGACATGATGAACCGAATATGTAAGCCATATTTGGATAAATTCATAATAGTCTTCATAGATGATATTCTAATTTATTCTAAGAATAAAGAGGATCATGCAAAGCATTTACACGCACTTTTAAGTCTATTAAGAAATGAAAAGCTTTATGCTAAATTCTCTAAGTGAGAATTTTGGTTAGAACAGGTACCGTTTCTCGGACATTTAGTTAACCATGAAGGAATTCATGTGGATCCTACAAAGATCGAGGCAATTACTAAATGGAAAACCCCTGAGTCGCCAACCGAGGTTAGAAGTTTCTTAGGATTGGCCGGTTATTATAGAAGATTTATTCAAAATTTCTCTAGAATAGCCATTCCCTTAACTAAGCTAACCTGTAAATCTGTTAAGTTTGAATGGGGAGTAAAACAAGAAGAAGCCTTTAGAATCCTTAAGCAAAGATTAACCCATACACCCATACTAGCATTACCAGAAGGAGCTGAAGACTTTGTAGTCTATTGTGATGCTTGTTGGTGCATTACATCTGTCGACTTCGTCTTATATCGAGTCTCGGACTGAAAGGTTGAAGAGTGCTTGCTAGTTTGAAGGCTGTTAGTTTGAAGCCTGCTAGTTTGAAGATGTCAAGTTTGAAGATGTCAAGTTTGAAGAGGTCAAGTTTGAAAGTGGCATGTCACCTTCAAACGGGAGGGTCTCTCCCTATAAATAGGCTTCAAACTTTCATCATTTGTAACTTTCCGGCTAGAGCAACGAAGTGCTGCCGAAGTGTTGTCAGGTTGTAAAATGTTATAGAATCAATCATACAACAGTTTTAAGCGTGAATCTTGCTGAATTGAACTCTACACGTCTGTTTCCGCCTTTCGTTTAGAGATAAACTCTTCTGATCGACTCATTCGGGTCTGAAAACGATCCTACAATGCTTCTAAATTAGGTTATGGATGTGTGTTGATGCAACGTCAAAAGGTTATAGCTTATGCATCTAGACAACTTAAGAATCATGAAGAGAATTATTCAACCCATGATTTAGAATTAGGAGCTATAATTTTTGCTCTTAAAATCTGGAGACATTACCTTTAAGGTAGTAAGTTTACCATATTCACTGATCATAAGAGTTTAAGGTATATTTTCAAACAAAAGGAATTGAATATGAGACAAAGACGCTGGATGGAGATGCTTAGTGACTATGATTGTGATATCCAGTATCATGAAGGAAAAGCAAACGTAGTAGCAGATGCTTTAAGCCGAAAGTATTATGAAAAGCCAAAAAGGGTACGTTCTCTTAAATTAAATCTGCAAGTAGATTTAAATGATCAGATAAGAGAAGCACAAGAATCAGTAATCAAGGATGATTCTGAAAAATTAAAAGGTATGCTAAAAGAATTGGAACAAGGAATAAATGGAATTTGGAGGTTCCATAAAAAGAGAATGTGGATACCTAAATTAGGAAACCTACGTCATCGTATACTAGAAGAGGCCCATAAGTCTAAATATACGATGCATCCAGGAAATGATAAAATGTACCAGGATTTAAGGAAAAATTTCTGGTGGATAGAAATGAAAAAGGACATAGCAACCTATGTTTCTAAATGTTTAACCTGTTCACAAGTTAAAGCTGAACATCAGAAACCCCCAGGTTTGTTACAGCAATTAGAAATGCCAGTGTGGAAATGGGAATTGATAACAATGGATTTTGTTACTAAATTACCTAAAACAAGGAAAGGTAATGATACAATCTGGGTGATTGTAGATAGACTAACCAAGTCAGCTCATTTCCTACTAATGAAGGAAACTTTCAGTATGGAACCGTTAGCTAAATTGTATGTAAATGAAATTGTTTCTTTACATGGCATTCCTTTATCAATTGTTTCTGATAGAGATAGTCGATTTACCTCTCATTTTTGGTCAAGTTTCCAAAAGGCAATGGGAACCAAGTTAAAGCTAAGCACAGCTTATCATCCTCAAACAGACGGACAAAGCGAAAGGACAATTCAGACAATGGAGGACATGCTTAGAGCTTGTGTAATTGATTTTGGAGGTAATTGGGACGATCACTTACCTTTAATAGAATTTTCTTATAATAATAGTTATCACACAAGTATCAATGCTGCACCATTCGAAGCACTTTATGGACGAAAGTGTCGAACCCCAGTCTGTTGGGCAGAAATTGGGGAAAAGCAACTATCTGGACCTGAGATAGTGCAAGAAATAACTGACAAAATTATTCAAGTCAAGGAACGACTGAAAGCAGCTCGTGATAGACAGAAGAGTTATGCTGATAACCGACGCAAACCCTTGGAGTTTCAAGTAGGAGATAAAGTATTGTTGAAAGTCTCTCCTTGGAAAGGAATAGTAAGATTCATCAAACGGGGAAAGCTAAGTCCCAGGTATGTTGGACCTTTTGAGATTATTAGAAGAATAGGACTTGTAGCCTATCAGCTACAACTGCCAGAGGAAATGGCAGGAATACATGATGTATTTCATGTATTAAATCTCAAAAAATGTTTAGCTGATGAATCACTGATAGTTCCTCTTAAGGATATAGAGGTAAATGAACAACTCAAGTTTGTAGAAAGACCTCTACAAATTGAAGACAGGAAAATCAAGAATCTCAAGCATAAGAGATTAGTTCTAGTCAAAGTGAAGTGGGACTCCAAAAGAGGACCTGAGTACACATGAGAGCTTGAATTTGAAATGAAAAGAAAATATCCGCACTTGTTCCAATAGATCTCGAGGACGAGCTCTAAAACAAGGTGGGGAGGATGTAACAACCCTCGGTAAAACCAACACCCTCATAATGTGTCTAACACTCTATTATATTCTAGAATGTCCCAATATGTTTTATATTACACTCCGTACGTGAAAACCAAGCCCGATATATGTTATAATATATAAAATAAATTAAAAACAAGAAATAGTAAGTTGAGGCGGGCCGCGTAGACCCACCCCAACCATTTACGCGGGCGGTATCAAGGTGGATACCGGATTCCTTCGAGTTTCTTTAGTTCAAACGGGCCGCGTAAGACCTCGTTTAAGTTAACGAGGGCCGCGAGAGATCATCAAACGCGGAGACATCCTGAGCTGACACGTGTCGACATCGTGGCGGACCTACAAGCTGACCCAGCTAAGCTATACGTTGACCGGATGTTGACGCAGGCCGCGTAAGCCTTAGCTTACCTTTACGCTGGCCGCGTGAGGGTCAGGTTTTGCAACTATATAAACAGGCCATCGGGTTTCACTTTCCGTCGCTCACAACTTTCTTTCTAAACGAAATTATGAAGTTATAAGCATTATAGTCGGGTATTATACCCCTAATTAGCGAGGTTCTGCTCCGTTGTAAGTATTATAACCCCAGTTTCGTAATAGTTATGCTGCCCGATTGATTTAGGGTTCCGTAACAACTGTCGTGGTTCTGCCCGACGTAGTTGTTGGAATGCCGTCTCGGGGAGGGTATCATTAATATTTTCAAAGGGTTATGATACTAACCAATGTACATTTGTATAAATTATAGATTATATCCAGGAAACCCTTACAAGAAGTCTAAGATAGCAATGTGAGTTTATCCTCTTTTTGTTAACCTTTTTGGAATGTTTTACAAAACCTTAATTGTTTACAATGTGATTAAGCGGTGATTCAGTCTTTGTAGTTCTTCAATTACTGCCGGTATAATGGGGTTTTGTATACAAAATTTATTACTACGAGTAGTAGTAAGTCAGAATGACAGTACATTACCATTGGACGACGAGTTAGCCAATGGGTAATTTGACCATAGCCACAGATCCGGTCGAGTGGCAAATACTGAATGAGTAATTGTGTAGAAATAAACAATGTGATCGCTCTCAATACTGTCTTAATTGATAAAATGTTTCTTGATTAAACTGGGATTCACTCATCAGTATTTCCGACTGACAAATGTTTTTCAAACGCGTTACAGGTAACACAATGTGAACAGCCAATTAGTGAAAAGCCAGCTGGAGAGCACTGAAGGCTTGGGGAAAATGTGGCTATAAAAGTTACCTAATAAACGTTGTTTTAAATTCAATAAAATAGGGTTTGTCCCTATAAATGTATTGTAATAAGAAACTTGGGTTTTACCCATGTGATTATTAATATTAAATGAGGTGGTTTTACTCTGATAAACATTTCCTAACTACGGTCCTGATGTAAATTCCGCTGCAAGATTAAATAACTGATACCACCGAAACTCTGAGCTCGCGTCCGCCCGTTCCCGGGACAGATAAGGGATCGGAGGTTGCGACAATTTACAAAAAAAAGGAAAAAAAATGAAGATCAATCGTGGAAAAAACAGTTCTTGGATATTCGATTCTGGTGCCACTGACACCATGACATTTGAACCGTTGGACATACAGTCAATGTCCAATCCTCAAAAAACTCAAATCCATACTGCAAACAATGGAATGATGCAAGTAAAAGGAGGATGGACTATTGAAATTTCACAACTATGAAATTATCAAATTGTCTCTATGTTCCATCATTATCCCACAAACTGGTCTCCATTACCCACATTACCAAAGAGCTGAATTGCACTGTACTAATGCACCCTAATTTTTGCCTTCTACAGGATATCAGGACGGGTGTGATTATTGGACGTGGTACTGAGCGCCAAGGATTATACTATGTGGATGAAGTGGCTCAACAGGGTACTGTGATGTTGGCACATGGAACCAAAAACCGGGAAGCCTGGCTAAAAGCCATCAACAACCATTCAAACCTAGCAATACGAAAGTTGCTTCACCTTTTTCACTAATCCACTCTGATGTGTGGGGTCCTACTCCTGTGATGGGGGGGGGGGGCAGGGTCTTCGGTACTTTATACTATTCGTGGATGATTGCACTCACATGACATGGGTATATTTTTTAAAAACCAAAGCCGAAGTTTACGAGAAATTTATCACGTTTCATGCTATGATTCAAACTCAATTCCAAACTCAAATTCAAATCCTTCGATCCGACAATGGGGGGAATTTGTCAATACATCTATGAAACAATTCTTTAAAACCAAAGGATTAATTCATCAAACCTCTTGTGCACATACCCCCGAACAAAACGGTGTTTCCGAACGGAAAAACCGTATTATTCTTGAAATGACTCGATCGCTTTTAATTGAATCTCAGGTACCCAAATCTTTCTAGCCGGAGGCAGTTGCAACCTCCGCGTATCTCCTAAATCGGCTCCCCACCAAAGCTCTTAAGTTTAAGACTCCCTTAGATTGTCTATCTAAGTC
Organism: Helianthus tuberosus; assembly: GCA_030545235.1. NCBI lineage: Eukaryota > Viridiplantae > Streptophyta > Magnoliopsida > Asterales > Asteraceae > Helianthus > Helianthus tuberosus. Next base: position 89,070,090 of record CM060353.1, read on the forward strand.
TGCCAATATTCCCCATCCTCTTACACTTGAACCTCGAATCTTCGGGTGTACAACATTTGTCCATATATCCAAAACCAACCGAAACAAGCTTGGCCCGTGTGCTGAGAAATGTGTATTTGTCGGCTATGGGATCGATCAAATAGGTTACCGGTGTTATAATCCACAAACTCATCAAATGTTCACCACAATGAATGTTGACTTCCTTGAAACAAAATACTTTTATAACACCCAACTCAGTGGTCAGGGGGAGAATGAACATACAGACACTCTGAGGTGGCTAACCCAACTTTCATCGTCTGAAGAAGTTGAACCAGAAAAACGTCACAGTACTCCGAGTCAGTCACCTTCAAACACAGCCACACAATCTGCGGAGCGCAGTACCACTGAAGATAGTCCATCCAACATGATACCAGAGGTAAGAAAATAATGAGAACTCTGATTGTACTACGTCTTGTAACTATGAGATAACAGGGGAACACATAGAACCGACAACAACCGAACCTACAGAATATGTTGAACCAGATGTTGAACATGTTGAACCAACCGTTGAACAGGTTGAGCCAGTTGTTGAAAAGGTGGAACCAGTTACTGAACATGTTGAACTAGGTGCAACAGAGACAACCGGGAGATATTCTCTCCCCCCAAGAGAAAATAGAGGAGTTCCTCCTAAGAGATACTTTCCAGAAAAAGGTGGCTCCAAGGTCTAGGTATCCTGTGGCAAACATTGCCGCTGGAAATTTGTCCACGGAAGCTAAAGCATTTACCGCCGCCTTGTGCTCTGAACAAATGCCATCTACGACACAGGAAGCCTTGAAATCTGAAGAATGGAAAAAAGCTATGGAGACCGAAATGGAAGCACTCAATAAGAATAACACGTGGGAGAAATGCACCCTGCCTCCAGGAAAGAAACCAGTGGGATGTCGGTGGCTGTTTTCAGTCACACACAGACCTGATGGCACGATTGAAAGATACAAAGCACGGCTGGTTGCAAAGGGTTATACTCAGACTTATGGAATTGACTACTCTGAAACTTTCTCCCCAGTAGCTAAAATCGATACAATCCGAGTTCTTTTTTCAATAGCGGCCAATAAAGATTGGCCTCTTCATCAATTTGATGTAAAAAATGCCTTCCTTCATGGAGAACTGAACGAGGAAGTCTATATGGATGCTCCACCAGGATTCAATGAGAATTTCAAGGCTGGAGAAACATGTCGGTTGAAGAAGCTTAAGCAATCTCCTAGAGCTTGGTTTGGAAGGTTTACCATTGCTATGAAGAAATATGGCTTCAAACAAAGCAACTCTGATCATACCCTATTTCTGAAACGTAGGGGCGGTCTTGTGACCTGCTTAATTATCTACGTTGATGACATGATACTTACGGGAAACGATGAAGAGGAAATGTCAATGTTAAGAGATAAGCTTTTTTCGGAATTCGAGATGAAATATCTGGGAAGATGATGTGCGTTAGGTGTATATGTAGGTTTAAGTATATTTTAAGCTCTTTTACACTCTCTTTAGCCAAGTTTTAAATTTATAAAACACGATATTTACTAACACTAAACACACATATGGGCAAGTGCACCCATCGTGAGCGTAGTATAGTGTTGGTAAGATACCGAGGTCGTCTAAGGACACAAGAACTTTTAGTACTGGTTTATCCTCAACGTCTAATCAAATCAAAAGTTTAGAAAAAGGTTTTAAACTAAGAAAAATAAAAACTAACTAAAATGCTGAAAAATAAAAATAAAAATAAAAACAGATAGACAAGATGAATCACTTGGTTCCGACTCGTGTTTAGTGTAACCTTTGATTATTTCCGCACTTTTGCACTATTTAAGAGATTATCTTAGTTATTGTAGTAGACCCCTCTTTTGGAGGTGACGTTACCCTCAACCCAGTAGTTTGAGTCACCAAGGATACAATCCTAAAGGGTCAGATTATTGAAAGATAATTAATTAAGTTATTAATGCATAATGTGGTAGGTCCCTCTTTTGAAGGTGACGTTACCCTCGGCTAAGTAGTCTGAGTCAGCAGGGATACAGTCCTAAGTAGCCGGGTTAAAGTATTAATAGTAGTTTAACTTATGAGGGGATCAAAGAGTTTGGACCCCTGCCATCCAATACCGTTAAGTATTGAAGGAGGTCCTACTAAATTTGACCCAGGTCCTTTGCAGGATCTATACACTGAACAATGGCAAGACTCTTACCAAACCGTTCCCTTAACCTCCGACCAGGTAGCCAACATACCTCCATATAGACCGTGGAGATATGAATGGTGAAAATCTTTTATTTTATATAGACAGTAAAATAATGCCAAGACACCACGAACAAACGATAAGGAAGAATCACCTTCAACAAAAGAAACTAGTTATTAAAGTCATTAATACATAACCAATTAAAAAGTGCGAAAAGATTAAAAATAAAAAGTATTACACTAGACACTTTGTCTTCACCAAGTGATGTAAGAGACTTAGGTAAACATGGCCTTGATTGTCAAGAACTCTTACGATCAATCTTGGATCCCGAGACGACTCACACACTCTATGATGGACAATGGATGACGGTGGTGGATGATGGTGTTATGGTGGTGGTGGGTGGTGGGTGAAGTGTGAGAGAGGTGGTGTGCCAAGGGATGGTTTGAGCTTGAGCCAAGCACTCCTATTTATAGGCTGAACAGAAGCTCGGGCACGGCCCCGTGTCCACATCCTTCTCTTTCTTCATTAATTGCTCTTGTCTTTATTAGTTAACCATGGCCCCGTGTCCGCTGGGCACGACTCCGTGTGCAGAAGCATATCTGTACTATCAAGATTTGCCTGGATTCTGCGAATCTTATAGTTGACCACGACCCCGTGTCCGCTGAGCACGGCCCCGTGGTGGGCGATGGAAGCTTCTACAACTTTGTCTTTTCTGCAGACACTTGGGCACGCCCCCGTGCTCACTGAGCACGGGGCGTGTTCAACCTCCTGTTTTCTTGTTTTGCTTAGGAAGATGCTTTTGGGGAGGTCGGGCATGCCACGTTTATTCCTTTTCTTGTTTTTATGTTAGATTTAGTTGTCTTTTTGCTTCTTTTGTTAACTTGAGCTCATTTAATCCTGAAAATACAAAAGGAAGACAAAAACACACTTTTTCCAACATTAGTACTAAAAAGGGTTAGTTTTATGCCACAATTGATGTAATTTATATGTTGCATTTTGCACACATCAGAAGATTGAAGTACTTTCTTGGAATTGAAGTTCTGAGATCTAAACAAGGGATTTTTATTTGTCAGAAGAAATATATCCTTAATCTGCTGGCCGAAACCGGAATGATTGAGTGTAGACCGGCGGACACCCCAATGGTGGTTAATCACGGCCTAGACATGGAAGATGGAGCAGAACTAGCAGACAAGGAGAGATATCAACGAATGGTGGGAAAACTGATATACCTCTCCCACACTCGTCCAGATATAGCTTATGTAGTAGGAGTGGTAAGTCAGTTTATGCACCAGCCCCAAACGAGTCACATGGAAGCAGTATTAAGAATCATCAGGTATCTCAAGGGAACAACAGGTCATGGTATACTGTTTAAGTCAAATGGGCACTTAGAAATCGAAGCTTATACAGACGCCGACTGGGCAGGGGATAAAGGAACGAGAAGGTCAACCTCAGGATACTTCACCATGGTCGGAGGAAATCTAGTTACCTGGAGAAGTAAAAAACAAAAGGTAGTCGCCCTATCTAGTGCTGAAGCCGAATTCCGAGGGGTTGCACGTGGCCTAGCAGATATTCTGTGGATTCGCAAGCTCCTAACTGAGATTGGCTTTCTTCCTACTACAGCAACCAAAATCATGTGCGACAATAAAGCTGCTATACAGATCTCAGAAAATCCAGTCCAACATGATCGAACAAAACATGTGGAGGTAGATCGACACTTCATCAAGGAGAAATTGGAGGAAGGTATCATAGAGCTCCCATATATAGCATCGAAAGATCAACTCGCAGATATTCTCACAAAGGCAGTCAACGGAAACGCGTTTAGTAGCTGTTTGAGCAAGTTGAGTATTGGTGACCCCACTACTCAACTTGAGGGGGAGTGTCGGAAAGGAGAAAATAGATAGTATAGGGACGAGTGTGTAAAATGGTGTCCTATATAAACACCACTCTTGTAACCCTAATATTGAGTACAATACAATTTCTCAATACAATTCAAAACCCCAATCACTGTCTATACCAGACAACACTTCTCGCAATAAGTTAAGGTGAAATGGTATTCTTTATATTCAAAGAAATGAAGATGGTTTGAATTTACTAACTAGTGCCAGCCGAACAAGGGAAATTCAACAATAGAGAAACTGAAACACCACGATGAGTTTAGAAAAGAACATAAGGATTTGAGACAAGGGTGAAGATTGGATGAAAAAATCTACAAATTATTTACACAATCACAGTTACACTTATTATTCTTGTAGTTTTAGCAACAACTATCTTTACGAATTACGATGAGGGACCAATGGGAGTCTAGGAAAGCAATTTATAAATCATGGTCGAGCTTTATTTTATCTATTGTCTCGAATGTGATCTTGTTGTTCTAATCCACAACCTCCATAATGTTTTTTTCATCTTTACAACATGTTTCGTCGGTAATGATGTCTCTACAAGTTACCTATGAGATTAATACTTGGTCTTGTCGTGTTATGCATGTCGTCTCCTATAATATAGAGCATTATATAATATGTCCGCACAAAATGATGGAAGCCAACTTTTTGTTTCCTTCATTTCTGCATCCATGTTAATCTTGATAACATTTTTCCACAACAAAGGTATAGAGATTTAAAAAGGGTTTGCGTAATTTATTTCCATTTTGAAACATTTAAAATAGGTAACAGAAAGTATGCTCGTCTGACTTTGAAGGTAAGAAGAAGAATTCTCACATACCTAGTGAGGACTCCATGATTTTTTTTTTCTTTGGGGTCGACTTTTTTCAGACTTGGATTTCTTTCAACTTGGCGTTTGAATTTTTAATTTTAATACAAATAAGGTAACATAAATAAAATACAAAACAATTTGGTTTGATATAACTAGAGAACATAAATGTAACTCACGATAAAGTAAAATGGAATACGGTGGAAGATGGTCGCGGGACAAAATAAGAGTTAAAAGGAAGAATGAAGGGATAATTGTGATTAAGTGGACTTCAAATTGGAGATAAAGATTAATTCGGTTCATTATAAAGATAAAGTGCTAGATTAAAGATCTAATACCGAAATCTTAAATCAATTTACTGGTCTTATGAAATATCTCGGTTTGGGGGATGATACTCCACCAATGAGCTACTGAGGAATAACGCGAGATTCGATCTAATAGAGTTTCATTCCTGTCTCATCTCCTAAAGGCGGCTCGTGGCCTGAGTTATATTAAGTTAAGGTGGCTAGGTTTAAAGTTTGAATTCTATTCCTGGTACGTTTAGTTATTTAGTTAATTTATATTTATGGGTTTGCTTGAGTTGACTAGGATTTGTTTGTTTTCTAGTATAAAAAATAGGGATTAATGTAATTGATTCATTTGTGTGGAGTTGAATATTAATAAAAGAATCGTTTTTAGTTTGCTACAAACATTCGTGTGTTCTGGGCCAATATGAAACACTTTCTGATATAAATAACTCTACATGTTTGAATCATATCCCGGTGTATTCTTAATATTTTGTTCTTCTGAGTGGTCGTTTTTTAATCAAATTGCATCTTTATATTGGTGATACATATGCACGGGACTGGCCTTTCACTCTGCTTAACTTAGACTTTTTTAAATAAAGGGCCCATATGTTTGTTACATAAGCTTATATACGTATGGGTTGATGTTGACTACCCACCAGATGCTTTGACGTCCATGGCATTATAGCCTAGTGACATCTTAGTGGTGGTGAAGGGGTATGGTCCCAAAAAAGCCGCGCAAACCTCAGAGCCGGTTCAAGTTATTTGGAGGCCCTAAGCGAATGATACCAGCGGGGCCCTTTCAGTAGAAAAAAAGATTAGTTTGTTAAGATCCTAAATTGTGTAAAAACCAAAAAATAAAAGGGAGAAGCCCCATATAATCACCTTTATTCCTCTAATTTTCTATGGCATTCATCAACATATAGTTGTAAATATTGATAATACATATCAAAGAAATCTCACACTTATAAAGTAGAAAACAAAAAAAAGCAACTTACTTGACAGAAAAGTGCCGACTTGGTTTGGGTTTTTTTTTACTTTTTTTTTTAGTTAAATGTCATTTTAGTCCCTGTGGTTTGGGCCATTTTGACAGTTTAGTCTAAAGGTTTCATTTTTAACCTGTGGGTCCAAAAAGGTTTCACAGTTGCCATTTTAGTCCACTGGGTTAACTTCATCCATTTTTTCTGTTAACGAGAAGGCCAATTCGGTCATTTTATATGGCTGAATTGCCCTTTTAGTTAACAGAATTACATACAAAATGACCAAATTGGCCTTCTCGTTAACAGAAAAAATGGATGAAGTTAACCCAGTGGACTAAAATGGTAATTGTGAAACCTTTTTGGACCCACAGGTTAAAAATGAAAACTTTGGACTAAACTGGCAAAATGGCCCAAACCACAGGGACTAAAATGGCATTTAACTCTTTTTTTTTTAAATAGATAACTGAAACTAAAACAAAGGAAAGGAAAGTTTAAAAAACAATATCTCCATTATCTTAGAGTACACTAGTACCATAACAGTAGTAAAAAAAGAGAGAAAACCATTGAGATCATGAATGTAGAAGTTAGAAATATAAACGAGAGATCTTAAAGAAACAAATCTCTGCTATTTCGACTGAGCTATTGCTTGTGGTGAACATTGCCAAAAAAATATCATAAGTATCTTTAAAAAAAATAACAAAATGTTGGTCATTCCAATGGTCGTCTCTAGCGATCGTTTCATCTGGAACCCTAAATTAAAAGAGTTGGGCAACACAAAAACAACTTAACATTGAGGCCTGATTATAAATTCTATTAGGGCTTAATCTTTTTGAAAATAATTAAACTACATTGGGTTTCTGTATTGGGCCTCGAAAAAAAACACAAAATGTGAAAGCTTTACCGCTAAAGTATAGAGATTGCATGTTATATTTGTCAAATGTGAAAGCTCTACCTAATATCCAAACTATAAAACACATATCGAACTTTTTCAAAAAAAAAATGAGGCCCCAAAAATGTGGAGGCCCTAGGCCCATATCTTGCTTTAACATGCTATTGGGCCGGCTCTGGCAAACCTACGTCAAGGTTGCGCGCGGAACCATACTCCTTATTCAACAAACTTCCTACCACGAGCCTTGCGCGAGTTACATCATTTTCTATTTTACCCCGCGCAAGACCTAGACGACAAGAAGCTCCGATAGCAGCACTTAGCATACTGAAGGAGCACTCAGTCACCCAAACCCCGCGCGGGTTGGTTACGTGCCCAGCAAGAATCGCACAGGGAAGCAGCGCAAGGCTGCTCCAGATAGTACACAAGGTACAAGTGGCAGAAGAAAAGAGCCAATCAGCGTCCTTCTGGCTCTGCTCAATCGTGCTCCACGATCATCTGACATGCAGGAGACAAAAAGTACTTAAGGACGCCTACATGGCACCAAACATAGGGCAGAGACAACTGCCCCACGATCTCCACTTACCTGCTGATGGCAGAAGGGCGGCCAGGCCGACAACAGTGACACGTGGCTCCAATCACATTGCGCCAGCTCCAGAAAGCTCCCAGAAGCCACTAACGGTCGACACCAGTGAGACAAGGAGCATATCCTCCATGTTGTCGCCATCCGGCCCAAGGCCCATCAGCCCACATCCTCTTACACCTCTGCGGCTATAAATAGAGACCTCACTTCACAGGTTAAACATTCCATTCCCTCTACTCTCACACATATACTTAATTATCTCCCCAAAGCAGTCGCTTATTCTCACGCCGGAGCCCGGTTAAGAGGGAAACCCCCACATTCCCCTCTTAACGAGTAACGGTGTTCTGTTTTGCAGATAATCCAGTCATTAAGGAGCTCAGGAAACCACAAAGAAGATTAACCATCATGGTAGAAACATAAACCAAACTGATTAGTCCCGTAATTAGTTCCGTGTTTCTTCATTGGCGCCCACCGGTTTTTCTACAACCCACTTTCATCTTCTTCTTTCCTGAGTTTTTCGAATTTTTTCCTTCCTTCGATCATGGCTGGTCAAGGAATCATTCCCGAGTTTGTTGGTTTCGGTGAAAACCCTAATGCAGCGTTGGGGGAGGGTAATCCAAATGCCCAACCTCAACACATCGAAGAAATTGGTGAAATCGAAGTAACCAATACGGGGGGACCGCGCGGGAGCATCACCCGCATCACTCAAGCGGTAACCCCAGGAAACAATGGCGCTGGACCTTCAAACCCAGCTCCACCTCAGAACATCTCGGCGCTACTAGGGCTACCAGAGGGCGAAACCCCAGCCTCATGGTACGCCAAGCAACTTGCCACCATTAACGAGGCATATCAATCCTTGAGCGCGCAACAAGCAGTCTTAACGGCAGAACCGTCCTTGGTTACACCAAACGGCCCCAGTCACGGGCCGCGCCAGAGGCCACCACCGCAAAATATCCAAGGAAGAGCTAACAGACTTCCCCCTACCCGAAGACTAAGCGTGCAGGACACGCGAGATACACGGGGAGAAACAGAAAGCTACTATGACGATCCGTCAAACGTCCAAAGAGGCCCAGTTCATAGCCGGCTCACGCCGCGCAACATGAACAATGAATGGGAAGATACTGACCCAAATGATCCAACTTGGGAGAATGATGAAGAATCTTCGGTCTTCAATCGTTTACAAAGAAATCACGAATACTACAAACCAAGGCAGCACGTGGGGTACACCGAAGAGGCAGAGCAAGACTTCCGCCTCGCCTATCGACCAGCTGAAGCTGTAGAGCATTCCAAGTTCATTCCAAAAATCGCTCTCGCGCCACTCAAGAGAGAAAAGTTACCTCTGACTGTCACACCCCGACCACGTGAGACAACGAAACATGGCGGAAACATCGGGGAGTGTTGTAACAGAATTAACTGTTTCAAATCCATGGCAATAGAATCTTCGTTTTATTAATCAAATATGAAAGATTACATTGTTTTAAACAAGAACCAAAGAGTACATAACATAAAGTAACTAGTTCTTGTCTCGTTTTAAGTCACTAAGGCACAGGTCCGCCTAAGTATGTCTTGATAAGTCCTATGCATCATCTCCTGAAAACACATGTGAAAATAGGTACGTCAGCATAAAAATGCCTGTGAGATACATAGGTTTGTGAAAATAAGATTCATGACTTATGTTTGAGAAAATGTTTAGTCATGAACCTTGTAATTTGCTTTTTCTTGTAAATCATTTGAAAAACGATAAGATCAAGTGATATGTATAAATAAATGTCAGGTTAAATGAATAACCATGTAAAAATGTGTTTGTATAAGATAAGTTGTTTGTAAATCAATGTTTTGTGAAAAGTATGATATTTGTATAAAATGTTATATGTCTCAAACTGAAATGATTCAAATAACGCTACGACATGTAATACCATACAAACACTTATATATAGGAAGTACCAGCGGCGTATCCACCATGCTTGTATCATATTACACACGCCTCGTTACTTAAATCACTTACTCAAACCAAACCATCAAGATGTAATGTTTAACAATTGTAGAAATGTTTATGTATGGTCAAATACGGTTCACACGGTTCATAGATACAAACGGTTCACAGATACAAACGGTTCACAGATACAAACGGTTCACATATACAAACGGTTCACAGATACAAACGGTTCACATAGTCAAATGTTTACAACGGTTCACATAGTCAGATAGTTATAAACGGTTTAAATGTAATATAATGTGTTCATATGCTGGATGAGTATATGCAACAAATTGTAATGTAAAACAATGTACTAAATATGCACTAAATGGACATACATAGCATAAAATGAAATGTAAAACGATGTACTAAGTATGCACACAATGGGCATACATAGCATAACACAATGAAATCATGTACTATAAATGTACTAATGAACGTAGGAAGTATATGATGTGAAAACAGGAAAACATGAAAGTAACAAGTAGGCACATGTGTTTCACCCCAAAACAGTTTGGAAAACAGTAAAAGAGGGGTCTATGTACTCACTTGAGATTGCTCAGAAGTCCTAAGATAACCACCAAGCAATGCTAGAGATCACGGATATCAAACGGCACCTAATATAGGTAACTACATTAATAAACCGGACCTAAATCGGAGGATTAGATAGAATGAGGGTTCGTAAACCAAACGAGTATGGAAACTCGTGTAATATGGTTTAACTAAGCCTACATACTAAATGAAACTTAACCTAAGTGCTTACGACCCATTACGACCCGTTTAGGTAGCTTATGCTACTTTAACGCGTCGTTCGCGTGAAACGCGTTCGGAACGTCTAACTAGTCCTATGACAAGTGTTATATGCCTAAACATGTTACATAATCAGTTATGTGACAAAAGTTTAGGTTACATATGCTTGATTACCAATTATACATGAAAAGGGTATTCTGGTAATTTACCTAAGGCATATAAACTACCTATCATACAACTAATCAAACGATGTGACCATAGGGTATAACCTCAGATGGTTATTCCCTACCTACTATGGTCACCTAATGTAGTTGGTCGGATCCTAATGATCGACCAAATGGGTCGGGTTCGAAGGTATAAGCGATTTATCAGATCGCTTACCCTACGACCCTAGACAACGTGGTAATCAGTAGGCATAGTCCCAAGGGACTATGGCCATCGTGATTACAATCACGTTGCGAAGTTCAAATGAACTTCGCATTGACCATAAACTGGTCAACGCAGAAAGTCAAACAAAGTTTGACTTTCAGACTCGAAAAGACTCGAAAAGCAATAAAAGAACGAAAGAATACTTACGAAGGGTCCCCGAATGCTAATCTAGATCAAAATAGCTCAGGTATGAAACAAAGGTTTCAACTTAGAGCACAATTGATCAGATTCTAGTGGGTTTGGCAATGGATGGCATGGGGTATTTATAGTGTTTCCCGAACCGTTAGGATCGTTTCTTGGAAAACGTGATTCGATCTTGGCCATACACTTGCACCCATGGTATTGTAATACCATGTGCATAAAAAACCAGCCCATAGTATTGAGAAAAACCATGTGCAAGGTTGGAACGGACCAGATTCGATGTTTCTGCATGTTTTCTATTGTCAGGGGTCTGATGCGGCCCGCTTCAGGATACACAAAAACTCAGGTGGGCCGCCTGGAGCTTCTGATCAGAAAACAAGTTTGTTAAATGACAGTTTCAGTCCCTGCACGTGTTTAAGGCCATTTCCGACACTTCTAAGGCCCGTAAAGCCAACTTTAAGGCCCTAAAATGATGCCTAAACATTGTGGACATGAAACATGCTCAAAAATATGTCGGATGTTGGTTCGTTTGGTCGTACGAACGCGATGTTCGCTTAATTATGACGGAATGCGCACAAGCGCGAAAAACGATCCAAATGACGCGACGAATGGATTTTTCTTATGCCAAACACTAAAATAAAATATTATAGTTCTTACATAAATTTTTGGATGTCCGGATGTATTCAGAACGTAAGATATGCGCGAAAGTGCAAACTTGTGCACTTTTTGACGCTTTTAGTCCCTGAATGACCCTAAAGTTTATTTTAGCACACCGAACCCCTCAAAGCCTATTTCTAAGCTATGTAAAGGATATTTATGGTATGTTTAACTTATGTCCATGTTTCGGAATGTCTGTTACAGTTCAAATTGGCACACTTTCGCAGTTTGTCAACTTTAGTCCCTGTAAGCGATATAACTTGATTTCGGCATACCAAACCTTCCAAAACTTATTTCTAAGTTATGTAAAGGTTATTTAAGGTATGTTAAGCCTATTTCACTATTACAGAGTGTTCGTTGGATTAAACTGGTTATATTTACGCATCAGTGCGCGTATAACCTTCCAGAAGGCGATTTAGAGCTTGAAATCGAACAAGAGTTGATATGTGTAAACGATACACATATTTTTACAAATCCCAAGTATGAAATACAATATTTCATTGGTTTGGCATTTGTTTGATGGTTGAAGTGACACAGGTGTCACAGTCTCCCCTACTTTAGGAAATTTCGTCCCGAAATTTATTCGTAGGAGTCTATTTGTGACTTTGTGTCAAATAATCACCAAAGATATGTAAGGCATAATCCTGTCATTTCCTTAACGGACATCCTTCAGAACGAAAATGAACAGACGGAGTCATTTTCCTCAATGAGTATTCTTCAGAAGCGGAAATGAAGGAATAAACAAACGGGGATTCATTTCCTCAACGGGAAATCTTCAGAAACTTAAAATGAACTTACGGAGTCATTTTCAACGGGTGCTTCATCAGAAATGGAAATGAAAAGGAGAAACAAACGGATATTCATTTCCTCAACGGACAAATCTTCAGAAACGAAAATGAATAAACGGAGTCATTTTCAACGGGTGCTTCATCAGAAATGGAAATGAAAAGGAGAAACAAACGGATATTCATTTCCTCAACGGACAAATCTTCAGAAACGAAAATGAACAAATGGAGTCATTTTCAACGGGTGCTTCCTCAGAAATGGAAATGAAAAGGAGAAACAAACGGATATTCATTTCCTCAACGGACAAATCTTCAGAAACGAAAATGAACAAACGGAGTCATTTTCAACGGGTGCTTCCTCAGAAATGGAAATGAAAATGATAGACAAACGGATATCCATTTCCTCAACGGAAAATCTTCAGAAATGAAAATGAACAAACAGAGTCATTTTCAACGGGTGCTTCCTCAGAAATGGAAATGAATAGAGTTAACTTCTAGGCACATGACAAAGCTCGCTGTGGTTTCTGTGCACTAAATTCCATAATTATGTATGCATCCATAATTACGTAATTCCTTGCACAGTCCGCACAGTTTGTCTTGTAATGTTCATAAGCACATAATCACATAGTTGTTTAACTTGGTTATTAATTTGTTATCGATTGAGAACGGATATGGAAACCAGTCGATGGACTTCAATGTCCTCTGGGATCTATCTGAAGAAATAGGAAGATCTCCCAAAAATTCGATTTTTGTTTTCAAAGAAATGTAATATTCGAATTAAGGAACACAACAAATTTTAGGATTTTACGGAAATACCCCTAGGTACCCTATTAAGGATTTATAGTGGTACTTTGGGTATTCGTCCAGTGTTGTAACTTGCGCCTTGTACTTCGTTTCCTTAGAATAAACAGGTACTTAGGAATTTCGTGGAAACGCAAGAGATCATAGAATGGGAAAATTTTGGGGGTAGTTTGTTCTTCAAGGAATACGGTTCCTTGATTGTCGGTATTGTAAGAGATATGTTGTTTATACATGCAACCACATAAATACATTGCAATGTATATAAAAGATTTATTTATAAACAACGATAACAACTGTTTCTTGGACCTTGACAACTAAAGAAAATAATACATAAGGATTGATTATTTCTAAACAGCGTTGTCTTCCATTCTGTCAGATGCTCATCCCTGTGCTGGATTTGCATTAGCAAGTTTTGGGCAATTTCTTCGGAAATGACCCATCTCGCCACAGTTGATGCAAGAACCTGGTAGAAATCGACCTTGAGCGGTATTGTTGCCAGCTTGGTTTGGTGCAGCTGCAGCTGGGCAGACTCTTGTTGTATCGCCTATAAGCCCACAAGTTTGGCATTTGCGGCACTTTACATTGGCATGATGATGGAGGCTACATTGGTTGCACAAGGGTGCAGTTCCATTGTATGGCTTCCTAGCAGGGGGTTGCGCTGGTTGGTTGGGGACGGCTTGATCATTGTGAGTAACCATGGCGAAGTTCTGAGAAGCCTTTCGCTTCTTTGACCTCTTAGGGGATCCAGTCTGTTCATCCATGGTCTTTGATTCCTCGATTGGGTTCGATTCCTTGACCAGTTTCTGGTCACCTTTTCGGAAAAGTTTACCTTTCCTGATCTTTGATTCAGTCAAGGTTGCAGATAGCTCAATGGCCTGTCTAACTGTAGTAGGGTTGCTGCCAGTCACAATGTCTTGTATTGAGTCAGGGAGGCCATCAATGTACTTTTCTATTGCCTTATCCAAAGGCGTGACCATGTTTGGGCATAACAGACTCAACTCCTCATAACGGTCCGTGTAGGCTCGATGCTCACCGCTGTCTTGCTCAAGATTGTCGAATTCCCTTTCCAAGGCCCTGATCTCGTGACGAGGACATAATTCCTTCATCATAAGGGCCCTAAGTTCAGCCCATGTCTGTGCTAGAGCAACTTCTGCACCACGATCTCTCATAACCCCGTTCCACCACGTAAGGGCTCTCTTCTGGAACACACTCGAAGCAAACTCGACCTTGCGATTGTCAGGACACTGCACGTGGCGGAAAGTATTCTCAATGCTCTCGAACCATTGCAGAAGCCCAGTCGCTCCCTCAGAACCACTAAACTTGAGTGGTTTCGCCGAGTTAAAACTCTTGAAATTGCATGGACCATTGTTGTTGTTGTTGGCTTGATTCCATTGAGCAAAGAGGTTTGGGAATTGAGCAGCCATTTGCTGCGCAATGATTTCTGCCAGCTCGGCAGTCGCTATCTGGTTCTCGCGTCGAGGAGGCATTCTAAAAGAGGAAACATGAAAGGAAACGAGTGAGAGAATTAGACGAAAAGAATGAGATGAAACAAATCTGATGAAAGCAAGGATAATGGTCATTTGTTTGTTACTACAAAGCAACAAACGACCTCGGTGATTAATCAAAGTAAATAGGTCGAAAATAATGTATCGCGAAGACATGCTCGCCTATAAGTGAACACTCATCCCAAGAATTCCCAGGTAAGCACAACTGGTCTCGCGTCTGATGAGATATATACGAAGTGCTTGCCTAGACAGAAAACCCAGAATACAGGCATTCACCCTTCCAGTTTGCACGTGTTCACATTATTTAGGACTCAAAACTTTGGCAAGAGTTTGAAAATTCAAAAGGGGTTCAAAACCTTATATCTGAGGGTTCAAAACCTAGTAATCAATCATCCTAGAACAGATGATTAGTTTTCAAAGCGGTTTTGAAATTTATGTTCTTGTTGTGGTCGTCGCCTAAGGATAGGTGACGGTATTGTTTTATGACTAAACGCAAGTAAACTCGCGTTAGGGTCCTAGAAAGGTTATAGACAAGGTCAAAGCATTACTAATAACCTAATTCCCTATAACCATTGGCTCTGATACCATCTTTTCTGTCACACCCCGACCACGTGAGACAACGAAACGTGGCGGAAACATCGGGGAGTGTTGTAATAGAATTAATTGTTTCAAATCCATGGCAATAGAATCTTCGTTTTATTAATCAAATATGAAAGATTACATTGTTTTAAACAAGAACCAAAGAGTACATAACATAAAGTAACTAGTTCTTGTCTCGTTTTAAGTCACTAAGGCACAGGCCCGCCTAAGTATGTCTTGATAAGTCCTATGCATCATCTCCTGAAAACACATGTGAAAATAGGTACGCCAGCATAAAAATGCCTGTGAGATACATAGGTTTGTGAAAATAAGATTCATGACTTATGTTTGAGAAAATGTTTAGTCATGAACCTTGTAATTTGCTTTGTCTTGTAAATCATTTGAAAAACGATAAGATCAGATTATATGTATAAATAAATGCCAGGTTAAATGAATAACCATGTAAAAATGTGTTTGTATAAGATAAGTTGTTTGTAAATCAATGTTTTGTGAAAAGTATGATATTTGTATAAAATGTTATATGTCTCAAACTGAAATGATTCAAATAACGCTACGACATGTAATACCATACAAACACTTATATATAGGAAGTACCAGCGGCGTATCCACCATGCTTGTATCATATTACACACGCCTCGTTACTTAAATCACTTACTCAAACCAAACCATCAAGATGTAATGTTTAACAATTGTAGAAATGTTTATGTATGGTCAAATACGGTTCACACGGTTCATAGATACAAACGGTTCACAGATACAAACGGTTCACAGATACAAACGGTTCACAGATACAAACGGTTCACAGATACAAACGGTTCACAGATACAAACGGTTCACATAGTCAAATGTTTACAACGGTTCACATAGTCAGATAGTTATAAACGGTTCAAATGTAATATAATGTGTTCATATGCTGGATGAGTACATGCAACAAATTGTAATGTAAAACAATGTACTAAATATGCACTAAATGGACATACATAGCATAAAATGAAATGTAAAACGATGTAGTAAGTATGCACACAATGGGCATACATAGCATAACACAATGAAATCATGTACTATAAATGTACTAATGAACGTAGGAAGTATATGATGTGAAAACAGGAAAGCATGAAAGTAACAAGTAGGCACATGTGTTTCACCCCAAAACAGTTTGGAAAACAGTAAAAGAGGGGTCTATGTACTCACTTGAGATTGCTCAGAAGTCCTAAGATAACCACCAAGCAATGCTAGAGATCACGGATATCAAACGGCACCTAATATAGGTAACTACATTAATAAACCGGACCTAAATCGGAGGATTAGATAGAATGAGGGTTCGTAAACCAAACGAGTATGGAAACTTGTGTAATATGGTTTAACTAAGCCTACATACTAAATGAAACTTAACCTAAGTGCTTACGACCCATTACGACCCGTTTAGGTAGCTTATGCTACTTTAACGCGTCGTTCGCGTGAAACGCGTTCAGAACGTCTAACTAGTCCTATGACAAGTGTTATATGCCTAAACATGTTACATAATCAGTTATGTGACAAAAGTTTAGGTTACATATGCTTGATTACCAATTATACATGAAAAGGGTATTCTGGTAATTTACCTAAGGCATATAAACTACCTATCATACAACTAATCAAACGATGTGACCATAGGGTATAACCTCGGAAGGTTATTCCCTACCTACTATGGTCACCTAATGTAGTTGGTCGGATCCTAATGATCGACCAAATGGGTCGGGTTCGAAGGTATAAGCGATTTATCAGATCGCTTACCCTACGACCCTAGACAACGTGGTAATCAGTAGGCATAGTCCCAAGGGACTATGACCATCGTGATTACAATCACGTTGCGAAGTTCAAATGAACTTCGCATTGACCATAAACTGGTCAACGCAGAAAGTCAAACAAAGTTTGACTTTCAGACTCGAAAAGACTAGAAAAGCAATAAAAGAACGAAAGAATACTTACGAAGGGTCCCCGAATGCTAATCTAGATCAAAATAGCTCAGGTATGAAACAAAGGTTTCAACTTAGAGCACAATTGATCAGATTCTAGTGGGTTTGGCAATGGATGGCATGGGGTATTTATAGTGTTTCCCGAATCGTTAGGATCGTTTCTTGGAAAACGTGATTCGATCTTGGCCATACACTTGCACCCATGGTATTGTAATACCATGTGCATAAAAAACCAGCCCATAGTATTGAGAAAAACCATGTGCAAGGTTGGAACGGACCAGATTCGATGTTTCTGCATGTTTTCTGCTGTCAGGGGTCTGATGCGGCCCACTTCAGGATACACAAAAACTCAGGTGGGCCGCCTGGAGCTTCTGATCAGAAAACAAGTTTGTTAAATGACAGTTTCAGTCCCTGCACGTGTTTAAGGCCATTTTCGACACTTCTAAGGCCCGTAAAGCCAACTTTAAGGCCCTAAAATGATGCCTAAACATTGTGGACATGAAACATGCTCAAAAATATGTCGGATGTTGGTTCGTTTGGTCGTACGAACGCGATGTTCGCTTAATTACGACGGAATGCGCACAAGCGCGAAAAACGATCCAAATGACGCGACGAATGGATTTTTCTTATGCCAAACACTAAAATAAAATAAAATATTATAGTGCTTACATAAATTTTTGGATGTCCGGATGTATTCAGAACGTAAGATATGCGCGAAAGTGCAAACTTGTGCACTTTTTGACGCTTTTAGTCCCTGAATGACCCTAAAGTTTATTTTAGCACACCGAACCCCTCAAAGCCTATTTCTAAGCTATGTAAATGATATTTATGGTATGTTTAACTTATGGCCATGTTCCGAAATGTCTGTTACAGTTCAAATTGGCACACTTTCGCAGTTTGTCAACTTTAGTCCCTGTAAGCGATATAACTTGATTTCGGCATACCAAACTGGTTATACTTTAGTCCCTATTTCTAAGCTATGTAAATGATATTTAAGGTATGTTAAGCCTATTTCACTATTCCGGAGTGTTCGTTGGATTAAACTGGTTATATTTACGCATCAGTGCGCGTATAACCTTCCAGAAGGCGATTTAGAGCTTGAAATCGAACAAGAGTTGATATGTGTAAACGATACACATATTTTTACAAATCCCAAGTATGAAATACAATATTTCATTGGTTTGGCATTTGTTTGATGGCTGAAGTGACACAGGTGTCACACTGACAGTCGGAAAGTTTAACGGATTGACTGATCCCGATGATCACGTCAGAGTTTTCACAAGCGTGGGCTGCATGGGAGGATGGAATATGCCCATGTGGTGCCATATGTTTATCCAAACGCTTACGGGGGCTGCTCGCGCCTGGTTCGACGGCCTTCCTCCGGGAAAGATAAAATCATGGGTGGATTTCAGGACTCAGTTTTTGAGTCACTCCAGTCAACAAAGACGATACCAGCGCGACACAGCCGAGGTTGAAGACATCTGGCGCAGAGATAACGAGGGTTTGGAATATTTTATCACTCGCTTTAACAAAGAGTGTTTGGAAATCGGTGGCGTAAGCGAACAACTCATGCGTTGCCATTTCAAGAAAGCTACCCGCTGTGATAGCATAATTAGAACCATCACTGGGAAAGATGGAATGCCCAAGGAATGGGATAAGCTCATGGAAGCCGCGAAGATAGTTGCGCAAACTGAAGAGTCACTCGCCAGAAACAACAGTTATCGTTCTGAAGATCGATTTTCTAAAGGGGGTCACTCGCGCGATGACAACAGACGAAACAAAGGCAAAAACCCTGGGTGGAAGGCCAATCACTCCAGCGGTTATAGTGAATGACCTCATTATGAAGGACGGTCCCGCTACAAAGAAGACGCGCGAGATACTATTGACCGCATCGGCTATCGAAAGGCAGTCAGAGATGATAATCGAGAAAAGCATTGGACTCCGCTCATAAAAACACCAAAAGAGGTGCTAATGACGGAGAACCATGATTTAAAGGCTCCAAGGCCTTTGACGAACAAAAAGGGGCAGGACCCCAACCTGTATTGTGATTTCCACAAGGATACAGGCCACTTAACAGATGATTGTTACAGCTTACGTCAAGAGATCGAGAGAGCGCTGAAGAGTGGAAAGCTGAGCCACTTGGTGAAAAACGTGCGCAAAGAAACTCGACAGCTCCATCGCCACGATGAGGGAAATCACAAGAAAGTCCGACGCTTAGAGACCCACATGGTCAACGGACCAAGGTATAGCGCAAGAGAAAAAGGCAAGAGACCTTATGAGCCTTCATGGCAAGAACATCAGGTCATTTTCCCGGTGGTGCGCGAAGGTCCTCGAGCCACACGACCCATCGTCATCACCGGTATCATCGGCCATTATGAAACTGAATACGTCTTCATTGACCCGGGGAGTACAGCAGACATCATCTATGAGCAGTGCTTTAACCAGTTCGACGATGTAGACAAAGCGAGACTTGAACCAGTTGATTATCCATTGTCTGGATTCTGCAATGAAATTGTCTTCCCGCTAGGCCAGATCAGCTTCCCCGTCACACTCTCTGACGGGAAGCATTCAAGAACAACGAACGTTAACTTCATGGTGATGCCTGTTAACTCAAGACACGATGTGCTGATCGGGAGAGAGACGCAAGGTGAGCTGAACATGATAACTTCCACCCCCCAATCAGCGGTTGGTTTCCCAACCAAGACGGGGGTGGCAATCGTTTATGCAAAGAAAGAAGTGATGTCAACAGAAGAGATACGCCCAACAAAAGCGGCGAAGGTTTCAACAACCGAGCCCGAAAAATGGGTTTTAAATCGCAAGTACCCGGAGCAAACGGTGACGATAGGCCACACAATCTCACCAAACATCAGAACTCGTCTCAAGAAGCTCCTGTTCAAGAACATGGACATCTTCGCCTGGACCCCGGCTGACATGACCGGAGTCCCGCGCGACATTACCGAGCACTGTTTAAACACCTACCCCTCTGTTGAACCGAAAGTCCAAAGAAGGCGCAGCTTAGGGGCAGACAAAACGAAAGCAATGAATGAGCAAGTATGCGAGTTACTTAAAGCCGGCATCCTGCGAGAAGTACGTTATCAAAGTTGGGTTGCGAACCCCGTGATGGTAGAGAAGTCTAGTGGAGGATGGCGAATGTGTGTTGACTATACCGATCTCAACAAGGCATGCCCTAAAGATTGCTACTCTTTGCCTGAGATCGACAAAAAGATAGACTCTCTCGCGCCATACAGATGGAAATGCTTCTTGGATTGCTACAAGGGATACCATCAAGTTCAAATGAAGCTCGAAGATGAAGATAAGACAGCTTTTCGTACTGATCTCGGGATTTTTTGCTATACAAAGATGCCATTCGGCCTCAAAAACGCTGGCGCCACATACCAGCGCTTGATGGATAAGACCTTTGCGGGAGACATCGGAAAGCATATTGAAGTTTACATCGATGAACTAGTGGTCAAAAGTCCCGAAGAGGACCAAATGTTGAAGGACATCGAAAAAACGTTCAATTCATTGCGCAGCGTAAATATGAAGTTGAATCCAGCCAAGTGTTCTTTTGGCATGGAAGAAGGGAAGTTTTTAGGCTTCATAGTCACAAACGGCGGCTTTAAAGTGAATCCGGAAAAAGTCCAGGCAATAGAGCGAATGCCATCGCCGCGAACAATCAAAGAGATGCAACGGTTGGCCGGCCGCCTGGCCGCGCTTAACCGCTTTCTATCAAATCACGCCACGAAGTCGTACCCTTTTATCAGCACTCTGCGCAACTGTGTGAAGAAACAAGAGTTCAGATGGACCCCCGAAGCAGAGAAAGCTTTTCAACAAATGAAAGAGTGTTTGATTGAGCTCCCTACCCTGACTGCACCGTTTGAAAAAGAGCCACTCATACTGTACTTATCTTCTTCGGATAAGGCAGTAGGGTCGGTATTACTGGTGGAGAGAAATGGAGTCCAAAATCCAATTTATTACATCAGCAGGGTACTCACTGACCCGGAAACGAGATATTCCACGATGGAAAAATTGGTGCTTGCGCTGCTACACGCCTCCCGAAGGCTGCGCAGATATTTTACAGGGCATGTGATCACCATACTTACAAATTTCCACATCGGCACGATATTGCAAAAACCAAAAACATCCGGGCGGTTAGCAAAATGGGCCATCGAGCTGGGGGGCCACAACATTTTGTACAGGCCGCGCCCAGCCATCAAGGGCCAAGTCCTAGCTGACTTCATTACAGAAGTCCCAATTGATAAAATCAAAGATTGTGAGCTGGTGGAGACTCCCGAAAAAGACACGACAAATGAGACTTGGATGCTTTATACTGATGGGGCCTCAAATGAGGACGGTGCGGGAGCTGGATTGCGCCTAGTGAGCCCTGAAAACCATGAATTCACTTACGCCATCAAGTTGGATTTTAAAAACACCAACAACGAGGCGGAATACGAGGCATTTCTGGCAGGCTTGCGCCTCGCCATCAAAATGGGAGCTAAGAATTTACAAGCACACGTTGATTTACTCTTGATAGCCAGCCAAATCAACGGTATATACGATGCAAGGGGCGAAGTTATGGCCCTATATTTGGATCAGGCGAAAGAGTTGCTCCAAAAATTCAAGTCCTACAAGGTGGTACACATCAACCGCTCTGAGAACAAACCAGCAGACGCTTTAAGCAAACTGGCTTCAACCTCCTTCCAACATCTCGCAAAAGATGTAAGGATTGAAGTACTCAAGAATCCATCAGTTCTGCTACGGCAAGTCAACGTGATCGAGATAGGGCAGCCATCCTGGATGACCCCTATAATTCAGTATTTGCAAGAAGGAGTACTCCCTGAGAGCAAGGCAGAGGCAAGGAAGATTCAGAACAAGGCCCTGCATTACGAAATGAATGGTGGTATCTTGTACCGCAAGTCCTTCTTGGGGCCATTACTGCGCTGCGTGGACCACCAAGATGCAAATTACTTGATCAGGGAGATCCACGAAGGGATTTGCGGCATCCATACAGGACCACGCGTGGTCGTCGCGAAGATTATGAACGCCGGATATTATTGGCCAGGGATGCACGTCGACGCCCTGAAGGAGTTGCGCAAATGCGACTCCTGTCAACGACATTCTCCAAAAACCCTGCGCCCAAAAAACGATCTTATTCCCGTATCCACTGCGTGGCCCTTTCAGCAGTGGGGAATTGATATGGTGGGACCTTTCCCAGAGGCCCCTGGCGCCGTCAAGTTTATAATAGTGGCCGTCGATTACTTCACGAAATGGGTGGAGGCCAAAGCCCTCGCTTCAACTACAGCCATGATGGTGCGCAAGTTCATTTGGGAACACATCATCTGCAGATTTGGCCTACCACTCAAGATCGTAACTGACAACGGCACCAACTTTGCGTCTGAAGATCTTCAAAATTGGATGAAGGAAATGAAAATCGAGCATACCTTCTCCTCCGTTGCGCACCCCCAGGGCAACGGTCAAGTGGAAAGCGTTAACAAAAGTATTGTCGAGGGGATAAAAGCCCGACTGGGCACAAAGAGACGAGGCTGGGTGGATGAGCTCCCGAGCATCCTGTGGGCCCATAGAACCATGCCGAAGACAAGCACCGGCGAGACTCCTTTCAGCCTAGTATACGGCTCGGAGGCAGTTATCCCGGCAGAAGTGGGTCTCCCCTCACCGCGCTTGACAACAGTCAACGCAATCGACAACGAGGCAGAGCGTCGTCTTGACTTGGATTTGCTAGAAGAAAGGCGCGAAATCGCGCGAATTAGAGAAGCCAAGTACAAAACACAATTGGAAAGGTACTACAATGCGAGAGTCCGCATCTGTACCTTCACTCCAGGAGAATACGTCTTCCGAGACAACGAAGCGTCAAATGCTGAACGCCCAGGAAAACTAGCACCCAAATGGGAAGGCCCATACTTGGTTCACAAAGTGCTAGGAAAAGGGGCTTACAAGTTGCGCACCCTGGATGGTCACATCATCCCGCGAACGTGGAATGCGCAACAACTGCGCAAATGCTATATGTAATTAGTCTCGGCCCTGCGCCATTACCCACTGAGGTTAGCCTTGCGCTTTTTACTTTCCTATGTTGGCTACACGCCCTTTACGTTACAAGCAATGTATGTTGGCCTAAGCGCCTGTTTCCAAGTTAATGAAAGCATACGACATGTTTTCTATTACTTCTTTCGTTACAAATGCATGTTAAACTTCTGATTAGCACGAAAACACTCCAGTAACTTACGAGCTCTCGAGTTACGCCTCCAAGGTCCTCCGCGAACATAGCGCGAGACCGGGCAATTACACTCACATGAGAAACACTTACATTTATTCGAGCTAATTTAACCAAAGTTTTTAACAACAGTGCAATAATTGTAACGGGAAAGAACAAATAGCATTCATTCAGTCTAAAACAAGCGCGACCGCGCAAGAGCTTACATTCAAAACAAACAAAAAAAATTACAAGACTCAAAGCCTGTCGACAGCCTATTCAAATTCATCATTCCCACTACCATCGTGCTGATCGCCTTCATCACCATCATCACCACCAGGCTTACCGTCATCACCATCGTTTCCACCGTCATCACCAGCTGGCTCCTCTCCATCTGATAATTCAACAATTATCGGTGGGTCGAGAATGGCCTTGAGGCGTTGACACCAGTCATCATGCTCTAGAGCCTTCACGACTAAGTCCATCACAGGCAGTGATAAGTGATCATAAGCATTTTCAGCACGTGTCAACTCAGCACTAGCCTGGTCAGTCACCGAGCAATGACTAACGTCAAACTCCTGTCCAAATACCTCTTCAACGTGTTGCGAACATTCCAGATACCCTCCTCGATGACCAACTGCGCGCGCGGCATCTGTCAAAGCAGCAACAGCGCGATCTAGTTCTCCAGCGTTAAGGACAGAGTTGGCAACCTATAACGAAAACTGCGTATTAAAAACAACTCCTAACAAATAAAACTTCCAAAGGAAAAAAGAATAGCATACCAGCACTACTCCGCGGCCGCGCATCCACTCAGCCTCAGAGACAAGAGTATCAACAATGCCCTGAGCCTCAGAATAGTTAGTCTGCGCTACATTGAGGGCTGCGGTACTAACATCACGCGCTTCTTCAGCAGTCGAGGCCTTAACTTTCTCCGCCTCAAGGTCAATTTCCAAGGACTCGCACTTATCAACCTGCTCATTTAGGCGGCGTTTCAGTTCAGCGATCTCGACATCCTTGGCCTTAAGATCCTTGTCTCTGCTCGACAGCTGCAACTTCACATCAGCCAACTCAACCTAAAAAGCGACAAAGGACTTAGGCTATTTTGCAAACAAAGCACAGAAGGAAAGGGTATAAGTTTTACAAACCTCAATCTGCTCCTTAGCAGCCTGTGCAGCTTGCGCATCCTCGACCTTCGCGGTCAACTCAACAACCTTGGCTTCAAGGTCGACAATCTTGTTACGAGTCGCGAACGCGCGCTCATTGTCTTTCTCACATATGTGCTTGAACTCGGCTTTCTCCTTAGCCAGCAGCTGTTCAGCAGCTTGAAGTTTGTTTTTCAGGCCCTCGCGCCCCCATTCCTCCGCTTTCTTGTCAGCCTCAAACTTTGCCTTCTCTTCATCAAAGGCGGCTTTCGACTTCTCGAACTCGCTAACACGCTTCAACATTCGCTCGCGGTAGCTCTCCCAATCCGACCGCTCCCTAACCATTGTCCGCCACTCACGAACTATTTGATGGTTAGAAGCGCGAGTGTTGGCCTCCCCGATCACATAAGTGTGATATAGCCCTTCATGAGTCTTCGCCCTCTGCCGGATAACCTCACCAGGAGTACAGGAATTTAAGAACCAATCGCGGCAAGGTCCGAACTCTTGAAAGGTGTCCCTTTGCTACAAACCCCAGGGAGCCTGGTGGGGGGCATTACCACGTTCCTCTTCAGTGTAACTTTTATAGTAAATGTCACCAAGGGTATCCTTCGCCCCGATAGCTTGTGGGTTATAACCCCCAGCGCCACCAGAGCTCGCGCCACTAGAAACATACGGGCCCGATCCCCTGGTAGAAGTTACCTTGGAGCGATGGGGGACCTCAGTATGCGTGGGGCGGGTAGGTTTCTCAACCTCAGGCTCCTTTCTCCTCTCTTGATGGGGCTTCTCAGGCCCCGTGGTGCTCACAAACTCCGGACCCTGCGCTTTCTCTTGAGTAGCGATAGCAGCGGCACCGGTATATCTCAAGGCATCATCAATAGGCTTTTCAACAGCCTTTTCCCTCTCCTTCTCCTTCTCTATATCAGAGGCTTTCTTCCTCTTCGCCTCCTCAGCCTTTCTATCTTCCTCAGCTTTCCTCTTCTTCTCTTCCTCCGCTTTCTTCCTTTGGTCCTCATCAACCTTCTTCCTACGCTCCTCATCAACCTTTCTCTTCTCTTCGGCAGCCTTCGCCTTATCCCCCTCAGCAACATGTTTATCCTTGGCAGACTCAGCCCCAGCAGTCTTGGAAGATTTAATAGTAATCTTTGGCCTCTTTGGCTCTGGCTTGGTAAACGTAACACCCTTCTCAGGGGTCTTCTTCTTGGTCTCTGCAGAAACCAAGTGATTAAGAAGAGAAAGTAACAAAAGGAAGAGAAATTAAGAACTTACCAGGAGAGAATTTGTAAAGAGAGCGCAAGTTACTCGTTTTCCCGATCAAGGGAATCGCACCAGCTATCGACGCAGCAGCCACACCAGTTGTGGTCTCGCTTCTAGTCCTTTTCCTGCTGATCAACTTCTCAGCAGCCGCCTCTTCTTCTTCTTCCTCTTCCTCCTGCGCAACAGAAGAGGGAGTAGCGCCAGCATCCGGGTTGCGAGAACCCGCGCTACCTTCACTTCTTGAGCCACCTGCTCCAGTTTTCTTCTCGCCTACGCGCGACAATCCTTCAAGTGAGTCACTAATTATCACATAATCTTTCAAGTCACTCTGACGAAGCCGAAGAGTACCTTTATCAACAACACCAGCAGCTGCGCGGCTCCTCCCGCCTTTCTTGCTTATCACCTCAGGCTTAAGGTTGACCACCTTCTTCTTCCTGGAGGGTTTCTTTTTCTTCTCTTCGGGGTCGATACCCAGGTCGCGCAACACACCTACAAATACGTTAGACCACGAACTTAGCTCCCCGTTCGAAGACCCTACAGACTCCTCGCTGGAAAGATAGACAACCTCTTTCTCAACAGAGGTCACAGAGCGCAAAGGACGAGGTTTAGGTATGTGCGCACCTTCAGTTGCAGTAGGCGACGAGGCGAACGCATCAGCAACCGGGTACATGAAATTACCCCTAATCTGCTCGTACCAATACTCCTCTCCAGCCTGGAGTGGGCGCACACTCATAGAACCACCAAAGGTGGAGAATGCAGCTTGATACAGTTGCGCCTCTACACAATAAATTACGTAAATAAACAAGAGTTACGAAACAAGAAACCAAAAAGGCTAAGTAAATTACTAACCTCTATCGTTGAACATCAGAACCGGAACGTCCTTGCTATCA
This sequence comes from Helianthus tuberosus, assembly GCA_030545235.1. Classification (NCBI taxonomy): domain Eukaryota; kingdom Viridiplantae; phylum Streptophyta; class Magnoliopsida; order Asterales; family Asteraceae; genus Helianthus; species Helianthus tuberosus. The sequence continues at coordinate 89,096,815 of CM060353.1, forward strand.
GCCAGCCATTGGTCACTCATGCGCGCCGCCACCAAGACATTTTCTCCAAACACTCGGTTTGGAGTAGAGGTAAGCTTCTTGTACCAAGCGTCATTCTTGGGGATCGCCAAATCCTCCTTCAAAATTGGTTCAGACCACGCGCGGAAAGTCATGGCGATCGGTATCACCTCCTCACGAATATAAAAGAACTTCGGTTTCCACTCATGAAAACTCTTGGGGGGGTTCAGAAGTATCTTTTTTGCAGCACCCCGACTGGCGAATGAATAGAAGCCCATGTTTTTGATTAGCTGATAGAATACCCTAAACTTCTCAACCGTCGGCTCAATACCATGAGACCAACACAAGAACTCAAAGTGATGAACCCGGACCATCCCGGGAGGGCTCATCTGCGATATATGAAACCCATAAAACTGCAGAATATGGGCCATAAAATTCGTCGCCGGCAGCCGGAAATTACCTTGATGAAAGAAATCTTCGAACAATGTGATGTACCCCGGTGGTGCATCAGCGGCCGTCTGGTTTTGAACGGGGTACTTAGCGTCCCATTCCGGTGGAAACCGGAAACTCCTCGTGATCTGCTCAAAAAGACCCGGATCCCACCGGAGAACGGGAACAGGGCCTTCCTCCCCGGGAATATCCTCTTGATGTTCTTCAGCCATAGTAAATAAAGATTCAAGTTTTCTTGAATAACTTGAAGATACGAAGAAAGATCTTGAAGATCTGCTACCAAACTTGAAGATTTGAAGAGATAAAGGATACGGATGGAGAGAAAGATAGCAATAGTAGAAGAGAAAAGTGATGACCTCCCACATCTCTTCAGATATATATACCCATCGCATTTAATGCGATGGGTAAACGTGCCGAGATCGCCGCGCACGTGACCAATCAGAAGATGACACGTAAGGCGGGAATCCCGGAACGACGGTTATCACGCGCGCGTGGAACTCACTCTCCTGACGGAATGACCAACCGTCAGAGACAACTTGATGACATTCGGGTAACAGGTCAACTCAAACGTCACCATCAATGACGTTTCTCACCAACTTGCCAGAGCTCAAATTTCGAAGGTTTTCCCGCCATAAATTACAACAGGCTTCATGCAAAAGATACTAAGGCCGCGTAGTGTTAGCAATGCCTTAATAACCCTGCGCACCTACACAGAAAGGCAATAACCCACCTGGAACCAAGCCTGGTAGTCGCGCCGTTGTAACCAATAAAAGGGTACACGCGCCATGTCTACCATAATCAAGGAAGTATTTTCTTCAAATTTATTTTTTCATAAGTCCAGAGCTCCAACCACTTGCCTCGCGCATGGTGCAACACTGGACTGGGGGGACTTGAAGGGGTATGGTCCCAAAAAAGGCGCGCAAACCTCCGTCAAGGTTGCGCGCGGAACCATACTCCTTATTCAACAAACTTCCTACCACGAGCCTTGCGCGGGTTACATCATTTTCTATTTTACCCCGCGCAAGACCTAGACGACAAGAAGCTCCGATAGCAGCACTTAGCATACTGAAGGAGCACTCAGTCACCCAAACCCCGCGCGGGTTGGTTACGTGCCCAGCAAGAATCGCATAGGGAAGTACCGCAAGGCTGCTCCAGATAGTACACAAGGTACAAGTGGCAGAAGAAAAGAGCCAATCAGCGTCCTTCTGGCTCTGCTCAATCGTGCTCCACGATCATCTGACATGCAGGAGACAAAAAGTACTTAAGGACGCCTACATGGCACCAATCATAGGGCAGAGACAACTGCCCCACGATCTCCACTTACCTGCTGATGGCAGAAGGGCGGCCAGGCCGACAACAGTGACACGTGGCTCCAATCACATTGCGCCAGCTCCAGAAAGCTCCCAGAAGCCACTAACGGTCGACACCAGTGAGACAAGGAGCATATCCTCCATGTTGTCGCCTTCCGGCCCAAGGCCCATCAGCCCACATCCTCTTAAACCTCTCCGGCTATAAATAGAGACCTCACTTCACAGGTTAAACATTCCATTCCCTCTACTCTCACACATATACTTAATTATCTCCCCAAAGCAGTCGCTTATTCTCACACCGGAGCCTGGTTAAGAGGGAAACCCCCACATTCCCCTCTTAACGAGTAACGGTGTTCTGTTTTGCAGATAATCCAGTCATTAAGGAGCTCAGGAAACCACAAAGAAGATTAACCATCATGGTAGAAACATAAACCAAACTGATTAGTCCTGTAATTAGTTCCGTGTTTCTTCAGGTGGGATAAGGCTTATGATCAATAGGTCATGGGTTTGATTCCCACAAGGGGGGTTTTTATCTGATTTATTGGATTTACTCCTGAATTGGTGTTTAGGCATTATTCCCTAGTGGAGATGGATATGATCGGATGGTTCCGCTAGTGGCACGATGATACTCTAGTGGTACGTCAGTGATCCAAATTTGCCATTAAAAAAAATCCAAATGCTTTGACCTTATGAGAGAACCGAAGCTACGAACCATTGGTGGTGGTGGACGTTATGATCCCACTTTAGAAAATGATGACATGCCTGCACGTATTTGTGGTGAAGTATCTGCCTACCTACCTACTGACCCTGATATGTTCTCCCGGGTAAATCAGTACAAATATCTATACTATATTATGAGAGAGGCTAAAAAATAATAACTTTTTCCCTCTTAAATTATAAATACACCCCTAAAATAAGGGTAAATTGGTCTTTTCAAATAACAATTATATTTTAGTCCATCATTTTATTACACTTAAATCCCTGAGTTTTAACATAATTATGGGTAATTAGTTACACTTTTCTCTCTCCACAACAAACTTGTTATGGGTGAAATTCTGAGCTCATATCCTGAATAATATCTTAAATTATATCTTGCTTATCTGATATATGTTCATATCTGGGATGCTGATTCAGGATATTGGTAACATTCTGAATGGTATCCTGAGGATTACTAACGGATTATGTGCAGGAGTGCGAGTCCAAGCTGGTAACGTTCATGAGGACCCTTTCCCCGGAAGACTCGGTCTAATTCGTTCGAAGGAAGACGTTGAACCCACTTTACCTGGTCTCCAACGGCTATTAGGGAATATTCGAAAGCATCCCATACTTATAGGAGATTTTATTTTCGTTTACTAGCTATAAATAGGTGGATAAATCAGATCGAATAGGACATCACAACGACACTCACTACTCTCTCACACTTACTCTCTCGCAACTTTTACTTTCACAAAAAGCATTGTAACACTTAGCGATCTGGTCAATATCCTGCACTGTATCATGACGTTTAAAGCAATAAGAAGAACAAGGCAGTTGCGATTGTCAGCTCCCGAGGTTTTGTGCCGGCGATCTAGATTGATCAAGGGCTTTCCTCGTATATCTCGTGTCACCACCTTTACATTTTTGCTCATAGTTTGGTCGTAGATACAACTCAATATCCTGAGCCTTATCCTGTAAACTGTTTTTACAAATAACTTAATCAGCATATTTTTAACACATTTTCTTAGCACACTACCTCACATAACGAATTTGATCACTTAATTGCTTCGGTAATTTTTGACCAAAACAATTTGGCGCCCACCGTGGGGCAAGTGGTGCTATTATTACTAAAATCTTTTGCGAAATCGTTACTTGGTTTCTTATTCTCAAAATTTTTTGCCATATTATATTCAATGGCCTCAAGATCAAACATGAGCTCCTCCACCGTGTCTGCTACAACCTCTGCAACGGTTGGTTCCATGCTTCCACCACCTCCTCCGAGAATGCAAGCCTCTTCGCAAGGTGCCGAAAGCCATGTGGCTCGGGATATTATCCCTACCCGGAGCACTCAGGGATCTGCTCCTATTTTGGCTTCTAATGATGAAATTCTAACCTTATTTGGTAGTGTACAGGAACAGATGAGGCAGCAACAGGAAACAAACCAAATGCTGATGAGAGAAATACAACTCTTGAAATCTAGTGAAGCAGACCCGCTGAGGATAATGTCACTCCTTTACTGCCTAAAGCCTTGAACTTCAGCACGGCTGTATATACTGAGGACAACAGGGGAAATATTGTGCCTAGTCATCCTCAGAATCATACTCCTGAAATACCCTCCTCGATCAGGATGTCAAATGTGAGGAGCTCGGGATATGGACAGAATCCTCAGACTGGTAACATGTCAAATAATAATATTCTTGCTACTAACAATAGTGGACCTTTGCTGGATGCAGGTATGACGTCAACATTTACTAGGGAGCTTCATAAATTGAAGGACATGATATCCAGTGTACCTGGAGTGGTCCAGCCAATTCCGGAAGTGTCCCAAGACAGCCACAGGATATCTCGCTTTGCATATCCTATCTGTGATGCTGAAATCCCAAAAAGATTTCAAACCCCCCAACATGAAGCTCTATGATGGGACTACGGATCCTGAAGAGCATATTGCCCAGTATAGGGAAAGAATGGAGATCAACCCTATCCCTCTAGACCTCAAGGAAGCATGCCTGTGCAAGGGTTTTGGTTCTACCTTAATAGGATCAGCCTTAATATGGCTCTTAAACATCCCTCCTCATTCGATTACATCATTTGCTCACTTAGTAAATTTATTTAATAGTCAATTTTATTGCAGTCGAAGTTTTGAAAAACTAACAAGTGGTCTCTACAGGATAACTCAAGGACCTCAAGAATCCTTAAGAGATTATGTGAACAAGTTTAGCCGAGAATCCTTAGATATTCCACATCTTGATGTTGCAACAGCTGTGCAAGCTTTCAAGATGGGGCTGCAAAAAGACTCTCAATTTTACCAAGATCTTGTAATGAACCCATGCAGGAACTTGGATGAAGCTCGAAACAGGGCACTAAGATATATTCGACTAGAGGATGACAAGAAGATGCAAGAGAGGATGAACTCGTCCACCACTTGTAAGTCAACCAATAGGAAGTCAGAATCCTCATTTAAACCATATCGCTCTAAGCCGTATGGCAGAAATGACAACAAGAAAGTGAATGCTGTTGAAGACGAGGATCCTGAAGAATATCCTGAATTATCTGAATATTGCTTTTCTGTCAACATACCTGAATTAATGTATCCTGTGAAGGGTTAGGAGACAAAGCTAGGTGGCCTCGAAAGAATCAACAAAAAGCTGATTGGAAGGATAAGTCTAAATGGTGTGCCTTCCATGAAGATTTCAGACATGTAACTGAGGATTGCATTGCTCTAAGAAAAGAAATAAGTTATCTTCTAAGCAAGGGATATCTGAAGGATCTCCTAGGAAGAAAGAAGAATAAGGGTCAGGATACTGAGAAGGATCCTGAATGAGCAGCATCACCTCCTGCGGATGCCAAGATAATCAACTTTATTTCAGGAGGATCCGACATTTGTGGGACTTCGTATTCTGCGGCCAAGAGAGATGCAAAGGAAGCTAAGGCTGAAAGGGGAGATAAACCAGCTAGGATGACTACCCTCACAACTGATAAAGTGATCACATTTGACAGTGATGACAGGGATACTGTCCAGGATCCTCACCATGATGCTCTGGTAATAACATTATATGTGGCTAACCATTTTGTACGCAGGATATTGGTAGATAATGGCAGCTCCGTCAACATAATTCAACTAGAGACTTTGAAAAGAATGAATGTATCTCCAATGGATATCACTTCGAAATCCACCGTTCTTGTTGGGTTCAGTGGAGAGGCTAGAAACACAGTAGGGGAGATAAAGCTACCAGTATATGTTGAAGGGGTTAACTCGATACAACGTTTCTGTGTGATGGATTCCCTATCCTGCTATAACATAATATTGGGTAGGCCTTGGATCCATGATATGAAAGTCGTGCCATCAACTTATCATCAATGCATCAAAATCCCTACCCCTTGGGGGGTTGTCAAGGTTGATAGTGATCAGTAGGAGGCGAAGGAATGTTACTCATCCTCAATGAAATCCTCAACCAAGCCTAATGTAGCATAGCAATTAAAGATGCGGGCCCATGATATCGTGGAGGCTTCAGAGCAGGATATGAAGAAAGTTATCCTGGATCAGGATAATCCGGATATCTCGGTGCTCGTAGGAACCAATATCCCTCAAGATATTGAAGAATAGTTAACTAACTTTTTGAAGTGCAGGATGTCGACATTCGCGTGGAAGCACGAGGATATGACAGGCATTTCCAAGGATATTATAACACATAAGCTAGGTATTGACAGATCATTTAAACCTGTCCAACAAAAGAGAAGGAAGTTTGCTCCGGAGCGAAATGTGATCATTCAGGAAGAAGTAGAGAGGCTATTGAAATCTAAAATGATCAGAGAAGTCAAGTTTCCAAGATGGCTAGCGAATGTAGTCGTGGTACAGAAGAAAAATGGAAAATGGAGAGTCTGTGTGGACTACACAGACTTGAACAAGGCTTGTCCCAAAGACCCATTTCCTCTTCCTCATATTGATGCAATGGTGGATGCTACTGCCGGCCATGAGATGTTAACCTTCATGGATGCATCCTCAGGATTTCAGCAGATTCAAATGGAACCTTCGGACTAGGAGGATACTGCCTTCATGACACCAACATGTATTTATTGTTACACAGCTATGCCTTTTGGTTTGAAAAATGCAGGTGCAACGTACCAGAGATTGGTGAACATGATGTTTAAAGACAAGCTGGGGGACACCATGGAGGTGTACATTGACGATATGGTGGTAAAATCTAAGAAAGCTTAGGATCACCTCCAGGATATTAAGGGAGCATTTGATATCCTGGACCAGTATAATATGAAGCTAAATCCTTCTAAATGCCATTTTGGAGTGGGGGCAGGAAAGTTTCTAGGATACATGGTGACTAAAAGAGGAATAGAGGCAAGCCTGGAGCAGATTAAAGCTATCTCGGATATCAAATCACCTTCAAATATGAAGGATGTCCAACGGTTAACAGGGCGAGTAGCAGCATTAAACAGATTCATTTCAAGATCTTCGGAAAAGTGCAAGGAATTTTATGATATCCTGAAGAAAAACAAGAAGTTCGAATGGAAAGAGAAGCATGAAGCAGCTCTGCAGGATTTGAAGCAGTATCTCTCAACTGCACCTCTATTGATGAAGCCTGAGAATGGTGAACCACTGTCCCTATACCTCGCAGTATTAGGGAATGCTGTAAGTGCCGTCCTTATAAAGGATCATGAAGGTCAGCAATATCCTGTCTATTATGTTAGTAAAAGTTTATTAGATGCTGAAACTAGATATTCACATTTAGAAAAGTTAATATTAGCTCTAGTTGTGGCATCGACAAAGCTTAGACATTATTTTAAGACACATAGGATACATGTTAAAACCAATTATCCTGTTAAAAATGTGCTTAGGAAACCTGAGATTTCAGGTAGGATGGCTAAGTGGTCAGTGAAATTAAGTGCTTATGACTTAGTATACGAACCCAGAAATGCCATAAAATCATAGGCTCTAGCTGACTTTGTGGCTGATTTCAGTAGTGACATTCAGGATGAAGTAGACCTAGAAGTCCAACAGTTAGGAGAATCCTCAGGATCCTGGATATTATATACTGATGGAGCATCTAATGTTAGAAGAGTAGGATTGGGAATACTACTAAAATCGCCACAGGGGGACATATTACCCCAGGCTATTAGGTGTGAGTTTCCTGCTACTAATAATGAAGCAGAATATGAGGCTTTAATTGCAGGATTAGAGTTGGCTAAGAATATGAATATCAAGAATTTGCAAGTATATGTTGATTCCTTGTTAATCACTAATCATTTTAATGGATCCTATGCAGTTAAAGGTGAGAAGTTAATCGAGTACCTCGATCTTCTCAAAAAATTAGCAGGATATTTCGATGTTTTTACACTTGAACAGGTACCAAGAGAAGATAATGCTGAAGCGGATGCCTTGGCAAACTTAGGATCATCAGTCAGGATACCAGAAGGAACCCAAATACCGATACTTCATATCCTGTATCCTGCTGTGGATCCCTTCAAAGCTCAGGATAAGGAGGTAACAAGCATCCAGGATCCTGGTCATGATCCTGATTAGGATGATGAATCCTGGATGATTCCAATCATAAGATATCTCAAGGAAGGATACATCCCTAAAGACGAAAATCCTAAGGCATTCAGGATGAAGGTATCGCGATTTACCATTATAAATAATGTTTTATATAAGAAATCTCTTGCAGGTCCATACCTGAGATGCTTGAAGGATCCTGAAACTAAGGAAGTGCTCCAAGATATACATGAAGGGGATTGTGGCAACCATACTGGGGGCAGGTCATTATTCTCAAAAGTATTAAGAATAGGATACTATTGGCCGACAATGAAAAAAGATGCTACAGAATATGCTCGAAGATGTGATGCATGTCAAAGGCACAGTAACATACTATGTCAACCAGCTGAACCACTATATCCTATAGCTTCCCTTGGCCATTTATGAAATGGGGGATGGAGATAGTAGGGAAATTACCAAAAGCTCTGGGAGGAAAAGTCTTTATGCTGGCAATGACTGATTATTTCTCTAAGTGGGTTGAGGCTGAAGCATTTGTTCAAGTTAGAGACCAAGAAGTAGTATCCTTCATAAAGAGGAATATCCTAACCAGGTTTGGAGTACCAGCTGAAATTATTTGTGACAATGGATCCCAGTTTATAAGCAAGAGGACTACTGACTTTTGCAAGAGTTGGGGAATCAAAATGATCACGTCTACTCCGGTACATCCTCAAGCAAATGGACAAGATGAATCCTCAAACAAGATAATTGTCAACAACTTGAAGAAAAGACTAGGAGCTAAGAAAGGAAGATGGGCAGAAGAACTACCCTTTGTCTTGTGGGCTGATAGAACAACGGTAAAAAATGCAACTGGCCAGACTTCGTTTTCCTTGGTATTTGGAGCAGAAGCAGTGATCCCAACAGAAGTGGTGATACCTACGGCAAGATCTATCCTCCGGGATCCTGAGCAGAATCCTGAAGCTTTGTGTCAAGACTTGGACACTGTAGACGAAACGAGAGATGCAGCAAGGCTAAGGATGGAAACATATCAACAAAGGATATCCAGGGCATATAACAAGAATATAAGGACTAGAAGATTTCGAGTTGGTGATTGGGAGTTAAGAAAGGCTTTTCAAAATACTACTAATCATGCCGATGGAAAGTTGGCTCCAAAGTGGGAAGGACCATATGAGGTTGAGTCAGAATCAGGAAAAGGAGCATACCGACTCAGGAGTATGGAAGGGGATATGCTACCAAGATCATGGAATGCTATACACTTAAAGCTATATTTCAAGTAAGAATAGAATTTAATTTCTATCCCAGAATGGTATGTATTCTACCTCTTTTAAATATATATTTGAATTTGTTTGTTATCTTGAACCCAATACTGACTTAAGCATCGGAGGGGTGTTAGCCAAGCTAACACCCACCTTAGTTTAAGATTGTCCTGCAGAATATGCTTCAGGATATAGCTCCAGGATATACGCTCAGGATATCTCGAAGGATTAGAGGATTGGCCCCCTCTCTCACGTATTAGGGATTCTAATCCCTTCAAAGGTTTAAAGGTATTCACCTTTCTTACGAATTGGGTTTAAACACCCCGCCTGAAGCGCAAGTGATCTAGGGATAGTTCAAGGTAACGGGACCAGTTCATGTAAAAGTGGCTGACAATTTCGTTACTATTGGCTATATCCTGGATCCTAAAGGTATATGAGGATTGATCACCCTCTCTCACGAAAGGGTATTTTCATACTCTCTAAGGTTTAAAGGTTTTCACCTTTCTAAGTCTTGGAGTTTGTACACTCTCTCCTGTAGCGCAAGATATTAAGGGTTTATCCCCAGGATATTAAGGGTTTATCCCCAGGATATTAAGGGTTTATCCCTAAGATATTAAGCTTTCAAACATGTTGAACACAGGGGACATGTATCATACAATTCAAAGGATGGATTCGAACTTAAAAGTGTGCACTGGGGACATCTCTATAATTGAAGATTGGAATTAACTCTTTAAGAATCTCTGGTATGATCTCTCCTTTTTGTTTGGGTAACTTGACTTTTACAGATTATGTGTCAGTATCCTGAGCAGGATATTTCTCAAGATACTCTTACAATGTGTTCCCAAGAATGTTCGAACAAAACTGTTTTCATAAATAAAACTTATGCAGTAAAGGTGTAACAACAGAAATAAAGCCAAAAGAAGGTTATATTATTAACATACCAAAAGATGTGCTCTTGGTTTCACCTCAAACCAAGGTCCGTCCACCAAGAGCACGGATAGTTCCTTACCATATTTACTTAACAGTTGAAGGTTTTGTCTCAAACCGAGACCCATCCACCTCCAACTGTTATATTGTTCAAACGCAAAACATACTAACGGTGATGACCAAGGGCTTCGTCCTGAAACTCGGGATCCCTCCACCTTTGGCCATCATATTGTTCAAGTGCAGGAAAAGTAAAGTGCAGAAAAAGTAAATTGTCTTAGGGTTACAAACCAATGATCAAATTTAAAAAAGTGGGCTCCAGCCTTGGCACATACATCCATCATCGCCCACTTGAATGCCCTCACACAGCGGCGTCTTCTCCAGCCTTCTTCGTCTTCTCAGCCTCAGCATCCATCCAAGCATCCGTCCCAGCATCCTTCTTATCTCCAGCCTTGTCTACCACCTCTGCTGATTTAGAGGATTCGTTAGTTTCAGCAGGAAGGGGCACAACCTTGCCTCCAAGCTCCTTCAGCTTCGCCACCCAGGATTCAACCGGCTAGGATGGGCATTCAAGGCCTGTCTCCTTGGCCTCATAAGCCATTTTAATGCGAGCTTGTAGCAGAGAAACGATGGCAGAGGCTTTGGTCCCTTCCCGGAAAGAGACCATGGCCTGTTCATGCTCTATTTGGATGGTAGCCAGTTTGATCTCAACATCCTGGGTGACCTTCTTCAGCTTATCCTCGTAATGTCGAGTCTTCACCTCGGCGATGGCCCCTTGGTCGGCAACAGTGGTCTCGAGCTGTTTGATCCTGGCCTCTTGAAACGCGTTCGTGCTGCAAGCATCGGTGTAAAGGTGGAGCAGATGCTGGAGGCCCTGTACGTCAAAATTCAGGTATAAGTTAAAATATATTAACCAGGATATCCTGTCAGGATATCCTATCAGGATATAGTCGCAGGATATTACCTTGTTAAGGAAGGATGTCATCGGCTCTAAGGAGTCAGAAAAGCTGAGTTCTTCATAGGAGAACCCCTCAGGACCTGGAGTGCTGACCTCAGAACCTTTCCTCTTCTTGGCGGTGGAAGCACGAGTTCTCGTGGTGGGCTTAGGAGCCGGGAGTGGCTTGGAGCTGGTAGCGGCAGGAGTTTCTTTCTTGACATCAACCGGAGTGGGGTATCTATCGAGCTCATCGAGATCTAGGAAGACTGGAACTTTGCTAGAGTCTGCATACAGGGAGTAAAATTCTTTCCTAAACATATCAAATAAAAACATGTATGCAGGATATTGTGCAGGATCATTACCAGACATGTTTGCACTGGAAAGAGGGCTTGGAGATGGTGGAGACGGGTTAAAACTTATTTCAGCCTCTGGGAGGAGTCTGATAGCGTCAATTCTCTTCTGTGAATCAGCTAGGGGAGGTGCAAGCTTCCTAAAATCAGCTGTATAAGACAATAAAAGAAAAATGGTTAGCTCAAAGATATAAAGCAGGATACAAGACAGGATCATCCTAGAACCCTAAATCCTACCCTTTCTCAACCACTTCACCGGATATTCCGTTCCACCAGGGATGGAGTCTCTTTTTACAAAGAAGAACTTGGATTGCCATTTCTCCTCGTTCCTGGTGGCACGAAGTATCAGTGGATCGCCGGAGGTAGAATAGAATAAAAATCTACAGGAACCATGGCATCTAAGCCGATACGCTAGGGGGAGGTCATGAACGGAAAGGTCAGGGATATGATTTCTCTTGATCTGATCAAGAACAGACAAGACTCGCCAGAGCATCGGCATTGTCTGACTGAAGCAGATTTTGGTCACATTAAAGAACTCGGTGATAAAGTCTGAGAAAGGAAATTGCAACCCTAGGGTGAAGGGGAAAGCATTGAAGCACAACCACTCGTCGGAAACCATGTCCGACCGAATTTCCCGGTCAAACGGCCGGAACACAGTTCCTTTTGGAAAGATGCCGGAGGATTTGAGAGCCGACAAGTGGGCACTATCAAAGGAGCATATCTCTTTCTCCGGTTCTTGGAGAAGATTCTACTGGATGAATGAGGGGGCGGAGTCACCGGAGCTTGATCTTGTTTGCCTTGTCATATTCTCGCCGGAATATTGAACAGAATGTGAGAAGAAGGTGGAATTAAGAGAGAGAAGTATTTACCTTTTTCTCTTCGGTAAAGGTTAAATGGGATAAGCATGAGAAGATATAGGGGAGAAATGAGTAAATGTAGGCTGCGCGGTTACAAACGGTCACATCATGAGTCTAATCTCTTAATTGCCTCGTTATTCGTAAAAAATATAACCGTTAGTGCCAGGATAGTAAACGGTAACATTTTTTGGGGACAATTGTTATGGGTGAAATTCTGAGCTCATATCCTGAATAATATCTTAAATTATATCTTGCTTATCTGATATATGTTCATATCCGGGATGCTGATTCAGGATATTGGTAACATCCTGAATGGTATCCTAAGGATTACTAACGGATTATGTGCAGGAGTGCGAGTCCAAGCTGGTAACGTTCATGAGGACCCTTTCCCCGGAAGACTCGGTCTAAGTCGTTCGAAGGAAGACGTTGAACCCGCTTTACCCGGTCTCCAACGGCTATTAGGGAATATTCGAAGGCATCCCATACTTATAGGAGATTTTGTTTTCGTTTACTAGCTATAAATAGGTGGATAAATCAGATTGAATAGGACATCACAACGACACTCACTACTCTCTTACACTTACTCTCTCGCAACTTTTACTTTCACAAAAAGCATTGTAACACTTAGCGATCTGGTCAATATCCTGCACTGTATCCTGACGTTTAAAGCAATAAGAAGAACAAGGCAGCTGCGATTGTCAGCTCCCGAGGTTTTGTGCCGGCGATCTAGATTAATCAAGGGCTTTCCTCATATATCTCGTGTCACCACCTTTACATTTTTGCTTATAGTTTGGTCGTAGATACAGCTCAATATCCTGAGCCGTATCCTGTAAACTGTTTTTACAAATAACTTAATCAGCATATTTTTAACACATTTTCTTAGCACACTACCTCACATAACTAATTTGATCACTTAATTGCTTCGGTAATTTTTGACCAAAACAAAACTTATAATTCTTTTACGTAATATTTCCAATCTTATAAACTACAATGTTTAAAAAAAATATCCAAAAGTACCATGGCGACAGACTCATTTTTATCGATGTTTTGATAGTTGTCTTGGTCAGTATTGACGTATGGATTAAAAGGTACAAGTAGATGATGCCTTATGTATAAGTGATTATTGTCCAACGTACTTAGCTATAAAATGTCAAGTGATTACATACCTTCAGTTTAATAATCTCATCTAGATTACACTTTAATCCCTCATCTTTAACAAAGTTATAGATAATTAGCTTCAATTTAATCCTCTCATCTAGATTACACTTCAATCTCTCATCTTTAACAAAGTTATAGATAATTAGTTAGTAGTTACACTTTATTCCCTCATAAAAACTAACTCCCCCAACGATTTTTAAATGGTCATAAATTTTTGGTACGTTAATATTTTCTTTTAAATTACACCACGTAAACAAGTATTTTATTCTCTTTAGTTTGAGTATAGTATTGCTATAGTTTTTTATTAAAAAAATTGATATGTTACGTGATTAACAATGTCTAAGGGAGAGTAATAACTGAATCATTAACCGAAATCAACCAGAAACTGAATTAACTGAAAACTGATTAACCGAAACCCCAATTAACCAAAAATGGTTATCGATTTTTTTGTACCCTCATTTAACCAAAATTAGCAGAAACGAACCATTCATATTTTCATATATTTTTAACTTTTATACCTCCCGTTCATGTATTTCATATTTATACACCCCATTTTATGTATTTATACCTCCATTTCATGTATTTATACCTAAATTTCATGTATTTCTAATCAAAAGTTTTAGCTAAAGTTTGGTTTTGACTATCAACCGAAATTAAATGAATCAAACGAAAAACGGTCAATCTAACTGAATAAACCAAAACCGATTAACTGAAAATGGATTGATTAACAAAATAGACTAATCGATGACCTTGATTTCGGTTAAGGATAATAATCTAACCAACCGAACAATGCACGCTATGGCAATGTCTGTGTTTCTCGCCACATCACGCGCGCACCTATCGGTTGTCCATGCCTTTATAGCCTATTGACATCTTAGGGTGGGATAAGGCTTTGGGTGAGTTCGATTCCCACAAGGGGTTTCTTTCCTATATTTATCGGGTTTCCTCCTGAATTGGTGGTATATGCATTATGTCTAGTGGAGATGGATATGATCGGGTGGTTACATTGGTGGCACGATGATACTTTAATGGTCCGTCAGTGATCCAAATTTTCCTTTTTTATACTTTTGTGTATGGTGGGATATAACTAGAGAACATAAGAAGAAACAAAGATAGGCTGGAGGAGAAGTGAACTGACTGATATAGTCCACAACAATGAGTCCATTACTAAACCTGCCGGCTGGACCTTGTGGGAAGTCTAACTCGTATGGCAAGTAGTTAGCTTTCGCACCAGCAACAACAATAACAATAACAATAATATTGAAGAGATTAGTTGATCATAACTGGTTAACAAAGATGGTCTAAGCTCTTAATAAAATTATGTACAACTAAATCAAAAACAATAATCACTCAAGTACATGTCTCTACAAAGGATCTTTTTGTGTAAGAAAAAGTTCCTTTAATATTTGAAGTCATTAAAAAACTAAGGAAAAATTACAAGTTTTATCCTTTATCTTTATATCACTTTTCAGGCGGTGTCCTTTTTAACGAATGTTAACAGGCGGTGTCCTTTACTAGGTATTTTGTTGGAAGTTTAGTCCTTTACACCCAACCCAGTTAAAAAGCCCTGTTAATTGTTAACAGGCGGTGTCCTTTACTAGGTATTTTATTGCAAATTTAGTCCTTTTACTAGGTATGTTGTAGCAAGTTTAGTTCTTTACACCCAACAATTAACAGGGTTTTTTAACTGGGTTGAGTGGAAAGGACTAAACTTGCAACAAAATACCTAGTAAAGGACACCGTCTGTCAACATTCGTTAAAAAGGACACCTCCTGAAAAGTGATATAAAGATAGAGGACAAAACTTGTAATTTTTCCAAAAACTAATAAGTCATAAACTAAATAAATGTTAACACATGGCTCAATTTACGACATATCACTTAACTTATCAGTATAGTATTAGATTATATTTAAGTTTTGATATTGGGCTTTGAGTTCATTTTTATATTGGCCCAATTTATAACATATCACTTATCAGTATGTTATAAAGCCTATTAGTTCATTTTGAGTTTATTTTTATTTCCTCCATATTACCATTCAAGCTTTACTCTTCACTTGTCATCTCTTCTCATCTTAACTAATCTCAAGAGGGGCTATTGAAAAATTTTAGAGGGTGCGGTTGGGATTTTCACGTACATATAACTATACGGACGCCTCCCCAAGCCTAGGAGTAGGTCCGCCCCTGGATTGCGCATGACCCTTATCGATTGCTTTAAGACAAGAATAAAGAAACAAAATTTGAATAGAAGCTAGTAACTCAAAAAACTCATTAAGTGAGAAGAACAAACTACATTTTGACTTGTATGGAAGTGTAATAAGTTTATGGTGGATGTAATCGATTGCTATAAATAAAATGATTTGTTTGCAGTTAAAAAAAGGACTCTAGAGAAATTAATGTCCTTTTAACTCTTATAGTAATTGGATGCCAAATAAAACATTTGAAAGGAACCAACTCTTAAGAGTTTATATCATATCGAAAACTATGGGTAACTCATATATAAATGGGAATGGACTATGATATGATCATATGTATGATATATATCTTCATTTTAATAACTTTGTGGAAAATTATTAGAATAGACAAGTTGACATTCAAAGTTCATATTCAGTTTTGACAAAATAGACAAAAGCGTAGGCTAAATAGCAAATAGATAGGATTTAGTTGTCAAGAACACATGGATCAAAACTCGCTGAACTTTATTTACTAGAATGATATAAAAAACAGAGAAATAAGACGACAACAACTAATCTCTCAAACTTCTCACAAGCAGATCATCAACTTGATGATCTACAACACTCAAAGACTAAATCTGATATAAGAAACATGATCTCAATGAAAGATCTTCAATAGATCAACTAATCTATACAAGAGTGACAAACCCTAAGAGAGAGAATAGCAATATAAGAGATGAAATATATGAGTTGTGTGTTATAAGATCTGCGCGTAACACTCTTTTATATAATACAGACACTAGGTCAGTCTTCAGACAAAAGCCAGCCCATTCGTGAGATCCCTTAGTCCAGCAGAAGCCCAACATCAACGAGCCCAATAGCCCATCAGCAGGTCTTAAGTCCAGCACCTATTTATTATAAAAAACAAACAAGTAAAAATAGAAAATAATAATAATAAAATTGTATTTAATGTCAATGTATTTTTAACACCCCCACAATTTCATTATTGAAACATATCGAACAACTTTAATTTTTTACACAACTCAATATGTGTTTTCACTAACAAACCTTTGGTAAATATATCTACAAGATGGTTCACTGATTCTATTCCCAAACACTTAACTGCGCCTTTAGCAATACAATCTCTTAAGAAAAATAAATTTATTTGGAAATGTTTGGTCCGGTCATGAAACACAGGATTGGATGCAATAGCAAGTGCAGCCGTGTTATCACAGTACAGATTAATAGGAACATTGACTACAATATTAAGTTCATTCAAAAGATTTTTTAACCAAATGACCTCACATGCTGTAGCACACATAGCCCTAAACTCAGCCTCAGCTGATGACCTCGACACTGTGGACTGTTTTTTACTTTTCCAGGACACAAGACAATTACCAAGAAACACACAAAATCCAGTAACAGATCTCCTGGTACTCAAACATTTTGCCCAATCAGCATCAGCATAGGCAGTTAAATTAAATACATCTGACTTTGTAAAAAAAATTCCTTTACCATGAGCAGATTTGAGATATCTCAACAAATGGAAACCAATTTTTAAGTGACCTTCAGTTAGGCTATGCATGTATTGGCTTAAAAAACGTACAACATATGCAATGTCCGGTCTAGTATGAGACAAGTAAATAATTTTTCCTATTAACAGTTGATATCCTGTAATGTTTTCTAAAGGACCACTATTACTGTAATTGCATTTACACTATGACTCAGTTCTATTGGACAATTAATAGGCTTACAAGCCAGCATTCCATATTCAGCCAACAGATCAGTGCAATATTTTCTTTGCGTCATACAAATACCTTCATCACTACTAAACACCTCAATACCTAAAAAAATATTTTAACATACCAAGGTCTTTTATTATAAATTTCGATTTGAAACATTCTTTGACTTCGTTAATTTCAACCAATGAATTTCCAGTTAAAACTATGTCATCAACATAGACTAACAACACAACAAAGACATCCTTAACATTTTTAACAAACAAGGATGTATCACACTTTGAACAAATCCAAACTCATGTAAAGCACTTACTAATTTCTCATTCCACATTCTAGGGGCTTGCTTAAGCCCATATAAAGATTTATTTAACTTACATAGTTTGGAGTTATCATTTACACCATAACCTTCTAGCAGACTCATATAGACTTCTTCATTTAAATCACCATATAAAAAAACATTATTCACATCTAATTGATACAATTTCCAACCATTATGTGCAACTAAAGAAACAATACACCTAACAGTGACAAGCTTAACAACAGGAGAAAATGTTTCTTCATAGTCTGTTCCTTCTTTTTGACTAAGACCTTTAGCTACTAATCTAGCTTTATACCTTTCTATTTCTCCATTTGATCTATACTTGATTTTATAGATCCACTTACAACCAACTATACTTCTATTCTTAGGTCTATCAATTACATCCCAAGTATTATTTCTGTGTAATGCTTGAATCTCATCATTCATAGCATCAATCCACTTAGGATCAATAATAGCCTCTTTGTATAGTTTAGGTTCAAAGCTTTTAGTTAATAGAAGCAAAACATTTGGACTCAAGAGACAACTTAGAAAAATTTACTACTTTGTCAATTCCAAACTTAACTTTACTATTAACTATATAATCATCAAGTTTTTTAGGGAAAAACAGTAGTTCTAGAAGATTTTCTAGGCACAAAAAACAAATTCAGATCCACCTGTGTCTCCCTCAGAAGTGTCAATGGTTTCATTTGTGGTACTCACATAATCAGCCTTATCTATAGACGCAGTTGACTCACTTGTCAACTAAACATCAACCCTGACAGTGGGTGAACCATGCATCTCAGATTGTTGATGTTCATGTGTTCCCACATCAACCTCACCTGAACCCCTTATATCATCATTGGGTTCATCCACAGGTTCATGTTTAGATACCGAGTCTTCATACAGATAAAAAAAATAAGAGTAGTAACAGTTTTATCTTGATTAGCATCATACATTTTAAAAACAGTTTGTTCTTTAAATGGAAATACATCTTCATAAAATTTTACATCTCTTGAAAACAAAATTGTTTTAAAATCAAGACTGGACATTTTATACCCTTTCTTTTCATGAGAATATCCTATAAAAACACATTTTTCAGCCCTACTACTAAGCTTATCAATTTCATTCAAAACTGTACAAAAACACAAACATCCAAACACTTTTAAATGATTCAAGAAGGGTTTAAAACCAAAGATAAGTTCATAAGGAGCTACCACCAAGCACAGAAGAAGGAGTCCTATTTATAAGATAAACAACAGTAAGAACACATTCATGCCAAAACCTAACAGGTAAACTACTTTGGAAAAGCAGGGCTCTAGTGACATTCAACAAGTGCCTATGCTTTCTCTCAACAATTCCATTTTGTTGAGGGGTATAGGCACACGAAGTTTTATGAACTATTCTTTTTTATTTACATAACATGTTCATTTGACCATTAACAAATTTTGAACCATTATCACTTCTAAAGCATTTAACAATTTTTTTTAAACTGAGTCACAATTATAATAATAAAGTCTTGAATGTTTTCAAAAACTTCTGTTTTGTTTTTCATTAAACAAACCCAAACTGTCCTGGAATAGTCATCAACGATTATAAGGAAAAATTTGTGTCCCTCTCTACTAGCAACTTTATAAGGGCCCCAAACATCCAAGTGAATCAGTTCTCCAATATGTGAACTTTTGTGTTCACTTAGTGGAAAAGGCTCCCTATGTTGCTTAGCCCTATGACATACGTCACAAGGCTCATGACCAGACTCAACACTAGTCTTAAACGAGTTGTTAAAAGCTTTAACTACTTGATCAACAGGGTGACCTAATCTAGCATGCCATAGTTTAAACAAATTTACACTACTATAACACACCTTATCATTCACAACAGCGTTACCATAAACATACAATCCTTCAAGCTGATCACCAGTCACCAGGTCTTTCTTTGTTAACAAGTCCTGTATATAACATTTGTGTTCATCAAATTCTATAAACAATTTATTATCTTCCACCAGTTTATGAACAAAAATCAAGTTGACATTATATTCAGGAACCACAAAAACATCATGTAATAGTACTCCATTTACAAGTTTTAAAGAACCAATTTTAGTTACAAAAGCACTAGTTTAATTTGGATGTTTAACTTGTATTTTTAAATATGCTACATCAACAAAATCAGAAAAAAAATCAGAGTTAACCATATGATTATTGGCTCCTGAGTCAATGATCCAACATGTTCCTTTTCCAAACCGATAGACAGGTTTAATGAACACATTTGAACAAAACAACCCACCTGAAACATTGCAGCTTTGTGGTGTTTCAGGTGTCCTATCCTTCAGTAAACTTAATAACTTAGACAACTAATCAGAAGAAAGAGAGGTAACAGGAACACTAGACTCTTCAACACAAACATTATTACTAGAACAAGCCTATTTCCCTTGATTCCCCTTTGGTGGTTTCATCCAAGAGGGATAACCTATAAGCTCAAAACACTTAGCAACAGAATGACCCATTTTATTACAATTAGAACATTTTAGATTTGAATTTTGACCTTTAACAAACCTTCTCTTATTATCAGTATTAGAAACAGTTTATGTGAAAAAACCAACAGACTGATCTTTAGTAACAGATTGATCTTTTAACACATTAACATTTGAATTCCTATGAGTCTCTTCCCTTGACACAATAGAGAAGGCCTCTCTCACACTAGGAAGAGGTTCTCTAATAAGAAAACTTGTTCTAACAATATGATAAAAACTATCAAGTCCCATTAAGAATAGCATGAGTTTAACCAGGTGACAAAAATTATTATATTGAGTGGCAGCATTACAAGTACATGTCGGAATTTGAACAATCTGATCAAGTTTTTTCCACATAATATTTAATTTGTGCTAATACTCAGCCACAGATAGACCACTTTGATTAAATGAATTAATTCTTTGATATAGATCAAATACCACAGACCCATCTACCTTATCATATGTGTCCCTTAAGTCTTTCCAAACCTCAACAGCAGATTTGGAATAGACATGACCTAAATAAAGATCTTCCGATACTGAATTTAAAATCCAAGTTAAGACCATCGAATTACACCTCTCCCATTGAGTCTCAAGAATTCCATTACCCTCAGGTTTAATAAAAGTTCCATCTATAAAACCCATTTTATTTTTAACCCTTAGAGCTAGACTCATGGCATTTGCCCATACAGTGTAATTTTTAGTTCCTTTTAACTTCACACTAATAACAGTTAATGCAGTAGAGTCACTAGCAAGCAAATATAATGGATTGTCAGGTTCTAGTTTACTAATTAAAGTTTCCCCAAACAAGTTAAGAAGATCAGCCATCAGAAACAGCACAAAAACAACATAAAAAATAAGAATCACAAGGACAAACAACAACAAATCTGTGTCAGGGTCAAGATGGTAGGTTCATCACTCTATAGGTGCCTACCCAAGTATTAACACAAATGGTAACCACTAAATCAATTAGATGTAAGCCAATACCAACACCTCAAAAAACAAAATCAACACAGAATATCACCAATCAAACAGAAATAAAACACAAAAATATGCAACAGACTGTACCCTCTCTGTGTCCCAATCAAGCAACACCAGCCCGACTAGTCCTGCAAAAACATGCCTAAAATGCAAGACAGAAAGTAAAGAAAGCAATAAAAGGAACATCTCCCCAAGACAGCAAACCCTAGCACAGGGTTTCTCCAGTCCCGACAAGGATTTTACAACCTTCAAGGGTTGAACCCCAACCGGAACAACAATTTCCTTTAACTTCTTTTCCCGAAGACACCTGATGCGAAATCGGCAAACCCTAGGTCCACCTCGACTCTGCAGATCTTTAAACAAATATCATCAGATCCCAAAACAACAAATCCAGAGTCACCAAGATTCCACAATCGCCAAGATCTAACCAGATCTACTTGATTCACGTCAAGACTGAATGAAGAACAGATCCCTAAATTACCGAAACTCTAGATCCAAGAGAACACGAAGAGGACAACAACGGAAGCGAATAATCAGACAGAACAGAGCTCTGATACCATGTCAAGAACACATGGATCAAAACTCGCTGGACTTTATTTACAAAGAATGATATCAAAAACAGAGAAACAAGACGACAACAACTAATCTCTCAGATTTCTCACAAGCAGATCATCAACTTGATGATCTACAACACTCAAAGACTAAATCTGATATAAGAAACAAGATCTCAGTGAATGATCTTCAACAGATCAACTAATCTATACAAGAGTGACAAACCCTAAGAGAGAGAATATCAATATGAGAGATGAAATATCTGAGTTGTGTGTTATAAGATCTGTGCATAACACTCTTTTATATAATACAGACACTAGGTCAGTCTTCAGACAAAAGCCACCCATTCATGAGATCCCTTAGTCCAGCAGAAGCCCAACAACAACGAGCCCAGTAGCCCAGCAGTAGCCCAACAACAGGTCTTAAGTCCAACAACTATTTATTATAAAAAAACAAGCAAGTAAAAATATAAAATAATAATAATGAAATTATATTTAATGAAAATATATTTTAACATTAGTCTCTTGTTTTTAGCCTACGCTTTTTCATCGGTGAAAAGAGAAAATGTATGGCGTCTCCTAATTGGCCACACATCCATAAGCTATTTAGCCTGCTTTACACATTTCTTTTAATATTATTTTTTGGACCCCATTGTATTTCACCATGACCTTTTGTGTAGGCTAAGCATTATCCATCTTAGCCCGCGAATCATGTATGGCGTCTCCTTATTGGCTCTTTTTGTCATTGTCTATTTTGACAAAGGCTAAATAAAAATGTCTATTTCGTTAACTTTGAAGGTCAACTTGTTTATTCTAATAATTTTCCCTAACTTTTATTAAGTCCTACGAATATTGAGAAATGAATTGAATGATATGGAATGCACACATTAATATTTTCTTAGTTTAACTTTTTAATCATCTAAAATACCATTAATAAGTATTTCTTGTTTGTTCGTTACTGCAAAACGTATTTTCTTAGCGTATGATGCAACATTTTTTGATGCCTAAGAACTAATTGGTAAGAATAGAACAAAAAAATCACGAAGGTTTTTTAAGCTACCTACTTCTACTCTGATTATATTATAAAAAAACACATCAAAACTAATTACAATTTACAATGACTCGGTATTTATTTATTTATATAACCTTAAAATAAAAGGTCGGTAGCTTTGCCACTGACCATTCTACCCTTTGACATATGCACCGTCACATGGCATATTACTATTGGTCCACCTTACTTTTCTTTTCTTTTTCTTTTTATTAATGGTTTACAAGCAATAAAGCACTAGGTACATGATTTTCCTTTTTCACCATTCTCCACCTACACCCTTTCCCACAATTCTTGCCACCATCGACCATCCTTGTGAACACATTTTGTTTTATGAAATCCATGATTAGAGCTCAAGAGATAGTAGGCAACAGAGAGAGGTTGAGATGTGTAGGCGGTGATGTGGTTGTCACGGTGGAGTTTGTTGAGATGTGGTGGTTGTCACACCCCAACTAATGGCGGAATCATCGGGGCGCGGCACTAGGCGAATCAGATTGCTCAAGAGAATCCATAACAACTATTTTGCGACAATATTTAAACAGTTCATTATCCCATACTAATAAACAAATATTTCACAAATGGTTATCACAGATTTCATGTCTCTCAAAAATACAAATTCGACAACCTAGATTTTAAGTGAGTTTCTAAAGTATCCCTAGCTTGATTCTAGATGATCTGTGCTTAACCTGCAATATACGATAATATAATGTCAATACAACATGTAATGGCGAGTATACAGGTTTGATATAGCATAAAGTAGATAAAAAGAGTTGCGAATCTCCACGTACATAAACATGATACACAACATATACGCTACTAGACAAAAACTACCTGCTAAGTCCCGAGATGACTGCGTTTGCGAGTGCGAGTTTGTCTCAACTAGACCTCGTCGGGTGTGAGTCGAACTATAGTACTATACTAGTTAAGTTGGAACGTCATGAGTAAGTGTCCTAGCACATACGTATCAGGCATCACGTGTAAATATGTACGTCAGTCATTCGCATGTGATAATAGTTTAGATTGTGTGCTGTGTTTTGATAAGTGTGTTTTCGATATAAACGTATGTTACATCCCAAAAGTGTGTTAAAAGCGTTAAAAGGGGTCAAGTATACTCACAACGCGTGTTCAACAAATATACACGATCTGGTTGGAGGTTAGAGAGCGTCGGGTTAGCCTACGTACAGGAACAGTTGCATAAGTATTCCTCAGGACTGAACGGTCGAAGTTGAGGGGGTTAAGTGTTGTAACAGTGCATTACAGAATGTCAAATGGTTGAGTGTTTGAATGGTGATCCGAACGGATGGGTTTCCATTTGAGCGGATGGTCATCCGAGCGGATGACCATTCGAACGGATGGCCATTCGAATGATGTGTGTTTGTTTGTAAAATTGTTAAAACTTGAAGAGCGTTTGAAACGTTGAATAGTATAAATACTAGGTCATCTGATCGGATGGTCATCCGAATGGATGGCCATTCGATTGAATGGTCATTCGAGTGGGTGACCGGTTAATTGAAGTTTTTCGTAAAATTTTCTAAGTAAAAGTTTGAAGTTTATCGGAGAGGGCGTGATAACGTGTCAATCAACGGGAGTACACCGGGCCTAGCTCATTCGATCTGATGGTCTAAGCCCGTTCAGTCAAACTTACTGTCTCTGATGAAGGTTCATGTTTAACCCGTTGATCGGTCCATCTCTCTGGCGGAAATCAGTTTTCAAGCCAGCTCTTAACTAATGAGCGAGTCGAGAGTCTGTCTGAGCATGATTTCACCAGTGTTTTGTAAAAAAAAAATGGAAGAGAAGTTTCAAGATAAGTTTGGAAAACGTGAAATCTTTCATAAATACTTTGAAAAGTTGGAACATCCTTTAGATTCCGAACCAATCTCAGTTGAATGATGTTCCACAACAGTTTGCCTAGGCAACTGAGTGAGAACCATCTTTGAGACGGCAGAAATCAAGGGTTTTTTGAGGAAAAGTTGAAGTGTTTGTGTGATTTTGATGAAGAAGATGGAATAGAAGTGATTAGAGATGAAAATTGTAAAAGATTTAAGGAGAAATACTTACGAAATAGCCTTGAATCACGAGTAAAAGTGACTGAGAGTGACTTGAGTGCGTGTGGTCGGATAGAGGTGTCAAATCAGTGAAAGGGAGGTGTACAGCGGTATTTATAGAGTGAGGGTGAGGGTTAAGTCGGTGCACAAAGTGGTGCTCGATCGGATGGCGTCCAGTCGAATGGCCATCCGAGCGGATGGTCATCCGGACATAAGTCCATTCGATTGTCTGTCCATTCGATCAGCCGAGTTGAGTTTTGTTAGTTTCCCGACTTTGATTCGTTCGACGTGTTTTGTTGCGTTTAACATTGTGGATACTTTAAGCATTTTAGCGAGATACGTTGTGTCGCGTAATGTTGTGTTCCAGTGTGATAAGTTGAATTGCGCGTGCCTGCGAGTGCGTGTTTCAACTAGTTTTAACACTTAAACATATTTATATATAACTTAATATAATAGGTCATAGCTTAAGTAACTTTGTTTCGAGTTTGCGTTTGCGTTGAGCGATGGCGAATAGCGTAAATAGGGTATGCGATAGCGTTATAAGCGTATGCGTTGTGATATTGCGTATGCGAAAATATGCGAAATAGCGTTGTAAGCGTTATAGTTTACATTATGATCCGAATCTCGGTGCTAGGCGTAACGAGAGTGACGAGAGCGATAAGCGGGTTGTTACAATGGTGGCTTTTCATTTTCCACATCCGGCAACGGTGGTGGTAGCCTCCTTTGTTCATTGTTGCAACTTGCTCATTTCCTCCTTTTCTCTTTATACACTCATATCTGGAGCTTTGCTTCTCTTTATAGGCCTCCTACTGAGTTTTAAGCTTCCATAGAACACAAGTAAGTGTTCTTCCTTAGTCTCTTTTTTATTATTTTGGCTATTTTGAGCCAAAAGTCAAACATTGTGACTTTCAGTTCTGACCATTTTGGTCAAGTCAAAGTTCAAATTGAACTTTGCAATGTGATCATAATCACGAAGGTAACAATCCCTTGCGATTGCACCTTCTGATTACCATGTTTAATAGGCGAGATGACGAGTCAAAGTTTTACGAATTAAAAGTCAAAAATGCATAAAAGTGCATTTTACGACGAAAACGTTTTTGGGTATTAAAACTTACCTTAGCTTAGCTTTGCATAAAAGTTACATCTCACCCTCCTCAGACCCTACCTTAGCTTTGCTATTGGTGGGATATACTGAGTATGATGATGATGAAAACTTAAAGTTTTGACACCAAATCAGTTTTATAAATTCTTAGACATGTTCAAACATGTCTAACTCATCATTTCTAGTTCAGTGCTTTTTATTTAGCCGTAAGCCAAGCGGTTTGACTACCCCTTTGACTTTTGAATTTGACCCGTTTGGTCAATCTTAGGATTCGACCAGGCGCATTTCTATGACCATAGTAATATAGAGAATAACTGTGACATTTGTGCCTTTATAACCAGTATACAATTCTGAACAATTTCGAATCCAATGAAATCTTGTGTTTTTTTCCCAGGATTTGTACAAATTACATATGACAATTACACATTTCAATCCTTGCACGATTTCAAACTCTCAAGAGCTTTTCTGGAAGTTGTATGTAAACTGTTATGCAAACGTAATCAGTTTAATGCGATGTACACTCCGGAACAGTGTCATAAGCTAAACATACCCTAAATACCCTTTACATAACTTAGAAATAAGTTTTGAAGGGTTCAGTATGGCAAAAACATGCTTATTCGTTCGCAGGGACTATTTGCGTCAAACTGCGAAAGTCTGTCATTTCGTGTATTTCTTAATACGAAACATGTACGCACATCCAAAAAAAATTTTAATTATTAAAATATTGTATTTTAGTGATAAGAATGCAAAAATATCATTCGTTGCGTAATTTCGGTCGTTTGAGCGTCCGTTTGAGTGTTCGTCGTGACTAAGCGAAAAACGCAACCGTACAACCGAGCGAACCGAAACCCGCGACATTTCCGAGCATATTTCAAGTCCCTTATGTTTTAACGTCCTTATAAAACCTGAATTATGGGTTAACGGGGGTTAAATGCGTCGAAAACATGTTTAAATACGTGCAGGGACCTTTTTTTGCCAAAAACTGAAAGTCTGGACATACATGGTCGCGCCACGCGACAACCCAGGGTGGCTCTGGTTATGTGACGCGAGGACTAGGCCTGGGCAGAAAGATTTTTTATAGCAAACAGCTTGCTGCACATGTGTTTTCTTCATAGTTTTTCAATCTTGTGGGCATTTTGAGTGATCTCCAAGGCTTGTAATCTGAACCAAACACTTGTTATGATCACATTAATCCTTGGGCAACACTCCAAGACACTTGGCATGATCTTAGGGCTTCACAACAAGTATAAATACCCCACAAATCTGCCCAATTCATTGCTCATTCCATCTTTCTCATCTCAATTGCTCTATTGGAGTTGCTATCATCATTGGTGGCCTCCTAATTGAGTTATCTTTCAGCCTAGAACATAAGTAAGTGTTCTATCCAGTCTTGTTTATTTATTTCAGCTATTTAAGCTAAACAGTTTGACTACCATTTGACTTTCGGCTTTGACCATGAATTGGTTAAGTCAAAGTTCAATCAAACTTTGCAACGTGATCGTAATCACTGTTGGCCCATGTAATCAAACCTAGAAGAATAGATGATACTGAAAGCCAAAACTGGTTCTCGACAGTCGATCCACAATAAGCTTGCATGTTCTAAGTTCCCT
Source organism: Helianthus tuberosus (assembly GCA_030545235.1). Taxonomy (NCBI): domain Eukaryota; kingdom Viridiplantae; phylum Streptophyta; class Magnoliopsida; order Asterales; family Asteraceae; genus Helianthus; species Helianthus tuberosus. The sequence goes on from CM060353.1 coordinate 89,124,298, forward strand.
CCAATGGCAGTGCTTCTATCAGCTGATTAACCAAAAGACGGATCTTCTCAACATCTGCTCATCAAAGCACTACGGGATTTTAGTAATACATGCATGCATAGTTGAATATTTGTAATTCATACAATCATTTGACTAATGAAATCATGTTTGTTGAAAACTATCTCTCTTTGATTGTGTTATAAAGTTTACTTTCATTTCTGCTGCAATTCATCTCTGATTTAACTTCTTTCATTAATCATTTGTTAAAAAAACACAATAAATACAAACTCAGATCCTAACAATTGGTATTAGAGCATAGGACAGCCAAATTCGATCTAACAATCAATTTGACATAAAAGTTCAGCTCAAATCCATTGATACTTAAGTTGTTCGTATCAGTTGAAAAACAGAGTAAAGTGTAATCACGTATAAAAGTTGATTATTTAAAAACTTCAGCAGAACAACCAAGATGACATCACACTCACAGGACCCTCACAACACCGAAACACTATTCAAGCCACCTATGCTTGTCAGATCCGAGTAAAATATCTGGCAATGTAGGATGGGCCATGTGTTAGCTCAACAAAACACTGGCTGCTGGAAGTCAGTCATCTTTGGAACACACGTTCCAATGGTGCCTAGCACAGAAGATCCCAAAGGCCAAGTGCCTAAAAGCCTTGAAAATTACTCAGATCAGGATTTTCAAAAAATTGAATTAGATGCAAAGGATTTTAGCACTGTGGCTTCAGCTCTTCCAAATGACATTTATGCTGGACTGCTGCATTGCAACAGTGCCAAAGAGTTGTGGGATGCACTGAAAGAGTAGTTCGGTGGAACAGAAGAGGTTATCGAAAATAACAAGGAGGTTTTGAATCAACAGTATGAAACATTTTGTCATGTCAAAGGAGAGTCTCTAACCCAATAGTTTGAAAGATTTAGCTGTCTCATTAGTGAACTTAAACTGGTTAATGTTGAATTTGCTAAGTCCACTTTAAATAGTAGGTTTCTAAGGTCATTACCAGACAAATGGGATACTATAGCTTTCGTAACTAGAAATTCTGTGGGTTTTCAAGAGCTAAGTTTGACCCAACTTCATGGTCGACTACTCACCTATGAGAGAGAGTTGAACCAGAAAAAGAAGTTGCAAGAATCTGGGAAGGTTGCTGATGATTACACCTTTGGTAACACATCACTTCTAGGTCAAGAAGAATCTAGTGATAGTAAGGACCAGAGTTATGATCATTATATTGACATAACTGTAGGTGGAGCCTTCAATAACTCTGAGCCTTACTCACCCAACTATGCTTTTACAGCAAGTGGGGAAAATCAGATTTCTGACAACTTATCCTTTGAGCTCAATGACCTCCAACACTTTGATCCCACTGATATGGAGGAAATGGACATTTTGCACCAACTGGCACTGCTGAGTGTAAAAACCAGCAAGTTTTATAAGAGAACAGAAAGAAAGTTTCCAGGATTGCATGAGAATCTAATGTGGGGTTGGATAAATCTAAAATTAAGTGCTACAAGTGTAACAGGCCAGGACACTTTGTTAGAGAATGTAGAAGTCAAAATAATGGACCAATCATTACACATCCTAGCCCTAGACCTCAAAATACATAAAACACTGTGCACTATTCCAAATATACCCATGCTGCTCATGTAAACACTGCCCATTATGCACATCTTGTAACCATTGTTCTAGTGCAATATGTTCAAACCCCTGTTCCACAAATACAGTATGTCCAAGCCCCAGTCTCTCAGGTTCAAGTGCAACAACCTGCACCACAACATGCTGCACAAACATCTGCTACAGCAGAGGCCAGTCAGCAAAGCTTCTTCACTCAAGGCTTTGTTGATTGGAGTAGCATGCCTGATGGTCTAACTGATGAAAATTTTTCTCTATTTTCTAAGAATGATGTTCCTTGTGATGAATTTTGTTTTGCAGCATTAGAGTCAATAACAGAAGGGCAGGAAACAGAAAAAGTGGAACCCAGTGATGAAACAGTGGATGAAGTTGCTGAAGCAGTGGTTACTGCTGTTGTTGGTGAACAGCTGTTAGAGAAAGAATCTGAACCACTGTTAGAACCTCTTGCTGACCCATGGTATGTTGATGAAGTGGAGAAGGATACCAGTCTTGTGAGAATGTTTGTAACTGTGCCATGATGGCTGCAGCTAAGGTATCACCTCAGGTCTTGAAAAACCTACGTTCAGACAAATGCATCATAGCATTTGCTAATATTAAAGAGGTGAATGAAAACCTTAGGGATAAGATTTTAAAAGATGAAGTACAATTTGAAAAATCTGTTAAAGAAATGAAAAACAAATTGTATGAAAAAGATAAAGAAATCTGCAGTCTTAAACATGAACACAACATAACCAAAGACCAACTCCAAGCCATGACAGAAAAATATCAAGCTTGTAAAAAGGAGTTGGAATCCACCCAAATCACTTGTGAAAAATGGGTGGAATCCTGCAAAGGTTATGAGCTGATGTTAGAGAAACAGATCAAAAGCAATGTAAAGTTTGGCATAGGTTTAAGGAAAAATGACCAAACTGAAAACACTGCTGTAAATGATTCTGGTTCAGTTGAGTTAAAACTAACAAACAAGGATGGTCAAGAAGTTAAAATCACTGATAAAAATGGTAACAAAATCATTTTACAAAAAACAGAGGGGTCATCAACCTTTGAAGAGATTGAAAAATATCAATTCAAACCCACCTGGTCAGATGAATGTGATATCCTTGAGAATTTCAAACCAATGGATTTTTCCACAGTTGAAGGTGTGAAAGAACCTAAGGCAAAAGTCATCCCTCTTAAAGACATCCCAACAGAGTTTAAAAACTCTGTTGCAAAGGAAGTTGAAAAGAGGAAGAAAAGAGAAAAAGTTAAAAATATGTTTTGTGATTTTTGTGAAAAGAGAAACCATTCCACAAAGGATTGTTTTCACTTAAAAGCTTTTGACATTAACAAAACAAGCATAATTAAGCCTGCACCTATGTGCACCATCTGTGGAAAAACCAACCATCTTACTCATGAGAGTGTGTACCTCAAAACTTTTGAGGTTAAAAGAAAAGAGTACACTTCAAAAACACTTGAGAGTTCATCAAAATCATCCATCAAGAAACAACATCCATTTGTGTCTGTCCAAACAACTGTTATAAAACAGTTTAACAAAACATCTGCTCCCAGAGATGTGCAAGTGACAGATGCACCACCAGCTAACCAATTCCAAAGAGGAAAATTCAACCTCCATACCAAAGGGTCCCACATGTTTATGAGGTTTACAAAAAGTCTTCTAAACCAAAAGTGAACAGGCATCCTTTTGGATTCCAACATCTGACAGGAAATGGTCCCCAACAGTGGTTAGAGAAAAATGGTTCAAAAACTGTTCAAAACCCTGAGCTAACCATTGTCCATGTTCCTGGACTTGAGGCTGATTCTTTTGTGACACAATCCAAAGCCTTATTGGCTTTGGAGACCCTCTTGAACTAATTATTTACTTGATGTGTAGGGAGCTTCTGGATGCTTAGATAGTCTTTGGTATGTAGATAGTGGAGGCTCTAGGCACATGACTGGATGTAGAGCCCTACTCAAGGATTTCAAAAACCATGGAGGGGGTGATATATCCTTTGGTAACAATTCTAAGGGAAAGGTGTTGGGGTCTGGAACAGTTCAGAATGGGAACCTCAAGTTTGAAAATGTCAATCTTATCAATAATCTGAAGTTTAACCTCCTTAGTGTCTCATAAATGAGTGACAAAGGCTATGGGTCATTCTTCACTAAGGATAGCTGCAAGATTATTGGGCCAGAAATGGTGAAAAAGATTGAAGCAGTCATAGCCGGGGGCAAAACACATCTTGTTGCTCAAAGGAGTGGCAATGTGTATGTAGTTAATATGTCAAAAGATAACCCAATGACTGATGCTTGTCTGTTCTCAGTTGCCTCTAACAAAGAGATAGAATTATGGCACAGAAGACTTGGGCACACTAATCTCAAGACTATCACTACACTCTCAAAACAAGGCCTTCTAAGAGGTCTTCTGTGACAACTGGCAAAAATAATGGTAATTCCGTACAACTTAAACACTTGATTTAACGTTTAATTATGTTTGTTACGATTTAATTATTACATGATTAGAACCATAGGACATGGGTATATATGTCAAACAATATTAACACTATCGTCACGTCGTGAGAAAACTGCAAACTATGTCCTAATATGTTGGCAAAATGCTGAAAACACTATTCACCTGAACACACTATGTCACACCCCGACCACGTAAAACAACAAAACGTGGCAGAAACGTCGGGAAGTGTTGTAACAGAATCATTGTTTCATAACACATGGAAATTGAAATATTGTTTTATTGATTAAAAGAGTTACAATGTCTTGACAATCAAAGAAAATAACATAAATAACTAGTCTTGCATCTTTTATTGTCACTAAGGCCCAAGTCCGCCTAAGTGTATCTTGATAAATCCTATGCATCATATCCTGAAACACATGTGAAAATAGGTACGTCTGCATAAAAATGCCTGTGAGATACATAGGTTTTTGTGAAAATAGAATTCATGACTTGTAAGTTGAAGAAAATGTTTAATAATGTTTAGTCATGAACCTTGTAAATTGATTTGTTTTGTAAATCGTTTGAAAAACAATAAAAGTTCAGAGGATATGTATAAATAAGAGAATAATGTATGGTTAAATGAATAACCATGTAAAATGAGTTTGTATAAGATAAGTTGTTTGTAAATCAATGTCTTGTGAAAAGTATGTTATTTGTATAAAATGTTATATGTCTCAAATTGAAATGATTCAAATAACGCTACGATATGTAATACCATACAAACACTTATATATAGGAAGTACCAGCGGCGTATCCACCATGCTTGTATCATATTACACACGCCTCGTTACTTAAATCACTTACTCAAACCAAACCATCAAGATGTAATGTTTAACAATTGTAGAAATGTTTATGTATAGTCCAAAGTCTATTGTCAAATGTAAATCATGTCAACAGATACAAATGGTTCACACGGTTCAACAGTTACAAACGGTTCATATAATCAAATGGTTACAACGGTTCAAAATGTAATATAATGTGTTCATATGCTGGATGAGCATATGCAACAAATTGTAATGTAAAACAATGTACTAAGTATGCACACAATGGACATACATAGCATGAAATGTAATGTAAAACGATATACTAAGTATGCACACAATGGGCATACATAGCATGAAATGTAATGTAAAATAATGTACTAAGTATGCACACAATGGGCATACATAGCATGAAATGTAATGTAAAACAATGTACTAAGTATCCACACAATGGGCATACATAGCATGAAATGTAATGTAAATCATGTACTATAAATGTACTAATGAACATAGCAAGTATATGATGTGAAAACATGGAAAGCATGAAAGTAACAAGTAGGCACATGTGTTTCACCCCAAAACAGTTTGGAAAACAGTAAAAGAGGGGTCTATGTACTCACTTGAGACTGCTTAGAAGTCCTTGAGTAACAACCAAACAATGCCAGAGATCACGGAAATCAACGGCACCTAATATAGGTAACTATGTTAATATACCGGACCTAAATCGGAGGATTGGATAGAATGAGGGTTCGTAAACCAAACGAGTATGGAGACTCGTGTAATATGGTTTAACAAAGCCTACATACTAAAATGAAACCTAACCTAAGTGCTTACAACCCATTACGACCCGTTTAGGTAGCTTATGCTACTTTAACGTGTCGTTCGCGTGAAACGCGTTCGGAACGCCTAACTAGCCCTATGATAAGTAAAATATGCCTTAACATGTCTAATATTGTTGCCAAATCAGTTTAGATATCAAAAGTTATGTTACATATGCTTAAAATGAATTTTGGCGTAAAAAGGGCATTTTGGTAATTTACCTAAGGCATATAAACTACCTATCATACAACTAACTAAACGTCGTGACCATAAGGTATAACCTCGGAAGGTTATTCCCTATATACTATGGTCACCTAATGTGTTTGGTCGGATCCTAATGATCGACCAAATGGGTCGGGTTCGAAAGTATAAGCGATTGTTTAGATCGCTTACCTTTACGACCCTAGACAAGCACAAAACTAAAAGTGACGAGCTAAGCATGTTAAAACATGCTTAACTAAGTTTAGAAAACAGGTTTGGTACCAAAACAAACGGTTTTGATACCTAAGAGTAGTTTGGTTACAAAATACGCAAGAATACGCATTTTGGCCGAAACTACGACTCGTCACTGAGCCTAGATAACGTGGTAATCAGTAGGTATAGTCACAAGGGACTATAACCATCGTCATTACGCTCACGTTATGAAGTTCAAACGAACTTCGCATTGACCATAAACTGGTCAATGCAGAAAGTCAAACATAGTTTGACTTCCTGACTCGAAAAGCGATAAAAGAACGAAGGAACACTTACAAAGGGTCCCCGAAAGCTAAACTTGATCCAAGTAGCTCAGGTATGAAGTAATGGCTTCAACTTAGAGCTTTTAGATCAGATTTTGTGGGTTTTTGGAGTTGGGATGGATGGGTATTTATAGGATTCTTGGAACCGTTAGGATCGTTTCTCGAATAACGTGATTTGATCTCATCCATACACTTGTAGCAACCTTATGGTAACTCAAAATGGCCCCTCATGAGCATGAAAGGGAAAGTGTGGGTGAGTGTTGGGGGCATAACAGCTGTTAACAACTGTTAAACAGCTTTTGCTGATCTGAAAGGGCCTCGCGTTACGCCTAGGGGGCTAGGTGTCACGCCTAGGTCCTTCTGATCAGCAAACATTTTCCAAAGTTTCCATTTCAGTCCTCGTTGTGTATTAAGGCCATTTCCGACATGTTTAAGGCTCGTTAAGTCAACTTTAAGGCCCTAAAATGATGCCTAAACATTGTGGACATGAAACATGCTCAAAAATATCCCGGATGTCGGTTCGTTTGGTCGTACGATCGCGATGTTCGCTTAATTACGACGACATGCGCATAAGCGCGAAAAACGATCCAAATTGCGTGACGAATGGATTTTTCTCATACCTGTAACACCCTTAAATTTTCACTTGATTTTAGTAATAGGTTTTACCATTTCAAATATAATATTTTAGTAATAGGTTTTACCATTTCAAATATAATTAACATGACTTTCATAAACAAAGTTCATAAGTAACATTAACCTTAGTCAACTAATGACTAAGTTAAAACATTTTAAAAGCTGTTTAACAAGTGTTTACAACCCATACACAAAAGTACTAAAGATTTAAGACGTTGCGGAAGCTTAAAAATGTAGTGTTCGGTTCTTCATCATATGCTTGATCGCCATCCGTAAGTTCCCCAACATGACCTAATGTCAAAACTACATCTAAGGTTAGTTTTGACAATAATATAACACTTATAATCGAATTCTAGCATCAAAACTATTGAAAACAACAAAATTCTTCGGATCAGGTCGTTCGCGCCCCGCGAGAGACGTTACGCGGGCCGCGAGGACCTCCCGCGTGTCGCGGAGTGTTTCAGGTGGCCTTCCGCGTGGCGCGGGGGGTCATGTTTTCCAGCAGCTCAAGTTTTGTGAGCTGCATTTGCTGCCAGCTTCGGAAAATCCAGTTTTTAACTTCGTTTGGCCATATCTTTTGACTCGTAAGTCCATTTTAAGTGATTTTTCTTCCTATATGTCTGTAAATTCATTACCGACATAACTAATATAAATTTGATACCCAAAATTTAATTTACGGACCAAAAGACCATATGTCACTATGTAATTATTCGACCCATTCTAACCTTACACATTTTACTACCATTTAACTAATAAACCTATGGCGCCTTATGCCCAACATCCGAGGCTTGTTATCACCCGCATTTCTTACCAATTTCATGCTTTAATGCCTTTGTGACTATTATCGCCATTATCGTCTACTAGAACGTTTAAAACTACAATTTTCACAACTAATAGACCCGTTGGCTCATCTTGTGGAATCATCCACTTGTGATGACTACCAATTGGTTCGTTTACTATACTAAGTCTATTAATTCACATACAACCATAATCAATATAAATTCAACGCATATTTCGATTCAACAATAAGATTTATAAAACTTATCAACAACTCACTTAACGTAACCAATCAAGTTACGTACCTTCAAAGTAGACCTTTTAAACGTGGTTCGCCACCCGCTTGTCCGCTTGACGCTCCTGCGCCCGTTCCTATAGAGTTCATTTATCATATGTTTAGAACTCTCTTCATATCATAATTCGCATAATACATCAAACATCATGATTATGCGTTTAAACTTGGAATTTCAGTTTTAAGCCTTCATAGAGGCATTTCAACAAACACTTCATGGGCAGATTTTTACATGATTAAACATCATATCTCTAGTTTATTATTTAGCCCTAATTTCACATCATTCAACCTTTTTACATGATTGATAACTTCAAATTTTCTGGAATCACTTCAAAATTGCCAAATTACACTAGATTAACAATCTATTTCCTAGTGTTCATCAAATTACACATAACCCACTAATCACCTACAATGGTGTTCATGGATTCACCAAAATTTCATATGATTTCAACTTCTATTTGTCTAGGGTTTTGTCCCTAGACACTATAGTTGTTCCTAATCATCATAATACACACATGTAACTATAAATTCAGATTTTTTTCCCAATTTCATGAGACATTCAAGTTGAAAGTTTTCCTTAAATTTTACATACCTTGGAATCCTCTTGCGACGAGGATCAAGAATCTATGCTTTAATTTCGATTTAAACTTGGATTAAGCCTTCAATTTGCAAGTTTAGTGAAGATTTAGGGTTTTGATGTGTGGGGATCGCCCCCCCTGCTCTGCTTGTACGACCAGACACCTCCTTGTGGGGTGTTTGGTGTGTTTTATTTGATTAATAAAAATTAAGTTTCAATTTTTACAACTTAGGTCCCTCCATTTTGATCAACATTTAATTTAGTTGCTTTTAACCCTACTATAGGTTATTTCTAAACTTGTAACTAACTAGGTTAAAATTCCTAGTTGGTAAATTCTCATTTATTTATACTTTATAATTCTAATATAAAGTTTTATATTTTTCGGGGTGTTACAAGTCCACCCCCCTTAAAAAGGGTTTCGTCCCCGAAACCGAAGTACGTACCAAATAATGTAGGGTGGAGACGTCGCATCTCCTCTTCGGACTCCCACGTAGTGTCCGAACCTTTCCTATGCTCCCATTTGATTTTGACTTGGTCAATTTGTTTATTTCGTAAATGTTTGACCTTTCGGTCTAAAATCTCCACCGGTCTCACCGCATAATTCAGACTATTATCCACTTCGATATTATCGTAATGAATATACGCCGTTTCGTCTGCTAGGCACTTTCGTAATTGTGACACGTGAAACGTGCCATGAATCCCACTTAGTTCCTCCGGTAGCTCAAGGCGGTAAGCTACCTTGCCAACCCTTCCGATAATTTTAAATGGCCCAATAAACCTCGGGCTTAGCTTCCCCCTTTTTCTGAATCTAATAACGCCCTTCCATGGGGAAACTTTTAGCATGACCATGTCGCCAACCTGGAATTCGATTGGCCTATTCCTTTTATCAGCATACGCCTTTTGCCTGTCTTGAGCCGCTTTCAAGTGTGCCCGAACTATTTCAATCTTTTCATTCGTGGCTCGTACTATATCTTGGTGGGCGAGTTCACGTGGTCCCACTTCACCCCAACATACCGGGGTTCGACACTTCCTACCATAAAGCATTTCGTACGGTGCCATCTTAATACTAGATTGGTAGCTGTTATTATACGAGAACTCGACTAACGGTAGGTGAACATCCCAACTTCCTCCAGAGTCGATTATACACGCCCGTAGCATGTCCCCCAATGTTTGTATCGTTCTTTCACTCTGTCCATCCGTTTGAGGATGGTACGCAGTGCTAATGAACAATTTGGTTCCCATTTGCTCTTGGAAATCTCGCCAGAAATTTGAAGTAAACCGGGTATCCCTATCAGACACGATGGATACCGGTACCCCATGACGTGCTATTATTTCATTAGTGTAAACTTCTGACATCTTTTCTGACGTATAAGTCTCACGAATCGGAATGAAGTGAGCACTTTTCGTCAATCTGTCCACCACTACCCATATGGCATCAAAACCACGATTCGTCTTAGGCAACTTGGTTAATAGGTCCATTGTAATATGTTCCCATTTCCAAACTGGAATTTCTAACGGTTGGAGTTTGCCGTATGGTTTCTGGTGTTCCGCCTTGACTTGTAAACATGTCAAGCATTTTTCCACATACTTCGCCACATCCCTCTTCATTCCAGGCCACCAATAATTTTGTTTTAGATCATTGTACATCTTGGTCGCACCCGGATGAATTGAATATCGGGATTTATGAGCTTCATTAAGTAGAAGCGCCTTCACCCCACAAGTATGTGGGACCCATATCCTTCCGGATCGAGTCTTCAACCCGTTATTCCCATCCGAAAAATCTTTCAACTGACCGATTATTCTTTCTTTCTTCCAATTCTCTTCTTTCATTGCTTCTAATTGCGCCTCTCGAATACGTTCAAGTATACCCGAGGTCACCACGAGTTGCATCGATCTTACTCGTATTGGGACATAGTCCGCTTTTCTGCTCAGAGCATCCGCCACCACATTAGCCTTTCCGGGGTGATAATGTATTTCACAATCGAAGTCTTTCACCGTTTCTAGCCATCGCCTTTGTCGCATATTTAACTCCTTCTGATTGAAGAAGTATTTCAAGCTCTTGTGATCGGTGAATATGGTGCACTTTACCCCATATAAGTAGTGCCTCCATATTTTTAAGGCAAATACCACCGCAGCCAACTCAAGATCATGCGTGGGATATTTCTTCTCGTGTATTTTCAATTTCCTCGAGGCATAAGCTATAACCTTGCCCCGTTGCATTAAAACGCACCTGAGCCCCGACAGTGAAGCATCCGAATAAACCACAATATCTTCGACTCCGTCCGGCAATGTCAGTACCGGAGCTTGAGTTAACTTTTCTTTTAGCGTTTGAAACGCTTTTTCTTGATCGACACCCCAAATGAACTTCTCTTTCTTTTGGGTTAGCTTTGTTAGCGGTGACGCAATCTTGGAGAAATCTTGAATGAATCTCCTATAGTATCCCGCAAGCCCCAAAAAGCTTCTAATTTCCGAAGGGTTCTTCGGGGGATTCCATTTTGACACAGCCTCGATCTTGGACAGATCCACCAATACTCCGTCGGCACTTATGATGTGGCCGAGAAATTGTACCTCTCGTAACCAAAAGGCACATTTAGATAATTTTGCATATAACCTCTCTCGCCTAAGTGTCTCCAACACCTCTTGTAAATGGTGTGCATGTTCCGCTTCACTTTTCGAATACACCAAGATGTCATCGATAAACACGATGACCGACTTATCCAACATTGGCTTGCAAACCCGGTTCATGAGGTCCATGAAAGCCGCGGGTGCATTTGTTAGCCCAAATGACATCACGAGGAATTCGTAATGTCCGTATCTCGTGCGGAAAGCCGTCTTAGGCACATCTTCTTCCTTGACCTTTAGTTGGTGATACCCAGATCTAAGGTCAATTTTTGAAAACCAATTCGCACCTTGTAATTGGTCGAATAAATCATCTATCCTCAGAAGCGGGTATCGGTTCTTTACCGTGAGTTTGTTTAACTCCCGGTAATCGATACACATGCGCATGCTCCCGTCTTTCTTTCTCACGAACAATACCGGTGCGCCCCAAGGAGACACACTCGGCCTTATGAATCCCTTGTCAAGCAGGTCTTGAATTTGGGACATCAACTCTTGTAATTCCGACGGTGCGAGTCGGTACGGGGCTTTTGCTACGGGTTTTGCGCCCGGAATCAATTCGATCCCGAACTCTACTTCCCGTTCAGGCGGTATCCCCGGTAAATCTTCCGGAAACACATCTTCATAATCTCGTACTACCGGTACATCTTCAATCTTCCGTGATTCTTTCTCGGGCTCATTTGCGTATATCATGAACGCCTTGCATCCTCGCTTCATAAGCTTGTGAGCTTTCAACATTGAGCACACTATGGGGTTACCTCCTTTTTCGCTATAGATGGTAACGTGTTTCCCGCTCGGAGATGTTAGTTTTATCTCTTTACGAAAACACACGACTTTTGCATGGTGTTGGGCTAGCCAATCCATCCCAACGACTACTTGAAATTCCCCCATTGACATCGGGATTAGGTCTATCAAGTATTCTTCATCGTCGATGCTTAATTTGCAACCTCGACAAACATCACAAACTATAAAGCTTTTGTTGTCCCCTATTTCAACTTCTAAGGGCACAGGTATTTTCGTCAATACAAATGAAGGATGTCGAATAAATCCATGCGAAATGAAGGATTTATTCGCACCCGTATCAAACAATACACGTGCTGGAATTGAGTTAATTGTGAATATACCTGAAACCACATCGGGTTCTGTCTTCGCTTCAGCCGCGGTGAGTTGGAAGGACCTAGCCTTCGCTTTGGGAGCTTCTGTTGGAGATTCTTTAACATCTCTCTTTCCAACTAAGTCCGGACATTCGGACTTTTTGTGGCCGGGTTGATAACATTTGTAGCAAACAGAGACTTTTCCCGGGCATAGCGAGGCCGTGTGCCCCGTCTTATTACATATAGGGCATGGCTTGTCTTTGAACCGACATTCCCCTTTGTATCCCTTCCCGCACACCTTACAACTTGGCGACCCACCTTTAGTATCCACCTTCTTCCCCGATTCTCCAGTTCGGGCTTTCTTTGTCGGGCTTGGATTCACATCATGTGCCCTTCGTTCACCTCTTTCGACTTGTTTCTTCAATTCGATTTCCCGTTCCCGAGCAACGTTAATGATTTCGGTAAGGGTCTCGTATTTTGAAGGAGTCATAAACTCCCTATATTCAGCGCTCAACATATTGTAGTAGTAGTATATTTTCTGTTCTTCGTTCGTCACCAATTCACTACTAAACTTCATCTTATCCCTAAACATCGCCGTGATCTTGTCTATGGTTTCACCCTTATGCCTAAGTTGCATGAACTCTTCCTTGATTTTGTTAATGACCGCTTTGGGACTATGATGTTTAAGAAATGGTGTCTTAAACTCTTCCCATGTCATGGTCCTTGCCGCTTCGGCCCCTATTTCATTCTTTTTGTTATCCCACCAATCCTTGGCTTGTCCTCTTAACTGACCCGTTCCATAAGCAACGAAATCACTTTCATCACAATGGGTTCTTTCAAACACCCCTTCAATGTCGCCCAACCATCTTTGGAAAATTATCGGGTCGACTTCCCCGTTATAGATTGGCGGTTTACACGCCATGAATTCCTTATATGAGCACCCTTTACGTTCTCCAGTTTTATCTTTCATAAGGTTGACCGTATCCTCCTCGGCAACCCGGATAGACTGCTTTCAATTGCCTTTCCTACTTCCTCGGCAATTATTTCTTTCATTTGTTCGGTGCTTGTCGGCACCGAATCATTATTGCTCCCTTTCGACATCTTGAAACTGAAATGTTTACATCAAACGTTAAACATTTCATTCATGACATCGCTTTGTTTGTTTTGGTTTAGCCAAGTTCCTAACTTGCTTTAACCGTTCACATTTAATGCACTTTCCGGGTTTGAGTGTGTTAACACGCTCTTCCCATGCATAACAATTCGTTTCTCATTCCTTACATAAGACATGATCTACTAACATAATGAGTTAATTCTTATCGGACGATCGATCAAGCTTGAACCGAACACATTGTTGACAACCTTAAGCTCTGATTACCAACTTGTAACACCCTTAAATTTTCACTTGATTTTAGTAATAGGTTTTACCATTTCAAATATAATATTGTTTAATTAACATGACTTTCATAAACAAAGTTCATAAGTAACATTAACCTTAGTCAACTAATAACTAAGTTAAAACATTTTAAAAGATGTTTAACAAGTGTTTACAACCCATACACAAAAGTACTAAAGATTTAAGACGTTGCGGAAACTTCAAAATGTAGTGTTCGGTTCTTCATCATATGCTTGATCGCCATCCGTAAGTTCCCCAACATCACCTAACGTCAAAACCACATCTAAGTTTAGTTTTGACAATAATATAACACTTATAATCAAATTCTAGCATCAAAACTATTGAAAACAACAAAATTCTTCGGATCAGGTCGCTCGTGCCCCGCGAGAGACGTTACACGGGCCGCGAGGACCTCCCGCGTGTCGCGGAGTGTTTCAGGTGGCCTTCCGCGTGGCGCGGGGGGTCACGTTTTCCAGCAGCTCAAGTTTTGTGAGCTGCATTTGCTGCCAGCTCCGGAAAATCCAGTTTTTAACTTCGTTTGGCCATATCTTTTGACTCGTAAGTCCATTTTAAGTGATTTTTCTTCCTATATGTCTGTAAATTCATTACCGACATAACTAATATAAATTTGATACCCAAAATTTAATTTACGGACCGAAAGACCATATGTCACTATGTAATTATTCGACCCATTCTAACCTTACACATTTTACTACCATTTAACTAATAAACCTATGGCGCCTTATGCCCAACATCCGAGGCTTGTTATCACCCGCATTTCTTACCAATTTCATGCTTTAATGCCTTTGTGACTATTATCGCCATTATCGTCTACTAGAACGTTTAAAACTAGAATTTTCACAACTAATAGACCCGTTGGCTCATCTTGTGGAATCATCCACTTGTGATGACTACCAATTGGTTCGTTTACTATACTAAGTCTATTAATTCACATACAACCATAATCAATATAAATTCAACGCAGATTTCGATTCAACAATAAGATTTATAAAACTTATCAACAACTCACTTAACGTAACCAATCAAGTTACGTACCTTCAAAGTAGACCTTTTAAACGTGGTTCGCCACCCGCTTGTCCTCTTGACGCTCCTGCGCCCGTTCCTATAGAGTTAATTTATCATATGTTTAGAACTCTCTTCATATCATAATTCGCATAATACATCAAACATCATGATTATGCGTTTAAACTTGGAATTTCAGTTTTAAGCCTTCATAGAGGCATTTCAACAAACACTTCATGGGCAGATTTTTACATGATTAAACATCATATCTCTAGTTTATTATTTAGCCCTAATTTCACATCATTCAACCTTTTTACATGATTGATAACTTCAAATTTTCTGGAATCACTTCAAAATTGCCAAATTACACTAGATTAACAATCTATTTCCTAGTGTTCATCAAATTACACATAACCCACTAATCACCTACAATGGTGTTCATGGATTCACCAAAATTTCATATGATTTCAACTTCTATTTGTCTAGGGTTTTGTCCCTAGACACTATAGTTGTTCCTAATCATCATAATACACACATGCAACTATAAATTCAGATTTTTTTCCCAATTTCATGAGACATTCAAGTTGAAAGTTTTCCTTAAATTTTACATACCTTGGAATCCTCTTGCGATGAGGATCAAGAATCTATGCTTTAATTTCGATTTAAACTTGGATTGAGCCTTCAATTTGCAAGTTTAGTGAAGATTTAGGGTTTTGATGTGTGGGGATCGCCCCCCTGCTCTGCTTGTACGACCAGACACCTCCTTGTGGGGTGTTTGGTGTGTTTTATTTGATTAATAAAAATTAAGTTTCAATTTTTACAACTTAGGTCCCTCCATTTTGATCAACATTTAATTTAGTTGCTTTTAACCCTACTATAGGTTATTTCTAAACTTGTAACTAACTAGGTTAAAATTCCTAGTTGGTAAATTCTCATTTATTTATACTTTATAATTCTAATGTAAAGTTTTATATTTTTCGGGGTGTTACAATGCCAAACACTAAAATAAAATACTTTAGTGCTTACATAAATTTTTGGAAGTCCGGATGTATTCAGAACGTAAGTTATGCGCGAAAGTGCAAACTTATGCACTTTTTGACGCTTTTAGTCCCTGAATGACCCAAAAGTTTATTTTAGCACACCGAACCCCTCAAAGCCTATTTCTAAGCTATATAAAGGATATTTAAGGTGTGTTTAACTTATGGTCATGTTCCGGAATGTCTGTTCCAGTACGAATCGTCATACTTTCGCAGTTTGTCAAATTTAGTCCCTGTAGGCGATTTAACTTGATTTTGCCATACCAAAGCCTTCGAAACTTATTTCTAAGTTATGTAAAGGTTATTTAAGGTATGTTAAGCCTATTTAACTATTCCGGAGTGTTCGTTGCATTAAACTGGTTATATTTACGTATCAGTGCGCGTATAACCATCCAGAAATGATTTAAAGCTTGAAATCGAACAAAAAATGATATGTGCAAAAGATACACATATTTATATAGATCCCAAGTATGAAATACAATATTTCATTGGTTTGGTATTTGTTTGATGGTCGCAGTGACCCAGGTGTCACAGTCTCCCCTACTTTAGGAAATTTCGTGCTGAAATTTATTCGTAGGGCTCTGTCTATGACTTTGTGTTTATAACCATCAAAGATAAGCAAGGCATAATCCTGTCATCTCCTTAACGGACATTCTTCAGAAACGAAAATGAACAAACGGAGTCATTTTCCTCAACAAGTATTCTTCAGAAGCGGAAATGAAGGAATAAACAAACGGGGATTCATTTCCTCGACGACCAATCTGTAGAAAAGAAAATGAACAGATGGAGTCATTTTCAACGGTTGCTTCCTCAGAAACGAAAACGGAAATGAAAAGGATAATCAAACGGATATTCATTTCCTCAACGGACAATCTTCAGAAACGAAAATGAACAAACGTAGTCATTTTCAACGGGTGCTTCCTCAGAAATGGAAATGAAAAGGATAATCAAACGAATATTCATTTCCTCAACGGACAATCTTCAGAAACGAAAATGAACAGACGGAGTCATTTTCAACGGGTGCTTCCTCAGAAACGGAAATGAAAAGGATAATCAAACGGATATTCATTTCCTCAACAAACAATCTTCAGAAACGAAAATGAACAGACGGAGTCATTTTCAACGGGTGCTTCCTCAGAAACGGAAATGAAAAGGATAATCAAACGGATATTCATTTCCTCAACAGACAATCTTCAGAAACGAAAATGAACAAACGGAGTCATTTTCAACGGGTGCTTCCTTAGAAATGGAAATGAAAAGGATAATCAAACGGATATTCATTTCCTCAACGGACAATCTTCAGAAACAAAAATGAACAAACGAAGTCATTTTCAACGGGTGCTTCCTCAGAAACGGAAATGAAAAGGATAATCAAACGGATATTCATTTCCTTAACGGACAATCTTCAGAAACAAAAATGAACAAACGGAGTCATTTTCAACGGGTGCTTCCTCAGAAATGGAAATGAAAAGGATAATCAAACGGATATTCATTTCCTCAACGGACAATCTTCAGAAACGAAAATGAACAAACGGAGTCATTTTCAACGGGTGCTTCCTTAGAAACGGAAATGAATATAGTTAAGTTCTAGGCACATGACAAAACTTGTTGTGGTTTCTGTGCACTAAATTCCATAATTATGTATGCATCCATAATTACGTAATTCCTTGCACAGTTCGCACAGTTTGTCTTGTAATGTTTAGGGGAAGAAAATCAAACCTGTGATGAGGGTGACTAGACTACAATAGGGTCCTTTTTAATTAGATCGACAGATGATCTTTTTTTTTATTAGGCCACCAAGGAGTCCTTTCAGCTATATCATCACATGATGTTCCTAACCAGATTTTTGGATCAATCTGTCTAACTAGACCACTCAAGGGGTCTAATTATGGAGTAGTACTTTATAATCCAAGGGACTTAACTACAACGTAGAAGTCCATTAAGGATTTTAGATAGTACCTTTGGGTATCCTACTATGAATCCCTTATACACATGACATGGAAGATTCTACGAGGATTTGGATAACAAAAACTTGGATTACACCAAAAACATAAAAGGGAACACATAAGCACATAATCACATGGTTGTTTAACTCGGTTATTAATTTGTTATTAACTTGTTAGTGATTGAATATGGATATTCAAGGTATACCAGGAAACCAGTCGCTGGACTTCAATGTCCTCTGGGATCTATCTGAAAAGATAGGATAATCTCCCAAAAATTCGATTTTGTTTTCAAAGAAACGTAATATTCGAATTAAGGAACACAACAATTTTAGGATTTAGGGAAATATCCTTAGGTTCCCTTATTAAGGATTTATAGTGGTACTTTGGGTATTCGTCTCGTGTTGTAACTTGCGCCTTGTACTTCGTTTCCTTAGAATAAACGGGTACTTAGGAATTTCGTGGAAAACGCAAGAGATCATAAGATGGAAAAAAAATTTTGGGGGTAGTTTGCTTTTCAAGGAATACGATTCCTTGCTTGTCGGTATTGTAGGGGATATGTTGTTTATACATACAACCACATAAATACATTGCAGTGTAAATAAAAGATTTATTTATAAACAATGATAACAATTGTTTCATGGACCTTGACAACAAAATAAATTAATACATAAGACGTGATTATTTCTAAACGATGTTGTCTTCTGGTCGGTCAGATGCTCATCCCTGTGCTGGATTTGCATTAGCAAGCTTTGGGCAATTTCTTCGGAAATTACCTATCTCACCACAGTTGAAACAAGAACCTGGTAGAAAACGACCTTGAGCGGGATTGTTGCCAGCTTGGTTTGGTGCAGCTGCAGCTGGGCAGACTCTTGCTGTATAGCCTATAAGTCCACAAGTTTGGCATTTGCGGCACTTTACATTGGCATGATGATGGAGGCTACATTGGTTGCACAAGGGTGCAGTTCCATTGTATGGCTTCCTAGCAGGGGGTTGAGCTGGTTGGTTGGGGACGGCTTGATCATTGTGAGTAACCATGGCGAAGTTCTGGGAAGCCTTTCGCTTCTTTGACTTCTTAGGGGATCAAGTCTGTTCATCCATGGTCTTTGATTCCTCGATTGGTTTCTTGTCACTTTTTCGAAAAACTTTACCTTTCCTGATTTGAGATTCAGTCAAGGTTGCAGATAGCTCAATGGCCTGTCTAACTGTAGTGGGTTTACTACCAGTTATAATGTCTTGTACTGAGTCAGGGAGCCCATCAATGTACTTTTCGATTGCCTTATCCAAAGGCGTAACCATATTCGGGCATAACAAACTTAACTCCTCATAACGATCCGTGTAGGATCGATGCTCACCGCTATCTTGCTTAAGATCGTCGAACTCCCTTTCCAAGGCCCTGATCTCGTGACGAGGACATAATTCCTTCATCATCAGAGCTCGAAGCTCTTGCCACGTTTGAGCCAGTTCCACTTCGGCACCCCTATCTCTCATCACACCGTTCCACCATGTCAAAGCTCGTTTCTCAAAGACACTAGATGCGAATTCTACCTTTCGCTCATTTGGACATTGAACATGTCTGAAGGTGCTCTCTAAACTCTCGAACCATTGCAGAAGTGCGGTCTCTCCTTGAGACCCAGAAAACTTTGATGGCTTAGCCGAGTTGAACGTCTTGAAGTTACAGGGGGCATTATTGTGGTTGAGGGCTTGGTTACATTGAGCAACGATGTTCGGGATTGCAGCAGTCATTTGCTGTGTAATGACAGCTGCCAGCTCTTCAATAGATACCGGATTTTCGCGTCGTGGAGGCATTCTAAAAGGGGAAACAAGAGAGAAAACAAATGAAATGGCATTGGGTAAGAATAGGATGTTACAATTACTGACCAAAATCATGGGTGATGGTCATTTGTTTGAACCACGAAGCAAACAAACGACACACAAAGGCTGAATCAAAGCAATTAGATCCTCATAATGTATCGCGAAGACATGCTCGCCTATAAGTGGATACTCACCCCAAGAGTTCCCAGGTAAGAGTGACTGGTCCGATTATGTGGATTTGTACGAACACTCTAGCCTTAGACAGAAAACTCAGGGTACAGGTATTCACTCTTCCAGTTTGCACGTGTTCACACTATTTAGGACCCAAAACTTTGACGAGATTTTGAAAACTCAAAGGGGTTCAAAACCTTATAACAGAGGGTTCAAAACCTTACAATAGAGGGTTCAAAACCTAGTAATCAATCATCCTAGAACAGATGATTAGTTTTCAAAGCGGTTTTGAAATTTATGTTCTTGTTGTGGTCGTCGCCTAGGGATAGGTGACGATATTGTTTTATGACTAAACGCAAGTAAACTCGCGTTAGGGTCCTAGGAAGGTTATAGACTAGGTCAAAGCATTACTAATAACCTAATTCCCTATAACCATTGGCTCTGATACCAACTTTTCTGTCACACCCCGACCACGTGAGACAACGAAACGTGGCGGAAACGCCGGGGAGTGTTGTAATAGAATCATTGTTTCATAACACATGGAAATTGAAATATTGTTTGTTGGTGCATGTTATATGACAACAGCTTTGGACTGGTCTTTGGATATTAAACAGAAGATTGGATCATGAAGACTTAAAGAAAAACGAGTTCTATAAAGCCCAATCTGTCCAAGTTTGTACGAAGTCTATTAGGCCCAAGTTTATGTAACAAATGTAATATGGGCAAAGCCCAATTCGAGCTCTTGGCTGTGTGTATATAAACAGCCTTAGTCTTGAGTTGTAGGGGAAGACACAAGAGACACTTTAGACAACTAGAGAGAGCATTCAAGTTGGAGAGGTTAAGAACAAAACAGAAATCGGCTGTTAGGTTCTTGTAGATCTTAGTGATTGTAAAACGTTTCTAAGGGTTTGATAATCACAGAAGATCAGTTTGAAAGCTTGCGTGTTTGTGTGTTCGAGTTCTTGTTCTTCTACATAATCTTGTTTCTGTGTTCGAAGATCAATCAAGGGGATTCCGCACCCTTGATAGATTAACAGTCTTGTACGATCCATACGGGATTAAGGGACCTACAATTGGTATCAGAGCTTTTGCTCTTGTGCATGGTTCAAGACTGAAGACTGGATTCAAGCTGTGTTTCGGTTGAAGAAGTTTTGGTGTCTCATTCAAAATTTTCGTGAAGAACAGCAAGAACAGGGAAGAACAGTTCAAAATTCTGAGTTTTGATCTGTTTTGGTAGTTGGTTGTTTGAAAATTTCATGTTAAAGTTCTGGGTTTTTGCGAAGAACACGAAGAACAGTTTAAATTCGTGTACTTTAATCTGTTTTGATTATTTGTTTTGACTGTTTTCGTGTTTTGTAGGAAATCTGATTGAGACTTTGCTTGAAAAGTTTCAAAAGAGGAAGCAGATTTCGTGTTGGTCAGCTGCTGCAGTTGTTAGCTGCTGCATGTTTCTGGATTGGGTGGCTGGGTGGCCCAATCAGCTCTTGAGCGATTTTAACAGATATCTCGGAGACCAGCGAAATTAAGTGAGACCAGCATATTTATCGGCGACGTTAAATCCAAAGGCGACTTTGGTAACCGTGTGATTGTCCACAGCGAAATCATCACGGTTTCAGCGACTTCTCTAGTCGTCGTAATAGCGAAATAGACCCGCGAATTTGATCTTCTGACCAGCGAAATTAACAGCTTCCCAGCGAAATTATCAGCAAATTTAACGATCAGCAAATTTAAAGTGGTGGAATTTCAGTTGGCAAGCGTCGAAAATATTTCAGAGTTTTGCAAATAGAAATTGATCCGTAGCTCGTTTGGAGAAACTGTTTGCACCGTTGTTTGTAAATCAATGTCTTGTGAAAAGTATGTTATTTGTATAAAATGTTATATGTCTCAAATTGAAATGATTCAAATAACGCTACGATATGTAATACCATACAAACACTTATATATAGGAAGTACCAGCGGCGTATCCACCATGCTTGTATCATATTACACACGCCTCGTTACTTAAATCACTTACTCAAACCAAACCATCAAGATGTAATGTTTAACAATTGTAGAAATGTTTATGTATAGTCCAAAGTCTATTGTCAAATGTAAATCATGTCAATAGATATAAATGGTTCACACGGTTCAACAGTTACAAACGGTTCATATAATCAAACGGTTACAATGGTTCAAAATGTAATACAATGTGTTCATATGCTGGATGAGCATATGCAACAAATTGTACTGTAAAATAATGTACTAAGTATGCACACAATGGACATACATAGCATGAAATGTAATGTAAAACGATGTACTAAGTATGCACACAATGGGCATACATAGCATGAAATGTAATGTAAAATAATGTACTAAGTATGCACACAATGGGCATACATAGCATGAAATGTAATGTAAAACAATGTACTAAGTATGCACACAATGGGCATACATAGCATGAAATCTAATGTAAATCATGTACTATAAATGTACTAATGAGCATAGCAAGTATATGATGTGAAAACATGGAAAGCATGAAAGTAACAAGTAGGCACATGTGTTTCACCCCAAAACAGTTTGGAAAAAAGTAAAAGAGGGGTCTATGTACTCACTTGAGATTGCTTAGAAGTCCTTGAGTAACAACCAAACAATGCTAGAGATCACGGAAATCAACGGCACCTATTATAGGTAACTATGTTAATATACCGGACCTAAATCGGAGGATTGGATAGAATGAGGGTTCGTAAACCAAACGAGTATGGAGACTCGTGTAATATGGTTTAACAAAGCCTACATACTAAAATGAAACCTAACCTAAGTGCTTACAACCCATTACGACCCGTTTAGGTAGCTTATGCTACTTTAACGCGTCGTTCACGTGAAACGCGTTCGGAACGCCTAACTAGCCCTATGATAAGTAAAATATACCTTAACATGTCTAATATTGTTGCCAAATCATTTTAGATATCAAAAGTTATGTTACATATGCTTAAAATGAATTTTGGCGTAAAAAGGGCATTTTGGTAATTCACCTAAGGCATATAAACTTCCTATCATACAACTAACTAAACGTCGTGACCATAAGGTATAACCTCGGAAGGTTATTCCCTATATACTATGGTTACCTAATGTGTTTGGTCGGATCCTAATGATCGACCAAATGGGTCGGGTTCGAAAGTATAAGCGATTGTTTAGATCGTTTACCTTTACGACCCTAGACAAGCACAAAACTAAAAGTGACGAGCTAAGCATGTTAAAACATGCTTAACTAAGTTTAGAAAACAGGTTTGGTACCAAAACAAACGGTTTTGATACCTAAGAGTAGTTTGGTTACAAAATACGCAAGAATACACATTTTGGCCGAAACTACGACTCGTCACTGAGCCTAGATAACGTGGTAATCAGTAGGTATAGTCACTAGGGACTATAACCATCGTGATTACACTCACGTTATGAAGTTCAAACGAACTTCGCATTGACCATAAACTGGTCAATGCAGAAAATCAAACATAGTTTGACTTCCGGACTCTAAAAGCGATAAAAGAACGAAGGAACACTTACAAAGGGTCCCCGAAAGCTAAACTTGATCCAAGTAGCTCAGGTATGAAGTATTGACTTCAACTTAGAGCTTTTACATCAGATTTTGTGGGTTTTTGGAGTTGGGATGGATGGGTATTTATAGGATTCTTGGAACCGTTAGGATCGTTTCTCGAATAACGTGCTTTGATCTCATCCATACACTTGTTGCAACCTTATGGTAACTCAAAATGGCCCCTCATGAGCATGAAAGGGCAAGTGTGGGTGAGTGTTGTGGGCATAATAGCTGTTAACAGCTGTTAAACAGCTTTTGCTGATCTGAAAGGGACTCGCGTGACGCCTAGGGGGCTAGGTGTCGCGCCTAGGTCCTTCTAATCAGCAAACATTTTCCAAAGTTTCCATTTCAGTCCCCGTTGTGTATTAAGGCCATTTCCGACATGTTTAAGGCTCGTTAAGTCAAATTTAAGACCCTAAAATGATGCCTAAACATTGTGGACATGAAACATGCTCAAAAATATCCCGGATGTCGGTTCGTTTGGTCGTACGATCGCGATGTTCGCTTAATTACGGCGACATGCGCATAAGCGCGAAAAATGATCCAAATAGCGTGACGAATGGATTTTTCTCATGCCAAACACTAAAATAAAATATTTTAGTGCTTACATAAATTTTTGGAAGTCCGGATGTTTTCAGAACATAAGTTATGCGCGAAAGTGCAAACTTATGCACTTTTTGACGCTTTTAGTCCCTGAATGACCCAAAAGTTTATTTTAGCACCCCGAACCCCTCAAAGCCTATTTCTAAGCTATATAAAGGATATTTAAGGTGTGTTTAACTTATCATCATGTTCCGGAATGTCTGTTCCTGTACGAATCGTCATACTTTCGCAGTTTGTCAAATTTAGTCCCTGTAGGCGATTTAACTTGATTTTGCCATACCAAAGCCTTCGAAACTTATTTCTAAGTTATGTAAAGGTTATTTAAGGTATGTTAAGCCTATTTATCCATTCCGGAGTGTTCGTTGCATTAAACTGGTTATATTTACGCATCAGTACGCGTATAACCTTCCAGAAAGTGATTTAAAGCTTGAAATCGAACAAAAATTGATATGTGCAAAAGATACACATATTTATACAGATCCCAAGTATGAAATACAATATTTCATTGGTTTGGTATTTGTTTGATGGTCCCAGTGACCCAGGTGTCACACACTATTCATGCCAGCAAGTTCCGAAAACTGTCTGAACGAGCGATGAAGGGCATGAACGCACTTTACAGATGAAATACTGTAAGGGCCTAAACTTTTTGAAAGAAACTAACAAGCTTTCATTTGACAAAAATAGCAAACGGGTCGAATAATTCATAAGAAAAGTTCATCATTAAACTTCGTGATAACTAACGAAGTGGTTACCAAAAGAGTTTACAACCCCAAACATTTTATAAACAACTAACATAGTCTTTAACTACTAGTTTAACATCTAACAACTTCCGGATTAAGTTACTTACAAAGACCCGTTTTTAACAAAAGACTTCATTTAACAAAAGTTTAGACCATGACTAGGATCTTCGCGGAAGCGTGCAACATAAGTGTGTTCGGTCCAAATAGTGCCATCCTTCAAATAGCTTTACCTACATACAACCAATCGCTTAGACATTTTAATTAAATAATTCATACGACATCAAGATACTAGTCGAACTACAAGAAAACCCTTCTAAACCTTCATTCGAACATGAAGTTCTCAACTTAGCACATTATCCCTTCTTTGTCATTCATCCCATATTCAAATCATATATTCGAATTACACCAACTCATTATAAGTATACGGCTTCTACTAAAGAATAATAACATTTTTACATCAATACATACTAATAATATTTCGTAAGCAAAGAACTTACCTTTGTCGTTGTTTGTTTGCGATCCGGAACGACTTGAGCTTTCTTCCTTAATTCCTACAATCCAAAACCACATACTTTAAACTCATGTCATTCTTTTCATTCCGTTATTAACATATTCATACTAACAAGCAACAAAATTCCCAATTCTAACCATTTAACTTTGTAAAATCATTTGATCATCTCATTCAAGCATTTTAACGAACACTTGGTGTAACAACTCTCATTAAAAAGTCATATTTATTATTATATTTAGTCCAACAGGAAACCCTAATTGAGAAACCCAAGTGATTCTGAACAAACCCTAAAATTTTCAGAACAATCGGAATTAGGATCAGGGCCCCTAAAACTCAGGGGGGGTAAACCCTAATTGGTAATATCCTTACAGTTTGCTGTAGGAATTGAATTACGTCAAAATCTGACTCACCAAAGCTATAAAAGACACGCGCCTACTCTACCCTAGAAGTAACCTGTCGCGCCACGCGACAGGAACGAGAGGACCCCTCGTGTGGCGCGAGGGGGACGATTTTTCAGCTATAAATAGTAGGCTGTGGGACTGGAACTTCTGCGTTGATTTGACGTTTAAATTCATTTCGTACATGAAGTTATAGTGAAAACAGTCCAAAACACACACACGATTCACGAAGTGCTGCTACAAAACAGGGTAATAACTCGATCGCTATTACGATTCATTGTCCGATCGATCAATATATCCAATGGATGTTTAAGTGCTGCCCACATTAGGGTTATCCTTTGTCATTCGTTGTGATTCCGACAGGATGTTTGAGTACCACCTGAACTCGGGGAATACTCTGTCATTCGTTGTGAATCCGATGGATGTTTAAGTGATTGCACTTTGTCATTCGTTGTGAGGGTTTGATCTCGTGAGTTATCGTAAATGCTGAATTGGTTACTAACCTAGTTTTGTGTGCATTGTTATTTAAATTAGGTTAACAAGGCTAATCCATAGACTAGACTCTATCCGTGTTAAATCTGCAATGTGAGTCATTCTCTTTTTATCAAATTACTTTCAAAATCATGTTTATTTTCAAAGGTTATAATTACAGTGATTAAGTTTATGTAATCACCAAGTTACAGCCGGTATGTGGGGTTTTGTATACATTACTTGATAATCGTCACCATTGGACAATGAGTTAGCCAAGGGGTGATATGACCATAGTCACAGACACCATTGGACAACGAGATAGCCAATGTGTGTTGTAGTTACAAATACTGTGGGTAGTTGGTTTGATATCTGAAACATTGTAATCTCTCTTAATACTGTAAATTATAACAAACAGATCTGTTTTATTAATTAGAATGATTCACTCAGTATTTCCCGCTGACAAAACCTTTTTCAAACATGTTTCAGGTAATCTGTTGTGATTCAGGAAAGGTGTTGTGGAGCACTGCAAGCTTAAGAAAGTGGCTCATTATAAAATAAAGAAATATGTTTTGTAAAATAAAGATTTCTCCATGAAATCATAGTATTGTAAATTACCGGGGTTTTATCCCGAGTTGTGAAATAAAATAATCGGGAAAATTTTAGCTGTAAAAAGATCCTGATGATAAACTTCCGCTGTTAAACTCAATTAAATAAATACCACGGGATTTCTGTCCCGCGGCTCCTGAAACGGGTCAAACCGGGTCGGGAGCCGTGACAGAAAAGGTGGTATCAGAGCCACTGAGTTAAGCTAATTAAGTATTTAGAAATACTTAATTTTTTTCCTGATTACTATTAATTGATTATGTGTTTTATTAACTGACTATTTGTTAGTTACAGTATGGGTAAGCAAAAGCTTTCAAACATCTATCTTAAATTAGATAGGTCATCAAATGAAAAAGGAAGTTCATCCCAAACTCCTGAAGAAGGAATATTCGTTCGAAAAGCCCAATACGAGGAACCACTTTCTCCTGATAAAAGAAGTTTAATTATTAGAAAAAGTCAGGAGAAATTAAGGAAATCTCGAGAAAAGAAAGTTAAAAAGGAAACCCAAGAATTAATCCGTAAATCACCTTGGGAAGACAAGTTAGACGAAAAATGGGCAGATCTTTATATGTTAGCTACAGTAGCAGTAAACGCAGATCTTTAAATAACTTGTTAAACCATACTATCTACAAGCTAGAAAATCCATCCAGTAAATAAATAAATTTACAATAAAACATAGTATGTTTTTTTGAGTTGTTTTGTAAGTTATATGGTATGCAATAATATGTGAAGGTTATTTTTGAAAGTTGTGATTAATTATTTTTACATATATGTTAAAACAGCATGAATGAATTATCTGGAGCTTTAGAGAATCTCAACATTTACCCTGTACACATAGAAGTTTCTAAAGAATTTACTGGATACTTTCCTGATGTGGAACAACCTATAGAATTCAACGCTCCACCTCTGAAAAAGCCAAAACCAAAAAAAAGAAGGAGATACGTGTGGGGGAGTCGTTTACGTAAGAAAAAGCCAGTTAAGAAACTTCCTAAAATAAATAATCCCTTAGAAAAAGGGAAAGAAATTGAAACCGGGGAAAGTTCGAAACCGCAGGAATTGGAGATAGAAGTGGGAGAAGATGCTAGAGAAATGGGAATACAATTTGAGGAATATTCTAAGGAAATAGAAATGGAGGTTGGAAAAGGTCCTAGACAAACTAAAATAGAAATTGGAGAAAGCTCTAAAACAACTCAAGAAATGACATTTCAGGAGGAAATAGATTTTATATTGGCAAGCTGTGATACTATTCAGCCTGTCAATACAAATGTTTTTACTCGTCCTATTGAAACCCAAATCCCTATAAATCTTGAACCAGCAATCCCAGAACCAATAATCCATACTCAACCTGTAGAAAAGGACGAGTGGTGGACAAATGATTGGCAATTCCAAAACATTATCAATAGTCCTTATTCCTTTCTTCTGCAATTTGATCCAGAACCCCTACCAAATCCACCAATGAGTAACGAGAATATGGCTGAACTTCGCCATTTTGGTGAAGAGCTGATGGATGCTGGGAATAGGATCCGAGAGATAGGAGGACAAATTGCCTGGAAATATGATGAAATGGAGCTTCGTTTTTAGGAAAACAAGTGACAAGAGAGAAGTGGGTAGTAAGACTATGATTGTGTAATAGTAATATTAATAAAAATCAGTATGTGTAAAAGAAATAATAAAACGGTTGTATATAGTGGCATGATATAATAAAACAAATGGAATTTTAGAAAATTTACAATTTTGTTTGTATATTTGTTTTCGTGATTATGTGCAATTAATTGTGACATTGGATTATTTCTTTTATACTAATTATGTATCTATAAATTATCAGATGGCAAACATTGGTAATGAACCAGTAAATGAAGTAAATCAATCTGAGCCAATTCAGGAAGAACAATTGTTAAATAGGCAAGATATAGAGGATATTGTTGCACAAGGAATAGCCAATGCTATTCCAGCAATCGTTGCTGCTGTTCAAAAACTTGTTAAACCTCAATCAATTATTCCTAGTAAACGTACCCAAGGCGACAACTTTAGTAACAGTATAAACGGAGGCGGAAATCATGTTAATAACAATAATGATCTGCAAACCCCAATTTTCAAAAAAATAAAAGCTGCAACACCTGGTTGCACTTACAAAGAATTCCTTGCCTGTAAACCAACTGCGTTTGCAGGTAACGAAGGGGCTATTGCAGCATTACGTTGGTTAGAGAAAACTGAGGCAGTAATTGCCATAAGTAAGTGTGCTGAGGAAGATCAAGTTATGTATGCATCGAATCTTTTTAAAGAAGGGGCGCTAGAATGGTGGAACACTGTGTTACAAGCTAAAAGAAGGATTGAGGCATATGCCATGAAATGGGAAGAATTTAAGAATCTTGTAGAAAGAAAATACTGTCCCGAGTATGAAAAAGATCAAATGGCAAATAAATTCCTAAACCATCGGATGGTGAATGTGGATTGTCGTGGTTATACTTCGACATTCTTCGAATATGCTAGAGTGGTACCAACGCTGGCTTCGCCAGAACCGGTACTCATTTCTCGCTATATTTGGGGATTAATTAGTGAAATTCGTAATATCGTTAAAGCTGCGAGACCTCGCACTATTGACGATGTGGTAGAACTAGCTAATACCCTCACTGACGAACTGGTACGCACAAGAGATGAAACTAGGAAAAAGGAACTGGCTCGGAAAATTACCCAAGGATTTCGTACGGGTAATAATAACAGTTTCAGGAGAAGAGGAACGGGACAATCCTCAATTCCGCCTTTCTGCAGAAATTGCAGAAGGAAACATTTTGGAAGATGCAGTGTAACCTGCAACTT
Source organism: Helianthus tuberosus (assembly GCA_030545235.1). Classification (NCBI taxonomy): domain Eukaryota; kingdom Viridiplantae; phylum Streptophyta; class Magnoliopsida; order Asterales; family Asteraceae; genus Helianthus; species Helianthus tuberosus. The sequence continues at coordinate 89,153,809 of CM060353.1, forward strand.
TTGTAAAGTTGTAGGACATCGTGAAGAAAACTGCAGAAAGAAATCCACAATTTGTTACAATTGTGGAGAAACTGGACATTTCAGGCCAGATTGTCCGAAACTAGTCAAACCAGCTGATAACAACAAAGCCAAAGCTGCAGAAGGAGCTACTAAGAAGAATGTCAGAGCATTCCAGCTAACTACTCAAGAAGCAGAACTCATTCCAGATGTGATAGCTGGTACGTTCTTAGTTCACAACATTTACGCAAAAGTATTATTTGACTCTGATGCAAACCAAAGTTTTATAAATACTTTATTCTGCCAAGCTCTTAAGTTACCTTTAACCAACATTAGGCATATTTTTACAGTCAAAACCGCAGATGGGAATTCAGTTAAAATAGATCAGGTTTTGCAAAAAGTAGAAATAGAACTTTCAGGTCATAAATTTTCTGCAAATCTGTTACCTATGAAATTAGCTGAATTCGATGTTGTGTTAGGAATGGATTGGTTAATAGCCAGCCATGCTCGAATCCTTTGTGATCAGAATTCCATAGAAATTCAATCAACCACCGGAAAAGTAATTAGGATTACAGGAGATAAACCACGTAAGCCCATGAAGTTTATATCAGTAATGAAAGTTGCTAATTATGAACGAAAACAAAGAATAGTATATATGATTTCAGTAATCATTAGTACTAAGGGTAAAGAACTTAAAGAAATTCCTGTAGTCTCGAAATACCCAGATGTATTTCCGGAAGAACTTCCGGGATTACCACCTGATAGGGAAGTGGAATTTAGGATTCATCTAATTCCTGGAACTACACCGATAGCTAAGGCACCTTATCGGTTAGCACCCACAGAAATGTTAGAATTGAAAAAGCAATTAGATGAATTACTAAGTAAAGGTTTCATACAACCTAGTTCATCCCCGTGGGGAGCTCCAGTGTTGTTTGTAAAGAAGAAGGATGGTTCTATGAGAATGTGTATTGATTATAGAGAATTGAATAAGGTTACAATTAAGAATCGATACCCATTACCTAGGATTGATGATCTATTCGATCAACTCCAGGGAGCTAGATATTTCTCTAAGATTGACTTACACTCTGGATATCATCAATTAAAGGTACAAGAGGAAGACATACCTAAAACTGCTTTCAGGACTAGGTATGGTCATTACGAGTTTATAATCATGCCCTTTGGGTTGACGAATGCTTCTGCTGCATTCATGGACATGATGAATAGAATCTGTAAACCGTATTTGGATAAATTTGTAATTGTTTTTATAGACGATATACTTATTTATTCCAAAAGTCAGACAGAACATTGTGAGCACTTGCATGCACTCTTAACTTTGTTAAGAAAAGAAAAGCTTTATGCCAAATTCTCAAAGTGTGAATTTTGGTTAAAGGAAGTGCAATTCTTAGGACACATGGTAAATCATGAAGGTATTCATGTAGATCCTGCTAAGATAGAAGCAATTACCAATTGGAAGGTTCCTCAAACCGCAATGGAAATTAGAAGTTTTATAGGTTTAGCTGGGTACTATAGACGGTTTATTAAGGATTTTTCAAAGATAGTTGTTCCATTAACTAAGCTAACCTGTAAAACCGTTAAGTTTGAATGGGGATCTAAACAAGAAGAAGCTTTTAGGATTTTGAAGCAGAAATTAACCAATGCTCCAATCTTAGCCTTACCAGAAGGAACTGAGGATTTTGAAGTATATTGTGATGCTTCAAAACTAGGATTAGGATGTGTGCTTATGCAACGCAAGAAGGTAATTGCGTATGCCTCAAGACAATTGAAAAAACATGAAGAAAACTATGTGTGCTTATCTGTACGGAAGTAAGTTTACTGTCTATATAGATCATAAAAGTTTAAAATATATATTTGGGCAAAAAGAGTTAAATATGAGGCAAAGGAGGTGGATGGAAATCTTAAGTGACTACGACTGTGATATTCAGTATCACGAAGGAAAGGCAAATGTAGTTGCACATGCCTTAAGTCGTAAGTATCATGAAAAACAACGACGAGTTCGTGCTCTTAGATTAAATCTACAAATAGATTTAATGGAACAAATAAAGAGTGTTCAGGAAACAGCAATCCAAGATGATGCTGAAGGAATGAAGGGACAAATAAAAGAATTAGAGCAAGGAGCTGATGGAATTTGGAAATTCCAAAAAAGCAGAATTTGGGTACCGAAGCAGGGAGAATTAAGAAATAAGATTTTAGAAGAAGCTCATAAATCTAGGTATACTATACACCCTGGAAACAATAAAATGTACCAAGATTTAAGAAAGAATTTCTGGTGGATAGGCATGAAAAAGGATATAGCTCGATATGTTTCTAAGTGTCTTACTTGTTCACAAGTTAAGGCAGAACACCAGAAACCTTCAGGTCTACTACAACAGTTAGAAATGCCTGTATGGAAATGGGAACTTATAACAATGGATTTTGTTACTAAGTTACCCAAAACCAGAAAAGGTAATGACTCAATTTGGGTAATTGTAGATCGACTAACCAAATATGCTCACTTTCTACCTATGAAAGAAACCTTTAGCATGGAAAGATTGGCAAAGTTGTATGTAGATAAAGTAGTATCCTTACATGGAGTTCCACTCTCCATTGTTTCGGATAGGGATAGTCGTTTTACTTCTCATTTCTGGAAAAGCTTCCAGCAAGCTATGGGAACTCGACTAAACCTAAGCACGGCATATCATCCACAAACGGACGGACAAAGTGAAAGGACGATCCAAACTCTAGAAGACATGCTCCGAGCATGTGTGATAGATTTTGGTGGGAATTGGGATGATCACTTACCATTAATTGAATTCCCCTATAACAATAGTTATCATATAAGTATTGAAACTACTCCATTCGAGGCACTTTATGGAAGAAAGTGCAGAACTCCAGTATGTTGGGCAGAAATAGGAGAAAGTCAATTGTCAGGTCCTGAGATTGTGCAAGAGACGACTGACAAGATTACTCAAATCAAGGAAAGACTGAAGACGGCTCGAGATCGCCAGAAGAGTTATGCAGACAATAGATGCAAGCCGTTAGAATTCCAAGTTGGAGACAGAGTACTATTGAAAGTTTCTCCTTGGAAAGGAGTTGTTAGATTCGGTAAGAAAGGAAAGCTAAGTCCAAGATACGTAGGACTATTTCCAGTGATCCAACGTATAGGACCAGTTGCTTATCGTTTACAACTACCCGAAGAACTAGCTGGAGTACAAGATGTATTTCATGTATCCAATCTCAAGAAATGTTTATCAGACGAATCACTGGTAGTACCTCTTCAAGATATAAAGGTAAACGAAAAGTTAAAATTTGTTGAGAAACCTCTTCAGATAGAAGATAGAAAAGTAAAGTTTCACAAGCACAAGCGACTAGTGCTGGTTAAAGTCAAATGGGATTCAAAAAGAGGAGCTGAATACACTTGGGAGCTGGAATCAGAAATGAAGCGAAAGTATCCTTATTTATTCCAGTAAATCTCGAGGACGAGATTTTATTAAGGTGGGGAGAATGTAACAACTCTCATTAAAAAGTCATATTTATTATTATATTTAGTCCAACAGGAAACCCTAATTGAGAAACCCAAGTGATTCTGAACAAACCCTAAAATTTTCAGAACAATCGGAATTAGGATCAGGGCCCCTAAAATTCAGGGGGGGGGGGGTAAACCCTAATTGGTAATATCCTTACAGTTTGCTGTAGGAATTGAATTACATCGAAATCTGACTCACCAAAGCTATAAAAGACACGAGCCTACTCTACCCTAGAAGTAACCTGTCGTGCCACGCGACAGGAACAAGAGGACCCCTCGCGTGGCGCGAGGGGGACGATTTTTCAGCTATAAATAGTAGGTTGTGGGACTGGAACTTCTGCGTTGATTTGACGTTTAAATTCACTTTGTACATGAAGTTATAGTGAAAACAGTCCAAAACACACACACGATTCACGAAGTGCTGCTGCAAAACAGGGTAATAACTCGATCGCTATTACAATTCATTGTCCGATCGATCAATATATCCAATGGATGTTTAAGTGCTGCCCACATTAGGGTTATCCTTTGTCATTCGTTGTGATTCCGACAGGATGTTTGAGTACCACCTGAACTCGGGGAATACTCTGTCATTCGTTGTGAATCTGATGGATGTTTAAGTGATTGCACTTTGTCATTCGTTGTGAGGGTTTGATCTCGTGAGTTATCGTAAATGCTGAATTGGTTACTAACCCAGTTTTGTGTGCATTGTTATTTAAATTAGGTTAACAAGGCTAATCCATAGACTAGACTCTATCCGTGTTAAATCTGCAATGTGAGTCATTCTCTTTTATCAAATTACTTTCAAAATCATGTTTATTTTCAAAGGTTATAATTACAGTGATTAAGTTTATGTAATCACCAAGTTACAGCCGGTATGTGGGGTTTTGTATACATTACTTGATAATCGTCACCATTGGACAATGAGTTAGCCAAGGGGTGATATGACCATAGTCACAGACACCATTGGACAACGAGATAGCCAATGTGTGTTCGAGTGACAAATACTGTGGGTAGTTGGTTTGATATCTGAAACATTGTAATCTCTCTTAATACTGTAAATTATAACAAACAGATCTGTTTTATTAAATAGAATGATTCACTCAGTATTTCCCGCTGACAAAACCTTTTTCAAACATGTTTCAGGTAATCTGTTGTGATTCAGGAAAGGTGCTGTGGAGCACTGCAAGCTTAAGAAAGTGGCTCATTATAAAATAAAGAAATATGTTTTGTAAAATAAAGATTTCTCCGTGAAATCATAGTATTGTAAATTACCGGGGTTTTATCCCGAGTTGTGAAATAAAATAATCGGGAAAATTTTAGCTATAAAAAGATCCTGATGATAAACTTCCGCTGTTAAACTCAATTAAATAAATACCACGGGATTTCTGTCCCGCGGCTCCTGAAACGGGTCAAACCGAGTCGGGAGCCGTGACACTTGGTGTGCTTACTATTAATTAAGCATAGTGTACAAGTATTATTTGCATAACTTAGCTAGTTCATGTCAATAACATCAAGAACATCAATTTTAATCAAATTTTCATACAACCTTCATCTTAATCGGTTTCACTTAACAACATCTCATTATGAACATCATCATACGAAAAGCATTATACTAATTTACACCAATTTCACATTACACCTCATAACATTCCTATATTAAATGGGTTTTCACTTTCACTTATCAATCCAGTCAAATTTGAGTTTAGTTCATGTTTCATAAGATTCTCCTAACCCACATTCACATCAATTTCGTACTAATTCATGGATTTACTTGAAACCCATTTCATCCATGATCACCAAAATGCAAATTTCAACATACCTTATGTTTAGAATGTTAAGATGATTAGAAAATGATGGACATGCAATTGATTATCTTCCATTCTTTCCTTTGATTGCTGGATTTTAAGATGGTAAAGGTTTTCCCCTCCTCCCTTGTTCTCCTGGGCGACATCAAACACGCACACCGAGTGTGTGTGGTGTGTGTTTTATTGTTTTATAATTTAACTTTCATAATTTACACATTCAACCCCTCATATATGAACACTTACTTTTAAATGACCAAAAACTTATTTCCATTAGTTAAACTTCCTAATTTTAATCATCATTGATCATTCTAATTATATTTGTTTCTACACATAATCTTGTCATTTTTATTATTTCCATCATAGCATTCATATACTAAGGTTATAAGTGTTATTACTTACTTGTAACATATTATATAACCATAAATGTACAAATTTATAATTTGGGGCATTACAAGTCCACCCCCCTTAAAGAAGGTTTCGTCCCCGAAACCTGATTTACGTACCGAATAAAGACGGGTAGAACTTTCTCATCTCATCCTCCGGTTCCCAAGTGAGATCCGACCCCTTTCTGTGTTGCCATTGGACTAAAACTTGCTTGATTTCTTTGTTACGAAGAGTCTTTACCTTGGAATCCTTTATAGCTACCGTCTTTCTATGTAATTCATTTTCTCGTCTATTTCAATGTCTTCGAGTGGTACATGAGCCGTTTCATCCGCAAGACACTTTCGTAATTGTGATACATGGAAAGTGTTGTGAATTCCTTCTAATGTTGAGGGTAGTTCTAACCAGTAGGCTACCTTTCCACCTCGAGCTAAAATCTTAAATGGCCCAATATATCGAGGACCCAATTTTCCTCGCTTACGAAATCGAATTATGCCTTTCCACGGGGACACTTTTAACAATACTCGGTCCCCCACTTGGAACTCAATAGGGCGCCTTCTTTTGTCCGCATAGGACTTTTGTCGATCTTGCGCTGCTTTTAATCGGGCCCGTACCATGTCAATCTTTTCATTAGTTATTGCTACTACATCTTTAGGTGCGAGTTCTCTTTGTCCCACTTCTCCCCAACAAACAAGGGTTCTACACTTTCTCCCATACAACATTTCATACGGCGCCATTTGTATGCTACTCTGGTAGCTGTTGTTATACGAGAATTCCACTAATGGCAAATGTTCATCCCAATTTCCCCCGAAATCCATAACGCATGCTCTCAACATGTCCACAAGAGTTTGAATGGTCCTTTCGGATTGTCCATCCGTTTGTGGATGATACGCGGTACGTATATGCAATTGTGTACCCATTTCTTCATGAAATTTCTGCCAGTAGCGGGAGGTAAATCGCGTGTCCCGGTCTGACACAATGGATACAGGCACGCCATGGCGGGAAATGATTTCATCTACATAAATTTCCGCTAACCTTTTTGAGGAATAAGCCTCCCAAATGGGTAGAAAATGGGCGCTTTTGGTAAGGCGGTCAACAATGACCCATATCGCGTCATGCCCCTTTCTCGTCCTAGGAAGTTTGGTCACAAGATCCATGGTTACATCCTCCCATTTCCATACCTGGATCTCTAAAGGTTGCAATTTCCCGTAAGGTTTTTGATGTTCCGCCTTTACTTGGGAACACGTCAAGCATTTAGATACATACTTAGCAATATCGCGTTTCATTCCCGGCCACCAATAATTTTCCTTCAAATCTCTATACATTTTAGTGGCTCCCGGATGAACCGAGTAACGGGATTTGTGCGCTTCCTCCAATAATAAGGTCTTCGCTTCACAATGACGTGGTATCCACACCCGCCCAAACCTCGTTCTTATCCCACTCGCGTTTACTTCAAGTTTATTTTCAAACCCTTTCGTCCTTTCTCTTTTCGGATCACCTACATTCAAGGACTCATCTTGCGCCTTCCGTATTGTTTCAAAAAGGTTTGGTGTGACTATCATTCTCATCGATTTCACTCGAATAGGTGGTGGGTATTCTTTCCGGCTTAGTGCATCCGCCACAACATTAGCTTTACCCGGATGGTAAAGAATGTCGCAGTCGTAATCCTTGATCAATTCCAGCCACCTTCGTTGCCTCATATTGAGGTCTTTCTGCTCGAAGAAGTATTTAAGGCTTTTGTGGTCTGAATAAATTGTACACTTTGTTCCATACAAATAATGCCTCCAGATTTTTAAGGCAAACACTACCGCCGCCAGTTCTAAATCGTGGGTTGGATAGTTAATTTCATGTTGTTTAAGTTGTCTTGAAGCGTAGGCAATAATCTTGCCTCGTTGCATCAAGACACAACCCAACCCGTGATGAGATGCGTCCGTGTAAACCACTAAGTCTTCTGTTCCCTCTGGCAGGGTTAATACGGGAGAGCTTGACAATTTCTCTTTTAATATTCGGAAAGCCTTCTGTTGATCATCACCCCATTCAAACTTTTCTTCCTTCTTTCTCAGCTTGGTTAAAGGGAGGGCTATTTTGGAGAAATCTTGGATAAATCTCCGATAATAGCCGGCTAGACCGAGGAAACTTTTTATTTCATTAACATTCTTCGGGGGTACCCATTTTATTACGGCTTCCACTTTAGAGGGATCCACCAAAATCCCTTTCTCATTAATTACATTGCCTAAAAACTGCACTTCCCTGAGCCAAAACGCACATTTAGAAAACTTAGCGTATAACTTTTCCTTTCGAAGCGTCTCGAGTACTTGACGTAAATGACTCGCATGTTCAGACTCGCTACGAGAGTATACTAGAATGTCATCAATAAATACTATGACGAACTGATCTAGCATATTTCGGCATACTCTATTCATTAGATCCATAAAAGCGGCCGGGGCGTTAGTTAACCCGAATGACATTACTAAAAATTCATAATGTCCGTAACGGGCCCTGAACGCGGTCTTAGGTACGTCCTCTTCCCTTACTCGTACTTGATGGTAACCCGATCGCAAGTCGATTTTTGAGAACCAACTTGCCCCTTGTAATTGATCGAAAAGATCATCTATTCTCGGAAGGGGATAGCGGTTCTTTATCGTGAGTTTGTTGAGCTCACGATAGTCGATGCACATTCTCATCGACCCATCCTTCTTTTTAACAAACAAAATGGGTGCTCCCCACGGAGACACGCTAGGGCGTATGAAGCCCTTGTCAAGAAGTTCTTGCAATTGGACCATCAATTCCCATACTTCCGCGGGTGCCAACCGGTAAGGGGCCTTGGCTACCGGTTTGGCATTTGGTTCCAACTCGATACGGAATTCGACTTCTCGCTCGGGTGGGAGTCCTGATAATTCATCTGGAAACACCTCCGGGTATTCATTCACAATCTTAGTATCTTCAATTCTTAAGGCACCTAATTTTGTGTCGACAACATAGGCCAAGAATGCCTTACTTCCATTCTTCACATACTTAACCGCTTCTAAGATAGTACAGAATTTCGCCTCTACCTTCCTTTCCCCATGAATACTTACTCGTCTTCCCTTAGGAGATGTTACATGAATGATTTTGCTTTCACATAAGATTTCCGCATGATAGCGGGATAACCAATCCATACCTACAACTACCTTGAATTCTCCTAAGACCATGGGAATCAAATCAATGTCAAAATCCTCATCCTCGATAGTAATTTTACAATTTCTACATATCTCATGCAAAAGGTAACTCTTATAGTCGGCTATTTCTACCTCTAAAGGTGTAGGCATTCTTTCTATCATGAATAAAGGGGAATGTACAAACTCGGCCAAAATGAATGATCTACTAGCCCCGGTATCAAACAACACATATGTAGGTATAGAGTTTATCATAAAGATACCTGACACCACATTCGGGTGAGCTCTAGCTTCTTCTGTAGAAATTTGGAACATTCTTCCTTTAGCGGGTTCTTCCTTCTTTCCTTCTTTCTTCACCCCTTGTTTGAGTTTTGGACATTCGGCCTTCACATAGCCCGATTCATTACAGTTGTAGCACACTCTCTTGTGATTTGGGCAATTATAATACGGATGCCCTTCTTGTCCGCAGTTGTAACATCCTTTCCTTCCCAATAAACATTCACTCGAATGGGGTTTTCCACATGTTTTACATCGTGGAAACCCTCCTTTAGAAGTTTCTTTCTTTCCTTGATCTTGTGTCTTAGGTTTCTTGGAAGAACCTTGTATTGATCCCTTCTCAACTTGCCTTTTCTCCCCGCGTTCAGCCTGTCTCTTTAGCTCAATTTCCCTATCCCTTGCCAAATCGATAATCTCATCCAAAGTTTCACATTTAGAAGGAGTTATGAACTCCCGATATTCAGCCTTAAGCATGCCATGATAACGGATAATCTTCTTCCTCTCTGTTCCGACTATTTCTTCGCAAAACTTCAACTGATCAAGGAAAGTATTTGTGATCTCATCAATTGATTCATCCTTTTGTCGGAGTCGGAGAAAATCTTCTTGGATTCGATCCAAAGCTGATTGTGGACAATGGTACTTGATAAAAGGCTGCTTGAATTCTTGCCAAGTCAAGGTTTGAACTCTATCCTCGCCGATCTCTTTACTATACGTATCCCACCAATCTTTAGCCCTTCGTAAAAGTTGCCCCGTGGCAAACATGACTTGATCTTCTTTATCACAATGACTTCGAATGAACACTCCCTCCATATTAGCTATCCATCTTTGACATTCAATGGGATCAATTTCTCCATTATAAGTTGTAGGCTTACATGCCATGAAATCCTTATATGTGCATCGTCGTGCATCCTTCTTGCCTTAAATCCCAGTTATTATTTCTTTCAACACATCTACCTTACTTATTACCATAGTCTCCACCCTACTCAACACTTGGCTCTCCACTTCTTGCGCTAGCTTCGAAACATTTGCATCAAACGCCTTCACTACTTCATCCGAAATTATCTTGTTTAACTCATTTCAAGTTATCCATTCTGTGGTATCCGTGTTTCCTCCACTTGCCATCTACAATTAAGTATTCATGTTAAACATTATTACATTCATTCTCCCCATCTTTCTATACATCAATCACTCTTAATAATTTATTCTCGTAAGTCATAAACTTATCCAATCTTTCTTTACAAACATTCTAGATGCATTACTTACTTCATTCGTTCGTGTACATGACTTCCCATTCTTTCACACATTCAACATTAAAACATGATAGCTATCTTGAATTTCATAGTTTCATAGTCAATTAGAGGTGTTCCTAGCATTTGAAGAATACTAGAACTAAATTAAAAGGGTCTGACATAACAAAACAAGCAAATCAGAAAAATGGTTCAGGAGGTGTCGTCGCCGACGGCACATAGGTGCATCGCCGACGGCTTCTGTGTAGTTGCGTCGCTGACATTGTCCATAGACAGAAATTTAGGGTGTCGGGTGAAAGGGTGCTGTCGCCGACGGTCTCTCCATTTTGCAGACGCTGATTTGCTTAAAATTTCCATTTCCAGGCCTTTATTCAACCCGAAACGGTCCCGCGGAGTCCCGAAGTCCCCCGTAGCATTTCCCAACATCTTAATCAAACCATTATTGTAAATTAACCATAATCCCTTCCCGTTTTCCATTAAAACGTAGCTCGAAATCCTTAAGTCACTTACTTGCGTGGCGCTTGGAACGAACACACTTTCACAAGAGCTTTCGGTTTGAGTCTGAGCATTATAACTTGCTCGAATCTCTCAAACCTAGGCTCTGATACCAACTTGTAAGGGCCTAAACTTTTTGAAAGAAACTAACAAGCTTTCATTTGACAGAAATAGCAAACGGGTCGAATAATTCATAAGCAAAGTTCATCATTTAACTTCGTGATAACTAACGAAGTGGTTACAAAAAGAGTTTACAACCCCAAACGTTTTATAAACAACTAACATAGTCTTTAACTACTAGTTTAACATCTAACAACTTCCGGATTAAGTTACTTATAAAGACCCGTTTTTAACAAAAGACTTCATTTAACAAAAGTTTAGACCATGACTAGGATCTTCGCGGAAGCGTACAACATAAGTGTGTTCGGTCCAAATAGTGCCATCCTTTAAATAGCTTTACCTACATACAACCAATCGATTAGATATTTTAATTAAATAATTCATACTACATCAAGATACTAGTCGAACTACAAGAAAACCCTTCTAAACCTTCATTCGAACATGAAGTTCTCAACTTAGCACATTATCCCTTCTTTGTCATTCATCCCATATCCAAATCATATATTCGAATTACACCAACTCATTATAAGTATACGGCTTCGACTAAAGAATAATAACATTTTTACATCAATACATACTAATAATATTTCGTAAGCAACGAACTTACCTTTGTCGTTGTTTGTTTGCGATCCGGAACGACTTGAGCTTTCTTCCACAATTCCTACAATCCAAAATCACATACTTTAAACTCATGTCATTCTTTTCATTCCGTTATTAACATATTCATACTAACAAGCAACAAAATTCCCAATTCTAACCATTTAACTTTGTAAAATCATTTGATCATCTCATTCAAGCATTTTAACGAACACTTGGTGTGCATACTATTAATTAAGCATAGTGTACAAGTATTATTTGCATAACTTAGCTAGTTCATGTCAATAACATCAAGAACATCAATTTTAATCAAAATTTCATACAACCTTCATCTTAATCGGTTTCACTTAACAACATCTCATTATGAACATCATCATACGAAAATCGTTATACTAATTTACACCAATTTCACATTACACCTCATAACATTCCTATATTAAATGGGTTTTCACTTTTACTTATAATTTAACTTTCATAATTTACACATTCAACCCCTCATATATGAACACTTACTTTTAAATGACCAAAAACTTATTTCCATTAGTTAAAGTTCCGAAGTTTAATCATCATTGATCATTCTAATAATATTTGTTTCTACACATAATCTTGTCATTTTTATTATTTCCATCATAGCATTCATATACTAATGGTATTTTGGCGTCGTAAACGCCTTGAATAGACGCCATAACTTCGATGGTAAATTAAAACCATAGCTCCCGGTATTAAACTACAACTTTCGTATATCACCCGATATCGAACCGATTAGCGAACTAGTGGTATTTTTACCATCTAAAAATTATACCCGTTACGCTAGTAAACTAATTTGACTTTATTTATAACCCTAACCTATCATTAACCCCTAATTACTATAATTAACTTAATTGCATAAATATCTAGTAATATTAATCCATTTTTCACATGTTTAAATTTCTTAAAAAAAAATAGTCACATTCAAAACCATACCTATGGCCATACCCCCTTACTTTAAGGGTGATGATAATACATGGTAAGGTTAAGAAAATCATATCTTTGACTAAAAGAAATGGTGCAACATTTTTAAAGTAAACATCACCTTTAAATTCCTTTCATTTTCTCATAGCTTTCCAACATTCAAAACCCCCTCTTGTCTTCCCTTGTTCATGGCAGCCCAAACATCCCTATTTCTTTCCATTTTCATTCACTAAACATCCCATAATATACCATTTTAAACCATTACAAGTTCATCCAAAGTGTATGCAAGCATGGAAGGTCATTAAGGAGTGCTTTGGAGCTTTTATCTTCTCTTAATCTCCATCTAAACCTTGTGCAAAGTTGTAAGACTTCATTTCACTTATTTTAAGCTTCTTATTATGTGTAGATCATGAAAGTACTAGTTGATCATCTTGAAAATCAAGAAAATATTAACTTAAAACCCTAAAAAAAACTTAACAACTTACTAATCATGAAGTATTACGTGATTATTATGTGTTTTAGGGTTGAATGAGTAGTATGATCTTGTTAATCTTGGTTAAAATAGGTTGTTTAACTTAGGATTTAAGTTGATCATGTTGTATGTTTGGTGTAGTAAACTAGATTAGTGATGATCTTGTTAGATTAGTCCTAAAAAGGTGATTTAAACCCTTAGAGGTTTAAATCAAGAAAGATCATAACCCTTAAACTCATGAGCTTAATATATATATGTTTTTAAACTTGAAAGATTAAGGATGTAATGAACTAAAAATGGTGATTAAGAACTAATAAGTGTGATTTTTAAATAAAACAAGTGATTTAATAAATAGTTATGAAAACCACACTTAAAAGTCTTGAATTTCAAAAACATCAAAGTCTTGAGATTTTTAAGAAATTTATTATATATAAGAGCTCATGAATTAAGGATATGAATGATAGTATTTATTTACTTGAAAGTTGTAAATTGTTGAGATAAGTAGAATAATGATGATTGGAAATTGAAGATGGTTTTTAAACGTGTTTTGAAAACGTGGGAAAACGCCATAGTTTAGGGGAAACTATGGTGAAATTTTCTAAAAATCTAATCGCGATTAAAAAGATATTAACGGTGTGATTAGCATGGTTAATCGCGATTAGTTATTTTAGTTGTGATTAACAACCTTAGTCGTGATTAGACAAACCCTAATGACAAGGGTTAAGACTTAACCATCCAAGAGTTTATTCACTACAAATTATTTTTATAATAAAATGGGCAAGATTTATAAGAATAACAATCAATGTAATTTTTGGAGAAAATTAAATGTATAAACTTCAAGGGATACCGTACATGTACATTAACATATATACGATGTTAAAAATAAAAATTTTTAACAACTATATCTTTAGAAGATATACATATACATATATATTTGTGAAACAAATATATGCCTAAAACAAACTGATCAAACGTATACATGTGAACAACGTTCACCGAACTTAAAAATATATATTTTTGAGGAATATATATTTCATACAACAAACTTGCGTCGTGCGCGGCACAAAGACGCTATTGGACTCGGTCCACTTATACTTGTATGAGACACAAGGACTTATACGGGCTAGACCCACATATACTCGTGCGAAGCACGGATACTTACAAAGGGCGATGCCTGTTCGTACACAATATGAACTCAAGAATATATACATGTGATAAAACGAACATACGAAACAAATGCCAACAAATTTAAAATACACAAGTGTTCCAAAAACAAAATGTATACAATAACGTTCAAGATGAACAAGTACAAGGTCTAGAAATGACCGACGTGTCTAACGAGTTAGAACCTCTGTAGGTTAACTCACGCTTACGGAACACAGTTGCTAGAACTTATTGCTGGACGCAATATTATGAGTTTATGTCCCCCTTTTCTTTTAAACATTTTCGGTTTTATAACTCTCGGGGGGAAATACATGTTACTTTGGTATGGTTAAGCTATGGAATGAATTAATAGATCACGTGCGAATAGGCTGATACTTAAAGCACCATTAATCTTGTTTAAGACCAAGGAGCAAAGGAGGTAGATCTATCGGGTACAGGGCGATCCCAACTCATGGGTCCTTGTGTGGCCACATGGAGTTTCCTTTGTTACCCTCGCCGGGTGGACCGGTACTAAATTGCTTACGGGTTGGTGGTTTCCTATATTGGCACACATATTAATGTCCTAGCTACACATTAATGATCAACATGTTCACTGACGCTTTACATACTGGATTTCGATACTTAAACTTTCAATTGTTTTACAGATTCTTTTGATGCTTACGAACTTAAAACACATGAACTCGCTCAACTTTTGTTGATGTTTTTAAACCTACATGTATTTTAGGTAACTAAGTGGATCTTGGTGCAACGAATTAAGAAGTTTCAAGTTATTATGAAGACGACGTCATCCGTATTTTGGATGGTTTGATCCATATATCCCGTCTTCGAATGGGACATAGGATGCAAAACCTCGTTATTTCAAAAACTTTATTTGAACAAGTCTTGTTTGTAAAACTTATAAACTTATGTCGTCTTTTGCTACAAAACAACTTATAATTTGTATCTTTACATTATGGAATGGATGAACATCGTGTATGTTTTATATCATATAGTTTGTTTACTTACATCGTATGCTATGGAAATCGATTAAGTCACAGTACGCGCTTCCGCCTTTGACACAGGTGTGACAGGTTGGTATCAGAGCTTCGATTGTAGTGAACCAGGATTCCTTCTCGAGTCTAGTCTACAATCACTAGGATCCTCTCATGAAAACGGTTTTACAAAATACATGGTTTTCATCACATACACAAAGCACAAGATCTACTACCCAAAACGTATTTCAAAAGTGAATAAATAAACAATGCAAGGATATTACTTGGGGCTTAGTCTATGTGGGATAGACTTGATAAGGCTAGATCGATTCGCACAACCTAACGTGGTTATATTTGATAGACATATATATATATATATATATATATATATATATACATGTGACACCTGTGCCTCCACGGCCATCAAACAAATATCTAAAGCAATGAAATATTGTATTTCATACTTGGTATTTGTATAAATATGTGTATCATTTGCACATATCAACTGTTGTTCGATTTCGGGCTCTAAATCGCTTTCTGGAAGGTTATACGCGCACTGATGCGTAAATATAACCAGTTTAATGCAAAAAACACTCCGTAATAGTGACATAGGCTTAACATACCTTAAATAACCTTTACATAACTTATAAATAAGTTTTGGAAGGTTTGGTGTGCCGAAATCAAGTCTATTCGCTTACAGGGACTAAATTCGACAAAACTGCGAAAGTATGTAAATTTGTATTGTAACGGACATTTCGGAACTTGATCATAAGTTAAACACACCCTAAATATCCTTTACATAGCTTAGAAATAGGCTTTGAGGGGTCCGGTGTGCTAAAATAAACTTTATGCTCATTCAGGGACTAAAAGCGTCAAAAAGTGCATAAGTTTGCATTTTCGCGCATAACTTACGTTCTGAATACATCCGGACATCCAAAAATTTATGTAAGGATTAAAATATTTTATTTTAGTGTTTGGCATAAGAAAAATCCATTCGTCGCGCAATTTGGATCGTTTTTCGCGTTCGTGCGCATTTCGTCGTAATTAAGCACATAACGCGTTTGTACGACCAAACGAACCGACATCCGGCATATTTTTTGAGCATGTTTCATGTCCCTAATACTTAGGCATCATTGTAGAGCCTTCAAAATGGTTTAACGAGCCTTAAACGTGTCGAAAAAGGCCTTAAACACATGCAGGGACTAAAACTGCAATTATGGAAAACTTGTTGTGCAGACCTGGGGCTCAGGCGGCCTGCGTAAACCCTGGGTGTCCCTTATGCGGCCCGTGTAGACTGCCCAGATGTGAAGAAAGTTGAAAACAGCTTGTTCCAGCTGTTCCACACACTTGCAAATGGTTTTATGGTTCCTGTGGGCTAGTTTGGGGGCTCCCATGGTTTTAGAAATAAGGTGGCACAAGTGTAAGGTTGAGATCAAAGCTCGGATTTCGATAAACGATCTTAATGGCTCTCCGAACACTATATATACCCCATCCCATTTCACTTCAAAACCCACACTTGAATCTGATTTTGGCCCTCTAAGTTGAAGTATACTCTTCATACCTGAGGGTAAATCGGATCAAGACTCGCGGGGACCTTTTGTAAGTTTTCCTTCGTTCTTTTCATTCGTTTTTAGCGTTAAAGTCAAACGTTGTGTGACTTTCTGCATTGGCCAGTTTATGGTCCATGCGAAATTCGTTTGAACTTCATAACGTGAGCGTAATCACAATGGTTATAGTCCCTAGTGACCATACCTACTGATTACCACGTTATCTAGGCTTAGTGACGAGTCGTAGTTTCCGCCAAAATGCGTATTCTTGGGAATTTTGTAACCAAACTACTTTTAGGTATCAAAACCGTTTGTTTTGATACCAAACATGTTTTCTAAATGTCACACCCCGACCACGTAGAACATACAAAACGTGGCGGAAACGTCGGGGAGTGTTGTAACAGAATTAATTGTTTCAAATCCATGGTGATTAAAGTTTCGTTTTATTAATCAAACAAGAGAGTCACATTGTTTTAAACAAGAAACAAAGAGTACATAACAATAATGAACTAGTTCTTGTCTCGTTTTAAGTCACTAAGGCACAGGTCCGCCTAAGTATGTCTTGATAAGTCCTATGCATCATCTCCTGAAAAACACATGTGAAAATAGATACGTCAGCATAAAAATGCCTGTGAGATACATAGGTTTTATGAAAACAGAATTCATGACTTATGTTTGAGAAAATGTTTAGTCATGAACCTTGTAATTTGCTTTGTCTTGTAAATCATTTGAAAAATGATAAGATCAGATGATATGTATAAATAAGAGAATAATGTATGGTTAAATGAATAACCATGTAAAATGAGTTTGTATAAGATAAGTTGTTTGTAAATCAATGTCTTGTGAAAAGTATGTTATTTGTATAAAATGTTATATGTCTCAAATTGAAATGATTCAAATAACGCTACAATATGTGATACCATACAAACACTTATATATAGGAAGTACCAGCGGCGTATCCACCGTGCTTGTATCATATTACATACGCCTCGTTACTTAAATCACTTACTCAAACCAAACCACCAAAGTAAAATGTTTAACAATTGTAGAAATGTTTATGTATAGTCAAATGTCTATTGTCAAATGTAAATCATGTCAACAGATACAAATGGTTCACACGGTTCAATAGTTACAAACGGTTCACACGGTTCAACAGTTACAAACGGTTCACACGGTTCAACAGTTACAAATGGTTCATATAATCAAATGGTTACAACGGTTCAAAATGTAGTATAATGTGTTCATATGCTGGATGAGCATATGCAACAAAAATGCAATGTAAAACAATGTACTAAGTATGCACGTAATGGACATACATAGCATAAGTGTAATGTAAAACAATGTACTAAGTATGCACACAATGGGCGTACATAGCATGAAATGTATTGTAAAGTGATGTACTAAGTATGCACACAATGGGCATACATAGCATAAAAGTGTATTGTAAAGTGATGTACTAAGTATGCACACAATGGGCATACATAGCATAAAATGTATTGAATCATGTACTATAAATGTACTAATAAACATAGCAAGTATATGATGTGAAAACAGGAAAGCATGAAAGTAACAAGTAGGCACATGTGTTTCACCCCAAAACAGTTTGGAAAACAGTAAAAGAGGGGTCTATGTACTCACTTGAGAATGCTCAGTAGTCCTTGAGTGACAACCAAACAATGCTAGAGATCACGGATATCAAACGGCACCTAATATAGGTAACTATGTTAATAAACCAGACCTAAATCGGAGGATTTAGATAGAATGAGGGTTCGTAAACCAAACGAGTATGGAGACTCGTGTCATATGGTTTATCAAAGCCTACATACTAAATGAAACCTAACATAATTGCTAACGACCCATTACGACCCGTTTAGGTAGCTTATGCTACTTTAACGCGTCGTGCGCGCAAAAGCGCCCTCGAGACGTCTAACTAGCCCTATGACAAGTTTTATATGCCTAAACATGTTACATAATCAGTTAAGTGATGATAGTTTAGGTTACATATGCTTAATTACCAATTACACATGAAAAGGGTATTCTGGTAATTTACCTAAGGCATATAAACTACCTATCATACAACTACTCAATACGAAGCGACCATAAGGTATAACCTCGGAAGGTTATTCCCTATACACTATAGTCACCTAAGGTATTTGGTCGGATCCTAATTATCGACTAAATGGGTCGGGTTCGAAGGTATAAGCGATTTATTAGATCGCTTACCCTTACGACCCTAGACAACGTGGTAATCAGTAGGCATAGTCCCAAGGGACTATAACCATCGTGATTACAATCACGTTGCGAAGTTCAAACGAACTTCGCATTGACCATAAACTGGTCAACGCAGAAAGTCAAACAAATTTTGACTTTCAGACTCGAAAAGAAATAAAAGAACGAAAGAATACTTATGAAGGGTCCCCGAATGCTAATTTCGATCCAAGTAGCTCAGGTATGAAACAATGGTTCCAACTTAGAGCTTCTCAAATCAAAATTCTTGTGGGTTTTGCAATGGCATGGGGGGTATTTATTGGATTCGCAGAGCCGTTAAGATCGTTCCTCGGAAACCGTGCTTTGATCTTGGCCATACACCTCAAGATAGTGGTTTTACAAAACCATTTGAGCCCACGGTATTGCCCAAAACCATGTGCACAAGTGAAAATGGACCAAATGCAATGTTTCTGTCCAGATGAGGCGCTCGCGTAGCGCCACTGCCTAGGCATGAGGTGCTCGCGCTACGCCACTGCCTACCAGTTTCAGCAAAGTTTCAAAAATAGCAGAAATGGTCCCTGCAGCCCGTTTAAGCTATTTTCGATGCGTTTGAACCCCGTTAACCTCATTTCAAGGCTCTAAAATGAAGTTAAAGTATAGGGAACTCAAAACATGCTCAAAAATATCTAGGATGTCGGTTCGTTTGGCCGTACGATCGCGATGTTCGCTTAATTACGACGGAATGCGCATAAGCGCGAAAAACGATCCAAATTGCGCGACGAATGGATTTTTCTTATGCCAAACACTAAAATAAAATATTTTAGTGCTTACATAAATTTTTGGATGTCCGGAGGTATTCAGAACGTAAGTTATGCGCGAAAGTGCAAACTTGTGCACTTTTTGACGCTTTTAGTCCCTGAATGACCCAAAAGTTTATTTTAGCATACCGAACACCTCAAAGCCTATTTCTAAGCTATGTAAAGGATATTTATGGCATGTTTAACTTATGGTCATGTTCCGGAATGTTCGTTACAGTTCAAATTGGCATACTTTCACAGTTTGTCAAGTTTGGTCCCTGTAAGCGAATTAACTTGTTTTTGCCATACCAAAGCCTTCAAAACTTATTTCTAAGTTATGTAAAGGTTATTTAAGGTATGTTAAGTATACGTCACTATTTCGGAGTGTTTTTTGCATTAAACTGGTTATATTTACGCATCAGCGCGCATATAACCTTCCAGAAAGCGATTTAGAGCTTGAAATCGAACAAGAGTTGATATGTGCAAAAGATACACATATTTATACAAGTCCAAAGTATGAAATACAATATTTCATTGGTTTGGTATTTGTTTGATGGTCGCAGTGACACAGGTGTCACAGTCTCCCCTACTTAAGGAAATTTCGTCCCGAAATTTATTCGTAGAAGTCTGTCAGTGACTTTGTGTTAAATAGCCATCAAAGATATGTAAAGCATAATTTTGTTATTTTCCTCAACGGATATTTTCAGAAGCGAAAATGGACGAACGGAGTCATTTTCTTCAACGGGTTCGTCGGAAATGGAAAATAAAGGATTTTTTTAACTAAATGGATATACATTTTCCTCAACGGATATTCTTCAGAACAAAAATGAACAAACGGGGTCATTTTCCTCAACGGTTATTCTTCAGAATTTGAAATGAAGGAACAATCAACGGATATTCATTTCCTCAACGGATAATCTTCAGAAACGAAAATGAACTAACGGAGTCATTTTCAACGGTTGCTTCCTCAGGTACGGAAATGAAAGATTTAACAACGGATATTCATTTCTCTCAATGGATATTCTTCAGAACGAAAATGAACAAACGGGGTCATTTTCCTCAACGGTTATTCTTCAGAATTTGAAATGAAGGAATAATCAACGGATATTCATTTCCTCAACGGATAATCTTCAGAAACGAAAATGAACTAACGGAGTCATTTTCAACGGTTGCTTCCTCAGGTACGGAAATGAAAGATTTAACAACGGATAATCTTCAGAAACGAAAATGAACTAACGGCGTCACTTTCAACGGTTGCTTCCTCAGAGTTGGAAATGAAGGATAAACGGATATTAATTTCCTCAACGAATAATCTTCAGAAACGAAAATGAACTAACGGCGTCACTTTCAACGGTTGCTTCCTCAGAGTTGGAAATGAAGGATAAACGGATATTCATTTCCTCAACGGATATTCCTCAGAAGTGAAAAATGAATAGCTAGTTCATTTTTCCTCAACGGATACTTCATCAGAATTGGAAATGAATTGGGTTAACTTAGATACATGATAGAACTTGCTGTGATTTCTGTGCACTAAATTCCATAATTATGTATGCATCCATAATTACGTAATTCCTTGCACAGTCCGCACAGTTCGTTTTGTAATGTTGTGGGGAAGGATATCAAACTTGTGATGAGGGTGACTAGACTACCATAGGGTCCTTTTAATTAGATCGACAGAGGATCTTCTTAATTAGGCCACCAAGGAGTCCTTTCATCTATATCATCACATAATATTACTAACCAGATTTTTGGATCGATCAGTTTAACTAGACCACTAAAGGGGTCTAATTATGAAGTAGTACTTTATAATCCAAGGGACTTAACTACAGCGTAGAAGTCCATTAAGGATTTTAGGTAGTACCTTTGGGTATCCTACTATGTATCTCTTGTACAAGGATATGTAAGATTCTACGAGGATTTGGATAACATAATTTGGATCACATGACACATAAAAGGGAACACATAAGCACATAATCACATAATTGTTTAATTGTTATTATCTTGTTATTGATTGCTATTAACTTGGCACCTCGTACTTCGTTTCTCTTGGAAGAAACGGGTACTTAGGATTTTCGTGGAAAACGCAAGAGATCATACAATGGAAGAAATTTGGGGGTAGTATGTTCTTCAAGGAATATGGTTCCTTGATTGTTGGTATTGTAGAGGATATGTTTATACATGCAACCACATAAACATATTAAAATGTAAATGAAAGATTTATTCATAACAACAATAACAACAACTGTTTCATAGATCGTGATAACAAAAGAAAATAATACACAAGGCTCGATTATTTTCTAAACAGTGTTATCTTCTGTCGGTCAGATACTCATCCCTGCGCTGGATTTGCATTAGCAAGCTTTGGGCAATTCCTACGAAAATGGCCCATCTCGCCACAGTTGTAGCAAGACACCGGTGGAAAACGAGCTTGAGCAGGATTGTTGTTAACTTGATTTGGTGCAGCTGCTGTTGGACAAACCCTCGCTGTATGACCTATAAGTCCGCAAACTTGGCATGTGCGGCACTTCACACCAGCATGATGATGTAGGCCACATTGGTTGCACAAGGGTGCAGTTCCGTTGTATGGCTTCCTAGCAGGGGGTTGAGCTGGTTGGTTGGGGACGGCTTGATCATTGTAAGTAACCATGGCAAAGTTCTGAGAAGCCTTCCGCTTCTTTGACCTCTTAGGGGATCCATTCTGTTCATCCATGGTCTTTGATTCCTCGATTGGGTTCGATTCCTCGACCGGTTTCTTGTCACCTTTTCGAAAAAGTTTACCTTTCCTGATCTTTGATTCAGTCAAGGTTGCAGATAGCTCAATGGCCTGTCTAACTGTAGTAGGGTTCCTACCAGTCACAATGTCTTGTATTGAGTCAGGGAGGCCATCAATGTACTTTTCGATTGCCTTATCCAAAGGCGTGACCATGTTTGGGCATAACAGACTTAACTCCTCATAACGGTCCGTGTAGGCTCGATGCTCACCGCTGTCTTGCTCAAGATTGTCGAATTCCCTTTCCAAGGCCCTGATCTCGTGACGAGGACAGAATTCCTTTATCATAAGAGCCCTAAGTTCAGCCCATGTCTGTGCTAGAGCAACTTCTGCACCACGGTCTTTCATAACCCCGTTCCACCACGTAAGGGCCCTCTTCTGGAACACACTCGAAGAAAACTCGACCTTGCGATTGTCAGGACACTGCACGTGGCGGAAAGTATTCTCAATGCTCTCGAACCATTGAAGAAGCCCAGTCGCTCCCTCAGAACCACTAAACTTGAGTGGTTTAGCCGAGTTAAAACTCTTGAAATTGCATGGACCATTGTTATTGTTGTTGGCTTGGTTCCATTGAGCAAAGAGGTTTGGGTATTGAGCAGCCATTTGCTGTGCAATGATTTCTGCCAGTTCGGCAGTCGCTATCTGGTTCTCGCGTCGAGGAGGCATTCTAAAAGAGGAAACATGAAAGGAAACGAGTGAGAGAATTAGACGAAAAGAATGTGATGAAACAAATCTGATGAAAGCAAGGATAGTGGTCATTTGTTTGTTACTACAAAGCAACAAACGACCCCGGTGATTAATCAAAGTAAATAGGTCAAAAATAATGTATCGCGAAGACATGCTCGCCTATAAGTGAACACTCATCCCAAGAATTCCCAGGTAAGCACAACTGGTCTCGCGTCTGATGAGATATATACGAAGTGCTTGCCTAGACAGAAAACCCAGAATACAGGCATTCACCCTTCCAGTTTGCACGTGTTCACATTATTTAAAACCCAAAACCTTGACGAGTTTTTGAAAACTCAAAGGGGTTCAAAACCATATAACAGAGGGTTCAAAACCTTACAATAGAGAGTTCAAAACCTAGTAATCAATCATCCTAGAACAGATGATTAGTTTTCAAAGCGGTTTTGAAATTTATGTTCTTGTTGTGGTCGTCGCCTAAGGATAGGTGACGGTATTGTTTTATGACTAAACGCAAGTAAACTCGCGTTAGGGTCCTAAGAAGGTTATAGACTAGGTCAAAGCATTACTAATAACCTAATTCCTTATAATCATTGGCTCTGATACCATCTTTTTTGTCACACCCCGACCACGTAGGACATACAAAATGTGGCGGAAACGTCGGGGAGTGTTGTAACAGAATTAATTGTTTCAAATCCATGGTGATTAAAGTTTCGTTTTATTAATCAAACAAGAGAGTTACATTGTTTTAAACAAGAAACAAAGAGTACATAACAATAATGAACTAGTTCTTGTCTCGTTTTAAGCCACTAAGGCACAGGTCCGCCTAAGTATGTCTTGATAAGTCCTATGCATCATCTCCTGAAAAACACATGTGAAAATAGGTACGTCAGCATAAAAATGCCTGTGAGATACATAGGTTTTATGAAAACAGAATTCATGACTTATGTTTGAGAAAATGTTTAGTCATGAACCTTGTAATTTGCTTTGTCTTGTAAATCATTTGAAAAATGATAAGATCAGATGATATGTATAAATAAGAGAATAATGTATGGTTAAATGAATAACCATGTAAAATGAGTTTGTATAAGATAAGTTGTTTGTAAATCAATGTCTTGTGAAAAGTATGTTATTTGAATAAAATGTTATATGTCTCAAATTGAAATGATTCAAATAACGCTACAATATGTGATACCATACAAACACTTATATATAGGAAGTACCAGCGGCGTATCCACCGTGCTTGTATCATATTACATACGCCTCGTTACTTAAATCACTTACTCAAACCAAACCACCAAAGTAAAATGTTTAACAATTGTAGAAATGTTTATGTATAGTCAAATGTCTATTGTCAAATGTAAATCATGTCAACAGATACAAATGGTTCACACGGTTCAATAGTTACAAACGGTTCACACGGTTCAACAGTTACAAACGGTTCACACGGTTCAACAGTTACAAACGGTTCATATAATCAAATGGTTACAACGGTTCAAAATGTAGTATAATGTGTTCATATGCTGGATGAGCATATGCAACAAAAATGCAATGTAAAACAATGTACTAAGTATGCACGTAATGGACATACATAGCATAAGTGTAATGTAAAATAATGTACTAAGTATGCACACAATGGGCGTACATAGCATGAAATGTATTGTAAAGTGTACTAAGTATGCACACAATGGGCATACATAGCATAAAAGTGTATTGTAAAGTGATGTACTAAGTATGCACACAATGGGCATACATAGCATAAAATGTATTGAATCATGTACTATAAATGTACTAATAAACATAGCAAGTATATGATGTGAAAACAGGAAAGCATGAAAGTAACAAGTAGGCACGTGTGTTTCACCCTAAAACAGTTTGGAAAATAGTAAAAGAGGGGTCTATGTACTCACTTGAGAATGCTCAGTAGTCCTTGAGTGACAACCAAACAATGCTAGAGATCACGGATATCAAACGGCACCTAATATAGGTAACTATGTTAATAAACCGGACCTAAATCGGAGGATTTAGATAGAATGAGGGTTCGTAAACCAAACGAGTATGGAGACTCGTGTCATATGGTTTCTCAAAGCCTACATACTAAATGAAACCTAAAATAATTGCTAACGACCCATTACGACCCGTTTAGGTAGCTTATGCTACTTTAACGCGTCGTGCGCGTAAAAGCGCCCTCGAGACTTCTAACTAGCCCTATGACAAGTGTTATATGCCTAAACATGTTACATAATCAGTTAAGTGACGATAGTTTAGGTTACATATGCTTAATTACCAATTACACATGAAAAGGGTATTCTGGTAATTTACCTAAGGCATATAAACTACCTATCATACAACTACTCAATACGAAGCGACCATAAGGTATAACCTCGAAAGGTTATTCACTATACACTATGGTCACCTAAGGTATTTGGTCGGATCCTAATGATCGACCAAATGGGTCGGGTTCGAAGGTATAAGCGATTTATTAGATCGCTTACCCTTACGACCCTAGACAACGTGGTAATCAGTAGGCATAGTCCCAAGGGACTATAACCATCGTGATTACAATCACGTTGCGAAGTTCAAACGAACTTCGCATTGACCATAAACTGGTCAACGCAGAAAGTCAAACAAAGTTTGACTTTCAGACTCGAAAAGCAATAAAAGAACGAAAGAATACTTACGAAGGGTCCCCGAATGTTAATTTCGATCCAAGTAGCTCAGGTATGAAACAATGGTTCCAACTTAGAGCTTCTCAAATCAAAATTCTTGTGGGTTTTGCAATGGCATGGGGGGGTATTTATAGGATTCGTAGAGCCGTTAATATCGTTCCTCGGAAACCGTGCTTTGATCTTGGCCATACACCTCAAGATAGTGGTTTTACAAAACCATTTGAGCCCACGGTATTGCCCAAAACCATGTGCACAAGTGAAAATGGACCAAATGAAATGTTTCTGTCCAGATGAGGCGCTCGCGAAGCGCCACTGCCTAGGCATGAGGTGCTCGCGCTACGCCACTGCCTACCAGTTTCAGCAAAGTTTCAAAAATGGCAGAAATGGTCCCTGCAGCCCGTTTAAGCTATTTTCGATGCGTTTGAACCCCGTTAACCTCATTTCAAGGCTCTAAAATGAATTTAAATTATAGGGAACTCAAAACATGCTCAAAAATATCTAGGATGTCGGTTCGTTTGGCCGTACGATCGCGATGTTCGCTTAATTACGACGGAATGCGCATAAGCGCGAAAAACGATCCAAATTGCGCGACGAATGGATTTTTCTTATGCCAAACACTAAAATAAAATATTTTAGTGCTTACATAAATTTTTGGATGTCCGGAGGTATTCAGAACGTAAGTTATGCGCGAAAGTGCAAACTTGTGCACTTTTTGACGCTTTTAGTCCCTGAATGACCCAAAAGTTTATTTTAGCATACCGAACACCTGAAAGCCTATTTCTAAGCTATGTAAAAGATATTTATGGTATGTTTAACTTATGGTCATGTTCCGGAATGTTCGTTACAGTTCAAATTGGCATACTTTCGCAGTTTGTAAAGTTTAGTCCCTGTAAGCGAATTAACTTGTTTTTGCCATACCAAAGCCTTCAAAACTTATTTCTAAGTTATGTAAAGGTTATTTAAGGTATGTTAAGTATATGTCACTATTCCGGAGTGTTTGTTGCATTAAACTGGTTATATTTACGCATCAGCGCGCGTATAACCTTCCAGAAAGCGATTTAGAGCTTGAAATCGAACAAGAGTTGATATGTGCAAAAGATACACATATTTATACAAGTCCAAAGTAGGAAATACAATATTTCATTGGTTTGGTATTTGTTTGATGGTCGCAGTGACACAGGTGTCACACTAAATTCGTTAAACATGTTTTTTTTTCATGTTTAACTCGTCACTATTAGATTTGTGCTTATATAGGGTCGTAAGGTAAGCGATCTAGACAATCGCTTATACTTTCGAACCCGACCCGTTTGGTCGATCATTAGGATCTGACCAAACACATTAGGTGACCATAGTTGTTTAGGGAATAACCTTCCGAGGTTATACCTTATGGTCACTTCGTTTAAGTGGTTGTATGATAGGTAGTTTATATGCCTTAGGAAAATTACCAAAATGCCCTTTTTACGCATAAATTAATTTTAAGCATATGTAACCAAAATTTTGACATCTAAACTGATTAGGTAACTATATTAGACATGTTAAGGCATATTTTACTTGTCATAGGACTAGTTAAGTGGTCCAAACGCGTTTTACGCGAACAACGCGTTAAAGTAGCATAAGCTACCTAAATGGGTCGTAATGGGTCGTAAGCACTTAGGTTAGGTTTCATTTTGGTATGTAGGCTTTGTTAAACCATATCATATGAGTTCTAATACTCATTTGGTTTACGAAACCTCATACTATCCAATCTCCCGTTTTAGGTCCGGTTATTTATGTAGTTATTTATATAGGGTGCCGTTTGATTCTGTGATCCCTCTAGCTTTGTTTGGTTGTTGTTCAAGACATCTAAGCACCCTCAAGTGAGTACATAGTCCCCTCTTTTACTGTTTTTCAAACATTTTGGGGTGAAACACATGTGCCTACTTGTTACTTTCATGCTTTCCATGTTTTCATATCATATACTTGCTATATTCATAGTACACTATTAGTACATGATTTCATTATGTTTTTGCTACGTATGTCCATTTAGTGCATACTTAGTACATTATTTTACATTACATTTTATGCTATGTATGTCCATTTAGAGCATACTTAGTACATTGTTTTACATTGCATCTCTGTTGCATATGTTCTCGTAACATATGGACACATTTTTTATATCTCTACCTTGTATGTTCACTTAGCATACTAGGTACATTATTTTCATATAACATGCTTACATTTGGTATAACATTTGGTTTGTTTAACGGAACTTTATTACATTCATTAACACCGATCATGCCGCTCGATAGTAGGTAGTGGTACCATAGGACTTGACAAATCCCGTTCCTAAAATCCTAGGTTTGTTTGGATGGATGGAATGACCGAATCCGAAAACATTTCTTTTTTTGATAACTTTTACTCTAAGGTTATTCTGTTGTCTCAAGGCTTGAATGTATGCGTTTAACATCCCGCATAAGTGTTTGTATCAGTAAAGCATGCATTTATTTTACAAAACGTGACTTTTGATTTATTCAAAATACTTTGTTTTGTATATTTTTACTTGTGGTTTAAGTAGTCTCATTTTACTTACCATACATAACTTTTGTTTACACATTACATGATTTACATTTAACTTGGGTTATACAATAACATTGGACAATTGGTTTAAACATGAACATTTTACTTTGATGGTTTGTTTAAGTGATTTAAGTAATGAGGCGTGTGTAATATGATAAAAGCATGGTGGATACGCCGCTGGTACTTCCTATATATAAGTGCTTTTATAGTATTACATATCGTAGCGTTATTTAAACCATTTCAATATTTGACATATTACATTTTACACAAATGACATATTTTCACTAAACAATTGTTTTACAAAACAACTTATTTTATACAAACTCAGTTTACTTGGTTATTCATTTAACCTTACATTACTCTTTTACATTTTCATCTACTTTATCATCGCTTTTCAAATGATTTATAAAACAAAAAAAACATTTTTCAAGAATCATGACTGACTTTTGTTAAACAACGTTTTCTAAACTTATAAGTCATGAATCCTAAATCAATAAAACCTATGTATCTCACAGGCATTTTTATGCTGACGTACCTATTTTCACATGTGTTTTAGGAAATGATGCATAGGATTGATCAAGATACACTTAGGTGGACTTGGGCCTTAGTGACATTAAAAGATGCAAGACTAGTTAATTATGTTATGTTTCTTCGTTGTTAAGACATTGTAACTCTTTTAATCAATAAAGCAAAATTTTAAATTTCCATGTGTTATGAAACAATGATTCTGTTACAACATTCCCCGACGTTTCCGCCACGCTTTGTTGTTTTACGTGGTCGGGGTGTGACAGTACATATATATTATAAATAATGAGATTATTTATTGAAATTTATACATAAATGTTGTACGGATTATTTTTGCCGAGGTCAGTGTGGCTTTTACGAATCATCATTGACCACACTCTTGCCCAGTCAAAGAAGGTGAAGTACTCATCTT
The DNA here is from genome assembly GCA_030545235.1 of Helianthus tuberosus. NCBI lineage: Eukaryota > Viridiplantae > Streptophyta > Magnoliopsida > Asterales > Asteraceae > Helianthus > Helianthus tuberosus. Next base: position 89,183,131 of record CM060353.1, read on the forward strand.
GATGGTGCTCTCCAGCTACTATTGTTACAAATTCTCTTTATTTCTACTTCGTCTAACGTTGTGCCATTTCGCGAGTAATGACAACGGACGTTAGCACGTGAACCATCATGAAGGTCCCTTCTATGTTGAAGGTATAAAGATAGTAGTGTCCCTTCTCTGACTGATCGTCTGTGTTGAACGAGAGAACATTAGGGTGACCATGCAAGGAAATTTATTATTACGGGGGCCCACGTAATAACAACTTGTAGTGCATGGAAATCCTGATGGGCTCTACGGGTCAAGCTAACGATCATTATCTATTAGAAATTCTTAAGTGCTCAAGTTTCTATTTGGTAGAACACTGACCAAGGTGGTACTATAACACCCTACGATACCGGAAGATCACACGTATTTGTTCACACCTAGCATTCGACCTATATCACGAGTCGGTTGAGACTAGTCATCTAAACAAACAAAATTCGTTAGCCACCCAGAGAGGATTTTTCCTCAACATTCTAGGATTCTTGTACATTGGTTTGTTCCTTGGTGTCTATGACACCTCATATTATCTTAGTTAATGGAAATAGTTAAAGCAAACTTTGTTCCTTAACAGTGGTCTTGTCTCAAGGGATGGCATGGCATGAGCCATGCTGCAACATTCCCTTTGCATTTTATTTGACATCTATGGAAATTATAACAATCTTATTGGGACTCGTGGAGCTCAGCGGATATCAACGTATTCGCCACATGGGATAGGGCGATGAAGGATTTGCCTACTTTGGACCATCGAGGTCCATCAAGTATGGAATACATGCTGTAAGATTAGAGACGACTGTTTGACGAATTATTTTATCCACTTAGACATATGACCGATACACGCAAGAGGTACTACACATTTTGGATTGCGGCTATTCACGTCAACATTATTTCAGACTTGCATGAACAATGTGATCTTGAGGTTTTTATAACCTATTGCGCTCTTAATTCTTAGGTGCATGATAAACTATATTTATCCAAATATATGTAAAGGTTCTCTTAATATGGAGTATTAAAAAGGAACATGGCGTCGAAAGGAAAGTCTACACCCAAAGAGGGGTTAGCTAATTAGAATCTTACAAATGAAGTCGAATTAGAGTTTTGATAGAACAAAACGAGGTTGCGAAAATTGCATAACATGAGGTTATTGAGACGACGCTAGTGACGGTACTGATGGTACCGGTAGTTCAAGTCGTTCAAATTCAAGTGGACTAGGAACGAGTGGTAATGCCACACCCGGATTCAAAGGTATCGAGCACTACATTTGGGATTTAGCCCCTGAGATCCGAAGAAATATCACATCACCCCACCCTACCTCGATCACTCAGATAGTAACCCTCGTAGTTAGTCTCACCAAGGATGTGGTGAGGATGGGGAAATTGTCAAAAAAGGGTGCTAAAAGAAAGGAAACACATGTGGAATCTACTGGATATGGGAAGAAAAGGTTCTCACACCTTAAGAAATGTTCGAGAGTGAGTAACAAATGAGAGGAAACTCACGCAAAGAGCGAAACGAAAGCAATTACTGCCATAGACAACGATGGCACCAAGAAGTATGCTAATAACCTACCGAAATCCTAAATGTGATAAGTGAAACTCTCATCATGAGGGCGCTTGCAAAAGTACCAAGAGAGAAGTGTGATGAGATCGGGAATAAACTAGAAACTATTAAGGTAGTAATGCTCAAGAAAGAACAAGGAGGTTTTAAGTGTGGCGTAAAGGCCACTTCAAACATGAACGTCTTAAGAATGAAAAACTAGTGAACAAGTGTGTGAGTGATTAGCACTATGGATATTTCACAAGATTCCGATGTCATCACGAGTACATTCTACCCTACTCGTATTATGTTCTTCTGATACCAACGCCGAGTTTAGCTAGTGTCTTTAGGTGTTAAACATATACACAAATTAGAGTCATGCAAGTTTGACACACCTTACCCTAACTAGTTAGCTAATGGGGAATTAGCTGAACCAGGTAGAATCAGTAAGGGTCATCGATACGTTCCCTATCACCTAACATTTCACATCCATTTCGTTCGATACAGGTGCCGATTTTTCACCTCATCCCCATAGAATTTAAAAATACACTTGGCCAGAGTCGAGTAAACTAGACGTCCCCTCATTCTATAGGATTGGAAAATGGTAAAATTAGTCGAGTCGGGAGAAGGCGTAAAGGGATGCGCACCTAAAACTTGGAGTGCGAAATTTCACTATAGATCCTTTCTCGTTCATTTGCGTAGTTTCGACGTAGTGGTCGGAATGGGTTGGTTACCCGAGAACTGGGTGGAAGTGGTTTGTCATGAGAAAACCATTTGTATTCCCCCCTACCAAAAGAAGAGACGCTTAAAGTATATGGGAAGGAGCGCGAGGCCCCCTTACGAATCATAAACTGCCTGAAGGCACAAGAATGCCTACGAAAAGGTTGCATAGCCTTCCTAACCCATGTAGTTGACGAGAAAACCAAGGAGTCTAAGTTTGAAGATATACACGATATGAAGGAGTTCCTGAAGTCTTTCCTGAAGACTTGCCTGGATTACCTCCGCAACGATACGTCTGGTTTCGCATGGAGTTGGTGCCAGGAGCCGCACCAATGGAAAAATCTCCAAACTGAGTAGCTCCGTCAGAAATACAACGATTATCTACAAGGCTCAAGTTTTTACTCCAAGATTGATTTGAGATCAGGGTACCACCAGCTGAGAATGCAAGAACAAAGCATACCTAAAACGACTTTCAGAACTCGTTATGGGCATTATGAGATTCTTGCTATGCCATTCGGGTTAATCAATGCACCAGCAGTGTTCATGGACCGCGTGTGTAAGCCGTATTCGGATAAGTTCGTGATCGTATTTATTGACGATATTTTAATATATTCCTGATCGAAGGAAAAACACGAGCAGCATTACGAGCTATTTTAGAGCATTTGAAGAAGGAACAACTCTATGCAAAGTTTTCTAAATGTGAATTTTGGATTCGCGATGTGCAATTTCTCGGACACGTGGTGAACGAGAAAGGAATTCATGTCGACCCGGCTAAGATCGAGGCAATAAAGAACTGGGAAGCACCTAGGACCCCCACCGAAGTACGACAATTCTTGGGATTGCGGGCTACTACCGAAGATTTATAGAGAATTTCTAAAAAATTGCTCAACCGCTAATGTCCCTAACGCAAAAGGACAAGAAATTTGATTAGGGCGAGAAACAAGAGGCGGCTTTTCAGCTACTGAAAGATAAACTTTGTGACGCACCTATTTTATCCTTACCGATGGTATCGATGACTTCATGGTCTATTATGATGCATCGCATCAAGGTCTCGGTTGTGTGTTGATGCAACGGAACAAATTCATCACGTACGCGTCTCGTCAATTGAAGGTGCATGAGAAAAATTATACCACGCACGATCTTGAGCTAGGTGCGGTGGTATTCACGTTAAAGATCTGGCGTCACTACTTTTATGGTACTTGTTGTACAATTTTTATGGATCACAAAAGTTTGTAGCTCATATTTGATCAGAAGGATTTAAATATGCGGCAACGGCGATGGGTCGAGTTATTGAACGATTAAGACTGTGAGATAAAGTATCACTCGGGCAAGGCGAACATTGTGGCGGACACCTTGAGCTGCAAGGAACGTGCAAAACCTCTAAGGGTGCGAGCCTTAGAGATGACCATACAAACTAACCTCACTTCTCGGATTCACAATGCTCAGCAAGAAGCGCTTAAACCAGAAAATATTCAAGTCAAATCATTGCGAGGAATGGAGGCACAATTGGTGCCAAAGGAGGATGGAACACTGTACTTTATTGGATGAATTTGGATTCCATTCTTTTGTGACCTACGAGCGATTATTTTGGACGAGGCTCATAAGTCAAGGTACTCTATCCTCGGATAAGATGTACCAAGACTTAAAGGAATTTTATTAGTGAACCAACCTTAAAGGCGACATTGCTACTCATGTCGGAAAAATGCCTCACATGTGCCAAGGTTAAGGCGGAATATCAAAAGCCTTCATGACAGCTGCAACAACCTGAAATTCTCGTATGGAAATGAGAACAAATTCTGATGGAATTCATTACTAAGTTACCCCGAACCTCAAGAGGTCACAACTTGATTTGGGTAATTGACGATCAACTTACGAAGTCCGCACATTTTCTACCTATCAGTGAGAAGGATAACACTAAGAAACTGGCTGAAATATACCTTAAAGAGATTGTGGCATGACATGGAGTGCCTATTTCTATTATATCGGACCGAGACGGTCGGTTCATGTCAAGGGTTTGGCATTCATTTCAAAAGGCCTCTGGATCACAACTGAATCTCAGTACGGCCTTTAACCCTCAAACGGACGGCCAAAGTGAGCGAACGATACAGACCTTGGAGGACATGTTACGCGCTTGTGTGATAGATTTGGGTGGAAATTGGGATACCCACTTGCCCTTAGTGGAGTTCTCATACAATAATAGTAATCACACTAGTATTCAGGCCGCCTCGTTTGAAGCTTTATATGGACGAAAATGGCAGTCACCGCTATGTTGGGCGGAGACTAGAGATAGGCAACTCATTGGCCCGGAATTAGTTCAGGAAACTACGGAAAAAAAAATTCAAATACGAGACCGTATTAAGGCGGCTCGAGATAGACAAAAGAGCTACGCCGACAAACGACGCAAACCATTATCCTTCGAGGTCGGAGACAAGGTCTTGTTGAAAGTCTCACCTTGGAAGAGCATAGTAAGATTTGGTAAACGTGGAAAGTTGAACCCACGTTACATTGGACCTTTCGAAATCTTGGAAAAGATCATAACTGTTGCTTATAAATTGAAACTACCAGAAGAGCTCAGCAGTGTACACGACACGTTTCATGTGTCTAATATCAAGAAAAGTCCTACTCAAGAGACGGTTGTCATCCAAACGGATGAGATACACGTTAACGACAAACTCCAATTTACTGAAGAACCTGTTGAGATTACGGACCGGAAGGTCCACAAGACACGGGGGATTCGTATAAAACTAGTTAAAGTTCGTTGGAACTCGCGTCACGGTCCCGAGTATACATGGGAACGTCAAGATCAAATCAAATCCAAGTACCCTCATTTGTTTCAAGTCTCCCCAGCAACCAGAAACACGACTTGAAATTCGGGACAAAATTCTTCTAACGGGGGGAGAGTGTGACAACTGGCAAAAATAGTGGTAATTCCGTACAACTTAAACACTTGATTTAACGTTTAATTATGTTCGTTACGATTTAATTATTACATGATTAGGTCGTATAAAGTCTAGCAACCATGGGTATATATTTCAAACAATATTAACACAATCGCCACGTCGCGAGAAAACTGCAAACTATGTCCTAATATGTTGGCAAAATGATGAAAACACTATTCACCTGAACACACTATTCATGCCAGCAAGTTCCGAAAACTGTCTAAACGAGCGATGAAGGGCGTGAATGCAATTTACATATGAAATACAAATAAAAATCCCTAATTAGGGACACTAATCACTAAAACACCTTAACTTTCCGGTAAAAGCTTATAAATGAACTTTGTCCGTTCTGCACCAAAACTGTAACAAAAATAAATTGTCCGCAACACTAAAATACGACATTTTGATGTCCGTAGAACTTGTAAATAATATTCTACAACTTAAATAAGCTTGGAGATATCATTGGGATATCCGAAACACAAGCTACCGGCACAACGTCGCTATTTGCACAACTTGACCGTTATTGATCCGACGGACTAGTAAACAATATTTTTATCACCCTAATGCCTAAACGAATCATCTAGCGAACTAGTTAACGGTATTTTGGCGTCGTAGACGCCTTGAATAGACGCCATAACTTTGATGGTAAATTAAAACCATAGCTCCCGGTATTAAACTACAACTTTCGTATATCACCCGATATCGAACCGATGAGCGAACTAGTGGTACTTTTTCCATCTAAAAATTATACCCGTTAAGCTAGAAAACTAACTTGACTTTATTTATAATCCTAACCTATCATTAACCCCTAATTACTATAATTAAGTTAATTGCATAAATATCTAGTAATATTAATCAATTTTTCATATGTTTAAATTTATTAAAAAAATAAATAATAGTCACATTCAAAACCATACCTATAGCCGTACCCCCTTACTTTAAGGTTGATGATAATACATGGTAAGGTTAAGAAAATCATATCTTTGACTAAAAGAAATGGTGCAACATTTTTAAAGTAAACATCATCTTTAAATTCCTTTCATTTTCTCATAGCTTTCCAACATTCAAAACCCCCTCTTGTCTTCCCTTGTTCATGGCAGCCCAAACATCCCTATTTCTTTCTATTTTCATTCACTAAACATCCCATAATATACCATTTTAAAGTGTATGCAAGCATGGAAGGTCATTAAGGAGTAATTTGGAACTTTTATCTTCTCTTAATCTCCATCTAAACCTTGTGCAAAGTTGTAAGACTTCATTTCACTTATTTTAAGCTTCTTATTATGTGTAGATCATGAAAGTACTAGTTGATCATCTTGAAAATCAAGAAAATATTAACTTAAAACCCTAAAAAAAACTTAACAACTTACTAATCATGAAGTATTACGTGATTATTATGTGTTTTAGGGTTGAATGAGTAGTATGATCTTGTTAATCTTGGTTAAAATAGGTTGTTTAACTTAGGATTTAAGTTGATCATGTTGTATGTTTGGTGTAGTAAACTAGATTAGTGATGATCTTGTTAGATTAGTCCTAAAAAGGTGATTTAAACCCTTAGAGGTTTAAATCAAGAAAGATCATCACCCTTAAACTCATGAGCTTAATATATATATGTTTTTAAACTTGAAAGATTAAGGATGTAATGAACTAAAAATGGTGATTAAGAACTAATAAGTGTGATTTTTAAATAAAACAAGTGATTTAAGAAATAGTTATGAAAACCACACTTAAAAGTCTTGAATTTCAAAAACATAAAAGTCTTGAGATTTTTAAGAAATTTATTATATATAAGAGCTCATGAATTAATGATATAAATGATTGTATTTATTTACTTGAAAGTTGTAAATTGTTGAGATTAGTAGAATAATGATGATTGGAAATTGAAAATGGTTTTTAAACAAGTTTTGAAAACGTGGGAAAACGCCATAGTTTAGGGGAAACTATGGAGAAATTTTCTAAAAATCTAATCGCGATTAAAAAGAGATTAACGGGGTGATTAGCATGGTTAATCGCGATTAGTTATCTTAATTGTGATTAACAACCTTAGTCGTGATTAGACAAACCCTAATGACAAGGGTTAAGACTTAACCATCCAAGAGTTTATTCACTACAAATTATTTTTATAATAAAATGGGCAAGATTTATAAGAATAACAATCAATGTAATTTTTGGAGACAATTATATGTATAAACTTCAAATACTTTATTTGATGTATATTATGTGTATGTATTAGCTTTAGGAATACATACAAAAATGCTACATATAATGCACATGAAAAATATACACTTACCAATAACCGAAACCTCACCAACATTCGCAAGCATGACGACAGTCGCGAACCTTCGCGCTTACTAAAAATATACACTTGTGTGATACCAAAAACTCAAGGCGCGAACATCGGACGACGAATCTCGAACGACGGACATCAGACGGCACCTTATGCTTTATCGACGAAACGGACGTGTCGACACCTCGAAAGGTTACTACGACGCTCGACAACCTCGACACAAAAACTATATATATTAACCGGTGATTACCACAAGTCTAAAAATGAAATATTTTAGACACTTCATATATATTAACGACAACGGAAACAAGAAAGTTTAACAATGAAAATAACACTAAGTATAATTATAACAGTTTACTTGTATGCTACTTAATACTTAGTGAAATATTACAAAATTCAAGAACATTAAAATTGGGCCAACTTATATAATATTGGACTAAAACAATTAATGTTTGACTAAAATAACATAAATATTGGGTTAGGCCCAATACCTTGATGTGACGCCCTTATTATCAAAACGACCAAAACACATGGAAACTTCAAGGTTTGAAACTTGAAATATAATATTTACATTTTTACCAAAATGCCCTTGTGGCTAGTTCGGGATCAACACCTCCCCTAGTCTAGTTACAGGTGTTAATCTGAACTACCCTGTCAAGACGCAAGTTTAAAGTTACTAATTACAAACGACTAAGTTTCTAAAACCATAATTTACATAACAAAAGCCGTTTTTCGAGAAATATAAGTTTAACAAAATATTGATTCAAAAGGGTGACTACTTCGGAAGCGCATAGTCAAGTGTACATGTTGGTGTTCGCCCCCAAGCTCGCTACGCCACCTATATAGCAGATTTACCTACACCACAACCAAATTTAACTAGTCAGTTCGTGAAATTATATCTTAAAATAAAAACTAACATCCATTCGCGTCATTACATAACCATATCACCATCTCACTTTCATTTACCCATTGAACGGGTCCTTATTTACTATCTCCAAACGAGATAATGCATAACATTCGATAATCCGTTGGTTTCGGATTAGACATAATGCAACATAAATGTCATCCTAAACCCGTTCGTGACGGGTTTAGCTATTTCACTTCATTCTTTCATAACTTTCCAATATACGGCTAGTTCAAGACCAACCGACCATAACATAACTTCCTTCATAAATCATCATCTTTTACGACCCGTTTATGACGGGTTAAGTTATCAACTACACATCACCTACGAAGTATCATAATTACGGTTCTAATATAACGATGACAATTAGAAGGTAAAGCTTGTATGCTTAAAACAACATACCTCGATCTTGTGAGCTGTCCGATCTCCTAGCGCTCGAACCTTCTTCTTTTATGCCTACATCAACATATTCATTCGTTTAGCCCGACTAAATATCATTCCATCTTCTACATACTTTTATCATACATCAATTTGATCATAATTACCAAATTTCACCCATTTGTTCTTTTAAGCATTTTATCGAACACTTGGCGGGTTTCGTATTTGTAGAACATTAAGTTGCAAGTATCTTTACATACTAATCTACAAGTTCATATGATTCTTTCATCCTACATCCATACACCTAATGTCCATCTAACATAACAAGCTAAATCACTGAAAACCGAACATTAATCGGATCCTAGTTCATAATCTTAACTCCTAGCTACACATATCACAACATTACTCATGATTTAGTAAAAACCCACTTCCTAAAGTTCATAATCTCAAGAAATTCGACTTACCACTTGATTAGTCACACCTTGGTGATCGAGACTTTGAGTTCCTACAATCGTTCGAGCTTGAAATCACCTTCCAATTTGATGGAATTAGTGAACTAGGGTTTTTAGTTCTTGTCTCTTTCTCCTGGACGTCTCACGCACACACTAGAAGTGTCTAGTGTGTGTGTTTTGCTTAATTAATAGAACTCTCATTCAAAGTTTCAACTTTAGTCCCTCGGGTTTTGATCTTTTAATTTTCTAGTTCAACTTTCCTTCTTATGACTATCTTAAAAGAAATAATTAGATTACCTATTTTTGGGATGTTACACTTGAACACATGGGCAAAGGCCCATTCCATAAACACTAAATAAGCCCACTCATAATAACTAAAAATGGGCTAGGCCCAAATACAATAATAACACGGGCTAAGCCCAATAACTTAAAGACATGGACTAGGCCCAAAGACAAAATACTTGGATTAAGCCCAATGACACTAAAACGTGGGCTAAGCGCAATGTAAAATACAGGTATATTTTTTTATAAATATATATTGTAAAAATACATTATAAATACGGTATACCACACGTATAATACGGTATACCTACACGTATAAATACAGTATACCTACACGTATAAATACGGTATACCACATGTATAAATACGGTGTACCTACACGTATAATATGGTATACCTACACGTATAAATACGGTATACTTATACATATAAGATACGTAAATACATAGCGACGTACTCATGCACACCTGCTGAAGCGTACACTCACAAGGGATACCGTACACGTACATTAACATATATACGATGTTAAAAATAAATATTTTTAACAACTATATCTTTAGAAGATATACATATACATATATATTTATGAAACAAATATATACCTAAAACAAACCGATCAAACGTATACATGTGAACGACGTTCACCGAACTTAAAAATATATATTTTTTAGGAATGTATATTTCATACAACAAACTTGTGTCGTGCGCGGCACAAAGACGCTATTGGACTCGGTCCACTTATACTTGTATGAGACACAAGGACTTATACGGGCTAGACCCACATATACTCGTGCGAACCACGGATAATTACAAAGGGCGATGCCCGTTCGTACACAATATGAACTCAAGAATATATACATGTGATAAAACGAACATACGAAACAAATGCCAACATATTTAAAATACACAAGTGTTCCAAAAACAAAACGTATACAATAACGTTCAAGATGAACAACAAGTACAAGGTCTAGAAAAGACCGACGTTTCTAACGAGTTAAAACCTCTGTAGGTTAACTCACGCTTACGGAACACAGTTGCTAGAACTTATTGTTGGAAGCAATATTATGAGTTCATGCCCCCCTTTTCTTTTAAACGTTTTCGGTTTTATAACTCTCGGGGGGAAATACATGTTACTTTGGTATGGTTAAGCTATGGAATGAGTTAGTAGATCATGTGCAAATAGGCTGATACTTAAAGCACCATTAATCTTGTTTAAGACCAAGGAGCAAAGGAGGTAGATCTATCGGGTACAGGGCGAGCCCCACTCATAGGTCCTTGTGTGGCCACATGGAGTTTCCTTTGTTACCCTCGCCGGGTGGACCGGTACTAAATTGCTTACGGGTTGGTGGATTCCTATGTCAGCACACATATTAATGTCCTAGCTACACATTAATGATCAACATGTTCACTGACGCTTTACATACCGGATTTTGATTCTTAAACTTTCAATTGTTTTACAGATTCATTTGATGCCTACGAACTTAAAACACATGAACTCGCTCAACTTTTGTTGATGTTTTCAAACTTACATGTATTTCAGGTAACTAAGTGGATCTTGGTGCAACGAATTAAGAAGTTTCAAGTTATTATGAAGACGATGTCATCCATATTTTGGATTGTTTGATCCATATATCCCGTCTTCGAATGAGACATAGGACGCAAAACCTCGTTATTTCAAAAACTTTATTTGAACAAGTCTTGTTTTTAAAACTTATAAACTTATGTCGTCTTTTGCTACAAAACAACTTATGACTTGTATCTTTGCATTATGGAATGGATGAACATCGTGTATGTTTTATATCATATAGTTTGTTTACTTACATCGTATGCTATGGAAACCGATTAAGTCACACTACGCGCTTCCGCCTTTGACACGGGTGTGACATCTTCCACACAAACTGTTTACTTGTTCTGAGCATTGTGTTTCCTGTTTAAAAGGTAAACAACATAAAAGCTCATACAAGTCCATTGAAGAGTCCAAAACAACCAAGTGTTTGCAAATACTGCACATGGATTTGTTTGGCCCAGTAAAAATCATGAGTTTAAGAAAGAAAAAATACTGTTAGGTTATTGTAGATGATTTTTCTAGGTTTACATGGACTTACTTTTTACATTCTAAAGATGAGATTGCAGGCATTTTTCAAGATTTTGTCAAACAGGTTGAAAAGCAATTTGACCTTCTAGTAAAAATCTTTAGAAGTGACAATGGAACAGAGTTTAGAAACAAGGAGTTAGATGCTTTCTGTGTGTCAAAAGGGATTGTAAGGCAGTACAGCATCCCAAGAACACCAGAACAAAATGGGGTGGTTGAAAGGAAAAATAGAACTTTGATTGAAGCTGCTAGAACAATGCTTACAGACTCAGGTTTACCCTTAACTTTTTGGGCAGAGGTTGTAAACACTGCTTGTTATGTGCAGAACACAGTTTTGATCAACCCCAGGCATCAAAACACTGCCTATGAAACTTTGTTCAAAATCATACCACTGATCTCATATTTTAAAGTCTTTGGCTGCCCATGGTTTATTTTAAATCTAAAAGATTCAATTTCAAACTTTGCAGCCAAAGTAGATTGTGGTTATCATCTGGGATACTCAACCACTGCTAAGGCCTATAAACTTTTTAACACAAGGACTAAGTGTGTGGAAGAGACTTTGAATGTAAAGTTCAATGAACTTTCTTCACTGAAAATCCCTGCAAACCCTGCTAAATTATTTGATCTTGATAAATTTACATTTGAAGATGTGTCTGTCAAGACTAACCCTGCAGGTACTCAACAACCTCCTCCACAAGATTATGGATATGATGTTGTGATCCCACAATATAAAATCACCTCCACCACCACAGCAGCAGATGTTTAAAACAGTTGTCAAAGCTCAACCACTGCTGCATCAACAGTTGTTGCTAAAAGTAGCTCTTCAACCTCTGCTATCACATCATCCCCAACTACTGTTGATAAAAATCCATCAACAGTGGATAAAAATCAACTTTGTGCCACACCCATTCCTCCTATTCCACCTCCATTCCAAACAGATGTTTGATCATCCAAGTCACCAACAGATGTTAGCTCAGATGATTCACATCTGCAGCCATCACCTTTAAATGCCATTCTTCCATACAAGGGAGATCTAATCTTTCTTAAATCTCATCCACTAGACCAAGTGATTGGCAACATAAATGAAGGGGTTCTCACAAGAAGTCAATCCCAAAACATTTGTCTTTTTGCTTGCTTTCTATCACTCCATCAACCAGTCAAGTACCAAGAGGCACTGAAAGACAACAGTTGGGTAGAAGCTATGCAAGAAGAGCTCCAACAGTTCAAGAGACAACAAGTATGGGAACTTGTACCACTTCCAGAGGAAGTTAGTCCTATTGGTACAAAGTGGGTCTTCAAGAACAAAACAGATGAAAGGGGCATTGTTGTCAAGAACAAAGTCAGGCTTGTGGTTCAAGGCTTTAGACAGGAAGAGTGCATTGATTATGATGAAACTTTTGCCTCTGTAGCAAGACTTGAAGCTATCAGACTGTTCTTAGCCTTTGTTGTCAACCACAATATCATGGTGTATCAAATGGATATCAAATGTGCATTCCTCTATGGTAAGATTCAAGAAGAGGTATATGTTTGTCAACCTCCTGGTTTTGAGGATCCATTACATCCAGATCATGTCTACAAGCTAAACAAAGCTTTGTATGGCTTGAAACAAGCACCTAGAGCCTGGTATGAAACTCTTTCCACTTTTCTCATCTCCATTGGTTTCACAAGAGGTAAAATTGATAAAACCTTGTTTTTAAAATGGAGAGGAAAAGATTTGATGATTGTCCAAATTTATGTGGATGACATCATATTTGGAAGCACATGCAATGTAATGTGTGAAGAGTTCAGACAACTCATGACAGCTGAGTTTGAAATGAGTGCAATGGGTGAACTACAATGCTTTCTTGGTCTCCAAGTTAAGCAATTGCAAAATGGCACTTTCATTCATCAAAGCAAATATGTAAAATATCTTTTAAACAAATTTGAGATGAATGATTGTAAACCATGTAGTACACCCATGGCAATCACAAAGCTTGTCATGTCTGATGAGAAAGATGATTTGGTTGATCAAACATTATATAGAAGCATGATTGGGTCTTTATTGTACCTAACTGCATCTAGGCCAGACATCATGTTTGCAACATGTGTTGGTGCAAGATCCCAATCAGCACCTAGGAAGTCTAACCTCATTGCTGTGAAAAGGATATTCAGATACATAAAAGGTGCTCCCACACTTGGTATCTGGTACCCTACTAATGGGAATGTAAAGCTTTCAGGTTTCTCAGACACTGATTTTGTTGGATGCAACACAACAAGGAAGTCTACATCAGGTGGGTGTCAATTCCTAGGCAATTGCTTAGTGTCTTGACAAAGCAAAAAGCAAGCCGCTGTTTCCACATCCACTGCTGAAGCAGAATATATTCCTGCTGCAAGCTGTACAGCCCAACTGTTGTGGCTTCAAAATCAACTACTGGATTTTGGTATAACTGCTTTAAAGACAGCTCTTATGTTGGATAGTCAAGCAGCTGAAAATATCATCAAAAATCCAGTATCTCATTCAACCACTAAGCACATTGACATCAGACATCACTTTGTGAGGGATTGCTATGAAAAAGGTTTGATTTCTCTGTATCATGTTCCAACTAAGGATCAGCTGGCAGATGTGCTAATAAAAGCATTAGACACATCCACCTTTGAAAGCTTGATCTCTAGAATTGGCATGCTTAACATGGACTAACAAGCAACATCTTGTTCTTTCATGAATGAAAAGCATTAAAATGTTTTCAGAAAATAAAAAATCCATCCTTAAAAATAGTTAAAATGAAATTGTTCATTAATCCTTAAAAGTCTGTCCATATCCACTGTTTGGTTCAAACATCTGATTATTGAAAATTCACCGACTGCTGAAAGACAACCTCTGTTTCTTCATACCACTGTTGTTCACTGTTGCTTAAACATCAGTGTTTCAACCACTGATGTCTATCCACTGATAAGTTAAAATCAGCCACTGTTCTGATCATTCACTATTCTCAACCACTGTTATTGTCCATCAGTGGTTCCCAAACAACTGTCTTCCACTATTGTCCATCAAAGGTTGCCACGTGGGCAGATGTTAACCGTCCGATCTTTGAAACCGCTGCCACGCCAGCATTCACTTTTTCCTCTTAATAAAACCCCCAAACAGATTTTTCACTGCCGTATCAAATTCAAAAAATTCTTCAAAGCGGTTATCATCTTCCATAAATCCTTTTCTCTTCCATTCGCGATTTTTCACTCCGATTATGGCTCTCATTATCAAGCATCCACACAACTATCTTTTTACTTTTTAAAAAACAAGCAAAAATACAGATTTCCATTCCATCATTGACACCCTTTCCTCCTCAAAGTACAAAACTTTGCTAACCTGCAATGCTCCCATTTATCAAGATACCCTATGAGATTTCTGGGCTAATGCAAAACTCGAAATTCAAGATAAAAAGCCATGGGCAATTTCATCAGAAGTAGGAGGTATCTTGGTCCTAATAACACCACAAACCATCTCCGAGGTCTTTCAGATGAACGATTTAGCAGGTAAAACTTCTTTACCAAAAGATGAGTATCAAATTGACTTGGTCGAAAGAGGGTATGCAAGACATTTAGCAAAAGCTACTATGCAAAAAGGAGAATTTCCATCTCCTATGAAATTCCTGTTTCATACCCTGCTCACCTGTGTTTCAGATAAAAAAAACTGCTTTTAATGACATTCCTCTGAAAATCCAATACTTGGGGTATGTTATCATGTCTAAAACTGATTTCAATTACTCTCAAGCAATTTTTACTGATTTGGTTAATAATGTGAAAAATATTAAAGAAAAGAAGCCACAGGCTTTCTTGCTGTTTCCTAGGTTCCTTAGCTATTATTTACAACAGAAAATTCCAAAAGAAAATGCAAAAGTTTTGGAACAAGGAACACCTTTTCAAATAAATAGTTTGTCTGCTGAAACTTTTACTCGCCTAATGGCCAAAGAGTCAAAAAGTTCAAAAACACAAGCAGGGGAGTCTGAGCAAATTTTGGATGAGTCCACATCTGCTCCTCAGACTTCAACTGCTGAGCCCACTGCTCATGGTGACCACAACAGCACAACCACTGTTGTGCAACCCCCACCAAAAATCACCTAAAAGACCAAAAAGAAATCCACCAAGCCCACCAAACCTACCAAAAAGGGCCTTCTAGAAGATGAGATCCCAGAAGTTAACCCAGTGACAACACAAAAGTCACCTGAAACCACTGTTGCTACTTCCTCACAACAGTTGGTAAGATCTCCACCTAAAGCCTCAACTCCTCATGCTTCCTCACAAAAGGAACATGTTGTATGCATAGGGACACCTCCATATGAAGCATTACCCTCACTTGAGAGTATGCTTAACAGTCCTCCTCCCAGGGCAAATTCTCTTTCCACACCACTCTCCACATCTCAAATTCCACCATCAATTAAACCTCTGTTTGATGCCATTGAGATTCAGATACAAAACAGCCCCTCTCACCAACCCATTACTGAGAGTACAACTTCTACAATGGCTGTGTCTGAACTAACTCAATTGGTTATCCTACAAACAGCTGAGGAGGCTACACCACTAGAATTTCATGAAATTCTAGTTGGTAGTTCAAGTGGAGCAGCTACTACAGATGTTGGATCCACTGATCTACATCTGGACAGTAGTTTCATACTTAAGACTCCCTTGAAGGCAACCACTGTTGATGCTACCAAGGTAACCACTAGTGTGTTCAAGTTAACCACTGGTGAGTTGTCTAAGGTAACCACCGCAGAGGGAAGTCCCTAGTACCGAGAACAAGGGGCATCAGTTGATTACAATTTGGAGAATCCTCCTATTTCAACAGCTGATACAACCACCACTGGTAGGAAATCAGATGATCCCATTCATTTGGGTGATGGTTTAGAAAGCCAAGCAAGCTGAATACATTGCTAAGCAAGAGAGTAAAGGGAAACGTGACACCAACTTGTCAAGTCGAATGCAGCATGGGTTAAGTAAAGTCAGGAAACTGGAAGACTTTGCAAGGGACTTGAGCAAGGAGATGTTAAATCTGCCACCAAATGCAGATCTTCAAAGAAAGCTAAGGAAAGATCACTTAGAGCTTATCATGAGAGACAAACCATACCCTGCCAAAGAACATCAGTTCAAAGACTGACCTCTCACAGCTCTCAAAGAAGAAGCAAACAGATGTGAAAAGATGAAGAATGATCCTCAGATGAAGAAGACTGCACCAAACTGGAATAAGTTCAAGAAATCCAGTGCAGAGCTTACTTTAGAATACAAGAGGAAGATGGCTGAGTTGGTTGCAGTCAAGTATGGGTTTGCAAGGGCCATTTCAAGATGGTCCAGGCAGTATATTGATCAAGTATATGATAAGCTGGAAAAACTAAGAGAAACTGATCCAACAGCTCCAAAGAAGCATAGTACAAAGACCAAATCACTGATAAGCCACAACAGCAGACCCTCTCTCTTAAAACACTGTTCACATCCTCTGACTTATCAACCCATGTCTTGAATCAAAGAAAAAGACAGAAGCAGATGGATGAGGAAGATGAAAAGAGAGAAGCTGACATTATGAAATTGGCTATCAAGAATCAGATCTTGTATGGATTGGATGATGCTTCATTAAAGCTTCAAGCTCAACTTGCTGAAACTGTCCAAAGGCTGACAAGCAGACCTCCATCTCCAAACTCATCACAAATAAAATCTCTCCCAAGAAACCCATTGGACTAAAAAATACTAAAGTGGAAGTCTGATAAAAAGACCCATGTATTGACTCTACTCAAGTCCAATGGTAGAGTTGAACACATTTCAAGGGAGGATGCATTAGGTCTGGATGCAGCTGACCTCCTAGATCTTTTGGAACTTCAACTTCATAGGGATGAAGATGATGAAGATTCCCTAAACTTTGAACTGCAATTCAAAGGGCAAATCAGGGAAAAGCTGATGAGAGAATAAAGATCAAAAATAAAGAAGTGTTTTGGCATCATCTGTTCTAGGGGGAGATTGTTGGCCCATGTAATCAAACCTAGAAGAACAAATGATACTAAAAGCGAAAACTGGTTCTCAACAGTTGATCCACAATAAGCTTGCATGTTCTAAGTTCCCTCCAATGGCAGTGCTTCTATCAGCTGATTAACCAAAAGACTGATCTTCTCAACATCTGTTCATCAAAGCAGTGTTGGATACAAAGACTGAAGACCTACCACTGCAGATTGTCAAAGTACTGATGAAGACCAAAGCACTGCTGATTCAAGGCCTAATCAACCATTGAAGAAAGCACTGATCTGCAACATCAGTGCTTGGGCATCAACAGCGGATAGGTGTATCAGTGTTTTACTTAACAGTTGTTTAATGTAACAGTGTTTATTTGTATCAGTGCTTATAGGATGTTAGTCTGTTAGATGTCACTGTCTAGGTGACGTCAGCATTAGATGCTCAGTGGTTAGGATTGTACTATAGATAGAATAGTACATGTACTGTTCTATTAGCTCTCTTTCACCATTCATCTTGTACGAACTAACTGTGAGCTCAGGCTGAAGGGGATTTTAGTAATACATGCATGCATAGTTGCATATTTGTAATTCATACAATCATTTGACTAACGAAATCATGTTTGTTGAAAACTATCTCTCTTTGATTGTGTTATAAAGTTTACTTTTATTTCCGCTGCAATTCATCTCTGATTTAATTTCTTTCATTAATCATTTATTAAACGAACACAATCAATACAAACTCAGATCCTAACAATCACGATGGTTATAATCCCTTGCGATAATACCTACTGATTACCACGTTTACTAGTCGAAGTGACGAGTCAAAGTTTTGGTCAAAAATGCACAATTATGTGCATTTTACGACGAAACCATTTTTAGGTATCAAAATGTTTTGATACCAAATCAGTTTTACAACTTAGTTAAACATGTTTAACTCGTCACTTCTAGTTTAGTGCTTATTTAGGGTCGTAAGTCGAGCGGTTTGACCACCGCTTTGACTTTCGAATCTGACCCGTTTGGTCAATCTTAGGATCTGACCAAACACATATTTGTGACCAATGTTGTATAGGGAATAACCTCCTGAGGTTATACCTTATGGTCACATCGTTTGGTTAGGATTATGATAAGTCGTTCATATGCCCTTTAAAAATGACCAAAATGCCCTTTTTGTGCATAAACTCATTTTAAGCATATGTAACCAACTTTTTGACATGTAAACTGATATTAGAACATTTTCAAACATGTTTGGGCATATAGACTTATCATAGCTCATATTTAACCATCCGAACGCGTATTTACGCAAATGACACGTTAAAGTAGCGTAAACTACCTTAACGAGTCATAACGGGTCAAAAGCACTTAGGATTCATTCCAAATCATAATGTAGACTTTGTTAAACCATTTCATATGAGTTACAACACTCATTTGGTTTACAAGACCTCATTCTATCCGATTCCCCTGATTATATACCGTTACTTTAACATAGTTACCCGATGTTAGGACACATTAGGACACGTTTGAAGCTTTGTTATCTCACTTGATTTGAGGACTCTTTCCAATCCCAAGTGAGTACATAGCTCCCCTCTTTTATGTTTTGCTAAATGTTTTGGGGTGACTCATATGTGCCAAATTGCTTTTCAAGTTTTCAAAAACAAAGTTTATGGTTTATATAAAACACGACGATTTCAATAATGTGAACGAACTTGTGGGTGCGTTAATTCATAACACGAATGACATTCATTAGCTTTGATTAAGCCGACCAGTAGTATGTTATGGTACCATAGGACCGACAATCCCGTTACTAGGCTATTCACTGGATTCGGTGGGTAGTTTGGGGAATGACAGAAACTGTTTCTTATTAACAAATCATTTGTTGATTTGTTAGTCTTGTTAAAGAGTCCTTTCAGGGTCTATTAAAGATACCCCATGGGTGGTATAGTCGAGTCACACAGGTTTGAATGTATTCACTAAAGAACGACCAAAAGTTTTCACAATTAAAACACGGACGATTTACTCATGACACGGGCGATTGATTGATGACACGTATAATGGTTTATGACACGTACAATGGACGATTGGTTTATAACAAGGACGAATGGCTTTTGAAAAATGTCACACAATCTTTTTCACTTAAAGATATAAACCATACAAAGTTTTCTTTCAAGACGATTTATTACTCGGTTTTACAAAACAAATGTTTTCAGTCAAGATTCATGGCAACAAGGTTTTGTTTTACTTATATCAACTTGTAAAGTTGATAAAATATATTGCAATATCAAACACTTTTGATTTCAAAGTACACACTCGTCGACTCTCGAAGTCGGACGAGGTATTGCAATATGAATTTAAAGCCATAAATTTAACATATAAAACCTATGTACTTGCCAGCTTTCTTTGTTGACTGTTTTTCACATATGTTTCAGGAAATCTTTTGTTTGATGATACGAATTCATACTTCACATAGGATGGACGTGGACCTTAGTGACTTTAAAACTTGAAAGACAATTGTTGTGCTTATTTGGTTTGTATCAAAACAATGAGTCTATTAATGAAATAAAACAAAACTTCAAATGCCATGTGTTGTGAAACAATTTCTTGTAACGTGACTCCCCGATGTTTCCGCCGTGGTTTGTTGTATTACGCGATCGGGGTGTTACAATAACCCTCTGAGGTTATACCTTATGGTCATGTAGTTTGGTTAGTTATATGACGAGTCAGTTTACGTACTTTTAAATTACCGAAAACGCCCTTTGGCGAATAAAATGGTTTTAAACATATAGGACCATTATTTTGACATCTAAACTGATGTTGCAACATAATCAAACTTGTTTTGACATGTTAGACTTGTCATAGGACTTATTTAACCATCCGAACTCTTAGTTACGCTTACGACCCGTTAAAGTGGCGTAAACCACTTTAACAAGGCGTAACGGGTCAAAGCACTTAGGAATCCTTTCTAGTCAGAATGTAAGGTTTATCAAACCATATTATACGAGACCCAACTCTCGTTTGGTTTATAGACTTCATTCTATCCAATCCTCCGATTAAAGTCTCGATACACTAACACATAGTGTCATCCAACATACTAGGAACCACTTGAACACACTTGAGCTTTGTTTACACAAGACATATAAGCAATCCCAAGTGAGAACATAGTCCCCTCTTTTACGTTTTCTAAATGTTTTGGGGTGATTCATATGTGCCTACTATCATTTTTCCAAGTTTACAAAACACTAATACATATGGTTTATATTTATAACAATATACATGACTATATGCCTATATTGTGCAATACTTGTTGTTGTGTTATCTATGACATGAGAACATACATTAAACATTGACAAGCCGATCGGTAGTATATTATAGTGCTATAGGTGTAACAACCAATACCGCTTCCGATTTATTCTAGGAAGAACCCACTGAGGGATAAGCGCTATAGGTTTACCAACCCATTCCCACTTCCGACATTATTTGGAAGTACCTACTAGGGGATGATAGAACCCGTGAAACTTTGGACAAAACCTTTAGTGGTTTGACCGAATGACTAAACATGACAATTGGTTTATTATACATGACATTAATTTCTATACATGATGATTGGTTTACACATACATGACAATTGGTTACTCATACATGACAATTGATTTCTACACATGACGATTGATTTATACTAAACATGACAATGGGTTTTCAAGTATGTATATATATATATATATATAAACCATACAATTTTACAAAAAAAAACATTTTGATTACTTATCCGATTTCACAAAGAAACATTTTGTCGATTCTCATGGCTACAAGTTTTTCTTTTAAACATACCAACTTTCGTAGTTGGTAAAACATGTTGCAATACCAAACACTTTTATTACAAGTTGATTCCAAAGATCTTATCCATCGACTCTCGTAGTCGGACAAGGTATTGCAATACAAACACAAAGCCATGAACTTGACCTCAAAACCTATGTACTCGCCAATATTGACTTGTTGACTTTATTTTCACATATGTTTCAGGTTTCGACATACAATCATGCACATAGGAACGCATTCGGGCCTTAGACTTCTTTAAATAAAAAAAATTTACTTGTATTCTTTGTGTTGTAAAACGATGTTATTAAAACAATGAAACTTTTAGTAACATGTGTTGTGAACAATTTGTAACGTGACTCCCCGACGATTCCGCCGCATGTTGTTTTATTACGTGGTCGGGGTGTTACATAACCCGAGTCCACCACCAACTCCGGGGAAAACCCGGTAACTCATCCATCCGTAGGCACGACAGTGAAATTACCGGTAAAACCCGTTTGGCTCAAGGATCGAACCCAAATTTCCCTGGCTCTCCTATCATTGCCCACCAGTGCCTCACTCTGCACCAAATGATAGTTGAACTTGCATCTCTCAAAAAAAAAATACAAGCCTTCCATCACTTGATCAAGAGATCATTGTCATGTCGGGCAACAATTATTACTTTTATTTTTTTTGTTCCCATGAACATATTATATATTTTATAGTTGGAATTAATTATTTGTGTGTTTGGCAACAATTGATGTGATTTTGAAACTTAAATTATTCGTGAACAATCACACCCCTAGTGGTGGTGACTTTGGTTTTTGAGAAACATCGGTTGTTTTGAGGTGATTTTGGTGTTGAACAACCACCATTCATGGCGTTCGTGGTTGTTGGTGGGCAGTGGCAGAACCAGAACATTAACTCAGGGGTATCAAAAAAAATTCACCATGCAATCATACAATATTAAAAAAACGACAATAAATAAATAAAGTAAAACAAATACCTAATAGATTTGTCCTCTTCTTTTTTTTTCATAGCTTGAAATCATTCCATCACATCGTCGTCTTTTACTTTTTGTAAAAAAATCATTCTCGACCGCACAAACCATAGCATTGTTCAAAAATTTCGGGCCCATTAGATTGCGTAAATCCGTCTTGACAAGCTTCAATTTCGAAAAACATATTTCAAGGGTTGCGGTTGCAACCGGTAAAAGCAAAGCTAGCTTCACTGCCCGATAAACTAAAGGACAATAACTATGTGTTCCCGTTTCAACCATAACACGCGCAAGATCACTTATTCCATTCAAGTTTGCAAAATTATCATCATCGCTTATAGTGTGACGACTCAATATCACCCAAAAGAGTCCCTATTTCTTGTGTAGTAATATCATCTGGGTACATCTCGGTAAACGACATTTTGTGCCTCCTTTAAATGATGACTAGCAACATTCCCAACATGTTCCTTTAATGAACCCTTTTTACTCCAATCTCAAAAGCCTTTAGAACTAGAAGACCATGTATCTCTTCCTCCTTGATTACCAACTTCTTCTTTAAAAAAGTAACAATATAAACAATATACTTTGTCTGCTTTGATGCTATACTCTAACAATATACTTTGTCTGCTTTGATGTAGGACTTGCATCAACGTTATCATTTGCTTGGATATTATCATTATCAATATTTGGATTTGCATCAACGTCATCATTTTGCTTGGATATTATCATTATCAAAATTCGGAGGAGTTGTTTCATTCGGAATTGTATTATCATCACCAACCCGATTTTCAATAATTTTTTCGTATTTTCTTTTGAAAAAGTTCCCAATTAAAGATTGTTTCTTAGAGTGTGGTTTCATCATCACTTCAAAGAATTCAAGATAACAACAATCCCTAGTTTAACAACAAAAATTAGAAAAGTATAAACATACAAAATTACCAAGAATACAACTAATCAAACAATTCAAGAACTCAAGAAATAAAGAATACTCACAAGTCACAATTCACAAACAATTTGCGTATGATCAGCTAATCGATGTTGATTGTTGCTTGTTCTTGTTTGGATGATTTGATCAATGATCAGCGACTTCAACCCATTCGGTTCAGCACTTCAGGCCTTCAGCAGTTCAGCGTCTTCTGTCTGGTATCCTTCTACTCCTTAGTCGACGTTTGGTATCGTATTCCTTCTGTTATGCCGCACATTCAAACTTCAAAGGGATTAAAATGATTTAGGTTGGGCTAGATAAACGGATTATTATTAAGTCTTCAATCTTCAATAACTGTTGATTTGGGCTTATTATTTACAGTCTTCATTAACAATATATTTGGGCTAACATGTAACTTGTAAG
The DNA here is from genome assembly GCA_030545235.1 of Helianthus tuberosus. Lineage (NCBI taxonomy): Eukaryota > Viridiplantae > Streptophyta > Magnoliopsida > Asterales > Asteraceae > Helianthus > Helianthus tuberosus. Next base: position 89,206,836 of record CM060353.1, read on the forward strand.
AATATTGTAAACTGGTTTGGGTTGGGCTATATCAACTGCCATTTGGGCTTACAATTTTTTAGGGGTGTTCTCATAGTTGTTTAGGGGTATCCTTTGTATAAAAATCAGAAAAAAAAATTACACTACCGGTACAAAGTTGAGCCGTAGCCCGTGCTACGGTTGGTTACGAGTCAGGTCCACCCCTGTCGGTGGGCGAGGATCGACATAAAATTTGAGCAGCGGTGTTGGTTGTATCACTTGGTGGATTGAAGTCTTTAGATTTTTTATGTGATTTAAGCAGTTGGCTTGCTTTTTAGATATGGGTTTAGGAGATGGGTTTATATATGGTGGATCTAGAAGACCTGATCGAGAGTATAAGAAATTAAACAAAAGATTGAGATAATCAGATTTTGATTGCTGGGTTTTTTTTTTCTTTTTGACGATTCTGATGCGTCGGAGGTGGTTGATATGGTGACTGTTTATTCATTTTAGAGCATTTACAATCAAATCTCTTACTTTATTTTTATAATTACACTAAAAACATTACATTTTCTCTCTCATTTTCTATTAAATAATATTTTTTATAGTTTTATCATTACCGTTTCTCTCTCCTCAACTCACAACCACTTTTAAAAAAATTATAGAGGTAAACAGTATCTCCTATAAATTTACTGATGCAGTAACTTTTTCTCCTTTTTCTCTCTCATCCACTCACAACTATACAATCACTCTGAAAAATATAAAGGTTACACTTACATTAACTTGAAGTATCCACTGTAAATACTCTTCATGAAGATGATTGTGTGTGTGGCAGGATTTTAGCGTCACTATGGTTAAAGTTAACTCGGATTGGTATTGCCTTGGGTTTTTAAAGTATAACACGTAGCCCAAAAAGAAACCTAACAAAACTATTACTAACTGAAAAAGTTAATTACACAGATAGATCATGTGGTTTATAGCTAGTTTCACCTTTGGATACTAACTTTTTTTTAACAGGTTTAGGTTTTATTGTTTCAATTTTGTAACACATTTGGGTACTAACACCAAAATTATCAATATAATGACAAAAATACCCTTCCATTCTTTTTAATTTTATCAATGTAACACCTTTGGGTACTAAGTACTAACACCTAATTTTATTTAAGTTTAAATCAATTTTACAAAATCAATTTTTTTTATTTTCATCTTTTTATTATATCTCTTAATTAACATAAAATCTATTTATTTTTTATTTTTTAATTTATAAATATAAATTAAAAAAGTCAGAAAACGTCCGCTCCATTTTGTATTTATTAATAAAATTACTAAATAATACTAGATAAATATCTGACTAATATTATGAATATATAAAAACTCTTTAAAATATAAATTAAATAATGAAACAAATGATATAATAAGTATCTATTAAAAACCATAGCAATCTTGAAAACACATGAATATAATATCGGAAAATTAGTTAAAATAATATATCAAGATATGTAGCATAATTGAGAAAACTGTTTAAAAATAACTACAACTAATTTAATATATTTTGTAGTAAAATCGTAAAAACATATAACCTAATCTGATTTGTTTGTTACGATCAATTACTTGGCACATTTTGAGAAGGTGTGATTAAACCATGTCATCTCTATTTTATTTGTGTATCTATGTGCTTAGGAAACACTTTAGTTCCGATGAGATACAGTCTTTTATTATTATTGTTATTGGTTTTATATTATTTAATCCCATATATTTAAAATTACAAAAATTAAAACTAATTTTTATACATTAAATACGTGTAATACACGGAGTTTTAACCTAATATCTTAATAATAATTTATTTGCACATTAGCAACTAATATTATACCTATTGAATTTTTTATTATTTAAGATTTTGAGCAACTTCTATCGTGCTAAATTATTTATCATTTCTTAAAAAATTATATATAAATATTTACTTATAAAAAATAAAATAAATAAATTTTATGTTAATTAAGAGGTATAATAAAAAGATGAAAATTAAAAAAAAATACATTTTGTAAAATTGATTTAAACTTAAATAAAATTAGGTGTTTGTGCCAAAAGGTGTTACATTGATAAAATTAAAAAAATGGAAGGATATTTTAGTCATTATATTGATAATTTTGTTGTTAGTACCCAAATGCGTTACAAAATTGAAACCATAAAACCTAAACTTGTTAAAAAAAAGTTAGTACCTAAAGATGAAACTGGCTATAAACCAATGAGTCCATCTGTGTAATTAACTCAATTGAAAATTTCTTTTGAACTTTTACTAAACACTAAATAATTTGCAGCTTTAATAGCATTCACATTACAATCACTATTCTATATTATATAGAGAAAATAATAAAGAAAACAACAAAAACACCATCATATTGGAATCTCTAGAGAAAAATTTAAAGAAAGTAAAGTACACCTTTATATTTAGAGGGTCATAATCAACCCTCCATTATTATGAGTGTGTAGAAAAGAGGAAAAATAATAAAATAAGTTTTTGTGAGTAAGGAATAAATAGAGATAGAGAGTTGGATGTGAGATGTTTTAGAAAAAGTAACAAAATTTAGAAAAATGTGTGTTTTATATAGATGGATGTGAAGGCTTCAATGTGAATGCTCTAATTGAAGTAATAACATCACATAAGCATATACCATACCAAGTGGGCGTGGTGGTGAGGGCGGGGAGTTTTCCACCGGCGTGGAGGGTATTTGGGTTGTGAGGCGGGGAGTTTCCACTCCGTGTGTTTTTTTTTCACGCATCCTTGCTGACTTGTCTGTCAAGTGACGCTTAATATTCTCTTTTATGTCCTCCCACTCTGTATAGTCTGATAATGGTATAAACCTAAAATAATAAAAGACTTCTGATGGTATAAACCAAAAATAATAAAAGACTTCTAGACAAGAGCAATCTTGATTGTCTATACAATGCAATTAAACCCACGATGCAACTCAATAAAATTACAGTTCTATTTTATGAGTTTGAGTGTTTGACAAGTTAGTATTTTTATGTGGACCAAAGTATGGCCGAACTATTTGTATATAAAAAAAGAACAAAGTTGAAACACAAAAATCTAAGAAAAATAAAATATGTTTAGGTTATATCTTTGAGTTGGCATACCGAGTGTAAAAAATGTTATTAAGCAACATACACAAAGTTCATTGCGACGACTGGTGTCTTACTAATTATTTAAAACTTGAAATTCCTTAAATATCTCACATTTCAACCAACTTATCAATTCGATAAAAAATATTGTTTAAAACCTGAATTTCTTTAAATATCTCACATTTTAAACAACCAGGAGATTCAATAACAATGGTTAATGAGCTATAGCTGAATTCAGTTTGGAGAGGAAGTGAAAATCTGGGTTTGATGCTCAAGTTTAAATCTGATCCCAACCAGGTTTTACCGCAATGAGTCTTTAGGCGGTGGGTTTTCCCCGGAACGGGAGATTGTAGGCTTGGGCTACCCAATGTTATATGCGGTCGCAGACGTATGAGGTCTCTTTTGCCATTGAGTTACCGCGGATAGCCAAACTTTTATTTGGTTGGCCTTTAAAAAGAAGATTCAATAACAATGAGAAAAAATAAAAATAATGTAAAATTTGTCAATTAGGGTTTTGGTGTTTTGTTGACAATCACAAACACCAAAACATCATGGAGATCAAGGTATCAGTGGCGGACCCAAAAATTTTTTGTTGGGGGTGCGGATGAGGTGTTTAACCATATTTTTAAGGGGTGCGGTCAGGTTTTCTTGCCTAAAATATACACTAATTTTTTTTTTCAAGGGGTGCGGCCGCCCACCCTGGCTAAAGGCTAGGTCCGCCCATGCAAGGTATATTAAAATTGAAATTTTGATAAAGAAAATGCCTTCTACTTGATCTTCCAGCTTGACTCGCATTTGTTTCTTCAACCGTGTTGCCTCTTTATTCATCGGACGTCTTGAATATTTGGTCTTGTAATCTTTGATTTCAAAATACGATAATAAAATAAACCTATTCTATTTCATAAAAAAATTAAAATACATATAACCATATAAGCTTTTAAAACAGCCCAAAACAAAACATACAAGAATCACAAGATGTGATTTGATTCTTTTTGCATTCAAACAACAGTGTCCCAAATAAAGTTTAGCTACATTGTTATTTTTTTTGAAGGGTGACTTTCTATGTACATGACCAGTGGTCACCGGGTTCTTGTCGATGACAATCCCCCGTCAGCCCCGCCCTCCGGCGCGATGTTCTATCGGGCCCCGGCCGTCTCGTAAGCTGACCTTCGCCCGGAAACCATACTACCCCCACACGAGAGACTCGCTGGGGTAACAGCTGGGTAAAACCGGGTTGCCCTCAGGATCGAACCATGCCTCGGTAGGAACGAACCATCATTGGGTCGTCCCCACACCTTTCGCTGCACCCGGGAGTCGAACCGGCGCCTCCAAGGAAGCAAACCGGCCCAACTCCCAACTGAGCTGGGGTGTTATCATAAAGATAACAACCGATAAAGTAGGTTACTTTGTTGAAAAAAGATTTAATTTGTAATAAAAAAATCTGTTCTTTTACCCGGTTTATTAGATGAACATGATTAGCGTTTTAAGAACTCACAATAAGTGGCTCAGACACGGTGACACCAATGAGTATAAACATTTTTAACATGTGAATTATGCTTGAACTAAAATAATTATTATTACACTATCTTGAGTTGAATGCAATTTGCGTCCCTGATCAATTTAGTCTGGAGCAGGTCGAGTCCCCAAGATCCTTTTTTTGCTTCTTGAGTCCCCCGTATGGTAAAAAGCGCCCCAACTTCTGCTAGATTGACCAGGTTTGACCGTCAATGGTGAGGGTAAACTGGTAACTCCGTCATTTAAATGCCTCATTATAAGGAAAAACCAATTGTGACCGTCATTTGATTAGCCGATTGTTAGTCAACACCCTGTACAAAGCCCGAAATCGTCTCAATCTTCATGCGACATTCGATCAACACTCGAGATGCCAGACATGTATTGGCAAATTCGTGCATGAGACGTGTATTGCGATCCTGAAGACTTATCCGGTAAGTGTTATCGTTATTAAATTTCAAAAAATTGAGTGGGTTTATCTCCTCAAATTCATTGATCACGTGTTTGTTCATGGTTACAGCAAATCAACCAAATTTTTGTACACTCAAGGTTCATCATGGGGTGACTTTTCAGATTATCCAGGAAGGAAACAACAATGGTAAGATAACATATGTTGATAATGTGATACTGAGCAATTGCGTTTTGATGTCCTGGATCAAATTATGAAGGAGATTGGATACTCGTTAGATGAGGAGTTCTATTATTTTACCTAGAGTCCTCATGTATATTTGGATTTTGGGCTTAGATAGCTTACTCTTGAAAAAGATTTACACTTGGCCTCTATATTGAAATTGGTCATTCCAATGTGATTAGGGAATCGTTAGATGATGTTGTGACATCACAGAATGTTGACACCCTTTGTAAGGCAATTGTGACTATTGAAAATGAAGACTGTGTTGAAAGTCATTGTTTTTCCTCTTCAAGCAACAATTTCAGGACCAAACAGAGCATACTGAAGATGTAGACGAGTCTGAGAATGATGAAGATGATGTAGACTATGTTGTTGAAGAGGATTCCAAAAAAGTATTGTTAAAATTTTAAACTAGATATGGAAGAATTTAGATCCTGTGTAGACACTGACCCAGAAGAAGTCAATGACACAGTTGAGGATGCAAGAAATATGATTGTTGATATGGACCTTATGCACGAAGACATACATGTGATATAGATGACTTCAGTGAAGGTGATGAAGATTGTAGCATTTTGGAGAGGGTTGCTAAGAAAATTAGGAAGCATAAAAGAAAATCTGTTGAAATTCATGACTCCTTGCTTCCATTTTATGTTGGTCAGTTGATTTCCACCAAGGAGAAATTGAATGAAATGGTTAAAATTATGTTGTTAAGGCCCAAAGGAAACTTTACATTTTGAAAAATTAGCAGTTAAGGTACCAGATTGTTTGTTTATGTAAACATCCTAGTCTGAAGTCTGGTAAGGTGGGTGGGGGCAAAAATGGAATTACAGGGGTTTAGGGTTAAAACATGATAAAAAGTACAGGAAACCCACTTGAACCTTTGCACTTCAAAACTCAAAGAAGACAAGGGTCTTGGTGCGTGAAGACCATCCATGATCAACATCATTGCCTGACAACAAGAGAACCATATTTGTATACGATGAGTACTATGGCCAAGGAGATCCAACCAATGCTTGAATCCAACCCAGATATGCCTTTGGTTGCTATTCGAGATACAATTGCAAAGACGCATCAGATGACTGTTTCAATTTATAGGGTTTTCAGGGCAAAAAGGATTGATCATACTAGAATAGTAGGAGATTATAGGGAACAATATACTTTGCTTAGATCTTACCTTGAAGAACTGAATGGAGCAAACCCAGGCATCAGGATTGATGTTGAGCCGGGTTCTTATCCTAGTAGTCCTACCAGACAATTTAGAAGATGTTACATATGTTTTGCATCAATGATGGCAGGTTTCAAGGCATTTGGAAAGGAAATTGTTGATTTAGACAGTTGTTTCATGAAAGGTTTGTTTCCAGGACAAATTCTTATAGCAGTTGGTATTGATGGGAACATTGGAATTTACCCAGTGGCGTATGCTTTAGTTGAGGCTGAAACGTTCAAGTCTTGGGAATGGTTTCTAGGGTTGTTGAGGGATGACCTTGATTTACCCATTACACAAAGTTCACATTCATTATAGATAGACAAAAGGTAATTATACACTTATCTTCAAATAATTATATCTTTTTTGTCTTGTTATTACCACTTCCTTTAGCATGTGGTGAATGTCACATCTTGTATAAGTCGGATACAATTAAAACAAACATATGATTGTTGCTTGTTCTCCCAATACAAAAAAAGAATGATCATTGACGATTCTAATTAAAAAAAAACACGAAAATTTTGAATAATCCAACAAATTATGCATTAGTTCCATCATCAACATAACAAAAGTCAACCATAAAAAACTCAAGAGCAGCAATAAAACCTACCGTCTTCTGTCGCCATACTCACAGCCCAAATCATATATAATTTGATGAGAGAAAGAGAGGTTTCGGTGGAAGAGAAAGAGATGAGGGAAGGAAAGAGAAACTTTATAATAATATAAAACCAACACAAAATGGTGGAGACCGAGGCAGCATCATATTATGCATCACTACTTCTTGTACCTTACTTAAGCTGTAATTAGTAACTCATACTCACAAGCCCGAATAGTTTCACAATTTATTATATTAGTTTATTTACATAAGAGTATAATCCAAAAAGGTAAGGTAAGGTCAGGCAAAGCTATGAGTGGCGTAACGAGCCAAACTCTTTAAGCTCACTAGCTTCATACCGAACTTGAACAGGAGCCTTTAGTTATTTGTACACTTTTTGTCCTTAATCTACGTTTCCAAGTGTTAGTTTAGTGTAAACAAAAAAATATTAGGTTATAACGATTCATTGAGGCAAAAGACTCTCACCCTTTTAGGGGGAAGATCAAATAAAAAGTTTATTTTGCCTAAGTAGGATGAGAAGGAATCTTAACCATTCATTTTTAAAATCAATGGTTAAGATGAAAGTGTAGGAAAAAAGAGGAGTGCAAGGGTATCTTGGGAAAATCCTATTTATGCACTTTCTCTCTTCACATGCAAGTCACATGCATATTTCACCCCTATTTTTTAAATGTTCATAACTTTTTTATACGACATTATTTTTTCATAAAAATTTCACTGTAAAATCGAGCGTCTTTTTATCTTTAATTTGAGTACCATATTGATATATAAAATATGAAGACTAAAAAAACCCACTAAAATGTGTTGTATTTCTATGTTGTATAACATTTTTTTGTGCTGGATTTTTGTATTATATTTTTGTACTAAATTTTTTGTGCTGAATTTTTTTGTCTTAAATTTTTTTTTTCTCAATTTTTTTGTGCCGGATTTTTTTGTACTACATTTTTGTGCTGAATTTTTTCGTGCTATGTTTTTTTGTACTAGATTTTTTGTGCTATATTTTTTTGTACTAGGTTTTTTTGTGCTATATTTTTTGTACTAGATTTTTTGTGTTAGATTTTTTTACTAGATTTTTTTGTTATATTTTTAAAAAACAAAAGGGGTGCCACATGTCATTTTCACTCCTATTTATAAGGACCAAAATACCCTTCATTCCTACTTATTAGGAGTGCCACATGTCATCATCACAATCCTTCTTAGGCTACTTAGGCAAAGTCCACTTTTTAGTAGATCATTTCCCCACCCTTTTAACACACTATATAAAACCTTGTAATCTACCATTTATGACTAATGCATCACTGAATTCACTTATTCACATTAAATTCTCTCTTAAAATCCTAATCATCATGAATGACTTGGTCAATAAAACCAAAACCATATAACTTGGTTGATTACGTATGAAAATTTTGATTATTTTGTGTGAAAGATAACATTGGATCCAAAACCAGTTTCACTTTTTTTTTTCACTAACGTAAAAGATAACATTGAATCCAAATTGGTTCTATCAACTTCATCCAACATTACACTACATTATTTGTCAGGTAGGTGGTAAAGTACAATGTTAAAAAATGTGTGGCCAAAAATTGGCCAAATAAACCGTTGGAAGTCCATTAAATGTATGATTCATCTAGCAATTGTTATATGCCAAAAGCAAGCATTTTGTTTTCATAGTACTTGTTGGGTGAAACAAGCATGCCTCATCCTTTTAGAGTCACTAATCGTCTATGAAACTCATTAAACAATACTTAGGGGCTGTTTGGTAGCCTCTGAATGGTCATTAAGAGGCTACCTCTTAATGGAACCATTAAGAATTTTACCAATGAGAAGGTAGAAGAATGTGACATGTGATGATTTACCATTCAGAGGTTACCTCTTAACCATTCAGACTTGAGGTTACCTCTTATTCATTCAGAGGTTTTAAACCATTAAGAGGTAGCATCTGAATGGTCATTAAGAGGCTACCAAACAGCCCCTTAGTTGTATTTTAGGTAACTTCTAAGCATATAAAGAGAAATTTAAAAGAGTATTTGTCTTAGGTTAACATAAAGTTTCTAAAATTATTAATTGAAGTCACATATTCATAAAATGAGTTTTACATTGACATTTCAAGTGTATTTGTATGCTTCAAGGACCAATTAAAATGTATAAACCCTAAATGTTGAAATATGCATTTTGATCAATTGTAAATCACTATTGGTTTTACCCTAGTTTGTTAAAGTATGACCATTATTATCATTTGACAACTTTTTTGCATGATTAGTATAAACAAACAATTTCATTTTTGGTAACCAATAATTTTTTTTATTTTTTATTTTTTATAAATGAGCGACCTTAATAAAAGAAACTGCGATGCTTGTAACAACTTAAAAAAGTTCATTAAATAAATTTTGAATGTAGAAAGAACTAAATTGGTCAATATATATATATATATATATATATATATATATATGAATAATAATTATTAACGAGGTCTAAATCTTAACAATTACAAAGTTCACGCAAAATGCCCAAAAGAACATATTGACATTCAACATAATTATATAGGTTTATTAAACAAAACGAACATGTTGACTTTCAAAATCTTAAAAATGAAGATTACTTTTAGTGCCGTGCGAAAGCTCATGCAATGGTGAGGTAAACAAGACATGAGAAACTAACACAAGCATAATAAGCAGAAAATAATATTAATGCATGTCTAGTAATCATACAATTTATTTACACTATTTAACATCCAATGTTATCATTTTACCTTGTTATTTACACTAAAGAAATTATGGACTTGTTGGTGTCATTGACAAATTTTTTTTTTATTACATACGGAATTCACAAACAAAATTATACATAAAAGTCAACAATTTAAAATGCACACAGTTTTAGGAAATGTATAGGTAAGGTGGGTTGTGACAGAATGATTTAGGTTGGGCAGCATGGTCTAACACCCTCAACTACATCAGCCCTTTAACGCCGCCAAGATCTCTCTCGTGAGTGGGGTAACGGGCGCAAGAGATAAGGTGGGTGTGTGGACCCCTATGGGCCAATGAGAACCTTTCAAATGTTGAAGGGTGTGAAACCATGCACAAACAAAATTATATATAAAAGTCATTGACAAACAAAATTATATACGGAATTCACAAACAAAATTATATATAAAAGTCAACAAAAAAAGAAACCCCTCATTGCAACCTGACCCTCTTTTGACTATGCGCCCATCTTTCCACCTCTACAAAGTACTTCCAATACTCAGTAGACATTGGTTCTTTATAAACTAGGATAGTGATAGTATATAACATTTTAGCATCCATCACATGAAGAAAATTCAGCACTTCCTAAAAAGCTTTTGTTGATTTAGGTAGCTATTCTATCTTTTACTTGTCATAGTTGTTAACACGTGACACCCGTAAAATGTAAAGCCAATGTTAAAAACAAGTAGAAGCCTTAACAACCAGCCCAAAAATAAGTGAAAGAACTAAATCTCTCTCAACACAAAACTAAGCAATATTCGCGCTCCACTAGCTATGACGCTTTTGTAATATGGTACCCATGCAATTTTGAAACAGCTAGTGAGTTAAATATTATTACAAAAAGTTACAAGATTTTTGAAGACTTCAAATAACTTTCGACATGTTTGACTTTGGAAACTGCTACCTCAATGAGTCAAATCCGTTTTGAAAAAAACTGTTAACTTAGCAAGTGATATTCAATCACCAAAGGCTGAAGAATAACCGAACACAAACTGACTGTGTTGCACAGAAAACAAAATTCACATAATAAAGAAACGAAAACTATCCACCAAGTCTTTACCACTACTTAGACTAAATCAAATAATAAACGTGCAGCAAATACATCTCGTGCACCGTTTTTTCAAAAAAAGCCCATTTTGCGCCTAGTCGCGCGCCTTTTTGCGCCTCGGTGCGCCCGAGAGCCTAGGCGCGCGCTTTTTGCACTTTTGACAACATAGCATAGAACCATAATGTTGGTGAAGTTAACAGTCTAAGTAAATACTTACAATTATGGTTATGGATCTTGTGTCATCAATCATACTGTAGGTCAATTGCATTCAAACAGAGGGACCTTGTTTCTTCTGCAGAGGACATACTTCTGGCTGCATTAAGCCATTCTCTAAAACAAAACAGCAGAATTGTCAATTTACAAATTACATAACATATTAATGTAGGTGAACATGGTAACTTGAAAGGATTAAAAGGGGTATCATACCGCAGAGCAATGCCTTCTTTGGACCAAGGTCATAGAACTCCTCTAGCTTAGATGCTGCTGATATATCAAGATCCCTTAAATCAGTGTCTGGTTTCCACAAACAAAGAAAAAGATTATTATTACTTTCTAAAATTTCAACCCCTTTACCTTGGAACTAGGCTGATTCGAGTTACATGTTTACATCTAACTGGCCAAAAAGATCGAATCTTGCAGATAAAGTGAATATATATAAAATATGTATAGAGGGGATAATCCAGCCAAAGCCTACTTGCTGGTACATGATAGCTAATTAATTATGTACATAAATGATAAATCCAACCAAACAAAGTACCCCAAAAGAAAAAGAAAAAAGTAGCTATCTCTTATGTTGTTTTCCTAAGCTCCCTTTGGTTCCCAAAGATTCCACGACCATATGTTGACGAGATAAGATCAACAAGCAATGGCAACTGCAGTGTCACAAACGAAGCAATCGGTAGGCTTGTCATTAGGCAAATCGGGACCAGGTGCCTCGACGTCGACTTCTCATGCTCAGACACAGACATGATATAAAATGCTGCACTGTAGGCTATCACCATGGTTGTGACAGACATGAATAGCGTGACAAGCGCAAAGATTAATCTCTTAGGTAATCTTTTGAGAAAGTCCTCATCTGCATAACGTTCTGTGAGGATGGAAAGAAACAACAGCAAGGAGGTGGTGGATGTGAAAAACGAGATCCAAACCGAGTAACAATATATCATAAAGCTCAACTTGTCTTTATAAATTGCCCTCCCAGTCTCCCCATTGTTCCCTCCAGGCACGATAATGATCGCCGGAAAAAGCATTGTAATGATAAGGGCAGCTGTGATTGTGAATGAGCCGGCTGTTTGCTTCATCCAATCTTCCCCCTTTTGTCTTAAATCTCTATGTTCTTTTTTAAACACCATCATTGGTGTGTTGTTTTCTCTGTTGCGGGATTTCATCTGTCCGGGAGGCACTATTTTGCTTATTTCCTGTAAATAGATATATAGGGTAAAGTTCTTGTACAAATAATCTTAACATACTAAACATACAAATTGAAGGAAAACTCAAAAAGACAAGGTGGCATTTTTGTAATTATCAATAACTATCAAAGTTACTCTACAAATATACCTAAAAAAACCTAACCACTCCCCCCCCCCCCCCCCCCCCAAGCTAAAATGCTAAAAACTAAACCCCAAAAAAACCTAAAAAAATAAAAAAAAAAACACACAAATTATTTTATTTTATTTTTTTAACATTTTTTATTAAAAAATCGCTACTTTTAGTAGCAGCAAAAAAATAAAATAATAATAATAATAATAATAATAATGTAGCGATTTTTTAATAAAAAATGTTAAAAAAAAATGTGTTTTTTTAGGTATTTTTGGTTGTAACTTTGATAGTTGGTGGTAATTACAAAAATGCCACCTTGTCTTTTTGGGTTTTCCTTCAATTTGTATGTTTAGTATGTTAAGATTATTTGTATTTGATCTTTTGCCTAGATATATATTACAAGTGAATTCAAACTAATTTCAATTCTTTGAATACAAAGAATAACATTTTCACCTTAAACCATTGTAGCTCCCTTTGCATTTGTAACGCTGCACTAGTAACTTTGTTGAGTTTGTCGTCAGGTACCAATTTTGCAGCCACATACAAAAGGTTTTTGTCTTCGTCTTCAAAGAAATGATTTTCATGATGATGGAGATCCTTGTGATAGGTCTTCTCATACACCAAAAAGTTGTAAGATTTTTCACATCGGTTACTTATGGAAAGTTGGTAGAGTGTACATCTATCATCCCTTGTGTTCCGGATCGATAGTGGAAAAAATCGGGTGATTTGCTCTATAACCTCAGGGATATCATTCTTCACTGCAAGAATGAGTGCGTCTTCAAATCCATCTCGTATTTTACCATTTTTCTCACAGCAAAACTTCAGTATGGTAAGAACCTTGTTATGTTTCATTTTTTCCTCATGGATGGACTTGATATGCGGAACTGAAAATGATAGCAACACTTAGGGACTTGATATGATACATAATGAAGTGGATTCAAATAACGGTGCACAAAAAACCCGTACCCAAAACCGGAACCGGTTTTTGTACCCGGGTATTTTCTACACGTAGGGTATGGTTAGGATATACATATCGAGCTCAATACCCGTGCCAAGAACCATACCCGATTTATACCCAAATTAAACAGAACCGGTTTTTTTAATACCCGAATTTTTAAAGTATACCTTTATGTTTACTTTACAACTTATATATATATATATATATATACATATATCTTTTTTTAATGCATGTTATGAATTTAATAATTTGTACTTGAGTGAATTTATGTCATTGTAATATATTATAATTATTTACAAACGAGCTTAATCTTGTAATTTTTATAGAAACTACGGTAATGGAAAGAAAAATTAGAGTCTTAATTACCATGTAGTACTGCAAATTCCCAAAATTTGGCGCAAATCCTCTCCATAACTAAACAAGAGATAAGATGAATTAAAGAAGCATAATCACACAGAACTTAACTAAAAATGCAACAACAAACAATCAGGCCGCACCACACCCTGCTATAGTGACACTGATGGTTAAAAGTTTAATCATAAACCAGTTTGAAACATATATTTCGTTTAAACATCACCAGTTTAGGTTTTTGTGTATGTGTGATTGTATCTCGAGCTCGTTTATTAGGACGTCTTGTTTTCAACGCGAGCTCGAATCACTTACATCATTGCATACATTTGAGACAAATGGAAATCCGTATACTTAATTTAAAATTACTAACATATCACAGGTTAGAAGAAAAGGTTTAAATAATTATTTGGTGAGCTGTGGTTGACTATCATCATCATCCTGTCTTCTTCTTGGTTTATAATTAAAGTTTTAAAAAGATTTCCCTAGTTTTATCCGATCAAATGGGTCTTGAAATGGTTTTAAGTAGGACTAGCAAACGGGTCATGAGTCAGAATGGGTTAGGGTCAGAATGGGTCAAATTAGAAAAGGGTTGTTTTGGGTCGGGTCAGAACGGGTCCGGGTCCAAACGGGTTCAGGTCAGATCGGGTCTTGTTCAAAATGGGTTTCGGGTCGAAACAGGTTGGGTTTTTTTATGCCATTTCTAAAAACATGATTTCATCATTAATATACCTTATGTTCGAGCTGGGGCTGAGACCGAAAAAAAAAGCCGACCAAAATGGAAAAAAAAAATCGAAACCAAAACAAAGCCGACCAAAACGATACAAAAAACTGGAAAATCGAAACCCAACCAAAACAAAATAATACAACCGTAACCGAACCGAAACAAAACCGACTAAAACGAAACAAATAAAAACTGAAAAAATCGAATCCGAAATGAAACAAAAAAAACTGAAAAGATCGAAACCGATCCGAAACGAAACCGAAAAAACCGACCAAAACGAAACAAAAAATCAAAACCGAACTAAAACGAAACCGACCAAACCGAAACAAAAAAAAACGTAATCGAACCGAAATGAAAAAAAACTGAAAAGATCGAAACCGTTCCCAAAAGAAACCGAGAAAACCGATCAAAACGAAACAAAAAATCAAAACCGAAACGAAACCCGTCCTGACCCGAAACTCGTCACGTGCGGAAACTCGTGCCGGCCCAAAACCCGTCCTGTGCGGAAACCCGTGTCGGCCTGAAACCCGATCCTAACCGACCCCGTTCCGATCCAAAACCCGTCCCAGCCCGAAACTCAACTCAAACTGAACCCGTTCTGATCCAAAACCCGTTTCGTGCGGATACATGTGCTGGACCGAAAAATCCGAAACATGTCCCGTTTCTTTAAGACACTAACGCACATCAACCCATTTCTTTAAAGTTGTCGACCCGCTTTGACCCGAAAATAACAATATGGAATATCAACTGACCCATTTTGTTAAAATATCTTACCCGAACCAACCCATATAATTTTAAAAGCAACCCATATAGTTTTAAGCAAGTTGTTGACCCTCATCCTTTGTCTTCTTCCTGGTTTTCTGATTATAGTTTTAAACATTTTCAGTTTTTTTAATCCGATCGATCATTTGATTCCTTCCTTTTCCACTAACAATTGGAATTCAATTTGGTGACCATTACCCAACCTGATCCGACCGTTATACAATAAATTAATCTTTTTGGTTGATTTAATTAGACTTTTGGAGTCACAAACCACGGCAGACGTAGCTCTTCCAGCCGACAAGATTGGTCCTGCATTTCTCTTGGTTCTCAATATTCGGATTCTTAGGTGTATTGCTTAAGCTGCAATTCTCTACAGACACACCTTCAAAATGAAAATAAAATGCAATTAGATGATGCAAATCATAACAGCTATTTAAAAACAAAGTTTCCAAAACAAAAAGCCAGTCGAATTGGATATTAGAAAAAAAGAATTTAGATTAAGAAAAGAAACATACGAGAATAAGCAAATCTTTGGTAGCAGTTGTATCGTTTGGCACTCCGAAATGCATCCGGCTTTTCCGCAAGATTATACACTGACCTCCACAAACTAACTGGATCTACTGTATCCAGTTCATGGTAGCAGTCCTTCAGCAAGTCATATGCAAAGTCTGCAAATTATGATATACAAAGGCAGAAATAAATTTAAATCAACAACACCAGATAGTAAAGCTAAAAGTCAACATGGATTATAAGTTAAACTCACCATAATACTCTGCCTTGATTGTACTAGCGAGTAGCCGATGAGCGTCTATTTCCTTGAAGGGATTGCGGCAGCCAGTGACGTGGGTGAGCCCAATATATTCTTTGCACGCTTCAAACAAATAATCAAAAACGGTTCTGTGAGAGTCGATGGCTGGGAGAGGAAAAGCATAAAAGCTGGGGATTGGACATCGAATAACAAATGCGGGGCTAAAATCATAAATCTGATGGGTTTATATAATACTACCCATTTAGGTGTCCCGATTTGACTCAAACTCCTATTCTATGCTTAGGACTCAAACGATAAAAATGAATTCAAAAACATAATACCTCTGGTGGCTTCGTTCGACGTCAATTGATCGGTAGTCATACCGTAATCAGTCATAAGAAAATCCCAAATATCCTTGGCTGTTAGATAACTGTCAATACTCCTCATCACATCTTCACTCACTGATCCAAAGATCCATCCTCTTACTAGCAGATCTGACCTTTCCCATTCCCTATGCTTGGCCTTAAAATCAGCAACCTTCCCTTTTGAATTATCATCTTCTTGGGGTTCTTTTACTGTGCCATCGACAAAACCAAGCAGATCATGGGAATCCAACAGGCACTCCATCTGAGCCTTCCATTGATGATAATTACGCATACCGGACAACTTTACAGACATGAAGGAGGCGGGATTTACATGAGAAGGGTATGGATATGGCCCTGGCGGAATCACATCAGTTAGCTAATTTGATTATTCATTTTTAACACACACACACACACACTTTTAAGCATATAATACACCTACCTTGGTCCACATTGCCGCTTGAGCTTGAGGCATCCATTGCAGCAAAGAAATTGGATGAACAGAGAGATGGTTGATCTTCTTCGTCTATGGATGATGAACAGAGGAAACTTCGTTCGTGCCGAGAGAGAGAGAAAGAGAGAGAGAGAGAGAGAGAGAGGGGTTGATCAGAACAACAAGGAATGGGTTTAGTTCAAGGACTGGTCTATTCGCTCATGCCCATAGTCTATTTAAACACTCCAAAGCGCCCCGCTATGGCCAAAGCGGGGCGCTTTGATGTAAAGCAACAGACAAGGTCTGACCGGTTCAGTCCTTGTCTGTTGACTTTACACCAAAGCGCCCCGCTTTGGCCATAGCGGGGCGCTTTAGGGTGTGAAAATAATTATCTCCGTGTGTGAATAGCATGACCCTTAGTTCAACTTCAAAACTCAGGGTTTTTGGTACGGAATTCAAAACAGGGTTTTTGGTACGGACAAGGGTTTTTGGTACGGAATTTCAAAACAGTATTTATTTATTTATTTTTCAATCAGGGTTTTGTTTTGAGGTCTCCAGATGATTTTTTTTGGCTTCATACCCTCATGATGATTTTCTTTTCTTTTTTTTTCTTTTTTTATGTTAGTTTTAGTAGTATTTTGGGTTGGTTGGTATCACTATTAAAATTCGTAAATACTACCGGAGTGTTGCGGCGGCTACTCAAGCGATACCAGTTCTGTTCGTCACAACAGCGGTACAATACCGACACTTGCTATAGGCTATATATATAATCCGTGAAGCAACTTTCAAGACATGTACGTTTGTGCTCCAATCACTTGTACGTTATTTTCACAACTTGCTTTTTAATTAAAATTAATTTCAAGACTTAGTTAATAATAAGTGTCGCAATCACATAGTCAAAGTTTCATTGTTTGTTGCCGACAACAACACCATCGATGTCACCTCAGCCACAATCGTTGCCGCCTTAGTCATCACCATTGTCTCGATGCTGCCACCAGCGCCACTGGCATTGCTACCACCGGAATTTGTGCTTCATCGTCCCATATTGTCCAAACTTATTTACAATATATAGCTAATAGTACCGAGTAACAGATTTTGGCCACCAACACCATCGTGGTAGTCACGGTCGTCACCTCTACAGTCGTCGTGGCCACTACCCTGTGACCTCAACAGCTGTCACACCGCCATAAAAAAATATGGCGGGTGAACAACCCATTTTGTTATTTCTTTTTCTAAAACGACTTACTACACCCTAGTCTATTTTGTTGATAACTCTTCTGAACCAAACCAAATTCATACTTTTTCTTTAAATAAAAAACATTTATCAACCTGAACTCATTTTGCTCAAAAATCCTGTTTTATTCGAAATGTTTGCACCTATTATTCGGTTTGACTTGACACACCGTGTTTGCTAGACATATGGTTGCAAAAGTCGCTAGGCGCTCCCTAGTCGGTCGACCGGGAGTTGAGAGTACTCGGACATGTTAAATTATAAAGAAATTAGTTTTCGGAAATTAAATATGCGTCTAATAACATAAATTTACTAATATTTATAACAAAATACGTGAAAATGATATTCATTATTTAATATGATAGTCATATAAATTATGTTTTATTATTTTTTTAGTCAAACTCGGCCTACCTTGTAGCGACTACTCGGGGAGTACTCGACCTTGGAAACCTTGTTTTACACCACCGACCCTTTTTATATTTGCTTTAATGCTAACCCTTTGTATAATTGATTTCTTTAGATTTACACTATGTTTCCGAGTTTCATTTAACAAGGGAAGAGAAAGGAATTAAAAGGAAGAGAGTAAAAAATGTGTTCCAGAGATTTTTTTAGGAAGGGAAGTGGTGAGAAAAGAAAGGAAACAAGGGGATGATTGATGCAAATATTCATCCTCTCAATTTGGAGAGATTTGGTGAGAAAAGATTATTATGAATCTCAGACCTGTTTAAATTTCCTAAATTACCCTCCAATTCATTATAAATAAACTTTCTTTTCTTTTCCTCCCAACTCGGGGAACACATAAAATGTTTAATTTCCTTTCATTTCCTTTTCTTTTCATTAAATTAAACTCGGGAACACGAATATAATCACATCTTTTCCTTTCCATTCCCTTATAGTTCCCCTTCCTTTCTCTTCTATCGTTAAATGAAACTCGGGAACATAGTGTTAGTTTTTATATAAATCTGGAAACACTCATGTTCATTGTATGAGTAATAGAGGTGAGTCTTTGAGTAGATAAATCATAAAAAGAAAATAGATTCGAATCACTGAATCGAACACATTTTAGGTGTAGATATTGATAAACGGAATTTTTAAATAATAAATAAAAGGTCTTTTATGTGTAGGGCTGTAAACGAGTCGAGCCAGGGTGGGGTCGAGCTCAAGCTCGAAATTAATTCAGGCGGCTAAACTCGGCTTGACCTTTACGTCGGAGTTAAACGAGCCTAAGAACGAGCCAACGAGCCGAGCCATGGGCCAAGCCGAGAATAGCTCGAGCTAGGCTCGGTTACAAAATGAGCCAACTTGGTTCACGTCATCTCAAATTGAGTTTTTTTAGCTAGTTTTTCTCGAGCTTCATTCGAGCGAGCTACGAGCCGAGCTGCGTGCCACGAGCTTTATGAACAGCCCTATTTGTGTGTTAATTGCTTTGATTAAGCATTTTTAAAGACTTTACAAAATGAAATACTCAAGGTGCAAACTTTATCAAAGAAGTATTTGTTCAAATGGGGTACTACAGTCTAGCACTAAATGCATTTCTAATGTCACAAGCGGTTCAAATCAAATAAATCGCCAACCTCAGAAGTTGGTTTTCTATAAATGCTCCATCTTAAAATGTAACCAATTTAAGTAGCTTGTAGTTTGGTGCTCCAAGTTATGACACCTAACCTTTACATCTTGAAAGCGAACAAAGACTGCTCCATCAGAGATAACCTTTCAACTTCACTGAAAACACTTTCCTTGGCGTATAGCATGCGCAACAACAAAGGCATTAAACGGATGATCACATTGTTTTCAATTATAAGGTTAGGATATTATTATTGCAATCAATGAACACCACAAAGAAAAACCAAGTACGTGAAGATCATATCAGCAAACATGTCGACGTTCTATAAAGGCATAATGATAACCAGAAGAGTGAGCTCATTCTTCGTCAGCATCTCCACCTCCAAATGGGCTTGCGAGTGAGAAGTCAATGTGCTTCACCAGCGGTGCCTTCCAACCCTACAAACGACAACTTAATCGAAGTTAAAGCAACCCACCCAAAGTGGTGTACAAATATTGTTGAGTTTGTAAACTTCAGTACCAGTCTTGAACACAAGGGTAGTAGACTATGAAACTATCATTTGTAACGAGATCGGTCTAAATGACAATACTTATGATTTAATATTCATTTTATCGGGTTTAAGATTTCCTGAAAATAAAATCAAACCAAACTCAGTTTCCACCAGAAACCAAACATGCAATTCAGTTTGTTTTAAACGGTTTCATCGATTTGAAACAGAATAACGGACACTCCAAGCAGAAAGCTAAATACAGAAAAACTCATGATCTTAAATACACAAACATCAATAAAACCCTAACTCGGTCAGTCACTTGAATATACTCACATGATCCTACTTTTCTAGTCTTTTATTTAGAAAACTTTATTGGAAAAGAACACCCACCCTTGTTATAAACAAATATTACAGTTGACGATGTCCTGAGTCTTGTATTCTACTTACATATTTATTATAGAAATATATTCTTACAAACAAACATACCTAATATAATCTCAATCATAAAGTCTAGAGATATGTTCTTAATTAAACACATTCAACTGAAAATTACTCTAGTTATTCGTATATTTAGTAGGTTAATTCGATTTGTACGAGAGACAGAGAGAGCGACGGAGAGGAGGGGGAGGGGTTCAAGAGTCAAGACAAAACCAACAAGTAAAGAACCACGTAAACATTTGTACTTATTTGTAACACATAAGGAGGTTATTATATATACATATACAAGGGGAGTTCGTTTCAGAACCAATAATATGTTGAGAATTGCATAATGAATTTGTGCCTATTGCTTTGAACGTGTTTTTTGCAATGCTTGTATTGATTCCTGTATCTGCTACGATATGTTGTTGAGCGTTATTAGTGACTTAATTTGTCAGGTTGCCTATCATGAAACAGTTGATGTATGAATCCTTGAAGAGAAGGTTTTGGGTTGGTTCTAGTAGTGCAGGCAAAAAAAAGTCGCGTGAAATAAAAAAAAACGGGAAGGTATAAGTTTTTCTTATTGTGTTTGTTTTCTGGTGGTTAATCTTCTGAATGATTAAATTTTC
Source organism: Helianthus tuberosus (assembly GCA_030545235.1). Taxonomy (NCBI): domain Eukaryota; kingdom Viridiplantae; phylum Streptophyta; class Magnoliopsida; order Asterales; family Asteraceae; genus Helianthus; species Helianthus tuberosus. Next base: position 89,227,871 of record CM060353.1, read on the forward strand.
AATTTTCGTCTGTTAAGTGGATCCCGATCATTCTCTCGAATTTTTTTGACTGAGATGACTATGTTTTTAACGATGAATATGGGGCAATTGGAGGCGAGTGTGAGTCAACCGAACAGGGCACATCCACCATGTTTTCGTACATGGACAGTCTACCTATTTTGATCCTAAACATGTTCCGGTGCATTCTAATTTTACACATGAACCAAAAGAAAGCATTGCCCACGCTTACCTTTCGACCATTGAACAATTTTAGCCTCAAGAAGATCTCCTTTGATTGGGAAATAGCTTAACCATGCATGAATAACCTGCCAAACAACATAACATGTAATTCAACCCCAGAAAGAAACTGTATATTAAGAAGTAGAATTGGCTAAACGGGTCGGATCAAGCGGGTTGGCACACAATTTTTTATCAAGTTTCTAAAGTTTCTAAACTAATGGACATGTTTAACTGTAATCACATCACCGTAGCCTGACAGGGACAGTTGCGAGAAAAAAAAAGAGACAATGAAGAAACACGAAACTAATTATGGGACTAATCACTTTGGTTTATGTTTCTACCATGATGGTTAATCTTCTCGATGTTTCCCAAGCTCCTAATGACCGTGGTTTATCTGCAAAACAAAACACCGTTACTCGTTAAGAGGGGAATGTGGGGGTTTCCCTCTTAACCGGGCTCCGGCGTGAGAATAAGCGACTGCTTGTGGGAGAGAATTAAGTATTAAGTGAGAGTAGAAGGAATGGAATGAATTAACCTGTGAAGTGAAGGTCTCTATTTATAGCCGGAGAGGTGTAAGAGGATGTGGGCTGATGGGCCTTGGGCCGGAAGGCGACAACATGGAGGATATGCTCCTTGTCTCACTGGTATCGACCGTTAGTGGCTTCTAGGAGCTTTATGGAGTTGGCGCAACGTGATTGGAGCCACGTGTCACTGTTGTCGGCCTGGTCGCCCTTCTGCCATCAGCAGGTAAGTGGAGATCGTGGGGCAGTTGTCTCTGCCCTGTGATTGGTGCCACATAGGCATCCTTAAGTACTTTTTGTCTCCTGCATGTCAGACGATCGTGGAGCACGATTGCGCAGGAACAGAAGGACCCTGATTGGCTCTTTTATTCTGCCACCTATACCTTGTGTACTATCTGGAAAGGCCTCGCGCCGCAGATATGCATGATTCTTGCTGAGCACGTTATCGCCTCGCGCGAGCTTCATGGGCCTTCAGATGTTCTTTTTAGAATGCCAAGTGTTGCTGACTGGAGTTTACTCTTATGTGGACCTCGCGCAGCGTTACACAGATATGTTGTAGCTCGCGCGAGGTTGGCAATCAAGGAAATTGTTGATTAAGGAGTATGGTCCCGCGCGACCTTATAGGGGTTGCGCGGCTTTTTGGGACCATACCCCTTCAAGTCCCCCCAGTCCAGTGCTGCACCATGCGCAAGGCAAGTGGTTGGAGCTCTGGACTTAAGAATAAAGTAAAAGGATGCTTTTGGCTTTGGTAGACGGCGCGCGTGTAAGTTGTTGGTTACTACGGCGCGGCTGCCAGGCTTGTTGTTGGCTTTGTTGTTAGCTTTAACACGAAGTTTCTAATGACTTTGGGCGGGAAAAATCTCGAAATTCGAATTCTGACAGGTTGGTGCAAAAGTCGTGGTTGGTGACGACTGAGTTGACCTCTGACGGTTGTCATCAACTTGTTGCTGACGGTTCAGAGTTTCGTCAGGAGAGTGAGGCTCACGCGCGCGTGGTAACCGTCTCTCCGGGAAACACGCCTTACGTGGCGCTTTCTGGTTGGGCTTGCTTGCGGCGGTTTCGGCACAGTTACCCATCGCATTAAATGCGATGGGTATATATATCCGGAGAGATGTGAGGCTCATCACTTTCTCTTCTACTATTCTTCTACTTCCTCTCAAAACTTCTTTGAATCTTCAAAGTTTGAAGAACACGGTTGCAGCAGATTTTCAAGTTCTTGAAGAACATCGTAGCAGATTATCAAGCTTGTTTCCAGAACATTCAAGACCTTTGTTTACCTATCGATGGCTGAGGAACAACATGAAGATAATCCCAGAGAAGAAGGTCCTGTGCCTGTTCTCCGGTGGGATTTAGGGCTTTTTGAACAGCTTTCACGTAGTTTCCGGTTCCCACCGGAGTGGGATGCCCGGTACCCCGGCCAGAACCAAACGGCCGCTGATGCACCGCCGGGGTACATCACCTTATTCGAAGACTTCTTCCATCAGGGCAACTTCCGGTTGCCGGCGACTAACTTCATGGCTCATGTTCTTCAATATTATGGGTTCCATATATCTCAAATGAGCCCACCCGGAATGGTTCGGGTTCGACACTTTGAGTTCTTGTGTTCGGCTCATGGCATAGAGCCAACTGTTGATAGATTCCGGGTTTTCTACCAACTTCAGAGGAATATGGGTTTTTATTCCTTCGCCAGTCGAGGCACGGCGAAGATGATACTTTTAAACCCTCCTAAGAGTTTCCATGACTGGAAACCTAAGTTTTTCTATATCCGAGAGGAGGTAATTCCGATACCCATGACGTTTCGCGCCTGGAATGAAGCTATTGTGAAAGAAGACCTGGCGATCCCCAAGACTGAGGCTTGGTATCGGGAGCTTACTGCCACCCCCAACAGGGTGTTTGGGGAAAATGTACTTGTTGCGGCGAGGATGAGTGATCAATGGCCGCCTGAGAGCCAAGACGTCCCTGTCTTGAAGTTCCAGGATGAAGGTTAGTTAATTCGCTTGTTTTGTTGATATTCATTTGACAAATGTTTATTTATACAATTTGTTCTGTAGAGGCACGCCTGTATCAAGCTGCGTTCTCTACCTTTGGTGGGTCTATGAGTGTGCGCCCGCTCCAAGCTGGAGAGGAGTATTGGTATGCACAAATTAGGGGTAACTTCATGTACCCGGTTGCTGATGCATTTGCCGCGCCGCCTACTGCAACTGAAGGTGCGCATATACCTAAACCCCGTCCTCTGCGCTCTGTGACTTCTGCTGGGAAAGAGGTTGTCTATCTTTCCAGCGAGGAGTCTGTAGGATCTTCGAACGGGGAGTTAAGTTCGTGGTCTAACGTCTTTGCAGGTGTGTTGCGCGACTTGGGCATCGACCCTGAAGAGAAGAAAAAACCACCCAAGAAGAAAAAGGTGATCAACATCGGGTCTGAAGTGACAAGTAAAAAAGGTGGGAGCAGCCGCGCAGCTGCTGGTGCTGCTGGTAAAGGTACTCTTCGGCTTCGTCAAAGTGACTTGAAAGATTATGTGATAATTAGTGACTTACTTGAAGGCTTGTCGCGCGCAGGCGAGAAGAAAGCTGGAGCGGGTAGCTCGAAGAGTGGAGGTAGCACGGGTTCTCGTAACCCGGATGCTGGCGCTACTCCGTCCTCTGTTGCGCATGAAGACGAGGAAGAAGAAGAGGAGGTTGCTGAAAAGTTGATCAGCAGAAAGAGAGTTAGAAGTGAAACTACAGCTGGCGTCTCAGCTGCGCCCGGAGCTGGTGAGGTTCCCTTGATTGGGAAGCGGAGCAACTTGCGCTCGCTTTACAAAGTTTCTCCGGGTTAGTTCTTTAGTTACGTTATTTTGTTGCCTTCGCTCTTTTTGACACGTTGTTTTTGCAGAGGTTAAGAAGACGACCCCAGAGAAGGGTGTGGTATTCCTAGATCCGTTAGAGCCGGTGCATAAGAGGCCGAAGGTTACTGGTAAGCCCCTCAAAACGGTGGATTCTGATACGGCAAAGCATACTGTCGAGAAGGGGAAAACTGGCGCGACAGAGAAAAGTGCGTCTGAAGGAGAGAAAAAAGCTGATGAGATGCGTAGGAAAGCCGAAGCTGATGAAGATCGTCGGAAGAAGGCTGAGGCTGAGAAGAGAAGGATGGTTGAGCAGGAGAAAAACAGGCTAGCCGAGCAGGAGAAGAAAAAATTAGCTGAGCAGGAGAAAAAGAGATTGGTTGAGCAGGAGAAGAAGAGATTGGCTGAGCAGGAGAAAGAGAAGGAGGAGAAGTCTGCTGCTGACAAGTCTGTTGGGATTTCGAGTGGAAAAGGTCCCACTTCTGGTTCGGGTGGTGTAAAACAAGGTGCGCCGCCGCGCTCTCCGATAGGCCCCCGTGATACTGTAGGGGATATTTATTACAAGTCTTACACTGAAGAGAGCCGTGGTGACGCTCCGCACCAGCCGCCGTGGTCCATAAAACAAAAGGATACTTTCCAAGAATTCGCGCCTTGCCGCGATTGGTTGCTGAACTCCATTCCTCCAGGTGAGGTTGATCGCCAAAGAGCGCGCACCCATAGCGGTTTATATCATGCGTATGTTGTTGGCGAAGCCAACACCCGTGCTGCTAATCAGGAGATTATTCGGGAATGGCAAACCCTGGTTAGGGAGAGGGATGATTGGGAGAAATACCGCGATCGGATTCTAAGACGTGCCACTGAACTCGAAAAATCTAGAGCTGCCTTTGACGAAGAGAAGGCAAAGTTCGAGGCTGATCGGAAATCAGAAGAGTGGGGGCGCGAGGGCTTGAGAGGCAAACTTCACGCTGCTGAACAGCAGCTGGCCAAGGAGAAAGCCGAGTTCAAGCGTATATGCGAGAAGGATAATGAGCGCGCGGCCGCGGCTCGTACCAAGATTGTCAACCTTGAAGCTAAGGTTGTGGAGTTGTCGGCGAAACTGGAGGATGCGCAAGCTGCTAAAGAGCAGGCTGAGGTTTGAGAAACTTCTTAAATTATGTTACTACTTTCGTTTAATGTGTTAATCGAGTCTTTTATCCCATGTAGGCCGAATTGGCTGAGGTAAAGGCGCAATTGTCTGGCAGAGACAAGGATTTGTCTGCTAAGGACGTCGAGATCGCTGAGCTGAAGCGTCGTTTGCGGGAGCAGATTGAGAAAAGCGAGTCCTTGGAGATTGATCTCGAAGCTGAGAAGGTTAAAGCTGCCACTGCCGACGAGGCCAAACAAAAGGCTGAGGAGGCGCGAGACATTAGCACCACTGCTCTTAATGTAGCACAAAACAACTACTCTGAAGCTCAAGGTATCGTGGATACTTTGGTCTCTGAAGCCGAGTGGTTGCGCGGTCGTGGAATGGTGCTGGTATGATTCCTTTTTTACTTGATTTATTTAGACCTGCTAGCTAAAGTATTGCGTTTGCTGTAGATGGCTAACTCCATCCTAAATGCTGGAGAATTGGATAAGGCTGTTGCGGCTGTTATAGACGCTTCCCTCGCAGTTGGTCACCGTAAAGGCTATGTTGAATGTGCGCAACATGCATCAGTTATGCTTGGGCATGAGTTTGATATTAGTCACTGCTCAGTGACTGATGCAGCTGAGGCTGAGCTAGCCCGCGCGGAACATGGTTATGATCATCTATCCATTCCGGTGATGGACTTGGTTACTGATGCGCTGAAGCATGATGACTGGTGTCAACGGCTGAAGAATATCCTTGATCCGCCAGAGACTGTTGAGCTCTCGGATGAGGAGGCACCTGCGGGTGGAGATGGCGACGGAAAAGGTGATCGTGATGGTGATGGCGGTAAGCATGACGATGATCCTGATGATAGCTTTGAATAGGCTAGTACTTTTTAGGCTTTATGCCTTGTAATTTTGTTTATGCTTTGAATGTAAGCTTTTGCGCGGTCGCGCTAGTTTTAAATGGAAAGAACACTTCGTTGTCTATATAACTGTTGCGCGGTTGCGCTTGTATTAAATATGATGTTTGTTTAATCCTTTCCCGTTACAATTATTGCACTGTTGTTAGAAACTTTGGTTAAGTTAGCGCGAATAAATGTAAGAGTGGCTCTTGGGCGAGCGTAACTGGAGTGTTTTCGTGCTAATCAGAAGTTTAACATGCATTTGTAACGAAAGGAGTCAGCGTAAAAGAAAACATGTCGTATGCTTTCATTAACTTAGAAAAGGCGCTTAGGCCAAATATACATTGTGCGTAACGTAAAAGGCGTGTAGCCTACATGGAAAAGTAAAAGGCGCGTGGCCAACAGTAGTGGATAATGGCGCAGGTCCCCAGAGTAGTCACATATAGCATTTGCGCAGTTGTTGCGCATTCCACGTGTAACAACTGTGCTTGTAATCACTATGAACAGTTCTATTATCAATAAAACAATGTTATTTGATCCCAATGTTTGTTTGATTGTGTTTTACATTTTTCATGTTTTGACTTTTGTTCAATTCCAAACTCTACATCACTTTCTGGAGAGTTATACAAAAACTAGTGCGTAAACGTACTCAGTTTAATGCGAGAAATACTCTGGAACATCAACATATACTCAACATACCTTAAATAACCTTTACATAACTTAGAAATAAGTTTTGAAGGCTTTGGTATGGCAAAAACAAGTTAATTCGCTTACAGGGACTAAATATGACAAACTGCGAAAGTATGTCAATTTGAACTGTAACGAACATTCCGGAACATAACCATAAGTTAAACACACCTTAAATATCCTTTACATAGCTTAGAAATAGGCTTTGAGGGGTTCGGTGTGCTAAAATAAACTTTTGGGTCATTCAGGGACTAAAAGTGTCAAAAAGTGCACAAGTTTGCATTTTCGCGCATAACTTACGTTCTGAATACATCCGGACATCCAAAAATTTATGTAAGCATGACTATATTATATTTTAGTGTTCGCCATAAGAAAAATCCATTCGTCGCGTCATTTGGATCGTTTTTCGCGCTTATGCGCATTCCGTCGTAATTAAGCGAACATCGCGATCGTACGGCCAAACGAACCGACATCTGAGATATTTTTGAGCATGTTTTGAGTTCCCTATACTTTAACTTCATTTTAGAGCCTTGAAATGAGGTTAACGGGGTTCAAACGCATCGAAAAAGGTCTTAAACACGTGCAGGGACCATTGCTGCCAATTCTGAAACTTTTCTGATTCAGGGGGGTGCTAGCGTAGCGCGAGACCTATGGGCTTACCCGTCGCGCTACGCGACTGCCTATCAGACCAGATTCAGTGTTTTTAATCACAAGTTGCAGCTGTTTGATCCTCCACCACATGTTCTAAGTTGCTTAGTCACTAGATAAGGATCATATTTAGCTTCCATAACCTTTCAACAAGTGTACGGATGTGATCGAATCACGGTTTCCATGAAACGATCTCAACGGTTCACCGAAAACTATATATACCCCATGCCTTTCATTGTTTTAAAGCACTAGAATCTGATTTAATTGTGTTCTAAGTTGAAACCTTTGTTTCATACCTGAACTATATTGATCTAGATTAGCATTCGGGGACCCTTCGTAAGTATTCTTTCGTTCTTTTCCTTATTTTACTGCTTTTCGAGTCAAAAAGTCAAACTTTGTTTGACTTTCAGCGTTGACCAGTAATGGTCAATGCGAAGTTCGTTTGAACTTCGCAACGTGAGTGTAATCACGTTGGTCATAGTCCCTTGGGACTATGCCCACTGATTACCACGTTGTCTAGGGTCGTAGGGTAGGCGATCTAATAAATCGCCTATACCTTCGAACCCGACCCAGTTTGGTCGATCATTAGGATCCGACCAAACACATTAGGTGACCATAGTAGGTAGGGAATAACCTTCCGAGGTTATACCCTATGGTCACATCGTTTAAGTAGTTGTATGATAGGTAGTTTATATGCCTTAGGTAAATTACCAGAATACCCTTTTCATGTATAATTGGTAATTAAGCATATGTAACCTAAACCTTTGTCACATAACTGATTATGTAACATGTTTAGGCATATAACACTTGTCGTAGGACTAGTTAGGCGGTCCGAACGCGTTTCACGCGCACGATGCGTTAAAGTAGCATAAGCTACCTAAACGGATCATAATGGGTCAATAAGACTAAGGTTAAGTTTCATTTAGTATGTAGGCTTTGTTAAACCATATCACGTGAGTTCCTACACTCATTTGGTTTACAAACCCTAATGCTACCCAGTCTTCCGAGATAGGTCCGGTTGATTAACATAGTTACCTATATTAGGTGCCGTTTGATTCCGAGATCTCTAGCGTTGCTTGGTGATTATCTTTAGACATCTGAGCAATCTCAAGTGAGTACATAGACCCCTCTTTTACTGTTTTCCAAACTGTTTTGGGGTGGAACACATGTGCCTACTTGTTACTTTCATGCTTTCCTGTTTTTCACATCATATACATGCTATGTTCGTTAGTACATTATAGTACATGATTTCATTACATCTTATGCTACGTGTGCCCATTATGTGCATTACTTAGTACATTGTTTTACATGACATTTCATGCTAGGTGTGCCCATTATGTGCATTACTTAGTACATTGTTTTACATGACATTTCCTGCTAGGTGTGCCCATTATGTGCATTACTTAGTACATCGTTTTACATGACATTTCACGCTATGTATGTTCATTTGATTACATACTTAGTGCATTGTTTTCACATGCTTACATTGTGGTATGACATTTGGTTTGTTTACATGGGACAATACATTCATTAACATTAGCTACGCCGTTCGTTAGTAGGTAGTGGTACCATAGGAATTGACAACTCCCGTTCCGGACATCCCAGGGAAAGGGGATGAAAGGAATGACCGAATTCGATGATATAAGACAGATAGACCTTTAATTTGTTTAAAGGGTTTATCACCACAGTCACAAGGCTTGGATGTATGCATTTTCACAATACCGCATAAATGTTCATATTAAATATTTGCATGCATTTTTCCACAAAGACATAAGATTGATTTAAACCATGTTTTACTTCAACATTTTGTTTTTGTGCATATGGTTTAGTTGAGACATTTCACTTGCCATACATGACATTTTGACATAGACATTTTACACAAAGACATTTGACAAAGACATTTGACATGGATATTTGACATAGACATTTGACATGGATATTTGACATTGACATTTGACATGGTTTACATTTGACTCATAACATGTTTGACAATTGTTTCACACTACATGATTTACATCTTGACATGAACACTTTGACATATTATTCAATACATTTGACAATTGGTTTAAACATAGACTTCTTACATTGGTTGGTATGGTTTGATTAAGTGATTAAGTAACGATGCGTGTGTAATATGATACAAGCATGGTGGATACGCCGCTGGTACTTCCTATATATAAGTGTTTGTATGGTATTACATGTCGTAATGTTATTTGAATCATTTCAATATTGAGACATAGAACATTTTATACAAATAACATACTTTTCACAAGACATTGATTTACAAACAACTTATCTTATACAAACACATTTTTTACATGGTTATTTATTTAACCTGACATTTACTTATACATATCATCTGATCTTATTGTTTTCAAATGATTTACATGACAAAGCAAATTACAAGGTTCATGACTAAACATTTTTCTTAAACATAAGTCATGAATCCTATTTTCACAAAACCTATGTATCTCACAGGCATTTTTATGCTGACGTACCTATTTTCACATGTGTTTTCAGGTGCTTTTCCATAGGATGTTGATCATGATACTAGGGCGGACCTGTGCCTTAGAGACTTTAAAAGAAGATAGACTATGTTTAATTATGTTCTGAACTCTTTAATTTCCTGTTGAAACAATGTAACACCTTTGTTTATAAATAAAATACAACTTTGTATGCCATGGTTATGAAACAATTAATTCTGTTGCAACACTCCCCGATGTTTCCGCCACGCTTTGTATGTTATACGTGGTCGGGGTGTGACACCACGTGCGCGGGATGATGTGTCCATCCATGGTGCGCAATTTATAAGCCCCTTTTCCTAGCACTTCGTGAACCAAGTATGGGCCTTCCCATTTGGGCGCTAGTTTTCCTGGGCGTTCAGCATTTGAGGCTTCGTTGTCTCGAAAGACGTATTCCCCTGGAGTGAAGGTACAGATGCGGACTCGCGCGTTGTAGTACCTCTCCAGTTGTGTCTTGTACTTGGCTTCTTTGATGCGCGCGATTTCGCGCCTTTCCTCTAGCAAATCCAAGTCGAGACGACGCTCTGCCTCGTTGTCGATTGCGTTGACTGCTGTCAAACGCGGAGAGGGCAGGCCAACTTCTGCCGGGATAACCACTTCTGAGCCATAGACTAGGCTAAAAGGGGTCTCGCCGGTACTTGTTTTCGGCATGGTTCGGTGAGCCCACAAGATACTCGGGAGCTCATCCACCCAGCCTCTTCGCTTCGTGCCCAGTCGGGCCTTAATCCCTTCGACAATACACTTGTTTACACTTTCAACCTGCCCGTTGCCTTGAGGATGCGCAACGGAGGAAAAAGTGTGTTCGATTTTCATCTCCTTCATCCAGTTCTGGAGGTCTTCAGACGCAAAGTTGGTGCCGTTGTCAGTTACAATCTTGAGTGGGAGCCCGAATCTGCAGATGATGTGTTCCCAAATGAACTTGCGCACCATCATGGCTGTAGTTGAAGCAAGGGCTTTGGCCTCCACCCATTTTGTGAAGTAATCGACGGCCACTATTATAAACTTGACGGCGCCGGGAGCGTCTGGGAAGGGTCCTACCATGTCGATTCCCCACTGCTGAAAAGGCCAAGCAGTGGATACGGGGACCAGGTCGTTCTTGGGGCGCAGGGTTTTTGGAGAGTGCCGCTGACAGGAGTCGCACTTGCGCAGCTCCTTCAGGGCATCAACATGCATCCCTGGCCAGTAATACCCGGCGTTCATAATCTTCGCAACAACCATGCGTGGTCCCGCATGGATGCCGCAGATTCCTTCGTGAATCTCCCTTATCAGATAATTCGCATCTTGAGGGTCCACGCAGCGCAGTAGTGGCCCCAAGAAGGACTTGCGGTATAAGATACCACCATTCATTTCGTACTGCAGAGCTTTGTTCTGAATCTTTCTTGCCTCTGCCCTATTCTCTGGGAGTATTCCTTCTTTCAAGTACTGAATGATAGGGGTCATCCAGGATGGCTGCCCTATCTCGATCACATTGACTTGTCGTAACAAGACTGACGGGTTCTTGAGTACCTCAATCCCTACATCTTTGGCAAGATGTTGGAAGGATGTTGAAGCAAGCTTGCTCAAGGCGTCAGCTGGTTTATTTTCAGAGCGATTGATGTGGATGACCTTGTGAGACTTGAACTGTTGAAGCAACTCTTTTGCTTGTTCCAGATATAGGGCCATAACTTCACCCCTTGCGTCGTATATACCGTTGACTTGGCTGGCTATCAAGAGTGAATCAACATGTGCTTGTAGATTTTTAGCTCCCATTTTGATGGCGAGGCGCAAGCCTGCCAGAAATGCTTCGTATTCCGCCTCGTTGTTGGTGTTTTTAAAATCCAACTTGATGGCGTAAGTGAATTCGTGGTTTTCGGGGCTTACTAGGCGCAATCCAGCTCCCGCGCCGTCCTCGTTTGAGGCCCCATCAGTATAAAGCATCCAAGTCTCATTTGTCGTGTCTTTTTCGGGAGTCTCCACCAGCTCACAATCTTTGATTTTCTCAACTGGGACTTCTGTGATTAAGTCCGCTAGAACCTGACCCTTGATGGCTGGGCGTGGCCGATATAGAATGTTGTGGCCCCCCAGCTCGATGGCCCATTTTGCTAACCGCCCGGACGTTTCTGGTTTTTGAAGTATCGTGCCGATATGGAAATTGGTAAGCACGGTGATCACATGCCCTGTGAAATATCTGCGCTGCCTTCTGGAGGCGTGTAGCAGCGCTAGTACCAATTTTTCCATCGTGGAATATCTCGTTTCCGGGTCAGTGAGTACCCTGCTGACATAATAAATTGGAGTTTGAACTCCATTTCTTTCCACTAGTAACACCGATCCTACTGCCTTATCTGAAGAAGATAAGTACAGTACGAGTGGTTTTTTTTCAAATGGTGCGGTCAGGGTGGGGAGCTTGATCAAACATTCTTTCATTTGCTGAAAAGCCTTTTCTGCTTCAGGGGTCCACCTGAACTCTTGCTTCTTCACACAATTGCGCAGTGTGCTGATAAAAGGGTACGACTTCGCGGCGTGATTTGACAAAAAGCGGTTAAGCGCGGCGAGGCGGCCGGCCAACCGTTTCATTTCTTTGATTATTCACGGCGATGGCATCCGCTCTATTGCCTGGACTTTTTCCGGATTCACTTTGAAGCCGCCGTTGGTGACTATGAAGCCTAAAAACTTCCCTTCTTCCATGCCAAAAGAACATTTGGCTGGATTCAACTTCATGTTTACGCTGCGCAATGAATTGAACGTTTTCTCGATGTCCTTCAACATTTGGTCCTCTTCGGGACTTTTGACCACTAGATTATCGATGTAAACTTCAATATGCTTTCCGATGTCACCCGCGAAGGTCTTATCCATCAATCGCTGGTATGTGGCGCCAGCATTTTTCAGGCCGAATGGCATCTTCGTATAGCAAAAAATCCCCAGATCAGTGCGAAAAGCCGTCTTGTCTTCATCCTCGAGCTTCATCTGAACTTGATGGTACCCCTTTTAGCAATCCAAGAAGCACTTCCATCTGTATGGTGCGAGAGAGTCTATCTTTTTTTCGATCTCAGGCAAAGAGTAACAATCCTTAGGGCATGCCTTGTTGAGATCGGTATAGTCGACACACATTCGCCATCCACCACTAGACTTCTCTACCATTACGGGGTTCGCAACCCAACTCTGATAACGTACTTCTCGCAGGATGCCGGCTTTAAGTAACTCGCATACTTGCTCATTCATTGCTTTCGTCTTGTCTGCCCCTAGGCTGCGCCTTCTTTGGACTTTCGGCTCAACCGAGGGGTAGGTATTTAAACAGTGCTCTGTGATGTCGCGCGGGACTCCGGTCATGTCGGCCGGGGTCCAGGGGAAAATATCCATGTTCTTGAATAGGAGCTGCTTGAGACGAGTTCTGATGTTTGGTGAGATAGCGTGACCTATCATCACCGTTTGCACCGGATATTTGCGATTTAAAACCGATTTTTCGGGCTCAGTTGCTGAAACCTTCGCCGCTTTTGTTGGGCGCATCTCTTCTGTTGAAATCACTTCTTTCTTTGCATAAACGATTGCCACCCCCGTCTTGGTTGGGAAACCAATCGCTGAGTGGGGGGGTAGAAGTTATCATATTCAGCTCACCTTGCGTCTCTCTCCCTATCAGCACATCATGTCTTGACTTAACGGGCATCACCATGAAGTTGACGTTTGTTGTCCTCGAATGCTTCCCGTCAGAGAGTGTGACGGGGAAGCTAATTTGGCCTAACGGGAAGACCATTTCATTGCAGAACCCTGACAGTGGGTAGTCAACTGGTTCAAGTCTCGCTTTGTCTTCATCGTCGAACTGGTTAAAGCATTGTTCATAGATGATGTCTGCTGTACTCCCCGGGTCAATGAAGACGTATTCAGTTTCATAATGGCCGATGATACCGGTGATGACGATGGGTCGTGTGGCTCGGGGACCCCCGCGCACCACCGGGAAAATAACTTGTTGTTCTTGCCATGAAGGCTCATAAGGTCTCTTGCCTTTTTCTCTTGCGCTATACCTTGGTCCATTGACCATATGTGTCTCCAGGCGTCGAACCTTCTTGTGATTTCCTTCATCGTGGCGATGGAGCTGTCGCGTTTCTTTGCGCACGTTCTTCACTAAGTGGCTCAGCTTTCCGCTCTTTAGTGCTCTCTCGATCTCTTGTCGCAAGCTGTAACAATCATCTGTTAAGTGGCCTGTATCCTTGTGGAAATCACAATACAGATTGGGGTCTTGTCCCTTTTTGTTCGTCATAGGCCTGGGAGCCTTAAAATCATGGTTCTCCGTCATTAGCACCTCTTTTGGTGTTTTAATGAGCGGAGTCCAATGCTTTTCACGATTATCATCTCGGACTGCCTTTCTATAACCGATGCGGTCAATGGTATCACGCGCGTCTTCCTTATAGCGGGATCGCTCTTCATAACGGGGTCGGTCGCTATAACCGCTGGAGTGGTTGGCCTTCCACCCAGGGTTTTTGCCTTTGTTGCGTCTGTTGTCGTCGCGCGAATGACCCCCTTTAGAAAATCTATCCTCAGAACGATAGCTGTTGTTTCTCGCGAGTGACTCTTCCGTTTGCGCGACTATCTTCGCGGCTTCCATTAGCTTATCCCACTCCTTGGGCATTCCATCCTTCCCAGTGATGGTTCTAATTAGGCTATCGCAGCGGATGGCTTTCTTGAAGTGGCAGCGCATGAGTTGTTCACTCACGCCACCGATCTCCAAATATTCCTTGTTAAAGCGCGTAATGAAATCTTCCAGACCCTCATTATCTCTGCGCCAGATATCTTCAACTTCCGCTGTGTCGCGCTGGTATCGCCTTTGTTGACTGAAGTGACTCAAAACTGAGTTCTGAAATCTACCCATGATTTTATCTTTCCCGAAGGAAGGCTGTCGAACCAGGCGCGAGCAGCCCCCGTTAATGTTTGGATAAACAGGTGACACCACATGGGCATGTTCCAACCTCCCATGCAGCCCACGCTAGTAAACACTCTGACGTGATCATCTGGATCAGTCAATCCGTTAAACTTTCCGACAGTCGGAGGCAACTTTTCTCTCTTGAGCGGCGCTAGTGCTATCTTTGGGATGAACTTTGAATGCTCTATAGCTTCTTCTGGTCGATAGGCGAGGCGAAAGTCACGCTCCGCCTCCTCGGTATAACCAACGTGTTGCCTTGGTTTGTAATACTCGTGATTTCTTTGCAAACGATTGAAGACCGAAGATTCGTCATCGTTCTCCCAGGTTGGATCGTTCGGGTCAGTTTCTTCCCACTCATCGTTCATGTTGCGCGGCGTGAGCCGGCTATGAACTGGGCCTCTTTGGAAATTTGACGGTTCGTCATAGTAGCTTTCCGTCTCCCCCCGTGTATCGCGCGTGTCCTGCACGCTTAGTCTTCGGGTAGGGGGAGGTCTGTTGGCTCTTCCTTGGATATTTTGCGGTGGTGGCATCTGGCGCGGCCCGTGACTTGGGCCGGTTGGTGTAACCAAGGAAGGTTCTGCCGTTAGAACTGCTTGTTGCGCGCTCAAGGATTGATATGCCGCGTTAATGGTGGCGAGTTGCTTGGCGTACCATGAGGCTGGGGTTTCGCCCTCTGGTAGCCCTAATAGCGCTGAGATATTCTGAGGTGGAGCTGGGTTCGAAGGTCCGGCACCGTTGTTTCCTGGGGTAGCTTGAGCGATGCGGGTGAAGCTCCCGCGCGGACCCCCAGTGTTAGTCATCTCGATTTCGCCGATTTCTTCGACGTGCTGGGGTTGGATGTTTTGGTTATCCGGCCCTAACGTTGCATCAGGGTTTGCTCCAAGACCCACGAACTCAGGAATGATTCCTTGACCAGCCATGATCGAAGGAAGGAAAAAACAACGAAAAACTCAGTAAATAAGAAGATGAAAGTGGTTTGTAGAAAAAATCGGTGGGCGCCAATGAAGAAACACGAAACTAATTATGGGACTAATCAGTTTGGTTTATGTTTCTACCATGATGGTTAATCTTCTCGATGTTTCCCAAGCTCCTAATGACCGTGGTTTATCTGCAAAACAAAACACCGTTACTCGTTAAGAGGGGAATGTGGGGGTTTCCCTCTTAACCGGGCTCCGGCGTGAGAATAAGCGACTGCTTGTGGGAGAGAATTAAGTATTAAGTGAGAGTAGAAGGAATGGAATGAATTAACCTGTGAAGTGAAGGTCTCTATTTATAGCCGGAGAGGTGTAAGAGGATGTGGGCTGATGGGTCTTGGGCCGGAAGGCGACAACATGGAGGATATGCTCCTTGTCTCACTGGTATCGACCGTTAGTGGCTTCTAGGAGCTTTATGGAGTTGGCGCAACGTGATTGGAGCCACGTGTCACTGTTGTCGGCCTGGTCGCCCTTCTGCCATCAGCAGGTAAGTGGAGATCGTGGGGCAGTTGTCTCTGCCCTGTGATTGGTGCCACATAGGCATCCTTAAGTACTTTTTGTCTCCTGCATGTCAGACGATCGTGGAGCACGATTGCGCAGGAACAGAAGGACCCTGATTGGCTCTTTTATTCTGCCACCTGTACCTTGTGTACTATCTGGAAAGGCCTCGCGCCGCAGTTATGCATGATTCTTGCTGAGCACGTTATCGCCTCGCGCGAGCTTCATGGGCCTTCAGATGTTCTTTTTAGAATGCCAAGTGTTGCTGACTGGAGTTTACTCTTATGTGGACCTCGCGCAGCGTTACACAGATATGTTGTAGCTCGCGCGAGGTTGGCAATCAAGGAAATTGTTGATTAAGGAGTATGGTCCCGCGCGACCTTATAGGGGTTGCGCGGCTTTTTGGGACCATACCCCTTCAGACAACAAAAACCAAAAAGGCTTTCTGTCTTCATTATAGCAAAACCTCGGAGACAATTAAAACCCCATCAATAAGCGAAAACAAATTACGAAAGAAAAAATTAAACAACATCCAGTAAGCAGCACATTCATCTTATTTTATGTTTCTTCTCAAACTTTATCTGAGGCATTAAGGATGTGTTCTCACTATCAATTCTTGTCACAAATACTCGTGTTTGAACAAGAATAACAAGGTCACTAAAAGTTGTAATTACCTCGAGTGCATGTATTTGGGTTTTCTCCTTTGCAAAACAACAGCATTTTGGCAAGCAGCTGCAGGTTTTGCCTCATATGCTGGTTCCCATATAAACACGTCCATCCAGCATGTTACTAAAATTTCACAACAAGATCTGATGGACATTTGAAATCAGATCTTTCAGTTATATCTATGTACATACATTAAAGAACACGATCGTTGTGGGAATACAGGGCTTTACTGTTGTTTATGTAGCGATCACAATCAACATTTAGCATTTGTAACTACAGCCGACACTCGGATCTTGATCTTATCTTGATCTTGAGAAAAGAAGAAAATTCAAGGTGGTTATTCAAAACCCTTGTAACAAATCAAACAAGCAGTTCCAATAAGCAATCACAAACACCCTCATAACATATCACAGCAATACGCAGTTCCTAATTAGCCATCTGAAACACCCCTTAGCCCCTATCGGAGGGACTAATTAGGAAAAATGTCACAACAATAGGGGTTTGTTTAATCAAAACTAAAACAAGATTGCAAATAGGACATGAATATCAATCACTATCTTCAACAATTACAAACACATCGATCAGCTGCATACAATATTTAAAGACCAGGTAATAGCAAAACTGAAATTAACACCAGATTGACATAATAAAACATTTAAAGACTCAATTGAAGGATCGTGTTGGGAATTTACGACTAAAATCAAAACATACACATGCCCTTCCGGTGATGGCAAAGCTGAGGCAGAAACCAAATGGAAGAACGTTGAGAACACAGCGAGGCAGGATTGCAGGAAGGGAAAAAATTCAGATGAAGAGACTCTTGGTATGCCATCTTAAAAACTTGGTGTTAAATTACCAATTTAACCATCCAGTTACTAGTCGTTTACCCGAGCGATGTGGCGGGAAACATATAATTTAGGTTGGTGAGTTTAGGGCTATGTACGGGGCAGTTCGGTTATGAGCCATAACAAAAACCAAATTCGCGATGCAACGGAAAACACAACACTTGTTAGTAATTCTAAGGGTGTGCATGAGAAGGTTCAGTTTACTTGGGTCATAACTAAAATCTTAATTTTTGGTTAAGGTACTTCAAAACCGGTCATGGGGATTTAAAGAGCTTTAAAAAGATGTAAACAAAACGAACTGCGCCAAGCCAACAAAAGCACAACCATAAGCTCAAAACTAATCAAACCAATCCGCCTTGGATTGTTTTTCCTAACAAGCTAAAACATTCAACCCAACTTGTGTTTCTTAACATTTTGTGTACAACTTATAAACATATCAAAATGTTAAAATTTAGACAAACTTGCGCCTATACAGAAGTTCCATGAATAGAATGTTGCTTAACGACCCTGCAAGGCAAACACCATATGTTCATCATCGGAAGTCGAGCTTATATAATAATCAACTCTTTCTATGACCCATTTGGAAGTGAGTTAACTATACATGTGGCCACATAACAACTTGTAAAAGAACCAGTAATGTTCATGGAGCCTAGTGCCACCATTTCTTTGTTTCCATCCAGCTGATAATCTTTCATTCCAGCAAATGTTCTTCCAATTGCTACAGCTTCCTAAAATTTACACAATGAATATAACTCATGCATATCTCATTGTTTTTAAACTACATGCAACTCGAAGGGGAGAAAATATACCGTGAGTGCGATGGGTCTTTTTTTATTTTTGGGTTAGTCGTGGGTAGAGATGGCGACTTCAAAGTTTAAAAAGTGAAGTCGCTGCCTTAAACCCATAAGTCAAACATTAAAATAGACCGATTTGTCATCACGGGTTTTCAAAACCACCCATTTTATATAAAAGTTTAAGTTTACATAATTATATTGTATATACTTACCAGAGAAATCATACGGCATAAATTCATCAATGATGGAAACATACTCCGCAGTCCGCACCTTCAAGACGGTTGCAATCCAAGATCTGGATAAATTTATTTATGACACGAGATAAAAAAATGTTATATAAGTTCTAGAATATGGTAGTATAATGCATCAGTGAGTAGTTTTTGAGTGAAGAGAACCTTACACCAGGGATCTTTAAGAAGGGTCTCGTTATTGCTTCCAACATATAACCTTAAAAAACAATCATCGCAAGTATTTTGTGTTGTGCCAGCAATCCATGTGTTGTGCACCAGGTGAGCCCTTAAATAGGTCTAACACCCTAAAAAGGAATAAACACAAATTGCATCAATAAACATTATTAAGACATCAAGTTTGTGTCATTAGCGATAGTTTTAGCATTAATTTACCATTGAGCTGGCTATAACCCTGGGCAAGCAACCCCTTTGCTATTCACCTGCATTTTTGGTCATGTTATGTATTAGTATTTAAAAATTCAGAAACTGTAACACACTATACATCTAGTTTTAACGCGACACAACTTATTTACCAAAGTTCATAAACACTAAATCTGGGCAAAATTATCAACACCTCTGAGTCAAAAACTGTAACTTATGTGTTCAGAAACAAAATGTTTCGATTATGCAAAGATTTGGGGAAGAACAGTTCACAAATGAAAACCAAACCCTAAAACTGATTGAAATTAAAATGAACAGTGTCGACTAACTAATGAAACCCAACCACCGGTTGTCATTACTGATACAAATAACTCAAATTGTAATAAAATCTACGATCAAACAAAATCCACGATTATATTTCACTATCACACATCGATGTACACAAAAGCGTTAGATCTACACAAAAGGAACTCAGAAACACATACTCGTCCATCAGAATCGTAACAATCCGACGCGAGATTTTGAGCTCAACTGGATAATTCGAAAGCATTAGATAATACCTAATCAAGCTTTTGGTTCCAAATGTCATGAAAGCCCTTGATTTTGACTCGACCAGACCCGAACACCCTTTCCACCGCCGCCATTAAGCTTAAGGTTAATAAGAAGAAGATATTGCATACCAGATGTAAGATCCTTCTGAGTAGCAGCCGTAACGCCAAGGTTGAAGGGTTGGATCGATTCAAGAAAGCTTTAGTTTATCTGAAATAGAATAGATAGATCTCAACCCTTTTGTTCAAGCTCTCAACCTCTTAATCAGAAACCTGACCTCCAAACACCACCTTACTGATCCCATCTCATGGTTGCGTTAATCTGATCAGAAAGTTTTCAAAAATTTGCAAAATAAACATTTAACAACAATTACAAAATAAAAGTTAAAACCTAAAAATCATGCAACCGAAACAATTTTGCCCACTTTGTGCATACCTGGTGAGACCGAGTGGTGGAACGCGCAGCAGCGCTGGTCGCTGGCGAAGCAACGACAATATATTTCAGGCTAACAATAAGTTGTGGTGGACAAACTGCAATTAAATTACTGAAGAAAAAAATGCAAGGGGCCATTTTAGAAAAAAAGAAACATCAAGATGTGCAGGTTCAGGTCAGGTAATGTTCTATTTTAGTGCCGGGCTGTCAGCTAATGGCGACAACAGCGGTGACTGTGATAGTATTGGCAAGAAGGCAGGGGTGGTGAGTGGGGCAGTCCACTCGAAGCCATTCTAAGTTAAGATTCATAAGATTGGCTCATTCTGACCCATTTTAAAATTTGACCCAAATCAACTTATTTCTTGACGAATGGGTCATGATTGCCACATGTACATGAAATTTTCCAACCCAATTGCATCCCTAGTCTCCCTTTATTTAAAATTTCATAAAACAAGCCATGTCAAGAACTCACTTTGATGATGGTTGGAAGAGAAGTGCCACACCCCAGTATAACGAACGCTGTTAAAAAATTCATATTAGCAAGGTCTATGATTTGAACAAACTGTCCACAATATAACAAATGCTATAAAAAAAAACATATTTTAGAAAGGCATTAACTTTTGAGGTTTAATCAGCTCATTTGCAGGTTTGAAGTTTCATCAGAGTTCATATAAATTTCAAGAAAAATACGTGAGCATATCAGATGGTATACTAAGTAGCACCACTATATACAAATTAGTGTCAGATTTGACACAAACTAATATTTAACTGAAAATAATAGACACCACCAGACAGACTTGACCTCAAAAGCCAAAATTTGGACAATAGGGTAAGTTAAGCTCCTTAGTTAGCAAGATCATGGATCGTGTTTTAACTGTGATTTCAAATACACAGAATAAGCTTATCATCTAACAGTTTTATACAAATAAAATTAATACCAGGAGCACAAAACCGCCGATGATACCATATGAGACCGATCTGTTGGCTGAAATGTTGTCGAATATAACTGAACCACTGCAAAAAAGAATCAAAATAAGAAAAATTCTGATAACAAAGATCAACGATTTATCTGGTTAGCAAATGAAGCAGATAATCATTATAAGGGCATGTTTTGCTAAGCTTATTAGAGTTAAAAAAGGACTTTTGGAAAAATGATTTTTTGAAAAGGAGTTTTTAAAAAAAAGTGTTTGGATTAGCTTATGGGGTGGGAAAAGCCAATAAGTCAATAAGTTGTTTTTTAAAAAGTGTTTGGCTTAGCTTATTGATGTAAAATGACTAAAATGGACATTCTTTCATAAGTCAATAAGTTATAAGATATAAGGGGGTAAATAAGGGGTATATTGGTAATTTGAAGTTTGAAAAGTTATAAGTTGGCCAAGAAGTCACAATATACTAACTTCTTGAAAACTCCTTTTCCTTCAACTCAAAAAGTCATTTTAAAAAGCACTTTTTCATTTTTTTTTGAAGGGTGACTTTCTATGTACAAGACCTTATCGGTCACCGGGTTCTTGTCAAAGACAATCCCCCGTCAGGCCATTGCGGACGCGATGTTCTATCGGGCCCCGGCCGCGAACGGGAACTGACCTTCGCCCGGAAACCATACTGCCCCCACACGGTTAAAGCCGCTGGGGTAACAGCTGGGTGAAAACCGGGTTGCCCTCCGGATCAAACCATGCCTCGGTAGGAGCGATCCATCATAGGGACGTCCCCCAAATGCAGTGGGTGGGGATCGAACCCGGGTCTCCAAGGAAACCCAAAGCTCTTTCCACCACTCCACCACAAGTGGGGGATAAAAAAAGCACTTTTTCATTTGCCAAACACTAAAATGACTTATTGGCTTTTTGATTAAGCCAATAAGTCAATAAGTTGGTTTGAAAAGCTTATCCAAACATGCCCTTATAAGAGGTTAGGTAAACAATGCCTTACATCAAGAAGGTCTAAAAGGTTCTTGGTGGAAGAAGGGGGAAATGCGAGTTGTTCACCAGCTTCTCTTCTCTGAGCCGTTGCTCCAACTCGTTAACTGCACAAACGTAACCCATTTCGAAATTCAATTGTACTCAAACACAAACCCTTGAAAGTAGGTATTATTGTGGTTCAAAGTAATCAACCATAAATATATAGTCATGTCTGTTCTCTATTTGGTATTTGTTTTTTCTTTATAATCTGAGAAACTCAAGCAGGTGTTTGATATTAGATAACTAGGTTAGAACCCGTGTATTACACGGGTCTGCTAAATGTAATTTTATATACTAAATAATAAAAATAATATATTCTTAAAAAACTCGTGTATTGTATGGATTTAACAAATGTAATTTATATACCAAATAATAATAAAAAAAGTTATATCTTTAAAAATCTTGTGTAATACATACATGGGTTAAATAAATGTAATTTTGTATAGTAAATAATAAAAAAAAAGTTATTTTTTTAAAACCCTATGTATTACACGGGTTGAATAAACCTAATTTTATGTACCAAATAAGAAAAAAAAAGTTGTATCATAAAAAACTAATGATAACATATTAATACAAAGTTTGGTTTCCGTGATAATAAGAAGACAAAATTGCAGAAAATAACCTTTATGTTTGCCTCAAACTGCACTTTATACATTTCAGTATGAAATCTGCAAAAACCAACCTTTATGTTCATGTTTTATTACACCCTATAACCTTTAGCACTAACCACGTCAAACTAAGTTTTTATGCTAAAGGTTATAGCGTGTAATAAAACATGAACATAAAGGTTGGTTTTTGCCGATTTCATAGTGAAAGGTATAAAGTGCAGTTTGAGGCAAACATAAAAGTTGTTTTCTGCAATTTTGTCTAACATAAATGTGTAGTTCAAAAAAAAAGACAAAATTGCAGAAAACAACATTTATGTATACCCCAAACTGCACTTTATACCTTTCACTATGAAATCCGCCAAAACCAACCTTTACGTTCATGTTTTGTTACACATCGCAACCTTTACACCAAACCTAGTCAAAAAAGTCAGTTAAGTTGCCCCATGTGCGATGCATGTGAGGGCATATATGTCTTTTCCTTTTACCCCTTTTACAATGAATATTATATTTAAATCACATGGTCATCATCTTCCCTCACATATTCAGACATGCAGTTTTAACTTGTACCTTGAGCATATAAGTTTGTACCCTCCATGAAAACACAGATTCAAGCTTATGAATATTATATTTAAATCACATGGTCATCATCTTCCCTACACACCACCATTACCACCACCATATTTAAACATCCATCGCTACCAATTTCTGTTATAGTTTTTCCTCGAATCCGAATTTGAGACCCAAAACACTCCTGAAAAAAACCTCAATTCCCAACCCGAATATCGAAAAAACCCAGATCCAAAAACCCTGTTACGATGGAGATGAAGAAGATGGATGTTTTGGTCGCCAACACAAACGGAAGAATACCCACAGAGCTTCAAAGTAGGATGATTCTGATGTAGAATGTTCTTAAAGAATGTAATTTTTCTAATATCACGATTCTTGTTTTGTGGTAGTTAAAGCTTTGAAGTTGATATCTTTTAGGAAAAAGTATGGTAACACTCAAGCTATTCCGAACCATCTCGTGACGTCTACCATCAAGTGATCATCCTCCCGCACACCTACCCGTTTCAAACACTTTCAGGTTAGTGTGGATTAAGTGTTTGAATATTTGAATGATGTGTTCTTAAAGGTGTGCTTACTGTGGTTTGATTCTTTCTTTTGTGTGTCATATTCAAACTGGGTATATGAAGATATTCATATTAATGTTGATATTAAATCTGTGTAAAACTTGATGTTGATGATTCGCTCTGTTTATATTGAATCCGAGTAGGAATCTGGGTTTCCATGTTTCAATGGTTGCTTGTGAGAAAAACACTGATGTAAAGTTATAAAAGGATTCTTGGTTTTGTCACTGTGTTCTTGGTGGGTACAACTGTGTGTGCGCAGAGTACAACCTGGTCATGCTTGATATTTGCTAGAAAATACGTTGATGATTCGTGTTAACATTGAAGTTGTATGTGTTAATATAGATGATACGAAAGTTGTGAGCTTTAAATGATTTAATGATTCAGATTTGCAAGCATAAAAATGAAACTGTATGATTTAATGAACTGGGTTTTCTTTTCATAAGCTTGAATCTGTGTTTTCATGGAGGGTACAAACTTATATGCTCAAGGTACAAGTTAAAACTGCATGTCTGAATATGTGAGGGAAGATGATGACCATGTGATTTAAATATAATATTCATTGTAAAAGGGGTCAAAGGAAAAGACATATATGCCCTCACATGCATCGCACATAGGGCAACTTAACTGACTTTTTTGACTAGGTTTGGTGTAAAGGTTGTGATGTGTAACAAAACATGAACGTAAAGGTTGGTTTTGGCGGATTTCATAGTGAAAGGTATAAAGTGCAGTTTGGGGTATACATAAAGGTTGTTTTCTGCAATTTTGTCAAAAAAAAACCCCTGAATCATAGCCCTAAAAAGCAAATCAATCAACATGGGTTAACTTTTTGTAATTGGATAAAAAATTGCATCCAAATCTGTGGAAAGTACATAAATAATCCAAACCTGGAAGAGATTTAGGGCATCATCGAGGAAGAAAGACATACGGGGAGAAGCAGCAACGTTGACCAAGGCTTCAATTGTTAGAGAAGCAACAACTTTGATTAGAGCTTCAATTATTAGAGAAGCCACGATAAGGATAGGCATCTGCGATGGGAAAAAGGCAATGATGCAAGAACCCCTAAAAGTTATCTCCTTTGTTTTTGTAAGCATGTTTGAGGAAACCGAAGGGATTCAAAATTTGAATCTTCTCTATGAAAGTCAACTGGGCGCCCATTTTCCTTGGTAGTGATTTAATCAGATGTTTAGACAGGGATAGGTATGTGGTGAGCTTTAACCTTTCTTCTTTAGCATAAAGTTTAATTAAAATTAAAAAATCTAGGAAAATTACACCTAGGATGGGGGAGGCTAGAAAAGTTGACACCTAGGATCGGATTAAGGGGGGGGGGGGGGCCTGAAAAGTTGACACTTAGGATTAGATACTCTTCCTTTATTATATAGGAAAAGGAATATAAATGTGCCAATTTACTTGTGAAAATTACCATTTTCTACCGAAAGTTTTAACTTAAATTGTCATTTTACCAGATTTTTTGAAAGTATAGCCGGTGGTGCCACGAATGTATAACTCAATCAAAAGAAGCTACGTAGAGTTAGGCTATAGGGTGTGGTTGGAGCCCCATGGGGCTTTATCAAGTCCACGCCAGCGCCACCTAGGATCCACCTCACCTATGGAGCCCCCTTTAATTTACATGGTGTGGATGGAGCCCCCTATTAATAAAAATAAAAAAAAAATAAAAAGATTTCATTGGTGAATTTACATGGCCCCACCTGATAAAGCCCTTTCGAGCTCGTTACCATGGTGGCGAGCCTTCAATGGCGCCCCGCCATAGCGCCTGGGGTGTGGTTCGATAGCGCCTTGGAGCGCTATAGGTGTCCAGCTGGCGAGGGTTGCGCCCCCACACCCTCCAGCCTTATATGTCCCAAATCAACTAATACACGCCACCCTAAATTGAAAATGGTGCACTCTTGATAAGTGACAACTCTACTTATGTCACTTTTAGAAAGCTTAGCTTAAGTGACAGGATGACCACCTTTAGTCAAAGAGTGAAAACTCCTCACCAAACCACTACAGAATAAATCATGTGGAAAAATGGCTCATTCTATACGCAACCCCCCCTTCCTGATTACACCCCCTCTTTTGAGAGGAAAACTGTCGGTCCCACACAGGCCCCACCTGTAAGTATGTGAGAGGAGGGGGGTGAAAAAAGTAAATAGGGGGTGTAGAAAGTAGCAACCGGAAAAATTATTATTATTATTATTATTATTATTATTATTATTATTATTATTATTATTATTATTATGCTCTAATGAATCAATATTTGAAAAATTAATAATTTAGTACAAAGTGAGATAATAATATGCACCTTTCACTGTGATATGTTTTATAAAATTTGCACCAAATGGATCGAGCAGGTTAAAAGTCGTCACAAAAATATACTTGTGCTTTTACCTTGCTTAAGTGTCCTTTACAAAACAATTTAGGCTTTTGAAGGGGTAGCTTCACCAATTCTTTTAAGGGTAAAGATTGGGTTGGTAAATCGTGTTTAACAGGTTTCTGACGCCGTGAATAACACAAGTATTAAACATGAATACAATTTGTTTAACTACTTTATATCTCATGTCTATAACACAGTTGTATGTTTTATGTACCAAGGAGAAGAAATGATGGATTATAGTCTCCTAATTCTATTTATTTAAAAAAAAGTAAAAAATCAAGTAGTGTTCTTTTTCAGTAAATAGGTTTAATTGTGTCTTATACGTATATCTATTGCCAACCCTAGGTAAAGATCCTGTACAAATAACCTTATCGTACAAAACGTACGAAAGACATGAAAAAGTAAAAAAAAAAAAAACGCGGTGACATTTTGATAATTATATTACTCGTAAGTACCCTACAAGATAAAAATTACCCTACAAGATCATTTGTAAAGTAATTATGATACTCTACAAAATTACCCTACAAGATTAAAATTACATTACATGATCAAAATTACCCTATAAGATAAAATTACCCTACAAGATCATTCTCTACAAAATTACCTTAAAGGATCATAATTAGCCTACAAGTTCATTTTACAAAATTACTCTACGAATAAAAAATTATGAAAACGCTATCGTGTTTTTTTTACCTTTTCTTACATTTTGTAAGATTTGTATTTGATATTCTGCATATATGCGTATACCACTCATATTGATATTGATATTACCCTAAAGACTTAAAACACAAAGTCGGTGGCATAGGCCACCGACATGCATGTGCATTTCCATTTTTTACACATTAGTCCCTCTAACTGTCTAACAACTTCCTTTTACTTTCTCTTTTTTACTAACAGTCCCTCCAACAACTTCCTTCCTTGCAGGTGTTAGCTTTATATTTCATTTTTATGCAAAAGTTAAATAAAAACTCAATATAAAACACGGGAGAATAGAATTTTGAGATTCACCGACATGCAAAAGTTAAATAAAACCTCAATACATTTTGGTCCCTTACTTTTAGTTTTGTTAAATTGTGTTTTGAGTCTATTTCAACATTTCCTCTTTTCACCCATACTTTAAGTAAAATACATTTTTACCCATTGCTTTTAGTTTTGTTAAATTGTGTTTTGAGTCTCTTTCCTTTCCAAGTTAAACTTCAATTTTTCACACATACTTTGAGTAAAATACATTTTGGCCATCTACTTTTAGTTTTGTTAAATTGTGTTTTGAGTCCATTTACTTTCCAAGTTAAACTTCAATTACATTGCAATATTAGACCATTGAGTTTTAATCTTAAAAGTTTATAATGTTTCAACTTTATCGTTGTACCGCATATCTATACATTTTTAGCTTATTGCTTTCTTTAATTATTTTCTTTCGCTAATTTCTTTTTTTAAAAAACTAAACGTTTGGATTCAACCATACATTAGGTTGAACTGAATACGTCAAGACATGCGCTTGCGCATGACATAACGCTTGGACTAATCTGTTTGCAACGTGCCTACGACGCATCGCCCGCGGGTTGTATTATGAAAATTAAAATTTATGTGTCGGTATAAATTCGAGTTGGTGTACGTTTCGATGTAAACTTTTTTGGGGAACAAGTTAGGTAAAATATATTTTGTTTTTTGATTGTTTTATGTACGTTTCCAATTCTACGTTTCGACCCTACCGCAACACGCTAAGGGTATATTTTTTCCGTTGATATGAATATCACTTTTGATTACACGTGTTAGTTTTCCCTTGATACACCTTTTATGTTTTTTTTTTGTACGTTTCCTATGTGTGACTCGGGTCACATATAAATACGATATACTTTACATTTTTATCCAGCTACAATGCTATTGAGTTAACTTCGATACGTCAAAATGTGCGCTTTCATATGTTTAACGCATTACATAACGCTTCGACTAATCTATTCGATGTTTCCAATGTGCTTGCGCCGCAACGTGCGCGGGTTTCTCACCGACTTTGCCTCCCTGCCCCCATACTTTCACGATGTTGCAATTTTAGCCACTTGACTTTGGTATCTTCAAAGTTTCATAAAATGACAAATTTAGTCCATAAACCTTCTACTTTGGATTTCCAAAACTATAACCTCATCTTTCAAACTTTGCCTATACCAACCCTCTACTTTGGTTTTCCACCAACACCCCCTTAGCTCTTACACAGTTACGCCACCAACCCTCTTCTTTTACATTTCCACCAACACCCCCTCATCTTTTACACATTTCCGCCACCACCCATATACTTTTACACTTTGTATTTTTTTGACTTTGCTATTTTACCCCTTGCACTATTACTCCATTTTTACACCCGACAAACTTTAAAAATTTTGCAACTGTAAGCCCTAGACTATAACTCCTACTTTTGCAAATGCTAATGCATTGTGTTTTTCGAATGTCTTTGGCATTGTGTTGTACGCTTTGTGTCTACCTTTGTGATTTACATTTTTTTTGTAATTGTCTTTTACACACTGCGTTTTACGAATCGTGTTTTGTCTTACTATATGTTTCCGCCCGTCGCGCGCCGCCGCAACGCGCGGCGGACAAAATCCTAGTTGATATCATGGTTGTAAAAGTCCCGCCTAGGCTCCGAGTACTCACCGAGTACTCGCTACAATGTAGGCTGCCGAGGCACGAGTACTGTTCTCCCAGGCCAATTACTCCCCGAGTAATCTCCGCCTAAGCCGAGTACTTCCCGAGTACTCCCGAATCCGACTAGGGAGCGTCTAGCGACTTTTCCAACCATGGTTGATATTAATATTAATGGTGTCGATTTAAAAATCTCAAACGTGACAATAATAATAATACGACCCAAAACTAAGAGGCTGTTTGGTAGCCTCTTAATGACCATTCAGATGCTACCTCTTAATGGTTTAAAACCTCTGAATGAATAAGAGGTAACCTCAAGTCTGAATGGTTAAGAGGTAACCTCAGAATGGTAAATCATCACATGTCACATTCTTCTACCTTCTCATTGGTAAAATTCTTGTTCTATTAAGAGGTAGCCGACCATTCAGAGGCTACCAAACAGCCCCTAAACCGATCGACAACCTTGTTCTATTAAGAGGTAGCCGACCAGAGGCTACCAAACAGCCCCTAAACCGATCGACAACCCCAAAGCGTGTCTGTCGTCTTCCCTAATTAACTCTGCAATAACAACAGAGACTATGCTTTCTTAATATCCCTCTTCTTCAATCATGCGCTCGTATTCTCTCAATCTTCCTCAATCAAGGCTTCTACATCCTTCATTTCGATTCAATCGATCAGCCACCACTACCTTCTTATCAAATCATCATTCTCGTTCGCTTTTGTGCTTCAAGGTAGGTCTACTTGTTCTTTCTGTTTATGTGTTTTGAGTTTTTTTTTTTTGTAATTTTTTGTTGTTTCTGTTGCAGCTATTGGGATCTAGAGTTCAGAGATATGGACATTGTTCTACAAAGGACAGATTTGTTGTTGTTTGCACCATGGATTGGGTATTTTATTATTGTGTTTATTTTTAAATGATGAATTGTAGTTTAACTCATTGAAAACCCTAATTTAGTTGATTTATGGCCTTTCTGGCAACTAAAAAATAGCTGTGTCAAGTAGCGGTCAGAACAGCGGAACTGCTATTATGGGCGTTATTTGGGATGCCTTGGTTGTGGACTCTGAGGAAGATTTCATGGCTTGCGATTAGATATTTTTCAAACATATTATATATGTTTTACATTTTATATTTTTTATATACGTGTGTATATATAAATCTTGCATGATACAAAAATGCCCATAGCCCACCGCGATAACCTATATTTCAAATATCGGCCCTTGACCGTTATCTGATTTTGGACCGTTATAACTGCATAGCACTTATTATATGTATTTGAAGCTTGATCTATGAATTTAATGTTGCTCATTAATTTTGCTAGTCTTCAATGTAGGAATGAGGTAATGAATAGAGTACCTAAATTAACTTTGAAACAACAATCAGGGAATATTATTGTAGTACAATCAGGAATCTTTGTTTATCGGCTGAAGATGTATGATGATCGGCACTTTTTCTATTATGGGTTAAACTTTTCTAGTTGTAACGGTGCTATTTTCGGTACCATTTGAAACTTTTCGTTATGGGTTAGTTTTTTAATTGTTATTTGATTTTGTAGGATTCTGTGTCTAGTTTTTCGCTAGATGATAGAGTTGACAGTGACGGGTCTATCGGATACGCGTTTTCATCAAGTGAAGGTGAAGAAAGTGACGGAGATATCATACTGAATCCAATCACTGATGTTGACATTCCAACATCAAGTGACCGGTTTCATAAACCTGATGACGCATTAACAACAACCGCTTACGAGCTCAGAATGATTGGTAAATCTCAGAAGAGAAACAGGATTAAATATGGAATGATCATCAACATAGGGCTCGTTACTTTTCTGACGGTTTTTCTACTACTTCTGGATTCACATGCATGGCGAATAGTGAGACTTCCGTTACCGCCATTTCACTTGATATGCCCGTTTACAGCCTCGGCAGTTTTAGTCTCGTTTGCTGGTTATATTTGTGTTCCGTTATTTCGTATTTCGAGGATGCAGATGATTATCAGCAAATGGCCAGCTAGACACTCGTATAAGAAAGGAACGACTACAATGGGTGGATTGTTTCTTATACCGATCGGTGTAGTTGTTGCTGAAGTATTAGTTGGCTTTTCTTCTATAGAAGTTGCAGGGGCATCTATAGCCACTTTAGCATTTGCCACAATTGGGCTAGTAGATGATTTCTTATGTCTTGTGAAAAGGAGAAGGATTGGGTTATCTCAGTGGGTTAGAATTCTGTTGGAGGTAAAAGCTTTTATTAATTCACGTTAATTATGTAAAAAAAGGACAAAAGATCGACCCGTTTTGACCTCTTACCCAACACATCTGACCTTCCTATCTTATAATGATGTTTTAGTTGATCTTTATTGTGCAGGTAGCTGTTGGAACATCGTTCTATTTTTGGTTATGTGCGAGGAATATAGCATCACCATACAGCATGTATACTTTCTTGTGGTAACTCACGTATCTTTCTTTAAGATGTCACTCTTGCAGTGAAAACCTATGTTGTAATTCTTTTGTTTTTCTGGAGCTCTTATCAGTTATCATGATATCCCTAGAAGTAGGTTAATGCTCAAATTGTTGGTAGGTAGACAGAAACTGCCATATTTACTTTCTTTGTCAACAAGGAGGCCTAACCCGCTAATCTACAAAATGCGCAGTTAATATAAGTGATATACCGTTTTTCGGTCCCCATGTAAAACAACGGTGTCAAATATTGGTCCCAATATTATCGGCGATATTGACTGATATTTGACCAATATATCACCAATATTCCCGATATCAGTACCTTTCTTCTTAGTTCTACCATTCATAGTTCTACTTATTGCTGCTATCAGTGTTTTTAAGTCTTAATTGCTAATTGTTAGTGTTAAGTGTTGGTGTTTTAAGTCTTAATCAGTTCCTATTGCTACAATTTTCAGTGTTTTGCAAGTTGCAAAAGGTTACTTTGTTAATGGTAGGAGAGTATACTGAGTTGTTAGTGTTAAATTGCTACATATATAAATTCTGCATGATATTAAAATTACCGAACTTCCACCGCGATAACCTATATCTCAAATATCGGTCCTTGACCGATATTTGATTTTTTACCGCATTAACTGCATAGGCTAAAGTAGAATCACCCATGCTTTTATGGGGAAAATGCATACAGAGATAACCAACTCTGGTCTTATTTATGTTTTTAGTAACACAATTTCTTGTGGTATAAAGGCTCAAACTTTCAAAAAAAGTTCTCATTTAGAGTAAATTATGACTCAACCGATTTTCTAGGCTACATGTCAGCAGAGCTTCTTGTGAGAACAAAGTTAGCATGGTCAAAGTTAACTTAGTAGTGTTGTTGCTCTTTTTTGCAGAAAAATGGTGGTGCCTCTACCTCTACCATTGGGGCTGGTGTGCATGGGAGGTTCTTATGTATTATTAACTTCATTTTGTTTTGTCTCGATGGCAAACGGAATGGAGTTAACCGACGGTCTCGATGGATTAGCTTGCGGAACTGCTGCACTTGCATTAATCGGAATGTCCATTGCAGTTCTTCCAATATGTTCAGGTCGGTAACCACTAACCAGGAACCACACTCTTATCAAATCAATATTTGAAAAGAAAAATATTGCAGATTTGTTAAGTAGTTTTTTCTGCTATTAAAACCAGATCTTGCTGTGTTTGGACTTTGGAGCATCAATGAAAAATATTGCAGATTTGTTAAGTAGTTTTTTTGTTGCTATTAAAACCAGATCTTGCTGTGTTTGGAGCATCAATGGCAGGAGCCTGTGTTGGTTTTCTTTTCCATAACCGGTATAAGGCTTCTGTGTTTATGGGTGATACTGGAACTTTGGCATTGGGTGGGGCCCTCGCTGCAATGGCTGCTTCTACTGGAATGTTCTTTCCGTTACTTATTTCATCTGGTGTCATTGTATTGGAAGCGTTATCCGTTTTGTTGCAGGTATCATTCGCTTTGATAATATATAATTTAGGTTTTTGGATTTGTTTGTGTTTTATAAATTAATTATGCGGCAGGACGGGTTAAATTGGAAAATCATAAAGGTCATTGAGTTAGGCGATGGTTCATTGGATTTGCCAGTTTAGCAATCCGCCCAAACAAGAATGTACTTCATTGTTAGCTCATGTTCATTTTAGTTTCAAATCTCAAAAAATATAGTTTCAAATCCGCCCAAAAATGTATCCTTATCATATACACAAAATCACCTTGATTATTATTTTATTACATATCCTTGGCTAAAATCATGCATCACATAGATTTTATTCACAGATAATATATTGACATTTCTATCTTTTGGTAATTTTTTTATTTTACAACAAATATTAGATTTTATCATTGTTTTTTAATTTACTTATTGTTTATAAATTCAAAACAAATTTAAAAAAAAGTAACGGGTCAATTGGACTCAACTTGTTTGATCTATTGATTTGTTTTATAAAACATGCTGGTTTCAACCCGAGCTCCTTTGACCCGTGACCCAATCCGACACAGTCCACCCCTTTTCCTAAGTTGTAACATTATCACAAAAGCATGTCCAGCTGTAGTTCCATGCAGTGGCGGATCCAGGATTTTTTCCTTATGGGTTCACTTTTTTCTGATGGTCGGATTTCTCACAACCAAATGTTAGAATTTTCGGGTCGGGTCGGGAACATAAAATACCTAATCAATTAAGTATCACCATACATGAATAAGCAATGTAGTCTAAAACTAATCAACAAAATAAAAAAAAATCGTCAATAGATTGGAATATAAACATTTAACATAAGTCAAATTCAACATACCTTGTAATTGTAGAATTGTGGAAATTGAAGCAGAAATACAGAACCAAGTAAGAGCCCTAAAACTAGCTACAAGAATAACAAAGTGGTTCGGTGGTTCAATATTTGCGAAAAAACAAAATAGTCAAATAAGAAATGGTTATGTTGATTTTAAGTCCACAAACATTCATTTATTTTGTCACTGTTGGTTGTTTATCCTTTAGAAACACCAAATTCCCATCCTAAAGAGACAAAGTTTCACATTAACAATAGAGAAAGTGAACGCCAAAAAAGGGAAAAAAACTTAAGAGGTAGAATCGAACTAGGGATCTGAAGCTTTGAAAGCAGGCGCTATACCAGTGGAACAGAGGATTCGTTTTGATATTGGGTTCACCCGTAATATATTTATGGGTTCCTTCCATGTTTTTTATATAAGTTTTCACTAAAAATTCAAAACCGAATGGGTTCCTGGGAACCTGGTCTTTTCAAGTAGATCCGCCCCTGGTTCCATGAATTTGTAATTGTGTTGTCTATTTACTAGCCCAACCTGTT
This sequence comes from Helianthus tuberosus, assembly GCA_030545235.1. NCBI lineage: Eukaryota > Viridiplantae > Streptophyta > Magnoliopsida > Asterales > Asteraceae > Helianthus > Helianthus tuberosus. The sequence goes on from CM060353.1 coordinate 89,261,550, forward strand.
GTTCTGTTGGACCTTTGTTACATTACTTGATAACCTGGTCTTTCTAGTTACCATGATAAAGCATTTTATGCAAGTTCGCTTCTTTCATCTTGAACTCCATACGTTCCAAACCAGGTAACAAGTCAACGGCGCATAACCCACAGCACTTTTATGTAATTATCTTTTCAAATGATATCAATAATTTGTTAAATATGGCTGTAAAAAAACCATATTGTTGTGATAATGTTTTTTAGTAAAGCAAGCTCAATGAATATACCCTCGATGACTTTCAACCCAGTTTCCTTGTTCGACCAATTTGACCCATAACAGTTATTCCTTAACCCATTTGATGTGTAAGAGATAAAACATAACCCAAATCAACCCATTTATAGGTAAATGACAACTATGTTTAACCTTTAAGGGGTGGCGTGGTGGTAAGCTGTGTTTTACATTGTCCCACTGTTTAGTAAGGTACTGGTGGGGTACCGTAAGTTTTCCCTAACGGCCTCTCATGGTTACCCAAAAAAAAAAGATTTTACCTCTGTTTTGAATCATAGGCTGTGGTGATATTATGAGAAATAGGCTGCTGTTTCTAATCTGAATCTTGTTTGTTAGGTATCATACTTCAAGACTACAAAACACATGCACGGAATTGGGCGACGTTTGTTCAGGATGGTGCCATTGCATTACCATCTTGAATCATGTGGGATAAAGGAACCCGTGATAGTTGCAGGTGCATACGTTATTTCATGCATATTGATGCTTTATGCTGGATATGTGGGTCTTATATCAGTATAGTGTCGTATAACTTCATTTCTCTCGTTCCTATCGTTATACAGTATGCCCAGATTGGTGCATAAGGTTATAGTTTTTCAATGTCAAGGTAGCTCGAATCTCTGTTTTTGACTTCTAACTGTTGGTAATATGATGTTGAGGGGTTCTAGTGGCTATCTATGACTATTGGGTATTTTGTTATTATGAAGAAATATGAGAGCTGTATATTTTTGGGGAGGCTTTTGTGAACTTTTATAAGATATATGTGACAGTGTTTGTTGTACAATGCTTGGGTAATCAGTTGATCGGCAATATCTACTAAGAGTTGATTGCTTTCTAATAGCAATCAGCTGAGACTTCAAATCTGGAGATGGATCGGGGAGTGGGCATCGCATTGGCGGCTCTAATATTTAGGCTAAGACGGTCTACAATTGATGGTGATGAATTTTGGGCCCATGGAAGAGAGAGAGAGAGGGTGATCCCCTTCGTATCTACTGCTTACTTTATTTGAAAAAAACTTAAGAGAGTTGATTAATAATTACAGGCTTAGAGCTTTTAAATAAAAAAGAAAGACCAAAAGAGATTATTAAAAAATTTAGGTGTGTTCTATAGAGAAAGAAGAGAAAATATGCCCCGCTTAGGCTGTATGGTGTGGGATAAAAGGCCAAAAGCCTCACGCCACAACAGCGACAAGTAAGAAGGCGGTTTTAGCGTTAACTTGCACGATGTGAAATAAAGTCCCCTTTAACAATACAAAAAAGAAAAAAAAAACAAATCTAATTGGTGCTTTGCATGCGGCCCCGTTACTTTCTCCCTTTTACACTCTCCAAGAAGTTAACAGATCAAGCATGACGCCCCCAGGGCGTTGTTGGGGGCGCTATAGGGCTTTACATGGCTAACATGGAAGGGTGCGCGAGCCCACACCATTTAGTTTTTTTTAAAGGTAAATATGGATCACTGACGGACTACTGGAGTATTATCATGGCACCAACAGAACCACCCGATCATATCCATTTTCACTAGGCAATAATGACTATACATCAATTCGGTAGGAAATCCCATAAATCCGGAAAAAATCGTTGTGAGAATGACATGAATCTTATGCACTCGTGTATAAAGGATGTTGACCTTTTTTTTTTTGAGTAAACTGCCAAAATGGTCCCTGAGGTTTGGTCACTTTTGCCACATTAGTTCAAAACTCAAATCTTTTGAATCTGGGTCCTTGTGGTTTCAATTTTGTTACCATTTTCATCCAAAATTAAAATCTGGTCAGATGTTTCAGTTAACATCCAGCTTTTATGTCTTTTTTTCCTCCCTTTTAATGAATGGAAAAATGGTCTTTTAATGTTGATTATAACAAATTAAAAAAATCTTACCATTTGCCATTCATTAAAAGGGAAGAAAAAGACAAAAAAAAAAAAAAAAAAACCTGGATGTTTATTGAAAATTTTGATCAGATTTTGCTTTTGGATAAAAATGACGACAAAATTGAAACTACAGGGACCTAGATTCAAAAGGTTTGAGTTTTGGACTAAAATAATGAAAGTGACCAAACCTCAGGGACCATTTTGGTAGTTTACTCTTTTTTTTTGAACTCCTGATTTTATTAAACAGAAACACAACAAAACATACAAATACTTACAATAATAACAAGCTTATACGAAATCAAACGCAAGCCAATTTACCCATTCTACAGAAACTATTTTTGTTCTATTTTTCACCCAAAGGTAACTTGATGGTTTTATATCCGCCATAAGCCTTGCTATATCGATTCTTTTACTGGAGAAGACACCTCATTTTGAAGTTTCCAAATACCCCAACATGCTATTACCATAATAGCGTGAATGATCCTTTTCTTCGCGTCTAATCTGGACGTCCCTTTGTGCAAATCAAGTATGTCCCTGACTGTGAACGCATAAATGGGTGGAATTGATAACCAAGATGATACCATCTGCCAAACTATAGAGCACACAAAGCATGATGTGAACAAATGCTCAACAATTTCGTTAGCTACGCCGCAAAGAGGGCATAGAGTGGAAGGTAAAGATATGTGTCTTTCTCCAAAGCGCATCTGGTTGGTTATCGATCTAGGTTCATTCTCCAACCAAAGATGTTAACTTTTCACGATATCCATCTATTCCACTCAAAGATAATATCCGAGGGACCCGTATTAATACCCGAAATAATTTTCCGTACAGATTCAACTGTGAAGTTCCCTAAGTCTTCGACTTGCCACGTCCATTTATCTTCTTGATTTGTGATAGAGATTTGAGCCCAAATAGCAACAATCCCATTCGGCTCCGTTAATTCTATATTTGATGAAGGTGCTCAATGCCATTGTCACTCAATTCTATCGACCGGACCCGATGTTCTCAGTCTATCGTTAACCAAGCATCCTTTGTATTTCTCTAACGAGAATAAAGCTGGAAAAGATACTGAAGTGATAAATTTGAAGCCCAAGTATCCGTCCAAAATTGCACATCTTTCCCATTGCCTCCCGAGCCTTTCATGAGTCGATTTAGATAGATGTTATCCTTCTTGAGTTCTTCCTCATTCCTTACAATATTGTCCCAAACACACGATAAACCTTTTTTTAGGGTAAAAAGTTACCATGTTTTGGACCAAAATGTATACTTGATATAACTTTTTTCCATAGTCTTCCTGCCTCTGTCTTGTATCTCCATGCCCATTTTGCCAATAATCCGCTGTCCATATCTTTTAAAGATCCTAAACCCAAACCCCCACTTGCAATTGGTTCAGTTACTTTTCCCCACCTAACCCAATGCATTTTGTTAATTACATCTGACCCACCCCATAAAAAGTCTCTTCTTAGTTTCTCAAGTTTGTTTAAAACCGTATTAGGTGCTTGAAACAAGGAGAAGTAGTATAAAGGAAGTGAGTCTAGAACCGATTTAATGAGAGTTGTCCTTCCCCCAATTGATATAGTTGAAGCTTTCCATAAGGATAATCTTGAAGAAAAAGTATCAATTATCGGGGTCCAATTATTTACCAAGTTCATGTTTGCACCTACTTTAAGGCCAAGGTAAATAAAGGGAATTACCCTGGGATTACAGTTTAGAAGATTAGCCAATTCTAAATTTTCCTCTATAGAGATTCCAACCCCAAAAAGTGATGATTTTTGTAAATTTATTTTTAGACCCGAAACGAGGTAAAAGCATCTCATTAATCGTCTGATGTTAGAAATGTTTTGCCTCGAACATTCCCCTAAGATCAAAACATCATCCGCAAAGACAAGATGAGTTAAGTTTGGACCCCCATTTAATTTAATACCTTTAATTATCCCAGCACTGGAAGCACTAATCAGAATTTTTGTCGCCTTCAATTGCCCATTTGACTCGAGATTTTGCTTGATTTCATGCAATTTGCTTTCTTTTATCTTTGAAACCTTGCTTTTATGTTCTAGGTAAGATTGTACCTCCAAATCTGTTAGATTCCTTACTTCATTAATTTTGTCCATATCTTTCTACGATTGCTTGCGCCTTTTTTAAGTCAGCCTCCTCCGCAGCTTTTGACGCTTTATTCCATTGCTTGATTGCCATTTTTACGCGCCTAAGTTTTTCTGCGAGAAAAATATCTGGAGGATCTGCACAGGAAAAATATCCAACGGTGGACCGAACTACCTCTTCAAGGCCAGGTTTAGTTAACCAGGCGTTGAAGAATTTAAAGGGGATATGCCCAAAATCGATAGGTGTAGTAGTTAGGAGAAGTGGGCAGTGATCCGAAAGATTTGTTGAATAGTCGGTTTTGTAAGATTCCCAGATGAATTGAAAGGTCAAACCTAACAATTTCCTAAAAACATTTGACTTTTCATGAATGATTAAATTATGTCTAGAAGGTGACAAAATATGATTCAATACACACTCGATGACTGTAGGATACAAAAACGATACAAAAAAGAATAATAATAATTAACTTACCAAAGTAAAGAAAAAAAAAAGAGAACATAGCAACAAAATTCATAACTAAAGTTGGGTTGTTTAACTATCTCGTGTATTTAGTTCTATAAAAACTTGTTTGTAATCAGCATGAGCTGGACGAGGGTGCGTAGAATAAGCAAAAATAGTTTGAGGCTGTTTGTTTTCCTCTTAATAAAGCTCTTAATGGTTTAGACCTCTTACTGGTTCAGCACTTAATGGTTCAGACTGTCTGTTTCACGAGCAGATGTCTAAATGGTTCAAACATTTGCCTCTGAATGGTTAAGATTTATACAGAGTCTGAATGGTTAAGACCTCTAATATGAATTGGTCAGACATTTGCCTCTGAACGATTAAGCATTACAGGCTCTTAATGGTTCAGACCTCTTACTGGTTCAGCACTTAGTGATTCAGACCTCTTACTAGTTCAGCACTTAACCATTCAGATGTTGCGAAACAGCCCTGAAGAGGTATGGTCCCATTTCTTTGCCCACATGGCAAGGACCACACCACTTTTTCATCCAACATGGCGCCTACATCAGCAAGCGAATCCAGAAGCTTCTAGAAGCTTCTAGAAGACGTCAAGGTGGCACCAAAGATGCTCCCTCCGACAGAAAGGACAACACGTGTCACCAGTCTTCAAGCGCCATGTAGGCCTGCAGCAAATCCAGGAGCAGACCAACAGTAGTAGTACGATGTTTCCAGCATGGACGAATATAGGCGCGCCACGTGTACCACCACCCTGACCACAACAGAGGGGACCAAGAGGATATTCCCCTTGGTCGGACAGCTGGCGCCCTATAGTAGCTGGCCAGGTTGCTCCTCCCTCTTTCATCCTCCGACTATAAATAGGACCCTTCATCATTCAGGTTAAGGCCATTCGATTCCTCACACTCTCACTCTTAACACACACTGTTTTATTCCTCAGAACAGTACTTATTCTCACGCCGGAGCCTGGTTAAGAGGGAAACCCCCATATTCCCCTCTTAACGAGCTAACGATGTTGCTGTTTTGCAGGACTCAGTCTTTCGGCGAGTAAGAAAGGAGATTGAACCCACAGAATAGACGACCCAGCTAGTAATGTCACACCCCCAAAATCCACACGCGGAGTATCACCGCTTGGAGGCGTGACTGACCAGGATCAAGCCACCAATCATATTGAACAAGCATGTAAGTAAACATAATTCAACCAAACAATATGAAAGGTGTTCAAAAACCAAAGCATAGTTAAGTGTTTAGCGGAAGCATAATTGTAAAACCCATAGCAAGTATTAAGTATGAAATAAAGTAATGTTTAAAGCTTGGCACACTGCCATGTCCCACAACGACCGTTCCTCCCTGTGCAAGCTCCACGAGTACCTAATGACCTGCAAGGCATGTAGCAACGAATCAACAACAAAGTTGAGCGAGTTCACAGTTGGTTGTTTGGTTAATGTATTCATTTCGTAAATCGTATGTTCGTTTTGTAAACCATGTATTGTATTAATCCGTATCGCGGCCAATCCAGGCATGTGTGCGATGATTAGTGGGGGCTTCCCATGTGTTACTAGACCACGCGTATCGACTGCTACGAAAATGTAAGAGGTGCCCTAAATCAATGTCTATCAGCATTGACCCTTTGCCCATAGTCCACTAGTACACGCCCGTCCGACTGGCACGGTGTGAGGTTTGTTAAACCTGATAGCGCTATTAACTAATGACCCGCTCGCCATAGGCCTCGGCGATTAAGTCGATAAATGAGGGACTTCCTTTGATAGAGTTGATGGTCTTATAGTCGTGTACGTAGGTTTTACGTACGTGCCCTTCAATCCGAGGACAGTAAAAAGTATAACTGTACGTAGGTTTTACGTACGTGCCCTTCAATCCGAGGACAGTAATAAGTATAACTGTACGTAGGTTTTACGTACGTGCCCTTCAATCCGAGGACAGTAGTAATTAGTTTAATTGTAATGGTTGTACGAGTAGTTATTCAATCCCATTCCCAACCCACCGGGAATCCCATGCCTTGGCTAGTGTGAACTCACCTTGGTTTGCTCGGCAGATACAGAAAAGTCAAGTCTAGCTGCTAGTGGTCAACCACGTCCTAACATGGTTACCATACAAGTCAGGTTTTGGTTTCAAGCAGTGCACATAAGTATCACTTAAAATAGCATATAAGAAACACACAGATCATGGCAACACACAATGCACATTAACATATTAGCAGTCAATTACATAACATTTGATACTTGTACGATCCAAAGGTAAAGCCCAATAAACAGGCGACCCAACATGTTGTGCGTTCAGCACAGTCTTGTGCGACCCACATCATGTTGTGCGATTCAGATAAACACCCGACCCAAATAGTCCAAAGCCCAAACATAACAATACGCGGCCCAAACTAATAACATGTAAATGTCTTGTGCGCTCCGGGTGAGCTTGTACGATCCAACCGACTTGTGCGATCGGAACCAGCCCAGCCCAATATATATGTCTGGCCCAACAGGTAAACAAACATAATTGACTTGTGCGATCCGACAGTCTTGTGCGACTGGGGACCTCTTGTGCGACTGGACTCCTTGTGCGATCAGATCAGATCTTGTACGATCTGATCTTGTGCGACCAGGAGTCTTGTGCGACCGACTAATTTGGTGATCAGTTAAGATTTCCTAATTTCATGCACATCAGTTACAATTATTCGATAGTTTCCAAATTTGCCATTTATCAAATAACACAATCACAGACTCTAACCAATCCCTTAATCGATTAAACAAGGTTTTTATCTTACATTTCATATGAACCCTAATATAATTCATAACATGAATATCAACCACATGCAAACACATTAACGAGTTCATGGCCTTGATTACTAGCATGTACCTTACACAATCAACATAACAATCATCTGGATAATAATACATCACAGCCGGTTAACAAGCATTCGATCTTAGAACTGTAATATGCAATCCGATTAACATGAACATTATCTAATACACATATGAAATTCCGATTTCATGAACAACAAACCCCATTATTCATATCTAAACATAACCAAACCATTCGGATCTAAACCCATATAGAGCCGATTACAATCATTCATGATCAATCACATATTATTTATATCAAGATAACTATACATCATCAACCGAAATAAAAATACATAACAAGAATCACTAACCGATTAGAGAGTATAACAAGGATGATTCGAATGCTAAGATCTTCGATTGAGAGAGAGTGTGTGTGGCTGCCTTCGGGTTCGTGAGGGAGAGAGAGAAGAGCTAGGGTTTGTGTGTGTGTAAAGTGTTTTGCAACAATGAGAAGTGTACCCTATCTCCTTAGTGTTATGCGACATGGGGGAGTGGGCCGAACCCTCTCTTGGACTGCCCATTGGTCCGAATACAAGAGTGTAGCCCGAATGGGCTTGTGCGATCGGGTGAGTGTTGTGCGTTTGGGTCGTTTATATACATACATACATTACACAAAGCACGTAACAACATAACATTCATATAATCATTCACTTTATAAAATCACATATCGTACACATACGTTACTTCAAAGTACAAAGATAGGTTTGGAAATACGAGTTGTCACATTATCCCCAAGTTGAAAGAAATTTCGTCCCGAAATTTAGCACGTACTCACTGAGGAAGCTAGTTAAGTTGCATGGTTTTCCTGGTTTTCCTGGGGTGTCACATCCTCCCCCCGTTGATCTGGAATTTCGTCCCGAAATTCCGTAGCTTCGGCCTCAGTAGTGGTTGTACTGTTTGCAAATAGTTGGGGATATTTTTGTTTCATTTGATCTTCGCGTTCCCAGGTGAACTCTGGGCCGCGACGTGAGTTCCAACGAACTTGAACGAGAGGGATTCTAGTGCGCTTGAGGACCTTAACATCCCGGTCAGTGATTTCAACTGGTTCCTCGACGAATCGTAACTGCTCGTCGATAGTGAGCTCCTTCAAAGGAACTATGTGGGTCTCATCTGACAGGCACTTCTTCAGATTTGACACGTGGAAAATGTTGTGAACTGCACTGAGTTCTGTTGGTAAGTTCAGTTTATAGGCCACCTTGCCTATTTTCTTGATGACTTCGAAAGGTCCAACATATCGTGGGTTAAGTTTGCCTCGTTTACCAAAACGAACCACACCCGTCCAGGGTGAAACTTTGAGTAGCACTCGCTCCCCAACCTGGAGCTCGAGTGGTTTCCTGTCCTTATCGGCGTAACTTTTCTGACGGTCACGAGCTGCCGCCATTCATTGTCGTATTTGAGCAATTCATTCTGTTGTGTCTACCACAAGTTCTGGACCAGTAATCTGACTATCCCCCACCTCTGCCCAATAAAGAGGTGACCGGCATTTACGCCCGTACAATGCCTCAAATGGAGCAGCTTTGATGCTGGTGTGGTAGCTGTTATTGTACGAAAATTCCACCAGTGGCAGATGCTTTTCCCAGCCGTTGCCAAAGTCAATTAAGCATGCCCTAAGCATGTCTTCGAGGGTCTGGATGGTGTGTTCAGACTGCCCATCCGTTTGCGGGTGATAAGCTGTGCTCATATCTAGCCGTGAGCCAAAGGACTTGTGCATTGCTTGCCACAACTCAAAAGTAAAGTGTGCATCTCGATCCGAGATAAATGAGGTGGGCACCCCGTGCCTCGAGACAACTTCCTTAAGATATACGTCTGCTAGTGTGGAGAACTTATCCGTTTCCTTGATTGCCAAGAAGTGAGCAGACTTTGTGAGTCGATCCACGATCACCCAAATAGTATCGTTACCACGTTGAGATCTAGGCAGGACAGTAACAAAATCCATGGAAATTTGCTCCCATTTCCATTGTGGTATTTCTGGTTGTTGGAGTAGGCCTGAAGGTTTCTGATATTCCGACTTGACTCTCGCACAAGTTAAGCACTTGCTAACGTATGTTGCTATGTGAGCTTTCATGCTAGGCCACCAATACGTAGTTTTGATATCGTGGAACATCTTATCCGAACCAGGATGTACCGAGTAGCGAGACTTGTGTGCCTCATCCATCACAAGCTCTCGTAAGTTGCCATAGAGTGGGACCCAAATGCGTCCTGTTACATAGTAAGCACCGTCTTCCTTCTGTTCTAATCGTTGCCTTGAGCCGCGTAGGGCTTCAGCCCTGACGTTTTCTGGTTTCAATGCTTCTACCTGAGCATCCCGTATCTGAGAAGGAAGACTAGACTGTATAGTGAGTTGTAAAGCTCGCACGCGCTTAGGCGCAGTGTCCTTTCGACTGAGGGCTTCAGCCACAACATTGGCTTTGCCTGGGTGGTACCTAATCGAGTATTCGTAGTCATTCAGTAGTTCGACCCATCATCGTTGTCGCATATTCAGTTCCTTCTGTTTGAAGATATGTTCGAGACTTCTGTGGTCGGTGTAAATGGCGCACTTGGTACCGTACAGGTAGTGTCTCCATATCTTAAGTGCAAAAACAACAGCTCCCAGCTCTAAATCGTGTGTAGTGTAGTTCCTTTCATGAACTTTAAGCTGTCGTGAGGCGTAGGCGATAACTTTATCCCGCTGCATCAATACACAACCAAGACCCTGAATGGATGCGTCGCAGTAAACCACAAAGTCGTCTGTACCCTCTGGCAATGAAAGGATAGGTGCACTGCAAAGTCTATCCTTTAAGTGTTGAAACGCTAATTCCTGTGCACTTCCCCATCGATAAACAACGCCTTTCTGCGTCAGTGAAGTGAGAGGCTGTGCAATCTTGGAAAAATCCTTAATGAACCTCCTGTAGTAACCTGCCAATCCCAAGAATTGGCGAATTTCCGTTGGCGTACGGGGCGCAGGCCAATTCTTAATCGAGTCTACCTTAGATGGATCTACATGAATCCCATCCTTGTTCACCACATGGCCTAAGAAATGGACTTCACGAAGCCAGAAGTCGCATTTTGAAAACTTGGCATATAGTTGTTCTGTTCGAAGGAGTTCCAAAATGAGTCGTAGATGCTGCTCGTGTTCCTCCTGACTCTTAGAGTAGATCAGGATGTCGTCGATGAAGACTATGACGAACTTGTCTAGGTAAGGCTTGCACACTCGATTCATGAGGTCCATGAAAACCGCAGGTGCGTTTGTCAGCCCAAAAGGCATAACCAAAAACTCATAGTGTCCATATCGAGTTCTAAAGGCTGTTTTGGAGACGTCCTCTTCTCGGACTCTCAGCTGATGATATCCTGATCTCAAATCAATCTTTGAATAATAGCTCGACCCTTGCAGCTGGTCGAACAAGTCGTCAATGCGTTGAAGAGGATAGCGATTCTTCACAGTCACCTTGTTGAGTTCACGGTAGTCGATGCACATTCTAAAAGTACCGTCTTTCTTCTTCACGAATAGCACTGGAGCTCCCCAGGGCGAAGAGCTAGGACGAATAAAACCCTTATCCAAGAGTTCTTGTAATTGCGTAGAGAGTTCTTTCAACTCTGATGGAGCCAAACGATACGGTGCACGAGCTATGGGCGCTGCTCCAGGAGCTAGCTCGATTTGGAACTCGACCTGGCGATGAGGCGGAAGGCCTGGCAATTCCTCAGGGAATACCTCAGGATAGTCGCGTACAATTGGAAAGTCTTCTATCTTCTTCTCTTTCTTCGAGGTGTCAGTAACGAGAGCCAGAATAGCAGTGTGGCCCTTTCTTAAGCACTTCTGAGCCTTAAGGAAAGATATGATGCTCACAACAGCACCACTCTTGTCGCCACGAATCATGAGAGGTTCATCATCTGGGCGAGGAATACGGACAATCTTTTCGTTACAAAGAATCTCTGCTTGGTGTTGGGATAACCAGTCCATCCCAATGACAACGTCGAAACTACCCAGTGTGATAGGAAGGAGGTCGATCGAGAAAGTGTGATCAGCAAGAACAAGATTACAACCCTTGACTACGTGTGTGACCTCTAAACTTTTACCATTAGCTAACTCTACAGCATGCTCGGGGTTCAAAGGTGTTGGAGTACGCTTAAGCAGTTGACTAACTTTTAGGGACACATAACTAGTATCAGCACCCGAATCAAATAAAACAGTAACGTAAAAGTCGTCGAGAAGGAACTTACCCGTCACAACATTGGGATCATTCCTCGCTTCTCCCTGGCCAATAACGAACACACGACCCCTTGCACCATTGCCATTGTTACCCCCATTGTTCCCATTCCCCTGATTGTTGTTATTGTTGTTGTTGTTATGGTTCCTGTTCAGTTGGGGACAATCTCTCTTGAAGTGGCCTTCAGCTCCACACTGAAAGCATCCCTTGTTGTCTCGTTGTTGCTGCTGCTGCTGGTCTTGTGGAGCTGGGGGTTGTTGTCGCTGATTCTGATTCGCAGGTTGTAAGCTCCTACAATCCTTAGCTTCATGACCCATCTTGAGACACCTCTGGCAACGATTCTTGTTGCACTGACCACTGTGGTGTTTATTGCATCTGTTGCACTTCGGAAGGTTTCCTTGATAACCACCTTACCTTTGGCTACCAGAAGATTGCTGACCAGGGCTCTTGTAGTCATCAGTTCTTCTCTGCTGAGACTGAGACTGAACAGAAGTTGAACCTTTGCTCGAAGCTCCATCCCACTTACGTTTGTTGTCGCCGGTAGTTTCAGAAGCAGTTGCAGCACTAATACGCTTTGGTAACCTGTTCTGCTCCACCGCCTGATCAGTGAGACGATGAGCCAATTGTACAACTTGTTGGATGGTGGCTAGGTTGGCTAAAGTCACATGACTTTGGATTTCTGGCACTAGGCCCTTAAGATAAAGTTCGATACGCCTAATTGGAGGGTCCACCATGGTAGGATACAGTAATGCAAGCTCATTCGATCTCTTCGTATACGCCTCAATTTCTGACCCCGTCATCTTGAGATTGAAGAACTCGACTTCCAACTTATGAATTGTCACACCCCGACCACGTAGAACATACAAAACGTGGCGGAAATGTCGGGGAGTGTTGTAACAGAATTAATTGTTTCAAATCCATGGCAATTGAAGTTTCGTTTTATTGATTAGAAGTGTTACAATGTCTTAACAAACAAAGAAATACAACATAATTAACTAGTCTTGCATATTTTATTGTCACTAAAGCCCAAGTCTGCCTATGTGTATCTTGATCATCTTATGCAATAGCTCCTGAAAAACACATGTGAAAATAGGTACGTCAGCATAAAAATGCCTGTGAGATACATAGGTTTTGTGAAAATAGGTTTCATGACTTATGTTTGAGAAAATGTTTAGTCATGAACCTTGTAATTTGCTTTGTTTTGTAAATCATTTGAAAAACGATAAGATCAGATGATATGTATAAATAAGAGAATAATGTATGGTTAAATGAATAACCATTGTAAAATGAGTTTGTATAAGATAAGTTGCTTGTAAAACAATGACTTGTGAAAAGTATGTTATTTGTATAAAATGTTATATGTCTCAAATTGAAATGATTCAAATAACGCTACGACATGTAATACCATACAAACACTTATATATAGGAAGTACCAGCGGCGTATCCACCATGCTTGTATCATATTACACACGCCTCGTTACTTAATCACTTACTCAAACCAAACAATGTAAGATGTCTATGTTTAAACCAACTTCCAAATGTATTGCAATAATATGTTAAAATGTTTATGTCAAGATGTAAATCATATAATGTATAACCAATGTCAAAAGTGTTTATGTGTCAAATGTAAACCATGTAATGTGTAACCAAAATGTAAGCATATGATGAATAACAATGTACTAAGTATGCAACAAAGGACATACATAGCATAAGTGTAATGTAAAACAATGTACTAAGTATGCACACAATGGACATACATAGCATGAAATGTAATGTAGGACGATGTACTAAGTACGCACACAATGGGCATACATAGCATGAAATGTAATGTAGAACGATGTACTAAGTACACACACAATGGGCATACATAGCATGAAATGTAATGAAATCATGTACTATAATGTACTAACGAACATAACAGGTATATGATGTGAAAACATGTAAAGCATGAAAGTAACAAGTAGGCACATGTGTTTCACCCCAAAACAGTTTGGAAAACAGTAAAAGAGGGGTCTATGTACTCACTTGAGATTGCTTAGTAGTCCTTGAGTAACAACCAAACAATGCTAGAGATCACGGAAATCAAACGGCACCTAATATAGGTAACTATGTTAATAACCGGACCTAAATCGGATGATTTAGATAGAATGAGGGTTTGTAAACCAAACGAGTATAGAGACTCGTGTCATATGGTTTAACAAAGCCTACATACTAAATGAAACCTTAATCTAAGTGCTTACGACCCATTACGACCCGTTTAGGTAGCTTATGCTACTTTAACGCGTCGTTCGCGTGAAACGCGTTCGGACCGCTTAACTAGTCCTATGACAAGTGTTATATGCCTAAACATGTTACATAATCAGTTATGTGACAAAGGTTTAGGTTACATATGCTTAATTACCAATTATACATGAAAAGGGTATTCTGGTAATTTACCTAAGGCATATAAACTACCTATCATATAACTACTTAAACGTCGTGACCATAAGGTATAACCTCGGAAGGTTATTCCCTATATACTATGGTCACCTAATGTATTTGGTCGGATCCTAATGATCGACCAAACTGGGTCGGGTTCGAAGGTATAAGCGATTTATCAGATCGCTTACCCTTACGACCCTAGATAACGTGGTAATCAGTAGGCATAGTCCCAAGGGACTATAACCATCGTGATTACAATCACGTTGCGAAGTTCAAACGAACTTCGCATTGACCATAAGCTGGTCAACGTTGAAAGTCAAACAAAGTTTGACTTTCGGACTCGAAAAGCAATAAAAGAACGAAAGAATACTTACGAAGGGTCCCCGAATGCTAATCGTGATCAAAATAACTCAGGTATGAAACAATGGTTCCAACTTAGAGTCTTTTTAATCAGATTCTTGTGAGTTTGAAGCAATGGGGGATGGGGTATTTATAGGAATACCCGAACCGTTAAGATCGCTTGTCGAATATCGTGCCTTAATCGCATCCGTACAAGTGTCGGAACCTTATGGTAGCTAAAAATGATCCTTATCAGCTGACTAAGCAATTGAGAATGTGTGGGTGTGGTTAAAACAGCTGGAACCTGCTGTTAAATGCAGTTAATCTGGTCTGATAGTCGGACGCGGCCCACTTCAGGATATGCATAAACTCAGGCGGGCCGCCTGGCCCTTCTGATCAGCATATAACTTTCAAAAATGGCAGTTTCAGCCCCTGCACGTGTTTAAGACCATTCCCGACACTTCTAAGGCCCGTAAAGCCAACTTTAAGGCCCTAAAATGATGCCTAAACATTGTGGACATGAAACATGCTAAAAAATATGTCGGATGTCAGTTCATTTGGTCGTACGAACGCGATGTTCGCTTAATTACGACGGAATGCGCACAAGCGCGAAAAACGATCCAAAATGCGTGACGAATGGATTTTTCTTATGCCAAACACTAAAGTAAAATGTTTTAGTGCTTACATAAATTTTTGGATGTCCGGATGTATTCAGAACGTAAGATATGCGCGAAAATGCAAACTTGTGCACTTTTTGACACTTTTAGTCCCTGAATGACCCAAAAGTTTATTTTAGCACACCGAACCCCTCAAAGCCTATTTCTAAGCTATCTGAAGGATATTTAAGGTGTTTTTAACTTATGGTCATGTTCCGGAATGTCTGTTACAGTTCAAATTGGCATACTTTCGCAGTTTGTCAAGTTTAGTCCCTGTAAGCGAATTAACTTGTTTTTTTGCCATACCAAAGCCTTCAAAACTTATTTCTAAGTTATGTAAAGGTTATTTAAGGTATGTTAAGTCTATTTCACCATTCCGGAGTGTTCGTTGCATTAAACTGGTTATATTTACGCATCAGTGCGCGTATAACCTTCCAGAAGGCGATTTAGAGCTTGAAATCGAACAAGAGTTGATATGTGCAAACGAGACACATATTTTTACAAATCCCAAGTATGAAATACAATATTTCATTGGTTTGGCATTTGTTTGATGGTTGGAGTGACACAGGTGTCACAGTCTCTCCTACTTTAGGAAATTTCGTCCCGAAATTCATTCGTAGGAGTCTATCTGTGGCTTTGTGTCAAATAACCACCAGAGATATGAAAGGCATAATCCTGACCTTTCCTTAACGGACATTCTTCAGAACCGAAAATGAACGAAATGAGTCATTTTCCACAACTTCTTCAGAACCGAAAATGAACGAAATGAGTCATTTTCCACAACTTCTTCAGAACCGAAAATGAACGAAATGAGTCATTTTCCACCATTTCTTCAGAAACAAAAATGAACGAAATGAGTCATTTTTCACCATTTCTTCAGAAACAAAAATGAATAGGGTTAACTCTAGATACACGACAAAACTTGCTGTGGTTTCTGTGCACTGAATTCCATAATTATGTATGCATCCATAATTATGTAATTCCTTGCATAGTCCGCACAGTTTGTCTTGAAATGTTTTAGGGGAGGAAAATCAAACCTGTGATAAGTATGACTAGACTACCATAGGGTCCTTTTAATTAGATCACAGATGATCTTATTAATTAGGCCACCAAGGAGTCCTTTCAGCTATCTCATCACATGATAATCCTAACCAGATTTTTTTTTGATCAATCTGTTTAACTAGACCTCTCTAGGGGTCTAATTATGGAATAGTACAATATAATCCAAGGGTCTTTACTATTACGTAAAAGCCCATTGAGGATTTAATATAGTACACAAAGATATGGAAGACTCTACAAGGATTTAGATAACAAAACTTGGATTACACAAGAACATAAAAGGGAACACATAAGCACATAATCACATAGTTGTTTAATTTGTTATTAACTTGTTATCGATTGAAAATGGATATGGAAACCAGTCAATGGACTTCAATGTCCTCTGGGATCTATCTGAAAAGATATGAAAATCTTCCAAAAATTCGATTTTGTTTTCAAAGAAACATAATATCTGAATTAAGGGACACAATGATTTTAGGATTCACGAAAATACCCCTAAGGTACCCTATTAAGGATTTATAGTGGTACTTTGGGTATTCGTCCAGTGTTGTAACTTGCGCCTTGTACTTCGTTTCCTTAGAAGAAACGGGTACTTAGGAATTTCATGGAAAATGCAAGAGATCATAAAGTGGAAGAAAGTTTGGGGGTAGTCTGTCCTTTAAGGAATACGGTTCCTTGATTGTCGGTATTGTAAGAGATATGTTGTTTATACATACAACCACATAAATACATTGTAATGTAAATAAAAGATTTATTTATAAACAATGATAACAACTGTTTCATGGACCTTGACAACAAAAGAAAATAATACATAAGACATGATTATTTCTAAAGAGTGTTGTCTTCTAGTCGGTCAGATGCTCATCTCTGTGCTGGATTAGCATTGGCAAGCTTTGGGCAATTTCTTCGGAAATGACCCATCTCGCCACACTTGTAGCAAGAACCTGGTGGAAAACGAGCTTGAGCAGGATTGTTGTTAGCTTGATTTGGTGCAACTGCTGCTACGCAAACTTTTGCTGTATGACCTTTACGTCCACAAATTTGGCATTCGCGGCACTTCACCATAGCATGATGATAAAGGTTACATTTGTTGCACAAGGGTGAAGTCCCATTGTATGGCTTCCTAGTACGGGGTTGAGCTGGTTGGTTGGGGACGGCTTGATCATTGTGAGTAACCATGGCGAAGTTCTGAGAAGCCTTTCGCTTCTTTGACTCCTTAGGGGATCCAGTCTGTTCATCCATGGTCTTTGATTCCTCGATTGGTTTCGATTCCTTGACCGGTTTCTTGTCACCCTTTCGGAAAAGCTTATGTTTCCTGATCTGAGATTCAGTCAAGGTTGCAGATAGCTCAATGGCCTGCCTAACCGTAGTGGGGTTACTACCGGTAACAATGTCTTGAACTGAGTCAGGGAGGCCATCAATGTATTTTTCGATCGCCTTATCCAAAGGCGTAACCATGGTTGGACACAACAGGCTCAGCTCCTCATATCGATCGGTGTATGCTCGATGTTCACCGCTGTCTTGCTTAAGATCGTCGAATTCCCTTTCCAATGCCCTGATCTCATGACGAGGACAGAATTCCTTCATCATCAGTGCGCGAAGTTCTTCCCAAGTTTGGGCCAGTGCCACTTCGGCACCCCTATCTCTCACCACACCGTTCCACCACGTCAAAGCTCGTTTCTCAAAGACACTAGATGCGAAATCTACCTTTCGCTCGTTTGGACATTGAATATGCCTGAAGGTGCTCTCTAGACTCTCGAACCATTGCAGAAGTGCAGTCGCTCCTTGAGACCCAGAAAACTTTGATGGCTTAGCCGAGTTGAACGTCTTGAAGTTGCAGAGGGCATTATTGTTGTTGATAGCTTGGTGACATTGGGCAACGATGGTCGGGATTGCAGCAGTTATTTGCTGTGTAATGACAGCTGCCAGATCTTCAATAGATACCGGATTTTCGCGTCGTGGAGGCATTCTAAAAGAGGAAACATGAAATGAAACGAGTGAGAGAATTAGACGAAAAGAATGAGATGAAACAAATCTGATGAAAGCAAGGGTAGTGGTCATTTGTTTGTTACAACGAAGCAACAAATGACCTCGGTGATCAATCAAAGTAAATAGGTCAAAAATAATGTATCGCGAAGACATGCTCGCCTATAAGTGAACACTCATCCCAAGAATTCCCAGGTAAGCACAACTGGTCTCGCGTCTGATGAGATGTATACGAAGTGCTTGCCTAGACAGAAAACCCAGAATACTGGCATTCACCCTTCCAGTTTGCACGTGTTCACATTATTTAGGACTCAAAACTTTGGCAAGAGTTTGAAAATTCAAAAGGGGTTCAAAACCTTATAACAGAGGGTTCAAAACCTTACAATCGAGGGTTCAAAACCTAGTAATCAATCATCCTAGAACAGATGATTAGTTTTCAAAGCGGTTTTGAAATTTATGTTCTTGTTGTGGTCGTCATCTAAGGATAGGTGACAGTATTGTTTTATGACTAAACGCAAGTAAACTCGCGTTAGGGTCCTAAGAAGGTTATAGACTAGGTCAAATCATTACTAATAACCTAATTCCCTATAACCATTGGCTCTGATACCATCTTTTCTGTCACACCCCGACCACGTAGAACATACAAAACGTGGCGGAAATGTCGGGGAGTGTTGTAACAGAATTAATTGTTTCAAATCCATGGCAATTGAAGTTTCGTTTTATTGATTAGAAGTGTTACAATGTCTTAACAAACAAAGAAATACAACATAATTAACTAGTCTTGCATCTTTTATTGTCACTAAAGCCCAAGTCTGCCTATGTGTATCTTGATCATCTTATGCAACAGCTCCTGAAAAACACATGTGAAAATAGGTACGTCAGCATAAAAATGCCTGTGAGATACATAGGTTTTGTGAAAATAGGTTTCATGACTTATGTTTGAGAAAATGTTTAGTCATGAACCTTGTAATTTGCTTTGTTTTGTAAATCATTTGAAAAACGATAAGATCAGATGATATATATAAATAAGAGAATAATGTATGGTTAAATGAATAACCATTGTAAAATGAGTTTGTATAAGATAAGTTGCTTGTAAAACAATGTCTTGTGAAAAGTATGTTATTTGTATAAAATGTTATATGTCTCAAATTGAAATGATTCAAATAACGCTACGACATGTAATACCATACAAACACTTATATATAGGAAGTACCAGCGGTGTATCCACCATGCTTGTATCATATTACACACGCCTCGTTACTTAATCACTTACTCAAACCAAACCAAACAATGTAAGATGTCTATGTTTAAACCAACTTCCAAATGTATTGCAATAATATGTTAAAATGTTTATGTCAAGATGTAAATCATATAATGTATAACCAATGTCAAAAGTGTTTATGTGTCAAATGTAAACCATGTAATGTGTAACCAAAATGTAAGCATATGATGAATAACAATGTACTAAGTATGCAACAAAGGACATACATAGCATAAGTGTAATGTAAAACAATGTACTAAGTATGCACACAATGGACATACATAGCATGAAATGTAATGTAGGACGATGTACTAAGTACGCACACAATGGGCATACATAGCATGAAATGTAATGTAGAACGATGTACTAAGTACGCACACAATGGGCATACATAGCATGAAATGTAATGAAATCATGTACTATAATGTACTAACGAACATAACAGGTATATGATGTGAAAACATGTAAAGCATGAAAGTAACAAGTAGGCACATGTGTTTCACCCCAAAACAGTTTGGAAAACAGTAAAAGAGGGGTCTATGTACTCACTTGAGATTGCTTAGTAGTCCTTGAGTAACAACCAAACAATGCTAGAGATCACGGAAATCAAACGGCACCTAATATAGGTAACTATGTTAATAACCGGACCTAAATCGGATGATTTAGATAGAATGAGGGTTTGTAAACCAAACGAGTATAGAGACTCGTGTCATATGGTTTAACAAAGCCTACATACTAAATGAAACCTTAAGCTAAGTGCTTACGACCCATTACGACCCGTTTAGGTAGCTTATGCTACTTTAACGCGTCGTTCGCGTGAAACGCGTTCGGACCGCTTAACTAGTCCTATGACAAGTGTTATATGCCTAAACATGTTACATAATCAGTTATGTGACAAAGGTTTAGGTTACATATGCTTAATTACCAATTATACATGAAAAGGGTATTCTGGTAATTTACCTAAGGCATATAAACTACCTATCATATAACTACTTAAACGTCGTGACCATAAGGTATAACCTCGGAAGGTTATTCCCTATATACTATGGTCACCTAATGTATTTGGTCGGATCCTAATGATCGACCAAACTGGGTCGGGTTCGAAGGTATAAGCGATTTATCAGATCGCTTACCCTTACGACCCTAGACAACGTGGTAATCAGTAGGCATAGTCCCAAGGGACTATAACCATCGTGATTACAATCACGTTGCGAAGTTCAAACGAACTTCGCATTGACCATAAGCTGGTCAACATTGAAAGTCAAACAAAGTTTGACTTTCGGACTCGAAAAGCAATAAAAGAAAGAAAGAATACTTACGAAGGGTCCCCGAATGCTAATCGTGATCAAAATAACTCAGGTATGAAACAATGGTTCCAACTTAGAGTCTTTTTAATCAGATTCTTGTGAGTTTGAAGCAATGGGGGATGGGGTATTTATAGGAATACCCGAACCGTTAAGATCGCTTGTCGAATATTGTGCCTTAATCGCATCCGTACAAGTGTCGGAACCTTATGGTAGCTAAAAATGATCCTTATCAGCTGACTAAGCAATTGAGAATGTGTGGGTGTGGTTAAAACAGCTGGAACCTGCTGTTAAATGCAGTTAATCTGGTCTGATAGTCGGACGTGGCCCGCTTCAGGATATGCATAAACTCAGGCGGGCCGCCTGGCCCTTCTGATCAGCATATAACTTTAAAAAATGGCAGTTTCAGCCCCTGCACATGTTTAAGGCCATTCCCGACACTTCTAAGGCCCGTAAAGCCAACTTTAAGGCCCTAAAATGATGCCTAAACATTGTGGACATGAAACATGCTCAAAAATATGTCGGATGTCAGTTCGTTTGGTCGTACGAACGCGATGTTCGCTTAATTACGACGGAATGCGCACAAGCGCGAAAAACGATCCAAAATGCGTGACGAATGGATTTTTCTTATGCCAAACACTAAAGTAAAATGTTTTAGTGCTTACATAAATTTTTGGATGTTCGGATGTATTCAGAACGTAAGATATGCGCGAAAATGCAAACTTGTGCACTTTTTGACACTTTTAGTCCCTGAATGACCCAAAAGTTTATTTTAGCACACCGAACCCCTCAAATCCTATTTCTAAGCTATCTGAAGGATATTTAAGGTGTGTTTAACTTATGGTCATGTTCCGGAATGTCTGTTACAGTTCAAATTGGCATTCTTTCGCAGTTTGTCAAGTTTAGTCCCTGTAAGCGAATTAACTTGTTTTTTTGCCATACCAAAGCCTTCAAAACTTATTTCTAAGTTACGTAAAGGTTATTTAAGGTATGTTAAGTCTATTTCACCATTCCGGAGTGTTCGTTGCATTAAACTGGTTATATTTACGCATCAGTGCGCGTATAACCTTCCAGAAGGCGATTTAGAGCTTGAAATCGAACAAGAGTTGATATGTGCAAACGAGACACATATTTTTACAAATCCCAAGTATGAAATACAATATTTCATTGGTTTGGAATTTGTTTGATGGTTGGAGTGACACAAGTGTCACATGAATGCCATCACGACTGCAGTATTCCTCCTTGATCATCTCTTTAAAATTGTTCCATGGGGTGGCGTTAGCAGCAACCAACCCCAGCATTTGAACCTGAGCGTTCCACCACGTGAGCGCTAAACCCTCTAGGGTACCAGTAGCATACATCACAGCCGGTTAGCAAGCATTAGAACCGTAATATGCATTCCGATTTCATGAACAACAAACCCCATTATTCATATCTAAACATAACCAAACCATTCGGATCTAAACCCATATAGAGCCGATTACAATCATTCATGATCAATCACATATTATTTATATCAAGATAACTATACATCATCAACCGAAATAAAAATACATAACAAGAATCACTAACCGATTAGAGAGTATAACAAGGATGATTCGAATGCTAAGATCTTCGATTGAGAGAGAGTGTGTGTGGCTGCCTTCGGGTTCGTGAGGGAGAGAGAGAAGAGCTAGGGTTTGTGTGTGTGTAAAGTGTTTTGCAACAATGAGAAGTGTACCATATCTCCTTAGTGTTATGCGACATGGGGGAGTGGGCCGAACCCTCTCTTGGGCTGCCCATTGGTCCGAATACAAGAGTGTAGCCCGAATGGGCTTGTGCGATCGGGTGAGTGTTGTGCGTTTGGGTCGTTTATATACATACATACATTACACAAAGCACGTAACAACATAACATTCATATAATCATTCACTTTCATAAAATCACATATCGTACACATACGTTACTTCAAAGTACAAAGATAGGTTTGGAAATACGAGTTGTCACATTATCCCCAAGTTGAAAGAAATTTCGTCCCGAAATTTAGCACGTACTCACTGAGGAAGGTAGTTAAGTTGCATGGTTTTCCTGGGGTGTCACATCCTCCCCCCGTTGATCTGGAATTTCGTCCCGAAATTCCATAGCTTCGGCCTCAGTAGTGGTTGTACTGTTTGCAAATAGTTGGGGATATTTTTGTTTCATTTGATCTTCGCGTTCCCAGGTGAACTCTGGGCCGCGACGTGAGTTCCAACGAACTCGAACGAGAGGGATTCTAGTGCGCTTGAGGACCTTAACATCCCGGTCCGTGATTTCAACTTGTTCCTCGACGAATCGTAACTGCTCGTCGATAGTGAGCTCCTTCAAAGGAACTATGTGGGTCTCATCTGACAGGCACTTCTTCAGATTTGACACGTGGAAAATGTTGTGAACTGCACTGAGTTCTGTTGGTAAGTTCAGTTTATAGGCCACCTTGCCTATTTTCTCGATGACTTCGAAAGGTCCAACATATCGTGGGTTAAGTTTGCCTCGTTTACCAAAACGAACCACACCCTTCCAGGGTGAAACTTTGAGTAGCACTCGCTCCCCAACCTGGAGCTCGAGTGGTTTCCTGTCCTTATCGGCGTAACTTTTCTGACGGTCACGAGCTGCCGCCATTCGTTGTCGTATTTGAGCAATTCGTTCTGTTGTGTCTACCACAAGTTCTGGACCAGTAATCTGACTATCCCCCACCTCTGCCCAACAAAGAGGTGACCGACATTTACGCCCGTACAATGCCTCAAATGGAGCAGCTTTGATGCTGGTGTGGTAGCTGTTATTGTACGAAAATTCCACCACTGGCAGATGCTTTTCCCAGCCGTTGCCAAAGTCAATTACGCATGCCCTAAGCATGTCTTCGAGGGTTTGGATGGTGCGTTCAGACTGCCCATCCGTTTGCGGGTGATAAGCTGTGCTCATATCTAGCCGTGAGCCAAAGGACTTGTGCATTGCTTGCCACAACTCAGAAGTAAAGCGTGCATCTCGATCCGAGATAATAGAGGTGGGCACCCCGTGCCTCGAGACAACTTCCTTAAGATATACGTCTGCTAGTGTGGAGAACTTATCCGTTTCCTTGATTGCCAAGAAGTGAGCAGACTTTGTGAGTCGATCCACGATCACCCAAATAGTATCGTTACCACGTTGAGATCTAGGCAGGCCAGTAACAAAATCCATGGAAATTTGCTCCCATTTCCATTGTGGTATTTCTGGTTGTTGGAGTAGGCCTGAACGTTTCTGATATTCCGACTTGACTCTCGCACAAGTCAAGCACTTGCTAACGTATGTTGCTATGTGAGCTTTCATGCTAGGCCACCAATACGTAGTTTTGATATCATGGTACATCTTATCCGAACCAGGATGTACCGAGTAGCGAGACTTGTGTGCCTCATCCATCACAAGCTCTCGTAGGTTGCCATAGAGTGGGACCCAAATGCGTCCTGTTACATAGTAAGCACCGTCTTCCTTCTGTTCTAATCATTGCCTTGAGCCGCGTAGGGCTTCAGCCCTGACGTTTTCTGGTTTCAATGCTTCTACCTGAGCATCCCGTATCTGAGAAGGAAGACTAGACTGTATAGTGAGTTGTAAAGCTCGCACGCGCTTAGGCGCAGTGTCCTTTCGACTGAGGGCGTCAGCCACAACATTGGCTTTGCCTGGGTGGTACCTAATCGAGCATTCGTAGTCATTCAGTAGTTCGACCCATCGTCGTTGTCGCATATTCAGTTCCTTCTATTTGAAGATATGTTCGAGACTTTTGTGGTCGGTGTAAATGGCGCACTTGGTACCGTACATGTAGTGTCTCCATATCTTAAGTTCAAAAACAACAGCTCCCAGCTCTAAATCGTGTGTAGTGTAGTTCCTTTCATGAACTTTAAGCTGTCGTGAGGCGTAGGGTATAACTTTATCCCGCTGCATCAATACACAACCAAGACCCTGAATGGATGCGTCGCAGTAAACCACAAAGTCGTCTGTACCCTCTGGCAATGAAAGGATAGGTGCACTGCAAAGTCTATCCTTTAAGTGTTGAAACGCTAATTCCTGTGCACTTCCCCATCGATAAACAACGCCTTTCTGCGTCAGTGAAGTGAGAGGCTGTGCAATCTTGGAAAAATCCTTAATGAACCTCCTGTAGTAACCTCCCAATCCGAAGAATTGGCGAATTTTCGTTGGCGTACGGGGCGCATGCCAATTCTTAATCGAGTCTACCTTAGATGGATCTACATGAATCCCATCCTTGTTCACCACATGGCCTAAGAAATGGACTTCACGAAGCCAGAAGTCGCATTTTGAAAACTTGGCGTACAGCTGTTCTGTTCGAAGGAGTTCCAAAAAGAGTCGTAGATGCTGCTCGTTTTCCTCCTGACTCTTAGAGTAGATCAGGATGTCGTCAATGAAGACTATGACGAACTTGTCTAGGTAAGGCTTGCACACTCGATTCATGAGGTTCATGAAAATCGCAGGTGCGTTTGTCAGCCCAAAAGGCATAACCAAAAACTCATAGTGTCCATATCGAGTTCTGAAGGCTGTTTTGGAGACGTCCTCTTCTCGGACTCTCAGCTGATGATATCCTGATCTCAAATCAATCTTTGAATAATAGCTCGACCCTTGCTGCTGGTCAAACAAGTCGTCAATGCGTGGAAGAGGATAGCGATTCTTCACAGTCACCTTGTTGAGTTTACGGTAGTCGATGCACATTCTAAAAGTACCGTCTTTCTTCTTCACGAATAGCACTGGAGCTCCCCAGGGCGAAGAGCTAGGACGAATAAAACCCTTATCCAAGAGTTCTTGTAATTGCGTAGAGAGTTCTTTCAACTCTGATGGAGCCAAACGATACGGTGCACGAGCTATGGGCGCTGCTCCAGGAGCTAGCTCGATTTGGAACTCGACCTGGCGATGAGGCGGAAGGCCAGGCAATTCCTCAGGGAATACCTCAGGATAGTCGCGTACAATTGGAAAGTCTTCTATCTTCTTCTCTTTCTTCTAGGTATCAGTAACGAGAGCCAGAATAGCAGTGTGGCCCTTTCTTAAGCACTTCTGAGCCTTAAGGAAAGATATGATGCTCACAACAGCACCACTCTTGTCGCCACGAATCATGAGAGGTTCATCATCTGGGCGAGGAATACGGACAATCTTTTCGTTACAAAGAATCTCTGCTTGGTGTTGGGATAACCAGTCCATCCCAATGACAACGTCGAAACTACCCAGTGTGATAGGAAGGTGGTCGATCGAGAAAGTGTGATCAGCAAGAACAAGATTACAACCCTTGACTACGTGTGTGACCTCTAAACTTTTACCATTAGCTAACTCTACAGCATGCTTGGGGTTCAAAGGTGTTGGAGTACGCTTAAGCAGTTGACTAACTTTTAGGGACACATAACTAGTATCAGCACCCGAATCAAATAAGACAGTAACGTAAAAGTCGTCGAGAAGGAACTTACCCGTCACAACATTGGGATCATTCCTCGCTTCTCCCTGGCCAATAACGAACACACGACCCCTTGCACCGTTGCCATTGTTACCCCCATTGTTCCCATTCCCCTGATTGTTGTTATTGTTGTTGTTGTTATGGTTCCTATTCAGTTGGTGACAATCTCTCTTGAAGTGGCCTTCAGCTCCACACTGAAAGCATCCCTTGTTGTCTCGTTGTTGCTGCTGCTGGTCTTGTGGAGCTGGTGGTTGTTGTCGCTGATTCTGATTCGCAGGTTGTAAGCTCCTACAATCCTTAGCTTCATGACCCATCTTGAGACACCTCTGGCAACGATTCTTGTTGCACTGACCACTGTGGTGTTTATTGCATCTGTTGCACTTCGGAAGGTTTCCTTGATAACCACCTTGCCTTTGGCTACCAGAAGATTGCTGACCAGGGCTCTTGTAGTCATCAGTTCTTCTCAGCTGAGACTGAGACTGAACAGAAGTTGAACCTTTGCTCGAAGCTCCATCCCACTTACGTTTGTTGTCGCCGGTAGTTTCAGAAGCAGTTGCAGCACTAATACGCTTTGGTAACCTGTTCTGCTCCACCGCCTGATTAGTGAGACGATGAGCCAATTGTACAACTTGTTGGATGGTGGCTAGGTTGGCTGAAGTCACATGACTTTGGATTTCTGGCACTAGGCCGTTGAGATAAAGTTCGATACGCTTAATTGGAGGGTCCACCATGGTAGGACACAGTAATGCAAGCTCATTCGATCTCTTCGTATACGCCTCAATTTCTGACCCCGTCATCTTGAGGTTGAAGAACTCGACTTCCAACTTATGAATGTCATCACGACTGCAGTATTCCTCCTTGATAATCTCTTTAAAATTGTTCCATGGGGTGGCGTTAGCAGCAACCAACCCCAGCATTTGAACCTGAGCGTTCCACCACGTGAGCGCTAAACCCTCTAGGGTACCGGTAGCATACTTCACCCTGCGAGCCTCAGGGCATTCACACATCTCGAACACATACTCGAGCTTTTCAAACCAGTGGAGGAGACCTACTGCTCCTTCAGTGCCGCTAAAAGTAGTGGGTCGGCAGTCCATAAAAGTTTTGAAGGTGCACACAGGTGGCTGAGCATGTTGACCTGTGGTGGGTGTAAGAAAGGACAAAGTTTAACACAAAGGTAGGTTCACGAGAGTAGGACTTAAAGATCCTAGAATGAGTTTAAACTGCAGGGTATACCTCCTGCTTGTGCGGCTGCAAGTGCTGCAGCAACCTGTTCGTTAATCAGAGCCGTCAACTGGGCTTGTGTCATGTTAACGCGTCCAGACATGATCTTCATATCAAGAGAAACACGAGTGAGAAGGGTTCGCGAAAGTGCGATGACAGAAGAGAGTAAGCACACACGTGTTCAAGCAACAGTATCTATACAAACTAAGCATACCATGAGCAAAGTTGTACGTAATCTAGCATGTAGGTAATAAAACATAAACCATATCACCTAGAATGTCGAGTCTTGCACGTGGAGTGAAGCGTCGTTGTGGATCGTAGAGCACTGTACATGTTATAGTCTGGTTTTAACAAAAACGTTTTCCCTTATTAAAACCAAGTTCACTATAACCAGTGGCTCTGATACCAATCTGTCACACCCCCAAAATCCACACGCGGAGTATCACCGCTTGGAGGCGTGACTGACCAGGATCAAGCCACCAATCATATTGAACAAGCATGTAAGTAAACATAATTCAACCAAACAATATGAAAGGTGTTCAAAAACCAAAGCATAGTTAAGTGTTTAGCGGAAGCATAATTGTAACACCCAAAGCAAGTATTAAGTATGAAATAAAGTAACGTTTAAAGCATGGCACACACCTAATGACCTGCAAGGCATGTAGCAACGAATCAACAACAAAGTTGAGCGAGTTCACAGTTGGTTGTTTGGTTAATGTATTCATTTCGTAAATCGTATGTTCGTTTTGTAAACCATGTATCGTATTAATCCGTATCGCGGCCAATCCAGGCATGTGTGCGATGATTAGTGGGGGCTTCCCATGTGTTACTAGACCACGCGTATCGACTGCTACGAAAATGTAAGAGGTGCCCTAAGTCAATGTCTATCAGCATTGACCCTTTGCCCATAGTCCATTAGTACACGCCCGTCCGACTGGCACGGTGTGAGGTTTGTTAAACCTAATAGCGCTATTAACTAATGACCCGCTCGCCATAGGCCTCGGCGATTAAGTCGATAAATGAGGGACTTCCTTTGATAGAGTTGATGGTCTTATAGTCGTGTACGTAGGTTTTACGTACGTGCCCTTCAATCCGAGGACAGTAATAAGTATAACTGTACGCAGGTTTTACGTACGTGCCCTTCAATCCGAGGACAGTAGTAATTAGTTTAATTGTAATGGTTGTACGAGTAGTTATTCAATCCCATTCCCAACCCACCGGGAATCCCATGCCTTGGCTAGTGTGAACTCACCTTGGTTTGCTCGGCAGATATAGAAAAGTCAAGTCTAGCTGCTAGTGGTCAACCACGTCCTAACATGGTTACCATACAAGTCAGGTTTTGGTTTCAAGCAGTGCACATAAGTATCACATAAAATAGCATATAAGAAACACACAGATCATGGCAACACACAATGCACGTTAACATATTAGCAGTCAATTACATAACATCTGATACTTGTACGATCCAAAGGTAAAGCCCAATAAACAGGCGGCCCAACATGTTGTGCGTTCAGCACAGTCTTGTGCGACCCACATCATGTTGTGCGATTCAGATAAACACCCGGCCCAAATAGTCCAAAGCCCAAACATAACAATACGCGGCCCAAACTAATAACATGTAAATGTCTTGTGCGATCCGGGTGAGCTTGTACGATCCAACCGACTTGTGCGATCGGAACCAGCCCAGCCCAATATATATGTCCGGCCCAACAGGTAAACAAACATAATTGACTTGTGCGATCCGACAGTCTTGTGCGACTGGGGACCTCTTGTGCGACTGGACTCCTTGTGCGATCAGATTAGATCTTGTACGATCTGATCTTGTGCGACCAGGAGTCTTGTGCAACCGACTAATTTGGTGATCAGTTAAGATTTCCTAATTTCATGCACATCAGTTACAATTATTCGATAGTTTCCAAATTTGCCATTTATCAAATAACACAATCACAGACTCTAACCAATCCCTTAATCGATTAAACAAGGTTTTTATCTTACATTTCATATGAACCCTAATATAATTCATAACATGAATATCAACCACACGCAAACACATTAACGAGTTCATGGCCTTGATTACTAGCATGTACCCTACACAATCAACATAACAATCATCTGCATAATAATACATCACAGCCGGTTAACAAGCATTCGATCTTAGAACCGTAATATGCAATCCGATTAACATGAACATTATCTAATACACAAATGAAATTCCGATTTCATGAACAACAAACCCCATTATTCATATCTAAACATAACCAAACCATTCGGATCTAAACCCATATAGAGCCGATTACAATCATTCATGATCAATCACATATTATTTATATCAAGATAACTATACATCATCAACCGAAATAAAAATACATAACAAGAATCACTAACCGATTAGAGAGTATAACAAGGATGATTCGAATGCTAAGATCTTCGATTGAGAGAGAGTGTGTGTGGCTGCCTTCGGGTTCGTGAGGGAGAGAGAGAAGAGCTAGGGTTTGTGTGTGTGTAAAGTGTTTTGCAACAATGAGAAGTGTACCCTATCTCCTTAGTGTTATGCGACATGGGGGAGTGGGCCAAACCCTCTCTTGGGCTGCCCATTGGTCCGAAAACAAGAGTGTAGCCCGAATGGGCTTGTGCGATCGGGTGAGTGTTGTGCATTTGGGTCGTTTATATACATACATACATACATTACACAAAGCACGTAACAACATAACATTCATATAATCATTCACTTTCATAAAATCACATATCGTACACATACGTTACTTCAAAGTACAAAGATAGGTTTGGAAATATGAGTTGTCACAAGTTAATCATCGGATTTAACCAGTGTTTCACCATTGGCGCCATCCGCATCTTTTGCAAACCACTGTCATCTTCTTTCTTGTTCGAAAACTCACTAGAATGACTGAACCACGCCCTTCTCCTCAAATGGACGGAGAAGTCTCTTCCTTTGAACTCACCACGGACACTGCACGCGTCCAAAGAGTCCAGGGGAACGAGACGATCCAAGAAGGGCGAGTGAACAACGATTTTCCTGAGATCTTTGGAAGTGCATCCATGTAACACCATTGTTATTATTTAACGATTTTCGTATAATTTAAGTCCATAATCATGTAATTACGGTTACAATTACAATGAAAAATACGGATTTATTAAAACTTTTACAATTTAAAGTAATACAACATAATGTGATTTAATTCATCGTTTTAGAATAACGACGAAACAACTTGCGGAAGCTTCATTTTTCGTGTGTTCGGTCCTTTGCCATCGCTTGATCTCCATCCGGGTACACTTGATATCACCTATGATCAAAACCAACTTAAAAGTTAGTTTTGATAGCTTATAAACATGTATAAACAAGTTTCATAAACAAGCAAATAAAATAAAAATAAAATTTCGGAATTTTGCCTCTCGCGCCACGCGAGAGGCTCCTTCTTTTCCTTCGCGTGCCGCGACAGCACCCGCGTGTCGCGCCCGGTGCCCGGTTCTCCTTCACGTGTCGCGGGGGAGATCGTTTTCCAGCAGGTTCGCATCTAGGACCTGCATTTCTTCCAGCTATGTTTATTTATCAAAAATCAAACTTTCAAAGGCCATAACTTTTGATCTAGAAGTCCGTTTTACGTTATTCTTTTCCTACGCGTTCGAAATTTAATTCTCCATCTTATGGAGTTAAAACCTGATATTCAACTACTTCAAAAATTCAGATTTCAAGCTCTCGGCTTGAAATTCGTTTTTAACACTTTTGACCCGTTTCATGATTCATTAAACCACTTTTGTTTAAATCATTACAAATTTTTGAGGTATTCATTATCTCAAAACCATCAACTCGTGAGTTCAAGACTTTCATACATTATGCAACTAAAGGTTGAGTTAAGCACAAAACTTCATTTTGACCCGTTGGAGGGATTTACCATTAACTTTAAATTTCACTCATCATTTTACTACATTAAGGTATCTACCTATTCTTCGTAATCTTAATGCGAATTCCTAAACAACCCATATGGGTCGTTTGCCCAATTCACCCATTAAGGGCTTGTTGGTTAATTTTAGTCCTTCATTTTACGACGAAGGACTTTCGCTAATATTTGACCAAAAATATCGCTTTTAACAATAATTCTAAATATGCGTACCTGGCTCGAGTCATAGGATCGACCCGTTTAAATATCTTTCACTATTAATTTCTAATTAATAACAACGCGAACCGTATGATATTTCCTGTAATCACAAAACTCAACAAACGGTCATCAATTAATATTGTCAAATGATGTTACCAATGTCATTTGACCCGTTTACTCCGAACGACCATTTTCCATTATGAGATGATATCTAGTTACCATCTTGCCCTTTTACCCGTTCCGGTTTACATCATAACGTAATGTTTCAAAATTTCTTATTAGTTCATCGTCACATGACTAATTTACCAATTTACCCTTTTTGCCATTGTTTATGATTTCTCACCATTGCACAAGTTCCGACTCATATTATTTGCGTCAGAACATTATAACTCTATTACTAGATTTTCGTTATTCATTTTCAATACACACAACTGATGTATACTAAAAAGGGTGCAAGCATTTACTTACCTCGCATCCAAATTACGCTTTCCTTTTCGTACTTGCTCCGTTTGACCCGCTTCATTCCCAAGCCTCAATCTAGCTTGTCAAGAGTCAAACTATCATCATAATTCACAAGGTGGTTAGATTAGTCATTATAACCACGACTATTCCACCTTACGTATTTTCTATGTCAAAACTACTATTCGACTCCGTCCATGGTTAGTTTAACTTTTCAAAAGTTAACTACCCTTAATTATATGATATGTGCATATAAGCTAAATCGACTTCATAATTAAAATTTGTATTACTCCACATCACACGTAATTGGTCGAACTAGGAAATTACGCATTTGATTCATAA
The DNA here is from genome assembly GCA_030545235.1 of Helianthus tuberosus. NCBI lineage: Eukaryota > Viridiplantae > Streptophyta > Magnoliopsida > Asterales > Asteraceae > Helianthus > Helianthus tuberosus. Next base: position 89,293,868 of record CM060353.1, read on the forward strand.
TTTCAACATATGAACATTGTGGGCATAATTTATAACATCAGCAATCAAGTTTCGTATCACTGAAAATAGGCTGTTTTTTGTGACCTGTTTAACCTGTTTACAAGTCTTCAAAAATTATGATTTTTATGTGGCGTACCTCTCGGATGGTTAAGCCTTGTGTTAAAATTTCAAGATCTAACTCTTTACCAAAAATTCGTAAAAATTCAATTACTAAGCTGCAATCAGATTCGTCACTTCTGACTGCAGCTTACGGAAAAATTCATTAAAAATTCCTCGTTTATCCGATTCACGAAATTCCAATTGGCGATTCTTTTAATCACTTAAAACTTTATACAATAAGAATTTGAGATCATAACTCAATTCCTAAATTGAGTTATGACATTTGTAATGGGCTGCAAATTCTGCCAGAAAACGCAGCTTCAACCTTTGATACGAAAAATATCATAATACGCTCAATTTTAGTCGAAAAAATGCGATTCCAGTGGGGTTTTAAAGATATTTACTGGAATTACATTTTAGACTCAAGAAACACATGTTTTGGTCACGTTTTGTCTATGTTACAGCCAATACAAGTCGGCTGTAAATTCTGATCAGGAGCTATTTGAATTCAACTTTCAATTAAAGCATGTTCTTGACATCATAACACTATTTTCTTTGCAATCAAAACCCTAAACACATCTCATACATGAATTTAGCATCAACAACATCTGAATTTACTTGAACTAAGCATGATTTCAATATCTAGGGTTTACTCCTAGACATAATATTGTTCCTATTCCATCAATACAACATCCATGCAACACAAATTTCGAATCTCACATGTTTATCAAAATCTCAAGATGTAACTAGAAGATGAAATTTGACATACCTTGTGATCTCTTCGCTGAGGTGATCACTAATCTGATCTTAGATTTCGATTTGGAGTAGATTTGGCTTCTCAATTTGATCAATTTTGCAAGTTAGGGTTAAGTTGGAGGAACCCTTGTTCGCCCCTGTGTTTTCTACGACCAGAACACACACTTTTGTGTGTGTTTTGGTGTTTTGTGTTTTATAAATTAACCCTTTTCTCTTTTACCCCTTTTAGTCCCTCTTGTTTGGTTAGTTATTAATTAGGTCACAACCTAATTATTTTTTAACAACATTCTCACTTATTAACTAGGTTTGGCATTCCTAGTTATCTTAGTGGGTTGGGGAAAGTTTATGACTAGGTCTGCTTTAAGTCCCGTTAACTCGGACCTTTTGTCCATTTTATTTCTTGAAAGTTCTTATTCGCTTTTTAATTAATATTATGATTATTTATTTAAATCATAATATTTACCGGGTTTCTTTTACCACTAACGGTATTTTACCCGTTCTTTTAGTATTAACAAGGTTTGATTGCCAAACCCGTTTTCGGGGTGTTACAAGTCTACCCCCCTTAAAGAGGTTTCGTCCCCGAAACCTTTCTCACGTACTTTACTAGTTTAGATCATCCGAACCTTAGCTTCGGTTATCACTTGAGCATTGCTCGCACATAATAATCCCACCAAAAAGTATGGTAATGTTTTTATTTTTTAAGGCGTATGCGCCTGTCACGTGTAAGGCCTCGTAGGCCATAACTTTCAGCTTGTGTTTCTTATTCTGGTTACTTATTTGACCGAGTTGTCATCTGATTACTCGGTTGTATTTATTATTCAACATGTTTATGTCTAGCTAATTTTATATTGACAAACACTTTACATAGGTCGTAACACTATTTTGACTTTGCATGGTTTTTACCGGCTAGACTGATTTGTCGTCGTCACTTTATACCCCGTCACTCGGGTATATCATATTGCCATCCCGGCCTTTTTGCATGTTTCTGGTTTCATATCTCGTAATTCACGTTACAACGTGGTTACGTTCTATGTCACTTTCAGTGATCGTAATCACATCACATCTTGTTTAAGTTTATGTCGACTTTTCATCGTCGGAATTTTTCTTTGAACGTATTGTTTTACTCCTATCGGTTAAAACCAATATCCTTTTACATTAACCATTTCCGAGTTCGTCCCATAATATTCATATTTGTTAAAACGTTGTTTCTTACTAAAACTGAATTTTAGTTTAACGTTTTTCTCTTTAGCTTATGTCAATTACTCACATCAAAGAAATTGACAACCCATAATTTATTCCCTTCCGTTGTCATTTCGGTAATGTCCTCGCCCTTTTTGTGAAATAACACAAATTAGAATTCGTGAATTCTTTTTCCATTTCAGCTTGTTTAGATGTTTTAGTGAATCTTTCACTTTTGTCCACTAGACTTTTCATGATCTCTTTGCTTTTAACCCATTTAATTAACTTAGCGAAACCCATCGCTTTTATACTAACCTTATCTCCCGTTATTATTTTACGCGGGATATTACAACCAGTTTCCTCGTTTTATTCTATTGACCCGTTTGACTTATTCATGTGAAATTTCATCATTTATGGATGTCAACTTCATTCTTTGTTTTGACCCGTTCAACTTTAAAATAGTTGAACATAATTTATCAAAATTTCTATTTACATCATCTTGTCGTCTTTTAGTCATGACTCAAAACCCGAGTCTTTTAATTTTCCATCCGATTTCCCGTTTCTCGGTCTACGCATGTGTTTAATCCTTACCCATCAACCGGGTGTTTTATCGAAGTCGTCGTTATTGCAACCCTTTCGGTATACATTAAGACTTCGCTTCATTTTTATATTCCGACTTTATCCTCAAGTTTGACATTTTTTTAAACGGCCCGTTTTACAGATATATTTGCATTCTCCGGGTTCGAGTGTAAGCACACCCCCTCCCAATGCATATCTTAATCATTTTACATATTTGGATTCTACGGGTTCGAGTGTAAGTACACTCCCTCCCAATGCATATCTTAATCATTTTACATGTTTGGATTCTTCGGGTTCGAGTGTAAGTACACCCCCTCCCATTGCATATCTTAATCATTTTACATTAATCTTTGTCCCTTCACTCGGGCTCATTATCCTAATGTAATACGCTTCCGTCGCTCGGCTGTGCGTTTACATTATTATCAAATATTTTGCTCATTTGATTTATTTGGGTACTTTTTAATTTGTCCCAGTCACCCCGTCCTTACTACATCGGATGTAAGTATGTCCATCATAAAAAGTTCATGGTACCACGTGCTCACCACTTACTTGGCCAGAGTAAGCGATCAACACCTGGTATATGTGACCCTTTTATAATTTTCACATTACACCCCATGTAAGTAATGCCTCTATTTGTTTCTCTTGGAAACAATATCCCGGATAGGTTTTCTATTCGGGTTTTTCCAAGTTTTCAATCTACATATGCAACTTTCTATCTCTACGTATTTGTTGCATATTACTATATGTGTAATTAAATTTAAACTGTGCACCTGGTAATGCTTGCCCTGACAGGCTTCTCTTGCCATTAGCCTTGTTCGCGATCGCTACGCGATTTAGGTCCTTGGTGAGCATGTTCTACTTGTCGTACTTTGTGTAGGATCGATTTATCGACCGAGTGAGTCAATTCAGAGTCAATACGCACTGTTTGAAAGGCGGAATCAATCAAACAGAGTAGAATTAGCAAGAACGGAGTAGAAAACAGAAAAGTATCACTTTTAACACTTGTTTCTCATTAATACTTCACGTGGAAAACTGGCAAGAATTCGGTACAATACTTCTGATTCCGTGCCTAAATGAGAAACACACTACCTATTTATAAGGTTTCTAATTCCACTCCAAATGACACCTTTGTCATTTCGGGCGGAAACACTAACTTTGTATACGAGCGGAATCACCTACATTTCAATTCTATTTCAAGTATTGACTTTTATTTTCATGTGACTCATTCATATGATGCAATAGGTGATGTCATCATTATGATGTCATCATTAATGATGATGACATCAATCTTGATCAGAACCGCTACGTAACCGAGACTCGATATAAAACGTAGTCTTCAGGCTCTTTCACAATCTGAGACTCGAACTAATATGAAGTCGACAGACAACTGCACTAACACTTTGGACTGTTCCTCCGTCAAGTCCGCAATTTGTTAGACTCCCGCTATCTTCAGATGCGAGTATCCTTCAACAAAGCATTTACAAAAGTTAGTAATTTCAACATTAATAAATGCACGTATTGTAATACAAGGCTTTTTACTGCATGTGATTTCGTTAACTATACTAATCATTTTCGTTGGTGTAACGTGTATTACACGATACCCTATGTGTTGTTCACAACACTTTAATCATACTAGACCATTAACATACTTGTACTTACCGGATCTGCGATCAAGCCTCGAACCGAACACACTTTATTCTTTAACCATGAGCTCTGATTACCAACATGTAACACCATTGCTATTATTTAACGATTTTCGTATAATTTAAGTCCATAATCATGTAATTACGGTTACAATTACAATGAAAAATACGGATTTATTAAAACTTTTACAATTTAAAGTAATACAACATAATGTGATTTAATTCATCGTTTTAGAATAACGACGAAACAACTTGCGGAAGCTTCATTTTTCGTGTGCTTGGTCCTTTGCCATCGCTTGATCTCCATCCGGGTACACTTGATATCACCTATGATCAAAACCAACTAAAAAGTTAGTTTTGATAGCTTATAAACATGTATAAACAAGTTTCATAAACAAGCAAATAAAATAAAAATAAAATTTCGGAATTTTGCCTCTTGCGCCACGCGAGAGGCTCCTTCTTTTCCTTCGCGTGCCGCGACAGCACCCGCGTGTCGCGCCCGGTGCCCGGTTCTCCTTCACGTGTCGCGGGGGAGATCGTTTTCCAGCAGGTCCACATCTAGGACCTGCATTTCTTCCAGCTATGTTTATTTATCAAAAATCAAACTTTCAAAGGCCATAACTTTTGATCTAGAAGTCCGTTTTATGTTATTCTTTTTCCTACGCGTTCGAAATTTAATTCTCCATCTTATGGAGTTAAAACCTGATATTCAACTACTTCAAAAATTCAGATTTCAAGCTCTCGGCTTGAAATTCGTTTTTAACACTTTTGACCCGTTTGATGATCCATTAAACCACTTTTGTTTAAATCATTACAAATTTTTGAGGTATTCATTATCTCAAAACCATCAACTCGTGAGTTCAAGACTTTCATACATTATGCAACTAAAGGTTGAGTTAAGCACAAAACTTCATTTTGACCCGTTGGAGGGATTTACTATTAACTTTAAATTTCACTCATCATTTTACTACATTAAGGTATCTACCTATTCTTCGTAATCTTAATGCGAATTCCTAAACAACCCATATGGGTCGTTTGCCCAATTCACCCATTAAGGGCTTGTTGGTTAATTTTAGTCCTTCATTTTACGACGAAGGACTTTCGCTAATATTTGACCAAAAATATCGCTTTTAACAATAATTCTAAATATGCGTACCTGGCTCGAGTCATAGGATCGACCCGTTTAAATATCTTTCACTATTAATTTCTAATTAATACCAACGCGAACCGTATGATATTTCATGTAATCACAAAACTCAACAAGCGGTCATCAATTAATATTGTCAAATGATCTTGCCAATGTCATTTGACCCGTTTAGTCCAAACAACCATTTTCCATTATGAGATGATATCTAGTTACCATCTCGCCCTTTTACCCGTTCCGGTTTACACCATAACGTAATGTTTCAAAATTTCTTATTAGTTCATCGTCACATGACTAATTTACCAATTTACCCTTTTTGCCATTGTTTATGATTTCTCACCATTGCACAAGTTCCGACTCATATTATTTGCGTCAAAACATTATAACTCTATTACTAGCTTTTCCTTATTCATTTTCAATACACATAACTGATGTATACTAAAAATGGTGTAAGCATTTACTTACCTCGCATCCAAATTACGCTTTCCTTTTCGTACTTGCTCCGTTTGACCCGCTTCATTCCCAAGCCTCCATCTAGCTTGTCAAGAGTCAAACTATCATCATAATTCATAAGGTGGTTAGATTAGTCATTATAACCACGACTATTCCACCTTACGTATTTTCTATGTCAAAACTACTATTCGACTCCGTCCATGGTTAGTTTAACTTTTCAAAAGTTAACTACCCTTAATTATATGATATGTGCAAATAAGCTAAATCGACTTCATAATTAAAATTTGTATTACTCCACATCACACGTAATTGGTCGAACTAGGAAATTACGCATTTGATTCATAATTTCAACATATGAACATTGTGGGCATAATTTATAACATCAGCAATCAAGTTTCGTATCACTGAAAATAGGCTGTTTTTTGTGACCTGTTTAACCTGTTTACAAGTCTTCAAAAATTATGATTTTTTTATGTAGCGTACCTCTCGGATGGTTAAGCGTTGTGTTAAAATTTCAAGATCTAACTCTTTACCAAAAATTCGTAAAAATTCATTTACTAAGCTGTAATCAGATTCGTCACTTCTGACTGCAGCTTACGGAAAAATTCATTAAAAATTCCTCGTTTATCCGATTGACGAAATTCCAATTGGCGATTCTTTTAATCACTTAAAACTTTCTACAATCAGAATTTGAGATCATAACTCAATTCCTAAATTGAGTTATGACATTCGTAATGGGCTGCAAATTCTGCCAGAAAACGCAGCTTCAACCTTTGATACGGAAAAAATCATAAAACGCTCAATTTTTGTCGAAAAAATGCGATTCCAGTGGGGTTTTAAAGATATTTACTGGAATTACATTTTAGACTCAAGAAACACATGTTTTGGTCATGTTTTGTCTATGTTACAGCCAATACAAGTCGGCTGTAAATTCTAATCAGGAGCTATTTGAATTCAGCTTTCAATTAAAGCATGTTTTTGACATCATAACACTATTTTCTTTGCAATCAAAACCCTAAAAACATCGCATACATGAATTTAGCATCAACAACATCTGAATTTACTTGAACTAAGCATGATTTCAATATCTAGGGTTTACTCCTAGACATAATATTGTTCCTTTTCCATCAATACAACATCCATGCAACACAAATTTCGAATCTCACATGTTTATCAAAATCTCAAGATGTAACTAGAAGATGAAATTTGACATACCTTGTGATCTCTTCGCTGAGGTGATCACTAATCTGATCTTAGATTTCGATTTGGAGTAGATTTGGCTTCTCAATTTGATCAATTTTGCAAGTTAGGGTTAAGTTGGAGGAACCCTTGTTCGCCCCTGTGTTTTCTACGACCAGAACACACACTTTTGTGTGTGTTTTGGTGTTTTGTGTTTTATAAATTAACCCTTTTCTCTTTTACCCCTTTTAGTCCCTCTTGTTTGGTTAGTTATTAATTAGGTCACAACCTAATTATTTTTTAACAACATTCTCACTTATTAACTAGGTTTGGCATTCCTAGTTATCTTAGTGGGTTGGGGAAAGTTTATGACTAGGTCTGCTTTAAGTCCCGTTAACTCGGACCTTTTGTCCATTTTATTTCTTGAAAGTTCTTATTCTCTTTTTAATTAATATTATGATTATTTATTTAAATCATAATATTTACCGGGTTACTTTTACCACTAACGGTATTTTACCCGTTCTTTTAGTATTAACAAGGTTTGATTACCAAACCCGTTTTCGGGGTGTTACAATCCAGAGCGGTTAGCCAAACCACTAACGGAGCTACTTTCCAACCCCCACCCAGGGTCATCAACCAAACCAAAAATGGAGCCACTTTCCAATCCCTACCTGGGGTAGTTCACCAAACACCCCCAATAGTTCAAGCACCAAACCATGGAGCTGGCCCCTCAGCCCCATCGGACCAAACACAATTGAACTTTTCTGCACTTTTAGGGCTACCCGAAGGAAAAACTCTGGCTTCCTGGTATGCCGAACAAATGGCGTGTCTAAATCTTGTCTATACACAACTCAGCGCCCAACAAGCCGTGCTCCAGGCACAAGCTAACCAATCCGCTTTTATTACTCCATCGCAAAGGTCTCTGAGCACTCACATACCTCAGCAGGCCAATGCGTGGAACTTACACCCACAGAAAGCACCTGTACCAAACATCAGAAGGCCAAGCGCGCACGACACACGCGATACTTATGGCGAAACGGAAAGCAATTATGTGCAGTACTCTCACCACCAGAGAAAACCAGTACAAAGTCGTTTAGGTCCGCGCAATATAAACGACGAATGGGACAGTTACAACGAAGAAGATGATCCGACGTACAAAGAAAGCACGGTATTCAGTAGGTTACCACCAGAACACGAGGCGTACGTACCCCGCAAGCGCGCGGGGTACAATCCAAAAGCAGAACATGATTACTCATTGAGCTATCGCCCAGATGGCATGGCCGAAAACTCAAAGTTCATCAGAGAGAGTGCAACAACCAACATCGACAAGACAAAATTGCCACACAATATAGGCAAATACAATGGCTTAACAGATCCCGACGATCACCTCCAAGTCTTCAACGACGCGGGAGTAACAGGTGGTTGGAACTTACCAACTTGGTGTCACCTTTTTGCACAAACCTTTGTTGGCGCAGCGCGCGTCTGGTTTGACAGCCTGCCAGCAGGAAGAATCAAGTCGTGGATCGATTTTCGAGACAAGTTCCTCGCGCACTTCTCTCAACAACGAAGGCACACTAGAGATCCAGCCGATTGTTTGAATATATGGAGGAAAGACCACGAAAGCGTGGAAGATTTCATCACCAGGTATAACAAAGAATGTCTGGAAATCGGAGATGTAGGCGAGAAGATGATGCACGCACACTTTATGAGAGCAGTAAAATGTGACGACCTGATCAAACGACTGAAGGGAAGAGATGGAGGCCCCAAAGATTGGGAGACCTTCATCGAAGCAACAAAATTGCGCGCACAGAGAAACAATTGACCGGTGACGACAACCGTCAATACAGTTACAACCATAACGATCGGCGCAATAAGAAAGGCAAAGGCCAATCATGGAAAACATCCGGTTATAGAGAAAGAAACCCGGTAAGAGAAGATGCGCTCAATACAATCAACCAGATTGCTCATCGCAAGGAGGTCAAAAGGGAGAACAGAGAAAAACAGTGGACACCCTTAACAAAAACTCCTTCCGAAGTTTTGTCAACCGAAAATCACCAGTTCAAACCTCCTCTGCAGATGCGAAACAAGTGGGGCCAAGACCCAAATCTTTTCTGTGAGTTCCAGTAGGACACAGGTCACCTGACCGACGATTGTTTTAGCTTAAAACAAGAGATAGAAAGAGCCCTGAGAGATGGCAGACTTACCCATCTGGTGAAAGGCGGAAAGCGCGACCATCGTCAAATTCAACGAAGGGAAGAAGGGCCAGACAACAAGAAACTTCGGAAATTAGAAACTCACATGGTTCAAGGAGGTCCACGAAGGTCACGAAAGAACTATAACAAACGCACACAAGACGACTCTTGGCGCGAGAGACAAGTTGTTTTTCCCATAGTGAGAGGAGGTCCAAGAGAAAGATGGCCCATAGTCATATCTGGCGTAATCGGTCATTACCAAACCGACTACATTTTCATTGACCCAGGGAGCACCGCATATATCATCTACGAACAATGCTTCAATCAATTTGACCAAGAGGACAAAGCGCGCTTAGAACCAGTCGACTACCCATTAACTGGTTTCTGCAATGAAGCCTTTTTTCCTCTCGGCCAGATATCGTTCCCGGTGCTGCTCTCGGACGGATGGAATTCAAGAACGGAGGAAGTCACGTTCATGGTACTACCCACACACTCAAGACACGATATCCTGTTGGGAAGAGAATCCCAAGGTGACTTTAGTATGATTTGCTCCGGACCGCATTCAGCTGTTGGGTTCCCAACAGAGACAGGGGTAGCACTAATCTATGCAAGCAAAGAAGTTTTGGCAACATATGAAATCAGGCCAGCAAAAGCAAGTAAATCCATACCACGTGCGGAAGCTGAAAAATGGGTGCTAAACAGCAAATACCCAGAACAAACGGTCACCTTGGGCCCTGCAATGTCTGACCTCACGCGTGCGGCGCTAAAAAAGTTGTTATTTGAAAACATGGATGTGTTCGCCTGGACGCCAGCTGACATGGTAGGTGTTCCACGGCACATAGCAAAGCACAGATTGAACGTCTCGGAGAATGCCAAACCTGTAGTACACGCCAAGCATCATCTAGGAGACGTAAAGCACGACGCTATGCAAGAACAAGTCACGGAGCTGTTAAATGCCGGCATCATCAGAGAAGTCCGATACCAAACTTGGGTGGCGAGCCCAGTAATGGTCCAAAAAGGAAATGACAGTTGGAGAATGTGTGTGGATTACAAGGATTTAAACAAGGCATGCCCGCGCGACTGCTATGCCTTACCAGATATTGACGAGAAGATCGACTCGCTAGCGACCTTCAGATGGAAATGTTTCCTTGACTATTATAAGGGATATCACCAGGTGCGGATGGCAATCCAAGACGAGGACAAAACCGCATTCCGCACACCGACAGGGCTGTAGTGCTACACCAAAATGCCTTTCGGTCTAAAGAATGCAGGTGCGACTTATCAGAGACTAATGAATGAAACATTCAGTGACGCTATCGGCAAATACATCGAAGTGTATATGGATGACCTAGTCATCATGAGCAAGGAGGAAAGTATGATGCTGGTAAATATCCAAAAAACGTTCGACACACTGCGCGGAGTAAGCATCAAGCTAAATCCAGCGAAATGTTTCTTTGGCATGGAAGAGGGAAAGTTCCTGGGTTTCATCGTCACAAAGGTCGGGTTTAAGGTCAATCCTGAAAAGGTGCAAGCGATCGAGCGGATGCCTTCACCGTCAACAATCAAGGAAATGCAGAAGTTGGCCGGACGGTTAGCGGCACTCAACAGTTTCCTAGCCAATCATGCAGCTAAATCTTTCCCATTTATCAAGACACTCCGCAATTGCATGAAGAAAAGTAAGTTCCAGTGGACTCCGGAAGCCGAACATGCGTTCCGAGAAATGAAAGATTGCCTCATAAAACTGCCAACGCTGACGACACCAGTAAAAGGAGAACCCCTAGTGATGTATCTGTCAGCATCCGATAAAGCAGTCGGAGCAGTCCTGCTCGTAGACCGACAAGGCATTCAGAAACTAGTCTATTATGTGTCTCGCACCCTGAACGATCCAGAAACAAGGTATGCTATAATGGAGAAACTGCAGCTGGCACTGATTCATGCATCAAGGCGATTGCGCAGATACTTCGCCAACCACGTCATTCATGTGTTGACAAATTACAACATCGGCAACATCCTTGCAAGGCCCGAGATCTTTGGAAGATTAGCAAAGTGGGCCATAGAACTGGGGGGCCATAACGTGGTTTTCAGGCCATGACCAGCAATTAAGGGCCAGGTGTTGGCCGATTTCATGACAGAGGTACCTGACGGCAGAGACAGAGAATGTAAGGCAATGGAAAGAGCTGATAAACAACAGTCGGAAGAACCATGGCTACTGTATACGGACGACGCGTCCAATGAGGACGGAGCAGGCGCAGGACTTCGGCTAGTAAGTCCAGAAAAACACGAATTCACGTATGCCATCCGTTTAGACTTCAAGAGCACGAATAATGAAGCCGAATACGAAGCCTTTCTTGCCGGTCTGAGGTTGGCGATCAAGATGGGAGTCAAACACATCGAGGCGCATGTGGACTCCATGTTAGTAGCTGGGCAGATCAACGGCCAGTACGATGCCAAAGGGGACGTAATGGCGTTATACATAGACCAAGCGAAAACATTGCTGCAAAACTTCAATTCTTACAAGGTGCACCATATCAATCGAAACGAGAATAAACCAGCAGATGCACTAAGTAAGCTCGCATCCACCAGTTTCCAGCACTTGGCAAAGGATGTGTGTAGGTCCCTCGGAGGTTGAGGTTAAACCTTATCCTTGTTATTTTTAACACACTAGCAAGTGCGGAATCCAAGCTAGTGAGCAAACCGGGATGAAACAAGCACAAACACAAACACACAAAGATTCACCGATTAACACCACTTGTATTAATGCGAATGAAAGGTTTCGGTTACAAGCACAATGTTTACAAATCAGTTTTGCAAACCCTCTAGTGTGTGTGTGTTCCTGGACAGAATGCTCTCAAGTGAGTGTGTGTGTATCTGTCTTCCAAGTCTCTCAAGTCATACTTTGAACACACAATACATGGGTATATATATACCCAGCATTGGTTGTCTGTCCGAAGGATTCGATAGATGGTCGAAGGATCATCTATCGATGTCAAAGCCATCGAAGGATTCACAAGCACCTCGAAGGATGGTGTATCCTTCGAGGTCTATTAGTTTCCATCGAAGCATATCTTTCGTGGGCATCGAAGGATTTACACTATCCTTCGATGCCTTATCCTTCGACATAGACAACCATATTTCTAACAGATTGGCCAAGTCAAACCAGGAGGACGGTTGACTTGGTCAACTTACAGGACTGACAAGGACATCGTTTACATCGTGACCGAATACAGACAAAGTACAAACACAAGTCTTCGTCTTGATCTTCGTGTCTTCAAGTCGAAACCAAGTCGAACTGAGCCAAGTTGAACCGAGCCGAGTCGTGTCCACAAAATATGCATCAACAAACTCCCCCTTGGACGCTACTCGTGAGGTTCAACTTGCATCAACAACTCCCCCTTTCACACTCTTGTGAGGTTCAACGCTATTCGTAAGATTCAACTTCGATGTCTTTCACGTCGGAGGATCTTCAAAGTCTTCACGTCTTCAAAGCAGAAAGTGTATCAACAAACTCCCCGTTTCATGTAGAAAGTGTGTTGACAAACTCCCCCTTAGATTGAACTCTCCATTGAGTCATGCTCGTGAATCTTTTGACTTGTCAATTCTTCAGATCCTTGTGGTGTTGATGAAGGGACAGCGGCAACTCGATCATTTTATCCTTTGAGTGCCTCCACTTCGTGTCTTCATTCCAAAGCTTTTCATCGAACATGTTCTCCTCGCCTTTAGCATCTGCACATGCAAGAAAGCTAAACGCATAATGAGAACAACCGCTTGGAATATAGTTAACATTTAAACTAACGACACATATGAGATCAAATCTCAATCAAACACCAACCGACAATAGTTTGAAAGTTTAGAAAAAATATTCATTTTAATCCTTTAACTTTCAAAACTCGTTAACTTCGACTGTTTATGAAGATGCAATTGTTTTCCGGCTTACAATCAGGATTTTGGGTAGGATAGACTCGAGTTCCAACATCAGTCAATCAAAAATAAACTAGAAGCAAAATCTTTTTGGTTTTCATAAAGTTTATATTAAAACACACCTAAAATCTTTTTGGAATTTTCATTTTTCAAATGTTAAGACGGAAAACAATAAATAAATATATACAAATATGCAGAAACTAAAAGCAGTAAATAAATATTTACAGACATTCTTTTTGCGAGTTTCGAGGGTAAGAGAATCATATCAGTGTATGGTCATGTTAAAACGCTCTTGTTGTTCTTTTAGTTAACATTAGATAAGCATCCTATAACAATTATCGGTATTGTTGTCCACATAAGCTCAACTTATCAGATGTAATCATGGCGAGGGGATACGTTAAGGTATGATTTATACTTACCGACCGGTGTTCATCCACATCACGACACATTCCCGTATCAAGGTATGCACGAGGGTTCATCTTACCGGTGAGTATACCGATTATCATCTGTTTGACCGTATATGAAAATGTGAGTAACTCACTTATTTTGACTGAAAACAAGCCCTATGTGATAGAATCACTTATTGATGAGGAACTTGATTTTCATATGCATGAGGGCACAGGAGCAAGTCCGTGAACAGGTCAGTACTTTCGTACAGCAGAGAGACGAACTTGACTCCCGGATAAATGTGATATATTATCACTTATTTGATTTGGACATGTGATTGTTGATCACTTATTGAGGTCGTATGCAGTATGTACACGTATGTATAGTATCATGGAAGATCTAGACTTGCGTCCCCGTTATTTTTCGGTAAAAGATACAACCATGATACCCAGATGATAAGCAGCATAAAGACCGAATATCTCAGAACCTCGGCAATCTCTCAAACGAAATTTCGGTACCAAGACCATATGCCAATGAATGGTTCCCACCCAGTCTTCAGTCAGATTTAAGTTTATATCACCCTGCACACTTTAAAATGATTGTGAGCCTACCGATACATCTTATATAGAGCTGCTTATCGTTTTTCATTTTGGGTTTAAAGAGGGTTAGACAGACCACTGATGTACTATCATTTTCTCTTTTGCTCGCCAGGAAACTCATTTTTGCTTTTCTATTGTTTTTGTGTTTTTGAAATTTTTCGATGTTTTTGGATTTTCAAATTTGGATTTACTCCCCCTAAAATCAATAAACTAAGATAAATTTAAAACACAAAGGTATTTACAAAAATGATTTTCCGATGTTGGTTAACTCATGTTTTACCTCAATGCCGTTTACCAAAATTAAGTTTTAATCAGAAATGATTTAGCGAATTTTTGGAAAAATCAGTTGGCATGTCGGTAAGTGGTGTGGACCATGACAGCATTGTCTGGCCAAAGAGTGCTGAACGAGATAACAATTCACAAAGCAGCTTAAATATCGACAAGTATAGGAGAGATTAGAAATTTAAAAACCGTATCCTGCAACTGCATCGTGCATTGCAAAGAATCTGAGTGCTCTCCCAAACTGGATATCCACCCGGTGTGGATTTCAAAGTCGATTTTTGTAGCTACTGAGAAGTCTCTTGACAGCAACAAGATCATAAACCTTTGGGTCCGGCTGGTCTTCCACATTGTACCAGCGAAGGTTTTTGTCTTTCTCTTGTGAAGTAGTGTGCGGTTATTCAATCCACGCCAAGGCATCCGCACACCCGGTTGGTTTGTTCAACAAACACATTTTCTTCAATCACACCACCAAGAAATGTACACTGCACGTTCATTTTGTTGAGTTTGAACTTCAGACGTGCTGCAGGTGCGTACATTTTGATTTGAATCTATCCCGGGGACCCGATCAAAGCCTTTAACAATCAAATGTTGGTATGATTTTCATTTTGTCGAAGCTTCCAATGTCTTTCATCAGACATTTTTTTCACCATCATTCCTTCATCGGAATGTTTGACTTCTTATCTTTTTCCTTTCTCTCCATCAATGGCAACAATTTCTTCTGTCGCCTATCTTGTGTAAGGATGCTCCACTATCAACAATCTTACGACTATCGAAAGTTCCTCCTGGAATATCCTACACACTCACTCAAAGATTAGTTGGAGAGGGGGACCCAAGCCTTTGTGGACTTGGGTCGTCCTTGATCATCAAGGAAAGTGATTTCAATCTCCTGATGATTGGGAAAAAGAACCTGCGGTGCTCCCCCTGACTGAATTACCTGTTTTGGTTTCCAAACTGTTTGTTCTTTACCAGTATTTGAATTTGTTTTTGCATTTACTGGTTTTACCGTTTTAGGTTTTGTTTGAACAGGTTTTTCTTCTTTGACCTCTGTTTTTAAGGCCTTTTCAATTACCTTTTGATTCTTTTGTTTCAACTTCTTTTCCCTTTCTCTCCATCAATGGCAACAATTTCTTCTGTCGCCTATCTTGTGTAAGGATGCTCCACTATCAACAATCTTACGACTATCGAAAGTTCCTCCTGGAATATCCTACACACTCACTCAAAGATTAGTTGGAGAGGGGGACCCAAGCCTTTGTGGACTTGGGTCGTCCTTGATCATCAAGGAAAGTGATTTCAATCTCCTGATGATTGGGAAAAAGAACCTGCGGTGCTCCCCCTGACTGAATTACCTGTTTTGGTTTCCAAACTGTTTGTTCTTTACCAGTATTTGAATTTGTTTTTGCATTTACTGGTTTTACCGTTTTAGGTTTTGTTTGAACAGGTTTTTCTTCTTTGACCTCTGTTTTTAAGGCCTTTTCAATTACCTTTTGATTCTTTTGTTTCAACTTCTTTTCCCTTTCTTTCAAGACACGCGGGTCTTGTTTCGGGGAAACAGATCGTTTTTGGTAATTGGTTTCTTGGGGAGCCTTCAACTTTTGCAGGTATGGGCAGTATCTCACAATATGCCCAATTGTGCCACACTCAAAACACATTCTCCGCTCTACAAACCTCGGAGAAACATGTTGATGACCAGACTGAGAACCAGACAATGAACTCTGTGATCTAGATGTACTTGGACCTAAATCACATCCCTTGGTGTGTTGGGTGTAATTATTCTGATCATTTCGTTTTAAAATTCTAACTTGTTTTACAAAATAAATGTTAGATTTATTCTGAAATGTTTCCAGTTTATCTGTACCCTTTGATCCAACAAAGTTCACCTTCTGTTCTCTTTTCTTAACGGGAGCTCTTTTGTTTTGCACCTTTTGCTGCTGAACTTTAGGTGCTTGAACATTCTTGTTCTGAGCTTTCTTCCCCTGTACCTTCCCTTTTCCGGAATTAACTTGTTGTTTTCGCTCAGTTGATTGTTTTTGGTTTTCGTATTGTTTTCTAACTTGTTCACACGGAATTGGATCACATTGAGTGACGGTGACTTTGCCACTTTTGTTTCCCAAAAACTTATCAATACATCCTTCAAAAATTTGCTCAATTAAATCTTGATTTACATTTTTAATTGGAAAATCTTTGTTAGAGTAGATTTTGTCATCTCCTTTGAGCGTATACAACAAGTTATTCCTTTCACAACTAGAAACAAGGGACTCCATTCCTTTTGACATTTCAGTCTTACTCGGTTCCACTGGTGGATCACACAAGATGTGATTCTCGATTGGGATGTCTGGTGTAACCGAGTTAGACTGAGGTTTCACAATTTCTTCAGATTCATCGTCCGAAGAATCAGGATCCTCAATAATGGGAGGACTCTGTTCCTTATCACACGATGAGTCTTTCACTTTCTCAGACTCAGATTGCCCCGAGGATGATGTACCAGTTGTGAACCCGAGGCCTACTGCAAAGTCATCAAGACAGAGTGGCACAGTAGGTTCAAAACGGGGTATATCCTCGTCATCCGGCAATTTGGAGTAATTGTGATTCATTGGGGGAGGACATGATTTAAATCCATTACACTTCCTATCCCCCTTTTTCTTTTGAACATCAATAATGTGATCCAAAACATAGCGGGAATTGGAATAGCTTTCCAATTTCTGCTTAATTGTCTCACATTCACATCTAGCTGTTGCTAACTCTACCATTTGCTTTTCAATTGTGTCAATTAAATCATTGTTAGCATGTTGTTTTCTCAAAACAGCTTTTTGTAATTCAGAAACATCATGTCTTAATGACGCAATTGTTGTTTTAAATTCCTTTTCATTTCTGGTTAAAAATATGTTAGCTTCAGTTGCTTTAGCAAGATCTACAATCAATTGTTGATTGTGTTTGTGTGTGATTTCAAACTGACTTTCCTTTTCTGCATATTCTAAGCACTTTGCACATTCAACAGGATCAGAATTAGAGTCAGAATTAGCATCACATACCTGAGAAGTTTGACCTTCTACGTGAGCCATAAAGGCTGTATGAAAAGAAAAAGATCCATCTTCAGAGAAGAAACGAGCAAGCTTCTCGGAAGTTCCAGCAGATTTCTGGCAAAGAATAGATCTCCTCTTGCATAATGCTTCAGCGTCAGCCAAAAGCTCATCAACTTCCAAATCTAAAGCATCACCTGATAAATCACCAGCATCATGTGATTCTCCATCCATGCTCCCACTATAACCCGAGCTATCTTCATCTTCTGAAGATTCATCACCATTGGTGGAAGATTCTCCACCACTGGCGTGCTTTAAATCCTTTACGATTTCAGCAAAACATGCTGTTCCACCATTTCCTCCTCCACCATTTCCTCCTTCTCCAAGCTGAAGGTTCCAATTGCAGATTTCATCAGCTTGAACAACTAATCCTCTGTGGGGATTAGTGTTTGCGGTTCCAGATGTATTTCCTCCAACGGGAACTATTTGTCTGTCAGAATTGTTGTTCTGTTGTTGTTGAGGCTGTCTTTGATTCCTGAAAGGATTCTGATTGCCTTGTTTAGGTGGCTTCTGACATTCCCGCTTGAAATGACCCTTTTCCCCACAGTTGAAGCAGGTGACAACATTCTTATCAAAACCATACTTGGTGTTGTTGTTGCTTTCCAAGTTGGTTCTCCCCGTCCTTTCCATGAACTCTTTTGCTCTTCGAATAGCACTAGCAAGAGCCCATTTGATATCCATCATCTCAAACTCTTCTTTGTCAACTTGCTGATAATCTTCATTGGTTAGATTGATATTTCCAATCTGACCTGCAACCAACCCACAGTAAGCACTAACCAAGGTGTTCAACATCTCCATATGCTCCTTGGCTATCTCGACACTGACTTTTGAAAAGTTGGAAGTGTCCAATCTGACAGTGTTCGGATTAGAAGTAGCTTGAAAGCTTGAAGAACTTCCATAAAACCCTTGCTGTTGTGGTTGTTGCTGCTGAGCTCTGTTTGGATCTAAGAAAGACGGTGGTACGAATTGCTGAGCTGTCTGTTGTTGTTGCGAAGAAGAATCTGGTCTTGCATACATCATCGTGTATGCTGAAGGATCAAACTGATTCGTTGTGGAAGGTCCGGTGTTAGAGATGAAAGCTGTTTGAAGCTTAGCATGCTGAGAGGCTGGCTTTTCTCCACTAATCCCACCTGCAATCCCAAAATACATCTCTGGATTCTGAGGAGTTATTGTTCTTTTTGCCTTTAGCTTTTCTTCTACATCTTTGTTCTCCAATTTCTGGATTAGCTCATAAACGGTGATTGTGTCCAGAACACCGTTTTCTTTGAGGATCTCCAGATAACCGCTCCATTTTGCTGGTAAGCTATCAGCAAACCTCTTCACCATTTCTTGTGGAGTGGCAGTGACTCTGAAGGCAAACATTTCACTCAACAGATGATGGAATCTTGTAGATAATTCTGCCAAACCCTCGTTCTCCATACACGTGAAACCTTCAAACTCTTTCTTCAACAGTTCTTGCTTGATCTTCCTAGACTGAGCATTTCCTTCACATCGTAACGTGAGCATATCCCATAAGCTTTTAGTAGTCGTGCAGTAAACAAACTGATGGTATATGTCTCTGTGAAGAGCTTGCGTGAGAATCATAAATGCTTTCTTTTCCAACTCGAATTTCTTCTTATCTTCTTCAGACATAGTGCTGTAAGTTTGTGGATTTGATCCTGCAACTTCCAAATCATTTTCAAATGGAGTGAAGAAGCACATCCATAGATCTTGACCTTGCCCCTGAACATAAGTTCTCAGCCTTTCTTTCCACCATCCCCAATCATTGATGTGATTCAGCTTTGGCGGTTTTGTACTTGTACCAGTTTCACTGTCGTTCTGCATCATGGCTTGAATGCTGCTGCTTTGATTTGTGACCAAAGCCCATTGATTTGCAGTTATCATTGCAGCTTGAGGTGGGGCAATAGCTTGCATCCATGCATTTTTGTTGAAATCTGACTGAGATTGCGTAGCTGACGATTGCGTAGCTGATGATTGTGGAGTCAAAGTTGTTTGAGTCCACGCGGTTGGATCCCACTGACCGTTTGTTCCCATTTTATAAAGAAAATTAATATATTAAGTGAAAAATATATTTAAAATTTGAAAAACAAGTTTTCCCTTTTAAAAATTAATTTTTCACAAACTATGATAAAATCTTGAAAGATAACAAACAGCCGAAGGATCTTGATCGAAGGACCTGAAAAACACAAACTGATTAACCTTAAACAGATTAGGATCGAAAGACACAAGATGTTCGAAAGATCAACAGTTTTCGAAAGAACACTGTTGAGTTTCGAACGATGACCTCGAAAGACTCTCTAATCGAAGGATCCTTGTCTTTCGGATGAGACCTGTAGATCGACAGATATATCCTTCGAAAAGATTCCTTGGATCGAAAGATAAGTCACAGACTTCGAAGGATGTTCGAAGGATGCTTATCTATCGATCCTCCTTTGATCGAAAGATGATCTTTCGACTTCGAAGGATATCCTTCGATCTTCACTGACACAATTGACAAAAGTTGACAGGTTGGTGAAAAGGTGATTGGTTGGTGAAAAGGAAAACGAGTACTAAACCATGTGAGTTTTTGTCCAAACACTCCAAAGTCTTGTATAAACTCGGTTTTTAACAAGGAAAAGAGCCACGGCTCTGATACCACTTGTAGGTCCCTCGGAGGTTGAGGTTAAACCTTATCCTTGTTATTTTTAACACACTAGCAAGTGCGGAATCCAAGCTAGTGAGCAAACCGGGATGAAACAAGCACAAACACAAACACACAAAGATTCACCGATTAACACCACTTGTATTAATGCGAATGAAAGGTTTCGGTTACAAGCACAATGTTTACAAATCAGTTTTGCAAACCCTCTAGTGTGTGTGTGTTCCTGGACAGAATGCTCTCAAGTGAGTGTGTGTGTATCTGTCTTCCAAGTCTCTCAAGTCATACTTTGAACACACAATACATGGGTATATATATACCCAGCATTGGTTGTCTGTCCGAAGGATTCGATAGATGGTCGAAGGATCATCTATCGATGTCAAAGCCATCGAAGGATTCACAAGCACCTCGAAGGATGGTGTATCCTTCGAGGTCTATTAGTTTCCATCGAAGCATATCTTTCGTGGGCATCGAAGGATTTACACTATCCTTCGATGCCTTATCCTTCGACATAGACAACCATATTTCTAACAGATTGGCCAAGTCAAACCAGGAGGACGGTTGACTTGGTCAACTTACAGGACTGACAAGGACATCGTTTACATCGTGACCGAATACAGACAAAGTACAAACACAAGTCTTCGTCTTGATCTTCGTGTCTTCAAGTCGAAACCAAGTCGAACTGAGCCAAGTTGAACCGAGCCGAGTCGTGTCCACAAAATATGCATCAACAATGTGCGCATTGAAGTTCTGAGCAATCCATCGGTACCGCTAAGGCAAGTAAGCGTTATTCAGCTGGGGACGACATCCTGGATGACTCCCATAATCATGTATCTCCAGTCTGGAATATTACCAGAAAACAAAGCCGAAGCAAGGAAAGTTCAGTACAAGTCCGAGCACTACCAGATGGTCGATGGAATTCTGTACCGAAAATCATACCTTGGGCCATTATTGAGGTGTGTCGACCCAGAAGATGCAAACTACCTGATCCGGGAAATATACGAGGGAATCTATGGCATTCATGCGGCCCGAGAATGGTGGTAGCGAAAGTGATGAACGCCGGGTACTACTAGCCTGGAATGCATCTAGACGCAGTGAAGGTTTTGAGGAAATGCAGCGGGTGCCAGAGACATGCTCCAAAAACGATGCGCCCCAAAAATGAACTAGTCCCCGTAACAACAGCGTGGCCGTTTCAACAATAGGGAATAGATATGGTTGGTCCCTTCCCTGAAGCCCCGGGAGCAGTGAAATTTATCATAGTCACGGTAGACTATTTCACAAAATGGGTGGAAGCAAAGGAATTGGCGTCAACCACATCTACCGTAGTGCGACGTTTCATCTGGAAATAAATAATCTGCAGATTCGAGCTACCTCTGAGAATCATCACTGATAACGGAACAAATTTTGCTGCAGAAGATCTTCAACGCTGGTTCAAAGAGCTACACATAGAGCATACCTTCTCCTCGGTTGCGCACCCGCAGGGGAATGGTCAGGTTGAAGTCGTCAACAAGAGCATTGTTGACGATATCAAGGCACGGTTGGGAACACAAAGAAGAGGCTGGGTCGACGAGCTACCCAGCATATTATGGGCCCATAGGACGATGCCAAAAACAAGCAATGGAGAGACACCGTTCAGTTTAGTCTATGGGTCCGAGGCCGTGATACCAGCAGAGATCGGACTGCCGTCGCCAAGAATGCTCTCCATGAACATGATCAACAACGAAGAAGAAATGAGGTTGGACCTTGACCTCCTAGAAGAAAGACGAGAGATGGCGGCAATTAGTGAGGCGAAATACAAAACCAAACTGGAAAAGTATTATAACTCCAAGGTCCGAATTTGCTCGTTCAATCCCGGAGATTACGTCCTAAGGGACAATGAGGCGTCCAACGCCGAAAAACCCGGAAAATTAGCTCCCTAGTAGGAAGGGCCTTATGTTGTAGACGAAGTCCTTGGAAAAGGGGCATATAAGCTACGCACCCTGGACAACAAAGAGGTCCCAAGAACCTGGAATGCTCAGCAGTTAAGAAGATGCTACATGTAGACAGTCAATATCTATCTTACTTGTAATGGCCGCGCGCCGACACATTTAATTCTAAATACAAGAAGTGTTTGGCTATCTTAACTCATGCGAATTCTTGTCACAACTGCATATATTACTTTGGGCATACACGAAAACATCAATGGCTCAAAATTAGGAAACGTTGTAGACCTCCAAGGCTTGTCACAACCAAGTGCACAGCCGGGTAAAAAACACAACCAAAGCCTAAAAAACGCCAAATAAATACTTCGTGCCCATATAAACACGAAAGCATCAAAAACATGGTAAACAAACATTGTAAGACCCCCAAAGCTGAACACAGCGGGATCAAAACAATAACCTGTAAATCGATCACTTCGTACACAAGAATCAAACTATGCGCGCAAAAGACAGAAAAAATGTTGTTACTAACACAGCATAACCTGTCAGCACCATCATTCATTCGTAATACCTAATCAAAGTAATCACACATGCACATATTGTAACGATAGAAAAATTCAAGGCACACAAGAGACGAAACCGAAAGATAGCATAGAATATATCACATGTACCACAGTTACCAACAGACATAACAACTGCAAATAAATTGTTCAGAAAGCAAAGTAAATTGTCCAACGAAAACTGCCAGGAAATTACAAGGCCATCGGGCCCATACACGGCATGCAAGCCGGAAAGAGTCAGTCTTGGCGACTAGGACCTGTTTCACCACCATCAGGCCACGAGTCACCAAGAGCTTTCTTCAAGACTTCAATGGCATTGCCCCTCCGGGATAACTTTTCAACGGCCTTAACAATGCCAAACTCAACGAATTCGTAGTCACGACGCTTGGCGGCATACGCACCAGTACAGTCTTCCTTGAATAAATCAAAATGATACTCTTTCTCATTATTCATAGCAGCCACCCTACCTTCACCGTAGCCATCTTTTCGGCCACTGTTGTACGCCGCCTGACCCAATTCGAACATATACTTCGCAAGCTCATCAGATTTTGCAATGCGTTCAGAGATCTGTAACACAAAAGAGTCATGACAAAATAAAGAAAGAAGAGGCAAGGAAAACAAGGGAAAAGAGACAATACCAAAGGAACTGCACGTGTGAGCAACCACTTGCAATCAGCAGACATTTCTTCAACTAAAATCTCGGAAGCCTTGCTTTCGACAATCTTTTCTTCAATAAACTCTTCCAACTTAGCTATGCGCTCGACATACTCCTGCTCTCTTTTTTGATGCGCAGCGCGCTCTGCTTCAGCCTCATCGCTGATTTTGGTCTTCTCACCAGACAACCTAACGATGGCTTCACGCTGTGCTTGCAATTCCTTATTGGTCCGCTCACAAGCGACCTCCCACTCTTTTTGTTTGTTGGAGTTAACTTATTTCTCCTGCGCAAGTTTTTGCTCTGCATCAGACACCCTCCACAACAAACCCTTCCTCTCAGAATTGAACTTCTCCCTCTCCTCAGCAAATGCTTTTTTTATCATTTTCAAATTCAAGAGTCTCCTCCCCCATCAGCTTCCATTCTCGAACAATCTCCTGAGAGGTAGCAAAAAAGTTGACCCCGGCATGGATATGATCATCCAAAAGATCAAACCGGTTGCGCCTTTTCTGAAATAACCTCTCAGCAGGGGGGAGAGACAAGGAAAAGAACTCTCAGCAGTTGTTATGATCATTCATCCGAGAGCCCTGAGTTAAATTCCACCGAGGAGCATGCGGCAGATCATCACATGCTGGATTATGAGTATCCCAGGACCCAGCTTGGATATTTTCAAACTCATGACTCCGGGGTACCCCTGAAGTAGCACCACCACCAGAGGCTGGTGGACGCCTGGTATAGATGGTTTGGCGATGTGTAGCTTCACTAGACTCCGCTTCAGTGTCAACACCCTTGCCTCGACCATCACCACCTGCACCATCACCACCACCTTCTCCGACTTGTTCAACCTCCACATGATCTTGTCTCTCCTTCTCAGCCAGATCTTCAGGGGGGGGGGGGGGACAGACCAAAAGTCCTAGAAGGTGGAGAGGTAGGATGAGTAATCTTAGGAGTAATCTTTGAAATGTCAACCTTACGGGAAGTTTTCCCTGACTTCACACCTGTCACCAGACAACCATGATAGTCAAAGACAATATCGAAAGCCAAAAAGCAAGACTTACAAGTGCAAAGTCTTTACCTTGAGTAGTAGAAGCAACGTATATCTCCTCCAACAGATTACCGCGCTTCACGCTAAAAACATTCATGTCAATCTCAGACTCCGAGGGTGCAGGAGGAGTTTCGTTCTGAAGTTTAGATTCCTTGGCAGCAAGAGTAGCAGCAGCTTGCTCATCAAGTTCTTTCTTCTTGGCATCAAGATTTTTTCTTTTCTTCATAATCTCGGTCAGAGTTTCTTCATCCTCAGGGTCACGTTCAGTACGTTTGCTCCCTGCGCCTAAACCAGATAGCGTATCAGAAACAACAACATAATCCAGGAAAGGAAGAGTATAAGGTCGCTTACGAGGAGTTTCGGTAACATTCTCCTCAGCCTTCTTCTCCTTCCCCACAGACTTATCCACCTTCTTCTTCTTTCTGGTTTCTAACTGCTCAGCAGTTTCCACCGGGGTATCAACATCAACCTCAACATCAACAGGCTCATTCACGGGCTCGTTCACAGCCCCTTGCGCTGGACCTAGAGGTGTACAAATCGGTTTTTTTCAAAAACCGGTTTCGGTTATTAACCGGTTTTGGTTTTTCACCCAAAATAAAAACCGGTTTTTTTTATAACCGGTTCCGGTTACTAACCGGTTTTTGAGGTCCAAAACAATAACCGGTATAACCGGTTGGGACTGGTTTTTAACCGGTTTTTCCCAAAAAAAACCGGTTTTTTACCGATTTTAACCGATTTTTAATAACCGGTTCGGTTAATAACCGGTTTTTGAATTCAAGAATAGTAACCGGTATAAAAACCGGCGGTTAAAAAAACCGGTTAAAGAAAACCGGTTATAAAAAAACCGGTTAAAAAAAAACTGGTTTCGGTTTTTTTTCCGGTTTCGGTTCTAAAACCAGTTTTTTTGTACACCTCTAGCTGGACCTGCACGAGGGGAACGGGGGATTAGGCCTTCATGCGATCTGTCAGAACCCTCACTCGAGAGAACAATAACTTCCTCTCGAGCAGGATCAACAGTGTCATCATGCTTATCACCATCATCTTCACCTAGGATGGTATTGGCATAAGCGGCGAAACTCTCGTTAGTAGGATGCAAAAAACGTTTTCGAATCTGGTCTAACCACACCGGTTTGTCCTCAGCAAACACCGCTTCAATCATGGCACCAGCAGCCTTCGGATCGAGAACGTTTAACAAACTATATCCAACTATAAAACGCAGGAATGTAAGGAAGAGCATAATGGGATAAAAAATGAACGCAAACATAAATGGACAACACCAATACCTTTGCCTTGATAACCATAAACAGGGACACCCCTAGGGTTCTTCGGGACCCACAACATACTCATACCAGCACCAACCAACGCTCTCTCTTCAAGTTGAGAAATAGAAGTGGCCTTGTGCGTCAACTTCTTGTACCACTCCTACCGAGCAAAATCCACAGTCACATCTACCTTAGGGATCCCTTCACCCTCTGCTCGATAGTGCATGTCTACCGGAATAACACCACGGCGAATGTAAAAGAATTCTGTTTCCAATCATGTAGGCTTTTTGGGGGTTTGGAACTACAAGGGATAACACCACTGGTCTGGGAGTTAAAGGAATAAAAACCACCGGTGTAGGTCACGCTCTAAAAAACATTGAACATCTCAAAGGTTGGCTCAACACGGTTGGCCCTGCAGATAAATTCAAAATGGGTAACACGAGGAAGTCCCAACGCGTTGATTTAAGAAATATGAACCCCATAATTCGTCAAAACATCAGCAGTAAACTTCGTCATAGGGAGACGGAAGTTACCCACCCGGAAGAAGGCTGCATATAACGCAATATAACCTGGGGGTGCATCCAAAGATGTAGAGTTTGGGCTCGGAAACTGAGCACCCCACTCAGGAAGAAAACCCATATCCCTAACCAAATTTTGGAACTCTTCTTCTTTCCAATTTATCGTCGCTCGATCTGGACCTGGAGGATTCCTACCCTTATACTTTCTCTTCCTAACCAAAGGATTGGCTCCAGAAGACATATTGCAAGAAGATGAAGAGAGGAAATATGAATGAACTCAGAAGAAGGAGAGCGGTAGAGAAGTATGAGAAGAAACTGGTGTTTAAATTTTGAAAAGTGAAGTGAAAGGAGAGAACCGCCATATATTTATACCCATCGCATTTAATGCGATGGGTAATGGGCCGTCAGGAATTCAGAACGTCAGCCAACAGGAGAAAGACATGTCAGCAGAGAGTGAAACCGTCACCTCCTTTTTCGGGAGCGTGGGCGGCACACGTCTGACACCATGACGAAAAGTAACTGACACCACTGAAAAGGCACCTGTTCACCTCCGACAAAACAGTGACATCAGACAGTCACATCAGTTGTCTTCATTCCAAGAGAGGAAACTTCTCTCAGAAGGAAGTACCATCACGCCATGCACCATGCACCCAGTTGGCTCAACTTTGTAAAGTTACCAACACGCCATGCGCCACGCGTCCAGTTGGCTCAACTTTGTAAAGTTACCAACACGCTACGCGCCACGCGTCCCGTTGGCTTAACTTTGTAAAGTTACCAATACGCCATGCGCCATGCGTCCAGTTGGCTCAACTTTGTAAAAGTTACCAACACGCCATGCGCCACGCACCCACTTGACTCATTTTTGCAGAATCACCATTGTACGGCATGCGCCATGCAACCACTTGGCTCAACCGCGTAAAGTAGCAAACATGCATTTCAAGAATGCCAATAACCACTACCTTTATAAGTCCAGAATCCCTCCTAGACGATCAACTCAACTAGAAGGCACACTGGACTGGGGGGACTTGAAGAGGTATGGTCCAATTTCTTTGCCCACATGGCAAGGACCACACCATTTTTTCATCCAACATGGCGCCTACATTAGCTGCGGGCAAAATCGTAATTTTTAGCTGGGGGCAAAATCGTAATTTTAAACTGGGAACCAAATCGTAATTTGGCAGGACTCTAACTGAGGGCAAAAGCATAATTTTATTTTGAACTGGGAGAAAAATTGTATTTTTTAACTGAGTGCAAAATCGTAAATTTAAGCAAGGGGCAAAAGCAAAATTTTATTTTGAATCGAGGGTGAAATCGTAATTTTACACCTAGGATAAAATTGTAATTTGGCATCACATATAAATAACTATTATATATGGAAAAAGAAAAAAAAAGTCAAAAGTGGCCCCCAAAGTGGCCAACCACTTAACAACACTATTCCCGGCTGATGTCATCCACTTGTGAATGTTAATATGTATAATTTGAGAGAATATTTTTACAAATTATGAAAAATATATAAAATGCATATAAAATTATAGATTAATATATTGTTGTGTAAATTCGTCAACTATGGTCAATAAACTATTTAGATTATTATTGTTAGTAATTAATCCAGATAAAAGGAGCTATTATGCTAAAAAGTTTCCTTTTATCAAAAATACATTAAAATGGTTAGGACCCGATCTAAGATATCATATCACTAATTCTTTACATGGCGCACTACACCTTTACGCTCTTTAGAGCGTCTTAAATAGGGGTTGATGAACCTCCTTCCACTTCACAGTTCAGACACGTTGTTCTCCGTGTAGCTAAAATCCATCGGTTATAGATTAGTTGTAAGGTCTTTATGATGCTTTATGAAGAAAAAAAACATATTGATGTTTTAAGAGGGTAGCTAACTCCGATAGAACTTATTTGAAACCCTCGTTCCCAATTGATTTAGATATACGATTTCTTGATTGTTCAATCTGTGTATTTAAACTGTTTTTTTTCCCTAGTGATTGAAATGAAACAATAAAAGTTAAATTTTTTTTTTTATTAATCATTATAGAGTTTATTAACAAACCAAACCAAAAAAAAAATATTAGAGTTTACATGAGAAAGTTACACAATAGTTTTTGTTACACGAAATTATATATAAAAGAAATATTTATCAACCATATAAATAAATGTATTTTTCTATTAAAGACCTTTTTTATTATATTACTCAATTTGTGATAATTTTCATTAAAATGCAAATGAAGATAACTACATTGCAATAATGTGTTTATATTTATAAGAAACATTTTTGTATTAAAAGTTGTTGAAGAAAAAAGTTATACTTTACAATAAACGGTTTAAGCAACATTTTTCATTACAGTAGTCATCTAACAAATTTCAATTATGTGTTCGACTTTATAGGTTTGAGCCCTTTTGTATTGATGTTGGATACACAAGCATATACTGTTGGGTCTAACCCATTGTAATGGAATGTGCATTTTCAATATTCAAACTAAAAACATTCCCAAGCAAGATAGCTCCTTGTAGTTTCATAATTTTTCGTTTTTTTTTTACTACGACTCCCTATAATTAGATTATCCATTATAAGGTCTTGAGTGAATAAGAAGAATCATAGATGTATGTGTTGTTGGTTCAGTTCTGTTTTGAACATAATGTAAAACATGAAAACATACATTTGATTGCATCAGACAGGCCAGCAGTAGTGTTTGACATGATTGTCAGCTTGATCTGGTTCCTCCTTAGGGTGCAATCTAATGATGGTGATGAAGAAACCGAATAGGGTTGTTCGGTTGGGAGAGAGAGACGATTGATGTTATGAACTAATAAGGTTGTCTAATTGTCTAACCTTTAAACCCCTACATTAGTCTCCTTATATATGCAACCAGGAGGAAACCCTAATTAGTTAATAAGGGTAATTTGGCCCATCAACAATTACCAACTAATTATTTAATAGGATTGTTATATATTTTGATCCATATAATGTAAATGATTGTCCTTCCTTCATAGCCCAGTGGTTGGGGGCCGGTTTATCCTCCTAGAGGTCACCGGTTCGACTCCCGCTTGTGGCGAAAGGGGGTAGGACACCTGTGCGCAATGATGGTGAAAAACCTACCGAGGAGGGTTTGATCCTGAGCGTCACTCCGGTTTTCATCCGGCTGTTACTCTAGCGAGGCAACTCGTGTAGAGGCAGTACGGTTTCCGGGGGAAAGCCTTCGACCCAAGACTGGTTAACCCAGCGCTGGCCTTGCTATCTGGGCCCACGTTCTTGGCGAGGGTCCGCGATTTGCGGATGTGACAATGGTCACCATTAAGAAGTTCACCTTTCAAAAAAAAAAAAATGTAAATGATTATAATGGCTACTAGATTAAATATTATACCATAATATATTTAATCTTACATTCTCCCACTTAGCGGAGTAATCATTTACTATGAGTATTAGATAAGCCTGATCAGGAGTTAACATTCATTTTAGCCTTAAACAAGTACTATAGCAGAGAAATACAACCGTTGAATCATTATGCGACTCAGGACCCCCATTAGTCATACTATAGCCTTAATTTAAAACGTAATCGTTATGATCAAAATACGCATAAGCCCTTTGTTTGATTTGTAACTATATTTGTCTATATGCCATTATGCTAGCGTGACATATTCTTAGAGACATACAAAATCAAACTGATGAGGAAAAATTAACTAATAGTTAGTCATTCATAGTACGATATGCAGTTGCGCATGGCCATTAATTAATACCCGTCTATGAGCTCTCTTAATAAGACTTATGGGTAATAGCCCTTCAGTTATAGGATCCTTAAGCATATCATGAATGTATTCGATACAAAACTTAGTTTCCTCAATTCGTTCATAAACGAATAATTAATTGCGTATCGAAAATTAATGCATCACCTCTTGAACTGTTACTGTTCAAGGAGTCATGGTAGCTGACTTTATCACACTAAGTCTTCAAAACATTAATTATATGGAGTTAATAAACTTATGAGTCCACTGATAAATTTCTAACAACATTTAGTGACTATATTATGTCGTTATAACTTAGGTTGTTATTATCAGTTTATTATGACTCTTCCATAAGATAGGTTTTGTCTGCTGACATAAAGATGTACCCAGAATTACATTCTTGCATCTTTGAATATCACAAAGCTAAAGTAATAAACCGGTTTTAATTCTCACTTCTTCTTCAAATTATAGCTTCTCGTTTCTTTTAAAGATACTGTAATACTCCATTAGATGTTTCACATTAATCTAGACATATCTAGTGTGTTGCAATGTGAGTAATATCTAAACGAGTATAGACTTAAACTTACATAAGGCTTCCAATTAATGAAGCGTAAAAAATAATCTCATTTATCCTATTATCCTCTAAAAGAGAGCATTAATGTTTGTTACATATGTAAGGACCCATTTGAGGTTAAACTTATGGAACGAAACTAATGTCCCATTGGGTCTATCTCGGTGTGTTATGATATCTATTACATAAGAGATATCTCTGAGATCTATTAAATCAAAGTTTGTGTTAACAATGCTTTGACTTATGTAACATATACTTGTCAAAAGAATATCATCTATATAGATAAGTTTATCTTAGTTGCTCCCACTCATTTTGAGGTTGGTACATTAATCCACTTGGTTGTTGATGAAAATAATTACGTTAGCTTTTCATCACATTATGATGTTTGCATTAACCCATACATGGATATTATTGGCTTACAAATAAAGTGTTCTTTAACCTTCAGTTTGAAACTTTAGGTTGTTATCTACTGAACATGTAAATGTGTCAGCCATTTGTTATGGAAAATTGTTTATAATGTTCATCTAATGTAGCTTTAAACTATTATAAGCTACTAGAACAGTGATGATCCTCAAAGAAATCTTCTGTAAGATAGGTAAGAAAGACTCTTTGATAATTCATCTCTTTCTGAGTGTAACCTTTGACAATCAATCATGCTCCTTTATGTCTTAACGTTTATATTAGGATCTGGTTTAGTTATGAACACTCTTAGGTAATTCAATCAAATCCCAAACGTTATTCGAACACATAAAATCAGTTTTCCTAGAAAACTGTTTTATTCCATTTAGAAGATTAATTGACGCTAATGGCTTAATTAGAAGAGATAGGATCAGTAAACATTTCCAAAATCCATTTCAACTTCAATTAGGGAGGTTATGTAATCATCAAAGTTAGTAGGTTTTTAAACCTAGATGACCTCCTGAGTTGATTATTGGGTTTTAAAAGTTTCAGTTTTATGGATTAGCTCTTGGTTAGGTTGCTATCATTTTCATTCTAAGTTTGAAAGAGTTGGTGCAGTATGGTGTACAAGAGGTGTAATCAGAGTTAAATTCGGAGTGAAATTTAATGACACTCTTCCCCCGCCTCTTGTATTCCTTGCAAGTCATAATAAGGACTTTGACTGCTCCCACCGACCTTAGAAATCTTTAGGAACTCAGCATGCTTAGGGTCAATATGTAATGACCAACAAATTCTAATAGAGAAACACAAATTAATGACGTTAGTCGTTGTGATTTCTATTGTTGAGGTAAGAAATCTAAGTGTGCCCACAATTAAGCAACAATGAAACTTTTTGTAAGAGTAGCATTAGATTTAAGGAGATAAGTTTTGATAGAACAATGTCGTGATGGAGCGGTGTCTTGTACAAGAGGTGCAAATTGAGGTAATGTAAAATTTTCACTCCCCACCTCTTGCAACTATTGCAAGTTGTTTTAAAACACTTAATGCTCCCACTGATCTTTAATATCTCTAGAATGCTACAAGAAAAGTTTCAATGAGCTACGTGACGTGGGAACCTATCACATATACGTTAGACTTTATTTGATTTCTCTAATGTCTAGATATAAAAAAAAGAAACTTTAGGGACATATCTAATAGAAATCTTATTAAGTATGTATATATGAATAGATTTCTTCTAAGACCGTGGGCCATATGCGACAAAATTTAGATACAAGTTGATAGTCTTTAATTGATAAATGAATTATGTCTGAATATTCCATTTGGAATAAGTTTCACGAATGTCAATGAATGACTTATGATGGACCCATACTTATTCCTTAAGCCAAGTAATATTTAGGGCTGTAACGTCATGATTTAAAATCACTTAGAATGAGATTGGATAAAAAATCATCCTCATTAACCATGTCATGATTTCTCATGAATTTTGGTTATAATGGACGAAATTTATAAGTCTCATTTTCCTTTTGTCAAATTCTCATTTTCCTTTTGTCAAATTCTCATTTGCATGATGACAAAAGTTGTGAAAGTGTAAGGTATCATCTAGTTCCATCTCAGTAATGTTTCAATCCAGATATTTAGAACAAATAAGATGAGATTTTAAGGTAAGTGTGACTTTATGTTGACTATGCAAACCTCACAACGTTCATAACTTTGCTTAATTATGATACTTTATTCTGATTAATCTTCAGAATATATAAGGTATCGAAAAGCGTTGTTAGAAGACTGCTTATTATGGTTCTTATAGCCTTAACATTTAATTTTGTCACTAACTCTCATGTTAATTATTTGTTTGACTTCTGGTAAGGAAACGTTTAAAACTAGAGTCAACTAATCATGTGTTAATAGGAATATTAAAATTAGCAGACTTAAATATCATTAGTAAGTGACTACCTAATTAATTTATCCAACTGTTCTTCTGAATAATGGATAGTCTTGTTGCTTATGTGTAGTCTAATGGCATAATTATGCACTGAGATTTTCCCTTGAAGAACCTTAAAGTTGGAATTTTTACTTGTAATTTGTCTATGGACCTTAGAACAATCCTCTTTTAAAGTTTTTTAAATGGTTCTAAGGTGAGTAATAACTTATTTTCCAGCTTCAAACATTTATTTCTTTGTACATATGTTGCTTATCAACACACTCATTATACTTTGGTACTTTTGAGTGTTATAGTTGATTTATAAGGCATCAAATTGTACAAGTGAAAATCTTAGTATGTAATGTACTGGAAAATGTACTTATTTCCATGCGTAAGCCCTTAACCTTATGGGTCATGGTATTGTACATTATTATGTATTCACATATACCACTTAACTGTATAATTTATAATTTTAAATGAAGACATGCACCTTAGGAGTTCTTGTGATTATTCCACAATTATAGATTAGTCTTAGGAAAGACTTAATCTGGAATAACCTTTTAGTGACAACACTTATTCTTGATTATCATAAGAGACATCATGTTCGATTTGTCTTATTAATCATGCTCTACTTTTATTCTGTAGTAATCATTATCAGAAGAGAGCAACAGGATTATTGTGTCTTAAGAAATAATCAAGGATTTAATTTATGAGCTAATTCTTATAGAAACTTTAAATAAAGCAAAACATTTTAGGTTTAAGAATTACAGTGGGTGAGATATTGATTTATAGAAGAAAGTTATAGTGAGAAAAGTTATGGGTACTTAAAATAAGGCAGACGAAATGATCATAAAAATTAATTAAGGATCATTAATATAAGGATCATTGTGTGAAGAGGTTGTGATATGTCTATTACTAACATCAAAATAATAGACTATTTAAAGTTCTACTTAAACGAAGATAAATCAGCTTTGGCCAGAAGTGTAATCATTTAAGCATGTGTGCAAAGTGGTTGTAACAAATCAGCTTTGGCCAGAAATTGAGTCCATCACTTTAGTTATGCACTTGTTAAGTATGCCATCTATGAATGAATTAAATCAGCTTTGGCCAGATATTAAGACATTCATGTTTATGATGCACACTTAACATAGCTTTCGTAATACTTGAACGATAAGTAGATGCATCAAATCAGCTTTGGCCAGAAGTGATACATCAGAAGCTCATTCAAGTTAAGCCATTTTGGTTTTGTGAAACATTATTTGGTCCTTATTAATTAACTAAGTATTTACAAAACCAATCATTTAATAGCAAACCACCTGACAGCGTGCCCCCGCACGGGGTTCGGGGCGGAGCCCCGAGCTAAAATTTAGTTCACATTAACTGCTCAATAAAGTAACAGGATTTCGAATAAGTCTTGAATTTTATGAACACTCATGATTTCGGATGAATCATGAATGTCTTGGATTCATCCGAGATGATGATTTCGAATCATTTCGGACTATCCGAAATGGACTATTTCGAATGATCTCGGATGTGTCCAAGACGCCTAAGTCGAGTCATTTCGGATGATTTCGGATGATTTCGGACGATGATGCTTAGTCCGAGATTCATCCGAAATGGTGATGCTTAGTCCGAAATGGTCCGTAATGATCAGGCAGTTATTGATCCGTGATGGACGAACATAAGTTCATCCGGAATGCTCATCCGGAATGATCAGACAGTTATTGATCCATGATGGACGAACAGATGTGCATCCTGAATGTTCATCCGAAATGTGTTACTCAAGCCATAAAATCCTTAATTTAAGCAGTTATTAATTGATAAGGTTCAAAATCCGAAATTTTGGGATTATGTTTCCTGTTTAAAAGTTAGTTATATTTATTTGTTTATTTCGAAAATTATATCCATTAATAACAATAACAGATTTTGAAAATTGTTTAGTAGATAAAATTAGATCAAAACAGGAACAAACACCCTATAATCCGAATTCATTCCAAAACTAAGGGAATTTTCGAATTTTCTGATGAACAAGTGATGAACCCTAAAAAATAAAATTCAAAACATTCATCCGAAATGCATCCGTAATGATGAAACCCCAGATCCGAAATCATCCGTAATTATCCGTAATAATCAGAGATGATCCGTAATGATCTGGATGCATTCGAGATGATGAAATCCAGATCCGTAATCATCCGAAATCATCCGTAATGAGGATTTCAGATGACAAAAACGGAATTTTATTGGGTTTTCAAAGTTGTTTTCCAGTTTTTTTTATACCAAGTTTCGGATACAAAACAGAACCGACTAATCAACATATGCTCTGATACCACATGTATGTTCAGTTCTGTTTTGAACATAATGTAAAACATGAAAACATACCTTTGATTGCATCAGACAGGCCAGCAGTAGTGTTTGACATGATTGTCAGCTTGATCTGGTTCCTCCTTAGGGTGCAATCTAATGATGGTGATGAAGAAACCGAATAGGGTTGTTCGGTTGGGAGAGAGAGACGATTGATGTTATGAACTAATAAGGTTGTCTAATTGTCTAACCTTTAAACCCCTACATTAGTCTCCTTATATATGCACCCAGGAGGAAACCCTAATTAGTTAATAAGGGTAATTTGGCCCATCAACAATTACCAACTAATTATTTAATAGGATTGTTATATATTTTGATCCATATAATGTAAATGATTATAATGGCTACTAGATTAAATATTATACCATAATATATTTAATCTTACATGTGTTTTATAGGTCTATCTTGGTGATTCAGTCGTATATGTGAGCAACATGTTATCTTCATAGTCTTCTTCTTTAGTCAACAAGAGGTCTAACATAAGTAGTGTCATCGACCTCAACTATAAACACACTTCTCGCTTCATGTGATGTAGTGAACTTAAAGGGGTATGGTATCAGATCCTGCGCCTGCATGTACGACCACGTAGAAGCAGGGCACGCTTATGAGCATACCCAGCTTGCTATCAATACAACAATTAATCATTTCTCTTTCGTTCGACGCAAGGTTGATAAGCGCAAGCATGAGGATGCCAGCTGAGGATATTACATTCCGTACAGATGGCAGGGCATGCATCCAATCAAGACACGCCAGGCTGTGATCATGCAGTCTTCACGATGAACAATCGTGCATGAGACAAATAGTACAAAAGGACAGTGACGTATAACAAATCAGGTCTCGCCATTCACTGCTCCACGATCTCCACTCAAAGCTGATAACAAACCCGACATCAAGGATGATTCTTAGGCCACGTGACTCCAATCACCGTGCGCCAACACGAGGAAAGAAAGAAGATTAACCTTTAGACCACACGGTGTGGAGTGGCTTGAAGAATGGACGTTATTCGACATGTGGACGCCACGTCAGCGCGCGTCAGAATAGTGACGTGGTGGAAAGGGGGGGGGGGTGGGAAAGGGCGTGGAAGAGAAGCGTTATTCGACACGTGATACCTATTAAATATTATTATTTTCTATTTAAAATTATATATTTTCTATTAATTTTGTTAAAAATAATATTATTAGTAATATAATAATTAACAATAATAAAAAAATTACATAATTTAAACAAAAAAGATTACATAACTAAAAAAATATCACATAACTAAAAAAACTATAACATAACTAAAAAAATGATTACTTAATTTAAACTAAAAAACGAATCTTAAAAAAAAACTAAGCACGGTATTTATCCATTATTTCTTTTTTTGGGTTTTCGTACATTTCCCGCTCTTTCCATTGTAGGTGATCGATCTTCATAGCAAGTAATTTCATATCCGTTCGCTTCTGTTTTTCTTCATAAAGGCTAAAAGCTTTATTTTCTGAGTGTTTCTTCTTGTTGAATGTTGTTGAACACGTGGATTTCTTCTTGGGGGCATATCTTCAAATTTTGGGTATACACGTTAGTTTATTAAAAATACACGTTGGCTGGGTATACCCAACCCAAAACCCTGGGATATAAAATAGAACTGACAGGGTGAGCAAAATGGTATTGCACACGTACAAAGTACATAGAAATTTGTAAGAACATAACATTGAAACTCGCAATATGCATACATGCCGGTTTACGAGTAGAGAGAATGAGGGATGCGTCGTCTTCTTAGGAGAACATATTTTGATAGACTTTTTTTAGTGCAAGTTAGAATGGAAGAAAAAAAAAAGGATTGGAGTACTAAAAAGTGACTATTCTATGACATTTAAAAAAAACCATGTAATATAAAGATATACACGGCATAATCAATATAAATAAACAAAAGATATTATCTCGGATATATAATCGGGTATACCAACATTCATCATAAGGTAACACGGTCGGGTAAACAGATACATTACCAAATCCCATACCCGTTCTATATCATGAAAAAAATAATAATTTCATGCTCGATTACCCTACCTCAAAGCTGTTCCAGGTATTTCCACTTTCAAGTGTTTTCATCCAGTTTAGCTTTTATTGCCATCCCTATTCACGAGTGAAGTTATCCAACTAATATAGTAATATCATGAAGTTATCCAATTAATATTGACCTCGTATGTACAAGATTATCCAATCAATCAATCAATTAATATTCCATCGGGCCGGCCCTGTGTAGAAAGACATGCATTTAGGATTTTCTGCATGAACATCTACTTTATTTCTTTTAAGACATGTTTTATTGGCATATTTTTTGAACATTTTACGTTGGGGTTGTGTTTTGATTTGGACATGTCCTGTTTGTTTGACATTGTTTTGTGACGACGTATGTCGCGATGCATTGAATGAGTTCATTTTAGTATTTCTCTTAAAACTTGATGTGTTGTGATATACAATCGTCAGATTCCAGTATTTCCGCTTTAGTGGGGGTGTGACAACTTGTAGATGTCTTCAAACATAGTCATTCTCACCAACTCCAATCAATCTTTCAGGTTCATCTTGGAGAAAGAGAAAGTCAACTGTATTAACTTCTTGGATTGGTTTCGTAACTTGCGAATTGTTCTCAGGGCAGTATCACATTTTGGAATTTTCCATACCTGGAACAAACATATGTAGACTCATCTAGTTTTTTTTTTGAACGACAAATTAGGATCACTGACGGACCACCGGAGTATCATCGTGCCACCAGCAGAACCACCCGATCATTATCCATCTCCACTAGGCTATAATGCCTATACACCAATTCAGGAGGAAACCCAATAAATCTGGGAAAAACCTCCCTTTGTGAGAATCGAACCCAGGACCTAATGGTCCCAAAGTCTTATCCCACCACTAAGATGCCACTAGGCTATATATAATACCATGGGATGTAGACTCATCTAGTATGTCATGCCTAGTGCAGGTGACGGTTGTTGTATAGCTCCAAAGAGATTTTGAACTCCACAACGCATATCATAATTGAGTAGTTAAATGAAATGTCCCAACAAAAGGATCGACACGATTGCTTGGAAACCATGAAAGCATCACATGTTGGATGCACAACCGTATTTAGGTTTGCTCTCAAGTCCTGAAAATGAAGAGTTATATTAACTAACTTGAAAGGCTTGGTTTTACTTTAAGCAGTGAGTTGGTTGTGAATTTATTTAATCTACAATTGTGTAGATTACTATACGTCCCTAGTGTATGTTTGCAATCAACAACTTATTTAAAGCACATGTATGTTGGTAGTCGTTGAAAATGTATCATCAGAATCTTCAAAGAAGAATAGAGGAATTGATGATAGATGAGGAAAGAAGTTATCAATTGAGATTTAACTTTTAGTAAGGGAAAAAAGTGGCCGAGAATGATTGTTTATGTTCTTGAATTAAATCCTTTTACTCCTCTATGCGTATGTTCCATCTTAAGATCAAGTTTGATCACAAGAACTCAAGAAGTAAGAGCAAATAATGCCTTATCCTTATAATTTAAAGTACATTTAAAAAAAACTTCAAGTTTTACCCACTCAATACTTTTCCTTATTCTTAAATTACAAGGATTATACATATGGATTAAATAATGATTTCATATATTTACCAACTTACTATTCATATCTTATAATTTTTTTTTGAGTTATTAGAGATTTTTTTTTTTGATTAAATGGGTATTATTTAACTCAATATATATAAGAAATCGGATGTGAGGTGTTTATTGAAAATATTTAAATTAATAAGGTAAACGTGCTATTTAGTTAAATTATAAGTGAATAAGAAGTTGAATGTGAATGCTGTGATTATTATAGTGTTGATTTCTGTGAACCTTAAAACATAAACGGCGTTTCAGGCCAAGAATGTAGGGGACTACTAGTTGCCACAATGTGTTTGCCTCAATGGCATGTCACTCAAGGATACAAAGGAGGAAGCATAGACTATACTGAATCCGACATGCAACAACAACAAAAGTAGTAATAATAAGAGTAAAATGCAATTTGCGTTCTTGTGGTATGAGTGAAACATCAACTTGAGCCCTAAATTCTTCTTTTGCTTTTTGAGCCCCTGAACTTATAAATTCATAACACTTTGCGTCCCTCCGTCAGTTTTCCGTCTGTTTGACTGTTTGAGCCAGGGGTAAGACCGTCTTTTGGCATATATTCCCTTCTAAAAACCCCCAAATAACACTATTAAACCCTAATTTTATCTTCTTCCCCAATTAGTGTCCAAAACAAGCCCTAACTCAAAATTAGACATGAATTTGTGATTGAAACTGAGAATTGGAATAAGGCTTTTAGTAGATGGAACATAACGAACAACACTAACCTGGAAGAGCTCGTTGGTAAGAACGAACCGAAGATATAAGTTTTTCCGGCAAAGTAAAGAGAGATCGCAGAGAAGAATTGGAGCTGAATTAGAGTTGGAATGAGACCTATGATCGAATATTTATATGCGTATTCGGAGATAAATGGATATAGATGGTTGTTTCAAATTCGGAGGTCTAGGGGTTATCATCAATCCGAGGATGAAACTTGTGAGTTTAGTGCGATAGAGATAGAGATAAAGATTGGACCCAAAAATTTCAGACCGAAAGTGTGTGGAAAAAGGGATTCCGATTCGCCGGAAATTCAAACAAGAGGAAGGCGATGGTTCTTTTTTTTTGAAATTTTGCCAAATGACACTTTTAGTTCTGTTTATTATAAAGGGCATAAATGACATTTCACAATTTTAAAACAGTCAAACAGACGGAAAACTGACGGAGGGACGCAAAGTGTTATGAATTTATAAGTTTAGGGGCTCAAAAAAGCAAAAAAAGAATTTAGGGGCTCAAGTTGATGTTTCACCCATACCACAGGGACGTAAATTGCTGTGACACCCGGCCTTTTAGGTTGTACCGTACAATGTAACACGTGTTGCGAATAAATAAAAAGGCTGTATTTGACAGATTGTGATATTTATATGTGATATTTAATGTGTTGGTGAATCCAAACATTGATAAAAATTATGTTGGCAACGATAAAATAAACGCTTATTGCGTAACGATTAAAATGCGAAACGAACGTCGGTGACCACCCGATCAGTG
The DNA here is from genome assembly GCA_030545235.1 of Helianthus tuberosus. Classification (NCBI taxonomy): domain Eukaryota; kingdom Viridiplantae; phylum Streptophyta; class Magnoliopsida; order Asterales; family Asteraceae; genus Helianthus; species Helianthus tuberosus. The sequence continues at coordinate 89,334,045 of CM060353.1, forward strand.
TTAAAATCCTAAAAATAATCTGTTATGATTAGAATGGTAATTTTAATCATAATCATGAGGAAAAATAAATAAAAACGCTAGGAAACTCTATTTTTCGAATTTGAGCGCGTACCGCGCGATACTGCGCGTATTAGACAAAATACTGTATACGCAGCCAGTCAAGGCAACTTGTCACACCCCGACCACGTGGAACAACCAAACGTGGCGGAAATGTCGAGGAGTGTTGTAACAGAATCATTGTTTCGTAACCATGGAATAAATAAATTCTGTTTTATTGAATAAATGAACTCATTGTTTTAATACAATCAAATAAGTACAACTATGATCTTCCAAGTTTTAAAGTTGCTAAGGCATGAGTCCATCCTAAATGTAGCATGTATCAACAATCATTGCAAAGCAGTACCTGAAACATGTGTAAAAATAGGTACGTCGGCATAAAAATGCCTGTGAGATACATAGGTTTTGTGAAAATAGGATTCATGACTTATGTTTGAGAAAATGTTTAGTCATGAACCCCGTACTTTGCTATGTCTTGTAAATCATTTGAAAAACGATAAGGTCAGATGATATGTATAAATAAGAGAATAATGTATGGTTAAATGAATAACCATGTAAAATGAGTTTGTATAATATAAGTTGTTTGTAAATTAATGTCTTGTGAAAAGTATGTTATTTGTATAAAATGCTATATGTTTCAAATTGAAATGATTCAGATAACGATACAATATGTAATACCATACAAACGCTTATATATAGGAAGTACCAGCGGCGTATCCACCATGCTTGTATCATATTACACACGCCTCGTTACTTAATCACTTACTCAAACCAACCAACAATGTAAGATGTCTATGTTTAAACCAATTGCCAAACGTATTGAATAATATGTCAAAATGTTTATGTCAAGATGTAAGTCATGTAATGTATAACCAATGTCAATAATGTTTATGTGTCCAATGTAAATCATGTAATGTGTAACCAATGTGATTTGTATAAATAAATGTAAGGTTAAACGAATAACTTTATAGTAGCATATTAAAAGTATACTTTGGATTTGTAAATAACATATTAAACTATGTTTTGGTTTCATAAATAACATATAAAAATATTCTTTGGGTTTTATAAATAACATATCAAAATATGTTTTGGTTTGTTGATAAAATATATATGTTGGTTTTGTACAATATCACACATGGGAGTATATCAAACTATACTTTAAAAGTGTGATTTAAGAATTCATTCAGACCTAGTGCATCAAAATACACCTTTGAGACTATAAGGATACCACAAAGGAAATCCCTATTTGGATTGAGAAACAAATTGGTTTCAGACATTCCATGACAACAGGAATGGGGTGTCTAATCCTATAGCGCTATATCATACTAACAATCGGTCTGGTGAACATAAAATAAGTACAATTCAACATTTTATTTTATGTTCTTTGAGAAATCAGTGTTTAAACCATAGATAGTCATTTAGTTTGTCAAATGATAAGTAATAACATGTATAATCAATTATACTTTGAAATCATGAAAATAACAGATAGGTACACATGCTTCACCCCAAAATAGTTTGAAAACGGTAAAAGAGGGGAACTATGTACTCACCTGAGATTGTTTAGAAGTCCTTGAGTAACAACCAAACAATGCTAGAGATCACGGAAATCAAACGGTACCTAATATAGGTAACTACATTAATATACCGGACCTAAATCGGAGGATTTAGATAGAATGAGGGTTCGTAAACCAAACGAGTATAGAGACTCGTGTCATATGGTTTAACAAAGCCTACATACTAAATGAAACCTAACCTAAGTGCTTTCGACCCATCGTGACCCATTACGGTAGCTTATGCTACTTTAACGCGTCGTGCGCGTGAAACGCGTTCGGACCGCCTAACTAGTCCTATGACAAGTGTTATATGCCTAAACATGTTACATAATCAGTTATGTGACAAAAGTTTAGGTTACATATGCTTAATTAGCAATTATACATGAAAAGGGTATTCTGGTAACTTACCTAAGGCATATAAACTACCTATCATACAACTACTCAAACGATGTGACCATAGGGTATAACCTCGGAAGGTTATTCCCTACCTACTATGGTCACCTAATGTATTTGGTCGGATCCTAATGATCGACCAAATGGGTCGGGTTCGAGGTATAAGCGATTTATTAGATCGCTTACCCTACGACCCTAGACAACGTGGTAATCAGTAGGCATAGTCCCAAGGGACTATAACCAACGTGATTACACTCACGTTGCGAAGTTCAAACGAACTTCGCATTGACCATAAACTGGTCAATGCAGAAAGTCAAACAAAGTTTGACTTTCAGACTCGAAAAGACTCGAAAAGCAATAAAAGGACGAAAGAATACTTACGAAGGGTCCCCGAATGCTAATCTAGATCGAAATAACTCAGGTATGAAACAATGGTTTCAACTTAGAGTCTTTAAGATCAGATTCTAGTGATTTTGAAGCAATGGGGGGTGGGGTATTTATAGTTTTTGGTCCACCGTTAAGATCGTTTCATGGAAACCGTGCTCGTATCTTGTGCGTACACTTGTTGGAAACTCATGGTAGCTAAAAATGGTCCTTATCAGCTGAATAGGCAAGTGGGAAGTGTGTGGGTGTGGTTAAAACAGCTGGAACCTGCTGACTGTTCGATCTAATCTGTTCTGGGAGGCTGAGGCGGTCCGCTTCAGGATACACCAAAACTAATGCGGGCCGCATGGGGGTTCTGATCAGAAAATAAGTTTCAAAAATGACAGTTTCAGCCCCTGCACGTGTTTAAGGCCATTTCCGACACTTCTAAGGCCCGTAAAGCCAACTTTAAGGCCCTAAAATGATGCCTAAACATTGTGGACATGAAACATGCTCAAAAATATGCCGGGTGTTGGTTCGTTTGGTCGTACGAACGCGATGTTCGCTTAATTACGACGGAATGCGCATAAGCGCGAAAAACGATCCAAATGACGCGACGAATGGATTTTTGGCAAGCCAAACACTAAAGCATAATATAGTCATGCTTACATAAATTTTTGGATGTCCGGATGTATTCAGAACGTAAGTTATGCGCGAAAATGCAAACTTGTGCACTTTTTGACACTTTTAGTCCCTGAATGACCCAAAAGTTTATTTTAGCACACCGAACCCCTCAAAGCCTATTTCTAAGCTATGTAAAGGATATTTATGGTATGTTTAACTTATGGTCATGTTCCGGAATGTCTGTTACAGTTCAAATTGGCATACTTTCGCAGTTTGTCAAGTTTAGTCCTTGTAAGCGAATTAACTTGTTTTCGCCATACCAAAGCCTTCAAAACTTATTTCTAAGTTATGTATAGGTTATTTAAGGTATGTTAAGCCTATTTCACTATTCCGGAGTGTTCGTTGGATTAAACTGGTTATATTTACGCATCAGAGCGCGTATAACCCTCCAGAAAGCGATGTAAAGCTTAAAATCGAACAAGAGTTGATATGTGCAAACGATACACATATTTTTACAAATCCCAAGTATGAAATACAATATTTCATTGGTTTGGCATTTGTTTGATGGTTGAAGTGACACAGGTGTCACAGTCTCCCATACTTTAGGAAATTTCGTCCTGAAATTTAATTCTAGAGGAAACTTGTGAAGACAACTGTGACGGTTTCGCCTTCTAATAGATCCATTGAACCCTTAAGTAAAACTCTGGGCCATGTTAGGATTCTTAGCGAATTTGTTAACCCTCAAAGTGAATTCCTTGTAGCAGTAAAACATGGAATTTTTGAACTATGGATAGAAGAACGTTTCTTATGAAGACTTATCATAGGAAACTTGTGTGTGCTTGAAATCAGAATTGGGGAGTGTAAGATAAAATGACATCGGTCAAGGTCCAAGACTTCTCTAGTATCATTATTCTTGTCACTATAGGTCTTAACACATGATAAAGCTCCCTGTGGTTTCTGTGCACTGAATTCCATAATTATGTAGGCCTCCATAATTACGTAATTCCTTGCACAGTCCGCACAGTTCATTTCAGAATGCGTAGAGGAAAAATCAATTGAATAAACATGAAGCGACTCGACTAGACCACCAAGGGTCCTTTTAATTAGATCAACGAACGAGCCTTTTAACTAGATCAACACATGATCTTCTTAACTAGACCGTCGTACGATCTCCTTAAATAGAGCACTTAAGGGATCTTTTTAATTATACCATCACATGATATTTCTAATCAGATTTTCAAAATCAATCTGTTTAACCAGACCACCCAAGGGGTCCAATTATAGAATAGTACTTTAAAACCCAAGGGACTTGACTACAACGTAGAAGTCCATTAAGGATTTAAGATAGTAACTTTGGATATCCTACTATGAATCCCTCATATAAGATATGGTAGATTCTATGAGGACTTGGATGGATCACATACAACCACAAAACATGTAATAAAACACATAAGCACAAAATTAGCTAACTTGATTCTTTAATTTGTTATCTTTAGGCATGGACATTTAAAGCACCCTAGGAAATCCAATCCATGGATTTCATTTGGCACTTTAATCATTTTCAAGGACCCATCTATAAAGATAGAAGGATTTTCAGTAAGAGTTTAGCTTTGTTTCTTAAAAGAAACGAGTGTTTAAGGTTCTTGGGGAGATCACAAGTGATCATAAAATGACAGAACCACATGAGTAGTTTGTCTTTGGGTTGACATCATAAGGTTGCATCAAGCATTCACACAAACGCATAAATTTTGCAGAAATAAAAACAACAAATCTTTATTTACGTAACAACCGGATTGTCTTGAAGTGTCAAAAGATAACAACCAAGGAAATACAAAACACTAATTGTTCACTGCTGCATCATTGTTCATGTTTGCCTCATTGATGTTAAACACTCGTCCACGTGCTGGAGGTATGTTAACAAGTCTTGGGAAATTGTTCCTGTAGTGGGTAAGGTCTCCACAGTTATAACATGACCCCGGAGGGAACCGTGCTTGAACAGCAGCAGGGTTTGCAGCAGCTTGATTTGCATAACGACAAACATTGATCAAATGTCCCAACCGCCCACAGTGGGTACATTTGTGACACTGTTCTTGCTCTAGATGATGACGGTTGCATTTGTTGCACAAAGGTGCGGTACCAACATAGTTTTGCCTTTTGTGAGGTTGTGCTGGTTGGTTTGGTGCAACCTGTTTGTCTTGAGCGGTTACAGCGTAGTTTTGAGAGGCTTTGCACTTCTTCTTCTTGGACACCTCAGCATGTTCTTCCTTTGGTTCCACTTGAGCAGTCTTGTCAGATGGTCTTGAGTCGCCCTTTCGAAATAGCTTGCGCTTCCTGATATGGGATTCAGTCAGAGTGGCAGACAATTCAATGGCTTGTCTGATAGTAGTAGGGTTGCTGCCAGTAACAATATCCTGAATTACGTCAGGAAGACCATCAATGTATTTCTCAATCGCCTTATCCAGAGGCGTAACCATAGTAGGGCATAACAAGCTCAATTCTTCATAGCGGTCAGTATAAGCTCGATGTTCCCCACTGTCTTGCTTCAAATCATCAAACTCCCTCTCCAAAGCTCGCAGTTCATGACGAGGGTAAAACTCCTTCATCATAAGAGCCCTAAGCTCAGCCCAAGTCTGTGCTAATGCAACATCAGCACCGCGATCTCTCATCACCCCATTCCACCACGTGAGAGCCCTCTTCTGAAACACACTCGAAGAAAACTCGACCTTGCGATTTTCAGGACACTGAACGTGACGGAAAGTATTCTCAATGCTCTCGAACCATTGAAGAAGCCCAGTGGCTCCCTCAGAACCACTAAACTTGAGCGGTTTAGCTGAGTTAAAAATTTTGAAATTGCATGGAGCATTGTTGTTGTTGATGGCTTGCATCATTTGAGCATAAAGATTTGGGAAGGCAGCAACCATTTGCTGCGCGATGATTTCCGCCAGTTCGGCATTTGCCATCTGATTGTCGCGTCGAGGAGGCATTCTAAAAGAGGAAACATGAAAGGAAACGAGTGAGAGAATTAGACGAAAAGAATGAGATGAAACAAATATGATGAAAGCAAGGGTAGTGGTCATTTGTTTGTTCCTACAAAGCAACAAACGACCCCGGTGATTAATCAAAGTAAATGGATCAAAAATAATGTATCGCGAAGACATGCTCGCCTATAAGTGAAAACTCATCCCAAGAATTCCCAGGTAAGCACAACTGGTCTTGCGTCTGATGAGATATATACGAAGTGCTTGCCTAGACAGAAAACCCAGAATACAGGCATTCACCCTTCCAGTTTGCACATGTTCACATTATTTAAAACCCAAAACCTTGACGAGATTTTTGAAAATTCAAAGGGGTTACAATTGAGGGTTCAAAACCTTGTAATAAATCATCCAAAAACAGATGATTGTTTTTCAAAAATCGTTTCGGAAAATTTGGTTTTTGTTTTGATAATCACCTAAGGATAGGTGATGTGCATGTTTTAAGATCTAAACACAAGATAACTTGTGTTAGGGTCCTAGGAAGGTTATAGTCTAGGTCAAAGCATTACTAATAACCTAATTCCCTATAACCATTGGCTCTGATACCAACTTTTCTGTCACACCCCGACCACGTGGAACAACCAAACGTGGCGGAAATGTCGGGGAGTGTTGTAACAGAATCATTGTTTCGTAACCATGGAATAAATAAATTCTGTTTTATTGAATAAATGAACTCATTGTTTTAATACAATCAAATAAGTACAACTATGATCTTCCAAGTTTTAAAGTTGCTAAGGCATGAGTCCATCCTAAATGTAGCATGTATCAACAATCATTGCAAAGCAGTACCTGAAACATGTGTAAAAATAGGTACGTCAGCATAAAAATGCCTGTGAGATACATAGGTTTTGTGAAAATAGGATTCATGACTTATGTTTGAGAAAATGTTTAGTCATGAACCCCGTACTTTGCTATGTCTTGTAAATCATTTGAAAAACGATAAGGTCAGATGATATGTATAAATAAGAGAATAATGTATGGTTAAATGAATAACCATGTAAAATGAGTTTGTATAATATAAGTTGTTTGTAAATTAATGTCTTGTGAAAAGTATGTTATTTGTATAAAATGCTATATGTCTCAAATTGAAATGATTCAGATAACGATACAATATGTAATACCATACAAACGCTTATATATAGGAAGTACCAGCGGCGTATCCACCATGCTTGTATCATATTACACATGCCTCGTTACTTAATCACTTACTCAAACCAACCAACAATGTAAGATGTCTATGTTTAAACCAATTGCCAAACGTATTGAATAATATGTCAAAATGTTTATGTCAAGATGTAAGTCATGTAATGTATAACCAATGTCAATAATGTTTATGTGTCCAATGTAAATCATGTAATGTGTAACCAATGTGATTTGTATAAATAAATGTAAGGTTAAACGAATAACTTTATAGTAGCATATTAAAAGTATACTTTGGATTTGTAAATAACATATTAAACTATGTTTTGGTTTCATAAATAACATATAAAAATATTCTTTGGGTTTTATAAATAACATATCAAAATATGTTTTGGTTTGTTGATAAAATATATATGTTGGTTTTGTACAATATCACACATGGGAGTATATCAAACTATACTTTAAAAGTGTGATTTAAGAATTCATTCAGACCTAGTGCATCAAAATACACCTTTGAGACTATAAGGATACCACAAAGGAAATCCCTATTTGGATTGAGAAACAAATTGGTTTCAGACATTCCATGACAACAGGAATGGGGTGTCTAATCCTATAGCGCTATATCATACTAACAATCGGTCTGGTGAACATAAAATAAGTACAATTCAACATTTTATTTTATGTTCTTTGAGAAATCAGTGTTTAAACCATAGATAGTCATTTAGTTTGTCAAATGATAAGTAATAACATGTATAATCAATTATACTTTGAAATCATGAAAATAACAGATAGGTACACATGCTTCACCCCAAAATAGTTTGAAAACGGTAAAAGAGGGGAACTATGTACTCACCTGAGATTGTTTAGAAGTCCTTGAGTAACAACCAAACAATGCTAGAGATCACGGAAATCAAACGGTACCTAATATAGGTAACTACATTAATATACCGGACCTAAATCGGAGGATTTAGATAGAATGAGGGTTCGTAAACCAAACGAGTATAGAGACTCGTGTCATATGGTTTAACAAAGCCTACATACTAAATGAAACCTAACCTAAGTGCTTTCGACCCATCGTGACCCATTAAGGTAGCTTATGCTACTTTAACGCGTCGTGCGCGTGAAACGCGTTCGGACCGCCTAACTAGTCCTATGACAAGTGTTATATGCCTAAACATGTTACATAATCAGTTATGTGACAAAAGTTTAGGTTACATATGCTTAATTACCAATTATACAAGAAAAGGGTATTCTGGTAACTTACCTAAGGCATATAAACTACCTATCATACAACTACTCAAACGATGTGACCATAGGGTATAACCTCGGACGGTTATTCCCTACCTACTATGGTCACCTAATGTATTTGGTCGGATCCTAATGATCGACCAAATGGGTCGGGTTCGAGGTATAAGCGATTTATTATATCGCTTACCCTACGACCCTAGACAACGTGGTAATCAGTAGGCATAGTCCCAAGGGACTATAACCAACGTGATTACACTCACGTTGCGAAGTTCAAACGAACTTCGCATTGACCATAAACTGGTCAATGCAGAAAGTCAAACAAAGTTTGACTTTCAGACTCGAAAAGACTCGAAAAGCAATAAAAGGACGAAAGAATACTTACGAAGGGTCCCCGAATGCTAATCTAGATCGAAATAACTCAGGTATGAAACAATGGTTTCAACTTAGAGTCTTTAAGATCAGATTCTAGTGATTTTGAAGCAATGGGGGGGTGGGGTATTTATAGTTTTCGGTCCACCATTAAGATCGTTTCATGGAAACCATGCTCGTATCTTGTGCGTACACTTGTTGGAAACTCATGGTAGCTAAAAATGGTCCTTATCAGCTGAATAGGCAAGTGGGAAGTGTGTGGGTGTGGTTAAAACAGCTGGAACCTGCTGACTGTTCGATCTAATCTGTTCTGGGAGGCTGAGGCGGCCCGCTTCAGGATACACCAAAACTAATGCGGGCCGCATGGGGGTTCTGATCAGAAAATAAGTTTCAAAAAGGACAGTTTCAGCCCCTGCACGTGTTTAAGGCCATTTCCGACACTTCTAAGGCCCGTAAAGCCAACTTTAAGGCCCTAAAATGATGCCTAAACATTGTGGACATGAAACATGCTCAAAAATATGCCGGGTGTTGGTTCGTTTGGTCGTACGAACGCGATGTTCGCTTAATTACGACGGAATGCGCATAAGCGCGAAAAACGATCCAAATGACGCGACGAATGGATTTTTGGCAAGCCAAACACTAAAGCATAATATAGTCATGCTTACATAAATTTTTGGATATCCGGATGTATTCAGAACGTAAGTTATGCGCGAAAATGCAAACTTGTGCACTTTTTGACACTTTTAGTCCCTGAATGACCCAAAAGTTTATTTTAGCACACCGAACCCATCAAAGCCTATTTCTAAGGTATGTAAAGGATATTTATGGTATGTTTAACTTATGGTCATGTTCCGGAATGTCTGTTACAGTTCAAACTGGCATACTTTCGCAGTTTGTCAAGTTTAGTCCTTGTAAGCGAATTAACTTGTTTTCGCCATACCAAAGCCTTCAAAACTTATTTCTAAGTTATGTAAAGGTTATTTAAGGTATGTTAAGCCTATTTCACTATTCCGGAGTGTTCGTTGGATTAAACTGGTTATATTTACGCATCAGAGCGCGTATAACCCTCCAGAAAGCGATGTAAAGCTTAAAATCGAACAAGAGTTGATATGTGCAAACGATACACATATTTTTACAAATCCAAAGTATGAAATACAATATTTCATTGGTTTGGCATTTGTTTGATGGTTGAAGTGACACAGGTGTCACACAACTGGTAATTATTTCAGTAATAATTTTGTGTGATTATTTTTATTGAATGATAAAAATAATTTAAAACGTACTAAAACGGGATTAAAACGCTAGATAAAATACCCGGTATCCAGTAGAATACAAGTTTTTGGTCTAGATTGTATATATATATATATATATATATATACGATATGTGTGTGTATTGTGAGACATAAAAATGAGTTGGCAACCATGCATGCCTTCTTTCTCCTCTCTCCAACACTTGGTGGGTCTTGGGGAATGTAGATGATTGTAACACCTGTGCCTTCACGGCTATCAAACAAATACCGAACCAATGAAATATTATATTTCATACTTGGGATTTGTAAAAATATGTGTATCATTTGCACATATCAATTTTTGATCAATTCCAAACTCTAAATCGCTTTCTAGAAGGTTATACGCGCACCGATGCGTAAATATAACCAGTTTAATGCAACAAACACTCCGGAATAGTGACATAGGCTTAACATACCTTAAATAACCTTTACATAACTTAGAAATAAGTTTTGAAGGCTTTGGTATGGCAAAAACAAGTTAATTCGCTTACAGGGACTAAACTTGACAAACTGTGAAAGTATGCCAATTTGAACTGTAACAGACATTCCGGAACATGACCATAAGTTAAACACACCTTAAATATCCTTTATATAGCTTAGAAATAGGCTTTGAGGGGTTCGGTGTGCTAAAATAAACTTTTGGCTCATTCAGGGACTAAAAGTGTCAAAAAATGCACAAGTTTGCATTTTTGCGCATAACTTACGTTCTGAATACATCCGGACATCCAAAAATTTATGTAAGCACTAAAATATTTTATTTTAGTGTTCGGCATAAGAAAAATCCATTCGTCACGTCATTTGGATCGTTTTTCGCGCTTGTGCGCATTCCGTCGTAATTAAGCGAACATCGCGTTCGCACAACCAAACGAACCAACATCCGACCTATTTCTGAGCATGTTTCATGTCCACAATGTTTAGGCAACATTTTAGGGCCTTAAAGTTGGCTTTACGGGCCTTAGAAGTGTCGGGAATAGCCTTAAACACATGCAGGGACTGAAACTGTAATTTCTGAAACTTATTTCTGATCTGCAACTCCCAGGCGGCCCGCCTGAGTTTATATACATCCTGAAGCGGGCCGCGTCCGACTTCCTGACCAGATTAACTGCATTTAACAGCAGATTCCAGCTGTTCTATCCACCACCACACATTCACACATGCTTAGTCAGCTGATAAGGATCAATTTTAGCCACGATAAGGTTCCGACACTTGTATGGATGCGATTAAAGCATGGTTTCCATGAAACGATCTTAACGGTGGACCGAACACTATAAATACCCCATGCCCCCCGTTGCTTAAACCACTAGAATTTTGATTTGAGAAACTCTAAGTTGAAACCATTGTTTCATACCTGAGATTCTTGAATCGAGATTAGCATTCGGGGACCCTTCGTAAGTATTCTTTCGTTCTTTTATTGCTTTTCGAGTCTTTCGAGTCTGAAAGTCAAACTTTGTTTGACTTTCTGCATTGACCAGTTTATGGTCAATGCGAAGTTCGTTTGAACTTCGCAACGTGAGTGTAATCACGTTGGTTATAGTCCCTTGGGACTATGCCTACTGATTACCACGTTGTCTAGGGTCGTAGGGTAAGCGATCTAATAAATCGCTTATACCTCGAACCCGACCCATTTGGTCGATCTTTAGGATCCAACCAAACACATTAGGTGACCATAGTAGGTAGGGAATAACCTTCCGAGGTTATACCCTATGGTCACATCGTTTGAGTAGTTGTATGATAGGTAGTTTATATGCCTTAGGTAAATTACCAGAATACCCTTTTCATGTATAATTGGCAATTAAGCATATGTAACCTAAACCTTTGTCACATAACTGATTATGTAACATGTTTAGGCATATTCTACTTGTCATAGGACTAGTTAGGCGGCCCGAACGCGTTTCACGCGCACGACGCGTTAAAGTTGCATAAGCTTCCTAAACGGGTCGTAATGGGTCGTAAGCACTTATGTTAGGTTTCATTTAGTATGTAGGCTTTGTTAAACCATATTACACGAGTTTCCATACTCGTTTGGTTTACAAACCCTCATTCTATAAAATCTTCCGATTCAGGTCCGGTTTATTAACATAGTTACCTATATTAGGTGCCGTTTGATTCCGTGATCTCTATCATTCTTTGGTTGTCACTCCAGGACTACTGAGTAATCTCAAGTGAGTACATAGACCCCTCTTTTACTGTTTTCCAAACTGTTTTGGGGTGAAACACATGTGCCTACTTGTTACCTTCATGCTTTCCCGTTTTCACATCATATACTTCCTATGTTCATTAGTACATTTATAGTACATGATTTCATTACATTTTATGCTATGTATGCCCATTGCGTGCGTACTTAGTACATTGTTTTACAATTACATTTTATGCTATGTATGTCCGTTGGTTACATACCTAGTACAGTGTTTTCATCACATGCTTACATTTTGTTATGACATTTGGGTTGTTTACAATGGAACAATACATTCATTAACGTTAGCTACGCCGTTCGTTAGTAGGTAGTGGTACCATAGGAATTGACAACTCCCGTTCCTGAAATCCTGGGTTTGTTTGGATTGGAAGGAATGACCGAATTCGATATACATAATTTAGATAAACCTTTAAGTTGTTTAAGGGTTTATCGCCGCAGTCTCAAGGCTTGGATGTATGCATTTTCACAACACCGCATAGATGTCCGTATCAGTATAGCATGCATTTCCACAAAACATAGCTTTGATTTAAACTAAGTTTTACTTCAACACTATGTTCTTGTGCATATGGTTTAGTTGATACATTTCACTAGCCATACATATCATTTTGGTTACATATTACATGATTTACATTGATCATGCATTTCCACAAAACATAGCTTTGATTTAAACTAAGTTTTACTTCAATACTATGTTCTTGTGCATATGGTTTAGTTGATACATTTCACTAGCCATACATATCATTTTGGTTACATATTACATGATTTACATTGATCATGCATTTCCACAAAACATAGCTTTGATTTAAACTAAGTTTTACTTCAATACTATGTTCTTGTGCATATGGTTTAGTTGATACATTTCACTAGCCATACATATCATTTTGGTTACATATTACATGATTTACATTGATCATGCATTTCCACAAAAAATAGCTTTGATTTAAACCAAGTTTTACTTCAATACTATGTTCTTGTGCATATGGTTTAGTTGATACATTTCACTAGACATACATATCATTTTGGTTACATATTACATGATTTACATTGATCATGCATTTCCACAAAACATAGCTTTGATTTAAACCAAGTTTTACTTCAATACTATGTTCTTGTGCATTTCATCTATGGTTTAGTTGATACATTTTCACTAGCCATACATATTATTTTGGTTACATATTACATGGTTTACATTTGACACATAAACACTTTTGACATTGGTTATACATTACATGATTTACATTAGACATGAACATTTTACATTGTTGGTTTGGTTTGAGTAAGTGATTAAGTAACGATGCATGTGTAATATGATACAAGCATGATGGATACGCCGCTGGTACTTCCTATATATAAGTGTTTGTATGGTATTACATATCGTAGCGTTATTTGAATCATTTCAGTTTATGACATATAACATTTTATATAAATAACATATTTTTCACAATACTTTGTTTTACAAACAACTTAACTTATACAAACTCATTTTACATGGTTATTCATTTAACCATGCATTATTCTCTTACTTATACGTATCATCTGAACTTATACAAAGACAAATCAAATTACAAGGTTCATGACTAAACATTTTCTTAAACAGAAGTCATGAATCTTATTTTCACAAAACCTATGTACTCGCCGGCATTTTTATGCTGACGTACCTATTTTCACATGTGTTTCAGGAAATGAAGCATAGGATTGATCAAGATACACTTAGGCGGACATGGGCCTTAGTGACAATAAAAGATGCAGACTAGTTATTTATGTTATGTTTCTTTGATTATCAAGACATTGTGACTCATTTATTCAATAAAACAGTATTTAAATTTCCATGTGTTATGAAACAATGATTCTGTTACAACACTCCCCAATGTTTATGCCATGTTTTGTTGTTTTACGTGGTCGGGGTGTGACAGAAAAGTTGGTATCAGAGCTCATGGTTATAGGGAATTAGGTTATTAGTAATACTTTGACCTAGTCTATAACCTTCTTAGGATCCTAACGCGAGTTTACTTGCGTTTAGTCATAAAACAATACTGTCACCTATCCTTAGGCGACAACCACAACAAGAACATAAATTTCAAAACCGCTTTGAAAACTAATCATCTGTTCTAGGATGATTGATTGCTAGGTTTTGAACTCTCTATTATATGGTTTTGAACCCCTTTGAGTTTTCAAATTCTCGTCAAGGTTTTGGGTTTTAAATAATGTGAAAACGTGCAAACTGGAAGGGTGAATGCCTGTATTCTGGGTTTTCTGTTTAGGCAAGCACTTCGTATACATCTCATCAGACGCGAGACCAGTTGTGCTTACCTGGGAATTCTTGGAATGAGTGTTCACTTATAGGCGAGCATGTCTTCGCGATACATTATTTTTGACCCATTTACTTTGATTTGTCACCATCTCATTTGTTTGCCTTAGGTAACAAACAAATGATCACAATTTTCATTCGTTACCATTCTGTATTGATTTTCCAATAACCTTTCACTTGTTTCTTCCTATGACTTTCATTTCCTTCTAGAATGTCTATTCCTTTCAGCACTAGTCAAATGCCCGAGCGAACAGCCAAATTTGTCCAGCAAATAGGCGAAGTGATTAAGAAGACTGTGGATTTAGGCATTGCCATGGCTCATCTCAACAATGAAGCCTCTTGTCTCAACAATGAAGCCACTCAAGAGCCACCAAAGGAAGCAGAAGTCAGGCTTGCACCAACATCAAGGAAGCGTAAGGCTTCAAGGAAACCCGCAACTGTTGCACCTAATCAAGCGGGACCTAGCCAGGTAGCGATGCCACTAGCTAGGAAGCCGTACTTGGGAGCTGCCCCAAGATGCAAACGATGCAACCGTCATCATTCAAACCTCATACCCTGCTTCAAATATACCTACTGTGGACGGAGGGGACATTTGATTAACACATGCCGCTTTGCTATCCAAAACAAAGCTGTTGCAAATCTTGCTGCTACCCAACTCCAAGTCAACCCTACTCAAGCTCGTTTTCCGCCTGGTACTTGCTACAACTGTGGCGAGACGAGCCATTTCAGGAACAACTGCCCGAAGATAGTCAGTGCAAATCCAACCCTTGGATGAGCATTCGGCTGAACAAAGGATGTTGCTGTCTTATACCTTTGTTTCTTTTGTTTTCGTGTATTGTGAAACAATATGTCTTGTTCATAAATAAAAGTTGTTGATCACAATTCTGATATACAAGTATAATAACAAGTGTTTATGGCATTTCCCTATAATACCTGCATTAAGGAACTATGTTCCTTACAAACTACTCTTGTGATTCTCTCTTTCAAATGATCGCTCATGAGTCCCTCGAAAATTTTAAGTACTCGTTTCATTCTAAGATACGAAGTACAGAAAATAAAGTGACATTATGAGTAATCATGCTTCAGCACATCTTTACCTTTATATCCTTGGTTAGATAACTAAGGGTATTTTCAAATCTCATACCCATTACGTTTTGATTTTTCAACATACACAGTACAAGTATTTCAACACAATCTTCATGATCTCAAAACATTTCATATAGTTTGAAAACAATTTTTCTTGATGCATTGTCTATGTTATTTCAAAAACATTGGCCATGTTATCAAAACCAACCTTCCTAATTTCAAAATATTTCATATAGTCTGAAGGCAATATTAACACAGTACATTTTCTTATCAAGTGCATGATTTCGAAAAGCATCATTCAATTCTTTCAAAAACCTTATACATAATTTCAAAATTTATCTCGCATGATTTTAAAACATTTTGTAAATATATCTACCTAATACACCTACTTTATGATTTCAAAAGTATTATATATAAGTTTTCAAAAACGTTAAACACATTTTTCTTAAAAGAACCCCATGCATAGTTTTCAAAAATATTTTCTTCATACATTGACTTAACTTTCAAATTTCGCTTCATATGTCGCCTTGGCATATCAGGCATCTCAACTTCATAAGCATTTTACATCATGTTTTGACCTAAGCACATCCATTGCAAGGTTTCAAAACATCTTCAACTTTTAAATCCATATGGGATCTTTTTATTTTCACAATTAGATCCTTGTGGATAATTGTCATACAAATCAGAGTCCTTAATTGGATTCCTTATGTACCTAAATTCGAACATTTCGGTTCCTTATAATCGAAAACGAATTTTTCTTTTAAAAATCTTTCTATCTTTATAGTTAGATTCTTGATAACGTTTAAAGTACCAAATGAAATCCACGGAATGGATTCCTAGTGTGCTTTAAAAGCATGTACGCAATTAACAAGACAAATTAACAAACAATTTTGTGGTTATGTGACTATGTGTTTATTCATCTTATGTTTTCTTTTATGCTTTTTTTTGTGTTTTTGTATACTCTGGATATTCGTTATCCAAATCCTCGTAGAATCTTTCATATCTTCATATGATGGATTCGTAGCAGGATATTCAAAAGGCGCTACCTTAAATCCTTAATGGGCTTCTATGTAATAGTTAAGACCCTTGGATTATATAGTACCACTCCATGATCCATAAGAGACCCTTTAGTGGTCTAGTAAAAAAGATTGATTCACAATTTGGTTAAAGAACGACATCTAGTGATGTAGCTGAACAGACTCCTTGATAGTCTATTTAGATCATTTATTGATTTAATTAAAAGGATTCTATGGTGGTCTAGTCACACTCATCACATGATTGTTCATTTGGTTTTCCCCTACACATTATAAAATAGACTGTGTGAACTGTGCAAGGAATTGTCTGATTATGGACGCGTACATAATTATGAAATTTAGTGCACAGAAACCCAGTAAGGTTTATTATGTGTAAGAACCGATAGTGACAACAATAACAAAATGAGAACGATGTAATGGAGGTACGGTGGACGCACCAATGACGCTTCATATACTTGTATATAAGTATCCCTCTTACATTGCAAGCATGATGTTATTAAAGTTACTAGAAGTTCAGAACCCAAACCAATGTTGTTCGATCTTTTTCAACTTTATGTTTTAAACTCTCATAAGTTTCCTCTAAAATAAATTTCGGGACGAAATTTCCTAAAGTAGGGGAGACTGTAACACCTGTGCCTTCACGGCTATCAAACAAATACCGAACCAATGAAATATTATATTTCATACTTGGGATTTGTAAAAATACGTGTATCATTTGCACATATCAATTTTTGATCAATTCCAAACTCTAAATCGCTTTCTGGAAGGTTATACGCGCACCGATGCGTAAATATAACCAGTTTAATGCAACAAACACTCCGGAATAGTGACATAGGCTTAACATACCTTAAATAACCTTTACATAACTTAGAAATAAGTTTTGAAGGCTTTGGTATGGCAAAAACAAGTTAATTCGCTTACAGGGACTAAACTTGACAAACTGCGAAAGTATGCCAATTTGAACTGCAACAGACATTCCGGAACATGACCATAAGTTAAACACACCTTAAATATCCTTTATATATCTTAGAAATAGGCTTTGAGGGGTTCGGTGTGCTAAAATAAACTTTTGGCTCATTCAGGGACTAAAAGTGTCAAAAAATGCACAAGTTTGCATTTTTGCGCATAACTTACGTTCTGAATACATCCGGACATCCAAAAATTTATGTAAGCACTAAAATATTTTATTTTAGTGTTTGGCATAAGAACAATCCATTCGTCACGTCATTTGGATCGTTTTTCGCGCTTGTGCGCATTCCGTCGTAATTAAGCGAACATCGCGTTCGTACGACCAAACGAACCAACATCCGACATATTTCTGAGCATGTTTCATGTCCACAATGTTTAGGCAACATTTTAGGGCCTTAAAGTTGGCTTTACGGGCCTTAGAAGTGTCGGGAATGGCCTTAAACACATGCAGGGACTGAAACTGTAATTTCTGAAACTTATTTCTGATCTGCAACTCCCAGGCGGCCCGCCTGAGTTTATATACATCCTGAAGCGGGCCGCGTCCGACTTCCTGACCAGATTAACTGCATTTAACAGCAGATTCCAGCTGTTCTATCCACCACCACACATTCACACATGCTTAGTCAGCTGATAAGGATCAATTTTAGCCACCATAAGGTTCCGACACTTGTACGAATGCGATTAAAGCACGGTTTCCATGAAACGATCTTAACGGTGGACCGAACACTATAAATACCCCATTGCTTAAACCACTAGAATTTTGATTTGAGAAACTCTAAGTTGAAACCATTGTTTCATACCTGAGATTCTTGAATCGAGATTAGCATTCGGGGACCCTTCGTAAGTATTCTTTCGTTTTTTTATTGCTTTTCGAGTCTGAAAGTCAAACTTTGTTTGACTTTCTGCATTGACCAGTTTATGGTCAATGCGAAGTTCGTTTGAACTTCGCAACGTGAGTGTAATCACGTTGGTTATAGTCCCTTGGGACTATGCCTACTGATTACCACGTTGTCTAGGGTCGTAGGGTAAGCGATCTAATAAATCGCTTATACCTCGAACCCGACCCATTTGGTCGATCTTTAGGATCCAACCAAACACATTAGGTGACCATAGTAGGTAGGGAATAACCTTCCGAGGTTATACCCTATGGTCACATCGTTTGAGTAGTTGTATGATAGGTAGTTTATATGCCTTAGGTAAATTACCAGAATACCCTTTTCATGTATAATTGGTAATTAAGCATATGTAACCTAAACCTTTGTCACATAACTGATTATGTAACATGTTTAGGCATATTCTACTTGTCATAGGACTAGTTAGGCGGTCCGAACGCGTTTCACGCGCACGGCGCGTTAAAGTAGCATAAGCTTCCTAAACGAGTCGTAATGGGTCGTAAGCACTTATGTTAGGTTTCATTTAGTATGTAGGCTTTGTTAAACCATATTACACGAGTTTCCATACTCGTTTGGTTTACAAATCCTCATTCTATCAAATCTTCCGATTTAGGTCCGGTTTATTAACATAGTTACCTATATTAGGTGCCGTTTGATTCCGTGATCTCTATCATTGTTTGGTTTTCACTCCAGGACTACTGAGTAATCTCAAGTGAGTACATAGACCCCTCTTTTACTGTTTTCCAAACTGTTTTGGGGTGAAACACATGTGCCTACTTGTTACCTTCATGCTTTCCCGTTTTCACATCATATACTTCCTATGTTCATTAGTACATTTATAGTACATGATTTCATTACATTTTATGCTATGTATGCCCATTGCGTGCGTACTTAGTACATTGTTTTACATTTACATTTTATGCTATGTATGTCCGTTGGTTACATACCTAGTACAGTGTTTTCATCACATGCTTACATTTTGTTATGACATTTGGTTGTTTACAATGGAACAATACATTCATTAACATTAGCTACGCCGTTCGTTAGTAGGTAGTGGTACCATAGGAATTGACAACTCCCGTTCCTGAAATCCTGGGTTTGTTTGGATTAGAAGGAATGACCGAATTCGATATACATAATTTAGTTAAACCTTTAAGTTGTTTAAGGGTTTATCGCCGCAGTCTCAAGGCTTGGATGTATGCATTTTCACAACACCGCATAGATGTTCGTATCAGTATAACATGCATTTCCACAAAACATAGCTTTGATTTAAACTAAGTTTTACTTCAATACTATGTTCTTGTGCATATGGTTTAGTCGATACATTTCACTAGCCATACATATCATTTTGGTTACATATTACATGATTTACATTGATCATGCATTTCCACAAAACATAGCTTTGATTTAAACTAAGTTTTACTTCAATACTATGTTCTTGTGCATATGGTTTAGTTGATACATTTCACTAGCCATACATATCATTTTGGTTACATATTACATGATTTACATTGATCATGCATTTCCACAAAACATAGCTTTGATTTAAACTAAGTTTTACTTCAATACTATGTTCTTGTGCATATGGTTTAGTTGATACATTTCACTAGCCATACATATCATTTTGGTTACATATTACATGATTTACATTGATCATGCATTTCCACAAAACATAGCTTTGATTTAAACCAAGTTTTACTTCAATACTATGTTCTTGTGCATATGGTTTAGTTGATACATTTCACTAGACATACATATCATTTTGGTTACATATTACATGATTTACATTGATCATGCATTTCCACAAAACATAGCTTTGATTTAAACCAAGTTTTACTTCAATACTATGTTCTTGTGCATTTCATCTATGGTTTAGTTGATACATTTTCACTAGCCATACATATTATTTTGGTTACATATTACATGGTTTACATTTGACACATAAACACTTTTGACATTGGTTATACATTACATGATTTACATTAGACATGAACATTTTACATTGTTGGTTTGGTTTGAGTAAGTGATTAAGTAACGATGCATGTGTAATATGATACAAGCATGATGGATACGCCGCTGGTACTTCCTATATATAAGTGTTTGTATGGTATTACATATCGTAGCGTTATTTGAATCATTTCAGTTTATGACATATAACATTTTATACAAATAACATACTTTTCACAATACATTGTTTTACAAACAACTTAACTTATACAAACTCATTTTACATGGTTATTCATTTAACCATGCATTATTCTCTTACTTATACGTATCATCTGAACTTATTGTTTTTCAAATGATTTACAAAGACAAATCAAATTACATGGTTCATGACTAAACATTTTCTTAAACAGAAGTCATGAATCTTATTTTCACAAAACCTATGTACTCGCCGGCATTTTTATGCTGACGTACCTATTTTCACATGTGTTTCAGGAAATGAAGCATAGGATTGATCAAGATACACTTAGGCGGACATGGGCCTTAGTGACAATTAAAGATGCAGACTAGTTATTTATGTTATGTTTCTTTGATTATCATGACATTGTAACTCATTTATTCAATAAAACAGTATTTAAATTTCCATGTGTTATGAAACAATGATTCTGTTACAACACTCCCCGATGTTTCCGCCATGTTTTGTTGTTTTACGTGGTCGGGGTGTGACAATGATGATACTTGCATTATCTTCCATAAAAATACTTGAAACAATACAACATTTCAAAATCACCAACTCCTCTCTCTCTCTCTCTTTACAATATAGGGCCGAACACCCCCTTTCTTCTTAATTTTTGAATTTCCAACTTTGTTCTTGGAGATTCAAGATCATTTTAAGATGATTTCAAGTGTATTTGAAGGTTTAAAGGTGATTTGCAAGGAGTTTCAAGCAAAAACCAAGCATCATATCATCTTTTTATTCAAAAACCCACTTGAATCTTGAAGGTATAAAACTTCTTTTAAAAACATATTCATGATTCTTGGTGTTGTTCTTGATGTAGGAAGTTTCTCTTGTTCTTGGAATAAACACAAACTTTAAAACAATAACAAATGGATTTTTGAATAAAATAAAAATGGGTGTATGTGTGTGTATACATGGGGTCGTACACATGTATGTGTGTATGTTAAAATGTGAGTTTTGATTTTTAATTGATTCATGTTTGATTGATTCTTGGAAGATGATGCATTCACGTTTAAAAAGTTGTGATATGGAAGCTTTTGATTTGAAATGAGTTTATGTGAAAAATAAATTTTTAGAATCATGTGTATATACGTATATGGTCGTGTATGTATGTGTAGGTATGCATGCATATGAATTTTTGATGTTAAAAGTCTTAGATGTGTAAGAATGTGCATGTCTTGCATTTATGATAAATGATTAGATGATAGTCATGTGTAGATTATGATGTCCTTGAATATTTGAACATGATTTAAATATATGTTAGATATATATTTTAGTTCATATAAAATGATGATGTTATATGGATGCATTAGATGCATTTACTTGAACATGCATGATGATTTGTGATAATGAAATGATGATTTGATAAAAATAAATTTTGATCAGAATATAAACACTAAAAATATGAGTATTTGAAGTGTTAAAATGATATAAAACTTTGTGATAAAGTTTACTAGCTTTGCATGTTGTACTTGGTGCATTATGTGTTGTAAAATACATGAAATCGCATGATTTATGTGACTTACACAAAAACTGCACTAATCTGATTTTAACCACTATTTTAATCAGTAAATAACATGTATTGTGTTAAAATATCAAGTCATTCCTAGTTGGGATGATTATAGTAACGCTTAACGCAAAACTATGCGTTAAAACGGTCAAAAATCGGCTTTTCGAACGATTTTTATAGAAACTGATTTAGATCAGTAAGTAAACAGATATTTTTAGTTTAAAAATAATTATTTTAACTAATTTTAAGTTTACTTGATGTTTGGTTGGTCATACGTGACTTCCGACGCCCGAAAACGTTACCGAATCGCAAAAATACGCGTTTTTCAATGAACACTAGTATGGGTAATTTTTGGGTGAACCTTATGTGTTAATATGTGTTATGTGATTTAAAAATGTAAATATGAAAATATGTTAATTTTTAACATGATATTGGGTGATTCGGATTATGTATGTATACTTGTGCGTTTTATGCGATAAGAACGGTAAAAATCGCGTTAAATGTGTAACTTGTTTGTCGAGCATGAAATATGATACATATAAGATATTTTATGTATATTTGCCTTAAAAATGATAAAATAGATAAGTTAAAAAGAGTACGCGTGTTTCAATAATAATTTATGTGAACGTTTATGTATATATATTACGACGCGCAAATCGTAGATAATTGTGTATAAACGGGAGTGTTAACGAATTTACATAATAACGGTCAGCAGTAAAATTGTTCAAGTCACAAAATCTTAAAAAAATATATACATGGACTCATATATATATATATTAACGTGCCAACATAATAAAAAACGATTATTTTTCGAGAAAATCTCAAAGTTGTGTGAAAATTCTAAGAAAACAGAGAAACTTAGGATTTTTGTGATATATTGATTTATAAATCGTTCCTACATATAATAGGACGTGTAGAAATCAAACTGTGGGATTGCACTATTTAAAATACGCACCCAAATGTGAGTGTCACTAAACCCCTCTTTTTACTGCTTTGTATATGCTTTGGGGGTAGAACACGCTAAAAAGGGTTTAATGATGTTTTTGGATTAAAACATACCTTTTAATATAAATTATATATTTTCGTTGAAAATATATGGAGATTGATAAATCATAAGTTTCGAGATAAAACGTTTTTTATGAATGTATGTTTGGGGGTGGGATGGTACGGTGTTTCTGAGGAACCGACCGTGATGTTGGAACGAATATTGCTTGGTCTCAAGAGAGTAAGTAACAACATAGGCTTACATTTCGGTGGGGATTTCAGGGGATTCGTACAACATCGTATATTAAATTTGTCATATTAGTAGGATATATATATATATATTGTACGTGAAGCAGACATCATATATGGTCCCAATATGGACCCTGCGCCAATGATGTCGTTTAATCGATTAAGTGATTGCACGCGATGAATTGTTGGTAGATCTATCGGGTTGACAACCCCGTCATGACCGGTCGCCCCGTGTCAAGTTAAACGACGAATTTAAATTCTGGTTATTGTCTAGCTTTGATTATCCCTGCATGGTAAATATATAGTTCGTATTGTCTAGCTAACATACGAGTCTGAACGTTGACGCTATAAATTTAATATACAAAACTTGGGAAAATGCCTTAATGTCGGGTTTTTGAACTTACGACGGATGACCCATGGATTTTATTAAGGAAGTAAAATGGACTTTCTAATATTTATATGGATGTTTTACAATAAACACATAATCAGAAAGTTTTCCTTTGAATCAAATTGTTTAAATTTGAATATGTGAACTCACCTTCCTATGTGTTGACACTTGATTTTAAACGTGTTCTACAGGTACTTTAGTTCGGCTTCAGGAATCATGGCGTATCTTGTGGTTGTTGATGCATGTTTTGTCACTTAAATTGTTGGACTAACTTTAAACTTTCGGGGATAAATGTAATAAAATCCATAAGTATCAAAACAACTTAACTATGTTGTGGTTGTGTCGTGTTTGAAACGTAATCTTTAAAACTTATGTTTTAAGTAAGATAATATGTCCAACAATTTAATGCATCGATCATCAAGATATAAATGGGCACCAACTTCCGTCACCACTACGTTTTATATTCTGCTGCGACGTTTTTAGGGTGTGACAGAAGTTGGTATCATAGCCAATGGTTGTTAGCGAACTATATGTTTTCGGGAGAAATCTCTAGACTTCAATTGAAGAATTTTGAGATTTAAAGTCCAAAATTCTCGAAGCCAAAATTTTTAATAAACATGGAAAATTTTATCATGTATGAAAACCATTGCGTGTTTATGTGCATGCGTGATTATCTGTTTATTTGGGCCTTATGTGTTATTTTTCAATTGAACACACACTTACTTTGTACGGACACGTTATGTCACGTCTCAGCCTATAGAGCCATTAGTAGTCCTGTTTACTGATACTGTTGAGCCTACACTTGAGATTCCTTCACCCGTCATTACAGAATCGCCTATTCCGCTATTCAAGTCACGTGTTTTGCTACACCTCTTTTAGTCTACACTCGCCGTAGGAAGAGGATTCGACCCATTGGAGAGATCGCATCGACTTTGAGAGCTGAGACAATATCCGCTTTGAAGAAGCAGAAAGGGAATTGGGCCAATCGCTCTCACTGTGATCGTCAGTTCTTCACGATACACGGAGACTTGGAGACGACAAAGGGCAAGATAAAAGACTTAGACGGACAGATGGGCTGGTATGATGAGTTTAAGGACTTGGATAACAGTGCTAGGGATCAGATGCACTGGAGAATAGTTGAGCTAGGAGAGCTTGTTAGGAAGATGTGGACTTCCAGGGATTGAAGCGTTAGTTGTTGGTTGTTTCTGTTGTTTGTTTTGTATGTCTCATTTGATGAACCCTATTTATGGCTTGTATGCCAAATTTTCAGATATTTAGGAGGAAATTTCGTATAGACTTGTTGTGGGTGTTGATGTAAACACGCCAAATTTTGATTAGTATTTGTACTAAAAACAAGCTTTGTAAATTTCTGATATAAATATCGAATGGGTTCCTTTTGGTTTAAAAATTATTCTCATTAATATGTGGATATTATACATGCGTAATGTTTGGTCCACTAGTATTTAATGATTGAATTATTTTTGGGATATCGTCTTATGTTGATATTATGTTGTAATAATAAAAATGACGAAATGCCGCCAAAAGCAAGACAGGGTACTGGACTACCTACTACCCCAGAAGAGTTGGCACAACTCATAGCCCAACACGTTAATACTGCATGGGAACAGCGCGATGCTAACCAGAATAATGGCCATGAACGTGGACGCGGTTCTCGTGGGCATGGTCTTGGTGGGACACGGATCGGAAACCCTTCAGGTGATATAATGATCGGAAAGTTTAGTAGTTCCTGTGTTATGATATAACCGGAGCGTAATTCTGATTTTTCATTAACTTTGTGAACAGTACATAGATGTACACATAAAACAATCCAAGGTTGTAACCCAAGATCATTTACTGATGTCGGTCCGTCACAACGGATCGACCATTCAAATAATTCCGCATTCTGAGCCTAGATCTGGGGATTCGCGAAAGCGAAAGTCTTAGAGTTTGAGAAAAGATACCAATGAGAAATGTGATGAGAAACGCAGTTCGGGGAAAGCGTATGTGGCTAACTCTAGTGGTTTGGGAAAGGATAATGCCAGGGATGGCAGGAGTAGTCCTGAGAGGAAGACTCACGAGGATGAGCGAAGAAAGTGCGCCAGATGTGGTCGGACTGGACATACGACTCGCGAGTGCTATTGTACCGCCCTGCGTTTTCATACTTTCCATATTTAGAAGCCATTGCTTGAAATTCTATTTTTTTGGAAATTTTGAATTCCTTGTATTCCTTGTAATCGTATTTCGTTGTATCGTTGTAAAATACGAGACTTTGATCGTAATGAAACGAATCTTTTATACTTCGTTTATACATGTTTATACATTGATACGTGCACTCGTTTGATACATGGTTCGTAATTCGTATAAACGTAAGCTTAACTCGTAAACAATGATCGTGTATTCATAATCCTTAAATCTTCATACATTTAAACACTTAGTTATTCAATTATAAGATTAAGTTGTATGTTTTTTTTCACTTGATCATACCAAACTATAAACCATACATACTTGTTACATTTCATGTGTTATACACACCTATGTTATCACACTTTTTGCTAAATTAAAACATGTCATTTATGCATTTTGGAGCTTGTTACAAGTTACATTCATACTAGACACCATGTAACACTTTATTAAACATCAAATATATACCTTCTAGTGTCAAAAAAATAAAATAAAATAAAAATTATAGGGCTGTTAACAGCCTTGCATCAGCCCACTTAATTTCATTGTTTTGAGTTATTTAGCCCACTAAACACTTCCAAAGCCCAACCCAATGAAACCCTAATCCATCCCCTATATAACCCAAGTCTCATCCAAGCATTTTTCACTTTCTAAACACTCTCAATTCACTCTCAAACACTCAAAACCGTAGCTGATTGCAGAAGTTCGAGCAGATTTATACCACTTCACTAAAGTGAGCATAACTCACTCAATTCTTATCCGATTCACTCGATTCTTTTTCTTACTACTTTGTATTGACCTTAGCTACGTTTCCATGGGTTTTCCCTGGAAAACCAGAGCCTGGAATGTTGCTAAAAGGGCTCCAAAGTGGACTGATTTTTCTGTTCTTGTTTCAAACTTTGATAAACTTGTTTAAACTGGAGGAAACTCATCTCAAACCTATGTCCTTATGCTTATAACCACTTCTATGGTTAATTAGGCTTAAAAACAAGGTTGAGACATTCAAAATCAGAGGTATAAACCTCACAAACTTTCTGTTTTGTTCAAGGGTTTTAACCCACAAGTGATGCTCAAGTTCAAGACTTGATGATTGTGTGATTTAGGATTAGCTTGGACTAACCTACTTGAAAATCCACACAATGCTTGATGTTTTCTCATAGATTACTTGTTCATATTCTATTGTTTCTTGTAAGTTCATGAACCTCCTTGTTGTTCATAACAACAAGTGTAGTGGTGAACAATAGAGGTACCTAAATGAAAGCTTTGTTCTTCCTACCTCATGTATGAATTCCATGATACTTAGAGGTGCCTAAATGAAGACTTGAATCTTCTACCTCATGCTTGACTTATATGATGTAATATACACTATGTAATACTTATGTAACAACCAAATAATCGAACTCTTGGTGATGAACTAATGGACATTCGTCAAGCTAGTAGAATGTATCATCTTAGGCCTTGACAACTTGTCACGATTCTAATGGAACTTTGTTCCATGAAAACATTTAAACTCTTTTAGAGTTTCATAGTGTCAAGAACAAGTGTCATAGGTGTTAGATGATTATTTTCATATGTTTATTTTTCATGTTATTTAAACTCCAAATCCCTAGAACCATATGTAAACACCTCTTAAACTCCAAATCAAACACATTCAACTTCCTAGTCTCAACAACTTCGTCACATGGGATAATCGGAAAGCATATGCAACTTTGTGAGTATACTTGACCCATTTTACCGTTTTCGCACTTTTGGGTGTAACATGTTTTTATATACAAAACACACTTAGTATACATACGCTTATGCAAATACATAAACAAACAATCCAATACATGCTTACTATTTGTTATGCTTGATTCGTGTTTTCTGGGTGATTCTTATGTGATGAACTTATCATTAGCTTCGTACAAGCCTCCACTTAACATGTATAGCGCTATAGGAGTAACGCACCACCCGTGAACGAGAGGTCATGTTAGGTTTATTCTTTCATACTTGTGTAAACAAAGGGTTGATTTGTTAATCGCATGCCAGTTTATACGTTAATCTTGATAACTAGGTTTGCCATGTGGATTGTTCCTTATCGTTTTTATACTTATATCCTACGCACCAAACTTGTATGCTCGCCAATACTTTTGTATTGAACTACACTTTTAAAACATATTGCAGGTTTAGCGATGATGTTGATAATGCATGTAATCTAGTAGGATGCTTAGATACACACTTTAAATTTTGTATTTTATTTGTATTGTATTTCATTATTCATGTTGTATTTGTTTCAAATCCTTGTAATTGATTCTTTAGAAATGAAATGAAAATTTATCATTTAAATACTTGTCACAAATAGTGTTATAAAGTCTCTTGCAATCTATTTCGTCTCACTCCGATGTTTCCGCCATCGGTTGGGGTGTGACAGATTGGTATCAGCGCCATAACTATAGGGAATTAGGAAAATTGCCATGCTTTTGACCTAGTCTATAGTTAAGCACCAAATTCGACCATACTTGCTTCACATGCTATTTTTATGAGACAACTTTATGTGCTATTCTTGAAATGTCTTTTATGTGTTATTTTCTTGAGATGCTTTATGTGCTTATACTTGTTATTATTATTTTGAACATACGTCTTTTACTCGTTTATACTAAAATCGAAACCACTTGTAATACACAAATTAGACGACTTCACCAAAATAGGCGTGAAACCCACAATTTGGTGAAAGACTCTCCATCCACCTATTCTTTTTACACGAAATTCGCCACCAAGTTAGGAGTGAGATCCTCACCTTGATGGAGAATTGCCGCTTTCCAATTCTAGTGGACCCTCATCAAAGTGTTGAAATAAAATTTTGACCCGACGAGTACCAACCACACTTAGGATACGAAATCGTCAAGTTAGGGGTGAAACCCGCACCTTGTCGACTAGTTCCACTCCTTGAATTTTTCATAAATCCCGCCAAGTCTCGAAATTTCGATTGATTTGGGACATGTAGTAACCGGAAGGGTAAATACCGTTAACCGACTTGTCGGCGAGAGTATTCCACCTATTAGGCCAAATCATGCTCCTCAAATTCGAAAGACTTTTCGACTACTTTGGTTAGTCAAAGTTTCGTTTTGGAACCATCCCAAATTTTAATCAAACATGTGTTTCTATTATTTATTTTATACGATGCAATCTTTCAAATTCGAATTTACTTTCGATATTTTCTTCTCACACACACATCATACTAAATCTTTTTCATACATTTATACATATGCATGATTTCAAAACATCACTCAATTTTGTTTACATTCTTTATAACGCCAAAATGGAGATATATCATTGAGTTAGGAGTGATTTCCTTACCTTGACGATTAACACCACTCCTTCTTTTCTTAAAACGATCTCACCAACAAGTTAGGGGTGATTCCCTTACCTAGGTGATCATTACCAAAACTTTCCTTCAAAAATACTTTATCAAGCAAACACAATCATGTTTCATACCTAAATCATTTATCATTTATCGAAATACCCACTTATATCAATTCCAAAATACATTGTTTTATTAAACGTACTTCTTATCCGACAATCTATTTTCACATAACTCACATACACGAAATTCTTAATCATACCTTAAAACGTTTTATTTCCCGAATTTCAAAACCTTACGAAATGCTACCTATCAATTTAATCGGTCCAATGAATCTCTGGCCCATGAACTTCATATTCAACTTAATCACTAAAACACGCACACGTTATATCATCATACTAGAGACTTCCATTCTTAATCAAAATCAAACCAACTTTTCTCAATTACTTATAAGATCTTATAGATGTTATATGATCGTTTTACCAAATACTCTTTTCAACATCAACAAATCATTTGTTAAAACTTTTAACAATCACTAAGTCCTTTTGCTAAATTTCTTTTCTAAGGACCCTCGTTTTCACAAGAACCTCCTAAATTCATAATTTCTTGTTTGATGGAACGGACTTACTTTTTTATTGAAAACCCTTTTCCTACACCAATTTACAAAACACGTGGGCAAGAAGACTTCATGTAGATCGACCATCTTCGGATTACGTAAACTCTTTTAAAACAAAAGTAGCATTTCCATTCATTATAAAATACATTATGCTTAACCAATGAGTACTTTATATCCTCTTAATATATAAACTATATTCTACCCTTCAAATCAAGCTCAATCTAATTTTGATTCGATGAACTCAACATTTTGTTTAAACAACTATACATACATATCATCATACACATTTTAGTCGATATCTCGCGATAACATCATTCATATCGTTATTTACATACTCAACCATTTGAATGCTTTTATACGATTAAATCCGCTATGTCCCAACGTACACTATATACATAAATTTTGTTATTCGTACCTACACTTATACGCATACGTTTTATGCTTATACTTATACTCATACTACTCGTACGTTTTATGTTTATACTCATACTTACGTGCATATTCATACTTAAACTTATACTTTATGCTCATACTTTCATCCATACTCATTATTCATACATTCGTACCCGTACGCGAGCGTAATCCGAGTGATTCGCTTACGTAGGTCCCATACATACTTAAGCATGGACTTGCTTATATACTATATTCTTATACGTACACATTCTTATTTTTAAATTATGTATACCCTGATTCATACACAACTAGTACAAGCTATGAGGATCATGCGACGATCAAAATAATCGCGGATGCACACGGGATTATAGTGATAGGCGTATGAAAACCATTGAGCGTACTACTGTGTATGGTAAGACGCGGAACGTAACATGACACCGAATAACGAGACGGGCATAACATGGTGGACACGCCGCTGGTACTTCCTATATATAAGTGTTTTCACCATGTTACCAAACTTTCGTAAAACGTGCCATAAGAAATTCAGTGTTTTACAGACCTTTTGACCTAATACAAACTTCAAACAACTCACAAACGCATTATATCCGATTATCCATGACGCAACTTCATCTTTAACACGCTACTTTCGTCTATCTAATACTTATATCATTCATATACTTGCATTCATTTAGAGTCAATCGTTCGCCCCATACTCCTATTTTTCTCCATTATCCTTTCTTTCATATGAACCCCGTTCACAATCAAGCTTGTTTAAACATTCAAATCCTAACTTATCTCATTACCTTTAAAACCGTCTTCCTATTCTTTATTCTTGTGTAAATGTACTTAGTATACCTTTAACGCTTTATTCAAAGTACCAAACCTTTTCGTTCCTCTCAATAAACAATTTTTACGAAAGTGTGATTTTTATACTATCCTTAAAACATCCCCTGTAAACGACCCCACTTTACAACAAAATACAAACCGTTTGTCAAAATCTTCCTTCTTAATACGTCCCATTTTTAATACATCTCCAATTTAAGTTATCCAAACTTGTTTAGACTCACTTTACCTATGTACGCACCTACACGTTTTCAACTATGTTTGGTACCTCAAATTATTTTAGACAACGAACTCCCTTGTAAATTTACCTTGTCGATCTCCCAAGTTTCGTACTTTTCAAACCGTTTCAAAATTTCCAAGTCTCAATTTTTGCCAAACTTTTTCAAGTCTTCATCTTGAATAAATTTCGGGACGAAATTTCCTAAAGGAGATGAGACTGTAACGCCCTGCGTTTTCATACTTTCCATATTTAGAAACCATTGCTTGAAATTCTATTTTTTTGAAAATCTTGTATTCCTTGTAATCATATTTCGTTGTATCGTTGTAAAATCCGAGACTTTGATCGTAATGAAACGAATCTTTTATACATCGTTTATACATGTTTATACATTGATACGTGCACTCGTTTGATACATGGTTCGTAATTCGTATAAACGTAAGCTTAACTCGTAAACAATGATCGTGTATTCTTAATCCTTAAATCTTCATACATTTAAACACTTAGTTATTCGATTATAAGATTAAGTTGTATGTTTTTTTTCACTTGATCATACCAAACTATAAACCATACATACTTGTTACATTTCATGTGTTATACACACCTATGTTATCACACTTTTTGCTAAATTAAAACATGTCATTTATGCATTTTGGACCTTGTTACAAGTTACATACATACTAGACACCATGTAACACTTTATTAAACATCAAATATATACCTTAGAATGTCAAAAAAAAAAAAAAAAAAATTATAGGGCTGTTAACAGCCTTGCATCAGCCCACTTAATTTCCTTGTTTTAAGTTATTTAGCCCACTAAACACTTCCAAAGCCCAACCCAATGAAACCGTAATCCATCCCCTATATAGCCCAAGCCTCCTCCAAGCATTTTTCACTTTCTAAACACTCTCCATTCACTCTCAAACACTCAAAACTGTAGCTGATTGCAGAAGTTCGAGCAGATTTATACCACTTCACTAAAGTGAGCATAACTCACACAATTCTTATCCGATTCACTCGATTCTTTTTCCTACTACTTTGTATTGACCTTAGCTACGTTTCCATGGGTTTTCCCTGGAAAACCAGAGCCTGGAATGTTGCTAAAAGGGCTCCAAAGTGGACTGATTTTGTCACACCCTGACTTTTGCGGAAGCGTGGTTATTGGTGTGGCTTCTTAATACCATAGCATTCAATCATAACAATGCTATATGATAAAACCAAAAGATATTCATCTATAGATATTAAGTTTTTGAAAATACCACAACATACTTGTTTGAAACATCAACACCAAATTTAAGTTACAAACCATAACATGTTTTAATGAGTTCACGAAGACTCGACAACATAACTTAAACCAACCCGAGCTTAGAACCATGTATCTCGTCCAGGAGTAAGATACATCTCCTAAACCCTACGACCTCGGATGACATCTTTTATTTAAAACGCAGCTTGAAACACATGTATACACCTGCCAGATCCACTTAGTTCCCTGAAATACATGTAGTTTAAAAACATCAACAAAAGTTGAGCGAGTTCATGTGTTCGTGAGTATGTATAAAACCTTTGTGTTCATTGTATGTATGAAAATTTGTAAGTCCCGGTATGAAAGCAAACAAGGAAAAGATCACCAATGGTTTGCAAGGCCACTGATATATGTGATGGTGTAGGAAGACTCAAACCTAGCAAATTTGTACCGGGCTTCCGGCTGGAAGACATAGTCACCCTATGGGCCACCCTGGTCCCCATGGGTGTGGGCTCGCTACACCCAAATATATCTATCACTCATGCCCCTCGGTCCTACAAGAGGATTGATGGCCTCAAGTATACGCCTACCCATTCACATGATCTATGGTTCTTTCCTAGGCTAACCATACCAAATGTAATGTATGTAATCCCTTTGTAACATGTATTTCACCCCCGAAGTAAATAAACAAAACAGTTTAAAGAAAAGGGGGACATGAATTCACAGTATTGCGTCTTCAGTATTAGTAACTCCGATCTCGTCAGCAAACACGACTACCTACAATGTACTAGTGTCTATTAGGCGCGGGTCGTGCCTTTGTTTAGTATTAATGTTTTGGAGTTACGTTTCTGATGTTATTCCAAGTTGTAATTACTTGTTAAAATAATTAATATTTCAACTTAAATTATATTTAATTTTGGAATAATTGTTAAACAATATTTTTGTAACAATACTTCTCAAGTATTTATTTTCGTATTTCCTTCCCAAGGATGGGGTATTTCATACATGTGTATTCGTATTTTTGTATTTATAGTTCTAAAATAATATATTTTCTAGTCTCACTTAGAAAATATATTTTTACTTCCCAAAAATAATATATTTTCTCCTTGTTGAAAATATGATATAACTTAGTAAAATTTACCAAAAATCATATTTTCATTCCTTTTGTATTCAAAATAATATTTACCAAAAATATATTTATAACGGTATTTTCCGGAATATTTGTAATTTACGTTCTTGCGTTCGATTTCACAATATTAAGTGTGTAACTTATATATTTATTCCTTGTGATTTTTGGTTTTATTTTGGATTGTAAGTTTCTTGGTATTTTGTTAAGTCATATTATTTTACCCTAAAATAATATAACTATTTCACAAAGTATACAAATATTCAGACAAGTGTCTTTAATATACATATATATATATATATATATATATTCTAAATATGTATTTACCCATTTTTATTTATAAAAACCAACCTCCAATATTTGTATTTTTGTTACAAAAATTATGGCAAAGTTTATATTGAAAACCATAGTTAAAATACACTTGTAAATATTTGTTTAGAAGATATTTTTCTAAGTGTTTATATTTTTAGAAAATTTTGCCATAGTTTCCCCTAAAATGGAGGTGTCCATGCTATCAAAGCATATCATTTTCTTCTAAAAAATCATCATAGGCAATCAACAATCAATCTACACTTACCATGTGTTAAAACAAAGCTATCTACATAATGATCATGAACTTGAGTTTTCATAAAAACTTGTAGTAACTTGGTAGTGTGTTTATTTCTTTAAAAATCTCATTCTTAAAGAATTTAGGTGCTTACACCTTGTAAACATATTTTACAAAAATGTTTCTTTGTGAGATCTTCTTATTTCATAAGTGTTTATACACTTGTTTTACCACTAAAAATAGTGTTAGTTTAAGTAAGAACCAAGATCTTCTAAAAATCATATTTTGAACTTGGTTCTTTTGAAAAAAACCATTCATAAATCTTAGATCCATAAGATCACTAACTCACTTTGTTTATTATTTTTCAAGAAACCACTTTGTTCTTCAAGTTCATGCTTATATGTGAGGATGATCATCTTGTGTTATCACATAATCATCCTCTTACTTTCTAGATCATGTGTTTAATCACAATCTAGCAAGCTCCTTATGATGATCAACATCATAATCTCAAGAAAATAACAACCAAGTATCATACATACACTAAACAACATCATTTCATCAAGATTTCATCATATGTTAAGCTTATGTTAGAGATTCATGAATATGTCTTTTAATGTTCATCAAGGTAATCAATGTATATCATCTTTTAACCAATCAAAATTAGAGGTAACAAAGGTTATGAGAGTCTTACTACTAGCTCTATGGCTAGGGATGAACTCTTGAAGATGAAGGTGACAAAGATGGTGGATAAAAGCAAGCAAAAGAGGTCCTTCAAGTTCCACAAGCTCCAAGCTCCCTTGAACGAAGTTTAACACCCTTGTATGTGCTTTGAATGGATAAGAAAGTTTGAATGAAGGTGGAAGTGGGTGTGCTTGGGGTCGGCAGAGAGCAAGAAGGAGAAGAGGAGAAGGAAGTGTTGAGGTGATGAGGTGAGGTTATGATCTTGAAGTCCTACTTATAATCCATACTCTCATGTTAACCTTTGGGTTTTATGTCATCTATAGTACATGACAAGATCTATTAAACAATTCAAATAAAATCCACTTAATTAGGCATGTGGGCTGATTACTAGCTTATGGGGGGGGGGGGTCTAATTGTAAATTGTAACCATATAGTTATCTTGTAATCCAAATCCAAGTATATAGTTAGCTGTTTAGGTTATGAGATATTTTATAAGGGGTGTTATGATGTTCGGGGTTCATAACTAGCTCAGAAATAATAAAACAATGCTTTTAGTATAATTTTGGTGTTTCGGGTAGTGTCCGGTTGTTCGGTTAGATACCGGTTCGTTAAAGTGTCAAGTTATTCCGTTTAGTGGTCTTTATATACCCTTTTGTGACACTTTTAGTTCTCGACACTTAGGAAAGCATTCAGGACCATTTAGTCATATTTTTGCATGTTACTAGCTCATTAAATTGCTGATTTTTGCTGAAATGTGCAGAATTCTGCACTTTATGAGGTTTTTAGGCACTTTCCGGCACTTAAACTATCACCTAGTGAAGCAGTTTTGTGGTCCTTACTTCCCTACACACCATACTAGTGTAGGACCTTATCTCTGGCTCATACTGGGCCTCAAAACACTGTCTGTCTATGTACTGAACTCCATCAGTATTTTCTGAATTATCCGCTAACTGTGCTTTGTGCATCATGTATGTCAATATAGTTTGCATTGTGATAATGAGGTGACATTATGTAATATGTGATGCACATGTAAGTTTCATGCAGTAATCAGAAAGCAGTTTAAGTCAATAATTGTAATTCAGCACAGTCATTAAGCACTAATCAATATTAATTAATTGTACGGATACCTGTATTTTTTACGGCAGTCACAGATTTTTCTGTTTTTGTTTCAAACTTTGATAAACTTGAGGAAACTCATCTCAAACCTATGTTCTTATGCTTATAACCACTTCTATGGTTAGTTAGGCTTAAAAACAAGGTTGAGACATTCAAAATCAGAGGTATAAAC
The DNA here is from genome assembly GCA_030545235.1 of Helianthus tuberosus. Taxonomy (NCBI): domain Eukaryota; kingdom Viridiplantae; phylum Streptophyta; class Magnoliopsida; order Asterales; family Asteraceae; genus Helianthus; species Helianthus tuberosus. The sequence goes on from CM060353.1 coordinate 89,370,388, forward strand.
CTCATAAACGTTCTGTTTTGTTCAATGGTTTTAACCCACAAGTGATGCTCAAGTTCAAGACTTGATGATTGTGTTATTTAGGATTAGCTTGGGCTAACCTACTTGAAAATCCACACATTGCTTGATGTTTTCTCATAGATTAGTTGTTCATATTCTATTGTTTCTTGTAAGTTCATGAACCTCCTTGTTGTTCATAACAACAAGTGTAGTGGTGAACAATAGAGTACCTAAATGGAAGCTTTGTTCTTCCTACCTCATGTATGAATTCCATGATACTTAGAGGTGCCTAAATGAAGACTTTAATCTTCTACCTCATGCTTGACTTATATGATGTAATATACACTATGTAATACTTATGTAGCAACCACATAATCGAACTCTTGGTGATGAACTAATGGACATTCGTCAAGCTAGAAGATTGTATCATCTTAGGCCTTGACAACTTGTCACGATTCTAATGGAACTTTGTTCCATGAAAACATTTAAACTCTTTTAGAGTTTCATAGTGTCAAGTATAAGTGTCATAGGTGTTAGATGATTATTTTCATATGTTTATTTTTCATGTTATTTAAACTCCAAATCCCTAGAACCATATGTAAACACCTCTTAAACTCCAAATCGAACACATTCAACTTCCTAGTCTCAACAACTTCGTCACATGGGATAATCGGAAAGCATATGCAACTTTGTGAGTATACTTGATCCATTTTACCGTTTTCACACTTTTGGGTGTAACATGTTTTTATATACAAAACACACTTAGTATACATACACTTATGCAAATACATAAACAAACAATCCAATACATGCTTACTATTTGTTATGCTTAATTCGTGTTTTCTGGGTGATTCTTTTGTGATGAACTTGTCATTAGCTTCGTACAAGCCTCCACTTAACATGTATTGCGCTATACGAGTAACGCACCACCCGTGAACGAGAGGTCATGTTAGGTTTATTCTTTCATACTTGCGTAAACAGAGGGTTGACTTGTTAATCGCATGCCAGTTTATACGTTAATCTTGATAACTAGGTTTGCCATGTGGATTGTTCCTTATCATTTTTATACTTATATACTATGCACCAAACTTGTATGCTCGCCAATAGTTTTGTATTGAACTACACTTTTAAAACATGTTGCAGATTTAGCGATGATGTTGATGTTGTATGGAATCTAGTAGGATGCTTAGATACACACTATAAATTTTGTATTTTATTTGTATTGTATTTCATTATTCATGTTGTATTTGTTTCAAATCCTTGTAATTGACTCTTTAGAAATGAAATGAAAATTTATCATTTAAATACTTGTCACAAATAGTGTTATGAAGTCTCTTGCAATCTATTTCGTCTCACTCCGATGTTTCCGCCATCGGTTGGGGTGTGACAGCTATTTTAAGAGTACAACGGAGGGAGATACACTCAAGGGATGTTACGAGTGTGGTGAGAAAGGACATTTCTATAGAGATTGTCTGAAAATGAAGGGTCAGGATGCCAGGGGTAGAGCGTTCGAGTTAAACGCTGGGAAGGCACGTGACGATCCTGCTGTTGTTACCGGTATGTTTTTTATGAATGACCATTTTACGTTCATACTGTTTAATACTAAAGCTGACTTGAGTTTTGTTTTGAAAAACTTTTGAACCCTTTCTGTGTTCACCAACAAGTAAGCTAAGTATAAAATTACTCGATAGAACTAGCAAATGGTAAACTGATAGAGACTAGCGAAGTCGTTCGTGGCTGTAGTATTCGGTTAGATGATCATAGTTTTAGTATCGATTTATTTCCAGTGGAGCTGGAGAGCTTTGATGTAGTTGTGAGAATGGATTGACTATCCAAGAACGAAGCTGGGATTATTGCTCGAAGAAGCAAGCAAGGATACCTTGTTCTGATGGTGGTGAAGTGGTAGTTGTTCACGGAGACAGACCAAGTCGAGTGTTGAGTGTTGAGTGTTGAGTGACGTCAGTATTATGAAGATGTTCAAGCTGTTACAGAAAGGCTATCCTGCGTTCTTTATTAACGTGGTGGATAGGAATGCCAAATGTAGGAATATCGAAGAGATTCCTATTGTTCGCAATTATCCATAAGTTTTCCTAAAAAGACTTACCTGGATTGCCCCCCCGGCGAGACAAATTGAATTCCGAATCAATCTGGTACCTGGTGCTACACCAATTGCAAAATCCCCCTATAGATTAGCACCGTTAGAAATGAAAGAAATGTCGAATCAGCTTCAAGAGCTGCTAGACAAAGGTTTCATTTGATCAAGCTTTTCGCTTTGGGGTGCACCTATTTTGTTCGTGAAGAAGAAGGATGGATCCTTCAAGATGTGTATTGATTACAGAGAGCTGAACAAGTTGACTATCAAGAATCGGTACCCTTTATCGAGGATTGACGATTTGTTCGATCAGCTACAGGGGTCTAGTTACTACTCGAAGATTGACCTATGATCAGGATATTATTAGTTGAAGGTTGCTGACGAAGATATTCCGAAGACTACCTTTCGAACACGATATGGCCATTACGAGTTTTTAGTCATGCCTTTTGACTTAACTAATGCGCCAGTTGTATTCATAGATCTCATGAAGAGGGTGTGCAAACCCTAATTGGACAAATTCGAGATAGTATTCATCGACGATATACTTGCCCATTCGCGAATAAAAAAGAATCATGAGTAACATCTGAAGTTGATTATGGAGCTGTTGAGGGATGAAAGGTTGCATGTCAAGTTCTCTAAATGTGAGTTCTGGATTCGAGAAGTTCATTTACTCAAACACGTCATAAATGAGGAAGGTATACATGTGGATCCATCTAAGATCGAAGCGATCAAGAATTGGGAAGCGCGAAAGATTCCGTCGGAGGTGCGACAATTCTTAGGACTTGTTGGGTACTACTGAAGATTCATTGAGAATTTCTCTAGATTAGTGCGGCCTTCGACACTAATGACCCAAAAGGAAAAAGGGGATTGATTGGACAGAAAAGCAGGAGGAAGCTTTTCAAGCATTGGAGGAAATGTTGAGAGCATGTGCGATTGATTTCGATGGAAGATAAGATACTCACTTGCCATTGGCAGAGTTATCTTACAATGATAGTTATCACGCTAGTATTTAGGTTGCTCCGTTTGAAGCCTTGTATGGATGGAAGTGTCGATCACCACTTTGTTGAGCGAATGTGGCAAAAGATAATTAACCAGACCCAAGTTTATCCAGGAAACCAGCAACATGATTTGCCTAGATCGAGGGAAGGTTAAAAGTCACCAATGATCAACAGAAGAATTACATGGACAATCGAAGGAAACTATTGCAGTTACAGGTAGAAGATTGTGTTTTGTTGAAGATGTTATCTTGGAAAGGTGCTATTAGGTTTAGCAGAGAAAGAAAAGCTGAGCCACATTGATTAGGTCCTGTCGAGAGCCCATCTTGAGTTGGATCAGTCGTTTATAGGCTCAAGCTACCATAAGGATTAAGTGGTGTACATGATGTGTTGCATGTGTCCAGTTTGAGAAAGTGTATAATGGATAATACACTGATTTTATTCTTTGTAGAGATTTATTTAGGCGATGAACGGAAGTTTATCGAAGTACCGTAGAAGCAATATGGATGACTAGAAGAGTTATGTTGATAACCGGAGAGGCGATTACAGAATTCTAGAAGTATATGTGAATTTATTGATTATGCAATTCGTGGATATCTGAAGTGAATGCAAGAAGGAAAGAAAACGAGTTCATGAGATTAGATACTTTCGAGAGCCCACCTTGAGATGGATCAATCGTATGTAGACTCAGATTACCTCAGGTATAGGACAATGTCTATGTGAATATACGTATGTCAAACCTGAAATGGTGGAACACTGACTTAATCCTTTCTGATTAAGTACTCGTAAACGATGAACCTTGGAAAAGGAAGGAGAGCGTTGAGATGCGAAATTAGGAAATGAGATTATATAATATAGGTCTACGAGGATTCTTCGCAAGAATCAAATTTTCTCACAGAAACTACAAGACCATATTCAATAAGATTTTTCTTACTGTTTCCATCAAGTGTGAAAATAAAACCTGTAGAGAAAAATTTCGGGGACGAAATTTCCTAAACAGGGGGAGACTGTGACACCCGACTTTTTAGGCTGTACCGTACAATTGTAACACGTGTTGCGAATAAATAAAAAGGTTGTATTTGACTGATTGTGATATTTATATGTGATATTTAATGTGTTGGTGAATCCAAACATTGATAAAAATTATGTTGGCAACGATAAAATAAACGCTTATCGCGTACGATTAAAATGCGAAACGAACGTCGGTGACCACTCGATCAGTGTTAAAATCCTTAAAATAATATGTTATGATTAGAATGGTAATTTTAATCATAATCATGAGGAAAAATAAATAAAAACGCTAGGAAACTCTATTTTTCGAATTTGAGCGCATACCGCGCGATATTGCGCGTATTAGACTAAATACTGTCAACGCAGCCAGTCAAGGCAATTGGTAATTATTTCAGTAATAATTTTGTGTGATTATTTTTATAGAATGATAAAAATAATTTAAAATACAATAAAACGGGATTAAAACGCTAGATAAAATACCCTGTATCCAGTAGAATATAAGTTTTTGGTCTAGATTGTATATATATGTATATATATACAATATGTGTGTGTATTCTGAGACATAGAAATGAGTTGGCAGCCATGCATGCCTTTTCTCTCCTCTCTCCAACACTTGGTGGGTCTTGGGGAATGTAGATGATGCTGCTTGCATTATCTTCCATAAAAATACTTGAAACAATAAAACATTTCAAAATCACCAATTCCTCTCTCTCTACAATATACGACCGAACACCCCCTTTCTTCTTAATTTTTGAATTTCCTACTTTGTTCTTGGAGATTCAAGATCATTTTAAGATGATTTCAAGTGTATTTGAAGGTTTAAAGGTGATTCCAAGGAGTTTCAAGCAAAAACCGAGCATCATATCATCTTTTTATTCAAAAACCCACTTGAATCTTGAAGGCATAAAACTTCTTTTAAAAACATATTCATGATTCTTGGTGTTGTTCTTGATGTTGGAAGTTTCTCTTGTTCTTGGAATAAACACAAACTTTAAAACAATAACAAATGGGTTTTTGAATAAAATAAAAATGGGTGTATGTGTGTGTATACATGGGGCCGTACACATGTATGTGTGTATGTTAAAATGTGAGTTTTGATTTTTGATTGATTCATGTTTGATTGATTCTTGGAAGATGATGCATGCATGTTTAAAAAGTTGTGATATGGAAGCTTTTGATTTGAAACGAGTTTATGTGAAAAATAAATTTTTAGAATCTATATATATAATAAACGAATAAGGTTTGGGACACGTGTCGCGTTGTGGTGCAACCTCACTAGGTTTTGGGCGGGAAAATGGATGGGTCTAAATTATTTGTTAATGGGTTAGGGTGGGATCCGACTTCTGACCCGACTATCTAAAGCTTCTAAAAAAATTAATCCCTATTCCTTTCATTCAACACCTCCTCTTCCTACGCCTCTATCACAAACCCTACTAGCGAAAATCCAACACCTCCATCAAAAATCAGTTTTCTTCGTTGCGATTCCTACACTTCCATCACAAATCAGTTTTCTTCATTGCAATTAGTGGAAACGCTCAAGATTTCCAACGATTCGGCTTAGTATTGTTTGTTCGGTCACAATCTAGACCAGAAACCTTAATTTCATGGCGATGCGGTTTACGAACAAACAGGTAAAACCTTGCAATTTTGAAATCAATAGTTTTTTAAAATTCATCATAATCTTCGTCTATTCATCTTCGTTTTTTTGTTCTTCATGTTTTTTTTTGTTACAGATATGTGGATAGAATGCCCTAGCCGCCGCCTCCTCCAGCAATGAAGGCTAGGGTTTCGACAAGTTGATCCTGAGCAAGTCCAGTTTTAATGGTAAGTTTTGGAGTTTTATTTTGCTTATTGTGTTTGATTTTAATAAAAACGTTCTTCGAATAATATACAAGACTTCTGATTTTTTTAAAGGTGAATGTTTTTGATTAATTAACACTCATTAATCTATCCGAACAAAATTCTATTTGATTTTAGAAATTGTTGTCGGTTTGTTTATAGTAATCGAAGTTTGTTTTGAGTGTAGAAATTGTTTGATCATTGGATGAACTAGCATTTTGAGTTATTCGTCTCTTTAGACCCGTCTTATTTATTTATTTATTTATTTATTTTTTTGTAAGAACCAAGTTACTCTGCTGTCGTAACTTCCTATTCATTGGCCCACTGCAGGTTGTAAGGTGTTGTTCATCTCAGTTCAATATCTACAGAGCTGGTGCAAGTTGCAAGATCAGGTAATTGGAAATTTGTTTGAAAAAAACCCTTATATTTTACAAAATATGGTATGAAGTTGCATATCTATTTTATTCATATTGTGGTTTTTACTTTATATTATAGGTGGGAAATTTGATTTAATTCCAGCCGTTGGTTGCAAGTGTGTTATTGATTAATGTTTTTTTGCAAGTGTTATTATGGTTTGTATATTTATCATCTTCAATCCAAGTTTATTGAACATGTTTTAATCCAGTCTTTTGTACATTGGCTGGAAATGTTTGCCAGCTCTCAAAATCAAAATGACCAGAATGGCATTCCAACACACGACTCTTGGTAGGGCTTTTTTGGACATATTGTCATGCGTGCCAGTTCTATGATTGATGTTTAATTTGTTTTTTAAATTTACTTGGTTATGTAGGATCGATATACGACCTGAATGAGTCGTTCAGAGTCAAATCTAAGCTGTTAGAGATGCGGAAACAGTCTAACTACTGAGAATCGGTGATAGAATGGAGTAGAAACAGATATTTATACTTAAAACAAGTTTTTCATTGATTTTCAACGTCAATACACGGAGAGAAACTGGCAGCACTTCGTTACACACTTCTCTATTTCGTACCAAATGAAAAACCAAACATCCCTATTTATAGGGAAACTGATTTCGCACGAATGGTGACATTCCATTTCGTACGAAATGACAAAGTTTCATTTCGTACGAAATGGTCAAACACCATTTCGTGCGAAATGACTTACAAACACTTATAACTTTACATTTTGACATATTTAACCCTATTACAAGCTACCGACATGACCTAGACTGTTAACGTAGGCGATAGACATCGTGCACAACAAACTCCCCTTGGATATTGCCGGAGTCTTCAGTCAGGTTATCTTCAGCACTTTCTTCATAGGGACTTAAACTTTTCTTCCCTCTGCTTTGGCTTTCTCTTCAATAAACTCTTCAACTTTTCATTCTCTTTCGCAGCTTGCAGTTTTTCTTCAGCTTGGATCTTCATCCATTTACCTCTAAGCTTTTCACTTTCTTGTCTTTCTTTCTCAGCTTTCAGAGTTACCCCTTTCTCAATCTTTCTCCACTTAGTCGACCATGCATTCTCAGACTTAATTCCTTTCTGAAAGCAGATAGATACAACTTTCTGAAACTGCATTGCATGATCTTTGTCTTCTTTCCTGTAGCCAATTTTGTTCACAAACCAACACTCTATATCTTTCACCGAGCAATTTACTAGCCACAATGGATCATACACGTAGATGTGTCTAACTTCATTTTCCACTTTGTATGTGATCACGGCTTCAGTAGAAATGCAGCTGTATACCCAACACATAAACCCTTTATGGAAATCTTTCTCCATCTTTGGCAATGGAATATTTTTTATCACTCTAGGCTTTTTTATCTGCAAGATCGTTTCCTCTGAGCTTGTCACTGGATCTATCCTCTTCACTTTCTTCGGGTAGTGAGGTTTCCAGTGTTTGAAATCTTTGAAAGCTTCATACTTCATTAGGCCCCAAGTAGGCACATCACGTTCTCTAACAGGATAATTCAACGTTCTGACTTTTGGAAGTTCTTCCACCATGGTAAAGACATGACATCCTGAATGTACTCAAAATACTGAACTCCATACTCTCTTCTGATTGCATATGCATTCACCTGCGGTAAATACCCCCAGCTGATAATGTCACCAAGAGAAATGTCACCAAGAGAAACTTCTCTGTCTCTTTTGTAAAACTTCAACGGTCTCTTGAATTTTCTTTCAGAATCTTTTCTAAACCATTTCTTTCTTTCTTCGCGACGTTCATCTTTCGATGTTCCATCAAAATTTTTATTCTTTAAACATTCTTCAACTTTCCTTCTTAACTCATCTATGTTTGCTTGACTGAAGAATTCAACAAGCGTTGGAAAGTTTGAAGTATCAACATGAGCACTTTCAGATTGATCCTCATCACTCCAATCTTCAACTTCAACCCTGTCGTAATTATCAGCTTCTTCAACATATTTATACTGATAACCGGGTTGCTGATTGATATCAAATTGATTCAGCTCCTCTTCAAAATCAAACTTGAACTCGTTTTCATCAATATGTGTCAACTTGATGATCTCAGCTAAAGTATCAGAATGCCTGAATTCACCTTCTTCTACATCAGGTTCAAGACGTAGAATCAATTTTTCACTTTCATCAACACTCTTATCATCAACATGCTCCCCCTCACCACTAGCATACTCAGGCTCTTCATTTTCATCATCTCGAAGATAATCATCAACATTTTATTCTTGAGATGCTTCAGTAACTTTGATCCCTGTAGAACCTTGATCGTCATCATTCCCATCATCATGACTACTTACAGAATACACATCATCTGCATCATTTATCAAAGCATCATCATCATCTTCGTCATCTTCATCATCTTCATCATCTTCACCAGACACTGAAGATATTGGCAGAATAGATGATACTGGATCTTCTATTGGCTCAGACATAACCATTGCTCTTTCTGTAACTTCAACAACTTTTTCACCTTCAACACTTTTACCTTTATCTTTCATTTGAGCTTCTAAATCAGCTTTACGTTTCGCTCTAACCTCCTCAATCTTTATCTCCTCGAACCTCTGTTCAACTGGCTTGCCAAGCAAATCTTCTATTACTTTTCTCAACATGTAATCTTCATGTTCTCTTCTCGTATTATTGGCCTCTAATTCTTTGTTTTTCAGCTCAAAATACTTGTTCTGTTCATCTCTGCGAGCCTTTTCCTTTTCCAACTCTGCAATTCGAACTTTCATAATATCAATCTCAGTTTGATCAGCTTCAACTCTTTTTAACAAAGATGAGTTTTCAGCTTCAACAATCTTTACACGCTTTTCTAGATTCTTTTCTCGATCTCCCAACTTCTTATTTTCAACTAACACTTCATCCACTTTCTATTGCAGCTTCTTCACAAGCTCATCGTTTACAAAACTAAAATCTTCAACATCTTCAAGAGGTATGTTATCTGGAATATTCGAAAAATTTCTAAATCTAAATGATCTAGGAGTGGTTTGAACTTGTGGTTGTGAGGTTGGTGGAGTTTGTCGAATATGTTGTAAAGTAATTTGAGGTTGTTCAAGGATAGGTGATTTATGTGGTGGTGATTGTGGTGGTTGTGGTGGTGGTGATGGTTGTTTAGGTGGTGATTGATGTGGTGGTGATGGAATAGGATCAGGTTGTTGTGGTGGTTTCACTGGAATCCTGAATCTCAAATTTCTGACTGCAGTGGGATCAACACGCTTTCTTGTAGTTGATTTCTTTCGACCTCCTGACGGTGGAGTTACATCTTGAACATTCTCTGGAGATGGAACATACACATCATCATCATCATCTCCACTCTTCTTTCTCTTCTTTTGTTTCTCTTTAGCAGACATTACCCTTTTCCAACGTTCAGTTTCATCCTCATCTGAACCAGAAGAACTTTCTTCTACATCATCACCAACTTTTTCATCAGCTGTTTTTCAGTTTCTACAGGATCATTAAGAGTTTTTAACAACTGCTCTGTTTCAAAAGATAAATGTTTTTCATCTATGTTCACATCAACTTCAGTTTCATCTTCATCTGGTTCATTGACCAACATTGTCTCGACAACTTTCTTTTGACGTTTCTTTTTCGGTTGTGAAGATGATCCTTCTTCTGCTTGAACTTTTGGAGTTCTCTTGCCTCCTCTTTTCTTCTTTTCTTTTTCTTCCTTCAAGAACCATTCACTTCTTGTGTTTTTGAAATCTGCCAGCTTTGTTAACTCATCCACAGCACTCTTTTCTTTCATTTCTTCATCATTCCTCCATTTCAAATGATCGACTGGATCTGGATCAACATAATTTGCACTCTTGATAAATCCAAAGAATTTTGTCTTTGCCTTTGAATCTGGATGATTTTTGTGATATCTGGCCAATACTTTCAGCGTCTCATTATCCATGTGATATAATGCCAACAAATCATTGTTTTCATCTTTTTCTAAATCTGGATAGGCATGATCAAGTATCATCTGTACAAATCTTGGATAGATCCATGTTTTGCTTTTTGATTTAATGTTCTCCTTCATGTAATGGAAAATGATTTTCGAAAAATTATACTTCTTGTTCAACACAAGTGTCGTCACCATATTCATCTGATAATCTCGCATCACGTCATAACCACCCTTTCTGTGACTGAGAGCATGAAGAATTGAATGAATGAAAAACTTATAAGGCCTTGAGAAGCTCGATTTCAAATAGTTAGCACTGTTCAATGGTCCACTATACCCCATCCTTAGCATACATCCTTTCACCATTCTTTCAAGAAACTTTTTCGGAGAATTTTCATCGTCCGGAAAGTTCAACACTTCTCGAACAAGTTGTTCTGTAATGATGATCGGTTTATCTTGGCCATTCAAGCTTACAATCGAATTTATTGTTTTGCTTTCTTCGTCATACTTTGCATTCTTCCAGAAACGCTCAATGTGAGACTGAAAAACAAGATGTTGATTCGTTAAGGCCTTCTGAATAGGTAACCTCTTCATGAATTCCAGAATCTCTTTGAATACTGCCATCTTCGGAAGCTTTTCATCGTAAACACAACAGATGTTGTGTAACGGATCAAACTGAACATTCGAAGCCTGAAATATTTAACAAAAACACAATGTTAAACACTTTGAATAGTTTTCAAAACAAACATGCTTCATTCATACGAAATGACATTACAAACGAAAAGACATCTTCAAGCGGTATGCCTTTCATACGAAATGACATCTTCAAACGGAATGATGTTTTTCAAACGGAATGACCAGTACAAACGGAATGGTCAGTCCAAGCGAAATGATGCTTTGAAATGAAATGGGCGTTTGAAATGAAATAGCTGTTTGACACGAAATGCCCATTTCTTACGAAATACATCATCATTTCGTTTGAAATTCCAGTTCATGAACAAATTTCACAAAATCCTATCTGATGATGAAATTGAAACCCATTGTATGTTCTATGATGAATTTCGAGCACATGGATGTGTTTATTACTCATTTTCGATCACATAATCAAACTAGATCTAAGTCCAAAAAACCTGATCTACCGATTTTATGCAAATCCATCAAATAGAAACCTTAAACTAGATCTACAACACATCTATGTGTATGATCCATTGTGGCTAGTAAATTGCTCGGTGAAAGATATAGAGTGTTTGTTTGTGAACAAAATTGGCTACAGGAAAGAAGACAAAGATCAGACAATGCAGTTTCAGAAAGTTGTATCTATCTGCTTTCAGAAAGGAATTAACTCTGAGAATGCATGGTCGACTAAGTGGAGAAAGATTGAGAAAGAGGAAGCTCTGAAAGCTGAGAAAGAAAGACAAGAAAGTGAAAAGCTTAGAGGTAAATGGATGAAGGTCCAAGCTGAAAAAAAATTGCAAGCTGCGAAAGAGAATGAAAAGCTGAAGAGTTTATTGAAGAGAAAGCCAAAGCAGAGGGAAGAAAAGTTTAAGTCCCTATGAAGAAAGTGTTGAAGACAACCTGACTGAAGACTCCGGCAATATCCAAGGGGGAGTTTGTTGGTGCACGATGTCTATCGCCTACGTCAACAGTCTAGGTCACGTCGGTAGCTTGTAATAGGGTTAAATATGTCAAAATGTAAAGTTATAAGTGTTTGTAAGTCATTTCCGGTCACATAATCAACCTAGATCTAAGTCCAAAAAAAACCTGATCTACCGATTTTATGCAAATCCATCAAATTGAAACCTTAAACTAGATCTACAACACATTCCGAGTTCATGGGTGTGATTATCATTCATTTTAATTCACAAATAAACCCTAGATCTAAGTTTCAAGTCCTGTTGTTCGCTGTTCATACGAAAACATACATATCTGGGTCAAATCAACATGATATCTCACCTTTCCCATGATCTAAGTTGTACCAACCAACTTAAATATGGGTTACGAACAACAAACAGGCAAGAATTCGGCTTGAATCGATGAATATGGTGATTTCGCGTGAAATCGCCTTACAGGGTGTTTTGAAGCGGAATGAGGAAAATGAATAATTCATGCGAAATACGGCACTTATTTATAGACGAGCTCATTTCGTACGAAATGAGCTATGAGGCACTGTGACAGTTTCAAGCGAAATCATCTTTGAAGTGAAATGGCTATTTCGTGCGAAATAGTCATTTCGTTTGAAATCTCAATTTTTCAAATTTTTTTAACTTTTTAACTTTTTGAATTTTTTTACCAACACACCCAGTTAACCAAGTTCAAGTTAATGACCCTGGTCAACTGTTTAGCCTGCCAAGTCCAAGTTAATGACCTTGGCTGACCAATTTATGAAGTTTGCTGACTTTTTGAAACAAAGATAAGTTCAACTTACTGAACTTTTAAACTTTCCAAGAAATTACCAACACTTTTTCACAAACTTTTACTTATCCAACCCTCATGATCCAAACTTGTTTAGCACTTTGAAACTTTGATCATCAGATCTCCAATGTCCGTTGTTGAAAATAAGATGAAAAAACAAATCTTTTTGGGGATCTTCTTTTCAACAGCACATGATTAACATTTTTCAATGTTTCATCATTTTTTATGCTGAGGGGAGGCTTTAAAAATAAAGCAGTGCAAAGTATTATACGAGGACTAGGCTATTGCTCCCGCAAAATCAGAAGTCCTGGTATAATACCCCAGATATCAAGACGTACGAAGACCTAGTATGTCAGAAATAGAGCCTTTCAAGCAGGATTTCAGGGGTTACCTATATATCCGAGAGATGTTCCCCACGTAAAAGCAAGTAATGATTTATGTTTATATCCCGAACAAACTTACTAAATGTGTAAAAACCTATCGGCATATCATCTGCAAGACTGCATAACACATTTAAATTTACATTTCTTTAGCGTACTGCAACTGTCTAGCTGATGTAGTATCATTTCCCCTTTTTACACAAACTCTTTTTTACATTTTCACTGTTTTTGGATTTTGAAATTTTATCATGTTTTTGTATTTTCTGTAAACTTTCTCCCCCTAAAATCAAAAACATATTTTTGTGTTTTTGGTTTTATCAAAAGCAGAAAATAAACTGTACAGAATCTTGACAACACGACGCAGATCACTTCTGATCACCGTCCTCCTTGGCTTCACACTCAACAACCCTCCCAGAAAACAAAATTTTCAATCCGTTTAATTTCAAAAGATAGTTAAATCTTTTTTATCAAAAGGTTTTGTGTAAAAATCAGCTCTCTGATCATCGGTGTGTATATGATCAATTCGAATCAATTTCTTCTCATAACAATCACGGATGAAATGATGTCGAATTTCAATATGTTTCATTTTAGAGTGGTGAACCGGATTTTTAGTGATGTTTATAGCTGCCTCATTGTCCACAAAGATTGGTGTATCCAAGAATTGCAAATCATAGTCTCTCATCTGCTGCTGGATCCAGAGGATCTGAGAGCAACAGCTGGAAGCCAAAACGTATTCAGCCTCACAGGTTGAGAGAGAGACTGTGGGTTGTTTCTTGCACTGCCAGGTAATAAGCCGAGTTCCAAAGAACTGGCATCCAGTAGTTGTGGACTTTGCATTCTGCTTACAGCTTCCGAAATCAGAATCAGCATAACCAGTAAGAGAAAAGTCACCAGATTTAGGATACCATAAACTGGTGCTTGGGCAACCTTTAAGATACTGTAAGATTCTTTTCACAGTCATCATGTGTGACTATCTCGGGCTAGACTGATATCTGGCGCATAGGCAAGTTGGATACATGATATCCGGGCGTGACGCAGTCAGATACATTAATGAACCAATGATCGACCGATAGTGCATCTCATCCACCTTTTCTCCGCTTTCATCCGGACAAATACCATGATTTTGAGCTAAGGGGGTTGAAATTGGAGATGATTCGGACATATTAAATTTATCCAGCACATCATTCACATATTTTGTCTGATGAATGAAGATTCCTTCGGGCATTTGTTCAACCTGTAGCCCTAGGAAGAACTTCATCTCCCCCATCGAACTCATTTCAAACTTCTTCTTCATAACTTTCTCAAACTCTTTGCACAGCTCATCGTTCATCGATCTAAAAATTATATCATCAACATAGATTTGAACGATAAGTAGATGCCTTGCAACCTCTTTTGTAAACAAAGTACTATCGACCGTCCCTCTGGTGAACCCGTTGGCCAGCAGATGTTGGGAAAGCGTCTCGTACCAGGCTCTCGGGGCCTGGTGTAATCCGTAAAGCGCTTTGTCGAGTAGATAGACCTTGTCTTTGTGCACTGTATCGGTGAAACCCGACGGTTGTCCGACGTACACTTCTTCTTTGATTTTTCCGTAAAGGAATGCAGATTTGACATCTAATTGGTAGACTTTGAATCCTTTCCAAGACGCGAATGCCAGGAAAATTCTAATCGCCTCGAGTCTAGCAACGGGAGCATACACTTCGGTAAAGTCGATCCCTTCTTGCTGACTAAAACCTTGTACTACCAACCGTGCTTTGTTTCGAACAATGACCCCTCTATCATCCCGCTTACATTTAAAAACCCACTTGGTCTTTATCAGCTTTTGATTTTCCGGAAGATCTACCAATCTCCATACTCCAAGTTTCTCAAACTGCAATAGCTCCTCCTGCATTGCGTTTACCCAGCTTTCCTCAGTCAAAGATTCTTTATATGTCTTTGGCTCAATCTACGAGATAAAACATTTCAATGAGAATTCTTCCTGTAAAGGAGCTACAGAAGAATAAAAACATGTAAGGCCTTTGTTGATTTGATCCCGCGTTTTCACTCCACTGTGAAGATCTCCGATAATTTGTTCTGAAGGACGAAAAGAAAAAGTTCTCGGCATGACTGTGTCAGGTACGCTCACTTCCGATTGCAAGTTTGTGATATCCTGATCACCCATGTGATCAACAGCTTCTGAAGTTTAAATATTTGGTTCCTCGTCAAAAACTGGATCGGTTTCCAATTCTGAGTCATCGGATTGATCAAATACTGGAACTGGTTCTTCTGGGGGTTCTTGTACAGTTCCACTTGGACCGGCCTCGTGATCATTTGTACCCACGTTGGGCTGAGAAACTACCAACGGTCTTGGCACTTGTTCTTGTGACATAGATTGCTGATATTGGTATAATAATGCTAGTTCCTCCTCACTTGGCTCAGTCGGCAGTTGGAAAGACTCCCAGAGTTTGTCGTAGTCAAAGAGCAATCTTTTTCTGGGAAGTTGTGCCGGAGTGGTAAACTTCTGACAATCTACATGCTGAACTTGGATAATCTTCCCCAGGCATGGAACAAATACTCTCTTCAGTGGACTCGCATAACCTACAAAGAAACCTTCGTTAACTTTTGCACCAAATTTACCATCTGGATCAATAAATGTGCAAGGTGATCCAAACGGTTCTAAGAATTTCATATTTGGTTTATAACGACGAAGTAATTCGAAGCAGGTTTTCTTGTACTTCTTTACTGTAAGAACACGATTTAGTGTATAACATTCTGCAGCAACTGATTCACTCCAAAAGAATATCGGAAATTTGGAATCGGCCAGCATAGTTCTAGCTGTTTTGATCAATGTGCGATTCTTTCGTTCTGCGACACCGTTTTGTTGTGGAGTATACGGTGCGCTGAATTCATGAAGAATGCCTTTGTCATTACAGAATTCTTCCATACGGTTGTTTTTGAACTCTGTTCCATTGTCGCTTCTAATTCTTCTGATTGGCAGTTTGTACAGCGTCTCCATCTTTTTGAATAAAATCATCAACGAATCAAAAGTTTGATCTTTTCTTTCAATACACATCACCCATGAAAATCTTGTAAAGTCGTCAGTGACCACAAGACAATACAGATCTCCACTTACGCTCTTCACATTTACCGGTCCGAAAAGATCCATGTGAAGCCTTTCGAGCGGTACCCTGATGGAGTTCAAAAGCTTCTTTGGTTGTGACTTCTTTCTTTGCTTCCCCTTTTTGCATTCTACACAGTCATCATTCAGATGGAAATTTTTCAAATTAACTCCTTCAACAAGATCATTGTGAACTAAGAAATTCATTTTTCTTACATGAATGTGACCCATCTTACGATGCCACATTCTTGATTCCTTTTCAATTGCTTTTGTTTTAGTTACAAAACATTTTGGTTTTTGGTCTGATGTTGTTGCGACGCTCATGTCTAGGACATACAAATCGTTTTCACGTGGAGCTCGCATCAACACCATATCTTCTGGAATTTTAAAACCAGGTTTTATGATCAAACACTCATTTTTTGTGAAATGAACTGTGAACGACTTGTCACAAATCTGTGATATGCTCAATA
The DNA here is from genome assembly GCA_030545235.1 of Helianthus tuberosus. Taxonomy (NCBI): domain Eukaryota; kingdom Viridiplantae; phylum Streptophyta; class Magnoliopsida; order Asterales; family Asteraceae; genus Helianthus; species Helianthus tuberosus. The sequence continues at coordinate 89,386,995 of CM060353.1, forward strand.
GATTGTTTTCAAGTTCAACGATGTAGTTCACTTTATCAAACGTTACAACTCCATTGGTAAGAATTCCTTCACCAACGATTCTTCCTCCCTGATTTCCCGCAAAGCCAACATATCCTCCGTTAATTGATTTGACATCATAGATTAGTGCTAGCATCCCAGTTATATGCCTCGAGGCGCCACTATCCATGATCCACTTGGAAATGATAGAACGTGGAAGGCCCTGCACATATCAAAGACATTCATTCAAATAATGATGCCCAAGATTTCTTCACATTTGGAACACTACCAAACACAAGATCACAAACTACATTAACTTTCGGAATGTTGAAGATAACATTTGGAACAACGGGTTTTGTTTTTGACTTTAGATCTCCCTCCTTGATTGGTGGGAATTCCTCAATCAATTTGTCCAATTCAAACTCAAATTTTTCATTTTTAGATTCAACAACCTTTGGCTCAGATTTTAAAACATTTTCCATTTTCTTTTCTTCAAACGATTGTTTAGGTTTCTCCACCCATGATTGATTTGGAAAAATCTTTATTTTAGGATAAACCTTTGAAGTCTTTGGAGATTTTGAAGATTCACCAATCTCAAAGGTTGATTTTGGCTTGTCCTCAGACTTCAAAGCTTCACCGCGTTTCAAAATACGCACAGGGGGAACCATCGGTGTTTTTCCTTTAACATCATTTGAAGTTTTATATTTGAGTTTCTGGAAAACTGGTTTTTCAATCCTTTTACCACACTGTTTGGCCATGTGACCAATTTCATTGCAGCGATAACAGACTCTTTTGTCGTACTCAACAAAAGTAGATATGTTGGTCTCTTCTTTTAACTTTTGAGCTGCATTGAAATCGTCAATTGCTTTCTGACTAAAAATATAATCCTTTTCGGCAACTGTGTTCTTTCCCGCTACAAATACATCTCTCAATTTTTCCTTTGGCTTAACCTCCTTTTTAGCCATTTTCTTTTCAAAACCGACACCTTTCTTTTTGAAATTGTTACCATGTCTTTTGTTCTGACCATTGTTACCCACCCATTCTTTCTTTCCTGGGTTGTTTGGTTGTTGTTTCACAAAAGATTTTTTCGGTTTTGATAAAAACGCATTGTTGTTAACCTCTGAAATGTCAATTTCCACAAGCTTATAAACCTTTTCAACATTTTCCAGTTTTGCATTCTGAATCGGAAATTCAAAATCAGTATATAGTTTGTCAGTTCCGGTCATCGTGTAAACCACAATGATCGAATCGTAATCCATAACTTTATCTGATTTTGGTATGAACTTATCCAAAAATTTTCCTTCATCTTCAGAATCAGAATTGGAATTCTCCAAATGAGTTTTAACTGTACCATAATCTGAGTTATCACTTTCTTCATCCAACACTTGATCTACAAATGTTTTCACAAGTTGTGACTCATTGTCAGTGTCAGATGGAGAGAATGTAACATCAATGCTTTTAGGTAACTCATTCTCCACAGTTCTCAACTTGAGATTCAAAGCTGCTTCCACCCCATCTGGATATTTTTGTGTATAAAGATTCCATATTGGGGGTGGAACATTGTTGAAAGCAGGTTTCACACCCCGACCACGTAGAACATCAAATCGTGGCGGAAACGTCGGGGAGTGTCGTAACAGAATTATTGTTTCACAACCATGGCATACAAAGTTATATTTTATTTATCAAACAAGAGTGTTACATTGTCTCAAAACAGGAAATAAAGAGTTCAGAACATAATTAAACTAGTTCTATCTTTATTTTTTTGTCTCTAAGGCACAGGTCCGCCCTAGTGTCATGGTCATCATCCTAAGCAAAAGCTCCTGAAAACACATGTGAAAATAGGTACGTCAGCATAAAAATGCCTGTGAGATACATAGGTTTTGTGAAAATAGGATTCATGACTTATAAGTTTAGAAAAAGTTGTTTAGCAAAAGTCAGTCATGAACCTTGTAAATTGTTTTTGTTTTGTAAATCATTTAAAAAGCGATAAGATCAAATGATATGTATAAATAAAAGAATAATGTATGGTTAAATGTATAACCAAGTAAAATGAGTTGTATATAGTAAATTGTTTGTAAACCAAAGTCTTGTGAAAATCGTGTTACTTGTGTAAAATGTATACGTACAAATTTAATGATTTAAATAACGCTATGATAGGCAATATAATACAAACACTTATATATAGGAAGTACCAGCGGCGTATCCACCATGCTTGTATCATATTACTCACATCTCGTTACTTAAGTCACTTAAACAAACCACCAATGTATAAAGTCTATGTTTAAACCAATTGTCAAAAGTCCTTGTATAAATCATATCAAATGTTAATAGTCCAAATGTAGTCAAGTAATGTGTAGCAAATGTATGTCTGGTAAGTAATGTGTTGTTATATAAACCAAATGTAAGAATGTACAAAACAAAGTATTTTGAATATATCAAAAAGTTATGTTTTGCAAAGTAATGCATGTTACATTGATACAAACACTTATGTAGTAAGTTAACGCATACATTAAAGCCTTGAGACAGTCGGATAACCCTAAGTCAAGGTTATCAAAAGAAATGTTTTCGGATTCAGTCATTCCTTACATCCAAACAAACCCGGGATGTCAGGAATGGGATTTGTCAAGTCCTATGGTACCAGTACTTACTACCGAGCGGCGTAGCCAATGTTAATGAACGTATATAAGTCCCGTTTGTGCAAACCAAATGTCATAGCAAATATGAACATGTTATATGAAAACAATGTACTAAGTATGCTAAGTTAACATACGAAGCAGAAAAGTCATGTAAATCAATGTGCTAGCATGCTACCAGTCAACATACATAGCAGAAATGTAAAGTAAATCATGTACTATAAGTGTACTAATGACCATAGCAAGCATATGATGTGAGAACAGGAAAGCATGAAAGTAACAAGTAGGCACATGTGTTTCACCCCAAAACAGTTTGAAAACAGTAAAAGAGGGGTCTATGTACTCACTTGAGATTGCTTAGTAGTCCTTGAGTAACAACCAAACAATGCTAGAGATCACGGATATCAAACGACACCTAATATAGGTAATTTTCTTAATATACCGGACCTAAATCGGAGGATTTGATAGAATGAGGGTTCGTAAACCAAACGAGTATGGAGACTCATGTAATATGGTTTAACAAAGCCTACATACCAAAATGAAACCTAACCTAAGTGTTTACGACCCATTATGACCCGTTTAGGTAGCTTAAGCTACTTTAACGCGTCGTTCGCGTGAAACGCGTTCAGACCGCTTAACTAGTCCTATGACAAGTAATATATGCCTTAACATGTCTAATATTGTTGCCAAATCAGTTTAGATACCAAAATTTATGTTACATATGCTTAAAATGAGTTTTGGCGTAAAAAGGGTATTTTGGTAATTTACCTAAGGCATATATACTACCTATCATACAACTAACTAAACATCGTGACCATAAGGTATAACCTCGGAAGGTTATTCCCTATGCAACTTTGGTCACCTAATGTGTTTGGTCGGATCCTAATGATCGACCAAACAGGTCGGGTTCGAAAGTATAAGCGATTGTTTAGATCACTTACCTTACGACCCTATATAAGCACTAAACTAAAAGTGACGAGCTAAGCATGTTAAAACATGCTTAACTAAGTTTAGAAAATAGGTTTGGTATTAAAACAAACGGTTTTGATACCTAAGAGTAGTTTGGTTACAAAATACGCGTAAATGCGTATTTTGGCCCAAACTACGACTCGTCACTGAGCCTAGATAACGTGGTAATCAGTAGGTATAGTCACTAGGGACTATAACCATCGTGATTATGCTCACGTTATGAAGTTCAAACGAACTTCGCATTGACCATAAACTGGTCAATGCAGAAAGTCAAACAAAGTTTGACTTTAACGCTAAAAGAATAAAAGAACGAAGGAACACTTACAAAGGGTCCAAGAATGGAAGGTTTGAATCTGAATACTCTCAGGTATGAAGTGTTAAACACAACAACTTAGAGAGCAAATTCAGATTTCAAAGGTGTGGGTTTTTGGGGTTGAAAGGGTTGGGTATTTATAGGAATGTTGGAACTGTTAAGATCGTTTATTGAATAACGTGCTTTGATCTTGTCCCTACACTTGTTGCAACCCTCTGTACCCAAATTTGCCCCCCCATGATCAGGTAATGACAACTGTGGGTGAGTTTTGAGTGGTTAACAGCTGTAAACAGCTGTTAAAACAGATTAATCTGATCTGGGAAGCTGACACGGGCTGCGTAAGGGGGCACACAGCACTCACGCGGTCCGCCTGGCCCTTCTGGTCAGAAGCAAGTTTCAGCAAATGTCAGTTTTGGTCCCTGTTATGCATTAAGGCCATTTCTGACACGTTTAAGGCCCGTTAAGCCAACGTTAAGGCCCTAAAATGATTCCTAAACATTGTGGACATGAAACATGCTAAAAAATATGCCAGATGTTGGTTCGTTTGGTCGTACAAACGCGATGTTCGCTTAATTACGACGGAATGCGCATAAGCGCGAAAAACGATCCAAATTGCGTGACGAATGGATTTTTTCTTATGCCAAACACTAAAATAAAATATTTTTGTGCTTACATAAATTTTTGGATGTCCGGATGTATTCAGAACGTAAGTTATGCGCGAGAATGCAAACTTGTGCACTTTTTGACGCTTTTAGTCCCTGAATGACCCAAAAGTTTATTTTAGCACACCGAACCCCTCAAAGACTATTTCTAAGCTATATATAGGATATTTATGGTATGTTTAACTTATGGTCATGTTCCGAAATGTCTGTTCTAGTACGAATCATCATACTTTCGTAGTTTGTCAAATTTAGTCCCTGTAGGCGAATTAACTTGTTTTTGCCATACCAAAGCCTTCAAAACTTTTTTATAAGTTATGTAAAGGTTATTTAAGGTATGTTAAGTATATGTTGATGTTTCGAAGTATTTGTCGCATTAAACTGATTATGTTTACGCACCAGTTTGCGTATAACTCTCCAGAAAGCGATATAGAGTTTGAAATTGAACAAAAGTCAAAACATGAAAAATGTAAAACATAACCAAACAAACATTGGGATCAAATAACATTGTTTTATTGATAAACGAACTGTTCACAATGATTACAAGCACAGATGTTACAGTCTCCCCTACTTGTGGAAATTTCGTCCCGAAATTTAATTAGAGGAAACCCGTCGGAAAAGATGTGGGTACTTCGCCTTCATTTGATCTTCACGTTCCCAAGTAAACTCGGGTCCACGTTTAGATTCCCAGTGAACTTTGACCAAAGGAATGCGCTTGCATTTAAGCCACTTGACTTCACGTTCCATGATTTCCACTGGCTTCTCAACAAATTTTAGTGTTTTATCAACACGAATTTCGTCAAGTGGTATGTGGAGGTTCTCATCAGCTAAACACCTCTTGAGATTGGACACGTGAAAGGTTGGATGAACATTTCCAAGTTCAGGAGGTAACTCAAGTCTGTAGGCTACCTTACCGATTCTTTCGACGATCTTGAATGGTCCAACGTATCTAGGTGCAAGTTTTCCTTTCTTTCCAAATCTGATCACACCTTTCCAAGGTGAGACCTTAAGTAATACACGATCACCGACTTGAAAATCCAAGGGCTTGCGTTTTAGGTCCGTGTAACTCTTTTGACGGCATCTAGCTGCCTGAAGGTTATCACGAACTTTCTTAACCTTATCAGTTGTCTCAAAAATGAGGGCAGGTCCAGTAAGCTGAGCCTCACCGATCTCATTCCAGCAGACTGGTGAATGATATTTTCGACCATAGAGAGCCTCGAAAGGAGCCATTTTGATGCTAGAGTGATAACTGTTGTTGTAGGAGAATTCAATTAACGGAAGATGTGAATCCCAACTACCACCAAAATCGATCACACAAGCTCTAAGCATATCCTCCAGAGTTTGGATTGTTCTTTCAGAATGACCATCCGTTTGCGGATGATAAGCTGTGCTCAGATTAAGTTGGGTCCCCATAGCAGATTGCATGGTTCTCCAAAAATAAGAAGTGAAACGAGCATCTCTGTCAGAAATGATGTTCAAAGGAACACCATGTCGAGCTACAATTTCATCCACATAGATTTTAGCAAGTTTGTCAGCAGAAAAATCCTCACAGATTGGCAAGAAATGCGCTGACTTAGTAAGACGATCAACAACTACCCAGATGGCATCATGACCTTTCTTTGTGCGCTGAAGTTTGGTAATGAGATCCATAGTAATGTTTTCCCATTTCCAAACTGGGATCTCTGGTTGCATCAATAAACCAGAAGGACGCTGATGTTCAGCCTTAACCTTAAGACAAGTAAGGCATTTTGATACATATAAGGCAATGTCTTTCTTCATACCAGGCCACCAATACTAAATACGAAGATCCTTATACATCTTATCTGAACTAGGATGAACAGAATAACGAGACTTATGGGCTTCATCCATAAGCAAGGTGTGAAGGTTATCTTGGCTTGGGACCCACAAACGGTCCATGAAGTAATACGATCCATTGTCCTTCAGTTCCAGATCAGGGGTTATGTGATAGGGAAATTCCTTATCCATCAAACCTTGTGAAACACAAGTGTGTTGAGCCTGAGAAATGCGTGCTTGGATATCGGATCGAGCTTGAATAACAGATTGAACACGAACACAATGAAGCTTAGTACGTTCCTTGCGACTCAAAGCATCGGCCACGACATTCGCCTTACCAGGATGGTAGCGAATTTTGCAGTCATAGTCGTTTAGAAGCTCCACCCAACGTCGTTGCCTCATGTTGAGTTCTTTCTGATTGAAGATATGCTGAAGACTTTTGTGGTCCGTGAAAACCACACATTTTGTACCGTACAAATAGTGTCTCCAGATTTAAGAGCGAAGACAACTGCACCCAACTCAAGATCATGAGTGGTGTAGTTCTTCTCATGTATCTTCAACTGCCTCAATGCATATGCTATGACTTTGTTCCTTTGCATCAGAACATATCCAAGACCCAATTTAGATGCATCACAATAAACGACGAAATCATCATTGCCCTCAGGCAAAGTCAGAACAGGCGCGTCACAAAGCTTCTGCTTCAGGTTTTGAAAAGCTTCCTCTTGTTTGAATCCCCAATTAAAGGGCTTATTCTTCTGAGTTAGAGCAGTTAGAGGAACTGCAATCTTTGAGAAGTTTTCAATGAAGCGGCGGTAATAACCCGCAACACCAAGAAAAGAACGAACTTCAGTAGGAGTAGTAGGCGTATCCCAATCCTTGATCGCACTGATCTTGGAGGGATCTACATGAATACCTTGTTCGTTGACAATATGTCCTACGAATTGAACTTCTTTAAGCCAGAATTCACACTTGGAGAATTTGGCGAAAAGTTGCTCTTTCTTTAGGAGTTCTAGAGTAAGACGAAGATGTTGCTCGTGATCAGCTCGCATCTTAGAGTATATCAAAATGTCAGCAATAAAAACAATGACGAACTGATCCAAATAAGGCTTGCACACCCTATTCATTAAGTCCATGAAAGCAGCAGGAGCATTAGTCAAACCGAATGGCATGACTATGAACTCATAATGCCCATAACGAGTGCGGAACGTTGTCTTGGGAATGTCTTCTTCATGCACACGAAGTTGATGATACCCAGAACGCAGATCAATCTTCGAAAAATAAGAAGCGCCCTGTAACTTATCAAAGAGATCATCGATGCGAGGTAGGGGATATCGATTCTTGATGGTAAGCTTGTTAAGCTCACGATAATCGATACACATCCTAAAAGATCCATCCTTCTTCTTGACAAAAAGAACGGGAGCACCCCAAGGTGAAAAGCTAGGACGGATAAAACCTTTTTCAGAGAGTTCCTGAAGCTGTTTAGCCAACTCTTGCATCTCAGACGGTGCAAGACGATATGGAGCTCTGGCAATGGGGTTTGCACCAGGTATGAGATCAATACGGAACTCAACTTGGCGTGCTGGAGGTAGACCAGGTAACTCTTCAGGGAATACTTCAGAATAATCCCGAACAACAGGAATATCTTGAATAGATTTACCTTTGCCCTTATCTGCTACAACATGTGCCAAAAAGGCCACATAGTTCTTTCACAGATACTTCCTAGCTTTAAAACAAGACATGAGTTTGAGACCACCAGCAGGTTTCTCACCATGAACTTGTAGGATCTCACCTGTCGAAAGTGGCACACGAACAATCTTCTCAAAACAAACTACCTCTGCGCGATGCTTGGCTAACCAATCCATACCCACAATAACGTCGAAGCTTCCAAGTTGCATAGGCATGAGGTTAATAGGAAAAAGATGGTCGTTAAGGTTCAACTGGCAGTTGTGAAGAACAGAATCAAGAACAATGGGTTCACCACTAGCAACTTCTACTGTCAATTGTTTTCCTAGTTTCGTTCTAGACATGCGAAGCAATGGCTCAAAAGATAATGACACAAAACTTTTATCGGCACCCGAATCAAAAAGAACAGATGCAGGCTGATTATTAATAAAGAACGTACCGTTCACCACTTCATTGTCTGCTTGTGCCTCTTGTGCATTCATGTTGAAGACTCACCTCGAGCCTGAGCCTGATTCTGATTTGGGTTAGCATTTACCAATCTTGGACACTGATTACGGTAGTGGGTCAGATCCCCACAGTTGTAACAAGAACCTGGCGGGTAGTGTGGTCGTGCAGTTTGACCCTATTGCTGAGCAGGAGGCTAAGCAACTTGTCGAGCCGGGTTCTGAACTGCCTGATTCTGAGCAAAACGACAAACATCAGCATGATGACCTGACTTCCCACAGTTAGTACAGAAACGGCACGGAAGTTGTGGCTGATGGTGACTGTTGCATCTATTGCACAGAGGTGCATTCCCTGCATAACGTTTCTTCGCTGGAGGCTGTGCGGGTTGGTTGGGAGCTTCCTGGTTAACTTGGGTAGTGACAGCAAAATTTTGGGAAGCCTTTCGCTTCCTAGACCCCCTTGAGGAACCAGAATCCTTTCCCTTCTTGTTTTGACCTTTCTTGCTATCTTCTTTGTCAGACGCCTGCTTCTTACCCTTATCACCCTTTTTGTGCAGCTTTCCCTTTCGAACCTGCGACTCAGTCAATGTCGCTGCTAACTCGATCGCCTGACGGAGTGTGGTAGGGTTACTACCAGTAATGATGCCTTGTACTGAGTCAGGTAGACCATCGATGTACCTTTCGATAGCCTTGTCGAGTGGGGTAACCATTGTTGGGTAAAGCAGACTCAACTCCTCAAACCTATCAGTATACGCCCTGTGCTCGCCACTGTCCTGTTTCAAGTCATCAAACTCTCTCTCCAAAGCTCGCTATTCATGACGAGGACAAAACTCCCTCATCATAAGGGCCCTAAGTTCGGCCCAAGTTTGTGCTAGAGCAACTTCTGCACCCCGGTCTCTCATAACCCCGTTCCACCACGTAAGAGCCCTCTTCTGAAACACACTTGAAGAAAACTTGACCTTGCGATTATCAGGACACTGAACATGACGAAACGTACTCTCAGTGCTCTCGAACCATTGTAGGAGCACAGTTGCTCCTTCAGTACCACTAAACTTGAGTGGCTTAGCCGAATTGAAACTCTTGAAATTGCATGGAGCATGATTGTTGTTGTTGGCTTGTTTCCATTGAGCAAAAAGATTTGGGAAAGCAGCAGCCATTTGCTGCGCGATGATTTCTGCCAGTTCGGCAGTCGCTATCTGATTCTCGCGTCGAGGAGGCATTCTAAAAGAGGAAACATGAAAGGAAACGAGTCAGATGATTGGGTGAAAAGAATGAGATGATACAAAAATTGACAACAGCAAAGATGGTGGCCATTGTTCGTTACCATAAGGTAGACAAACGACACATTGTGACTAATCAAAATAAATGGGTCAAAGAAATAATGTATCGCGAAGACATGCTCGCCTATAAGTGAACACTCACCCCAAGAGTTCCCAGGTAAGAGTGACTGGTCCGATTATGTGGATTTGTACAAACACTCTAGCCTTAGACAGAAAACCCATGGTACAGGCATTCACTCTTCTAGTTTGCACGTGTTCACACTATTTAGAACCCAAAACTTTGACGAGATTTTGAAAATTTGGAAGGCACAAGGCCAAAAATCAAGGTAGAAGGGTTCAAAACCTTACAACAGAGGGTTCAAAACCTAGTAATTAATCATCCAAAAAACAGATGATTAATTTTCAAGGCGGATTCGAACTTGATGTTCCCGTTGTGGTTATCACCTAAGGATAGGTGAAGTGCATGTTTTAAAATCTAAACACAAGATAACTTGTGTTAGGGTCCTAGAAAGGTTATAGTCTAGGTCAAAGCATTACTAATAACCTAATTCCCTATAACCATTGGCTCTGATACCAACTCTTCTGTCACACCCCGACCACGTAGAACATCAAATCGTGGCGGAAACATCGGGGGGTGTTGAGACAGAATTATTGTTTCACAACCATGGCATACAAAGTTATATTTTATTTATCAAACAAGAGTGTTACATTGTCTCAAAACAGGAAATAAACAGTTCAGAACATAATTAAACTAGTTCTATCTTTATTTTTTTGTCTCTAAGGCACAGGTCCGCCCTAGTGTCACGATCATCATCCTAAGCAAAAGCTCCTGAAAACACATGTGAAAATAGGTACGTCAGCATAAAAATGCCTGTGAGATACATAAGTTTTGTGAAAATAGGATTCATGACTTATAAGTTTAGAAAAAGTTGTTTAGCAAAAGTCAGTCATGAACCTTGTAAATTGTTTTTGTTTTGTAAATCATTTAAAAAGCGATAAGATCAAATGATATGTATAAATAAAAGAATAATTAAACCAAAGTCTTGTGAAAATCGTGTTACTTGTGTAAAATGTATAAGTCCAAATTTAATGATTTAAATAACGCTATGATAGGCAATATAATACAAACACTTATATATAGGAAGTACCAGCGGCGTATCCACCATGCTTGTATCATATTACTCGCATCTCGTTACTTAAGTCACTTAAACAACCCACCAATGTATAAAGTCTATGTTTAAACCAATTGTCAAAAGTCCTTGTATAAATCATATCAAATGTTAATAGTCCAAATGTAGTCAACTAATGTGTAGCAAATGTATGTCTGGTAAGTAATGTGTTGTTATATAAACCAAATGTAAGAATGTACAAAACAAAGTATTTTGAATATATCAAAAGGTTATGTTTTGCAAAGTAATGCATGTTACATTGATACAAACACTTATGTGGTAAGTTAACGCATACATTCAAGCCTTGAGACAGTCGGATAACCCTAAGTCAAGGTTATCAAAAGAAATGTTTTCGGATTCAGTCATTCCTTACATCCAAACAAACCCGGGATGTCAGGAATGGGATTTGTCAAGTCCTATGGTACCAGTACTTACTACCGAGCGGCGTAGCTAATGTTAATGAACGTATATAAGTCCCGTTTGTGCAAACCAAATGTCATAGCAAATGTGAACATGTTATAAGAAAACAATGTACTAAGTATGCTAAGTTAACATACGAAGCAGAAAAGTCATGTAAATCAATGTGCTAGCATGCTATCAGTCAACATACATAGCAGATGTAACACCTGTGTCACTTCAACCATCAGACAAATGCCAAACCAATGAAATATTGTATTTCATACTTGGGATTTGTTAAATATATGTGTATCATTTGCACATATCAACTCTAGTTCAATTTCAAGCTCTAAATCACTTTCTGGAAGGTTATACACGCACTGGTGCGTAAATATAACCATTTTAATGCAACAAACACTCTGGAATAGTGAAATAGACTTAACATACCTTAAATAACCTTTACATAACTTAGAAATAAGTTTTGAAGGCTTTGGTATGGCAAAATCAAGTTAAATCGCTTACAGGGACTAAAGTTGACAAACTGCGAAAGTATGCCAATTTGAGCTGTAACAGACATTCCGGAACATGGCCATAAGTTAAACATACCATAAATATCCTTTACATAGCCTAGAAATAGGCTTTGAGGGGTTGGGTGTGCTAAAATAAACTTTTGGGACATTCAGGGACTAAAAGTGTCAAAAAGTGCACAAGTTTGCATTTTCGCGCATAACTTACGTTCTGAATACATCTGGACATCCAAAAATTTATGTAAGCATGACTATATTTTATTTTAGTGATCGCCTTAAGAAAAATCCATTCGTTGCGTCATTTGGTTCGTTTTTCGCGCTTATGCGCATTCCGTCGTAATTAAGCGAACATCGCGTTCGTACGACCAAACGAACCATCATCCGGCATATTTTTGAGTATGTTTTGAGTTCCCTATACTTTAACTACATTTTAGAGCCTTGAAATGAGGTTAACGGGGTTCAAACGCATCGAAAATGACCTTAAACACGTGCAGGGACCATTGCTGCCAAAATTGAAACTTTCTGATTCAGGATGAGTGCTAGCGTAGCGCGAGCCCATAGGGCTTATCCGTCGCGCTACGCGACTGACTATCTGGGCAGATTCAATGTTTCTAATTACAAGTTGCAACTAATTGATTCTTAACCACATGTTTTAAGTTGATGTGTCACTAAGTTAAGGAGCATATGTGGTTCCATAACATTCCGACAAGTGTACGCACGAGATTCGATCACGTTATTCAAGAAACGATCCTAACGGTTACCCGAAAACTATATATACCCCATGCCTTTCATTGTTTTAAGGCACTAGAATCTTATTAGTTGTGTTCTAAGTTGAAACCTTGTTTCATACCTGAACTATACTGATCTAGATTAGCATTCGGGGACCCTTCGTAAGTATTCTTTCGTTCTTTTCCTTATTTTTACTGCTTTTCGAGTCAGAAAGTCAAACTTTGTTTGACTTTCAGCGTTGACCAGTAATGGTCAATGCGAAGTTCGTTAGAACTTCGCAACGTGATTGTAATCACGATGGTCATAGTCCCTTGGGACTATGCCTACTGATTACCACGTTGTCTAGGGTCGTAGGGTAAGCGATCTAATAAATCGCTTATACTTCGAACTCGACCCATTTGGTCGATCATTAGGATCCGACCAAATACATTAGGTGACCATAGTAGGTAGGGAATAACCTTCCGAGGTTATACCCTATGGTCACATCGTTTAAGTAGTTGTATGATAGGTTGTTTATATGCCTTAGGTAAATTACCAGAATACCCTTTTCATGTATAATTGGTAATTAAGCATATGTAACCTAAACCTTTGTCACATAACTGATTATGTAACATGTTTAGGCATATAACACTTGTCATAGGGCTGGTTAGGCGTTCCGAACGCGTTTTACGCGAACGACGCGTTAAAGTAGCATAAGCTACCTAAACGGGTCGTAATGGGTCGATATCACTTAGGTTAAGTTTCATTTAGCATGTAGGCTTTGTTAAACCATATCATATGAGTTCCAACACTCATTTGGTTTACAAACCCTAATGCTACCCAGTCTTCCGATATAGGTCCGGTTTATTAACATAGCTACCTATATTAGGTGCCGTTTGATTCCGTGATCTCTAGCATTGCTTGGTGATTATCATTAGACATCTGAGCAATCTCAAGTGAGTACATAGAACCCCTCTTTTACTGTTTTCCAAACTGTTTTGGGGTGAAACACATGTGCCTACTTGTTACTTTCATGCTTTCCTGTTTTCACATCATATACTGGTTATGTTCATTAGTACACTATTAGTACATTAATTTACATGACTTTTCTGCTTCGTATGTTAACTTAGCATACTTGGTACATCATTTTACATTATATTTCATGCTACGTGTGCCCATTGTGTGCATTACTTAGTACAGCTGAATTCATCACATACTTACATTTTGACATTTGATCATACAAGTTATTACTTATCATTTGACAAATTACATAACTATCTATGATTTAAACATTGATTTTCTCAAAGAACATAAAATAAATTGTTGAATTGTACTTATTTTATGTTCACCAGACCGATTGTTAGTATGATATAGCGCTATAGGATTTGACACCCCATTCCTGTTGGCATGGAATGTCTGAAACCAATTTGTTGCTCCATCCAAATAGGGATTGCCTTTGTGGTATCCTTATAGTCTCAAAGGTGTATTTTGATGCACCAGGTCTGAATGAATTCTTAAATCACACTATTAAAGTATAGTTTGATATACTCTCATGTGTGGTATTGTTCAAAACCAACATATTTATTTTATTAATCATCCAAAGCATATTTTGATATGTTACTTACTAAACCAAAAACATAGTTTAATATGTTATTTATCACATCCAAAGCATATTTTGATATGTTACTTACTAAACCAAAAACATAGTTTAATATGCTACTTACAAATCCAAAGTATACTTTTTATATGCTACTATAAGGTTATTCGTTTAACCTTACATTTATTTATACAAATCACATCGGATACCTATTACATGATTTACATTAGACATGAACATTTTACTTTGGTAGATTGGTTTGATTAAGTGATTAAGTAACGAAGCGTGTGTAATATGATACAAACATGGTGGATACGCCGCTGGTACTTCCTATATATAAGTGTTTGTATGGTATTACATGTCGTAGCGTTATTTGAATCATTTCAAGTTGAGACATAGAACATTTTATACAAATAACATACTTTTCACAAGACATTGTTTTACAAACAATTTATCTAATACAAACTCAGTTTACAATGGTTATTCATTTAACCATACATTATTCTCTTATTTATACATATCATCAGATCTTATCGTTTTTCAAATGATTTACAAGATAAAGCAAATAACAAGGTTCATGACTAAACATTTTCTCAAACATAAGTCATGAATCCTATTTTCAGAAAACCTATGTATCTCACCGGCATTTTTATGCTGACGTACCTATTTTCACATGTGTTTTCAGGAGCTGAAGCATAGGACTTATCAAGACATACTTAGGCGGACCTGTGCCTTAGTGACTTAAAACGAGACAAGACTAGTTAATTATGTTGTACTTCTTTGTTTATTAAGACATTGTAACACTTTTGATTAATAAAACGAAACTTCAATTGCCATGGATTTGAAACATTAATTCTGTTACAACACTCCTCGACATTTCCGCCACGTTTTGTATGTTCTACGTGGTCGGGGTGTGACAGAAAAGATGGTATCAGAGCCAATGGTTATAGGGAATTAGGTTATTAGTAATGCTTTGACCTAGTCTATAACTTTTCTAGGACCCTAACGCGAGTTTACTTGCGTTTAGTCATAAAACAATACCGTCACCTATCCTTAGGCGACGACCACAACAAGAACATAAATTTCAAAACTGCTTTGAAAACTAATCATCTGTTCTAGGATGATAGATTACTAGGTTTTGAACTCTCTATTGTAAGGTTTTGAACCCTTTATTATATGGTTTTGAACCCCTTTGAGTTTTCAAAATTTCGTTAAGGTTTTGGGTTTTAAATAATGTGAACACGTGCAAACTGGAAGGGTGAATGCCTGTATTCTGGGTTTTCTGTCTAGGCAAGCACTTCGTATACATCTCATCAGACGCGAGACCAGTTGTGCTTACCTGGGAATTCTTGGGATGAGTGTTCACTTATAGGCGAGCATGTCTTCGCGATACATTATTTTAATCCATTTACTTTGATTAGTCACTGTGTGTAGTTTGTTTACTTTGTAGTAACAAACAAATGACCACTATCCTTGCTTTCATCAGATTTGATTCATCTCATTCATTTCGTCTAAATCTCTCACTCGTTTCTTTTCATGTTCCTCTTTTAGAATGCCTCCTCGACGCGACAATCAGATGGCAAATGACGAACTGGCGGCAATCATCGCACAGCAAATGGCTGTTGCCTTCCCAAATCTTTATGCTCAAATGATGCAAGCCATCAACAACAACATTGCTCCATGCAACTTCAAGAGTTTTAACTCGGCTAAACCGCTCAAGTTTAGTGGTTCTGAGGGAGCAACTGGGCTTCTTCAGTGGTTCGAAAGCATTGAGAATACCTTCCGTCATGTTCAGTGTCCTGAAAATCGCAAGGTCGAGTTTTCATCGAGTGTATTTCAGAAGAGGGCTCTTACATGGTGGAACGGGGTGATGAGAGACCGCGGTGCTGAGATTGCATTAGCACAGACTTGGGCTGAGCTTAGGGCTCTTATGATGAAGGAGTTTTGTCCTCGTCATGAACTGCGAGCTTTGGAGAGAGAGTTTGATGATTTGAAGCAAGACAGTGGCGAACATCGAGCCTATACTGACCGTTTTGAAGAATTGAGCCTGCTGTGTCCTACTATGGTTACTCCTGTGGATAAAGCGATCGAGAAATATACGGATGGTCTCCCTGACTTAGTTCAGGATATTGTTACTGGCAGTAACCCTACTACTGTCAGACAAGCCATTGAACTGTCTGCCACCCTAACTGAATCCCACATCAGGAAACGTAAGCTGTTTCGAAAAGGCGACCCAAGACCATCTGACAAGACTGCTCAAGTGGAACCAAAGGAAGAACATGCTGAGGTATCCAAGAAGAAGAAGCGCAAAGCCTCTCAGAACTGCGTTGTAACTGCTCAAGACAAACAGGTTGCACGAAACCAACCAGCACAACCTCGCAAAAGGCAAAACTATGTTGGTACTGCACCTTTGTGCAACAAGTGCAACCGTCATCATCTAGAGCAAGAGCAGTGTCACAAATGTACCCACTGTGGACGGTTGGGACATTTGATCAATGTTTGTCGTTTTGCAAATCAAGCTGCTGCAAACCCTGCTGCTGTTCAAGCACGGTTCCCTCCGGGGTCATGTTATAACTGCGGTGACCTTACCCACTACAGGAACAATTTCCCAAGACTTGTTAACGCACCTCCAGCGCGTGGATGAGTGTTTAACATCAATGAGGCAAACGTAAACAATGATGCGGCAGTGAACAACTTGTGTTTTGTTATTTTCCCTTGGTTGTAATCTTTGACGTTTAAAGACAAGTCAGTTGTTATATAAATAAAAATTCGTCGTTTTTATTTTTGCAAAACTGATACGATTGTGTGAATGTTTGATACAACCTTATGATGTCAACCCAAATACAAACTACTCGTGTGGTTCTGTCATTTTATGATCACTTGTGATCTCCCCAAGAACCTTTGACACTCGTTTCTTTTAAGAAACAAAGCCAAACTTTTATTGAGAATCCTTCTATCTTAATAGATGGATCCTTGAAAATGATTAAAGTACCAAATGAAATTCATGGATTGGATTTCTAGTGTGCTTTAATTATCCATGTTCAAAGACAACAAATTAAAGAATCAAGCTAACTAATTTTATGTTTATGTGCTTATGTGTTTTCTTCTATGTTTTGTGGTTGTTTGTGACCCATCCAAATCCTCGTAGAATCTTCCATATCTTATATGAGGGATTCATAGAAGGATATCCAAAGATACTATCTTAAATCCTTAATGGACTTCTACGTAGTAGTCAAGTCCTTTGGGTTTTAAAGTACTATTCTATAAATTGGACCTCTTGCATGGTCTGGTCAAACAGATTGATTTTGAAAATCTGATTAGAAATATCATGTGATGATATAATTTATAAGATCCCTTAAGTGGTCTATTTAACGAGATTGTGCGACGGTCTAGTTAAGAAGATCATGCGTTGATCTAATTAAAAGGCTCGTTCATTGGTCAAATTAAAAGGACCCTTTGGTGGTCTAGTCAGGTCGCTTCATGTTTATTCAATTGATTTTTTTTCCTCTACGCATTATGAAATGAACTGTGCGGACTGGGCAAGGAATTACGTAATTATGGAGGCCTACATAATTATGGAATTCAGTGCACAGAAACCACAGGAAGCTTTTTCATGTGTTAAGACCTATAGTGACAAGAATAATGATACGGGAGAATCTTGGACCTCGACCAATGTCATTTATTCTCAATTCTGATCTCAATCACACACCAAGTTTCCTATGATAAGTCTTCATAAGAAACATTCTTCTGTCCGTAGTTCAAAATTCCATGTTTTACTGCTACAAGGAATTCACTTTGATGGTTAACAAATTCGCTAAAATTCCTAACATGGCCCAGAGTTTTACTTAAGGGTTTAAAGGATCTATTAGAAGGCGAAATCGTCACAGCTGTCTTCACAAGTTTCCTCTAAAATTAAATTTCGGGACGAAATTTCCTAAAGTAGGGGAGACTGTAACACCTGTGTCACTTCAACCATCAGACAAATGCCAAACCAATGAAATATTGTATTTCATACTTGGGATTTGTTAAATATATGTGTATCATTTGCACATATCAACTCTAGTTCAATTTCAAGCTCTAAATCACTTTCTGGAAGGTTATACACGCACTGGTGCGTAAATATAACCAGTTTAATGCAACAAACACTCTGGAATAGTGAAATAGACTTAACATACCTTAAATAACCTTTACATAACTTAGAAATAAGTTTTGAAGGCTTTGGTATGGCAAAATCAAGTTAAATCGCTTACAGGGACTAAAGTTGACAAACTGCGAAAGTATGCCAATTTGAGCTGTAACAGACATTCCGGAACATGGCCATAAGTTAAACATACCATAAATATCCTTTACATAGCCTAGAAATAGGCTTTGAGGGGTTGGGTGTGCTAAAATAAACTTTTGGGACATTCAGGGACTAAAAGTGTCAAAAAGTGCACAAGTTTGCATTTTCGCGCATAACTTACGTTCTGAATACATCTGGACATCCAAAAATTTATGTAAGCATGACTATATTTTATTTTAGTGATCGCCTTAAGAAAAATCCATTCGTTGCGTCATTTGGTTCGTTTTTCGCGCTTATGCGCATTCCGTCGTAATTAAGCGAACATCGCGTTCGTACGACCAAACGAACCATCATCCGGCATATTTTTGAGTATGTTTTGAGTTCCCTATACTTTAACTACATTTTAGAGCCTTGAAATGAGGTTAACGGGGTTCAAACGCATCGAAAAAGACCTTAAACACGTGCAGGGACCATTGCTGCCAAAATTGAAACTTTCTGATTCAGGATGAGTGCTAGCGTAGCGCGAGCCCATAGGGCTTATCCGTCGCGCTACGCGACTGACTATCTGGGCAGATTCAATGTTTCTAATTACAAGTTGCAACTAATTGATTCTTAACCACATGTTTTAAGTTGATGTGTCACTAAGTTAAGGAGCATATGTGGTTCCATAACATTCCGACAAGTGTACGCACGAGATTCGATCACGTTATTCAAGAAACGATCCTAACGGTTACCCGAAAACTATATATACCCCATGCCTTTCATTGTTTTAAGGCACTAGAATCTTATTAGTTGCGTTCTAAGTTGAAACCTTGTTTCATACCTGAACTATACTGATCTAGATTAGCATTCGGGGACCCTTCGTAAGTATTCTTTCGTTCTTTTCCTTATTTTTACTGCTTTTCGAGTCAGAAAGTCAAACTTTGTTTGACTTTCAGCATTGACCAGTAATGGTCAATGCGAAGTTCGTTAGAACTTCGCAACGTGATTGTAATCACGATGGTCATAGTCCCTTGGGACTATGCCTACTGATTACCACGTTGTCTAGGGTCGTAGGGTAAGCGATCTAATAAATCGCTTATACTTCGAACTCGACCCATTTGGTCGATCATTAGGATCCAACCAAATACATTAGGTGACCATAGTAGGTAGGGAATAACCTTCCGAGGTTATACCCTATGGTCATATCGTTTAAGTAGTTGTATGATAGGTTGTTTATATGCCTTAGGTAAATTACCAGAATACCCTTTTCATGTATAATTGGTAATTAAGCATATGTAACCTAAACCTTTGTCACATAACTGATTATGTAACATGTTTAGGCATATAACACTTGTCATAGGGCTGGTTAGGCGTTCCGAACGCGTTTTACGCGAACGACGCGTTAAAGTAGCATAAGCTACCTAAACGGGTCGTAATGGGTCGATATCACTTAGGTTAAGTTTCATTTAGCATGTAGGCTTTGTTAAACCATATCATATGAGTTCCAACACTCATTTGGTTTACAAACCCTAATGCTACCCAGTCTTCCGATATAGGTCCGGTTTATTAACATAGCTACCTATATTAGGTGCCGTTTGATTCCGTGATCTCTAGCATTGCTTGGTGATTATCATTAGACATCTGAGCAATCTCAAGTGAGTACATAGAACCCCTCTTTTACTGTTTTCCAAACTGTTTTGGGGTGAAACACATGTGCCTACTTGTTACTTTCATGCTTTCCTGTTTTCACATCATATACTGGTTATGTTCATTAGTACACTATTAGTACATTGATTTACATGACTTTTCTGCTTCGTATGTTAACTTAGCATACTTGGTACATCATTTTACATTATATTTCATGCTACGTGTGCCCATTGTGTGCATTACTTAGTACAGCTGAATTCATCACATACTTACATTTTGACATTTGATCATACAAGTTATTACTTATCATTTGACAAATTACATAACTATCTATGATTTAAACATTGATTTTCTCAAAGAACATAAAATAAATTGTTGAATTGTACTTATTTTATGTTCACCAGACCGATTGTTAGTATGATATAGCGCTATAGGATTTGACACCCCATTCCTGTTGGCATGGAATGTCTGAAACCAATTTGTTGCTCCATCCAAATAGGGATTGCCTTTGTGGTATCCTTATAGTCTCAAAGGTGTATTTTGATGCACCAGGTCTGAATGAATTCTTAAATCACACTATTAAAGTATAGTTTGATATACTCTCATGTGTGGTATTGTTCAAAACCAACATATTTATTTTATTAATCATCCAAAGCATATTTTGATATGTTACTTACTAAACCAAAAACATAGTTTAATATGTTATTTATCACATCCAAAGCATATTTTGATATGTTACTTACTAAACCAAAAACATAGTTTAATATGCTACTTACAAATCCAAAGTATACTTTTTATATGCTACTATAAGGTTATTCGTTTAACCTTACATTTATTTATACAAATCACATCGGATACCTATTACATGATTTACATTAGACATGAACATTTTACTTTGGTAGATTGGTTTGATTAAGTGATTAAGTAACGAAGCGTGTGTAATATGATACAAACATGGTGGATACGCCGCTGGTACTTCCTATATATAAGTGTTTGTATGGTATTACATGTCGTAGCGTTATTTGAATCATTTCAAGTTGAGACATAGAACATTTTATACAAATAACATACTTTTCACAAGACATTGTTTTACAAACAATTTATCTAATACAAACTCAGTTTACAATGGTTATTCATTTAACCATACATTATTCTCTTATTTATACATATCATCAAATCTTATCGTTTTTCAAATGATTTACAAGATAAAGCAAATAACAAGGTTCATGACTAAACATTTTCTCAAACATAAGTCATGAATCCTATTTTCAGAAAACCTATGTATCTCACCGGCATTTTTATGCTGACGTGCCTATTTTCACATGTGTTTTCAGGAGCTGAAGCATAGGACTTATCAAGACATACTTAGGCGGACCTGTGCCTTAGTGACTTAAAACGAGACAAGACTAGTTAATTATGTTGTACTTCTTTGTTTATTAAGACATTGTAACACTTTTGATTAATAAAACGAAACTTCAATTGCCATGGATTTGAAACATTAATTCTGTTACAACACTCCTCGACATTTCCGCCACGTTTTGTATGTTCTACATGGTCGGGGTGTGACAGAAAAGATGGTATCAGAGCCAATGGTTATAGGGAATTAGGTTATTAGTAATGCTTTGACCTAGTCTATAACTTTTCTAGGACCCTAACGCGAGTTTACTTGCGTTTAGTCATAAAACAATACCGTCACCTATCCTTAGGCGACGACCACAACAAGAACATAAATTTCAAAACTGCTTTGAAAACTAATCATCTGTTCTAGGATGATAGATTACTAGGTTTTGAACTCTCTATTGTAAGGTTTTGAACCCTTTATTATATGGTTTTGAACCCCTTTGAGTTTTCAAAATTTCGTTAAGGTTTTGGGTTTTAAATAATGTGAACACGTGCAAACTGGAAGGGTGAATGCCTGTATTCTGGGTTTTCTGTCTAGGCAAGCACTTCGTATACATCTCATCAGACGCGAGACCAGTTGTGCTTACCTGGGAATTCTTGGGATGAGTGTTCACTTATAGGCGAGCATGTCTTCGCGATACATTATTTTAATCCATTTACTTTGATTAGTCACTGTGTGTAGTTTGTTTACTTTGTAGTAACAAACAAATGACCACTATCCTTGCTTTCATCAGATTTGATTCATCTCATTCATTTCGTCTAAATCTCTCACTCGTTTCTTTTCATGTTCCTCTTTTAGAATGCCTCCTCGACGCGACAATCAGATGGCAAATGACGAACTGGCGGCAATCATCGCACAGCAAATGGCTGTTGCCTTCCCAAATCTTTATGCTCAAATGATGCAAGCCATCAACAACAACAATGCTCCATGCAACTTCAAGAGTTTTAACTCGGCTAAACCGCTCAAGTTTAGTGGTTCTGAGGGAGCAACTGGGCTTCTTCAGTGGTTCGAAAGCATTGAGAATACCTTCCGTCATGTTCAGTGTCCTGAAAATCGCAAGGTCGAGTTTTCATCGAGTGTATTTCAGAAGAGGGCTCTTACATGGTGGAACGGGGTGATGAGAGACCGCGGTGCTGAGATTGCATTAGCACAGACTTGGGCTGAGCTTAGGGCTCTTATGATGAAGGAGTTTTGTCCTCGTCATGAACTGCGAGCTTTGGAGAGAGAGTTTGATGATTTGAAGCAAGACAGTGGCGAACATCGAGCCTATACTGACCGTTTTGAAGAATTGAGCCTGCTGTGTCCTACTATGGTTACTCCTGTGGATAAAGCGATCGAGAAATATACGGATGGTCTCCCTGACTTAGTTCAGGATATTGTTACTGGCAGTAACCCTACTACTGTCAGACAAGCCATTGAACTGTCTGCCACCCTAACTGAATCCCACATCAGGAAACGTAAGCTGTTTCGAAAAGGCGACCCAAGACCATCTGACAAGACTGCTCAAGTGGAACCAAAGGAAGAACATGCTGAGGTATCCAAGAAGAAGAAGCGCAAAGCCTCTCAGAACTGCGCTGTAACTGCTCAAGACAAACAGGTTGCACGAAACCAACCAGCACAACCTCGCAAAAGGCAAAACTATGTTGGTACTGCACCTTTGTGCAACAAGTGCAACCGTCATCATCTAGAGCAAGAGCAGTGTCACAAATGTACCCACTGTGGACGGTTGGGACATTTGATCAATGTTTGTCGTTTTGCAAATCAAGCTGCTGCAAACCCTGCTGCTGTTCAAGTAGGTATAGTCACTAGGGACTATAACCATCGTGATTACGCTCACGTTATGAAGTTCAAACAAACTTCGCATTGACCATAAACTGGTCAATGCAGAAAGTCAAACAAAGTTTGACTTTAACGCTAAAAGAATAAAAGAACGAGGGAACACTTACAAAGGGTCCAAGAATGGAAGGTTTGAATCCGAATACTCTCAGGTATGAAGTGTTAAACACAACAACTTAGAGAGCAAATTCAGATTTCAAAGGTGTGGGTTTTTGGGGTTGAAATGGTTGGGTATTTATAGGAATGTTGGAACCGTTAAGATCGTTTATTGAATAACGTGCTTTGATCTTGTCCCTACACTTGTTGCAACCCTTGGTACCCAAATTTGGCCCCCCATGATCAGGTAATGACAAGTGTGGGTGAGTTTTGAGTGGTTACCAGCTGTAAACAGCAGCTAAAATAGATTAATCTGATCTGGGAAGCTGACACAGGCCGCGTAAGGGGGCACACAGCACTCACGCGGGCCGCCTGGCCCTTCTGGACAGAAGCAAGTTTCAGCAAATGTCAGTTTTGGTCCCTGTTATGCATTAAGGCCATTTCCGACACGTTTAAGGCCCGTTAAGGCCCTAAAATGATGCCTAAACATTGTGGACATGAAAAATGCTCAAAAATATGCCGGATGTTGGTTCGTTTGGTCGTACGATCGCGATGTTCGCTTAATTACGACGGAATGCGCATAAGCGCGAAAAACGATCCAAATTGCGTGACGAATGGATTTTATCTTATGCCAAACACTAAAATAAAATATTTTAGTGCTTACATAAATTTTTGGATGTCCGGATGTATTCAGAACGTAAGTTATGCACGAGAATGCAAACTTGTGCACTTTTTGACGCTTTTAGTCCCTGAATGACCCAAAAGTTTATTTTAGCACACCGAACCCCTCAAAGCCTATTTCTAAGCTATGTAAAGGATATTTATGGTATGTTTAACTTATGGTCATGTTCCGGAATGTCTGATCTAGTACGAATCATCATACTTTCGTAGTTTGTCAAATTTAGTCCCTGTAGGCGAATTAACTTGTTTTTGCCATACCAAAGCCTTCAGAACTTATTTCTAAGTTATGTAAAGGTTATTTAAGGTATGTTAAGTATATGTTGATGTTCCGGAGTATTTGTCGCATTAAACTGATTACGTTTACGCACCAGTTTGCGTATAACTCTCCAGAAAGCGATATAGAGTTTGAAATTGAACAAAAGTCAAAACATGAAAAATGTAAAACATAACCAAACAAACATTGGTATCAAATAACATTGTTTTATTGATAAACAAACTATTCACAATGATTACAAGCACAGATGTTACAGCAGGTTTATCATCAGGTAGTTTAGGAACAATTTGATCAATCACATAGGATGAAGCAATATAACTGATCAATTTCTTATCAATTCTTTCTTTTTCAATGCGTATCAATTCAAGTTCCTTTTTCAAAGATGCGATTGTGTCCAGATGAATGTTAATTTCCACCTCTTTCAGCTTGCCCATCAACGCCTTGTCAGTTATCTCTTTCAGAGTTTCTTCATTCATCTCTTTAGAAACATCTATGATTTCTTCAACAGGAGCTTTTTCTTCGTCATATTGTGGACAGAAACCTGTAGTTGGCTCGCTGAAGAATCCTGCAAAAGAATCAAACATGTTAGGAGGCATTATTGATTTGAAAGAACTAGCAATAATCTCCTGTTCGGATTGATAGTAATAAACTTCTGCAGCTGCCTCTTCCAGCTCTGCCAAACTCTCTTCACTCATTACTTCACCAACTTCCTCAGCTTCAACAACACACTCTGGCTCTTCAATAATCTCTGCCATCATAGCTAAACCCTCACCAGGAATATATTTATCCCAACTAAACCCTTCTGCAACTTTCTCATCATCCTGATTAACCAAAAGAGCCTTTTTAGGTTTGTTTTCAATTTGAGGTCTTTGGTTGAATGGTTGCTGACTAGTTTTGTGATAGATTGCTTGTCGGTAGTAGTCATTTGTGAACGGATTCTGATGATTGTTTACTTCCCTGTTTGGACACTCGCGTTTGAAATGCCCATTTTCTTTGCATTTGAAACATGTAACTTTCGCTTTATCAAATCCAAGCTTTTGATCAGGTCCTAAGATACTGTTTCATCCGGTTATTTCCATAAATCTTTGTGCTCTCCTCACTAAGCTTGCCATACCCCACTTGATATCTATGAGTTCCAGCTCTTCTGGATCGATCTGATCGTAGTCTTCTTTTGTCATATCAGGATTTCCAATTCTCCAGGAAACAAGACTTTCATAGGATTCAAGTACTGAAGCAAGTAGTGATATATGTTGTTTTGCTGCTGATTCTGTAAACTCATGACCATTCTTGATATTCACAGCTATATTGCATAGAATTCCTTGACCGTGACTTTGATTATTTAAACTTGATGAACTTTGAGGAGACACTTGTTCCTGAACCTTCGGATTTGGTTCATAACTTGCAAATGGTGAATAACTGTTGATTGGTGTGCTTTGAGAAACTCCAGATGTAGGTTCAGCACTAAATACTGTCTGAATTTTTGGACTTAGGTTAGATGTTGCTGATGAGCTTCCTTTGTAGTACAATGAAACATCTTGTTGTACACTAGAAGCTTTCATTTTTCTAATCTTTGTAAGTTCAAGCTCATGCGATTCAATTTTCTCGATAAACGTGCTAAGATTCATCCCAACATACTCCGATTTATTTTTCAAAACCAACAAATATGTTCCCCACTCATCATATGGTAAAGCATCTGCCAGCTTGTTAACCCATTCTTCATTTGTTTTTACAATGCTTAAACGCTTTATCTCTACAACCAGATGACAATATCTCTCGATCAACTGTTTTGTTGATTCACCTTTGATTCCGGTAAAAATATCAAATTCCTTTTTCATCAATGCTGTTTTTCTCTTTATCATCGAAACACTTCCAAGAAACTTCACTTTCAATGCATTCCAGACAGACTGCGAGTTATCCTGATGTTGTAGCAGAACTAAAATATCTTCTTTGATTGCTTGTTGCAAGATACTCATCATTTTCTTTTCAGCTTTAAAACTATCTTGTTCAAGTGGAGTTAACCGATGAAGTGCTTTCTCAAGACCCGCTCCATTAGTCGGAGTTTCATACCCTGACTCAATTTTCATCCAACACTCAAAATGATTTGCTTGCACCCATGTTTTAAACCTATCTGACCATCCCAAATACTCGTCGATGTTCATTAATTTTGGTGGCTTTTGCATTGTACCGAGCTCATTTTCCATGTTCACAATACTCACTGGAGTTTGAACTGCTGTCATTCCCCCTCCGGAAAACATGTTATAAAATTCTTGGTTATCCATTCTTAAAATGAAATCAGGTTCGAAAAATTTTTCTAACCTTTTGAAAATATGATTTTTCAAACGAAATCACTTCTACACAAAATAGACTTTCAAACGGAATGGACACACACACGAAATGGACTTTCAAGCGAAATCAAGTTTCAAGCGAAATCAACTTTTAAGAGAAATGACACAATCAAGCGAAATAAAGTGTCATTTCGTACGAAATCAGTAAAACAAATCCTTTTCGTGCGAAATGATTAAACTGAATGAATTTTCAAACGAAATGGTCCATTTCGTGCAAAATGAACAAATGTTTAAGCGAAATGATAAACTTTCACACGAAATAGTTCATTTCGTACGAAATGAACTCAATTTTTCAAATGAAAAGCTGCTCATTGACACGAAATGAAGTTTTTGGCCCATTTTTATCAATTTTAGTCCGAATTTAGGTCTGAAACTTTCAAGGATTGATTAAAATGATGTTTTACACGTTATATCAAAAGATCAGTCCATTTTGTCCGTGGAATCGTTCAACAATCCAAGAATGAGTAGAAGTAGAGAGTTCTAAGCACTGATTCATCCAATTTGACTCATCATGAGCTCTGATACCACTTGTAGGATCGATATACGACCTGAATGAGTCGTTCAGAGTCAAATCTAAGCTATAAGAGAGGCGGAAACAGTCTAACAACTAAGAATCGGTGATAGAATGGAGTAGAAACAGAGATTTATACTTAAAACAGGTTTTTCATTGATTTTCAACGTCAATACACGGAGAGAAACTGGCAGCACTTCGTTACACACTTCTCTATTTCGTACCAAATGAAAAACCAAACATCCCTATTTATAGGGAAACTGATTTCGCACGAAATGGTGACATTCCATTTCGTACGAAATGACAAAGTTTCATTTCGTACGAAATGGTCAAACACCATTTCGTGCGAAATGACTTACAAACACTTATAACTTTACATTTTGACATATTTAACCCTATTACAAGCTACCGACATGACCTAGACTGTTGACGTAGGCGATAGACATCGTGCACCAACAGGTTAAATGTGCGTGTGAAGGGGATAGGACATTTGGTGTTTTAACGAAGATTAATCTTATGGACAAGGGGACTGGTGCAGTTTATGTAAGCTAGGTGTTGAGTTTTAGTTTTGTCATAATCAAGCTTAACAACTGGAATCTTCATTGCACCCATGCTGTTCTCAACCATTCACACACTCTGAGCCTCATTTAATATTGGATGTTTCTTAACCGGTGAGGTGCAAATGCTTATCTTAGATGCCATGATGATGTACATTGTGAAGGCGATTCTTTATAATGTTTATAATTTTTATAAATGATATAGGTTGCAAAGGAGGGTGATGAGAAATGGAAGCCCATGACTGATGAAGCCACTCTAATAAGGGTTCATGTTGTTCAAAACTTCAAATCCAATTGAGGCAATCCATGAACCATTAGAAGCTGGGCTGAAACTTGCTCGATAACATGTTTGCTTTCTTCAACTAATATAGCTCCAACTTCTGATTTCCAGCAGTTCTCATCATGGGTATTTGCAGTTCTTCAACTAATATAGCTCCCACCACCACTCACAACCTCAGTTCAGGTACAAAGCTGAAATCTTTAACTTGTTTTTCATGGAATTTGTGTAGTTATTTGTGGGTTTTGTGTTTTCAGTTGACTTATTGTTCAACTTGTATGATTACTTCTCAATCTTGCTCATTGACCATGCAAAGTTTCAATCTTTTTCACTTTTCTTTGTGGGTTCTGAGTTTGCCGTTGACTTTGTGGCACCTGGGGAAAATACACAGTCATCCTGATCTAACACCTTGCTTTTTGGAATTTCTTCTCAAAATTCGGGATGAAATTTCTTTCAAGTTGGGGATGATGTGACAACCCGATATTTCAAGATCCTTCCCGCACGCGCCTCTTGTTTTACAATCCTGTTTTTATAGTTCGTCTTACATTGCATCATATTATTATTTCGAATAATTAAGAGTCTACGTTTGATGGTTTAATGTTATTATTATTAAAGTTTACTGTTAGTGTTTAATGAAAACTTAATGTGACAAATAACCCCTCTCGACGAAAGATGGGTCTTTCGCCACAAAGGGGCACGACGAAAGATGGGTCTTTCGTCACCTACGGCCCAAGTGAAGCCCAATTGGGTGGCTCGGCCCTATTCACAGTATATAAACTTACGTATGTGCGTAAACCTAAAGATTTCCATCAAACCCTAGTCTCCCTCTATACCTAGCGATGGCAGCAAACCCTCTACGAAGCATCACCTTCTCGGTTTAATTATTCTAAGCATTGCTATTTTATCTTATATCAAGGTTAGAGTTTTGATTTGTTCATTGGATTTATGTTTGATACGTGATCTTATGTAGCGATAAGTTGCATGAGTAATTAGGGATACAAGTTAATAAAGAACTGGATGATGATTTCAACAAATTGTATGATTTGATGTGTAGTGTATTTGATGTTTGAATGGATGATGATTGATTAGGTTTATTGTATATATGAAATTGAGTTTGTATACGGAACAGTTAAAGGATATTGTTTTGCATGATGATTGATGATGTTAATTGTAAACGGTTACGCATAGGATTCATGATCGAGGTGTGATGATGATTAACTGATACGTTTGGTGTGAATGGTGATTCTTAACTAGAATGCATGATTATTGTTTAATCTGTGGTTAGATCTGTTGAGTATTGATGAACTTGATAGCATATGTTACGGCTGAATGAAAGGAACTGTAACTATCTGGGGTTGTGACGAAAAACTAGGTTTTTTGTTGATTTGGTTCTCGATGAAACAATGGGGTCTTTTGTCATCCACCCTCTCGATGAAAGACCATCCTTCGTCATGGGGTTTTTCGCCAAAGAGGCCTTCCACGAAAGACCTGTTTTTCGCGGAGAGTGCTGTAAATGATAGATTAGACGAAACTGTCTGTGATGATTTCAAATCTCTATCTGTTACATATTAATGATGATATGCATGCTACGTGTTGCAAAGTAACCCTATGATGAATCTAATCTGTGTAAAACATATGACTAGGGTGATTATGAGACTGATAAGTGTTGTTGTCACACCCCGACCACGTAGAACATACAAAACGTGGCGGAAACATCGGGGAGTGTTGTAACAGAATTAATGTTTCACAACCATGGAATTTAAAGTTTCGCTTTATTGATTAAAAGTGTTACAATGTCTTAACAAACAAAGAAATACAACATAATTAACTAGTCTTGCATCTTTTATTTTCACTAAAGCCCAAGTCTGCCTATGTGTATCTTGATCATCTTATGCAACAGCTCCTGAAAAACACATGTGAAAATAGGTACGTCAGCATAAAAATGCCTGTGAGATACATAGGTTTTGTGAAAATAGGTTTCATGACTTATGTTTGAGAAAATGTTTAGTCATGAACCTTGTAATTTGCTTTGTCTTTGTAAATCATTTGAAAAACAATAAGTTCAGATGATATGTATAAATAAGAAAATAATGCATGGTTAAATGAGTAACCATGTAAAATGAGTTTGTAAAAGTTAAGTTGTTTGTAAAACAATGTATTGTGAAAGGTATGTTATTTGTATAAAATGTTATATGTATCAAACTGAAATGATTCAAATAACGCTACGATATATGTAATACCATACAAACACTTATATATAGGAAGTACCAGCGGCGTATCCACCATGCTTGTATCATATTACACACGCATCGTTACTTAATCACTTACTCAAACCACCAATGTAATAAGTCTATGTTTAAACCAATAGTCAAAAGTCCTTGTATAAACCATGTCAAATGTTTATAGTCCAAAAGTAGTCAAGTAATGTATAACCAAAATGATATGTATGGTAAGTAAAATTTAGACTACTTAAACCATAAGTAAAAATGTACAAAACAAAGTATTGAAGTAAAACTTGGTTTAAATCAAAGTTATGTTTTGTAAGATATATGCATGCTATACTGAATATGAACATTTATGCGGTATTGTGAAAATTCATACATCCAAGCCTTGAGACAGACGGATAACTATGTAAAAGTGAGTTATCAAGAGAATATGTATTCGGATTCGGTCATTCCTTTCATCCCCTTTCCCTGGGATGTCCGGAACGGGATTTGTCAAGTCCTATGGTACCACTACCTACTAACGAACGGCATGATCGGTGTTAATGAATGTATAGTATAGTTTAAACAAACCAAATGTCATACCAAAATGTAAGCATGTTTTATGAAGATAATGTACCTAGTATGCTAGAGTAAACATACAGGGTAGAGCTGTAAAACAATGTGTCCATATGTTACTGGAACATATGCAACAGAGATGCAGTATAAAACAATGTACTAAGTATGCAAAGTCATCATACAAAGTAGAAAAGTCATGTAAAACAATGTACTAAGTATGCAAAGTCATCATACAAAGCATAGAACACCATGAAATCATGTACTATAAATGTACTAATGAACATAGCAAGTATATGATGTGAAAACAGGAAAGCACGAAAGTAACAATTAGGCACATGTGTTTCACCCCAAAACAGTTTGGAAAACAGTAAAAGAGGGGTCTATGTACTCACTTGAGAATGCTCAGTAGTCCTTGAGTGACAACCAAACAATGCTAGAGATCACGGAAATCAAACGGCACCTAATATAGGTAACTACATTAATAAACCGGACCTAAATCGGAAGATCGGATAGAATGAGGTTTCGTAAACCAAACGAGTATAGAGACTTGTGTCATATGGTTTATCAAAGCCTACATGCTAAATGAAACCCAACCTAATAGCTTACGACCCATTACGACCCGTTTAGGTAGCTTATGCTACTTTAACGCATCGTTCGCGTGAAACGCGTTCGGACCGCCTAACTAGTTCTACGACAAGTGTTATATGCCTAAACATGTTACATAATCAGTTATGTGACAAAAGTTTAGGTTACATATGCTTAATTACCAATTATACATGAAAAGGGTATTCTGGTAATTTACCCAAGGCATATAAACTACCTATCATACAACTACTTAAACGATGTGACCATAGGGTATAACCTCGGAAGGTTATTCCCTACCTACTATGGTCACATAATGTATTTGGTCGGATCCTAATGATCGACCAAACTGGGTCGGGTTCGAGGGTATAGGCGATTTATTAGATCGCCTACCCTACGACCCTAGACAACGTGGTAATCAGTGGGCATAGTCCCAAGGGACTATGACCAACGTGATTACACTCACGTTGCGAAGTTCAAACGAACTTCGCATTGACCATTACTGGTCAACGCTGAAAGTCAAACAAAGTTTGACTTTCTGACTCGAAAAGCAATAAAATAAGGAAAAGAACGAAAGAATACTTACGAAGGGTCCCCGAATGCTAACCTCGATTCAAAAATCTCAGGTATGAAACAATAGTTTCAACTTAGAGTTTCTCAAATCAAAGTTCTTGTAAGTTTTGCATTGGGGTGATGGGGTATTTATAGTTTTCGGGTAACCGTTAGGATCGTTTCATGGAAAACGTGCCTTAATCCCATCCGTACATGTGTTGCAAAGTTGTGGTGACTAAAAATGGTCCTTATCATCTGACTAAGCAATTGAGAATGTGTGGGTGAGGATCAAACAACTGCAGTCTGCTGTTAAATGCAGTTAATCTGGTCTGATAGTGGGACGCGGGCCGCCTGAGGATGTTCAGAAACTGAGGCGGGCCGCCTAGCCCTTCTGATCAGAAAACAAGTTTCAGAAATTACAGTTTCAGTCCCTGCACGTGTTTAAGGCCATTTCCGACACTTCTAAGGCCCGTAAAGCCAACTTTAAGGCCCTAAAATGATGCCTAAACATTGTGGACATGAAACATGCTCAAAAATATGCCGGGTGTTGGTTCGTTTGGTCGTACGAACGTGATGTTCGCTTAATTACGACGGAATGCGCATAAGCGCGAAAAACGATCCAAATGACGCGACGAATGGATTTTTGACAAGCCAAACACTAAAGCATAATATAGTCATGCTTACATAAATTTTTGGATGTCCGGATGTATTCAGAACGTGAGTTATGCGTAAAAATGCAAACTTGTGCACTTTTTGACACTTTTAGTCCCTGAATGACCCAAAAGTTTATTTTAGCACACCAAACACCTCAAAGCCTATTTCTAAGCCATGTAAAGGATATTTATGGTATGTTTAACTTATGGTCATGTTCCGGAATGTCTGTTACAGTTCAAATTGGCATACTTTCGCAGTTTGTCAAATTTAGTCCCTGTAAGCGATTTAACTTGATTTTGCCATACCAAAGCCTTCAAAACTTATTTCTAAGTTATGTAAAGGTTATTTAAGGTATGTTAAGCCTATGTCACTATTCCGGAGTGTTTGTTGCATTAAACTGGTTATATTTACGCATCGGTGCGCGTATAACCTTCCAGAAAGCGATTTAGAGTTTGAAATTGAACAAGAATTGATATGTGCAAATGATACACATATTTTTACAAATCCCAAGTATGAAATATAATATTTCATTGGTTCGGTATTTGTTTGATGGCCGTGGAGGCACAGGTGTTACAGTCTCCCCTACTTTAGGAAATTTCGTCCCGAAATTTATTTAGAGGAAACTTGTGAGAGCTTGAAAACATGAAGTTGAAAAGATCGAACAATATTGATTAGGGTTCTGAACTTCTAGTAACCTTTAATAACATCATGATTGCAATGTAAGAGGGATACTTATATACAAGTATATGAAGCGTCATTGGTGCGTCCACCGTACCTCCATTACATCGTTCTCATTTCGTTATTGTTGTCACTATCGGCTCTTACACATAATAAATCTTACTGGGTTTCTGTGCACTAAATTTCATAATTATGTACGCGTCCATAATCAGACAATTCCTTGCACAGTACACACAGTCTATTTTATAGTGTGTAGGGGAAAACCAAATGAACAAACCGGTGATGAGTGTGACTAGACCACTAAAAGGATCTCTTATGAAACATGGTGTAACACCCGTGTCACTCCAACCATCAGACAAATGCCAAACCAATGAAATATAGTATTTCATACTTGGGATTTGTAAAAAATATGTGTATCGTTTACACATATCAATTCCTGTTCGATTTCAAGCTTTAAATCGCTTTCTGGAGGGTTATACGCGCTCTGATGTGTAGATATAACCAGTTTAATCCAACGAACACTCCGGAATAGTGAAATAGGCTTAACATACCTTAAATAACCTTTACATAACTTAGATATAAGTTTTGAAAGGTTTGGTGTGGTGAAATCAAAGTTTAATCGCTTACAGGGACTAAAGTTGACAAACTGCGAAAGTATGCCAATTTGAACTGTAACAGACCTTCCGGAGCATGACCATAAGTTAAACATACCACAAATATCCTTTACATAGCTTAGAAATAGGCTTTGAGGTGTTCGGTATGCTAAAATAAACTTTTGTGTCATTCAGGGACTAAAAGCGTCAAAAAGTGCACAAGTTTGCATTTTTACGCGTAACTTACGTTCTGAATACATCCGGACATCCAAAAATTTATGTGAGCATGACTACATTATATTTTAGTGTTCGCCTTAAGAAAAATCCATTCGTCGCGTCATTTGGATCGTTTTTCGCGCTTGTGCGCATTCCGTCGTAATTAAGCGAACATCGCGTTCGTACGGCCAAACGAACCGACATCCGAGATATTTTTGAGCACATTTTAAGTTCCCTATATTTTAACTTCATTTTAGAGCTTTGAAATGGGGTTAACGGGCCTTAAACGTGTCGAAAATGGCCTAAATACAGTTCAGGGACCAAAAGTGTAATTCTGCCGAAATAGTGCCTAGCGGTGCGCTACACTTTAAGCGTAGCGGTGCGCTAGGGGTCTGCAGACCAGATGCAGAGTACCAAACAGCCTGTTTTCAGCTGATTAACCACAACCACATGTTTGCAACTTGCTTAATCACTAAGATAAGAAGCATATGTGGCTCCATAACCTTTGTGACAAGTGTACGGCTCGGATCGTGGCACGATATTCAAGAAACGATCCTAGCGGCTCTACTTTATCTATAAATACCCACCAACATCACACCCAAAAACCCACACCTTTGAATCTGAACTTGCTCTCTAAGTTGTCGTGTTTAACACTTCATACCTGAGAGTGTTCGGGTTCAAACCTTCCATTCTTGGACCCTGGGTTAGTATTCTTTCGTTCTTTTCCTTATTTTACTGCTTTTCGAGTCAGAAAGTCAAACTTTGTTTGACTTTCAGCGTTGACCAGTAATGGTCAATGCGAAGTTCGTTTGAACTTCGCAACGTGAGTGTAATCACGTTGGTCATAGTCCCTTGGGACTATGCCCACTGATTACCACGTTGTCTAGAGTCGTAGGGTAGGCGATCTAATAAATCGCCTATACCTTCGAACTCGACCCATTTGGTCGATCATTAGGATCCGACCAAATACTTTAGGTGACCATAGTAGGTAGGGAATAACCTTCCGAGGTTATACCCTATGGTCACATCGTTTAAGTAGTTGTATGATAGGTAGTTTATATGCCTTAGGTAAATTACCAGAATACCCTTTTCATGCAAAATTGGTAATTTAGCATATGTAACCTAAACTTTTGCCACATAACTGATTATGTAACATGTTTAGGCATATAACACTTGTCATAGGACTAGTTAGGCGGTCCGAACGCGTTTCACGCGCACGACGCGTTAAAGTAGCATAAGCTACCTAAACGGGTCGTAATGGGTCGATATCACTTAGGTTAAGTTTCATTTAGTATGTAGGCTTTGTTAAACCATATCATATGAGTTTCTACACTCATTTGGTTTACAAACCCTAATGCTACCCAATCTTCCGATTTAGGTCCGGTTAATTAACGTAGTTACCTATTTAGGTGCCGTTTGATTTCCGTGATCTCTAGCATTGCTTGGTGGTTATCGTAGGACTTCTGAGCAATCTCAAGTGAGTACATAGACCCCTCTTTTACTGTTTTCCAAACTGTTTTGGGGTGGAACACATGTGCCTACTTGTTACTTTCATGCTTTCCGTTTTCACATCATATACTTCCTATGTTCATTAGTACATTATAGTACATGATTTCATTTAATTTCATACTAGGTGTGCCATTGTGTGCATTACTTAGTACATTGTTTTACATTACATCACATGCTACGTATGTCTATTGTTGCATACTTAGTACAGGTCGCATGCTACGTATGTATGTTGTTGCATACTTAGTACAGTTCACATGCTATGTATGTTCAATCGTTGCATTGTTCTTCATACTTAGTACATTTGTTATTCATCACATTCTTACAGTTTGGACGCATATTACATGATTTACATTGATCATGCATTTACTACACAAAACATAACTTTGATTTAAACCAAGTTTTACTTCAATACTTTGTTTTTGTGCATATGGTTTAGTTGAGACATTTCGCTTGCCATACATGACATATTTGACATAGACATTTGACATGGATATTTGACATAGACATCTTACATTGATTGGTTTGGTTTGATTAAGTGATTAAGTAACGACGCGTGTGTAATATGATACAAGCATGGTGGATACGCCGCTGGTACTTCCTATATATAAGTGTTTGTATAATATTACATAGCGTAACGTTATTTGAATCATTTCAGTTTGATACATATGACATTTTATACAAATAACATATTTTTCACAAGACATTGTTTTACAACAACTTATCTTATACAAACTCAGTTATATGGTTATTCAGTTAACCATACATTTTTCATTATTTATACATATCATCTGATCTTATCGATTTTCAAATGATTTACAAAACAAAGCAAATAACAAGGTTCATGACTAAACATTTTCTCAAATATAAGTCATGAAACCTATTTTCACAAAACCTATGTATCTCACCGGCATTTTTATGCTGACGTACCATATTTTCACATGTGTTTTTCAGGAGCTGTTGCATAAGATGATCAAGATACACATAGGCAGACTTGGGCTTTAGTGACAATAAAAGATGCAAGAATAGTTAATTATGTTGTTTTTCTTTGCTTGTTAAGACATTGTAACACTTTTAATCAATAAAACGAAACTTCAATTGCCATGGATTTGAAACAATTAATTCTGTTACAACACTCCCCGATGTTTCCGCCACGTTTTGTATGTTCTACGTGGTCGGGGTGTGACAGAAAAGATGGTATCAGAGCCAATGGTTATAGGGAATTAGGTTATTAGTAATGCTTTGACCTAGTCTATAACTTTCTAGGACCCTAACGCGAGTTTACTTGCGTTTAGTCATAAAACAATACTGTCACCTATCCTTAGGCGACAACCACCACAAGAACATAAATTTCAAAACCGCTTTGAAAACTAATCATCTGTTCTAGGATGATTTATTACAAGGTTTTGAACCCTTTATTGTAAGGTTTTGAACTCTCTATTATATGGTTTTGAACCCCTTTGAATTTTTAAAAATCTCGTCAAGGTTTTGGGTTTCTAATAATGTGAACACGTGCAAACTGGAAGGGTGAATGCCTGTATTCTGGGTTTTCTGTCTAGGCAAGCACTTCGTATACATCTCATCAGACGCGAGACCAGTTGTGCTTACCTGGGAATTCTTGGGATGAGTGTTCACTTATAGGCGAGCATGTCTTCGCGATACATTATATTGACCCGCTTACTTTGATTAGTCAATGTCTCATTTGTTTACCTTAAGTAACAAACAAATGATCGCAATTTTATGCATTGTTATTCTGTTTTCATTTCCCTTGTTCCCTCCCATATCTCCTATGTTCTTCATGGTGTCTCTTCATCGCAACAAGACTCGAGTGTCCGGACCAGGTGCTACAATTGTCCAACAAATAGGCGTCGTACTCCAGAAGACCGTTGATTTAGCTATCACCGTGACTCGTCTCAGGGATGAAGCTGTATAAGGGAACTACTCCTTGGAGAAATCAATGCAACCGTCATCATTCAAATCAAATACTCTGTTACAAATGTACCCACGGTGGACGATGGAGACATTTGGTTAACATATGCCGCTTTGCAATCCAAAGCAAAGCTGTTACAAATCCTGCTGTTGTTCAAACCTTCAAACTCTGCTTCATATGTCGCTTGACATATCTGGCGCCTCAACCTCATGAACTTTCTATTTTGTGTATCGACTTAAGCACGCCTAGTGCAAGGTGTCGAAACACCTCTCGTTACACAAATTCCAAAATCCATGTATGATCTTTCTATCCTCATAATTAGATCCTTGTGGATGGGTATCATTCATCGGAATCCTTAATTGAATTCCTTGTATGATTCAATACGTACATCACAATTCAATAAGGACAAAGCCGAATTCCTATTAAGATTATTCTATCTTCATAGATAGATTCTTGAAATGATTAAAGTGCCAAATGAAATCCACGAATTGGATTCCTGGTGTGCTTTATGTATCCGCGTCCTAAGATAACAAATTAATAAACAAGTTAAACAACTATGTGATTATGTGCTTATGTGTTTCCTTTTATGTTTTTGGTGTAATCCAAGTTTTGTTATCCAAATCCTCATAGGATCTTTCTTATCTCCATATGAAGGATTCGTAGTAGGATATTCAAAAAGGTACTATCTTAAATCCTTAATGGACTTCCACGTTGTAGTTAAGTCCCTTGGATTATAAAGTGCTATTCCAAAGTTTAAGGGAAACATGTGTTGAAAAGTTAAAGAGATCCTACGTCGATCTAAAGTTAAATAGATCCTCCGTCGATCTAAAGTTAAATACATCCTACGTCGGTGTAGTTAAATGTTTCTCTTAGATAGTTAAGTTAAAGAGATCCTACGTCGATCTAAAGTTAAATAGATCCTCCGTCGATCTAAAGTTAAATACATCCTACGTCGGTGTAGTAGTTAAAGAGATCCTACGTCGATCTAAGTTAAATAGATTGGTTCGACAATCTAGTTAAATACATCCTACGTCGGTGTAGTAGTTAAAGAGATCCTACGTCGATCTAAGTTAAATAGATTGGTTCGACAATCTAGTTAAATACATCCTACGTCGGTGTAGTAGTTAAAGAGATCCTACGTCGATCTAAGTTAAATAGATTGGTTCGACAATCTACTTAAATACATCCTACGTCGGTGTAGTAGTTAAATACATCCTACGTCGGTGTAGTAGTTAAATACATCCTACGTCGGTGTAGTAGTTAAATACATCCTACGTCGATGTAGTAGTTAAATAATTCTCTTGAGTAGTTAAGTTAAATAGATTGGTTCGACAATCTAGTTAAATGTATCATGTGTTTATGTAGTTAGATAGACCCTCGTGAGGTCTAGTTCAAGAGATTATTCGTTTAATTTTTCCCCATACGCATTATGAAATAAACTGTGCGGACTGTGCAAGGAACTACGTAATTATGGAGGCCTACATAATTATGGAGTTCAGTGCATAGGAACCACAGGAAGTTTTGTCATGTGTTAAGACCAACAGTGACAAGAGTAATGATACGGGAGAAGTCTTGGACTTTGACCAATGTCATTTATTCTCACACTACCCAATTCTGATTTCAAGCGCACACAAGTTTCCTATGATAATTCTTCACGGGAACTGTTCTCCTGTCTATAGTTCAAAACTCCATGTTTTGTTACTACAATGACTTCACTTTGATGGTTGACATTTTCGCTAAGAATCCTAACATAGCCCAGAGTCCTACTTAGGGTTCAAGGGGTTCATTCAAAGCGAAAACATCACCGTCGTCTCCACAAGTTTCTCCTAAAATTAAATTTCGGGACGAAATTTCCTAAAGTAGGGGAGACTGTAACACCCGTGTCACTCCAACCATCAGAAAAATGCCAAACCAATGAAATATAGTATTTCATACTTGGGATTTGTAAAAAATATGTGTATCGTTTACACATATCAATTCCTGTTCGATTTCAAGCTTTAAATCGCTTTCTGGAGGGTTATACGCGCTCTGATGTGTAGATATAACCAGTTTAATCCAACGAACACTCCGGAATAGTGAAATAGGCTTAACATACCTTAAATAACCTTTACATAACTTAGATATAAGTTTTGAAAGGTTTGGTGTGGTGAAATCAAAGTTTAATCGCTTACAGGGACTAAAGTTGACAAACTGCGAAAGTATGCCAATTTGAACTGTAACAGACCTTCCGGAGCATGACCATAAGTTAAACATACCACAAATATCCTTTACATAGCTTAGAAATAGGCTTTGAGGTGTTCGGTATGCTAAAATAAACTTTTGTGTCATTCAGGGACTAAAAGCGTCAAAAAGTGCACAAGTTTGCATTTTTACGCGTAACTTACGTTCTGAATACATCCGGACATCCAAAAATTTATGTGAGCATGACTACATTATATTTTAGTGTTCGCCTTAAGAAAAATCCATTCGTCGCGTCATTTGGATCGTTTTTCGCGCTTGTGCGCATTCCGTCGTAATTAAGCGAACATCGCGTTCGTACGGCCAAACGAACCGACATCCGAGATATTTTTGAGCACATTTTAAGTTCCCTATATTTTAACTTCATTTTAGAGCTTTGAAATGGGGTTAACGGGCCTTAAACGTGTCGAAAATGGCCTAAATACAGTTCAGGGACCAAAAGTGTAATTCTGCCGAAATAGTGCCTAGCGGTGCGCTACACTTTAAGCGTAGCGGTGCGCTAGGGGTCTGCAGACCAGATGCAGAGTACCAAACAGCCTGTTTTCAGCTGATTAACCACAACCACATGTTTGCAACTTGCTTAATCACTAAGATAAGAAGCATATGTGGCTCCATAACCTTTGTGACAAGTGTACGGCTCGGATCGTGGCACGATATTCAAGAAACGATCCTAGCGGCTCTACTTTATCTATAAATACCCACCAACATCACACCCAAAAACCCACACCTTTGAATCTGAACTTGCTCTCTAAGTTGTCGTGTTTAACACTTCATACCTGAGAGTGTTCGGGTTCAAACCTTCCATTCTTGGACCCTGGGTTAGTATTCTTTCGTTCTTTTCCTTATTTTACTGCTTTTCGAGTCAGAAAGTCAAACTTTGTTTGACTTTCAGCGTTGACCAGTAATGGTCAATGCGAAGTTCGTTTGAACTTCGCAACGTGAGTGTAATCACGTTGGTCATAGTCCCTTGGGACTATGCCCACTGATTACCACGTTGTCTAGAGTCGTAGGGTAGGCGATCTAATAAATCGCCTATACCTTCGAACTCGACCCATTTGGTCGATCATTAGGATCCGACCAAATACTTTAGGTGACCATAGTAGGTAGGGAATAACCTTCCGAGGTTATACCCTATGGTCACATCGTTTAAGTAGTTGTATGATAGGTAGTTTATATGCCTTAGGTAAATTACCAGAATACCCTTTTCATGCAAAATTGGTAATTTAGCATATGTAACCTAAACTTTTGCCACATAACTGATTATGTAACATGTTTAGGCATATAACACTTGTCATAGGACTAGTTAGGCGGTCCGAACGCGTTTCACGCGCACGACGCGTTAAAGTAGCATAAGCTACCTAAACGGGTCGTAATGGGTCGATATCACTTAGGTTAAGTTTCATTTAGTATGTAGGCTTTGTTAAACCATATCATATGAGTTTCTACACTCATTTGGTTTACAAACCCTAATGCTACCCAATCTTCCGATTTAGGTCCGGTTAATTAACGTAGTTACCTATTTAGGTGCCGTTTGATTTCCGTGATCTCTAGCATTGCTTGGTGGTTATCGTAGGACTTCTGAGCAATCTCAAGTGAGTACATAGACCCCTCTTTTACTGTTTTCCAAACTGTTTTGGGGTGGAACACATGTGCCTACTTGTTACTTTCATGCTTTCCGTTTTCACATCATATACTTCCTATGTTCATTAGTACATTATAGTACATGATTTCATTTAATTTCATACTAGGTGTGCCATTGTGTGCATTACTTAGTACATTGTTTTACATTACATCACATGCTACGTATGTCTATTGTTGCATACTTAGTACAGGTCGCATGCTACGTATGTATGTTCAATCGTTGCATTGTTCTTCATACTTAGTACATTTGTTATTCATCACATTCTTACAGTTTGGACGCATATTACATGATTTACATTGATCATGCATTTACTACACAAAACATAACTTTGATTTAAACCAAGTTTTACTTCAATACTTTGTTTTTGTGCATATGGTTTAGTTGAGACATTTCGCTTGCCATACATGACATATTTGACATAGACATTTGACATGGATATTTGACATAGACATCTTACATTGATTGGTTTGGTTTGATTAAGTGATTAAGTAACGATGCGTGTGTAATATGATACAAGCATGGTGGATACGCCGCTGGTACTTCCTATATATAAGTGTTTGTATAATATTACATAGCGTAACGTTATTTGAATCATTTCAGTTTGATACATATGACATTTTATACAAATAACATATTTTTCACAAGACATTGTTTTACAACAACTTATCTTATACAAACTCAGTTATATGGTTATTCAGTTAACCATACATTTTTCATTATTTATACATATCATCTGATCTTATCGATTTTCAAATGATTTACAAAACAAAGCAAATAACAAGGTTCATGACTAAACATTTTCTCAAATATAAGTCATGAAACCTATTTTCACAAAACCTATGTATCTCACCGGCATTTTTATGCTGACGTACCATATTTTCACATGTGTTTTTCAGGAGCTGTTGCATAAGATGATCAAGATACACATAGGCAGACTTGGGCTTTAGTGACAATAAAAGATGCAAGAATAGTTAATTATGTTGTTTTTCTTTGCTTGTTAAGACATTGTAACACTTTTAATCAATAAAACGAAACTTCAATTGCCATGGATTTGAAACAATTAATTCTGTTACAACACTCCCCGATGTTTCCGCCACGTTTTGTATGTTCTACGTGGTCGGGGTGTGACACATGGAGCGGTACTTATATAATCCAAGGGTCTTAACTATTACATAGAAGCCCATTAAGGATTGTAGGTAGTACCTTTTGAATATCCTGCTACGAATCCCTCATATGAAGATATGAAAGATTCTGCGAGGATTTGGATAACGAATATCCAGAGTATTAAAAACACAAAAATGCATAAAAGAAAACATAAGATGAATAAACACATAGTCACATAACCACAAAATTGTTTAACTAGAAGTTTGTTCTGCTAACAGAGTACATGTATTTAAAGCACACTAGGAATCCATCTCGTGGATTTCATTTGGCACTTTAAACATTATCAAGAATCTAACTATAAAGATAGAAAGATTCAAAAAGAAAATTCGATTTCGATTACTAGAACTCGAAATGTTCGAATTAAGGTACATAAAGAATCCAATTAAGGACTCTGATTTGAATGATGATCATCCACAAGGGTCTAAATATGAAGATAAAAAGATCCCATATGGATTTTAGAAGTTGAAGATGTTTTGAAACCTTGCACTGGACGTGCTTATGTCAAAACATGAAGTTGAAATGCTTTACAAAGTTGAGATGCCAGATATGCCAAGGCGACATATGAAGCGAAATTTGAAAGTTAAGGCGATGTACGAGGAAAATATTTTTGAAAACTGTGCATGGGGTTCTTTTAAGAAAAAATGTGTTTACCGTTTTTGAAACCTTATATATAATACTTTTGAAATAAAGTAGGTGTATTAGATAGATATATTTACAAAAATGTTTTAAAATCATGAGAGATGAATTTTGAAATTATGTATAAGGTTTTTGAAAGACATGAATGATGCTTTTCGAAATCATGCACTTGATAAGGAAATGTATTGTGTTAATATTGCCTTCAGACTATATGAAATATTTTGAAATTAGGAAGGTTGGTTTTGATAACATGGCTAATGTTTTTGAAATAACATAGATAATGTATTTAGATAAATTGTTTTCAAACTATATGAAATGTTTTGAGATCATGAAGATTGTTTTTGAAATACTTGTACTGTATATGTTAAAAAAATCAAAACGTAATGGGTATGAGATTTGAAAATACCCTTAGTTATTTAACCAAGGATTTCAAAGGCACAGATGTGCAGAAGTATGATTACTCATAATGTCACTTTATTTTCTGTACTTCGTATCTTAGAATGAAACGAGTACTTAAAATTTTCGAAGGAATCATGAGCGATCATTTGAAAGAGAGAATCACAAGAGTAGTTTGTAAGGAACATAGTTCCTTGATGTAGGTATCATAGGAAAAGTCATACACACATGTAATTATACTTGTATATCAGAATTGTGAACAACAACTTTTATTTATGAACGAGACATGTTGTTTCACAATACACGAAAACAAAAGAAACAAAGGCATAAGACAGCAACATCCTTTGTTCAGCTGAATGCTCATCCGTGGGTCGGATTTGCATTAGCAAGCTTTGGGCATCGGTTTCTGTAGTGGGTCAGATCCCCACAATTGTAACAGGCACCAGGTGAGTAGTGTGGTCGTGCAGCTTGACCCTGTTGCTGAGCAAGAGGCTGAGCAACTTGTTGAGCTGGGTTCTGAACTGGGCGATTCGGATTAGCAGGGATGCGGCAGGTGTCAGCAAGATGACCGGATCTTCCGCAGTTGGTGCACTGGCGACACTGGAGGTGTGGTTGATGATGGCCGTTACACCTGTTGCACAAAGGTGCATTGCCAAAATAAGGCTTCTTGGCTAGTGGTTGCGCAGGCTGATTTGGTGCAGCTTGGGCCTGTGCAGTAATGGCATAGTTTTGGGAAACCTTACGCTTCCTTGCCCTCTTCGATGAACTAGAATCCTTCCCATTCTTGTTTTGACCTTTCTTGCTATCCTCCTTGTCAGACGACTGTTTCTCGCCCTTGTCACCCTTCCTATGTAATTTATTCTTCCGAATCTGCGACTCAGTCAATGTCGCTGATAACTCGATCGCCTGACGGAGTGTGGCAGGGTTACTACCAGTAAGGATGTCTTGTACCGAGTCAGGTAGGCCGTCGATGTACCTTTCGATAGCTATGTCAAGTGGGGTAACC
Source organism: Helianthus tuberosus (assembly GCA_030545235.1). NCBI lineage: Eukaryota > Viridiplantae > Streptophyta > Magnoliopsida > Asterales > Asteraceae > Helianthus > Helianthus tuberosus. Next base: position 89,431,626 of record CM060353.1, read on the forward strand.
ATTGTCGGGCAAAGAAGACTCAACTCCTCAAACCTATCAGTATACGCCCTGTGCTCACCACTATCTTGCTTCAACTCATCAAATTCCTTCTCCAAAGCTCGCTGCTCATGACGAGGACAGAATTCCCTCATCATGAGAGCCCTAAGTTCAGCCCATGTCTGTGCTAGAGCAACTTCTACACCACGATACCTCATAATCCCGTTCCACCATGTGAGAGCCCTCTTCTGAAACACACTCGAAGAAAACTCGACCTTGCGATTGTCAGAACACTGCACGTGGCGGAAAGTATTCTCAATGCTCTCGAACCATTGAAGAAGCCCAGTCGCTCCTTCAGAACCACTAAACTTGAGTGGTTTAGCCTGGTTAAAATCCTTGTATTTGCATAGAACATTGTTGTTGTTGTTGGCTTGGTTCCATTGAGCAAAGAGGTTTGGGAATTGAGCAGCCATTTGCTGCGCAATGATTTCTGCCAATTCGGCAGTCTCTATCTGGCTTTCGCGTCGAGGAGGCATTCTAAAAGAGGAAACATGAAAGGAAACGAGAGAGAGAATTAGACGACAAGAATGAGATGAAACAAATCTGATGAAAGCAAGGATAGTGGTCATTTGTTTGTTACTACAAAGCAACAAACGACACACAGTGACAAATCAAAGTAAATGGGTCGAAAATAATGTATCACGAAGACATGCTCGCCTATAAGTGAACACTCATCCCAAGAATTCCCAGGTAAGCACAACTGGTCTCGCGTCTGATGAGATGTATACGAAGTGCTTGCCTTGACAGAAAACCCAGAATACAGGCATTCACCCTTCCAGTTTGCACGTGTTCACATTATTTAAAACCCAAAACCTTGACGAGATTTTGAAAACTCAAAGGGGTTCAAAACCATATAACAGAGAGTTCAAAACCTTACAATAAAGGGTTCAAAACCTAGTAATCAATCATCCTAGAACAGATGATTAGTTTTCAAAGTGGTTTGGAAATTTATGTTCTTGTTGTGATCGTCGCCTATGGATAGGTGACGGTATTGTTTTATGACTAAACGCAAGTAAACTCGCGTTAGGGTCCTAAGAAGGTTATAGACTAGGTCAAAGCATTACTAATAACATAATTTCCTATAACCATTGGCTCTGATACCATCTTTTCTGTCACACCCCGACCACGTAGAACATACAAAACGTGGCGGAAACATCGGGGAGTGTTGTAACAGAATTAATGTTTCACAACCATGGAATTTAAAGTTTCGCTTTATTGATTAAAAGTGTTACAATGTCTTAACAAACAAAGAAATACAACATAATTAACTAGTCTTGCATCTTTTATTTTCACTAAAGCCCAAGTCTGCCTATGTGTATCTTGATCATCTTATGCAACAGCTCCTGAAAAACACATGTGAAAATAGGTACGTCAGCATAAAAATGCCTGTGAGATACATAGGTTTTGTGAAAATAGGTTTCATGACTTATGTTTGAGAAAATGTTTAGTCATGAACCTTGTAATTTGCTTTGTCTTTGTAAATCATTTGAAAAACAATAAGTTCAGATGATATGTATAAATAAGAAAATAATGCATGGTTAAATGAGTAACCATGTAAAATGAGTTTGTAAAAGTTAAGTTGTTTGTAAAACAATGTATTGTGAAAGGTATGTTATTTGTATAAAATGTTATATGTATCAAACTGAAATGATTCAAATAACGCTACGATATATGTAATACCATACAAACACTTATATATAGGAAGTACCAGCGGCGTATCCACCATGCTTGTATCATATTACACACGCATCGTTACTTAATCACTTACTCAAACCACCAATGTAATAAGTCTATGTTTAAACCAATAGTCAAAAGTCCTTGTATAAACCATGTCAAATGTTTATAGTCCAAAAGTAGTCAAGTAATGTATAACCAAAATGATATGTATGGTAAGTAAAATTTAGACTACTTAAACCATAAGTAAAAATGTACAAAACAAAGTATTGAAGTAAAACTTGGTTTAAATCAAAGTTATGTTTTGTAAGATATATGCATGCTATACTGAATATGAACATTTATGCGGTATTGTGAAAATTCATACATCCAAGCCTTGAGACAGACGGATAACTATGTAAAAGTGAGTTATCAAGAGAATATGTATTCGGATTCGGTCATTCCTTTCATCCCCTTTCCCTGGGATGTCCGGAACGGGATTTGTCAAGTCCTATGGTACCACTACCTACTAACGAACGGCATGATCGGTGTTAATGAATGTATAGTATAGTTTAAACAAACCAAATGTCATACCAAAATGTAAGCATGTTTTATGAAGATAATGTACCTAGTATGCTAGAGTAAACATACAGGGTAGAGCTGTAAAACAATGTGTCCATATGTTACTGGAACATATGCAACAGAGATGCAGTATAAAACAATGTACTAAGTATGCAAAGTCATCATACAAAGTAGAAAAGTCATGTAAAACAATGTACTAAGTATGCAAAGTCATCATACAAAGCATAGAACACCATGAAATCATGTACTATAAATGTACTAAGGAACATAGCAAGTATATGATGTGAAAACAGGAAAGCACGAAAGTAACAAGTAGGCACATGTGTTTCACCCCAAAACAGTTTGGAAAACAGTAAAAGAGGGGTCTATGTACTCACTTGAGAATGCTCAGTAGTCCTTGAGTGACAACCAAACAATGCTAGAGATCACGGAAATCAAACGGCACCTAATATAGGTAACTACATTAATAAACCGGACCTAAATCGGAAGATCGGATAGAATGAGGTTTCGTAAACCAAACGAGTATAGAGACTTGTGTCATATGGTTTATCAAAGCCTACATGCTAAATGAAACCCAACCTAATAGCTTACGACCCATTACGACCCGTTTAGGTAGCTTATGCTACTTTAACGCGTCGTTCGCGTGAAACGCGTTCGGACCGCCTAACTAGTTCTACGATAAGTGTTATATGCATAAACATGTTACATAATCAGTTATGTGACAAAAGTTTAGGTTACATATGCTTAATTACCAATTATACATGAAAAGGGTATTCTGGTAATTTACCCAAGGCATATAAACTACCTATCATACAACTACTTAAACGATGTGACCATAGGGTATAACCTCAGAAGGTTATTCCCTACCTACTATGGTCACCTAATGTATTTGGTCGGATCCTAATGATCGACCAAACTGGGTCGGGTTCGAGGGTATAGGCGATTTATTAGATCGCCTACCCTACGACCCTAGACAACGTGGTAATCAGTGGGCATAGTCCCAAGGGACTATAACCAACGTGATTACACTCACGTTGCGAAGTTCAAACGAACTTCGCATTGACCATTACTGGTCAACGCTGAAAGTCAAACAAAGTTTGACTTTCTGACTCGAAAAGCAATAAAATAAGGAAAAGAACGAAAGAATACTTACGAAGGGTCCCCGAATGCTAACCTCGATTCAAAAATCTCAGGTATGAAACAATAGTTTCAACTTAGAGTTTCTCAAATCAAAGTTCTTGTAAGTTTTGCATTGGGGTGATGGGGTATTTATAGTTTTCGGGTAACCGTTAGGATCGTTTCATGGAAAACGTGCCTTAATCCCATCCGTACATGTGTTGCAAAGTTGTGGTGACTAAAAATGGTCCTTATCATCTGACTAAGCAATTGAGAATGTGTGGATGAGGATCAAATAGCTGCAATCTGCTGTTAAATGCAGTTAATCTGGTCTGATAGTGGGACGCGGGCTGCCTGAGGATGTTCAGAAACTGAGGCGGGCCGCCTAGCCCTTCTGATCAGAAAACAAGTTTCAGAAATTACAGTTTCAGTCCCTGCACGTGTTTAAGGCCATTTCCGACACTTCTCAGGCCCGTAAAGCCAACTTTAAGGCCCTAAAATGATGCCTAAACATTGTGGACATGAAACATGCTCAAAAATATGCCGGGTGTTGGTTCGTTTGGTCGTACGAACGTGATGTTCGCTTAATTACGACGGAATGCGCATAAGCGCGAAAAACGATCCAAATGACGCGACGAATGGATTTTTGACAAGCCAAACACTAAAGCATAATATAGTCATGCTTACATAAATTTTTGGATGTCCGGATGTATTCAGAACGTGAGTTATGCGTAAAAATGCAAACTTGTGCACTTTTTGACACTTTTAGTCCCTGAATGACCCAAAAGTTTATTTTAGCACACCAAACACCTCAAAGCCTATTTATAAGCCATGTAAAGGATATTTATGGTATGTTTAACTTATGGTCATGTTCCGGAATGTCTGTTACAGTTCAAATTGGCATACTTTCGCAGTTTGTCAAATTTAGTCCCTGTAAGCGATTTAACTTGATTTTGCCATACCAAAGCCTTCAAAACTTATTTCTAAGTTATGTAAAGGTTATTTATGGTATGTTAAGCCTATGTCACTATTCCGGAGTGTTTGTTGCATTAAACTGGTTATATTTACGCATCGGTGCGCGTATAACCTTCCAGAAAGCGATTTAGAGTTTGAAATTGAACAAGAATTGATATGTGCAAATGATACACATATTTTTATAAATCCCAAGTATGAAATATAATATTTCATTGGTTCGGTATTTGTTTGATGGCCGTGGAGGCACAGGTGTTACAGTTGTTAACCACGGTAGGGTTGGTTGATTAATTGGAACGGGTAACTTGTTAAATACCGAGCAAATCCAAGGTGAGTTCACTGCCTTTTTCAAGCATGCATCCCGGGGAGGGATATCGGGTAACGTTCCGGGGAGGAATGTCGGGTATTGGGTTTGACTGGAATGTTAAACCTGGGATGTTGGTTATTACACTCATTTCTATCATTAAGTTCCATTATATACTGATTGGTTACCAGGGAGGCAACGGGGTAATTAGTTGATAGCGCTATTAGGTTTGTCACCCTCACACCGTACCGGGGAGGACGATCGTGAACTAATTACCTTAACCACTTGACCAATCTATGATAGAGCATTGGGGTTTGGGCAAATAATCTGGAGCCATCTGCGGTAATCGAGTTAATAACAACATCTAATCTCTGAAATGTTTTATACTCATATCTGGTAACTAAAACATGTTAACAAACTTTGAACTCACCAGCGTCGTCTGACACACTTGTCTGCATGCTTGCAGGTCGTTAGATTCCTGGATGGAACTTGCTATCTGGGAGTGCTGGAGTGGTCATGGGTCGAGACTCTTGGATACATGTTTCGTGGTTTTGAACACTTGTTTTGAAACAGTTGATTTACATTTTATATTATGCTTCCGCTGAACGTTTACTTTGGTTTTAACTAATGACTTGGAATTATATTATGAAATGAATGGAATGTTTTATTTAATTATTTGTTATAGTTCAATGTGATCAGTGGCTGGATCCTGGTACGTCACACACCCTACGGTGTTCCGCATGTGGTATTTTGGGGGTGTGACAGTTTGGTATCAGAGCCACTGGTTATAGTGAACTAGGTTTAAAACCGTTTTCATAAAACCAGACTATAACCGAACAGCTTCGAAATCGACAATGACACTCAGCTCCAGATTGCAAGGTTCATCCCTCGTTTACTTATTGCATAGCATATCTAGAGTACACTATTGTATGACGTTGCACGTGATTGCACATTTAGCACAACAGAATGAACTCATGTGTATTTTCTTGATAGAGTCCCAGTGAGATATCCCGTTAGATTTTCGTGGTTTACGTTTTGTGGTGTCTTCTGTTTTACTACTTGGATTCGAGGAACCTATTAACACAAGTTGGGAGGAGCTGAGATGAACATGAAAATCACATTGTTATTGTGCGTGCACACATAATAATAATGAGGGGGTCCATGTGAGTCCTGGTGAGGCTTGACGAGTGTGAAAGGGGTTCCGCACTGTTGTTTGATGTAAACTTAGTAGCCTGTAGAGGCTGTTGTGAGGTTTGACTCCTACCTTATACCGACCCTTAACCTTTTCCCTTTTCTCATATAGAATCATGAGCAGACGAGGCCATGGACGTGGTCACATTGCGATGACTCAGGCCGAGCTGACAAACTTGATCAACACACGTGTGGCTAAGGCATTGGCAGCCTATCAAGCTGGTACGATATGTGACAAATCCTCTTTATTCTTGTGTCGCGTACTTAACTCTTACCCTTGTGTTGTATTTCCTTTCGTCCATTAGGTCAGCAAGCGAATCAGAATCAAAACCATCCACCTGCTTGCACGTTTAAGACGTTCATGGATTGTAAGCCACAGACATTCAGTGGGACTGAAGGGGCTGTGGGGTTACTACGTTGGTTTGAGAAGGCTGAGTCAGTGTTCGCTATGTGTAACTGCCCCGAGGGGGACCGTGTGAAGTATGCTACAGGCACTTTGGAGGATGGTGCCTTAACTTGGTGGAATGCCTAGGTGCAAATGTTGGGCATCGAGATGGCTAACGCCACTCCTTGGGATGATTTCAAGGAGTTGATGCGGGAGGAGTATTGTCCTCATGATGAAATTCAGAAACTTGAGAACGAGTACTACAATCTGAAGATGGAGGGGTCTGAAATTGAAGCGTTCACAAAGAGTTCACATGTGTTAGCAAACATGTGCCCTAACTTGTCTCGACCCCCACCTCAAAGAATTGAACTGTACATCAAGGGCCTAGCACCATCGGTAAAGAGTTTGGTCACTACTGCAAATCTCAACAACCTGCCTCAGATCATCCGTTTAGCACACAAGATTACTGACCAAGAGGTCGAGTGTGGTGTGTTACCGCCACGTATTTCTGCTACTACCCCTACTGCTACAGCTACCACACCTGCTAGTGATAACAAGCGCAAATGGAATGATGCCGACAAAGCAACCAGTGCAAGCCAATCGCAAAAAAGGCCTGACAACAGCAATAATCATAGTTTCAGTCAGTCGTCCTTAGTTAACCAAGGCCAGGGCAGCAATCCGAATCAAGGCTCCTACGTTGGTAAGAAGCCAAAGTGAAACAAGTGTGGTTATCATCATCATGGACCGTGTGTCCGGGCTTGCCATAGGTGCGATAAGGTGGGCCATGTGGCCAAAGACTGTAGAGCTCCGTACCCAAAGCAGCAGCAGCAGAATCAGCAGCATCAGCAACAGCAAAGGCAGCAGCCCCATCAGAACCAAGGCAATAGGAAGGGGTGTTTCCAGTGTGGGGATGAGGGTCACATTAAACGAGATTGCCCTCAGCTGAATCAGAACGCCAATGATAACAACAATCGTCAGAATAACAATAACAATGCTAGGAACAACAATAACGGCAACAATGGGGGCAATGGAGCTCATGGAAGAGTATTTACGATTGGTGCTGGTGATGCTAGAAATGACGGCAATGTCGTGACTGGTACGATTTCTGTGAACAACCTCTTTGCTTCTGTATTATTTGATTCCGGTGCCGATTGGAGTTATGTGTCCCTAGAGTTCAGTCAGTGATTAGGGTTAACTCCAATACCTCTAGAAGCTAAGCATGTAGTAGAATTAGCAGATAGTAAGACAATTGAAGCCTCACACGTTCTTATGGGATGTAAACTAGATCTTGTGGGTCAAGTGTTTGATATTGACCTCCTTCCTGTTACCCTCGGTAATTTTGATGTAGTCGTTGGTATGGATTGGTTGTCTAAGCATCAAGCGGAAATTCTCTGTAAAGAGAAAATCGTACGTATACCGCTCCCTATTGGGGAATCACTGTCGGTTCAAGGGCATCGCAGTGGTGCGATGGTTGGTATCATCTCAGCCATGAAAGCTCAGAAGTGTCTACGAAAGGGATATCCTGTTATTCTAGCACTTGTTACTGATACCCCGTCTGAAGAGAGGAAGATCGAAGACCTGCCAGTTGTTCATGAATTTCCAGATGTGTTTCCTGAGGAACTTCCTGGTTTACCTCCTCACCATCAAGTGGAATTTCAGATTGATCTTGCACCAGGAGCAGCCCTGATTTCTCGAGCTCCTTATCGTCTTGCACCTGGGGAGTTGCAGGAGCTATCTAATCAACTTCAGGAGCTATTGGATAGAGGTTTTATCCGACCCAGTTCTTCGCCTTGGGGAGCCCTAGTTCTGTTCGTAAAGAAGAAATACGGGTCCTTTCGCATGTGCATAGATTATCGAGAACTCAACAAGGTGACAGTTAAGAATCGTTATGCTCTGCCACGTATCGACGACTTATTTGACCAGTTGCAAGGGTCAATTTTTTACTCGAAGATCGACTTAAGATCGGGCTATCATCAGATGAGGGTCCGAGAGGAGGATGTTCCTAAAACGGCTTTTCGAACGCGGTATGGGCATTATGAGTTTTTAGTTATGTCGTTTGGGTTGACGAACGCGCCAGCGGTCTTCATGGACCTCATGAACCGTGTATGCAAACTGTATCTCGATGACTTCGTTATCGTGTTTATCGACGACATTTTGATCTATTCAAAGACCAAGGAAGATCACGAGCAACACCTGCGTCTTATTTTGGAGCTTTTGAGGAAGGAGCAGCTCTACGCGAAATTCTCTAAGTGTGACTTCTGGATTCGAGAGGTACACTTCCTTGGCCACATTGTTGACGAATCATGAATACATGTGGATCCTGCTAAGATAGATGCTATTAGAAATTGGGCGGCACCGAAGGCTCCTTCAGAGGTGCGACACTTTCTTGGTCTCGCTGGGTACTATCGCAGGTTTATCAAAGACTTCTCAATGATCGCTCAACCTCTCACCTCGTTAACACAGAAAGGCGTTGTATACTCATGGGGAACGAAGCAAGAAGATGCTTTCCAGTTGTTAAAACAGAAACTCTGTAGTGCACCGATCTTGTCTCTACCAGAAGGTACAAAAGATTTTGTGGTATATTGTGATGCTTCTATCCAGGGTCTTGGTTGCGTGTTGATGCAATGTGAGAGAGTGATAGCTTACGCATCTCGACAGTTGAAGGTTCATGAGAGAAATTACACGACTCACGACTTGGAGTTGGGAGCCGTGGTGTTTGCGCTCAAAATCTAGAGGCATTACCTGTACGGTACTAAATGCACTATTTATACCGACTACGGGAGTCTTCAGCATATTTTTGACCAGAAGGAATTGAATATGCGATAATGTCGCTGGGTAGAACTCTTGAACGACTACGATTGTGCTATCAAATATCATCCAGGCGAAGCAAACGTTGTAGTTGACGCCCTTAGCCGAAAGGAAACGAAACCCAAATGTGTCTGCGCTTTACAGCTCACCATTCATTCTAACTTGCCTGACCCGATCCGTTCAGCTCAAGCTGAAGCACTGAAGGAGGAGAACATAAAAGCAGAGTACTTGCGAGGCATGGAAAAACAACTTGTAGAGAGGTCTGATGGCATTCTCTACTTCACGGAACGGATATGGATTCCCTTGTTTGGTAACTTTAGAGAGCTTGTGATGGACGAAGCACACAAGTCTCGATACTCTGTTCACCCAGGTTCGGATAAGATGTACCAGGACCTCAAAGTCTTGTATTGGTGGCCGAAGATGAAAGCTCACATCGCGACTTATGTGAGTAAGTGTTTGACTTGCTCGAAAGTCAAAGTAGAATATCATAAACCCTCAGGCTTACTTCAGCAACCAGAGATACCCATGTGGAAATGGGAGCAAATTGCCATGGATTTTGTCACTGGGCTACCTAGAACTCAAAGCGGGAACGATACCATTTGGGTGATCATTGACCGCCTCACAAAGTCTGCGCACTTCCTGGCAATCAAGGAAACAGATAAGTTCTCACAATTAGCTGTTGTTTACCTCAAGGAGGGGGTTTCAAGGAACGGGGTGCCGACCTCTATTATCTATGATTGTGACCCGCGTTTCATCTCAGATTTGTGGTAGTCGATGCATAAATCATTTGGTTCACGTCTATACATGAGTACTGCTTATCACCCACAGACGGATGGTCAAAGTGAACGAACCATCCAGACACTTGAAGACATGATGCGAGCATGTGTGATCAATTTTGGTAAAGGCTAGGAAAAACACTTGCCGTTGATCGAATTCTCCTACAACAACAGTTACCACGCTAGCATTCAGGCCGCTCCGTTTGAGGCATTGTACAGGCGAAAATGTCGTTCTCCACTTTGTTAGGCTGAGGTGGGTGACAGCCAAATCACAGGTCCGGAAATTGTACTTGAAACCTAGGAGAAAATTGTTCAGATCAGGAATCGTATGGCGGCAGCGCGCGACTGTCAGAAAAGCTACGCTGATAAGCGTAGGAAACCCTTGGAGTTCGCAGTTGGCGATTGTGTTATGTTGAAAATATCACCCTGGAAGGGGGTGGTGCGGTTTGGGAAACGCGGTAAGCTTAATCCTCGTTATGTAGGGCCATTCAAAATTCTGGAACGAATCGGTAAAGTGGCCTACAAACTAGAGTTACCTGCTGGGTTGGGTAACGTTCATGATGTTTTCCACGTGTCGCAACTAAAGAAGTGTTTGTCTGATGAAACACTTGTAGTACCGTTTTAAGAGCTGAAAATCGACGACAAGTTGCAGTTTGTCGAGGAACCTATCGAAATTATGGACCGGGAAGTCAAGGTCTGTAAGCGTAGTCGAATCCCGATCGTGAGAGTTCATTGGAACTCGAGGCGTGGACCGGAGTTCACATGGGAACGCGAAGATCAGATGAAGCTCAAGTATCCTCACCTATTCCCAACTGACCAATCTAATTCGGATGCAACTGGTGAATTTCGGGATGAAATTCCCTTTCAAGTTGGGGATGATGTGGCCCCTAGGGAAAATCCACAGTCATCCTGATCTAACACCTTGCTTTTTGGAATTGCTTGTCAAATTTCGGGATGAAATTTCTTTCAAGTTGGGGATGATGTGACAACCCGATATTTCAAGATCCTTCCCCCACGCGCCTCTTGTTTTACAATCCTGTTTTTATAGTTCGTCTTACATTGCATCATATTATTATTTCGAATAATTAAGAGTCTATATGTGATGGTTTAATGTTGTTATTATTAAAGTTTACTGTTAGTTTTTAATGAAAACTGAACATGACAAATAACCCCTCTCGACGAAAGATGGGTCTTTCGCCACAAAGGGGATCGACGAAAGATGGGTCTTTCGTCACCTACGGCCCAAGTGAAGCCCAGTTGGGTGGCTCGGCCCTATTCACAGTATATAAACTTACGTATGTGCGTAAACCTAAAAATTTCCATCAAACCCTAGTCTCCCTCAATACCTAGTGATGGCAGTAAACCCTCTACGAAGCATCACCTTCTCGGTTTAATTATTCTAAGCATTGCTATTTATCTTATATCAAGGTTAGAGTTTTGATTCCTTCATTGGATTTATGTTTGATACGTGATCTTGTGTAGGGATAAGTTGCATGAGTAATTAGGGATACAAGTTAATAAAGAACTGGATGATGATTTCAACAAATTGTATGATGTGTAGTGTATTTGATGTTTGAATGGATGATGATTGATTAGGTTTATTGTATATATGAAATTGATTTCGTATACGGAACAGTTAAAGGATATTGTTTTGCATGATGATTGATGATGTTAATTGTAAACGGTTACGCATAGAATTCATGATCGAGGTGTGATGATGATTAACTGATACGTTTGGTATGAATGGTGATTCTTAACTAGAATGCACGATTATCGTTTAATATGTGGTTAGATCTATTGAGTATTGATGAACTTGATAGCATATGTTACGGCTGAATGAAAGGAATTGTAACTGTCTCGGGTTGTGACGAAAAACTAGGTTTTTCATTGATTTGGTTCTCGACGAAACAATGGGGTCTTTCGTCACCCACCCTCTCGACGAAAGACCATCCTTCATCATGGGGTTTTTCGCCAAAGAGGCCTTCCACGAAATACCTGTTTTTCGTGGAGAGTGCTGTAAGTGATAGATTAGACGAAACTGTCTGTGATGATTTCAAATCTCTATCTGTTACATATTAATGATGATATGCATGCTACGTGTTGCACAGTAACCCTGTTATGAATGTAATCTGTGTAAAACATATGACTAGGGTGATTATGAGACTGATAAGTGTTGTTAACCATGGTAGGGTTGGTTGATTAATTGGAACGGGTAACTTGTTAAATACCGAGCAAATCCAAGGTGAGTTCACTACCTTTTTCAAGCATGCATCCCGGGGAGGGATATCGGATAACGTTCCGGGGAGGAATGTCAGGTATTAGGTTTGACTGGAATGTTAAACCTGGGATGTTGGTTATTACACTCATTTCTATCATTAAGTCCCATTATATACCGTTTGGTTGTCGGGGAGGCAACGGGGTTATTAATTGATAACGCTATTAGGTTTGGCACCCTCACACCGTACCGGGGAGGACCGTGAACTAATTACCTTAACCACTTGACCAATGTATGATAGAGCATTGGGGTTTGGGCAAATAATCTGGAGCCATCTGCGGTAATCGAGTTAATAACAACATCTAATCTTTTAAATGTTTTATACTCATATCTGGTAACTAAAACGTGTTAACAAACTTTGAACTCACCAGCGTCGTCTGACACACTTGTCTGCATGGTTGCAGGTCGTTAGATTCATGGATGGAACTTGCTATCTGGGAGTGCTGGAGTGGTAATGGGTCGAGACTCTTGGATATATGTTTCGTGGTTTTGAACACTTGTTTTGAAACAGTTGATTTACATTTTATATTATGCTTCCACTGAACGTTTACTTTGGTTTTAACTAATGACTTGGAATTATATTATGAAATGAATGGAATGTTTTATTTAATTAGTTGTTATAGTTCAATGTGATTAGTGGCTGGATCCTGGTACGTCACACACCATGCGGTGTTCCCGCATGTGGTACTTTGGGAGTGTGACAGACTTATCTTTTAATTTCCTCTGAATATTGTTTATACCCATTTCTTGATTTAGGGTTTTAATTTATTCAAGATTATTATGATGATACAGTTACAGGTAGTTCACATACAACCAACAGAAAAAGCTCAACATCAATATCATCATCAGGAATCAGTAGCAATGTATTTGGAAACAGTCAGTTTTCATCAGTTAGCTATGGTGATGATCTTGGTCCAGGTGGCCAGATCTTGGCTCATCCAAATCTTAAAATATATACCTTTTCGGAACTCAAATCCGCTATGAAAAACTTTCGAAACGATACGATTTTAGGTGAAGGTGGTTTTGGTAAGGTTTATAAAGGCTGGATAAGCAGTTTTGTAAGTGCTGTCAAGAAGTTGAATTCTGAGATTATGCAAGGGATTGAAGAGTGGCAGGTAAGCGTGTACAACTCGTTGTTGCGTTTTGTACAAGTTGGTAATGCGGGTTCGGGTTTTTTTATATTTATTGAACATTTGTTAGAATGTTGGTAAAGATGCACTTTTTGATAGATTAGTGTTAGTGTGCTACAACTTTTGAGTATTTAATTGTTTTGTTGAATGAAAAAGGTTGTGCAATGTACATAGCACCAACTCTATAATTGGTATGCAACAAGATTAAAACAAGAATGTTTTTTAATTGTGAAACAAGAATGCTTTTTATTCCTAATTATTTTATTTTGGGAATATGTTAGTGTGAATTGTATTCGTTCAAAGTCGTATAGTTACAGTTAATAATATGTTGTTTGTGTTATTTTACCAATACGCTATACGCCTACGAAAGTTTGAATTTTGTATTCCTACTAATGGAATTTTTGGATCCGCCACTGAATAAGTGGCCCACTATGTACGCGTTTCAGTTATTCTAATACATTAGTTTTATGATTATTTGAAACAGGCTGAGGTAAACTTCTTAGGAAGGCTTTCACATCCGAATCTAGTGAAACTTTTGGGATATTGTTATGGGGGGAAAGAGCTTTTACTTGTATATGAATTCATGAAACGAGGCAGCTTCGAGAACCACCTTTTCGGAAGTACGGTTCCTTTATTAGTTGTTAGTTAGTCATGAAATGTTTTCAATTCATGAGTTTTGTTAATGTGGTGTGCATATGTGTAATGAATGGAAACTTATTCTGAGTGGTTTGACTTTTTCAGGGGGGTCAACTGTTCAACCGCTTCCATTGGATATACGGCTTAAGATTGCAATAGGAGCAGCTCGTGGGCTGTCGTTTTTGCACACTTCGGATAAGAAAGTTATTTATAGAGACTTTATCGCATTCATGAATGATTTTACTTTCTTTAGTATCACTGTATTATTGATTCTCCGTCTCTGGCAGTCGTATAACGCAAAGCTATCGGATTTTGGGCTGGCTAAATTAGCATCGGCTAGCCAATCGCATGTGACCACATGGGTGATGGGTACATATGGTTATGCTGCTCATGAATATGTTACCACAGGTAATCTTAAATTCTTAATCATTTAAGCTTAAGGGCCAAAAGACATTGCCAAACTGATAAACAATGGAGTAAACTTTCAATTTGTTTGGTTAAATCATTATTTACCAATCTTTGGATGGTCAATTTAGCTTTAAAGATTGTTGAATTCAGTTGTAAATTTGTAATGTTGACTTTTGGTATCATGATTAGGTTAAAATTGCATCTTTTCATGGTAAATATAGATCCAAAATTTGAGTTTTTATGATATCAAATCTTATTTTTTTAGATGTGTCTCTGTGTTACTGTGTTATTGGTTGAATTTAGTGTAAGGGTGTTTTTTTGTTTAACACAAGATTTAACCCGAAAATGTTTCGTTTAAAAACAGCTTGACCCGTTAACTGTTCAAATAATGTGCACCGAGGGAAAGGTAGTTTTACAGCCAAGGCAAATGTTGTTGAGGCTGCTGGGTGCTTCAGCAATCCTTATTATTGACAATCGCACATGTACATTATTAACATACATATTGTATATGTTAATAATGAAACTTGTCAATAAAAATACTATCCTATAATGAAACATGTCAAGTGGGTCGAAATGGTTGAAAGTTATCAACAAGATTCCAGGTATATATGTTCTTCATTACCATCTGCCTATGGTTCCATTCAGGTAGGAAATTTTACATCTCCGGGTGGATAGGTAGCGTGTCGTTCGGAGGGGATATTTAATGGGCCAAAATGGATAGAGTTTAAAGCAGCAACTATGGTGATGATTGGTTCCAAAGAAACTTCAGAAATTGATAGTGATGATGCACATATGCATGGAACAGATGAGGTTTGGCATGAAGATGCATCACAGGGAGCCATTGAAGATTAGCCCGACGTGGCTTCTTACCCGCCATGAAGGCCGCACATTGGCGCTGTTGGGAGGGTCAACATGTTTCACCTACCTGATGATGATAATGCGAAAACATGGAACTCCGAGAACTTTTCAACAAGTAATTTGTCAAACACATTGTATAATATAAAAATTATGTTTTGTTACACTTAATGATCTTATACTATTACTTTTGCATTGACTAATATTCTTGGTTATTACAGAAGTGTTTGTAATCTTCTTCAAAGTGGTTTTTGTGAGAGTTTGGACCAATTGATTCAAGCGTATGTCAATAGACAAAGTCGCGCTCCCATTGACTGGGATCTACGTCGACCACATGTTTCAACAGAGGGTGACCAGGAGCACCGCCAGGATGAGCCGATTTACATTAAGAGGATGCGATTGGTAGTAGACTTTCATTGGTTCTTCCACCGCCACATTTTCCCTTACCACAGCCAATTTGGCATCACTCGCCTCATTCTACTTGGTCCCATCACACAATGCCTCGCTTTGAACTGGTAAGTTATAATGGGGGGTCTTTGCAATATTCAGAGTTTATTTGATAAACAGATTCTGAATCTGATTATGATTGCTTCTATATCACATCACTGTTTCCAAAACACACAACCAAACCTCACTAGGTTTTGGGCGGGAAAATGAATGGGCAAGCATGTTTTACCATACCTGGATTTTTAACCCGATTATATAAAGTTTCTAGAATACCATCGAGTCGGGGGTCTCGCTGGAAGCAGCCTCTCTATTCCCCTTTGTTATTTTTAAAGGTTTTTGGGATGTTTTGGATTGGACAACTGTTAATTCCATTATCTGTTTTGTTGTTTGGATTATGGAAGGTTAGGTGAATTTTACATTTACCTCAATAGTTAGTTTTCTTGCAGTTACTCGATACTGTTGTCCCTAAATCTGATTGCTTTGACTCTAAATAATCAGGAAATCATAACCAGTTTAGAGTTTGACAGACATCAAAAGTCAACACATCTCCTTATGCATAAGGTACTGATATAGTTTTCAGTCCTTACGCGATAATGTACTGGTATCGTGTATTTATTTGTTTATGGTATCGTGTATTTATTTGTTTATGAAATTAATTCTGATGGTTTATATGTGTGCCATTATAACTTTCAATCCAAGTAATCATTAAAGAAAGTATTTTTTTATGTCCAGTTGTTGTAGAGGTCAGTTAACTACCCTCTGCCAATATTATACCATCAGTCATATTAAGCTATATGTTGGTACTTTATTAATATTGGGAATTTGTTTAGATAAAAAAAGTTTTTTTTTTTTGTGAACCATGCATGAATGTATCTGATGTGTTGTGGGAGGCCGTTTCTACAGGTCAAATTGTATCATTATATCAGGGTCTTGGAACAAAGAATTTGCAATCATTTATCGCACAGTTTGTGTACTTTGACGGATATAGTTATTTTAAAAGGTTGTACCAGGTAAAATATAGTACAAAATCAATTGGAACAAAAGCAAATTTGCTTCTTGCTGCTTCTGCCAGGGCATGTACTGCCATCATAACTCAGGTTAGAAATTATCGTCTTTTTTCTTTAGTTTTATTTTTTGTTTTTGTGTTTCAAATTATACTTGCAAGAGGATGTTTGGATGTGCGGTTTCAAACTAATTATTTAACATTATATAACCGAGATCAGATAACCAGGTTGGATTATGTGATATGCATACACAACCTGATTCTATAATTAGTTTCTTTTAAACTTTGTGGTTCACCACCTGACAATTATTGGATTAAATAAAGATTGCCTCACTCAGTTATGTTCAAATCAATCCAGCCTTATAAAAGACGTATTCTAGAAGTCTTTTAAGATTTCTTTCGAGCTGCTATTGGGCTTATGGAGAGTTGGAGAAACTACTTACAATGACAAAGAAGAACCGCAGTATGTAGCTCTCGCTTCAAAGAATGATGCAGAATTGATGAAACTGATGGAAAAAAGAGAGGATAGTGATGGGACAATGGCACTTTCTATTCAAGGGTTAATTAGCAATTTTTGCATGGAGTAGATGGGTTTATGAATCTGGGTCTTCGGTAGGGTCTAATGCAGGAGTTAGTGGGGTGTTTGAGACTAAAGGTACCTCACCTATCATTTGTTGTCATTTTAGATGTTAAATTTCGGATGGTATTATGATTAAATGTAGGTTTTTTCTAAAGTCCTGTTAGTTCCTTTGATTTTATGATGAAATGTTTTTGACATTTAATGCGATGTTTAGTTTTAGCATATTGACATATTCTATTAAGAGGCATTTTTTGTTTCAGGTTACCTTTTAGGAGCTGGTAAACCATACTTCTCTGCTTAATTGCTCCATAAGTCCTTTTCAGGTAAAGAAATCTACTTTTAAAGTGACCATCTCAGTATAACGGCTATGAACTACTATAAAATATATTAATTATTTCATATTTGGTGAGCTAGCAATTTTGACCAGTTAACCTACAAATGCTTGATTTTGGATTACGTTTTTATCTAACTGATCAAATGGGCTAAGCTAAAAACCTTAACCTACAAATGCTTGGATTCTGTCGCTAAAGAACTCAAAAGGCGAAAGTCAATGAGTGATTTGGTTTGTCATCGTCAATTGTGCTTGTGAATCAAAGTTTAGTTGTACCGATTAGTGTCAGCACGGGTGGTATTTATGTATTTGAATCTTTTCTGAATTGGTATTTGTCTCAATTCTTTTCTGAAATGGTAATTATGTATTAGAATTTTGGTTAAAAGACCATTTTAGAATATACAAACATTGTATCTATGCCATGTGGGATATCTTTTTCTTTATTTGTTTGATGCCGCGAATCTGTATTTGAATATGTATTCTAATTAGTCTGGTTTCAACTTGAAAACTGAAATTTGAGATAAATTAAATTCATGTAATGCAAAGGGCTATACCTACCATATTAGCATTGATGAAGTACATGTATTCTGAAATTACTTTATTACGGCTTATGCAAGGTTGTGAGATTACTTTATTACCCTTCCCTCATTAAACTGTCAAACTAAGGTAGCCCATATTTACAATTTGTAGATTGTTTGTAACTGTTGGTTGGCCAGAGGTATATGTTGCTCGAGAGGTACAAAAAGATGGATATCTTTAGGAGGAATAGAAGAAAAAGGTAAATTTTCATGAACTTGCAGTTAGCCTCATTCAAGTTGTTGATATCTTTGTTTTTATTGAAATTTTAATGACTTTTTTGACTTCTAAGTGTAGGAAATGGCTAAAAAATAGACCGCATGGAAGTTGATAATGAATATAGCGGACAAGTATAATCAAGACATCAAATTTATGTGTATTGTTTGATAATTGAGGTGTGTTTTTGTATATTTACTAGTCGATTATAAGGATTTAGCGTAAATTAAATTAAAATGAAAGAAGGCGATTTCTCCTTTAAACTGAGGAAGTTTGTAAACTCAAACATGATTTTTGAGTTTGATTTCGCCCTTTATCGATTCGTTTGGTTTTGTAATGGGATTAATACGGTACCGAAACCCGGTATAACAACCGAAATAAAAATTTGTGGTAGAGAAGGGCAAGAGGATACTTAAGAGGTTCAAAGTGTTATTTATGTACTTTTGCTTATTGTAAATTAAATTTTCCTAGCCCGGGAAGTTCCTGGGTGATAGCCTAGTCATGTGTATATATGTATATGGCCGTGTATGAATTTTTGATGTTAAAAGTCTTAGATGTGTAAGAATGTGCATGTCTTGCATTTATGATAAATGATTAGATGATAATCATGTGTAGATTACGATGTCCTTGAATATTTGAACATGATTTAAATATATGTTAGATATATATTTTAGTTCATATAAAATGATGATGATTTTATATGGATGTGTTAGATGCATTTACTTGAACATGCATGATGATTTGTAATCATGAAATGATGATTTGAATATGATTTGATAAAAATAAATTTTGATCAGAATATAAACACTAAAAATATGAGTATTTGAAGTGTTAAAATGATATAAAAATTTGTCATAAAGTTTACTAGCTTTTCATGTTGTACTTGGTGCATTATGTGTTGTAAAATACGTGAAATCGCATGATTTATGTGACTTACACAAAAACTACACTAATCTGATTTTAACCACTATTTTAATCAGTAAATAACATGTATTGTGTTAAAATATCAAGTCATTCCGAGTTGGGATGATTATAGTAACGCTTAACGCAAAACTATGCGTTAAAACGGTAAAAAATCGGCTTTTCGAACGATTTTTATAGAAACTGATTTAGATCAGTAAGTAAACTGATATTTTTAGTTTAAAAATAAGTATTTTAACTAATTTTAAGTTTACTTGGTGTTTGGTTGGTCATACATGACTTCCGACGCCCGAAAACGTTACCGAATCGCTGAAATACGCGTTTTTCAATGAACACTAGTATGGGTAATTTTTGGGTGAACCTTATGTGTTAAGATGTGTTATGTGATTTAAACATGTGAATATGAAAATATGTTAAGTTTTAACATGATATTGGGTGATTCGGATTATGTATGTATACTTGTGCGTTTTATGCGATAGGAACGGTAAAAATCGCGTTAAATGTGTAACTTGTTTGTCGAGCATAAAATATGATGCATATAAGATATTTTATGTATATTTGCCTTAAAAATTACATAATAGATAAGTTAACAAGATTACGCGTGTTTCGATAATAATTTATGTGAACGTGTATGTATATATATTACGACGCGCAAATCGTAGATATATTG
This sequence comes from Helianthus tuberosus, assembly GCA_030545235.1. NCBI lineage: Eukaryota > Viridiplantae > Streptophyta > Magnoliopsida > Asterales > Asteraceae > Helianthus > Helianthus tuberosus. Next base: position 89,451,497 of record CM060353.1, read on the forward strand.
TGTATAAACGGGAGTGTTAATGGATTTACATAATAACGGTCACCAGTAAAATCGTTCAAGTCGCAAAATCTAAAAAAACATATATATGGACTCATATATATATATTAACGTGCCAACATAATCAAAAACGATGATTTTTCGAGAAAATTTCAAAGTTATGTGAAAATTCTAAGAAAACAGAGAAACTTAGGATTTTTGTGATATATTGATTTATAAATTGTTCCTACATATAATAGGACGTGTAGAAATCAAACTGTAGGATTACGCTATTTAAAAATACGCACCGAAAGGTGAGTGTCACTAAACCCCTCTTTTTACTGCTTTGTATATGCTTTGGGGGTAGAACACGCCAAAAAGGGTTTAATAATGTTTTTGGATTAAAACATACCTTTTAATATAAATTATATATTTTCATTGAAAATATATGGAGATTGATAAATCATACGTTTCGAGATAAAACGTTTTTGATGAATGTATGTTTGGGGGAGAAACTGGGATGGTAGGGTGTTTCTGAGGAAAAACCGACCGTGATGTTGGAACGAATATTGCTTGGTCTCAAGAGAGTAAGTAACAGCATAGGCTTACATTTCGGTGGGGATTTCAGGGGATTCGTACAACATCGTATATTAAATTTGTCATATTAGTAGGATATATATATTGTACGTGAGGCAGACATCATATATGGTCCCAATATGGACCCTGCGCCAATGATGTCGTTTAATCGATTAAGTGATTGCACGCGATGAATTGTTGGTAGATCTATCGGGTTGACAACCCCTTCGTGACCGGTCGCCCCGTGTCAAGTCAAACGACGAATTTAAATTTTGGTTATTGTCTAGCATTGATTATCCCTGCATTGTAAATATATAGTTCTTATTGTCTAGCTAACATACGAGTCTGAACATTGACGCTATAAATTTAATATACAAAACTTGGGAAAATGCCTTAATATCGGGTTTTTGAACTTACGACGGATGACCCATGGATTTTATTAAGGAAGTAAAATGGACTTTCTAATATTTATATGGATGTTTTACAATAAACACATAATCAGAAAGTTTTCCTTAGAATCAAATTGTTTAAATTTGAATATGTGAACTCACCTTCCTTTGTGTTGACACTTGATTTTAAACGTGTTCTACAGGCACTTGAGTTCAGCTTCGGGAATCATGGCGTATCTTGTGGTTGTTGATGCATGTTTTGTCACTTAAAATGTTGGACTAACTTTAAACTTTCTGGGACAAATGTAATAAGATCCATAAGGATCAAAACAACTTAACTATGTTGTGGTTGTGTCATGTTTGAAACGTAATCTTTAAAACTTATGTTTTAAGTAAGATAATATGTCCAACAATTTAATGCATCGATCATCAAGATATAAATGGGCACCAACTTCCGTCACCACTACGTTTTATATTCCACTGCGACGTTTTTGGGGTGTGACAATTGCATTTTACTCTAATAACAATAATAAGAGTAAACTGCCATTTTGGTCCCTGTGATTTGGGTACTTTTGCCATTTTAGTCCAAATCTCAAACTTTTTAAATCTGGGTCCCTGTTGTTTCACTTTTATTGCCATTTTAGTCCAAAATCCAAAAACCCCATATTTTGACTGTTGCAACCTGATTGTTTTGTCTTTTTGTTCAGTGGCATTTTGGTCATTTTAATTTTATTATAACATGCTAATATCTAATACACATTGCAGACCATCATCTTCTTCAAAGTTCAACTCAATATCCCTCTCACCACCACCATCCCCATCCTGCACCGCCACCAACCACCGTGCAAACACCGCACCACGAGAACCTTGCCGGTTACCCTCTTCAGCTCCCACCATCTTCTCCTCTTTCCCCCTTTCACTTCTACAAGGAATCAAGCAGCTAAACTCTTATCCAAATGCCCTCAAAGTCTCACAAATAGTCACCGAAAAATGCACCCAACTCCTCTGCACCTGTGAACATTCTTGATTCTGATTTTGACTCTGATTCTGACCACCATTTGGGCCAAGATTCAAACTTTCTTTATCTTTATAACCTTTAACCGAATCTGATCCTTTCAAACCATCTACCACACCCTCCATCTCACTCATAAGCATAACTATAACACATCTGCAAAACCTGCAAGTCGCTGGAATAACAAAGCTCGCCGGAAATGTTCAGAAACCCTCCACCCCCTCGTTCGGTATACTTTTCTCACCCCTTTTCGTTTGTTTTGTCAATCATAACAAAACCCCTATAGATGCAATGTTAAAGCTAACCTGTACAACTTGAATTTGGGGTTTGAGGTAACTAGGGTTTTGGGTTGGGGTTAAGTCTTGAAGATGATGGCTTCTCCAAACGGATTGCTTCTCCAAATGGATCCCCGACTAGCTCATCCTCTCCAAACCAATTTCTGGTCAATTTCTTGAGAGTGATGGGTGATGGAGATGTTGACGGTGGTGGGTGATCGGGGTTCAGATGGAGGTGGTTACTGTCACAGTGGTGGTGGGGTTGGGATTTGGTGGTGGCGGCGACAAATTTGGTGGTGTTGGTGGCTGTCACAGAGGTAGCAGGGGTGGGGGTTTGGTTGAGGAGAAAACAGAGAGAGAGAGAGAGAGAGAGAGTTAGATAGAGAGAGTGGATGTGTATGAGAGAGAGGGGTTTAGCTATATATATTTATTTTTAATTAATAATTAGTTATAATAAAAGTATAATGACCAAAATGCCCCTGAGGAAAAGGACAAAAACCAGGTTTTTTTAGAAATCTGACTTGATTTGAGATTTGGACCAAAATGGCAATAAAAGTGAACACAGGGACCCAGATTTAAAAACTTTGAGATTTGGACTAAAGTGGCAAAAGTGACCAAACCACAGGGACCAAAATGGCAGTTTACTCTAATAATAATAATAATAATAATAATAATAATAATAATAATAATAATAATAATAATAATAATAATAACTAATTCATTAAATATTGTTTAGGGACGAACTTACGTAGTTTACAATGTTTTTATTACTTTGTAATAACTAGGGTTAAGACCCGCCCGCGTTGCGGCGCGGGTACATCGTAAACATGGAATGGATTAGTCCAAACGTTGTATGATGCATTAACCATATGAAAACACACATTTCGACGTATCTAGTTGAACTCAGTGTAACCTATATAAGCATTGTGATTGGATCAAACGTAAAGTAAATGAAATGAAATTCATATCGAACAATCATAACGTATTATATGTGACCCAACTCTACATAGAAAACGTAACGGGTATGAAGGAAAATATGCACGTGTAATCGAAAGGGATTAATTAGGGCTTTCGGAAAAAAAAGGGAGAAAAAGAAACCATAATTTGACTCCACTCGGTTAAAAAAAAACTTTACGGAACATACATAAAATAAACACTAAAAAAATTATATTTGACCTGAATCATTTCCCAAAAAAGTTTACGTCGAAACGTAGAACAACTTAAATTTATACCAAAACGTACATAAAAATATGCACGTAAAAATGGTTTCTTTAAATGAAAACGTATTATATTTGACCTGACTCGTCTATAAAAAGAAGTTTACGTCAGAAGGTAGAACAAATCATATTTATACATACCCATACATAAAATATGCACGTAAAAAAATAGTTTTTAAATTAAGGAAGTATACAGCTAATCGAAACAAAATATTAGTAAAAAATTTAATAGGTTAAAAACGTTCGTAAAACCGTGCCATGTAGCACCAATGCCACAACGACATCGACTTTCAACATCGTAAAAATAAAGTAGATAAAATGATAAAAATTACATTTAACAAAAAGGAGACTAAAATCGTCGAACCACGCACACCCATTACAGTGTCTTAATGCGAAGAAATTAACCAAAAACGTAAAACGTACAAAATAATAACTTAGTCGATCTAGGACCCGCCCGTTGCGGGGAAGTTTTCAAAAGTGAAAAAATGGACGCGTTGCGATGGGTCTGTCAAATATGAAAAAATAGAGCAAAAACGTTGAACCTCACATGCACGCTACGACATGTTAACTCCAAAATTTAGAACGAAACGTAAAACGAAAAACTTGTGAAAGATAAAAATTATGGGGGACCAAAGTTATAAATAATAAAGTGTTGTGTTAAATTACAAAAGATGAAAAAGTTTGAGTTAAAAGTAAATTTCAAATGAGTTAAAATGTAAAAGAAAAAACTTTAACATTGAAAGTGAAAAATCAAGTTTTTTTTTTTTAAAAGTTGCCAAGCATGAGGTACAAGTCATGATGCACAAAAAACTTCCTAATTTATATATGGAATAATTATATGACTAGGAGAAAAAGTTTCTGATTTGAAAAGACACCACCAACTCCAAAATTTACTTGTGAGTAGAGAGGATAATAAGGCGGGTTGAGAACACTGTTGGGTCATCTCAGCCTTATATCTGGTCGAAAACTCGTTAGGTATTAGACATATCTTCAAATTTTGGATATACCTGTTAGTTTATTAAAAATACATGTTGGCTGGGTATACCCAACTCAAAACCCTGGGAAATAAAATAGAACTGACAGGGTGAGCAAAATGGTATTGTACACTTACAAAACAACATAGAAATTTGTAAGAACATAACATTGAAACTCGCAATATGCATTAAGAGTAGAGAGAATGAGGGATGCGTCGTGGAGATCATATTTTGAAAGACTTTTTTTTAGTGCAAGTTAGAATAGAAGAAAAAAAGGATTGGAATACTAAAAAAAGACTATTCTGTGACATTTAAAAAAACTATGTAATATAAAGATATACACGACATAATCAATATAAATAAAAAAAGATATTATCTCGGATATATAATCGGGTATACCGACATTCATCATCAGGTAACACGGTTGGATAAACAAGTACATTACTAAATCCCATACCGGTTCTATATCATGAAAAAAAAAAATTCATGCTCCATTACCCAACCTCAAACTTGTTCTAGATACTTCCACTTTCAAGTGTTTTCATCAGGTTTAGCTTTTATTGGCATCCCTATTTGCGAGTGAAGTTATCCAACTAATATCATGAAGTTATCCAATTTATATTGACCTCATAATTTTTTTTTTAACAGCTAATTTTTTCTCTTAAATATTGACCTCGTCTCATATGTACAAGATTATCCAATCAATCAATCAGTTAATTTTCTGTTAATTTAAACACTATTAATCATATGTCTTTTCATAACTCCTTTAACCATTTGAGTTGAAACCTTATGGGGTCTACATTTTGTAGCCAACCTTTGCATGCACAAAGTAAAGGTCCACTCACCCTTAAAATAACAAATTCTTTTAACTTGGTGTTTACACATGTGAGATGACTAAGACCATTGGGTATGGGGCTCGGCACCGCCCCCCCCCCCCCCCCCCCTTCTTTAGGCCCATCGCACACCGCCCCCAAGGGGCTCGGCAGTTCCGTCGGAATTGTGACGCAGGAGACGGAGCAAAACTGGTGGCCCCCATCCGACTTCTCTCTCCTCCTTTATATATATATATATATATATTAATATATTATTAATGGTGGGGTAGTCTTGGCTAGTCCCCACACCCTTGGGTAGTCCCCAAGAGGATGCTCCTCCTCCCGTGATTACGTGGCGCCTATGTGACGGGTAGTCTACAAAGAGACTATCATCTCCATACCCACCAGTCTAATGTGGGATCAATCATCGTGGATATCTGTATTTTCATAGTCTCTATAATGCATAGACAAAGTTGGGTTGAAGGTTGGTGACTGTCAGACCACTTTCAAGTGCACTAAATGATGCCTCCTTTTTTGTGAACCATATATTTTTAATTTATGTTTTCATCATAATGCAGCAAATTATTCAAATGAAACCTAAATAGTCAAACTTTGCTCCTATAGAACATGATTTATGGATGTACCTAAGATTTCACAAGATTTTCTTGTATAAGTAAATAAAATTAACACTTTTCTCTAATATTTTGATCTCACCAATCTGGCTACACCGGAATCTATCGTCTAAACGCACGCATCGTATGACAATTAAAAGTTTTAAAGTTCACACGTCGATATGATCTCGCTTGCTTCATACATGCACTACTGTATACAAAGTCCAAAATTAGATCTTTATCCATTCGACGCCTTCTTTGTAACATCTCAGGGGTGAATGCTTGATTTTCATCATGAAAGTATTGTGCCACTAGTCAATTACGAGACTCTTCAAGGTCTCTCTATGCAGATACCTAAACAAAAGTAAAAAAAATAGTAAAATACACAATACTTATAAATTAAAAAGAAACAAGATTTTATTATAACAAATAATTAAAACGTCCTTGACGATGAAGCGGTTTCAAAATGAGCCCCCCTCCTAAAAATAAGTACGTACAAAAAAGCCTTGAACTTTTTGGAATATTACACGGTAACACTTTAACATGAAGTCTAAGTTAAATTTTTTTTTTTTATTGGATTTTTATTTCATTCCAATCATCAGGGCAAATTACATAAGGATAGCAGGTAGACGAGCAACAAACTGCGCCGCCATCCCTTTCTGAATAGAAAACCCTAATCTACTAAAAACAAAGCCCCGCCCCTGAGGGGTCGAAAAGTTGCTATGGACCACACGCTGAACTCTAGACAAGAACCGAACTGTCTCCGGCGCCAAGGAGCCAAACGTGTCAAACGTCAGGGGGACAAAGGCATGCTGATTATCCTAACAAGCTTTCGCGTGCTTTTCTACCTTCTTTGACTCTGCTTTCAGTACCGCTTGCCCCGCCACAAACCCATTTTCCCGGAACCCGGCTAGTGGGGATACATCTGTGAGATCGACACAAGCATGTTTCCCGCCCTCCCAACCAAAAACTAGCACGTCAGCTGGGCGTAGGGTGGATCTGTAATAACCATAAATTTAAAATCATTATTCTAGAAATAAAAAGAATAATAATAATTTATAAATTAACCACTAGAAAACCCTAATTAAGACACCCAAGTAATTCTGTACAAACCCTAGAATTTTCAGAAATTTCAGAATCAGGATTAGGGCCCCTAAAACTCAAGGGGGGTATTCCCCACTTGACAATTATCCTAATAACGTGCGGCCGAAGTTGAAATTTTAAAAACTGTCGACTCACATAGGCTAGTCCCACACGTGGCCACCATATACGAAATTCATGACCCTTACGGACCGTAAGCATTATTTGTTACGGTCCGTAAGCAAGGGCAAAATTCGACTATAAATAGAGGATGTTGGGACTTGATTCTGGGCACAAAAACGACGAAGAAATTCCAAATATACGCTGAGATATCGTTCATATACTCTCAAAACACACACGAAACACTAATTAAGTATAGCGGGGTGCTGCAGAACAGGGTAATAACTCGATCGCTATTACGATTCATTGTCCGATCGATCAATATATCCAATGGATGTTTAAGTGCTGCCCACATTAGGGTTATACTTTGTCGTTCGTCATTAATTCGATGAATGAGTTTAAGTATCGTACTTTGTCGTTCGTCGTTAATTCGATGGATGAGTTTAAGTATCGTACTTTGTCGTTCGTCGTTAATTCGATGGATGAGTTTAAGTATTGTACTTTGTCGTTCGTCGTTAATTCGGTGGATGTTTAAGTATCGCACTTTGTCGTTCGTTGTGAGAATTTGATCTCGTGAGTTATCGTAAAAGCTGTATTAAGTTACTAACCTAGTTGTGTGCATGTTATTTAAATTAGGTTAAAAGACTAATCAGTAGTCTAAACTCTGCCCGTATAAATCTGAAATATTATCACAAGGTAGCATAACTTTGGAATTGTTAAGGTACGGATCCTTACCCCACTTCTTATTGCTTCATATTCAAATTGTTATAAAACCCATTAAATTCGTACACTCTTCACGTCTTTGATTATCGATTCATTTGACAATCCGTTCGATTCCTATTCTAATCATAACTTTTGATTTAGTTTTCATGTCATGCGATAGTATTATGTTAGTTGTACTCATTATCGCATGTTCCAATATATGTTCCGTTTTGTTATGAAAATAAGTTTTATAAGTTATGTGAATAAGACCATTTGTACTCTGTTACCCTAAGTATCGCTTCTCGTGGAGTGTCCCACGAGCATGTTGTTGCGGCATCGACATCATGTGCTCCATCCGTGACGGAGAGATCAGTTCACGGCGTCTCTTAAGTACAAGTGTGGTACATAAGGCTATTAGGAGGCGTATGGATCGATCCTAGGATTTAAGTATAAGGAGGTGGATAACGGGTATGCCAATTCTCCATCTCATGTGATAATTATGCAGGAGTAGCTACCTGTGTATTGTCACGTTTTAAGTTGCTCATGGGTACATCCGTAAGATATGATTATGAAATTATGTTCTTGCATCGTATCATTTTCGCATAAAGCGTTATTTGTTATTTGAGCTTATTATTCCGTACTGAGCATTCGGCTCATTCCGTAAAATTGTTGTGTATACAGGTCAGCAGGTTACTTTGGGCGGGAAAGAGAGAGAAGAATAAAGCCTAGGAATAAATCTGAAGATGTTAGTTAATTAAGTCGAATGTCTCCATTTGTATATAAACCTTAAGTTTAGTTGTTATGTGATTGTATCCTTGTCAAATAAATAAATGGAATTATGACTTTTGTTTATGATACTACTGTTATTGTGACACGTCAGCCCTTCCGGGTTGGGGTGTTACAGCTATGGTATCAGAGCAAAGGCTCTTTCCTGTAGAAAACTTGAAGATAGTAATTAAAACCTGTGAGGAATGGGTAGATATCTATGATAGGATTCAACTTGGTCTCTTATTTGGTTTAATTCCTATTTCTATTCGTATAGATATGCCTCCTCGTCGTCCGCTACGTAGGAATACTCGTACTAACCATGTACGTAATAACACTTCTTCGAATGAGACTCCAGTCGATCCAAGCGTAATTAATGCTATCAACCAGGCTGTTGCCGGGTTGCTTCCAAACCTTGTTGCTCAAACCGCTGAGGCCGTTATTCAACAAACTCGTCATCCAGAAGGCACTAACATTAATCCAACCTCTGGTGGAGAAATTCGTGAGAATACCATGAACAATACTAATTATAGTATAGACATATGGATTAGTAAATTCCAAAAACAAAAGCCGAAATCCTTTAGTCACGCTAATAATCCAGTCGAAGCAAGGAACTGGATAGCTCATGTTGAAAAGATCTTCGGAGTTCTTGGAGTTCCGGAGCAATACAAAGTTAGATTGGCTACCTACAAATTTGAAGATGACGCACAAACTTGGTGGGAAGGATATAAGCAAGTCAAAGGAGGGGATGATTTTGACGCTAATCTTTCATGGGTCGACTTTCGTAATATCTTTTACGACAAGTATTTTTCGACCGCTGATAAAGAAGCTTATATCAGGGAGTATGCAGTGATTCGACAGGGAAGTGATGAACCAGCCTCTGAGTTCATTACTCGATTTTCAAGGTTGGCTAGTATTGTAGGAGACATTGCAGGATCAGCAGAAGCCCAGGCAGAGAAATGCAAGTGGGCAGTTAATGATCGAATTCGGAAGTCGATCATGTACATGAAATTTAAGGATATCACCGAAGTTGCTGATGCAATCAAAACTTTTGAATTCGAAAGGAAAGAATTCTTATCTCGAACTGGGGATAATAAGAAGAGAAATAGGGAAGGACAAATTAAGCAGGAAATCGGCCAATCATCCACTACACCACAGCATCAAGATCGCAAAGTGCAAGGAAATCAAAACTCTGGAAATCAGGCACGTCCATGGCAACCTAGACCACAAAACCCGAGGCCTGCTCAAAACCAGATTCAGTTGTATGCAGAACCTATTCGAGCCCAACCACTGAATCAACATGTAAACCCGAATCAGATTACATATCCTCTATGTAATACTTGTGGTAAGAGACATCAGGGCGTATGTCACCGAAGTACAGGAGCATGCTTTAGATGTGGCCAAACTGGACACATGATCAAGGAGTGTACAAAGAAAGACATTAAGAAGAATAACCAACCCAATGTTGGAGGAAGAGTTTTCGCACTTTCTGCTACTGATGCTGCTAATGTCCCAGGTACTATGTCGGGAACCCTTCAGCTTGGTAAACATAGTATCTATGTGTTATTCGATACAGGAGCGACTCATTCTTTAGTATCCCTCTCGTTTACTAAGTACCTTCCGATAAAACCAACTCTCTTAAATCATACCTTAATCATTTCCACTCCCATGGAAAATTCATCCGCAATCACTTACGTATATAAAGATTGTCCGATCAGTATTGAATCTATGGTGTGTAAGGCAGACCTATTTCCAATACATATGTGTGATTTTGATGTTATTCTAGGAATAGATTGGTTGTCTCGACATCACGTAACTATAGATTGTCATTTTCGCCGTGTTATTTTCGGTGATCTTCATCATCCTGATATTATATATCAGGGAACTCAAGCTCATAAATCTCTTAAAATTATCTCTGCGCTCAAGGCTCGAAAATTCATATCAAACGGTTGTGCTGGATTCCTAGCATCGATTAAGGATACTTCTGCTAGTGTTAAGAGTATCGATACCCACTCCGTTGTCCGTGAATATTCCGATGTATTTCCGGATGAACTACCGGGATTACCACCCGACCGTCAGGTAGAATTCACCATCGACTTGATCCCTGGTGCCGAACCTATTTCTAAAGCTCCATACCGTATGGCTCCAATGGAACTGAAGGAGTTGAAGGAACAATTGCAAGAATTGTTAGATCTAGGATTCATAAGACCCAGTGTTTCACCTTGGGGTGCTCCGGTCTTATTTGTGAAGAAGAAAGATGGTAGTATGCGTTTATGTATTGACTACCGAGAGCTGAACAGGATTACTATTCGTAATCAGTATCCTCTGCCTCGTATTGATGATCTCTTTGATCAACTTCATGGGGCTTAGTTCTTTTCAAAAATCGACCTGAGGTCAGGGTACCATCAGCTAAAGATTAAGAATGATGATGTTCCCAAGACCGCCTTTCGTACTCGTTATGGTCATTACGAATTTTTGGTTATGCCCTTTGGGCTAACTAATGCACCCGCAGTCTTCATGGATTTGATGAATCGAGTATTTCACCAATTCCTAGACAAATTCGTTATTGTCTTTATCGATGACATTCTAGTGTATTCCAAGAGTCGTGAAGAGCATGAAGCACATCTACATGCAGTTCTTGGAACCTTGCGGCATGAGAAGTTGTACGCGAAGTTTTCCAAATGTGACTTTTGGCTTAGCCAAGTGGCATTTCTAGGTCATGTCATATCAGCAGAGGGAATTATGGTAGACCCAACAAAGGTTGAAGCTATTACAAAATGGCCAAGACCTACTTCTGTTACCGAAATACGAAGTTTCTTAGGTCTTGCTGGCTATTACCGAAGATTTGTTGAAAGATTCTCGGTAATTGCTTTACCACTCACAAAACTCCTAAGGAAAGGGGTGAAGTACTCATGGAATGAGGAACAAGAGAAAAGCTTTGAAGAATTGAAGAAACGACTAGTATCCTCTCCGATACTCGCTCTCCCTTCTGGATCAGGAGGTTACCAAGTCTATAGTGATGCCTCAAAGAAAGGATTAGGTTGTGTGCTAATGCAACATGGGAAGGTTATTGCTTATGCCTCCCGTCAGTTAAAGCCTTATGAAGTTAACTACCCTGCACATGATTTAGAACTAGCCGCAGTCGTCTTTGCACTTAAGATTTGGCGACACTATCTGTATGGTGAGAGTTGTGACATCTTTACCGATCACAAGAGCCTCAAGTACATATTTACTCAGAAGGAGCTAAATATGAGGCAAAGAAGGTGGTTAGAACTTTTAAAAGATTACGACGCAAATATTCAATACCATCCAGGCAAAGCCAATGTTGTAGCTGACGCGTTGAGCCGAAAGAATTCCGGGACTATATCTTGCTTACAAATTCAGCCTCATATTAGGAGGGATTTCGAAAGAATGAACATTTGGCTTCAGGATAGTAAATTTGATGGATATCTAGCTAAAATGCAGATTGAACCCGATCTCATATCACGGATCAAAGATGCACAAAAGCAAGATGGAGAACTTTGGGCAATTGTGCAAAATCTTGAGGTGGGTAAGCAATCTGAATTTCGTATAGACCATCATGGGGTGATTTGGTGCGGTAAGAGACTTTGTGTACCCGATGACTCCACCCTTCGTGAGTCATTATTAGCCGAAGCTCACAGCTCACCATTTTCAATTCACCCAGGATCTACAAAGATGTATCGAGACTTAAGACAGAACTTCTGGTGGAATGGTATGAAGGAAGACGTTGCTCGATACGTAAGTAAATGCCTCACTTGCCAACAAGTGAAAATTGAACACAAACGAGCAAGCGGTCTGTTGCAGCCATTGGATATTCCCATATGGAAGTGGGATGAGATCACAATGGATTTTGTTACTGGTTTGCCTAAGACATTCAAGAAGAATGATGTTGTATGGGTTGTTGTCGATAGATTGTCGAAATCAGCACATTTTCTACCGATTCAGCAGGGATTTTCGGTTAATAAGTTATCCGAAATATTTCTTCACGAAATTATTCGACTCCATGGCACACCATCTTCCATTGTTTCCGATAGAGACCCACGTTTCACCTCACGATTTTGGAAAGGTTTTCAGGCAGCTTGGGGTACACGACTGAAGTTTAGTACTGCTTTCCATCCACAAACAGATGGGCAGTCAGAACGTACGATCCAAACCTTGGAAGACATGCTCCGAGCATGTGCACTTGAATGGTCTGGAAACTGGGATGAATATCTATGCCTTGTTGAGTTCGCTTACAACAATAGTTAGCAAGCAAGTATTGGCATGACACCTTTTGAACTTTTGTACGGTCGGAAATGTCGTGCACCGATCTGCTGGGATGAAGTTGGAGAAAAGATTATTGAAGGACCAGAACTAGTTCAGATTACAAATGAAAAAGTCACTATGGCACGAGCAAAACTGAAAGAAGCTCAGATCAGACAAAAGAGCTATGCAGATCAAGATAGACGACCACTCGAATTTAAAATTGGTGACCACGTATTCTTAAAGGTATCACCTTGGCGTGGCGTTCGTAGATTTGGAATTAAAGGGAAGCTTAGTCCCTGTTTTATCGGTCTGTTTGAAATCCTTGAAAGAGTTGGAGAAGTGTCATATCGATTGGCGTTACCGCCTCAACTCTCTCATGTTCATAATGTTTTTCATGTCTCCTCGTTAAGAGGATATAATTATCATCCACTTCATGTCATTAGTTATCCGTTACTTACAATTCACGAGGATTTGTCCTACGAAGAGGAGCCAGAAGCCATTTTAGATCGACAAGAAAGGGTTTTGCGTAGGAAAGTAATTTCGTTTGTTAAAATCCTCTGGAAAAATCACTCTGAGCGCGAAGCAACATGGGAATCTGAAGAATCAATTCGTTCTCTATACCCTAATCTATTCTAGTAATAGAATTTTAGTCGAGTAACGGTAAATCTTGCTCTTTGATATATGTTCATTTGTTTCTGTTTACGGTCATTTATGCTTTACCTTATATGAATATATCTTAGCTATGACTAAGCATATCTATGTAGGAAATATCAGTACCAATAGTCACTCTAAGTATCTGTAAGTCTCTATTGACTTTTCGTACGGTAAGATATTTTATTAAGATGCGTTATAGGAGGACCATTAGGGCACATATATAAGGTAATTGACAAGTATAGTCATGACCTTAGTTATGAATTTCAGATACACATGTGTGTTTAGGAGATTCTGGTTATATAAGTTAATAACTCTGCTATGACAGTTCCGTTTCTGTTACTTATGCGATAGGTCATATTCTTATTTGAAAAATTTCGAGGACGAAATTTCTTTTAAGGGGGTAATAGTTGTAATAATCATAAATTTAAAATCATTATTCTAGAAATAAAAAGAATAATAATAATTTATAAATTAACCACTGGAAAACCCTAATTAAGACACCCAAGTAATTCTGTACAAACCCTAGAATTTTCAGAAATTTCAGAATCAGGATTAGGGCCCCTAAAACTCAAGGGGGTATTCCCCACTTGACAATTATCCTAATAACGCGCGGCCGAAGTTGAAATTTTAAAAACTGTCGACTCACATAGGCTAGTCCCACACGTGGCCACCATATACGAAATTCATGACCCTTACGGACCGTAAGCATTATTTGTTACGGTCCGTAAGCAAGGGCAAAATTCGACTATAAATAGAGGATGTTGGGACTTGATTCTGGGCACAAAATCGACGAATAAATTCCAAATATACGCTGAGATATCGTTCATATACTCTCAAAACACACACGAAACACTAATTAAGTATAGCGGGGTGCTGCAGAACAGGGTAATAACTCGATCGCTATTACGATTCATTGTCCGATCGATCAATATATCCAACGGATGTTTAAGTGCTGCCCACATTAGGGTTATACTTTGTCGTTCGTCATTAATTCGATGAATGAGTTTAAGTATCGTACTTTGTCGTTCGTCGTTAATTCGATGGATGAGTTTAAGTATCGTACTTTGTCGTTCGTCGTTAATTCGATGGATGTTTAAGTATCGCACTTTGTCGTTCGTTGTGAGAATTTGATCTCGTGAGTTATCGTAAAAGCTGTATTAAGTTACTAACCTAGTTGTGTGCATGTTATTTAAATTAAGTTAAAAGACTAATCAGTAGTCTAAACTCTGCCCGTATAAATCTGAAATATTATCACAAGGTAGCATAACTTTGGAATTGTTAAGGTACGGATCCTTACCCCACTTCTTATTGCTTCATATTCAAATTGTTATAAAACCCATTAAATTCGTACACTCTTCACGTCTTTGATTATCGATTCATTTGACAATCCGTTCGATTCCTATTCTAATCATAACTTTTGATTTAGTTTTCATGTCATGCGATAGTATTATGTTAGTTGTACTCATTATCGCATGTTCCAATATATGTTCCGTTTTGTTATGAAAATAAGTTTTATAAGTTATGTGAATAAGACCATTTGTACTCTGTTACCCTAACTATCGCTTCTCGTGGAGTGTCCCACGAGCATGTTGTTGCGGCATCGACATCATGTGCTCCATCCGTGACGGAGAGATCAGTTCACGGTGTCTCTTAAGTACAAGTGTGGTACATAAGGCTATTAGGAGGCGTATGGATCGATCCTAGGATTTAAGTATAAGGAGGTGGATAACGGGTATGCCAATTCTCCATCTCATGTGATAATTATGCAGGAGTAGCTACTTGTGTATTGTCACGTTTTAAGTTGCTCATGGGTACATCCGTAAGATATGATTATGAAATTATGTTCTTGCATCGTATCATTTTCGCATAAAGCGTTATTTGTTATTTGAGCTTATTATTCCGTACTGAGCATTCGGCTCATTCCGTAAAATTGTTGTGTATACAGGTCAGCAGGTTACTTTGGGCGGGAAAGAGAGAGAAGAATAAAGCCTAGGAATAAATCTGAAGATGTTAGTTAATTAAGTCGAATGTCTCCATTTGTATATAAACCTTAAGTTTAGTTGTTATGTGATTGTATCCTTGTCAAATAAATAAATGGAATTATGACTTTTGTTTATGATACTACTGTTATTGTGACACGTCAGCCCTTCCGGGTTGGGGTGTTACAGGATCTCCCCTCCGACGGGTCTGTAAGAAAATTAACCGGTGCCTCTTTCTTCGCCGAGATCCCTGCTAGTCTGAGAATATCAATTAACGCGTCTCGCACAAAGTCATGGCGATACTTAAACCCCGACAATTCTCTACAGTGTAACGCATGCTCCCCGTATTGTTAGCAACCCCACTGTTACGTAAGATGTGGTCCTGCAACTCCCAAGATTGAGACCAGGAAGCCACAAAGGCATAGGCAGCCACATCCCGGGCCGAGAGAAGGCCCAACCCACCAAGCCTCATTGGCAAGGTCACGATTCGCCACTGTAGATCACCAAAAAAAAGGACCCCCACATACGACAATGTTTTCTATTGCCTCCCGAAGACCTTTATCAAAACATGAAACAGCATCATCCACAAAGGGGGGGCTGGCAAGTTCGCAAACCAAATAGCAACTTTGCAACCCCCATACAAGATCTAAGCAAGAGGAGTTCGCTTTGAGGATCCCGCAACAAGGGAAGGTGTCCCATAATGTCAACAGCACGGGTTGCCCTCTTAGCCGCTAGACCACTAATAAAACTGGCATCACGGCTGACTGCCCCTCTTAGCAGTTTGACACCTTTCTCCGGCCTCCCAATCTCACTGGGGAAAAGCCCTGGCCGGACCTTCACCCCGTTGCATGTCGGCCAAAATACTTCAGTTTTTCTAATATTAAGCCGTAGCCCCAAGGCTGGACCCTCCGAACCGATGATGTCGAGAGCTTTAGCAACCTGAACAGCGTCCCCGATAATTATCCCGTCATCCAAGTACCAAGCATGGAAGGAGAGTTTAAATTACTGTCTAAAACCAACATTCGATTTATTCTCCTATATCCTATGATTATTCAAGGGGAGTTAAAAAGAAAAGAAAAGAAAAGAAAAGAAAAGAAAAGAGGGTATTTTAAATTACTGTCTAAAACCGGTGGGTCGGTCGCCATCATCAATCTAAATCTCTATTTTCTCTTTTCATAGTAAGTTGAACCTTTAATACTCTTTCACTGTCTTCAAAAGTTGCGCTTTATCAAATTATTAGTTCGCTCAATAGTAGACATGAGAACAAGATATAATTATATATACGGATTCCTCGACAAGTTGTATTCATCTAATGATATAAGTTTTTAACTATTTATGTGTAATTTGTGGTCTAATATTAATTACAATGAAGTTACACGTGAATTTAATTTTCTTAGAAAAAGGATGTGTAATTTTAACATTATACTATTTGTTAAGCTTTTACATTGTGATGTTAGTACAATCATTGCTTATATAAATTTATTAACTTATATTGTGATATTTTGTTCGATGGTAAGAAGTTTTTTAAAGGGTGAGACTACATGAAGGTGCACTAACTAGGGTTGTAAACGAACCGAACGAACACGAACAAGGCCATGTTCGTGTTCATTCGTTAAGGATTTTAACATGTTCGTGAACTATTCACGAACGCATACCAAACATAAGTTTATGTTCGTGTTCGTTTGTTAAGGAAATTTGGTTGTTCACGAATAGTTCGTGAACACTGGCCTCGAACACAAAGGAACGCAAGCAAATAAAAACAAACGCAAATGAAAATTTAACTTGAAAATAATAAAAAATAAAAACATTGTTATCCTTAAACATTGAATATAAGTAATTAATACAACCATCAAATGATAAATCAAAACACAAGAAGTCTACTACACCACCAAACAATGAATCAAGTTGAACTAACTTAGATATAATTATCCCCAAAAATGTCTTAGAATGTCCAAATTTTAGCTAACTAGGGTTTCAAGTTGTCAATATGTTAAGATTAAAGGTTTATTATTTTTTTAATATAATCAAACAAACATGAACGAACGTAACTGAACATATCACCGAACGTTCACGAACGCAGTCGAACAAACGAGACATGTGTTCGTGTTCGTTCGCTAAGCTATCCGAAAAAAAAATTGTTCGTGTTCGTTCGCTAAGCTAGTCGAACGAACATAAACGAACTTCCCGCCGAACTGTTCGCTGAACGTTCGATTCGTCAGCCCTAGCACTAACTAATTAGGAATCAACATATTCAATGAGTTTTAGTGCTATACGTTTGTTTACCATAAATCTCCGAGGGTTAAACATCCGTTAACATGGGATGCCCATGGGCTAAACACCCGTTTACCTGATCGATATCCAAATCTAAACGTTCATATACAAGTGAAACTACTGATGTGACATATTGACAAGGTATTGTTTATTTAGATCCTGTAATGTAACAATATAATTATGATGAATCAAACCGATAACAATTAAACATGTTACATCCGTGAAAAATATGATTATATTTGATTGAAAATTTTAATTCACAATTAACAAATGATTTGATGATCTTTTAATCTTGCATTTACATCGATTATTAGTTTAATGTAGTTTTTCTTCAAATCTTTATTTTCTATCTTTTAGCAAAAAGAATTTTGATAGGGCCCATAGAAAACATAAAAGCAAGAAAGTATGATTTAACCATTTAATTGAAAGATAAGAACTAGCCTCTTCTTTTTATTTTTTAATTAACAATGATGGGTATTTGACATATAATTTAACTTGTGGAACTTTAAAACAAATCATAAAATTATTCATTTTTAGGGACTTAGTATATTAATGTATGAATTATTTGTGCATTGTAATTTACATCTTGATGTTCGATAAAGTTTACATCGAAACGTCGATAAAAATAATCATGTAACAGGTATGCTCTGAATTTTTTTAAACATAGGATATAGGAGAATAAATCGAATGTTGTGGTACGACACATGATCGTATGATTGATTCAAGAATGGAATAAAAAAAATACATGGTAACGTATAGAGTTTTTATGATATATATGACTAAATATAAGGGAAAAAAGTGTAAGATAGGATAGTGAACGTGTTTGTGGCAGCCACAATTAAGGAGATAGAGAGAGTACGTACAAGATGAAGTTGTACCTTGTGCATGATGTTGATTATATCTATAAACATGGGTTAAAATTATAGAACTTAATCATGTTTATTCAATTATAGAGTAAATACAGATACCATGTTAGAGATATTTACTTGTATGGATGATTATCTATGAGGATAAAGATGAAGCCATGATTCCCGTTATGGTACCTTGTGTTGATGGATCTCACTAGAGAGAATTTTTAGTATTGGTGTTCTACTAGAGTTTTTGATCACCACTTATCATCAATATATAAAGATCAATGAATAATGGTCATGAATGGTGTTCCGTTATAAAAACTCTATGTATTCTCTATTAGTGGTACCTAAAGGGAAATCATAATTGCCTCTTGAACTAATCAATATTTACAATTACTAACATCAAGTAATTATCGGGGACTAGTTATGTCATATTGGTAATGTTACTAAATGATCCGTAAGGCCACATCAACGGGTTATTTCTAACATTCTCCCACTTGGCCGAGTGATCATTTATGATAAGTATAAGTTTGGCCAAGTTAAAACATTAATCAATGTTTCAAATTGAAATTGTAACATAAAAATACAGTCATTGGGTTATTTTCAACTCGAGACCTCCATTAATCATGTTACAACCCCAAATCAAAACATACATAAATTTAAGACCAAAATGACTGAGGTAAGCCCTTTAAGATTAATTTGCATAATTCTTGTCTATACGTCATTAGGTGCACATACGTATTTATAGACAAACAAATTGTATTATTGACGAAAAAATAATAACTAATCATTCATATGTATGATATGCTATTATGTAAGGCTTTTAGTAAAACCCGTCTTTATTATGAGCTCTTAAAAAGTCTTTAGGTGTAGACCTTAGTTATCGGATCCGCAAGCATATCATGAATGTAAATGTATTCGATACGAATATTTAGTTTCCTCTTCTTTTTCATAAACGAACAACAATTTTGTATCGAAGTTTAATGCAGCACCTCTCAAACTGTTACTGTTCGAGGAAATAAGGTAGCTGACTTTTCACAGTAAGTCTTCAATATAGTATTTAGAGTTAAATGCCATTTTAGTCCATGTGGTTTTGACCATTTTGCCAATTTAGTCCAAAGGTTTCATTTTTAACCTGTGGGTCCAAAAAGGTTTCACATTTGCCATTTTAGTCCACTGGATTAACTTCATCCATTTTTTCTGTTAACGAGAAGGTCAATTCGGTCATTTTATATGGCTGAATTGCCCTTTTAGTTAACAGAATTACATACAAAATGACCAAATTGGCATTCTCGTTAACAGAAAAAATAGATGAAGTTAACCAAGTGGACTAAAATGGCAACTGTGAAACATTTTTGGACCCACAGGTTAAAAATGAAACCTTTGGACTAAACTGGTAAAATGGCCCAAACCACAGGGACTAAAATGGCATTTAACTCTAGTATTTATATGGAGTTAATGAGTTTATGAGTCCACTGATAAAATTTCAACAACATTTAGTGACAGTTGCGTTGTTAATTAACAACATATTATGTCATTATAATTTAGGTTGTTGTTAACAGTTTCTTATGACTCCTCCATGAGATAGATTTGTCCGCAGACATAAGGATTACCCTAAATTGACTTTTAATTTCTTTTGAACATTATAAAATCAAGCTAAGAATAATCAACCTCTTCTTATAGTCTTTCTCGTTTCTTAAAGATATTGTAAGATGCTTCACAACAATCTAGAGTGGTAGAATGTTCATCAATGTGAGCAATATCTAAACGAATATAGACTTGAACCTTCGTAAGGCTTCTAATTAATGAAGCATAAGGAAGTAATCTCATTTATCATTTTATCCTCTTAAGGAGAGCAATATTATTTGTTACACATGTAAGAGCTCGCTTTAGAGTAAAGCTTACGGGATGAAACTAATATCCCGTTGGATCTATCTTGGTATATTTTGATATCTCTCACATAAGTGGTATCTCCGAGATTCATTATATCAATGTATGTGTGAACAATTATTTGACTTATGTAACATATACTTATCAAAAGAATATCATTTATATAAGAACACGTTTACATTAATTGGTCCCACTCATCTTGAGGTGGGTACATAAATCCACTTAATTCTTGAAGAAAAGAATTGCATTAAGATTTCATCACATTTTAATGCTTGCTTCAACCCATACATGGAAGTTATTGACATACAAAGTAAGTGTTCTTGACCTTCAGTTTAGAACTTTCAGGTTGTTTTATGAACATGTAAGTCTTTTAAGGAAAGTTGTTTTAATGTTCATATAATGTAGCTCTAAATGATTTTGAGCCACTAGAACAACAATTATCCTCAAAGAAACATCTTGTATGAAAGATAAGGTGATTCTTTGATAAATAATTCTCTTTTGAGCATAACCTTTAACAATCAATCAATCATATTTTTAGCGTCTTAACGTTTGCATTCAGATTTTGTTTAGTGATGAATACCCTTAGGTAATTCAACCAAATCCCAAACGTTATTCTAACAAATAAAATAAATTTCCTAATAACAATTCTTATTACACCTAGAAAATTGATTGATGCTAATGGCTTAATTAGAGGAGGTAGGACCGGCAAACTTTCCAATATCCATTTCAACTTCAGTCAAGGAGGATACATAATCATCAAAGTTAGTAGGCTTTTAAAACTAGATGGCCTCCTTAGTCGATTATTAGGTTTATTAAGAGTTTCAGTTTTATGGATTAACTCTTGCCTAAGTTGCTATCACTTTCATAATTCTAAGTGTGTGCAAGAGGTGTAATCGGAGTAAAATTTAATAGCCCCGCCTCTTGCACTTCTGGCAAGTCCTGATAAGGACTTTTACTGCTCCCACTGACTTAGAAATCTTTAACAATTTAGCATGCTTATGGTCAATATTAGAAGACCAATAAATTCTAATAGAGAAACAAATTAATGAAATTACTCATTGTAGTTTCTCTGTTTGAGGATTACAATTGTGGCAAGAAATTTGAGTGTGCCCACGTTTAAGCAACAATGAAACTTTTGTTAGAGTAGCAGTATATTCTTAAAGAAAAAAGTTATGAAGGAGCAATGTCTTGTACAAGAGGTGCAAATTGAGGTAATAACAAGTTTTCACTCCCCTACCTCTTGCAACTCTCGCAAATAAAGATTAAGACACTTAATGCTCCCACTAACCTTTTAGATCCGTAGGAATGCTACAAGAGAAGTTTCAATGATGTATGTGCTGTGGGAACATGTCATATATGTTAGACTTGATTTCCTTAATGTCCATATGTTATAAAAATTTTGGGGACATATTTAGAAGGAATCATAGTATATATGAATTAATTTCTTTAATACCTTTATTCATATAAGACATATTAAATACAAATAAATATTATGATAAATGAATTATGTCTGAATATTTTATTTTGGGATAGGTTCCAATGAAATATAACTTCTAATGGAACTTAATTTATTTCCTTAGCCATTTAAATATTAAGGATTATAACACATGCTCATAAGTCACTAAGAATGAGATTTGATAATATTTCATCATTCATTAACCTAGTCATGATTTCTCATGAAATTTGGTCTTAATGGATGGAATTTGTAAGTCTCATTTTTCTTTTGTTAAATTTTCATTTTCATGATAACAAAAGGTTGTGAAAAAATGTAGCATCATCTAGTTCTATCTTATAAGGTTTCTATCCAGATTGAGATGACAGGTAATATGAGAGTTTAAGGTAAGAGTGACTTTGTTTTAACCATGCAAACCTCACAACTGTCATAATGTAGCTTTTATATTAATACTAAATTCTGAATAATCTTCAAAATATATAAGGTATCATAAAGCCCAATTATAAAACAATTTATTATGGTTCTTATAGTCTTAACATAAAATTTTGCCACTAACTCTCATATTAATTACTAGGTTATCACCCGGGATTGCTTCCCGAGCTGGAGAAAGTTATTAATATACTTATTATTTATGAGCAATACATACTTAGAATGATAAAAAAATGAGTGACATGTTAATGGAATAAAAAATCAACAGTTTACATTATAAGCTACCAAAAACTTCTTTATAGACGACATTAGAAGTCTTATTTATTGGTTTTCCATCTGCGTCGAATATCAATATTTTAACTCCTTCTCTGGTTTTGACCCTTGATAATGCAATGTACAACTGACCATGAGTGAAAACAGGATCTTTCAAATACAGACCAACTTTTGATAAGGATTGTCCTTGACTATTGTTAATTGTCATGGCAAAACAAACTGATAAAGGAAATTGTCTTCGTTGGAATTCGAATGGTATTTTTTTGTCGGACAGAATCATATTAAGCCTTGGAATAAATACTCTTGTGCCGATATTACCGCCAGATATTACTTCAGCTTCTATTACTCGTTTACCTAGAAATGTAATCTGTAGCCTTATACCGTTACATAAGCCTTTCTGTTGATCGATGTTTCGAAGAAGCATGACAGGAACACCAACTTTAAGAACTAATCTATGATTAGGCAAGCCAGAAATCTTAAGTGCATTCAAATTTTCTGTTTAGTATAAACCTTCTTGAAATGAATCAAACATTTGTTCAGTTTGACATATGCTATCAGAACTCAAATACTCTTTGGCATCACCTGGAAATAACGAAAGTGATCGATCGTTAATTTCATGAACTACCTCATTTTTTGGTGCTAGAATTGCTCGCTCAGAAAAAAACCCAGGATTCCGAAATTTTTCCATAATTGAAGGGTATACGAAGTCAATTAAGCTTTGTATCGGATCAGAAATATTGTTGATTAATAGATCATCTGGTATCTCAATAATTGCTTCACCATCATTATCATCTCCCAACTTTCCTTCACCAATATCAAGCAGCCATTTTGCAAAATCCCTGATAGAGTCCATATTAGAACTTTCAGCTCCAATTGTTAGGTGCATGTTTTTAGTCAACCTTAACAGTTTGCACTTTGACCATATATATGAAGAGCTTAAAGACGCACAAACTATTTGTTGTCTGGTACCATTAGGAATAACTGGTAGGATTTGTCTAAAGTCACCGCCGAATACAAAAACTTTGCCTCCAAATGGAACATCAGAACGAATACTCCTACCGTCGGAAAATACGTCAGACATCGTCCTATCTAAAGCTTCAAAGGCATGTTTGTGGACCATAGGTGCTTCGTCCCATATGATCAATTGTGTTTCCTTTAATAATTTGGCGATATCACTATTTAGCTTAATATGACACATCGAATCTTCTGTGAGATTAATTGGGATATGGAAGCGAGAATGGGCTGTCCTTCCACGAGAAAGTAATAACGAAGCAATACCACTTGAAGCAACATTTGTCACACCCCGACCACGTGAGACAACGTAACGTGACGGAAACGTCGGGGAGTGTTGTAACAGAATTAATCGTTTCAAATACATGGCAATTAAAGTTTCGTTTTATTAATCAAACATGAGAGTTTATATAGTTTTAAACAAGAAACAAAGAGTACATAACAAAAATTAACTAGTTCTTGTCTCATTTTAAGTCACTAAGGCACAGGTCCGCCTAAGTATGTCTTGATAAGTCCTATGCATCATCTCCTGAAAACACATGTGAAAATAGGTACGTCAGCATAAAAATGCCTGTGAGATACATAGGTTTGTGAAAATTGGATTCATGACTTATAAGTTTAGAAAAAGTTGTTGTTTAGCAAAAGTCAGTCATGAACCTTGTAATTTGCTTTGTCTTGTAAATCATTTGAAAAACGATAAGATCAGATGATATGTATAAGTAAGAGAATAATGTATGGTTAAATGAATAACCATGTAAAATGAGTTTGTATAAGATAAGTTGTTTGTAAATCAATGTCTTGTGAAAAGTATGTTATTTGTATAAAATGTTATGTGTCTCAAATTGAAATGGTTCAAATAACGCTACGATATGTAATACCATACAAACACTTATATATAGGAAGTACCAGCGGCGTATCCACCATGCTTGTATCATATTACACACGCCTCGTTACTTAAATCACTTACTCAAACCAAACCACCAAGATGTAATGTTTAACAATTGTAGAAATGTTTATGTACAATCAAATGTCTATTGTCAAATGTAAATCATGTCAACAGATACAAATGGTTCACACGGTTCAAATGGTTACAACGGTTCGAAATGTAGTATAATGTGTTCATATGCTGGATGAGCATATGCAACAGAAATGCAATGTAAAACAATGTACTAAGTATGCACATAATGGGCATACATAGCATAAAGTGTAATGTAAAACAATGTACTAAGTACGCACACAAAGAACATACATAGCATAAGTGTAATGTAAAACAATGTACTAAGTATGCACACAATGGACATACATAGCATGAAATGTAATGTAGGACGATGTACTAAGTACGCACACAATGGGCATACATAGCATGTAAAGTAAAACGATGTACTAAGTACGCACACAATGGGCATACATAGCATGAAATGTAATGAAATCATGTACTATAATGTACTAACGAACATAGCAGATATATGATGTGAAAACATGGAAAGCATGAAAGTAATAAGTAGGCACATGTGTTCCACCCCAAAACGTTTGGAAAACAGTAAAAGAGGGGTCTATGTACTCACTTGAGATTGCTCAGAAGTCCTAAGATAACCACCAAGCAAAGCTAGAGATCACGGAATCAAACGGCACCTAATATAGGTAACTATGTTAATAAACCGGACCTATATCGGAGGATCGGATAGAATGAGGGCTCGTAAACCAAATGAGTATAGGAACTCATGTAGTATGGTTTAACAAGGCCTACATACTAAATGAAACCTAGCCTAAGAGCTTACGACCCATTACGACCCGTTTAGGTAGCTTATGCTATTTTAACGCGTCGTTCGCGTGAAACGCGTTTGGACCGCCTAACTAGTCCTATGACAAGTAACATATGCCTTAATATGTCTAATATTGTTGTCAAATCAGTTTAGATGTCAAAAGTTATGTTACATATGTTTAAAATGAATTTTGGCATCAAAGGGGTATTTTGGTAATTTACCTAAGGCATATAAGCTACCTATCATACAACTACTTAAACGAAGCGACCATAAGGTATAACCTTGGAAGGTTATTCCCTATATACTATGGTCACCTAATGTGTTTGATCGGATCCTAATGATCGACCAAATGGGTCGGGTTCGAAGGTACAAGCGATTTATTAGATCGCTTATCCTTACGATCCTATATAAGCACTAAACTAAAAGTGACGAGCTAAGCATGCTAAAACATGCTTAACTAAGTTTAGAAAACAGGTTTGGTATCAAAACAAACGGTTTTGATACCCATAAGTAGTTCGGTTACAAAATACGCAAGAATACGTATTCTGACCGAAACTACGGCTCGTCACTGAGCCTAGATAACGTGGTAATCAGTAGGTATAGTCACAAGGGACTATAACCATCGTGATCACGCTCACGTTATGAAGTTCAAAAGAACTTCGCATCGACCATAAACTGGTCAATGCAGAAAGTCAAACAAAGTTTGACTTTCGGACTCGAAAAGCAATAAAAGAACGAAGGAACACTTACGAAGGGTCCCCGAATGCTAATCTAGATCAAAATAGCTCAGGTATGAAACAAAGGTTTCAACTTAGAGCACATTAGATCAGATTCTTGTGAGGAAAAGTGAAGGGTGGAGGTGGGTATTTATAGTTTTTGGTCCACCATTAGGATCGTTTCTTGGAGAAGAGGGAATGATCACATCCCTACACTTGTTGGAAAGTTATGGTAGCTGATTTTGGCCACCATAAGAGATTAACATGTGGCACTTGACCTTTGGAGGGTGTTAGGGGATGTTAACATGTCATTAAAATGGCTTTTGCTGATCAGAAGGGGCCTCGCGTGACGCCAAGGGGTCTAGGTGTCACGCTAGGGTCCCCCTGATCAGCAAACACTTTCTAATGTTCAGCTTTCAGTCCCCGTTGCGTATTAAGGCCATTTCCGACATGTTTAAGGCTCGTTAAGCCATTTTAAAGGCTCCACAAGGATGCCTAAACATTGTGGACATGAAACATGCTCAAAAATATGCCGGATGTCAGTCCGTTTGGTCGTACGATCGCGATGTTCGCTTAATTACGACGGAATGCGCATAAGCGCGAAAAACGATCTAAATTGCGTGAAGAATGGATTTTTCTTATGCCAAATACTAAAATAAAATATTTTAGTGCTTACATAAATTTTTGGATGTCCGGATGTATTCAGAACGTAAGTTATGCGCGAAAGTGCAAACTTGTGCACTTTTTGACGCTTTTGGTCCCTGAATGACCCAAAAGTTTATTTTAGCACACCGAACACCTCAAAGCCTATTTCTAAGATATGTAGAGGATATTTATGGTATGTTTAACTTATGGTCATGTTCCGGAATGTTCGTTACTGTTCAAATTGCATATTTTCGCAGTTTGTCAAGTTTAGTCCCTGTAAGCGAATTAACTTGTTTTTGCCATACCAAAGCCTTCAAAACTTATTTCTAAGTTATGTAAGGGTTATTTAAGGTATGTTAAGTATATGTTGATGTTCCGGAGTATTCGTTGCATTAAACTGGTTATATCTACGCATCAGTGCACGTATAACCTTCCAGAAAGCGATTTAGAGCTTGAAATCGAACAAGAGTTGATATGTGCAAATGATATACATATTTTTACAAATCCCAAGTATGAAATACAATATTTCATTGGTTTGGCATTTGTTTGATGGTTGAAGTGACACAGGTGTCACAGTCTCCCCTACTTTAGGAAATTTCGTCCCGAAATTTATTTGTAGGAGCATGTCTGTGACTTTGTGTTAAATAACCATCAAGGATAAGGCATATCCTGATATTCCTCTTTAACAAACATTTTCAGAAATGGAAATGAATGGAGAATCAGGAATATTCATTTTCCTTCGATGGAAAATTTTAAGAAACGAAAAATACACGGGATGAGTTATTTTCCTTAATGGGTATCCTTCAGAAATGAAAATGAACGGAACGAGTCATTTTCCACAATTCCTCCAGAAACGAAAATGAACGGATTGAGTCATTTTCCACAATTTCTTTAGGAACGAAAATGAACAGAATGAGTCATTTTCCATGATTTCTTCAGGAATGAAAATGAACGGAATGAGTCATTTTCCACAATTTCTTCAGGAACGAAAATGAACGGAATGAGTCATTTTCCATGATTTCTTCAGGAATGAAAATGAACGGAATGAGTCATTTTCCATGATTTCTTCAGGAATGAAAATGAACGGAATGAGTCATTTTCCACGATTTCTTCAGGAATGAAAATGAACGGAATGAGTCATTTTCCACGATTTCTTCAGGAATGAAAATGAACGGAATGAGTCATTTTCCACAATTTCTTCAGAAACGAAAATGAACGGAATGAGTCATTTTCCATGATTTCTTCAGGAACGAAAATGAACGGAATGAGTCATTTTCCACAACCTCTTCAGAAACAAAAATGAACGGAATGAGTCATTTTTCACAATTTCTTCAGAAACAAAAATGAACGGAATGAGTCATTTTTCACAATTTCTTCATAAACGAAAATGAACGGAATCAACTCTAGACACATGACAAAACTCGCTGTGGTTTCTGTGCACTGAATTCCATAATTATGTATGCATCCATAATTACGTATTTCCTTGCACAGTCCGCACAGTTTGTCTTGTAATGTTTAGGGGAGGAAAATCAAATCTGTGATGAGGGTGACTAGACTACCATAGGGTCCTTTTAATTAGATCGATAGATGATCTTATTAATTAGGCCACCAAGGAGTCCTTTCAGCTATTTCATCACATGATGTTCCTAACCAGATTTTTGGATCAATCAGTTTAACTAGACCACTCAAGGGGTCTGATTATGGAGTAGTACTTTATAATCCAAGGGACTTAACTACAACGTAGAAGTCCATTAAGGATTTTAGATAGTACCTTTTGGGTATCCTACTACGAATCCCTCATATGAAGATACGAAAGGTTCTACGAGGATTTGGATAACAAAAACTTGGATTACACCAAAAACATAAAAAGGAACACATAAGCACATAATCACATAGTTGTTTAATTTGGTTATTAATTTGTTATCGATTGAGAATGGATATGGAAAACAGTCGATGGATTTCAAAGTCCTCCGGGATCTATCTAAAAAGATAGGAAGATCTCCCAAAAATTCGATTTTGTTCTCAAAGAAACGTAATATTCGAATTAAGGAACATAACAATTTTAGGATTTACGGAAATACCCTTAGGTACCCTATTAAGGATTTATAGTGGTACTTTGGGTATTCGTCCAGTGTTGTAACTTACGCCTTGTACTTCATTTTCCTTAGAAGAAACGGGTACTTAGGAATTTCGTGGAAAACGCAAGAGATCATAAGATGGAAAAATTTTGGGGGTAGTTTGCTTTACAAGGAATACGATTCCTTGATTGTCGGTATTGTAAGAGATATGTTGTTATACATACAACCACATAAATACATTGAAATGTAAATAAAAGATTTATTTATAAACAATGATAACAACTGTTTCATGGACCTTGACAACAAAAGAAAATAATACATAAGACATGATTATTTCTAAAGGGTGTTGTCTTCTAGTCGGTCAGATGCTCATCCCTGCGCTGGATTAGCATTAGCAATCTTTGGGCAATTTCTTCGGAAATGACCCATCTCGCCACAATTGTAGCAAGAACCTGGTGGAAAGCGAGCTTGAGCAGGATTGTTCTCAGCTTGATTTGGTGCAACTGCTGCTCGACAAACTTTTGCTGTATGACCTTTAAGTCCACAAATTTGGCATTCGCGGCACTTCACCCTAGCATGATGATGAAGGTTACATTGGTTGCACAAGGGTGAAGTTCCATTGTATGGCTTCCTAGCAGGGGGTTGAGCTGGTTGGTTGGGGATGGCTTGATCATTGTGAGTAACCATGGCGAAGTTCTGAGAAGCCTTTCGCTTCTTTGACTTCTTAGGGGATCCAGTCTGTTCATCCATGGTCTTTGATTCCTCGATTGGGTTCGACTCCTCGACCGGTTTCTTGTCACCCTTTCGGAAAAGCTTACGTTTCCTAATCTGAGATTCAGTCAAGGTTGCAGCTAGCTTAATGGCCTGCCTAACCGTAGTGGGGTTACTACCAGTAACAATGTCCTGAACTGAGTCAGGGAGACCATCAATGTATTTTTCGATCGCCTTATCCAAAGGCGTAACCATGGTAGGACACAACAGGCTCAGCTCCTCATATCGATCAGTGTATGCTCGATGTTCGCCGCTGTCTTGCTTAAGATCGTCGAATTCCCTTTCCAAGGCCCTGATCTCATGACGAGGACATAATTCCTTCATCATTAGTGCTCGAAGTTCTTCCCACGTTTGAGCCAGTGCCACTTCGGCACCCCTATCTCTCATCACACCGTTCCACCACGTCAAAGCTCGTTTCTCAAAGACACTAGATGCGAAATCTACCTTTCGCTTGTTTGGACATTGAACATGTCTGAAGGTGCTCTCCAAACTCTCGAACCATTGCAGAAGTGCAATCTCTCCTTGAGACCCAAAAAACTTTGATGGCTTAGCCGAGTTGAACGTCTTGAAGTTGCAGAGGGCATTATTGTTGTTGAGAGCTTGGTGACATTGGGCAACGATGTTCGGGATTGCAGCAGTTATTTGCTGTGTAATGACAGCTGCCAGATCTTCAATAGATACCGGATTTTCGCGTCGTGGAGGCATTCTAAAAAAAGGGAAACAAGAGAGAAAACAAATGAAATGGCATTGGGTAAGAATAGGATGTTGCAAATACCGACCAAAATCATGGGTGATGGTCATTTGTTTGAACCATGAAGCAAACAAACGACACACAAAGGCTGAATCAAAGCAAATAGGTCCTCATAATGTATCGCGAAGACATGCTCGCTTATAAGTGGACACTCACCCCAAGAGTTCCCAGGTAAGAGTGACTAGTCCGATTATGTGGATTTGTACGAACACTCTAGCCTTAGACAGAAAACTCAGGGTACAGGCATTCACTCTTCCAGTTTGCACGTGTTCACACTATTTAGGACCCCAAAACTTTGACGAGATTTTGAAAATTCAAAGGGATTCAAAACCTTATAACAGAGGGTTCAAAACCTTACAATAGAGGGTTCAAAACCTAGTAATCAATCATCCTAGAACAGATGATTAGTTTTCAAAGCGGTTTTGAAAATTATGTTCTTGTTGTGGTTATCACCTAAGGATAGGTGAGGGTATCGTTTTATGACTAAACGCAAGTAAACTTGCGTTATGGTCCTAGAAAGGTTATAGACTAGGTCAAAGCATTACTAATAACCTAATTCCCTATAACCATTGGCTCTGATACCAACTTTTCTGTCACACCCCGACCACGTGAGACAACGTAACGTGACGGAAACGTCGGGGAGTGTTGTAACGGAATTAATCGTTTAAAATCCATGGCAATTAAAGTTTCGTTTTATTAATCAAACATGAGAGTTTATATAGTTTTAAACAAGAAACAAAGAGTACATAACAAAAATTAACTAGTTCTTGTCTCATTTTAAGTCACTAAGGCACAGGTCCGCCTAAGTATGTCTTGATAAGTCCTATGCATCATCTCCTGAAAACACATGTGAAAATAGGTACGTCAGCATAAAAATGCCTGTGAGATACATAGGTTTGTGAAAATTGGATTCATGACTTATAAGTTTAGAAAAAGTTGTTGTTTAGCAAAAGTCAGTCATGAACCTTGTAATTTGCTTTGTCTTGTAAATCATTTGAAAAACGATAAGATCAGATGATATGTATAAGTAAGAGAATAATGTATGGTTAAATGAATAACCATGTAAAATGAGTTTGTATAAGATAAGTTGTTTGTAAATCAATGTCTTGTGAAAAGTATGTTATTTGTATAAAATGTTATGTGTCTCAAATTGAAATGGTTCAAATAACGCTACGATATGTAATACCATACAAACACTTATATATAGGAAGTACCAGCGGCGTATCCACCATGCTTGTATCATATTACACACGCCTCGTTACTTAAATCACTTACTCAAACCAAACCACCAAGATGTAATGTTTAACAATTGTAGAAATGCTTATGTACAGTCAAATGTCTATTGTCAAATGTAAATCATGTCAACAGATACAAATGGTTCACACGGTTCAAATGGTTACAACGGTTCGAAATGTAGTATAATGTGTTCATATGCTGGATGAGCATATGCAACAGAAATGCAATGTAAAACAATGTACTAAGTATGCACACAATGGGCATACATAACATAAAGTGTAATGTAAAACAATGTACTAAGTACGCACACAAAGAACATACATAGCATAAGTGTAATGTAAAACAATGTACTAAGTATGCACACAATGGACATACATAGCATGAAATGTAATGTAGGACGATGTACTAAGTATGCACACAATGGGCATACATAGCATGTAAAGTAAAACGATGTAATAAGTACGCACACAATGGGCATACATAGCATGAAATGTAATGAAATCATGTACTATAATGTACTAACGAACATAGCAGATATATGATGTGAAAACATCGAAAGTATGAAAGTAATAAGTAGGCACATGTGTTCCACCCCAAAAAGTTTGGAAAACAGTAAAAGAGGGGTCTATGTACTCACTTGAGATTGCTCAGAAGTCCTAAGATAACCACCAAGCAAAGCTAGAGATCACGGAATCAAACGACACCTAATATAGGTAACTATGTTAATAAACCGGACCTATATCGGAGGATCGGATAGAATGAGGGCTCGTAAACCAAATGAGTATAGGAACTCATGTAGTATGGTTTAACAAGGCCTACATACTAAATGAAACCTAGCCTAAGAGCTTACGACCCATTACGACCCGTTTAGGTAGCTTATGCTATTTTAACGCGTCGTTCGCGTGAAACGCGTTTGGACCGCCTAACTAGTCCTATGACAAGTAACATATGCCTTAATATGTCTAATATTGTTGTCAAATCAGTTTAGATGTCAAAAGTTATGTTACATATGTTTAAAATGAATTTTGGCATCAAAGGGGTATTTTGGTAATTTACCTAAGGCATATAAGCTACCTATCATACAACTACTTAAACGAAGCGACCATAAGGTATAACCTCGGAAGGTTATTCCCTATATACTATGGTCACCTAATGTGTTTGGTCGGATCCTAATGATCGACCAAATGGGTCGGGTTCGAAGGTATAAGCGATTTATTAGATCGCTTATCCTTACGACCCGATATAAGCACTAAACTAAAAGTGACGAGCTAAGCATGCTAAAACATGCTTAACTAAGTTTAGAAAACAGGTTTGGCATCAAAACAAACGGTTTTGATACCCATAAGTAGTTCGGTTACAAAATACGCAAGAATACGTATTCTGACCGAAACTACGGCTCGTCACTGAGCCTAGATAACGTGGTAATCAGTAGGTATAGTCACAAGGGACTATAACCATCGTGATCACGCTCACGTTATGAAGTTCAAAAGAACTTCGCATCGACCATAAACTGGTCAATGCAGAAAGTCAAACAAAGTTTGACTTTCGGACTCGAAAAGCAATAAAAGAACGAAGGAACACTTACGAAGGGTCCCCGAATGCTAATCTAGATCAAAATAGCTCAGGTATGAAACAAAGGTTTCAACTTAGAGCACATTAGATCAGATTCTTGTGAGGAAAAGTGAAGGGTGGAGGTGGGTATTTATAGTTTTCGGTCCACCGTTAGGATCGTTTCTTGGAGAAGAGGGAATGATCACATCCCTACACTTGTTGGAAAGTTATGGTAGCTGATTTTGGCCACCATAAGAGATTAACATGTGGCACTTGACCTTTGGAGGGTGTTAGGGGATGTTAACATGTCATTAAAATGGCTTTTGCTGATCAGAAGGGGCCTCGCGTGACGCCAAGGGGGCTAGGTGTCACGCTAGGGTCCCCCTGATCAGCAAACACTTTCTAATGTTCACCTTTCAGTCTCCGTTGCGTATTAAGGCCATTTCCGACATGTTTAAGGCTCGTTAAGCCATTTTCAAGGCTCCACAAGGATGCCTAAACATTGTGGACATGAAACATGCTCAAAAATATGCCGGATGTCAGTCCGTTTGGTCGTACGATCGCGATGTTCGCTTAATTACGACGGAATGCGCATAAGCGCGAAAAACGATCTAAATTGCGTGACGAATGGATTTTTCTTATGCCAAACACTAAAATAAAATATTTTAGTGCTTACATAAATTTTTGGATGTCCGGATGTATTCAGAACGTAAGTTATGCGCGAAAGTGCAAACTTGTGCACTTTTTGACGCTTTTGGTCCCTGAATGACCCAAAAGTTTATTTTAGCACACCGAACACCTCAAAGCCTATTTCTAAGCTATGTAGAGGATATTTATGGTATGTTTAACTTATGATCATGTTCCGGAATGTTCGTTACTGTTCAAATTGGCATACTTTCGCTGTTTGTCAAGTTTAGTCCCTGTAAGCGAATTAACTTGTTTTTGCCATACCAAAGCCTTCAAAACTTATTTCTAAGTTATGTAAGGGTTATTTAAGGTATGTTAAGTATATGTTGATGTTCCGGAGTATTCGTTGCATTAAACTGGTTATATCTACGCATCAGTGCGCGTATAACCTTCCAGAAAGCGATTTAGAGCTTGAAATCGAACAAGAGTTGATATGTGCAAATGATACACATATTTTTACAAATCCCAAGTATGAAATACAATATTTCATTGGTTTGGCATTTTTTTGATGGTTGAAGTGACACAGGTGTCACAACATTTAAAACTATCTCACCTCTACATCGAACAGCTAAAGCTAAAGTCTTCCATAAGAACGTTTTTCCAGTTCCACCGTAACCATAGACGAAAAATAGGCCTCCTTTACGGCTTGCAACTGCTTCCATTATTTCGTCAAAAAACAGCACGTTGTTCATCCGTCAGAGACTGATGCAACTTATTAAACTCAGCTTGTACTTCATCTACGTCATGTGATAGCTCTTCATTAATTAGACGATTAGTAGCATCACGTAACGAATCGTCATCAGGGTAAGGCATCGTGCTAAATCCTCGTACCGACGAACCATTCGAAACTAAATATTTTTCAATTTCCAACAAAGTAAGGTTCTTAATTTGATGTTAAGGAAGCACTAAACCTAACAAATGAAAAAAAATAATGTCGTTAATAATCAAATAAAAAAATTAGAATGTCAAATAAAAAGACAGCTAAGAACCTGAAATATTTGTTTCTTTTTTACGTCTATATAAAATATCATCTGCTAAGTATTTACACGTGTTCTCCCACACAAACTCTGGCCGTGAAAGTGTATTTGACAACAACAAGGTAGCAAATAACGCTCGGAGATAGCCAACATGTCCTTCGAAACTTGCTTCTTTAATGGCCTCAACTTATTCATTGTCATCATCTAAGAGCCCCATTGCGTAGCAAGCATCTCTAAAATTCGGGAATAACTGGCCGTTAACAGTACGTATTTCCTCGAAGGATCTGGGCCCTTTAACTTTATTCAGAAGTATCCTAAAAAAATAAGGTTCGCCTAATGCAGGAGACACAGAATGTATACGGCCAACCGTCTGGTACGTCTTGCGTACCTGCCAACATCTATCTTTAAGTTTCTAAACAAATTTGGAAGGAAACTCGACAAAAGTCAGCTTTCTAGCATCTTCATTTGACTCATTGAATTTCATCCATTGAACAAATATTGAAGAAGCAACTGAAGGCTTGCTTAACACATTATCAATATCGTCATCCACACCATACACAACATTCTGTTGGCCCGACATATGAAAGGGAAGCCTCATAACTGCAGGATGCCTATAATGAACCTCGTTTGAGAATATTCTCCATGATGCCTCACAAGCTGAAATATATCTAAAATCATAATATTCCTTTATCTCATCTCTCGGCTTATCCTTCATGCTTGGATTTGAAACCCCAGAAACAACTGCAGTAGCCATATCAGGGCCTTTATTAATGTACTTGAACAAATATTTTAGAAGCCTTTTGTTATATGGAACAACGCTTCTGTTGTCCAATCTAACACCAGATTTTATAACTGTGTGGCCTGAATCTCGTCTTCGGTAAACAGGGAAACCACTTGAATCAACAGTTGTATGTGGTGAAAATTTCTTTGGAAAGTTTTTTGAAAATCTTTTATCAACCATGCAAGGACAATTCAAATTAGCATTTCCACAAGGACCGTGAATCATATAATTGTCACACCCTCAAAATCCACCCGCGGGGTATTACCGCGAGGCGTGTGACGACCAGGATCTTAGCCACTAATTATTTTGAACCGTTTAGTTATTATTACAAATAATGGTATAATTAGCGACCCATTTTAAATTTTTTCAAAACATAGCTTGAGTTTGCAGCGGAAAGGAAAGAAGAACACATCGTAATTTAAAACCACAAGTTGTTCTTATGAAACTTACGAACCACGCACTCCATCCGATTGCAACGTCCGTCCAGAGCTGTATCGAGCAACCTGCAAAGCATGCAGTAGAGTGTCAACATAAAGTTGGCGAGTTCACGTGTTTGTAGTTTCCCAGTTTTTAAATTCCAAAAACTTGCTTTAACAGTTAATTTATCCGTTTATACATGCCGTGGGGAGCTACCCCATGAGTGAGCGACTAAACTGTTTTTCCAATACCGAATACTTACTTAACCGTACGTTTCCGCAGTGCCCCGTTTGTCAATGTTCTATCATCATTGACGGTTTGCCTGAGTCTATTAGTTCACGCCCGTTCCCAGTAACAAGGGTCGGTGTGAGGCTGGTTACACCTACATAGCGCTATTAACTAATAACCCGTTCGCCTGGCCCCGGTGACTAATCGGTATTAAATGGTAGGGACTTAAGTAATAGAGTTTCGTTTAGTGTTGCTCGTTGCATTCCGTATAAACCGTAATTAACTAAGAGTTCCCAGTAACAAGGGAAGAAGAGTAAGTTTGTATCCCAGTAACAAGGGAAGAAAAGTAAGTTTGTATCCCAGTAACAAGGGAAGAAAAGTAAGTTTGTATCCCTCACAAGGGGATAGTGTTGTTACCCGTTTCCCACACAAGGAGATAGAAATACCGTATCCCGCACAAGGAGATAGTAAGCAATCCCAAACCAGGAAAAGTGTTTTGTTCCGTTTCCCAACCACCGGGAACACATGCTTTAAGTAAAAAGTAGTGAACTCACCTTTGTTTTGCTCGGTTGACAATTTACTTGTGTTATGTTGGTCAACCATACCCTATTATGGTTATTAAATATTTATTAGGTTCGTATGCAAGTAGTGTCACGTATAATCCTACACGTATCTAACACACAGCGCGAGAGTCATACTAGCATTTACGTTGTTGGGCCTATCCTAACATACGAGCAGTTAAACAGTAGCAGCACACAATACAGTTAAGCAGTGGCAATAACACATAGTCCAAAACAAGTATCACATAATGCGGCCCACTAACGGAGTTAAGCAGCCTAGTCGAGACCGGATAGTCTCGACTCGAGACTATGAGGTCTCGAGTCGCAACCACTGGATTCTAAGTCGAAATCAGCTGGTCTCGAGTTGTGAACATTTGAGTCGCAACTGTAGAGGTCTCGAGTCAGGTCTCGAGTCGAGATCAGGAGATCTCGAGTCGTAACCATGCTGGTCTCGACTCCTGGAGCGCCTTGTTTGGTTTCGAGTGGTCGCTGAGTGGTCTCGAGTCGAAACCACATGATTCCGACTCGCAACCACTGATGAGAACATTGATGGAAGTTCTTCTAGAATTCTTATCCAAATCAGTACTAGCCAATCAAATTGCATTAACATGTTTCTACCATACCGTACAATCATCAAATCAGATCAAACTAACATATTTTCAAATATTTTCATGTCATTCAAATTGTTCATCATTTAGAGGTTTCAACTTTTCACAATCAAAACAATCAATCAGTCATAATCATTAAGGAAATATTACCATAACTATTATCCTTTCATTCATGAAGGATCCATATTTCAATCATCATCAATATCCATCTAGCAACCATAAACAGTTAACATATATGTAATCGGCCAGAATCATCAATGGAATATCACCCTAACTGTTTACCTTAGTCACTCTTTCAAATACTCCAAACAGTCTTTAAAGGAACAACTTTTGGGTTTTATGCATATTCAAAACAATCAATCAAACTTATGCACATACCAAACAAGCCAACTGTTGTTAGTTATTTATTCATTTAACACTTCACCTTTTGCTATATATATATTATTCAAAAATCACCCAAATTCCATCTCAATTTGTTTGTACAGTACATAAATCTTATTCATTCTAAATTCATAGTTATGCACATGGTCAAGAAGCACAAATATGCAAAGCAAATTTCAATCGAATCATTCACTGACCGAGGGTTTGTGACGCAACTAGGTCTGTGTGCTGCTGCCAAGAGGTTCCACCACCACCCATGCTGCTGTTGTCTTCTTTGTCACCGGCGCCGTTACCCGGAACCACCACCATCGGCACCGAACCCCCAAACCCGAGCTGCAAAGGGGCTTGAACTGACCCGAAACGGAATACGGATCCTGAGCTGCTCCACACCACTGCGCCGCCACCGCTGATCCTCTCTCTCTCTCTCTGCGTCTCCACTGTGTGCCACCGTACGCCACCACCGGTTGGTGGTGGCCGTCCGGCCGTCTGCTCGAAGTAAAACAGGGGCTGGAGTGTGTGCGTGAGAGTGATGAAAGGAGGGAGGGTTGGGTGTGCTTGTCGGAGGAGAAAGGAGCGTCGGAATTCCGGCTTAAACCGGCCGGGATGTCTTCGCTGGTAAGCAATCCAGTAACCAGAGAAATGAGGGGTCAGAAGATCGAGTATTTGTGTGGCTGAATGTTTGTTGTAGGGTGTTTAGGTTTTTAAAAGAGGAGTGAGGGTTTAAGTTTGTATTTATAGAGTAGGGTTTAGATTTAGGGAGTGGGGTTGGGCCTAGCCCAAGTGCGCGAATCCGTTAAACGATTAGGCGTCTCTCTCAACGAACTGGCCCAGTTTTGTTAACTCATGCCCAAATAATTGGAACTCTCGTCATGGATTATTATTATTTGCGTATTTAATAATCATAGTAAAAAAATAGTAATAATAATAATAAACGCCCGTTTTTACTAAAATACCCTTCTCTCGACAACGGGAGTACGGGTTGTCACATTCTCCCCATGTTACAGGAATTTCGTCCTCGAAATTTAAGCTAAGTCACGCGATTCGCTCTAATTATAGACTCGCTGATAACCTAGTGTCATACGTACATACACGTAGTTCATAAGAGTTCACAAAATAAACATGTAAGCCACATATCACATAAGGTCACATCGCGTAGACGGTCAATTCCAAGAGTTTGTACGTATTTCACATAGTATAGAATTTCACAAATTTAATTATAGCATCCAAGAAACGTACAGGAAAACCCGAAGTGTCACAATAATCACTTACCAAAGAATAAAGTTCTGGATCTTCATTTTTATCTGGAATCTTAGCGGATATAAATAGGTCTATGTGATCTACAGTCGGAAGTTTGTGATCAACCTTCATAAATAAGCAAATATGTGCATGAGGAAGACCACGCTTTTGAAATTCTACCGTATAAACAACTAAATAGAAAGAAAAAAAAAATTTAGTACTTTATAAAACTGATTGCAAATTATACACAAAAAGACAAAATGTAAAAAAAAAAACTAACATACCAGCATTAATCTCACCGAGATAATTGGAATCCTTCAAATCTTTGAGTAGGGAATCGAGCTTCATTTTAAACAATCGACACAATATGTCAGGTCTGTCCTCGACTTTGATGGTGGAATCTTTAAGAAAACTTTTTACTTCTGGCCATTTAGGACTACAAGTTATAGTTATGAAGAAATCTGGGTACCCATGCGACTTACATAAGGCCATTGCATCGAGGTAGTTTTTTTGCATGAATCTTGAACCTCCAGTAAATGAAGAAGGTAGTATAACAGGCTTTCAAGTGTCTTTTAAAACTTGTTTACCTTTAGCTTTATGCTTTTGAAGATTTTCAAATGTTTCAGATCGAAGTTTTGTTTGTTGTCTCCGAATGTAATGTAGTCTCTCGCTCTCGATCATCGTATATGCGTCAACCAAAAATTGTTGTAACAACCTTCTTCCATTAAGAATTAAGGAAAAACCATAATTTCTATCTTGGATCCTAAATACAA
Organism: Helianthus tuberosus; assembly: GCA_030545235.1. Lineage (NCBI taxonomy): Eukaryota > Viridiplantae > Streptophyta > Magnoliopsida > Asterales > Asteraceae > Helianthus > Helianthus tuberosus. The sequence continues at coordinate 89,491,242 of CM060353.1, forward strand.
AAAATTCTCTCATCGTGCACTTTGGCTTTATTTTCTTTTGTGTCGGAATGAAATCTCTATGTGGAATATCAATTCTATATCCGTCATCACCATATGGGAAAAGTAACGGATATTGCAAAGCAAGATATGATGGGTGTAATTCGCTAATACGCTGCAGCATTCCAGACTGAGTCTCGACAATAATATCACGATGGTCTATAGCTTTATCTATGTCTCCAACAACCAAAGCAGCAACTTCAGACGTGGTCGGTAAGTTATATGTTCTGCCATCTTTTTCTCTTTTATACATAAGACGAAGTTTAAGGTTGGCTTCTGGGGATTCGTGAAAATGGTCTCTGACCATCCTATATGTCTTAACCAACATATTTTCTGAATCTAATAAATTCCTCAAATATTGTATCATTTCAACATCAAGCTCTTTATCATTAGACGACGAAGGTTTGGTTGTTTTGCTGACAAAATATAAAAAAACAACATAAAGTTAATATAGCATAATTATAATAGTACATTGTTTTTATAAATAAATATACGTAAAAAAGATGGTGTTTGGTAATCACACATAACCGAATAATAACTGTCTTTTTGTTATTTCATTTTCAGTGTCATATATGTATAGTTGACAAAACTGAGGTTGATTTCCATCAGAAGGTTTAAGACTACAGATGCAATGATAGTTTTGGCCACTTATATGATATATAAATGGAGCATTGCCCTTGTTGATAGTAGAATCAACTTTTCCACCCATAGATGTAAAAGAGAACATAGAGTTGTATCGTCTTATATTCTTCTGGAAAAAACTTGTTTTTTTTCATTTGAGGAAGAAAACAAATTTTTATAAGACGGATGCGCATCCTTTAAAGGCGGTAGCTGAAATTTACCATACCCACAACACATACTATAAGTCAGCTTATTCATAGTTATTCGACCTTTTCCACCTTCTGATGTCCATAACTTTGCACCACAGATTTGACATGTAAGAACTTGGTCACCATGGTCCAAATAATCTATTATAAAATAATTAATAGTTATATTTCAGTTAGAATATAATAAAAGTCCTAAAACGATAAAATAGATTTAAACCTTTAGATATCCCTTTGTAAGGGTCGTCCACTGTGACTAAAACCACATCGTCTTCATCGGAATCCAAATTGACCATAGGTATAGGAGTAGTGTCACGTTTCTTGTGCTCGAGCTTACGTTTTGCAGAAGACAACCTTGTAATGGTAGATGTACTACCCAATACCAAATGATTGTTACTGCTATTGATGCGAGGAGTAATAGAATATCGACGATTGTTATTTGACGGTGTAGAATTGGTTCTGCCGTTATCTAAAGGTTACATATTTTAGCATACATGTTAGTATAGGCTTCTTGGTTAGTAAAATATAATAGACAACTAACAAAAAATAAACACAAGACGTACCTATTAATGTTGAAAGTAATGAACTTGTATCATTTATATTTGTATGATGACCAATGGAGTATATGTGTCGGTCTGTAATATTAGAATACTGCAGCGAACTAACGTTGTCAGGCAAGATGTTGGGAACATTTGTTGATGACAATGAATTCTTTTGTCTCTTATTATCAAGTATTATTTTTCGAAGCTTACGCCTTTCACCAGGTGAGGTAACTTAATAATCAAGAAGGTAGAATACATAATGAACACAAGAATTAGTCCCATTTCAAACATAAAACATGAAAATTATACTTATAATTAGATTTAACAACATTTACCATTAGAGATATCTGAAAGAGGAGTTCTCATAACAGGACCTACAAAAAGAGAAATATGAAAAGGATTTTAATAAAAATATCCATCATTCGTGGTTAGGGAAATGAGAACAAAATAACTTAACATGTAACTTACTATTAATTTTTTTTTGTGATGAATTCGGATCCTTTGAAGATGAACGCGACTGATATGATCTTTTAGACATACAATACGTGAATAACAGCAACTTAATAAAAGACCAGCACAAAGAAAATTATAATAAAACAAAACTGTTCATATTAAATTTGTAGACTAGGTAAAAGAAATGCAGTTGCTGATAATTAGATCTTCTGTGTAAAATGAACTAATGAAAGATGCACATACAATTACCTTCGGAGAGTTAGATACGTATGAACTGGAAGATAAACAATTGAAATTGTTGTATGAATCTCTTTGAAAGAGGAAACTTGCCTGTTTTAAATTTTATTAACTATTATGCATAACAGATCTTGTAATGCAAGATCAGAGGTTTACATAAAAGCCTTAAATTTATCATGTAATAAATTATAATAATTGAGATTAGTTGTTTATAATAACGTTTAGGAAAGAAATATTCCATACAATATTTTAATTTAAATTTGCTGATTTCATTGTCGGTTACATTAAATTAAGTAGTTTCTAAAATTAATTTTTAAGTTCCATTTTATACATAATGAATCATAGTATTATATTTTATATAAACCGTAAATTTTAAAACATTCAGTATTAAAAAACGATTATAAACCAAAAAACAGAACTTCAATAATAAAAATTAAAATCGAGTCTAATACATCAAACAATGACTGAAATACCAAATATTAATTTATTGTGACTAAAAAAAAGTCAACAATTATTTCTTGCATAGTAACTCTGTAGTCTTCAATCAAAATGATTCTCATCGTCTTCTTCATTGATCTTACGCTTTGTAGAACAACTCGGAAAAGTTGGATCAATGTCATATAGCTCGTACAGATTACGTTTTCCTTTTGCGATATTCTGCTCCTGTTAATGCAAAATATTTTTGTTATTACTTGATTTAAAATTTTACATTTTAGTATAATAAATAATAATATGTATTTTTTATAAGCATGATTATTACCTGCGCTATCAAAAGGCTCTTCTTAACATCGGAAATAACAAAATCATCGATGCTTATCGTAGTGATATCATAAACTTCGTCAAAGTTTTTGATATTATAGTGGCTAACTTGAATCTTATAAGCAAACAACTTCCCAACCAAAGACTTAATGTCCTTTGGAAACGTCGGATAATCACTGATCTGTAAATATTTTACAACTGTTAAAAAAATTATTACAGAATAAAAGTGTTTTGAGGTGGAAAAATACCAATGCATTCTCTTTTAGCAATTCATCAGCAGACTTATTCAAAACCTGTATAGCTTGATCATGAAATAATATAAGATGAGTTGAATCACTATCGTCCTCAACTTCAATTTTGATCTTAAATTTCAGCACAGGTTTTATGATGTGTTCGAAACATTCATAGTTAGAGCAGCGATAGATCTCGTATTCCTTAAAATCAAAAGAACCATCATTTGCAAGGTATTGCTCAATCTCCATAGTAGCCTTGTGTAAACACGTTGGACATGTCATGTAGTGCCAACCAAAATCGGTAAATACGTTCTTGATGGTACCGAATAGGATAAGAGACTTTGGCTACAAAAAAGTAATTGTAAAATACAACAAACAGTTAAACTACATTATTGGAAGGTGCAACGGAAAACTAATTACGCATACCTTAGTTATTTCCCATAACACATCAATGCTACTGAAAGATGCATTGTTCAAAAACTCAGAAGACACATCATGACATTTTGAAGACATGATTGTTTATAAATAAAAGGAAAAATTCGATTTGAGATAATATATTTAATGTAAAAACGGTTGTATTTATAGCCTTACAAAATTCGTTAACATTGAATAAGATTAGGAAATAAGAAATCTATTGTATAACCGAGATTTTGTAACATTATAAGATATGACAAAGATTTTGAAATAAAAATAGAAGAGATATAGGAATAAAATTAAGTGTAATCATTTAGTAGTTCCCTTTAATATTATTGAATAATATAACCGGAATTTTTTAATATTAAAAAAAAATTTCGAAATCTATGATATATTTGCTATTTGGCATGTAAAAACTTGGAAACTTTTTTTTAAAATATTAGTTAGGAATTGTAAAACTAATAATATTTGGTAAAGTTTGAATGGCTAAAATATAATGGAAAATTCAATGGTTGAATTTTATGAAATATTATAAATATTTAGAAAGTCTTTTAATATTGAAAGTAACTAATATAGTTTATATTTGGAAAATTGGTTTTTAATAAACCAACCTTTGCCCCATTGGTAAATAATAATCCTACCTACAGATTTGGTAGTTAATAATCCTACGTTTCAATATGTTGGTACTCAATGGACCTCCGTTAGTTTTTTTTAACTGAAGTTAGTTTTTAAGTTTTATTTATTACACAAACAGTCCCTGTAGTTATAATTTACTAGTTTTAAGTTTTATTTATTACACAAACAGTCCCTGTAGTTATAAAAAAAATCATAAAAATAAAAAAAAAATCTAAAAAATCAAAAAAATTCAAAAAAATCATAAAAATTCTAAAAAAATCAAAAAAATTCTAAAAAAATCAAAAAAATCATAAAAAACCGTTTCGACCCGTACCGTTTCGACGCGAACCGTTTTCGACCCGGACCGTTTCGACCCAGACCGTTTTCGACCCGGACCGTTTCGACCCACCACCACCACCACAGCACCGCCACCACCACCACCACCACCACCACACCACCGCCACCACCACCACCGCACCGCCACCGCCACCGCCACCACCACCACCACAGCACCGCCACCGCCACCACCACCACAGCACCGCCACCACCACCACCACCACCACCACAGCACCACCACCGCCACCGCCACCGCCACCGCCACCGCCACCGCCACCGCCACAGCACCGCCACCACCACCACTGCCACCACCACCACCACAGCACCGCCACCACCACCGCCACCGCCACCGCCACCGCCACCACCACCACCACCGCCACCACCACCACCACAGCACCGCCACCACCACCACCACCGTTTTCGAAACGGTACGGGTCGAAACGGTCCGCGTCGAAAACGGTTCGGGTCGAAACGGTACGCGTCGAAACGGTACGGGTTGAAACGGTACGGGTCGAAACGGTCCGGGTCGAAAACGGTTCGCGTCGAAACGGTACGGGTCGAAACGGTACGCGTCGAAACGGTACGGGTCGAAAACGGTACGGGTCGAAAACGGTTCGGGTGGAAACGGTACGCGTCGAAACGGTACGGGTCGAAACGGTACGGGTCGAAAACGGTTCGGGTCGAAACGGTACGCGTCGAAACGGTACGAGTCGAAACGGTACGGGTCGAAACGGTCCGGGTCGAAAACGGTTCGCGTCGAAACGGTACGGGTCGAAACGTTACGCGTCGAAACGGTCCGGGTCGAAAACGGTTCGGGTCGAAACGGTACGCGTCGAAACGGTACGGGTCGAAACGGTTCGCGTCGAAACGGTACCGTCCAAAACGGTTTTTTATGATTTTTTTAGATTTTTTTTTATTTTTTTAGAATTTTTATGATTTTTTATGATTTTTTGATTTTTTTAGAATTTTTTTGATTTTTTTAGAATTTTTATGATTTTTTTGAATTTTTTAGATTTTTTAGATTTTTTTTTTATTTTTATGATTTTTTTTATAACTACAGGGACTGTTTGTGTAATAAATAAAACTTAAAACTAGTAAATTATAACTACAGGGACTGTTTGTGTAATAAATAAAACTTAAAAACTAACTTCAGTTAAAAAAAACTAACGGAGGTCCATTGAGTACCAACATATTGAAACGTAGGATTATTAACTACCAAATCTGTAGGTAGGATTATTATTTACCAATGGGGCAAAGGTTGGTTTATTAAAAACCAATTTTCCTTTATATTTAACATCTAAATACTTCAATGGTTTAATTAAATAATTTATTCTTATTTCTCATTTGTTATATTATATAAGAAAAACATAAATACCAATCTATTTAAAAAATACAACATGAAAAACAATAAATAAATCATAATTATGACATAGCCGTTGATTATCAACACATCACGTCAATTGCTTCTCCCAAACAAATATTATCATTACCATCTATTAATCAAATTAATAAAAAATTACCAAACATATCTCACTTCATCAACAACTCTCCATCAACGGCTAAGGTTAGTCTCTTTATTTTCTTACAAGATTTGGAAGAGAATTAAAGGGTATCGAAGAAAGATTGAAGTATAATTTCAAAGAGAAGGTATGAATTCTTGTAATCGATTTTCTTAATCACTTTGTATTTTTTGAATCATAAAATCAGTTAAAGTTGATAGATGCTATAAGTGATAAAAGGAATAAATTTATGATTAACGAACAAAGCTAATGGTTAAAAGAATTAATTTTTTGATAAAATTAGGTCAAAATTATAAGATTATGTTAAACAAATAGGTTTAAGCAACACGAAAGTGAATACAGAATGGGTAAGAAAAAACTTTATTTTTTTAAAGAAATGATCATAACATTATAAATTATGAATTTTAGTCAGAATAAGATGTTTGTATGAAATATTCAAAATTTATGTGATTTTGATGATTTTTAAAAAAAAATTATAATAACATATTTAACCATAAAAATTATGAATTTGAAATAATAAGTATCATACATTGCAGTGTACAAGATGGTTTTATCGTTTGTCCAACTGATGGAAGAACCTAAAGAGCTTTCGTTGGTATGTGTACTTTCCATTTCTCGGTTGATTAAATATAACGTTGTCACCATATGAAATATTTACATATGTTAGTTTGTATCTACTATACAAAATATAATGTATATATCATTGTTAATGAAGCTGGTACCTGTTGAATTTGTTAACAAAAACTGGGGAGTTGACTGGCAACATATGAACATTGAGGTTCGTCATGAAAACGGTAGACATTGGACAGTACGACTTAAACACATGGATCAGTTACCAGTATTAACAGATGGTTGGAGGGCTGTTGTTAATAATCTTAAGTTGTTAAAAAACACTTGGCTGCTATTTACAAGCATAGGGGACAAAGAGTTGGAGGTTTATCCTTTTCTAAACAATGTGCGTGGTGAATCCTACATAACAAAGAACAACTACACAAAACTGGGTCTTACGGTAAGCGTACTGTTTGATAGTTAATGAAATGTGAACATTGTACAGAGTTGAAATGTAATACATATCTTAGTAATTATAATTTTTAATATATTTTCATAACTTGCAGGTAATTCCAGATGAATTTATTAACATGTTTTACAGAAACCACGAGCTAAACGGCATTTACCAAGTATATGCGGGTGGTAAGTACTGGGATGTAATGGCAGCTAAACTTCATGTTACTTATGCTTTTACAGAGGGATGGCCGAAACTGTGTGAAAGGTTGAACATATCTGATGGTGACACACTGATATTCGAGAAGATTGGTAATGTGATATTTCATTTGAGGGCATTCAGGAATGGAATTGAAGTTGGATTGGGTATTCAAGAAGAAGCGGAAGACAGCGATTTCTGTGAAATAATATCTCAATCAACATTCCAACAAAATGCTTATTTTGTAAGTCTCTTCCTGTTGAAAAAAAAGGTTTCTCAAATAATTATGATTACTTATATTTCCAAATTTTTATTTATAGAACTTTGTTTAATCTGATAATGCAACAGATACAAGTGAAGATACAATGATGAATGAGGTAGTGAGTTATACTTTGCATTTTTTTAATATTAATTTGATTAATGAACTTATGTACTTTTTGTTTTATGTTTTATATATAAATTAAAATTGAATAAAAATTAAATATCAGGTTAAAGACATTGGAAGTGAAACTGAGAAGATGTTGAATACCAAAAAAGGAGTTCTAGAAAGTGAGCAATTGACAACACCAAAAAAGAATACTTCATGTTCTGAGGTTCACGTCAATGAAAATGTAATAATCAGTTAATATAAATATAAACCGCATTCCATATTATTAGTATCTATTTGATTTAGAAAATTTATACGTTATAAATATATACTTAATAGGTTGAGAAGAAAGGCAAAAAGATTGCACAAGTTTTTGGTTCAACATCAAAAAAAGGAAAGGTAATTGAGCAAACTCCAAAAGTTCTCACACCAGAAGTTTCAAACTGTCGTAGATCATCAATCAAAAGAGAGGTAACATTTGCTTTATTCAAATGTGTAATACACCTATGAGTGATTGGGGTAGGATCACAATTAAAATTATTTATTGATTATAATTGATATTAAACTTGAAAGGTTGTTAACTACTATGAGAAGGTATCGAAACTTGGACAAGAAAGCCAAACCAGACAACATAGTGGAAAACGAAAAAAGGCTGAAATCGATCCAGAAAATTATGAGTTTACCAGAAAAGGAGAAAATATATCGGTATGATAATTTGTATCATGAGTTGTAGGTCCATAAATATGAATTATAGGGTACATTCTAATAACGTAATGTAACATATTTTATGTAGCGTCTTCCTGTTGAGGTAGCGAGGAGATCTGGTCTTACAAAGAAGCTTCATGCATTGAAGATTAAGACTTTGGATGGCAAAATGATGGATAACGAAGTGGAAATAGAAAAAAATGGTGACGCACCGCGTTACACAATGGTGAAGTGGGGTAAATTTATGTCGGCAAATAGTTTGAAGAAAGGTGACATTCTTCACTTCAACTTTGTTACCTCAATACAGGTGTTTGAGTTAACAAATGTGGATCGAATTTAAGACATGTGTGGAAGGATGGTAAGAGGTCTGTTTGTTGGTTTATGGATTGTTAATGCTTATGGTTTTTTGGGATATTTATATATTTGCATATGAACATGTTGGTGGTAGTTTGTTTGCTACATGTTTAGTTAATATGTCCGTCTATGGATGATGTAAAGTTTTTGAAACAATATATAAGTATATGTATGAATGTTAAAAATATTGTTTATGTTAGGATTATATTGTATCATGAGTTGTCGATTGTGATCTCACATTACTAATACTAAGAAGAAAAATAGATATATATTATTTAGATTATAACTGAAAACCATGTAGCATTGATTTCAAACTGAGAAACAATGCAAACAATACTTTAAAAATTGATTTGAACGACAATGTTAGTTGTCATCATCGTAAACTTGATACACAGTACGTTGACCATTCTCAATTATCACCACCTCCTCAGAAACGTTTACATTTGTCTGACTTAACTGTTGATCATCAAACGTATAGAGTTCAATGAGTTGACGCGGCCACAATTCCAGCAAAACAGACGAAGTAATAAATGAACCTTATTCTTGGAGCATTTCCTAAAAAAATAGATTATACAAATATGAGATTAATAGCAAAAAGGCTTGTTAACAAAACTAATCGTATTGTAAGGTAAAGAGTATAAAACAATAAAATATTACCAGATAGTCTTCAACATAACAACTGTGACAACTGCCACTTTCGGGTAATTTACGTACATTTAAAGCAATGATTTACATTATACAAGTATGTGTTTTGAATATTCGAACTGCATGATTACATGATATACATCTTAGAACACTCATGGAATATTCATTTATGATGCACATTATTCATTTTTATTTGTTACATTTGAAATAGTGTAAACAATGCATCGAAACAACTAGAGTAGTACCTAGTAAACTAGTGTGCTGACGAAAACTCAGAACCCGCTGAAATCATCTAAATGACATCTTTAGGACTCAGACAAAAGTCCAACATCAAATATACATTAAACCCTATATGGGAATACAAGGGTTTGGCTTAATATATTACCAATGTCCAGTAGCACTAAAAACTGTCCGAAAAGTGCTAAAAGTGACCATTTCATTATTTTTTCCGCAAAAATTCAGCATTTGTATTTTAATTACAAGATGCAAAAGTGTTGTTTAAGCACAAATTTCACATAAAAATACATAGGGAAAACCAATTGCACATATAACCGAAATTTTCCCTACAACTTCCATAAGCGAACCTTTCGACTATCTTCTTGCGGAACGAGCGCCAAACAACTATCCGAACTAAAATTTGACATATGTAGCGAGCTGGTGAACATTATTTTTGGTCTTGTAAAGCTAGATTATGATCATTTCAAGTCATGAATCATCTCGAAAAATTGCAAACCTTAAACACCTAAAACACTTTAATATTTTAATCTCTTTTTCTACATTTTACAAAGCATGAAATTACTAACACATGAAACCACATATAGCACCCCTAATTAAAATTTGGGATGTAATATTGGGGTCCTACACCTTAATTTTTGTGGTAAAAATATCTAGATATTTATGGTTAGTTACTAGTGGATTATGTTGGTAATTTGTTATAACACTTCATCACTAAGTAAACTAGCATTTTACCCATCATTTTCCATCTTTTATTACCTATTCAAACTCTCTCATCATCTTCATATTCCCCCAAGAACACCAAAAAAACCCACTTCACTTTAGTCTTTTACTTGTTGATCAAGATGGATTTCCAAGTAACATAAGAAGATCTAAAGCATTTGCAAGTTAAAGGAAGGGTATTCATCCATTCAAGAGCCTTAAATCACCAAGATCTTCATCTTTTTATTTCTTAATCATCCTCTAAGATCATCCCTAGCCTAGTGCTAGAAGTAAGCTTCTAGATCTATTTTTTTCATACTTATATTATGTTTATGATTATTATTATAACTATAGATAACTAAATAATCATACATAATAAACATGAAAGTACAAAGAAGCAAAAATAATAATCATGATATATTTATGTTTGTTTATGTTGTGATCTAAGACTTGTTATATGCATATTTGATCTTGTTATGATGATTATGATATGTATAAATTGTTAGATGATGTTTTAAAAATATGATCTAACAATTATACAAGAATATGTCAAAGGGTTTTTGTTAAACTTAAAAAGATAAATTGGATGATCATAATATATGGTGTAGTTAATTTATTTTAAGGTTTTTATTCAAAAACAAGACTTTTACAAGATTATAAAAAGTAACATACAACATGAGATTTTTATAAAAGTTGTTAAAACTAGAAGTAAACTTGGTTTTTGTACTAGTTAACACATGTTGTGATCATGTCCAAAACCCTACATGATTTGGATATCTTTTTGATAAGTTTATGTTATAAAAATATCATAAGTTTTTAGTTAAAATGTTGAGTAAATTGATGGTGATTTGGAAAAGAAAATGACATGTTTATGAAACATGGCCAAATGATTAATACAAAGGATGTATGGCCATTTAAAAAAAAAACATTATTTTAACAAAACTATCATTTTTGGTTAAACCTTTACAAGATTAAAAAGATTTAAAGAATGCTTTTTGTAAAAACAAAGTTAGTTATAAATATATATTTTGGGAAAATATATATTTGATTAATTTAACAACTTAAGTGCTATGTGGTACTTGATATATTAGTTATATATATCAAAGTAGGAACTTGAATCAAATGTCACATTTAAACTTAAGACACCTTATAACCAAACCCTTACAAAGCTACACATAATTACGCCTTAAAACGAGTTACGGACGATCCGAATAATCGGACACCATTTATGGTCAAAACGGACGACAGACGAATTCATAAACGAATCGTCAATCCGAGGACTTACTACGACGTTTAGACGATCTTTCGACGCGGACACCGGAATTTCGTTACCATTAACAAAATTCGGACATTTTGAAATTTATAAAAACTATTATGTTTCTATTTACTAAAAGGTATACTTAGTGTATTTTTATAAAAATGTTTTTATAAAAATGAAAGGCTTATACTTATTATAAATGGGCTTACACTTTTAATGGGCTATTTTTATATATAAATGGGCTTACACTCTTAATGGGCTTATACTTCATAATGGGCTTAACATAAAGACATGGGCTAAGCCCAATATCAAAAACACATGGGCTAAGCCCAATACCAAACATATGGGCCAAAGCCCAACACTATTCACAGGACGCGATACTGTGAGTTCATGTCCCCTATTCATTTAAATGTTTTACAACTTTACAACTATCGGGGAAGATACATGTTCAATCGTATGTTAAAGTTAGGGAATGAAACACCTAAGATCATGTGCGAATTAGGGTTATACATCTAAGCACCATTAATCCAGTTTGGACCTAGGTACAAGTGGTTAGATCTAATGGGTTTTGGCGAGCCCCACTCTTGGTCGTGGACCCATACAGAAGAGTGCTTTTGTGTCCCAGTCGATAGGATTCGACATAAAATCGTCTAGGTTTGGATTGCTTCCTTTTTCGTCACACATATTAATGTCCTTGCAAAACATTAATGATCAACGATTTCATTGACGCTTTACATACTACAACTTACATTTTAAATACATCTTTTACAACTAAACTGCATGAATTCGCCAGCTTTTGTTGATGTTTTCCAAAACTTAACATGTATTTCAGGGAATTAATGGACCATGTCGGGATTCTCAGTCAAGATAACAAGCACCAGAACTCCATGCCATCTTTTAAAGGGTTTAACTATTATATTCCGCCTCTTTGCGGAAATATGATGGTTTAAACCTTAGTAGTTTATTTTTCATGTTGATGTATGAAACAATAACACTTTACTTTACTTTTATGTTAATGGTTTGTAACCGACACACTAAACTTATGTTGTAATCTTTTGAAACACTTATGTAATGGCAATGGAGTAAGTTTTATTCATATAGTTTGTTCATGTACATCGATATTTATGCAATGAAAACCATACAGATCACACCTCGCGCTTCCGCTACGAGCGGGTGTGACAGTTTGGTATCAGAGCATCGATTGTAGTGAACTAGGATTCTTTCTCGAGTCTAAGTCTACAATCACTAGGGATCTCTCACGAAAACCATTTAAACACAAACAAATGTGTTCATTTGCATAAACATTTTTCATGGTCCATTTTCAACAAGAATTCATCTCATACAAATCAAGCAAGGACATTGGTGTCTTAGTCATCTAAATGGTAGACATGCAACTTTAAGTTAATCCACACAACTCAATTAGGATAACTTAAAATGAACATTATGTGAAAAATACATTTCGTGTATATATGTAAAGTAACAAATACTCATACGTGTCGAACAACTTATTTCTCAGGTCACCATGTCTTCATCTGAAGGTAGCAATGTATACGACGACGTAGACCCCATGGAGATTGTATCCGACGACGATGTCGTGCCGGAGGTTCAGGTCATCTTATCTGATAGCGACTCTACGTCTGACAGCGACATGGATGATTTCCAGCCGTTCGCACTTCTAGGCGAGATCATCGATGATGATGTGTTAGCTATTCCCCCTATACTCAACGATATAGTTATTTTGGGTCACCCGGAGGGTGAACATGTAGTAGAGGTTATACCCTTTGACGTCGCTCCTCTTGATATCATACCTTTTATCGTCGACCTCGACGATGACGACGACGTCGTTCCAGTGATTCCGGTGGATCACATGGATGCTGATTTGGGAGACGGAGAAGTTCACGATGTGGTTATTCTAGACATTGCATCACCAGTGGTCTCGGTGATCGATATTTCTTCTGATGCAGATACCGACTCGGATGCTTCCTCTTATGCATCCGTTACTTCATCTGCACTGCAGGCCACTGGCCTATAGCGAAACGCAAACTTTGGGGATGACGTCATGCCAGCAGAGCCAGCCATCCCTGCACCTGTTCAGGTCCCTGCTGCAGATACATCTCCTGAGCACATTCGCCTCATGCACTTCGCACCTATCATACCACCGACTGGTTATACCGATGAGGCCGGACCATCTGGACATGCCCACATACCACCCAGTGATATGGACCTATACTATCAGCAGTTTCGCTCTGTTCCACAAGTCCCTGTCGAGCCTCTTATTGCGCCACACTCTCCACCTCATGTTATGCCCATGTCAGATCCATACCATCCATTGCATTACCCAGCTGTTACTACCGACTTACGTGCTCGTGTGCTGACACTCGAGCAGCAGATAGACTTTCTTATCTGTCGAGTTCATGAACTCGAGGAGGAGCTTACTCACCTTCATGGTTTGGTACTTCTGACTCCACCACCACCAGCTCATTCACCACCCCATGCTCCACCACCACCACCACCAGGGTCACCACCATTACCCCCACTACCACCTCAGATGCCACCAGTTGATATACCACCAGTTGGTTTACCTGCTCGTGTTTTGACACTCGAGCAACAGATTGATTTCCTTATCCGTTTGGTTCACGATTTGGAGGATAGGGTTTCTCATGTTCACAGGTTATTGTTTCCGATTCCACCACCAGTCTTCCCTCCACCATAGACGTTCACTTTCAGGTTATCTTTTGTAACGGGTATCTATATCCGTTTTGTGTACATATTGACGCTCCACCAAGTTTTGAAGACAACCGGCAGACAGCGGATCACACAGTTGGAAGGAAGACTTTGTTATCTCTTTTGTTGTACTAGACTAGTATGATCGGGTTATGTAGCCCGAGTCTATTTTGTTTCCTTTCATACGATTATGTAACCGGTTGTCTAATATATATGAAAAACTTGGTGTTATCTATTATATGCATCTGAATGGTCTGGTTGGACATATCTTATTGTTTATGTTAACTTATTTACTCGCATTATATGTTTCTTGGTGTTATTGCTATTAATGTTAAAAATGTATTTTTTTATGCTTAGTAAAATTATTTAACAAACCAAATCAACGTCTAATCTTTATCCTATTTCTCCTTTGGAAGAATCATGCCACCAAGGAGAGTCTTAAGGACACGGACAGTTAAGCCACCCCCACCTCCACCGATGCCTACGAATGAGGCTGAACTGAATGCACTAATAGAACAGAGAATCGCCCAAGCTATCGCACTGTATGAGGCATCCCGTGCCGAACAAAGTGGTGGCACCGGCGGATCGGGAGGCCAGGGCCAAGGCGGTAATTCAGGTGGAACAAATATCATGGGAAACGTTTAGTTGTTTTGTTACAACTTATCAAATTTCTTTCTAAATCTACTCGTGCGTTTCATTGTTTGCTCATTCTTAATCCGTTTATTATCTATTTCAGGATGCACAATCAAGCAGTTTCTGGACTGCAAGCCACTTAACTACGATGGCACAGGCGGTGCTGTGGCTTTCATGCGATGGACTGAGAAAACGGATTCCATTATCAGAATGAGCAGATGTTATGCTAATCAGCAAGTCACTTTCGTTACTGGCTTGTTTCTCAACGAGGCCCTTACCTGGTGGAACTTACAAGTGCAAACTTTGGGTGATAACGCTGCTTATGCGTTGACTTGGGATGAACTTAAGGAACGTATGAGGGATAAGTACTATTCTCGTGCTGAACTCCAGAAGTTGGAGAACGAGTTTTGGAACCTTACCATGGTCGGAGCTGATATCATGGGATATACGCAAAGGTTTCACGATCTGTCCCGCGTGATTCCTTATCTTGTATCACCGGAATACAAGTGTATCGAACGCTACATCTGGGGACTTTCTCCCAAGATTCGGAGTCTTGTTACTGCAGCTAAACCCACGACTATTACTCAGGTTGTGACTATAGCCGTGAGTCTCACTGAAGACGGGGTCAGGATGAATATATTCTCAGAGAAAGGTGATGATAAGAAGGAAACACATGTCGAGTCTTCCAACAGTGGGAAGAGAAAGTACTCGAATTTCAAGAAGGGAACCCGTGGTAATAACAACAACAACAGTAACAACAATCACAACAACAATAACCCCAACAACAACAACAACAACAGGCGACATAATAACTCGCAAAAGGATGCAAGGGCGTTTGTAGCCACAAACGACACTGGCCCTAAGAAGTACGCTGGTACTTTACCCAAGTGTGAGATATGCAAATATCATCACTTTGGCGATTGTCGGGTTGTCAAGTGTGATAAGTGTGGCAAGAATGGCCACTGTGCTGAATCGTGTTGGGGAACGGGAAATAATACTGGATTGGGAAGTGGAATTGGTAACAAGAATGGGAACGGAAATGGGCGTGGTCAAGGATGCTTTGGATGCGGAAGCAAAGATCACTTCAAGAAAGACCGTCCTAAAGAAAACCAAGCTCGTGGTCGATCATTTGTGATTGGAGCCAAGGATGCGCGCCAAGGATGTGGTCACTGGTACGTTTCTCCTCAATGATCATTTCGCATCCATATTATTTTATACCGAAGCCGATTTTAGTTTTATTTCTATAGAATTTAAAAATGTTCTGGGCTTGGAACCTAATAAGCTAGATGTTCCCTATTCTATAGAATTGGCTAACGGTAAACTAATAGAGACGGGAGAAGTTGTTAAGGAGTGTACCTTAGAACTTGGCGAACAAAAATTCAATATCGATCTCTTACCCATTGAATTGGGTAGTTTTGACTTAGTGGTTGGCATGGATTGGCTATCCAATAATCGAGCCGAAGTCGTTTGCCACGAGAAAATCATTCGCCTACCACTACCAAATGAAGAGACACTTGTGATACATGGAGAGAAGCGCGATACCCCATTGCGGATCATCAATTGCATGAAAGCACAGAAGTGCTTACGGAAAGGTTGTATTGCCTTTCTAGAACATGTTGTGGACAAGAAGGCCGATGGGCCGAAGTTGACAGATATTCCGGTAGTAAAAGAATTTTCTGAAGTCTTTCCTGAAGACTTGCCAGGACTACCACCTTATCGACAAGTCAAATTTCACATCGACTTGGTACCAGGAGCCGCACCCGTAGCTAAATCTCCATATCGATTAGCACCTTCTGAAATGCAAGAGTTATCCACACAACTTCAAGAGTTGTTGGGTAAAGGATTCATCAGACCGAGCTACTCGCCTTGGGGAGCTCCAGCTCTTTTTGTGAAAAAGAAGGATGGGACATTCAGAATGTGTATCGACTATAGAGAGTTGAATAAACTCACCATCAAGAATCGGTATCCATTACCGAGGATTGATGACCTATTCGATCAGCTGCAAGGGTCGAGCTTCTACTCAAAGATAGACTTATGATCGGGGTATCATCAGTTATGGATTCAAGAAGAAAGCATACCGAAAATGGCTTTTCGGACTCGTTACGGTCATTACGAGTTTCTCGTTATGCCTTTTGGTTTAATGAATGCACCAGCGGTCTTCATGGACTTAATGAATCGTGTGTGCAAGCCGTATCTCGAAAAATTCGTCATAGTGTTTATTGACGACATTTTGATATACTCTCGATCGACTGATGAACATGAGTAACAATTGAGAATCATCTTGGAGTTATTAAAGACGGAGAAACTATACGCGAAGTTTTCCAAGTGCGAATTTTGGATTCGCGAAGTGCAATTTCTCGGGCATGTAGTGAACGAGAAGGGCATTCAAGTAGACCCGTCGAAGATTGAATCGATTAAGAATTGGGAAGCGCCCAAGACTCCTACTGAAGTACGACAATTTTTGGGCTTAGCGGGATATTATCGGAGATTTATTGAAAAATTTTCAAAGATTGCTCAACCGCTAACTTCTCTTACATAGAAAGACAGGAAATTCGATTGGGGAGAGAAACAAGAAGTAGCGTTTCAACTTCTTAAAGACAAGTTGTGTATCATTACCCGACTGTACCGATGACTTTGTTGTATACTGTGATGCTTCGCATCAAGGTTTGGGTTGCGTACTCATGCAACGTGAAAAGGTTATCGCGTACGCGTCTCGCCAACTGAAAGTTCACGAGAAGAACTATACCACTCACGACCTAGAGTTAGGCGCGATGGTATTTGCTTTAAAAATTTGGCGGCATTACTTATATGGTACACAGTGCACTATTTTCACAGATCATAAAATTCTACAACACATATTCAACCAAAAAGAATTAAATATGCGTCAGCGACGTTGGGTTGAGTTATTGAACGATTATGATTGTGAAATCAAGTACCATCCGGGCAAGGCGAACATTGTAGCAGACGCCTTAAGCCGCAAGGAACGAGTTAAAACACTAAGAGTGCGAGCACTAGAAATGACGATTCACACAGATCTTACCGCACGAATTCATAATGCACAACAAGAAGCGTTCAAGGAAGAGCATATTCTAGCAGAATCACTTCGAGGCATGGAAAAACGGTTGGTGCCAAAGGAGGATGGAACTTTGTACGTTGCAGGTAGAATTTGGGTTCCATTCTTTGGAGGCCTCCGAGATCTTATTTTTGAGGAAGCACATAGGTCAAAGTACTCGATCCATCCTGGATCAGATAAGATGTACCAAGACTTAAAGGAGTACTATTGGTGGCCTAACCTCAAAAAGGATGTTGCTATCTATGTCGGAAAATGCTTGACCTGCGCGAAGGTCAAGGCAGAGTATCAGAAATCATCGGGTTTACTACAACAACCCGAGATTCCCGCTTGGAAATGGGAACAAATATCGATGGACTTCATTACGAAGTTACCCAGGACCTCAAGAGGTCATGACATGATATGGGTAATCGTCGATAGATTGACAAAATCCGCACACTTCTTACCGATTCGGGAGAAGGATAGTACCGAGAAACTAGCGGAAATCTATCTCAAGGAAATAGTGGCTCGTCATGGAGTTCCTATTTCAATCATTTCGGACAGAGACGGTCGTTTTGTTTCAAGAATTTGGAAATCATTTCAACAGGCCTTTGGATCTCAATTGAATCTAAGTACGGCCTTTCATCCACAAACTAACGGCCAGAGCGAACGGATGATCCAAACACTCGAAGATATGCTTCGTGCATGTGTTATGGATTTAGGTGGCAATTGGGATACTCATCTACCTTTAGTTGAGTTTTCCTACAATAACAGCTACCATACTAGTATACGAGCTGCACCGTTTGAAGCTCTTTATGGTCGAAAATGTCGCTCTCCGCAATGTTGGTCGGAAACAGGCGATAGTCAATTAATTGGTCCGGAACTAGTCCAAGAGACTACGGATAAAATTTTTCAGATCCGAGACTGTATCAAGGCGGCTCGCGATCGACAAAAGAGCTACGCAGATAAAAAGCGAAAACCATTATCTTTAGAGGTCGGAGACAAAGTCTTGTTGGAAGTCTCGCCTTGGAAAGGCGTAGCGAGGTTCGGTAAACGTGGAAAGCTTAACCCACGTTACATTGGACCATTCGAAATCTTAGAAAAGATTGGCACTGTTGCCTACAAGTTGAAGTTACCAAATGAACTTAGCAGTGTACACGACACGTTTCATGTGTCGAATCTTAGAAAGAGTCCAACACAATCAACCGTTATCATCCCTGCGGATGAAATTCACATTGACGACAAACTCCAATTCACTGAAGAACCTGTTGAGGTCACGGACTGGAAGGTCCAGAAAACACGGAGAAGTCGTATCAAGTTAGTAAAAGTTCGTTGGAACTCTCGTCACGGACCCGAATATACTTGGGAACGTGAAGACCAAATGAAAGCCAAATATCCTCATCTGTTCCCAAAGACTCCTGCAAAGAATAACAAAGCTAGAATTTCGGGGCGAAATTCTCAATAACAAGGGGAGAATGTGACAACTGCCACTTTCGGGTAATTTACGTACATTTAAAGCATTGATTTATGATGTGTTAAAAATGCAACATATAAATTTCATCAAATGGGGCATAAAACTAACCCTTTTTTAGTACTAATGTTGGAAAAAGTGTGCTTTTGTCTTCCTTTTGTATTTTCAGGATTAAATGAGCTCAAATTAACAAAAGAAGCAAAAAGACATCAAAATCTAACATAAATACAAGAAAAGGAACAAGACGTGACATGTCCGACCCCACGACAGCATCTTCCCAAGCAAAACAAGAGATCAGAAGCCTGAACACGCCCCGTGCTCAGCCAGCACGGGGGCGTGCCCAAGTGTCAGCAGAAAAGACAAAGTGGTAGAAGCTTCTATTGCCCACCACGGGGCCGTGTTCAGCGGACACGGGGCCGTGGTCAACTATAAGATTCGCACAATCTAGCAAATCTGCATAGTACAAAGATTCTTCTGCACCACGAGGTCGTGCTCAGCGGACACGGGGGCGTGGTCAACTAAAAAGACAAAACTGCATTAAATGAAGAAAGAGAAGGATGTGGACACGGGGCCGTGCCCGAGCTTCTGTTCAGCCTATAAATAGAAGTGCTTGGCTCAAGCTCAAACCATCCCTTGGCATACCACCTCTCTCACACTTCACCCACCACCCACCACCACCATAACACCATCATCCACCACCATCATCCATTGTCCATCGTAGAGTGTGTGAGTCGTCTCGGGATCCAAGATTGATCGTAAGAGTTCTTAACAATCAAGGCCATGTTTGCCTAAGTCTCTTACATCACTTGGTGAAGACAAAGTGTCAAGTGTAATACTTTTTATTTCTAAACTTTTGCACTTTTTACTTGGTTTTGTATTAATGACTTTAATAACTAGTTGCTTATGTTGAAGGTGATCTTTCCTTATCGTTTGTACGTGGTGTCTTGGCATTATTTTACTGTCTATATAAAATAAAAGATTTTCACCATTCATATCTCCACGGTCTATATGGAGGTATGTTGGCTACCTGGTCGGGGGTTAAGGGAACGATTTGGTAAAGGTCTTGCCATTGTTCAGCGTTTAGAGGTTCTGCAATGGACCTGGGTCAAATTTAGTAGGACCTCCTTCAATACTTAACGGTATTGGATGGCGGGGGTCCAAACTCTTTGACCCCCTCATAAGTTAACTACTATTAATACTATAACCCGGCTATTTAGGACTGTATCCCTGCTGACACAGACTACTTAGTCGAGGGTAACGTCACCTCCAAAAGAGGGGCCTACCATAATTTGCATTAATAACTTAATTAATTATCTTCCAATAATCCACCCTTTTAGGATTGTATCCTTGCTGACTCAAACTACTGGGGTGAGGGTAACGTCACCTTCAAACGAGGGGCCTACTACAATAACTAAGATAATCTCTTAAAATAGTGTAAAAGTGCGGAAATAATCAAAGGTTACACTAGATACGAGTCGGAACCAAGTGATTCATCTTGTCTCTCTGTTTTCTTTTTATTTTTATTTTCAGCATTTTAGTTAGTTTTTATTTTTCTTAGTTTAAAACATTTTTTCTAAACTTTTTGATTTGATTAGACGTTGAGGATAAACCGGTACTAAAAGCTCTTGTGTCCTTGGACGACCTCGGTATCTTACCAACACTATACTACGCTCACGATGGGTGCACTTGCCCATATGTGTGTCTAGTGTTAGTAAATATCGTGTTTTATAAATTTAAAACTTGACTAAAAAGTGTTAAAGGGGCTTAAAATATACACCTAATATATATAACACTAGAATACGCATCAAGTTTTTGGCGCCGTTGCCGGGGACACAAGGATTTTAAGAAAGCTTAAAATCGACGGCCTAATCAGTTTTTCAAAACCTTTTCAAAACGCGCGCACTTTTTCTGCATTTTAGTTTAGTTTTGCCTTTACAGTAATCTGTACACGGGGCCGTGTTCACTGAACACGGGGCCGTGCTGCACATTTTCATAAAAACACCCAGTAACAGTAGCTTGAACACGGGCCGTGCTCACTGAACACGCCCCGTGCTCAACGAAATCAGTAAATTTAATTAAAACGCCCAGATACAGTTCCTGAACACGGGGCCGTGTCCACTGAACACGGGGCCGTGTCCAGCCTCAGTTTCCGTTTTTATTTTTGTTTTCTGGTCTCGAGACTTGGTTGTGGTCTGCTGAGTGATTCTTATGGATCAATACTCAGGAGGTTACAACTACACCTATGAGGAGGATGATTATAGGGGTAATTATTGCACTAATTGTCGTAACTCACGCTCAGTTCAAAATAATCACTCATATCAACCATCCAATTCGTACACCTACTATGAGGAGCCCAGGTACGAGCCATCAACTTCATACACATCCTATGAAGACCAAAGGTATGAACCTCCTCCCTCATACTCATATTTTGATGAACCAAGGTATGAGCCTTCTTACTCATACTTTGAGGAACCAAGATATGAGCCACCACCTTCGTATGCTTATTATGAGGAACCATGGCGTGAACAACCCACCTCATATGAGTATTATGAAGAACAAAATTACGACCCTTATCCATCATATGCTTACAATGAAGAACAATGGTGTGAACCATCTACTTCACATGAGTATTATGAGGAACAAAGGGTCGAACAACCAGATTCAAGCTTAGAAAATCCCGATTCTTTTTCTATAACCGAAGTAACCGATAGGATATTAGAACACATAAGAGTTATCGATCGTTGTATAAGAGAATCTCGCGCAAGGGAAGAGGAGTCCCACGTAAGAGAAGAATTAAAAAAGGAAGAGATAACTGAAAATGTAAAAATGGAAGAACAAATAAGTGAAAAACCGACACATGAGTTAAACAACGAAAAAGGTGAGTCCGAAAAAGGTAAAATTCAAGAAGAGTCTAATTTTGAAGAAATTAATCTCTTGTCACCTTTCGAAAATCATTGTTTAGTACCCACTCATGCTAAATTTTTTAAAGAGTTAAACACTAACACTAAAATTGACGAAACGGTAAGTGTTAAGTTAACTAATGATCAAACCTCGCTAATAAAAGAAGACCCATTTGAAATTAACATTACACCGGTTCCATGTTTCTTTCAAAATTCATTTATTAGTAATGTCACAATCGATAAAGATCTTTGTGTTAACATAATGCCTAACTACATTTTCGAAAAATTAAGTATTAGTGATTTTTCTCCACTTCAAATACCCATTTTTCTATCCAATCGGAAAGTAATAAAATCAATCGGTATAGTTGAGGATGTATTGGTTCAAACAAATCAAATGGTAATCCCGACCGACTTTGTCATCCTCGATGACGCTCCTCTAATGTTGGGACGACCATTTGTAAAAACTCACGAAGCTTTGAAAAACCGGAAGTTCAACAATCTACCTCTTCAATTAGGGGCATTTAAAAGAAGTGTCGATCTCGAACGGTCAATGAAATATCCCTTCGGCAATAATGACCCCCTAATTGAAGATGAAGATGAACCACCCGATACAAGTGAAGAGATTGACCACTTTGTTGAAGAAGAGGTCGCCATAGAACAAACTTTTAAAGTTCTTGATCGAAATGAGCAACCAAATAAGGAGTCTCCTAAAGACCCACCACTTGAGCTCAAAGAACTTCCAAAAGGTTTGGAATATGCTTTTCTAGACAAAGAGGGTAATTTACCTGTAATTATTTCATCTAAATTAGATAGCTTAGAAAAAGAAAAATTAATTAGTCTTTTGAAAAAACATAAAAATGCAATAGCTTGGAAACTTGTAGACATATAAGGAATTAGTCCTTCTATGTGCACACACAAAATTTTGATGAATGATGACTACAGATCGGTCATACAACCACAACGTCGAGTGAATCCAAATGTTCAAGAAGTGGTTAAAAACGAGGTCATCAAGTTACTTGACGCCGGACTTATCTATCCTATCTCCGATAGTCCTTGGGTAAGTCCCGTCCTAGTAGTTCCAAAGAAAGGAGGTATGACGGTAATAACTAACAAAAAGAATGAATTAATACCAACGAGAACCGTCACAGGATGGAGAGTTTGTATAGATTATAGACGATTAAATGAAGCAACAAGAAAAGATCACTTTCCTTTACCCTTCATTGATTAAATGTTAGAAAGATTATCTGGTCATAAATTTTATTGTTTCTTGGATGGTTTTTCAGGTTACTTTCAAATCCCGATAGCACCTGAAGACCAAGAAAAGACAACTTTCACATGTCCCTATGGAACTTTTGCTTATCGACGCATGCCGTTTGGTCTATGTAATGCCCCCGCAACATTCCAACGTTGCATGGTAGCCATTTTCCATGACATGATAGAAAAGACAATGGAAGTCTTCATGGACGACTTTTCAATCTTTGGGGATTCATACGACCAATGCCTCGATAACCTTGAACGAATGCTATCCCGATGTGAGGAAACTAGCCTCGCCCTTAATTGGGAAAAATGCCATTTCATGGTAACAGAGGGAATAGTACTCGGTCACAAGATCTCAAGTGAAGGAATGGAGGTGGATCGAGCCAAAATAGACACCATTTCTAGATTACCACCTCCATCCTCCGTAAGAGCTATCAGAAGTTTCCTAGGGCATGCCGGGTTCTATAGACGATTTATCAAAGACTTTTCTAAAATCTCAAGGCCTCTAACGAAATTACTTGAAAAAGATGCTCCTTTTATCTTTGACAATGACTGCAACCAAGCATTTCTAACCTTAAAGGAAATGTTAGTCAATGCACCTATCATGATAGCGCCTGATTGGAAATTTCCTTTCGAAATCATGTGTGATGCTAGTGACTTTGCAGTTGGAGCTGTCTTGGGACAAAGAAAAGAAAAGCATTTCCACCCAATTTATTATGCTAGTAAAACACTTAATGATGCACAAGAAAATTACACAACAACTGAAAAAGAATTACTAGCTGTGGTATTTGCTTTTGATAAATTTCGTTCTTATCTTGTTCTTTCTAAAACTATAGTCTATACAGATCATGCAGCCATTCGATATCTCTTCAAGAAGCGGGACGCAAAACCACGTTTGATTCGGTGGATTCTACTCCTCCAAGAATTTGACATTGAAATCAGAGACAAAAGAGGAGCAGAAAATACCGCAGCAGATCATCTTTCGCGCTTAGAAGACCCAGCTTTGGAGGCGACCAGGGACGATCAAATCAACGAAAAATTTCCAACTGAGTCCCTGGAAATGGTGGAATATAAGGAGGAACCATGGTACGCCGACTATGCTAACTACCTAGCTAGCGGTATAGTCACAAAAGGGTGGCCACATCATCAAAGAAAAAAATTCTTTGCGAATGTGAAACACTATTTTTGGGAAGATCCATATCTTTTCAAAATGTGTGCCGACCAACTCGTCCGACGATGCGTACATGGTAACGAAGCACGAAGAATTCTCCGCCATTGTCATGAAGGTCCATACGGAGGCATCATGGTGCCGCTAGTACCGCACGAAAGGTATTTGATTCAGGATTTTATTGGCCAACCATTTACAAAGACGCCCAAAGTCTTGTCAAAACATGTGATGCTTGCCAAAGAACAGGTAATATTTCCTCCAAAAACAAGATGCCACAAAATGGCATTCTTGTTTGTGAAATTTTTGATGTGTGGGGACTCGACTTTATGGGACCTTTCCCACCATCGAAAGGAAACAAATATATACTTGTGGCAGTAGACTACTTGTCTAAATGGGCCGAGGCCGAGGCACTTCCAACAAATGATGGAAGAGTCGTGGTAAGATTTCTGAAAAAATTATTCTCTCGTTTTGGCACACCTAAAGCATTAATAAGTGATAGAGGTACCCATTTTTGCAACCATCAACTCGAAATTTTTTAAACTAGATATGGGGTCTATCACTGGGTCTCAACAGCATATCACCCTCAAACAAACGGACAAGCCGAAGTGACTAATAGAGGTTTAAAACGAATACTCGAAAAAACCGTAGGGTTAAATAAAAAGGAATGGGCAAATAAATTAGATGATGCTTTATGGGCTTTTCGAACTGCTTATAAAACAACAATAGGTAGAACCCCATATAAGCTAGTATATGGAAAAAGTTGTCACTTGCCAGTAGAAATTGCACACAAAGCCTACTGGGCAATTAAAAATGTAAACTTAGATTTAGAATTTGCTGGTAAAAATCATTTTTGTCAATTAAACGAATTAGATGAGCTTAGGAATTATGCATACTCAAACTCTGAGATTTATAAGGAAAGAATGAAAAATTTGCATGACAAACACATTAAACCTAATGAATTTCGGGTAGGAGATCTAGTTCTTTTGTTTAATTCACGACTTCGATTATTTCCTGGTAAATTAAAGTCTAGGTGGTCAGGACCTTTTTCCGTCACCCATATTTTCCCACACGGTGCAGTAGAAATTAAATCTCGAAATGGGCCTCCATTCAAAGTCAATGGCCAACGGCTGAAACTCTATCAAGGATTCATTGAGGAAGAAGAAGAAGAGAACTCGTTTCAAACGGTGGAAGAATAAAACATCATACCTAGTAAGTTGCGAACGATTAGGACGACATCTTAAGCGGTAAGTTTTCTAACCTAAGTTTTTGGGAAACAATGGCACTCACACGAGCACTGAAAAAAAAAATTTCAAAACTTTGCTCGGCACGAGGCCGTGTCCGCACTGCAGTCGGGATAAATCCCCTTTTTCAAAACAGTTACTTCATTCCACACGCCCCGTTTCCCCGAAAAAGCTCTGGTTCCAGGCGATTTTTCGCAGATTTTCGACGTCTCCTATCACTCTAACAACATCAAGGTATGATTCTATCACTTTTAGTAGTTAGATTAGTTATTTGCATGTAGTTAAAACACCAAAAATTTGGGGAAAAATCTAGGGTTCTTGAAGTTCATCCGGATCGAACCTCAAATTTTTGTTTAGATCTGTTTGCATTTAGTTAGATTAGTGTTATGGGAAGTAAATACACTTGTATTGTTCATAGATTCACCCGATTTCTCACAAAAACCCCAAACCCTTGTTCTTGAACCGAAAAAGATAAAATTGATAGGGTAAACGGGTTATTTTGGGAAAAACGGCACTTAGGGTTTCATTTTCGGGGGAGACCGCACCTATTGGACCAAAAATTTTCAAGTTTTCGAAACCGGGTCGAAAAATGAAATTTTTGAGTAACAGACGCCTGGACACGGGGCCGTGTCCGCTGAACACGGGGTCGTGTCCAGCCCATTGTTTGCAGTTTTGTCCGAAAATGTCTCTGTTTCATGCTAACTTTTGGTGTATTCTTTCAGATGGCTAGGAAGTTCACAAGATTTAACGCCAATGAGCTCGATGCTAGAGCTCGATATGAGATACTTCAAACAAGGCCGGAGGAATATCTGAGGCAAGCATGCACGGACTTGCTAACCTTGGTGAATCAAATTGACCGTTTCAACAACATTTTCACGGGACCACTCAGAGTCGCCCTAACAACTCGACTCCATTCCGTCCACGAATGCACTTTGGAGTTCTATAGCACGTTAACATTCAACTCGAGGTGCGACCCGTTCGACAATGACAGGGTATCATTCCGATGTGGCGGAACGAGGTATTCGATCTCTATGGCGCAATTTGGGTCGATTGTCGGGTTGTATGCGGAAGAGGATGCGGGAAACGAAGAAAATAATGGAGGAATGAGAGAGATAGGTGAAAACGAACGCCAAGCCATTTGGGCTCAGTTTGGTGAAGGGTACTACAATCCGAGCAGCACTAAGAGTACAAAGCTGAGGGATCCGCTCTACAGATACATCCACAGGCTCCTCGGCTACTCTCTTAGCCAAAGGCATGATAGTAGTGGCGTCGTTGGGTTAAGAGATTTGGTTGTCCTCCACTGCATCCACAACCGCAGACCGCTCGATGTTCCGTTCCTCATGCTCCGAAACATGCATCACAACCGCCTTGCTAGCGCACCGACTCCTATCTTCTTTGGGGGATGGGTGTACCATCTCTTCAAGCACTTCGCCCACATACCCAGGTCATTTGAGAGGAGCCCATGGTCTGGTATGGTGGATATACACATATGCCGCTCAATGAACCTGATTTATGAGGCGGAAGACGGGACGGTAAGCTTTCAAAGGATGCAAGGTCATGCATGGAACCCGCAAGAAGCGCTTGTCCTCCAAGCTCCACAACATCATCAGTACCAATACCAACCCCATGGTGATCCGGGCCAATCATCCTCCTCGGAGGCGGTTTTCCTAACTTTCAAAGTTTGCATGATTTGTTGCAGGAAAACCTTATGTGCACCAGGAACACCTATAACATGGCGAGCAACACCTACCACCGGGTCGGAGCTATCGAAAGAAACATGTCCGATATCCAAGATGATATTGGATATATCCAAGACCACATTGCACGCCATGGAGGGGATGATGATGATGATGATGATGACGATGACGATGCCATGGAATAGGCGGGAGGAGCGGAGGAAGAGGAGGTTGTTTGATGGTTCCCCAGGTTAACCCTTTTTCAATCTTGAACAATTGACGGCGTGCCAAGTGTTGAACAATTTACTTTCCCTAACTTCTTTTATTTTCTGCATTTATTTTTCTTTTAACTTTGACATGGATGTTAACTTTGGTAAAAGTAGGATGTTTGCTATGTTTTGGTGGAGTGTTTATTGATTAAACAGGTACAAATGAGGCTTAAAGTACTAAGCATTAATACTCTTAAAGCCAGGACAGGAAAAACGAAGAAAGAAACCTGTTTTTCAACTTTGCAGACTGTCCACACGGGGTCGTGTCCAGCCGACACGCCCCCGTGCCCACACCCCTGAACCTGCTGTTTGTATTTATTCTGCAGACCTTGACAGACACGGGGTCGTGTCCAACCAACACGTCCCCGTGTTCACCTTCTGTAAGTTTTCGTTACTGGCACCTGAGCACGGGGTCGTGTCCACCCAACACGGGGTCGTGCCCAGGTAACCAGTAACACAAAAATTTTTGCTTTTTCACACCTTTTACACATTCAATCAACCTAAAAACTTATTTTTGGGACACATTGAGGACAATTTGTAATTTAAGTGTGGGGGGGATGTTAAAACCTTGAATCTTGCAAGTCCTAAATACAAGCCTTACACAAAACTCTATTGGAACCGCTAATCACCCCAATTTTTTTAAAAAAATTTCATTTTTTTACTTGTCTAGGTTTAACTCGGGAAATTCAAGTTCTCAAAAAGGTTATATTTTTACAAATTTACAACCGATAGCGTCGTGATAAAAAGAACTAACCTAAGAAAATTATGAAAAGGCATGACAAGCTTAGTTAAAATTTGATTATATATACTTGATCACATAAAAACCCATTCCCACAAAAGTGAGTTTTGAGCCTTTATTGAGCATACAATTACATATCATTAGAACTAAATGCTCATTTTTCGTTTCTTGTGTGAATAGCCGCTTGGTTCTTACGACTCTAGAACTTGCCATGACGATACATTCCCGGTCCTTACCAACTTAAACCCGAGTAAGTAAATGATGGAGGCATTAGGACTAACCCTTTTTATTTCTACACCATTATTTTTCTTTTTTTACCACCTACCCAAAATCCCCCTAGTTAGCCCCTTTGAGCCTAAACCTTTTCATTTCATAACCCAAACCAAACACCCTTTTTACCCACCAAAACCTTTTTCATTTTTACCCCTTTGTTTTAGTAACAAGTTCGATTCTTCGTATGACTTTTCAAAAAAAAAAAAAATAAATAAAATAAAAAATAAAAAATTTTGTGTTGATGATGAAGCAAAAGAAAATAAACAAACAAGTTCATCAAAAATAACTTTGTTTGAATAATAGCTTCATCAAAATAAAAGTTACAAAAAAAATAGAAAGTCTTACGAAAACCGACACTTGTTACGCTTTTCGCCTTTTTTTTTTTTACTTACCACTAACCACCAACCCAACCACTTACCTTTAACCCAAGCCTAACCCTTCACCCACAAAGTCCTCTTGATATTTACAAAGGTATATAAGTTAAAAAGGAGGAGGATTGATTGCTTGGCAAGCCTATGGTAGGAGTAAGTTCCATGTCGCTCTCGAGTGATCCACAAAAATACATTTTCGGCCGAGTGTTGAGTGATCCCCGTGAGGTATGTGAACTTGTAGATAAATAGAATTTTAAAGAGGCATGTTATGCCCTAATAAGTAATTTATCTTATGAAAAGTTTTAAATAAATCATCACGAATAGGATTGTAAATAAATAAAAATAAAATTAAATAAAGAATCTTGGAAATCCCGACACTCTATGACAAGCCCAGAAACCTTCTTCTCTACCCATTCCATTTGGGAGTGTAATAGCCACATATTAAAGAGTTTTGCTTGAGGACAAGCAAAGATTCAAGTGTGGGGGTATTTGATGTGTTAAAAATGCAACATATAAATTTCATCAAATGAGGCATAAAACTAACCCTTTTTTAGTACTAATGTTGGAAAAAGTGTGCTTTTGTCTTCCTTTTGTATTTTCAGGATTAAATGAGCTCAAATTAACAAAAGAAGCAAAAAGACATCAAAATCTAACATAAATACAAGAAAAGGAACAAGACGTGACATGCCCGACCCCACGACAACATCTTCCCAAGCAAAACAAGAGATCAGAAGCCCTGAACACGCCCCGTGCTCAGCCAGCACGGGGGCGTGCCCAAGTGTCAGCAGAAAAGACAAAGTGGTAGAAGCTTCTATTGCCCACCACGGGGCCATGTTCAGCGGACACGGGGCCGTGGTCAACTATAAGATTCGCACAATCCAGCAAATCTGCATAGTACAAAGATTCTTCTGCACCACGGGGTCGTGCTCAGCGGACACGGGGGCGTGGTCAACTAAAAAGACAAAACTGCATTAAATGAAGAAAGAGAAGGATGTGGACACGGGGCCATGCCCACTGGGTGAAGCTCAAGCTTCTGTTCAGCCTATAAATAGAAGTGCTTGGCTCAAGCTCAAACCATCCCTTGGCACACGACCTCTCTCACACTTCACCCACCACCCACCACCACCATAACACCATCATCCACCACCATCATCCATTGTCCATCGTAGAGTGTGTGAGTCGTCTCGGGATCCAAGATTGATCGTAAGAGTTCTTGACAATCAAGGCCATATTTGCCTAAGTCTCTTACATCACTTGGTGAAGACAAAGTGTCTAGTGTAATACTTTTTATTTCTAAACTTTTGCACTTTTTACTTGGTTTTGTATTAATGACTTTAATAACTAGTTGCTTATGTTGAAGGTGATCTTTCCTTATCGTTTGTCCGTGGTGTCTTGGCATTATTTTACTGTCTATATAAAATAAAAGATTTTCACCATTCATATCTCCACGGTCTATATGGAGGTATGTTGGCTACCTGGTCGGGGGGTTAAGGGAACAGTTTGGTAAAGGTCTTGCCATTGTTCAGCGTTTAGAGGTCCTGCAATGGACCTGGGTCAAATTTAGTAGGACCTCCTTCAATACTTAACGGTATTGGATGGCGGGGGTCCAAACTCTTTGACCCCCTCATAAGTTAACTACTATTAATACTATAACCCGGCTATTTAGGACTGTATCCCTGCTGACTCAGACTACTTAGTCGAGGGTAACGTCACCTCCAAAAGAGGGGCCTACCATAATTTGCGTTAATAACTTAATTAATTATCTTCCAATAATCCACCCTTTTAGGATTGTATCATTGCTGACTCAAACTACTGGGGTGAGGGTAACGTCACCTTCAAACGAGGGGCCTACTACAATAACTAAGATAATCTCTTAAAATAGTGTAAAAGTGCGGAAATAATCAAAGGTTACACTAGATACGAGTCGGAACCAAGTGATTCATCTTGTCTATCTGTTTTCTTTTTATTTTTATTTTCAGCATTTTAGTTAGTTTTTATTTTTCTTAGTTTAAAACATTTTTTCTAAACTTTTTGATTTGATTAGACGTTGAGGATAAAGCGGTACTAAAAGCTCTTGTGTCCTTGGACGACCTCGGTATCTTACCAACACTATACTACGCTCACAATGGGTGCACTTGCCCATATGTGTGTCTAGTGTTAGTAAATATCGTGTTTTATGAATTTAAAACTTGACTAAAAAGTGTTAAAGGGGCTTAAAATATACACCTAATATATATATAACACTAGAATACGCATCAATTTACATTATACAAGTATGTGTTTTGAAAATTCGAACTGCATGATTACATGATATACATCTTAGAACACTCATGGAATATTCATTTATGATGTACATTATTCATTTTTATTTGTTACATTTGAAATAGTGTAAACAATGCATCGAAACAACTAGAGTTGTACCTAGTAAACTAGTGTGCTGACGAAAACTCAGAACCCGCTGAAATCATCTAAATGACATCTTTAGGACTCAGACGAAAGTCCAACATCAAATATACATTAAACCCTATATGGTAATACAAGGGTTTGGCTTAATATATTACCAATGTCCAGTAGCACTAAAAACTGCCCGAAAAGTGCTAAAAGTGACCATTTCATTATTTTTTCCGCAAAAATTCAGCATTTGTATTTTAATTACAAGATGCAAAAGTGTTGTTTAAGCACAAATTTCACATAAAAATACATAGGGAATACCAATTGCACACATAGCCGAAATTTTCCCTACAACTTCCATAAGCGAACCTTTCGACTATCTTCTTGCGGAACGAGCGCCAAATGACTATCCAAACTAAAATTTGACATATGTAGCGAGCTAGTGAACATTATTTTTGGTCTTGTAAAGCTAGATTATGATCATTTTAAGTCATGAATCATCTCGAAAAATTGCAAACCTTAAACACCTAAAACACTTTAATATTTTAATCTCTTTTTCTACATTTTACAAAGCATGAAATTACTAACACATGAAACCACATATAGCACCCCTAATTAAAATTTGGGCCGTAATATTGGGGTCCCACACCTTAAGTATTAGTTCAAAAGGAAGATCAAGCATTGTATGTTAAATACCTAAAACATTACAATAAGATATAAAAAAATCGATTTTAACAAAAACAAAAAACTTTACATTATGCAAATCACATTTAATATGATAGTTCATGAAAACATAGAAGATTTTGATGAACATAGAAAAAAGTAATACCTTAATGAATGTATGAAATGCTATTTGCATGAGTGATTTATAAGAAAGGTCTATGGTGTATTATATAAGAATCACGATATCAAATATGGAATTGATTACTTCACAATAATTTCAAAAATTAGAAAATTTATTTGTCATAGAATTTGAGGTATTTAGGGTTTTTAGGTATACATTAAATGTTTTTTATAAAAATAAATAGAATCAATCAAGATATTCAAATACAGTATTTTCGGATAGAATATATTTAAAAAAATTACATTTAATTGTTATTTTTAGAAGAATTAATGAGGCCAAAAATCATTTAATACTAAAAAAATAGAAAACTATATGTAATAATTACAAGTACTATAAGAAAAAAATATGGAAAAGTATATGAAAAACTACGACACACATATTACAAAATTTTAAATTAAACAGTATATTAATCAATATGAAATTGATTACTATAAGAAGGGTCTATGGTGTATTATATAAGAAGGGTCTATGGAATTGGATTTTATTATATTAGAAGTATATAACATAATAAAATTGATTGTTATAAGAAGTATATTAATCAATTAAATTTTGTTATATTGGAATATAAGAAGGGTCTATGGTGTATTATATAAGAATCACAATATCAAATATGGAATTGATTACTTCACAATAATTTCGAAAATTAGAAAATTTATTTGTCATAGCATTTGAGGTATTTAGGGTTTTTAGGTATCCATTAAATAATTTCAAAAATTAGAAAATTTAATTGTCATAGCATTTTATTAAAGTTGGCCATTAAATACTAAACTTAATTTAAAAACGTTAGTGAAAATAAAATAATAAAAAAAACCAATCACACCCAACCACATCCATTGATAATAATATACAATAAAAACATATAGTGTAATGAACAATAGAATAAATGCTCTATTTCTTTTGTTTTTTGTCGTTATTAAATAAACTAATATGAAGATAATAATTGTATAATGAATACAATAAAACAATATAATAAGGTGTTTAAATAAGAAGATAAGTTTATTCAATTCAAAATTCAACGATTATCCCAAAAAATAAAACCACCAACTCAAAACCATAAGAAAACCAAAACCATGTGTTCAAACAAAATACCATAATCAAACCAAATAGTGAAATTGTTTATAAAAAGCGGGAAATTATTTCTCAGTCTTTGGAATCAATGTCTTCGAAACACCAACACCTTCATCTTCGACAATTTCATCACTCATGCGGCGCTTTGTCGAAGAACAACGTAATGCATCATCTACTTCGTACACTTCACCAAGATTACGTTTTACTTCACAAGAAGACGCCTTCTTACTGCTTCCAGCTCCATTGGAGATAGGCGTAACATTGTCACCGGTGCATGACACGTCATCCTAATATAAAAAAACAATAAGTATAAATCTTACAAACAAATTAAGTAAAATACTAAAATTAGTATATTACCTTAGTAACCTCAAAAGCATTAGACACACTGGCAGACAACGGAACACCATACGATTCCGATTGCTCATGTTGTAAGTACAAAAGAAACAATAAAATAAAATACAACTGATTATATTTATATAGAATTAAAACGAAATGAATATGAAACAATAAGAATGACATAATTAGGAATTGGACCTGGTTAATATTGAATTTGGAGTAGAGAGCAGCAATTATGTCATCATCGTTGGTTGCCATTGCAATGCCATAGTTTTCAACTTGATACTCAATGTTATAGTCGCTAATATTTATGACAAACGCATACTTCTTTCCAACCAATGTGTCAAATACCTCAGGATAGGGGTTGGGTATCTCACCGGAATTAACAACCTATAATTTTATACAACTAATTGTTAAATTACTACGAGTACGAAAATAAATAACGGGGTTAAAGAATATGATTACCTGATCTTGGATAGCAAGTAAATCTTTGGCAGATTTCTAAAAATTTTTGTAAGCTTCATAATCAAATAGGGTTAATGAAACAGTACCAGAAGAATCTTGCACCCTGATAGGTATCTTGAAACTATTAAAACTAAAAACAAATGAGAATGTTAATATTACTTAAAAAAATAATTTCAGTTTACAATTGTATAACGAATTAAAAAGAATATCAAACCGCGGAATTGCATAAATGTCCACTCCTTGACATTCATTGTTTGTACACACCAAAGCCTTTGTTTCAGCTGCATCACATGAACCATCATCACCCTCTTTGGTTACAAATCTATCCTCGACACGTGATTTGCAGTGGTTACAACCATTGTAATACCAAAGCTTATCAGTGCATATGGCCGTGACTGTGCCGATAACCAACACCTTCTTTTTCTAATAATATTAAACAGAAATATTAATCTTAAGATGAAACTATCAAAGATATCACTATGTAATATACGTATTACAAAATACAAAAAAAAAAAAAACTATACCTCTAATATGGTTCCAAGTAAACCAATGAGTATGAAATCTCCTTTGTCGAGGAACTCATCTTCCATAGTTGAAATAATATAAAAACCAACATTCTCATTAGATGAGGACGAAGCAGAAACTTTGGCAGCATACCTAAACATATTAGCATGATAAATGGACGGGAAATAATGACTAAAATTATAATTTCAATTAAAATAATATTGTTTGATGTTTGTTTCGGTAGTACTAAATGTGCCTCTCTCTAAAAGATGAAATTTCTTCAATGTCAGCATTATCAATAAAAGTCTACTTAGATCAAAGCCACTCCACGCTTGCCTGAAATGGAATAGAACACAGAACTAAATCAATATTTACAGCATAAAAAATCTAAAATATAACTAAATAATTATAAGATAGTAACTAAATAAACAATATTGTATTGAAGATTTGTAACGTACCTTTGTAAAGATTTACCATACCAAAGTGACAAATGATAACAACAAATTTCTCTCGTTTTTTGTCATTCATGTACGCAAACATGTCAACAGCAAAAGAGTCCCACAACGTAACCGGACATTTTTTACCTCTAAAAATGGGAAAATAAAATATAAAAACATCAAATAAACATTATAATGTATAAAATTGTAAATGTTGTCTACTAAATAAAAAAACTCACTCAAGGTCTTCAATTTTCAGATTGAGTCTCTTTCCTTTGCTACCATCCTTCTTTGTTGTGTCTTCGAGGTTGAAACACACTTTCACAAATCCAATAAAATCTAGCAAAAAAATATGTTGTTAAAAAAATTAACATATAACTGAAAACATACAATATGATGCAATACACATACCAATAGTAGTATTAACTTCTACTTTATTCTGAACAACATCTTTGAGTTTAATGAAATTAAATTTGTATTTCGGACCAGATCAGTCAAGGCATTTCTCAACAGTAGTGTAGAAATACAAAGATATTTTTTCATTCCTATTGACACATTTAGAAGATGACTTATTAGCAGCAAGAGAAGGTTTGGTAATCTGAAGACATTGATCAAGCTGCAGGAACTCTTCGAATCTTTCTAACATCTTATGAAGACAGCTCGCTTGTATCATATTTCCCTAAAAACATGAAAAAAGTGCGATTACATATATAGAGTTTTATATAAAATTAGTTTATTTAGATTTAACAAAAAAATATAAAAGTTGAATATATATGGTACCATCTCATCCATGAAGATCATATCAAGCCGATATGTTTCATTCTTGTTCTGATTCATCATCTTCCTTGATGTGCTCACGATCTTGACTCTAATGGAATAGTTATTTGAAAAACTGTTTAAATCATTAAGCATAGTAACCTTTGCAACCTCCATTTGACAGCTGAAATTTAAAAAATAAACACTACGTCAAAATATAAACTAATGTTAAAAGTTACGTGAGAATAGAATTAGCATTAGCATGAATGTATATAAACAAAAACTAAAAGATTGGAATTCAATTTACCGATACTCGTTGAGATTTTAGATTGAATGCAGTGAGAATTGTGATTTGAAATGGTTGAACGACATCGGGTTATATAGCATGTCAATGAAGAAGACAAATTTGGAAACGGTATTCATACTAAAGGAAAGTTTCCTATTCAAAATAATAACAGTTGTATATCGGGTTATATTTGTAGAGCATAATATACGGTAATGTAAAAGAAATAAAATATTTTTATCAGCTGGATACACAAATAATTTATGGCCAATATCACAATATAAAAATAAATTAGGCAGAATAATCGAATCGAATAAACATATGAATATATAAGTAATAGGTAAACAACTAATATCATCGGGATTTTAATGTTATAAAATAACCGAAACTAACAGAAAATTAAATTTTCATTTGATAACCTATTTACCAAGAGATGAAATATAATGTTAATTTAAGAAACAGATAATTTAATACAATTGATTAGCTAATTTATCGAAAATACTGTTAAAGATTTGTATCTACGTATAGAAGGTTTAAAAAGAGTGCAAAATCTCAGACCAAATTTGAATTCGAAGTTTATTTTTAGAAATATATTGAATTTTCGTTATGGATCCTCATTGTTAGGGATTTATTACTAATGTATCTTTAATGGTTAGTCAACGATTTGGTCTAAAAATAACCATAATAAAAGAGGTTATGCGATTAACTATAATTGCACTTATAAACTAATTCAAGAGAAATAATAGAAACTATTTAAAAGAAATTAAATACAATAAGTCAAAAACATAATTATTTTGAAAATCATTAATCAATCGACACCAAAATTAAATTACATAAATTCAAAAATTTATTTTTTTTGTGTCATGAAATTATAAATCTAAGAAAAATAAGATTTTGTTATAAATAATATATTCACACATTCCGTTTATATACAAATATAACGAAAAAATAATGATTGTCTAACAAAAATGAAAAACATACACAACTGAAATGCATAAAATTGGCTGACATTGTATGTTGAACACATGAACCAAAACTTAATAAACAAACATGTTGTTCAAATCATAGATAGACAAACATATATAACAAAAACATTGTTCAAAACATGGTAACCAAACATGTTCTAAAAACAAACCAAAAAAATAGAAACCCAAACATATTGTTCAAAAAGAGTCGTTACTAAAACCATAAAACGAACTACTTCGAAACTTTCTTCAAAATCAACTTATCTGCATCAGGAGAGTAGACGAAGGTGCATCTCTGAGATGCATGGATTCCATTGGGCTTAGTGAAGTTGGTACGCCATCCATTCGCAACATATCTAAAACCTTCACCATGTTTCTCTGGTCAAAAAGTAACAACGGTATCATCTCCAGCTAGATTTTGAATTGTCATCTTCCTAGTGACATCAACACGAGACATACTTGCCACTTTGCTGTTCAGGCGTTACAACAAAAGTAAAAATAAAAATTATCAACACCAACACATAAATTATCAAACTTTACAACAATAATTAAATAATGTATAAAAATATATAATTAACAAAACTTACAAAATGTCGTGGATGATAATCCCATACAAATTCAACAGGATGATAATCAGGGTCCTGCTTGCCATCATTAGAAGCACCACTCGAATCTTCAACATCGTCCTCATCAAATTCATTGTCAATGGACATATCACTGTCAGAACTACAAACAACGGCCTCATCAGAATCAGAAGGTTCAAATAAAGCAGCTACCTCCGGACCAAGATCATAATTCATATAAACATCGTCTTCAACAATATCAACATTGTTTACCAACGAAGCTGCATTTCTCATATCAGAATTAGAATTGAACTGTAAACCAATTATAGGTATACTGACTTCAGATCCATTCACATCAAACAATGTCAACTGAAAGTTGTAATCAAACAGATATCGTAAAACAACCACAAATTCACTACGAACACCTATATGTTGTACAATGTTGTTCCATCCATTCATAAAAAAGTAAAATTTGTTATCACGATATTTCTCAACAGATACATCCAAAGAGTCCCAGGGATTCAGATGAACCTTCATTGGTCTTCTAAGTTTACCAAGACCAATAGTGTTTTTAACAACATAAGTCGGTAGAAGCTAAAATTAAAAAAACAAAAATGTTATAATTAACATTGTAACGATAAAATAAATAATATAAGTTATATAGTAAAAATTATAAATCTTATAAACATACCAATGTATTAAGACTTTGATCATTGAAAACATGGCAGAAAGACTCTATGTATTTCCTATTGGCAAAGAGGAGATCGATATAAACAAACTGATGTCTGGATCACAAGATGGATAAGGTGTTTCCTTGAAAAAAGGTGTGAGTATATAACTAGAGGGATTAATTTTCCTGAAAAGAAGTATACATCCCTCAGTTAAAGAAAGGTCAGCCACAACCCTTGACCATCCTTCCGTAAAAGCAAAAGCACCATTGTTCTTGGAAAACTTTACGTTCCAATCCTTTTCATTTATGCACTTTATAACCACAATATTATCACCACCCGCAGAAGATAACCATATCTTAGAAAACTGAAGAGGTATAACCTTTAAAGTAAACATAAAAACAAAAAATGGTGAATAAAAAATTTAAAATATTCCAAAAATAAATGGACATGCAGTCGAAAAAAGTGATAAACAACACAAGAGTACCAAGAATTATTTAATTAGTGCGGACATAGATTTGCAAAAAGCCATCCTCTTGGTTGTAATGGTGATTCTGTCATAAGAAACAAACACTCATAAGGAAATCATGTTTTTCATTTAAGAAAAATAAATTACCATAAAAACATAGATTCTTCCAAATATTGATTATAATTCCGTTAAGCATAAAAAAACCCTAAATTACTAATAAAAAAACCCTAAATTACTAATAAAAAAACCCTAACTGATATATAATAATCACTAATAAATCAACATGCAAAGAAACCCTAATATCAATATACACTGAAATACACGAATAAAAAAAATGA
The DNA here is from genome assembly GCA_030545235.1 of Helianthus tuberosus. Taxonomy (NCBI): domain Eukaryota; kingdom Viridiplantae; phylum Streptophyta; class Magnoliopsida; order Asterales; family Asteraceae; genus Helianthus; species Helianthus tuberosus. Next base: position 89,530,535 of record CM060353.1, read on the forward strand.
AAATTTTCAAAAATTAATAGTTTTTTTTTTGGTAAAGGGTTACCCCGGTGATTTTATAACATAACCAAAACAAAACAAGTAAGAAGGCTGAAAAACCCCCTAATTCTCTCCGTGACATACCACAAGAGAGTATACAAATAAACAACCAATCAAACCAAACAAACTAGAAACAAAAACTAGTTATGGTCTTCAGGTTTCCTCATAAAAATCCGCCCCATCAATCTTCCACTCTTTCAAGAAACGCCTCACATTATCCGAATCTTTGTATTTGAATGATAATAACTTCACTCGGACTGTGCTAATAATAATTTCTGAAATCTTCTCAGGAGGTCTTAATCGATTACTAAAGAATCTAGCATTTCTTTCATTCCAAATCACATAAGCCGAGGCAGCAACCACTAGTTTACTAGCAATCGGATATATAGATATGGATTTCGCTCTCGTTCCCAACCAGTTCACTATGTCTTCCCATCTTTGTTGCACCGAGTTCATACCTACTTTTTCACGAACAATATTCCACATCGTTGAAGAGTACGGGCATTGAAAAAAATAAGTGATCATGAGTCTCTAGACCTGCATAGCACAGTAAACAACACATCTGATTCATAGAGCCAGTAACCATGTGATTCCACCGAAGAATACGATCTTGCGTCCAAAGCTTCCTTTTGAAAATCAACCAACATGTAAACGCGTGCTTAGGAATGTTAAAAGACGGCCAGACTATGTCCGCCCAAGCATGTTGATGATCTCGAAACCGAATGGTATCCCACACCTCTTTAGAAGCGAACGACACTAATTTCCTTTCAAAATTACGCCACAAAACCTGATCTTTTGCATTCGAAAGATGACAAGATTGCAGCTGAAACAAAATCGGAAATCTAGTTCTCCAATCTTCCGGCCACGACCATAATCCATGCTCAATAACCTCAGCTACCTTGGTCGTCACAGTATACCCGTATCTAGCCATTTGCCTGGGCGTAATCACATTCCCTAAAGGACATTCATCACACCATTTATCAAACCAAACAAATGTGGTTTGACCATTACCTATTTTCGTCCATAAGTAATCCCGAAAAGACAACCGGCAACTTAGCAATTTTTTCCATCCCCATGGAGCGCTCCCTTGAACCGGAATATCCCATAAACTACGACCTTTGAGCCTGTGTAATTCGATCCAAGTAGTCCACAAAGAGTTCCTACCCACAAGAAGACTGTAAAAATGATAAGCCATAAGAGACTTATTTACATCAGAAATTCGTCTGATCCCCAGCCCACCTTCAGTTTTTGGAAGGCAAACCTCCTTCCAAGCAACTTTCGCTAGACCTTTCGAATCCGTGCCATAACCCCACAGAAACCATTTCATTTTTTTCTCCAATTCCTTTATAATACTCGCCGGTAAAATAAAGACAGAGGCCCAATAGACATGTATGGATGATAGAACATAGATAACCAACTGAAGCCGACCCGCAAAGGATAAGAATCTATTTTTCCAGTCTAATATACGCTTGTTCATTCGTTCCACCAGCACTTTACAGTCTTTAACTAAAAGTCTAGACGCCAATAAAGGAACTCCGAGGTATTTAATAGGAAGCTTACCTTCGTCAAACGGAATTAAATCCAATATTCTGGACTTAGCGTGGCTCGGCACATTACAAAAGAAGACAGTGCTTTTCGCGTTACTAGGGACTCTTCGAACTTCTGTAAGGATCTCATTATAACTTTTACCGAGTTGACCTCCCCTCGCGTGAATAAGAGTAAGTCATCAGCAAAGCAAAGGTTGATAATTATTTGTTTTTCACATTTATTGTGGAACCAGAATGAAGTATCCAATTCAGCAGCTTTTTGAAGAATCAATGTTAAGACCTCCATGACCATGGTAAATAAGTAAGGAGACATCGGATCACCCTGTCTTAATCCTCGTTTACCTTTAAAGTATCCATGAATATTGCCATTAATACTTAAAGAGAAAGAGGTAGACGTGACACATTCCATAATCCAGTTGATAAACCGTTGATGAAACCCAAACCCATGCAAAACATCACATAAAAACCTCCAATCAACTGTGTCATAGGCCTTTTGTATATTGACTTTCATAGCACATTTAGGAGGACCAATCTGGCGATGATAATTGTGCATAAGCTCCTGAGTTAGCATTATATTATCAGAAATTCTCCTTCCAGGTACAAAAGCTGACTGGTTTTCACTTATAATGCCATTAAGACCTTCAAGAATTCTGCTAGTTATTATCTTACTTATTCCTTTATAAACGACATTGCATCAAGAGATAGGCCTGTAATCCGTCACTACACCAGGAGTATAAACCTTAGGGATTAAAGCAAGAAAAGTATGGTTTATCTCTTGAAGCATTCTACCCGTTTCGAAAAAATCAATAACACCTGAAGTAACTTCACTACCAATAACCGGCCATGCCTTTTAAAGAACTCCGATGTAAACCCGTAAGGACCAGGAGCTTTATTTTCATTAATAGAAAAGATAGCATTTTTTACCTCTTCTTGAGTAATCGGCCTGCACATGAAATCCGCCACCTGAGAGTTGATTTTTGTTGAGAAAATACCAGGCTCCACCCTATTGACTATACCTCCTTCGGTACCCAAGAACACACGAAAATGGTTTACCAAAGCTGTAGCAACCCCATCCCCTTCATGAATATTTCCGCACACATCTTTGATGACATGGATTTTATTAAAATGGTTCCTGCACTTGACAACATTGTGAAAGAAAGCCGAATTTGAATCCCCCACTTCCAGCCACTTTTGCTTAGATTTTTGTTTTAGAAACCTCTCCTCATCCAAAAGAGCATCCTGGTACTTTTTAACACATAAGGATTCAGCTTCCTTGATCATCATATTGAAAGGATCCGCATCTAACATGGCCTGAAACTTATCGAGCTCATTTTTAATATCCAACACTTTTTTGTGAAGATTCCCTTGCTTGAGCATCAGCACTCTTAACGGGTGTTTTAACCCCCGAAGCTTCTTTACCACTCGAAACATAGGGACTCCATCAACCGACACGTCCCACCCCGCCTTTACCACATCCATGAATTCCTTCTTGTGAGCCAGCAAGTTAGTAAATTTAAATGGTTTCGGTTTAGAACGGCTAGACTGACTAATTTTTAATAAGAACGGGCAGTGATCCGAAACTCCATACGGAAGAAAACTAGCATGGGCCTTCACAAAAGTATCCACAAACTTAACATTAGCCATAATTCTATCCAGCTTTTTCCTGATTCCCACACCCTTTTTCGGTCTTTGGTTCCAAGTAAAATGCATACCATGAGCCTTTACATCAAGCATTTCAATACAATTAGCACAATCTTTGAAATCCTTCATAGCAGAACTAACGGAAGAGGATCCCATACAATTATCCTCTAGATTGAGGGTAACGTTGAAATCCCCCATTATGACCCAAGGATGATTCTTTGCCACCCCTTTATGCAATTTTAGAGAGGCCCAAAGGTCTTTTCGTTCCATTTCACTATTGCTAGCATACACAAACGAAACAAACATCATCCTTTTGTCCTTTTTGAACACTACCTGGGTATGAACAATCTGGTCCGTAACATGTAACACCATAACATCAACGCTTTCAACATTCCAACCCAATATGATTCTAGTTCCCTTACTACACACACTACTATTAGAAGACCAATCCCAATTCCGAAAAACATTCTTGCATACTTTGTTTAGATTATCAACCTTAACATGCGATTCCAAGATAGCTAAAACCTGCAAAGCATTTCCTTTAACAAGTTTTTGAACCTCTTTTTGTTTCAGGGGATGGTTCAGGCCCCTCACATTCCAGGCAGCAATACTATCCATTGATAACCTTTTCAGCAGGTGTGCTTGCACCTGTTTTCGTGTGGTTATCACCTTGATTGCCTTCCATGAATTTTGACATACCATCATCCATCTTCAATCTCACTTCATCCGGTTCCACCCCTTCCCCTTCCATATCATTTAGAACGCTGAATGGGTTACTAGTAACAATATTTGGATTTTTTGAGGAGCTCGGTTTGTTCACGTCAGCCTTATCTCCCATTTTCTTCGGCCTATAAACAAACTTTTGTTTCTCCTTGACTTGAAATTGCTGCTTCACATTCTTTTTCCTACTCGTTCCACTTTGAAACCCCTGATTATCCATCTTTTCCTTCTCATTCCCTCCCGTTTCATGTTTGTTATTGATCCTCATCGGGCATTCATCATCACCATGACCAAATACATTACATGTACAGCATCTGGGAGGTTTCCACTCATACTCAATCCTGACGTTGCTCCTAAGAAAGCCACCTTCTTCGATATTTGGTATAGCAACAGTAACACTATCCTTAAATTCCTTTTCAGCATCCAATTCAATAATAGCTCTAGCAAACCCACTTCTTCCCCACGAGTCAATGCACATTTTGGTCGTTTCATTATCAAGCACCTAACTTCGACGCAATCAGGCTCAATCCATCTTCCGTATAGGCTGCCAGCGGAACGTCATGCATCTTAACCCAAACTGGTATTTTCTTTAATTCTTCTTTTTTCAATTCAGTATTCGGAGACCAATGTTTTAGGAATAACGGAATATTCATAATCAGCCACGGACCATCTTGAAGCACTTGATCCATTCCTTCCTTAGAGTTGAATTTAAAAAAGAAAAATCCTTTTCCATTCATCATAGACTTTTGCAACCCGTACTTCTCCCATCTATTCCTAACATAGTATTCAACCACTGGGAAAGCTAGTCTCTTCCCTAGAAAATACCCGAACAGCACATTAGCAAATCGATCCTGAACCTGTCTTACCGAAGCAATTGGTATAGTAACATCTACGTCTTCAGCAGCTTTGGAATTTTCCATGAAGCGAAAATTAACCTTTTGATTTGGTTTGATTGTGGCCAACTTTTCAGCATACGATTGCACATTACTTCGGTTATCCTTCTGGTCTGGATGGATAACTGGTCCTTTTTTATTAACATTGTTGCCTCCGAGTTCATCAGCATGATCCTGGTTAAAGCCCAAGTCAACCGGCAGCGTAATCTTTGTCAGCTCATCAATCACGTTGATCATCCTTGGCTCCGTGACCTGCTGCTGGACAACTCCCCGTCGAGGCAAAAAAGTAGTCCCTTCTACATCAACTACTCGGCTTTCAATATCCTGAAAGGATATCGGCGGCTTAAATCGATTGTCATGCACATTACCCTCAGATTTTTTACGTTCATCCATACCAATGAAAAACAAACTCTCCTTTAAACACAGAATTAAAACTTCATGCACCAGAAAAAACCCGCAATCAATAAGAACAACAAACCTGAAACAGCAAAAACCCTACTCCTAAAACCCTAGAATGAATCTTCAGACCTTAATCGATTAAACCGATGTATTAATCTAGCTAAGTTACACTCAGTTAACCGCAATCAATAACTATCAATTTAATAAATCAGGACATCGAATCATACTCTAAGGCGGCAATCAAAAAAAGAAACAGAAAAACCCTAATTCCAAATCGGTCACTTTGCTAACAAGTTCGTTATAGAATTCTGATATCAGAACTCTAATCACAGACTGTTATACAAGGATCGCAAAGAAAAACTAGGGTTTCAAGAGGAACAAGAGATCGCCATAGGAGAGAGAGAGAAGGGTTTTTGCATAACTTAATTTGCCGTACAAAAAACCGTTGCGCGTTTAGTGGTTGCTGCGCGAAAAGATGGGTACGCCCAAGGATATGCTTCAAAAAAACGAATAAATCAAAATACAAAGAACAGATCAAGAATAAAACCCATGAAATCTGAAAGAGACTAAACTGCATAAAAAAATTAACTTTTATTAAGGAAAATCTGGAAAAAAGTAAACTAAAATTCTACATATTCATCAACAAACGAAAAGAAACATCGATTTGACAAAGGTTAGAAGTAAAAAAAGGCGATATTACTCGGAAATATAAGACGAATCTTTCTTTGAGCATCAAAAACCGAAAATAAAGATGGTTTTCATACAGACGAATCTTTCATAAAGAAGAAGAAGACGATCAAACAGAACGAAAAGTATAAAAATTAAGATTGTTAGTTTTATACCTTCAATAGTGTGAATCGTTTGATGATGAATGCAGTGAAGATTGAAGGTCAGGTATGCAAGTGAAAAGATTTGGAAGAGATATGATGAAGATAGTGGGAGAGAACCGAGGAAGTTAGAGAGAGAAATAGGCGACTGGTAATGATGAAATAAGAAAAGGATTTGATGAAATAGCTTATTATATATGGTCCAAAATGAATGGGTCGGGTTAGCCAAAAGAAAGATCCGCGTGATGAATTTGGCTGCGTATTGAGTTTCCCGCCAAAACCCACTCCTAGGGGCTCTAATCTAATGCCACATCAGCGCAAATCCTTTCATTTATTATATATAATAGATTTGTTGATTTCTGGAAAGGAAACACATAGAACTAGAGTCAACCGGTCATGTGTTGGTTAGAATATTATCATTAGCAGAATTAAATATAATAAATATCTTACTACTTATATTAGGCAGCTGTTCCATTAAATTATGGATAGTCTCGATGCTCATGCCTAGTTTAATGGCATAAACCTCCAGTGATACTTTCCTTTGAAGAAACTTATAGCTGGAAGTAGTAGTTGTACACTATCTCTGAATCTTAAAAGTATCCTCCTTTCAGGTTTAGTGGCGGTGAGATGAACAACATCTAATTTTCTAGTTTCAAGCATTCCTTTTCCTGTACATATGCTGCTAATCAACACACTCATTTTCCTTTGGTACTCTTGAGTATTATAGTTGATTCTTAAGGAAACTTATGGTATTAGTGGAAAAGTTATATGTAATGCACCGGAAAAGTGTACTAATTTCCATGTGTAAACCTTTAAATTATGGGTCATGGTATTGTACATCATGATGTATTCACATATGCCACAAACTTTATAGTAAGAATCTAGAGTAATGCATGCGTCTTAGGAGTTATTTTGATTCTTCCAAAGAAAACAAATTAGTCTTAGGAAATTTAGAATCTAGAATAGCTCACATGACGGCAATAATTAAGTGAGTTCTTGATTATCATAAGAGATATAATGTTTGACTTATCCCACTAGTCATGCTCTAGTTTTCTTCGGTAATACTTTTATCAGAAAAGAGTAGTAGGATTGTCATATCTTAAGAGATAATCAACAATCCAATAAGTGCAAATTTTGTAGAAACTCTTTAGTAAGCAAAACATTTTAGGTTTTGAAATTAGAGTGGATGAAATAGATGGGATACAAACTTAAGAAGAAGCTTAGAGTGATTTACATTATGGGGTAATCAAGTAAAACGGACACAAATTATTATATTGAAGATATAGTCTACTAGAACACCAAAATAACAGACTAACTTAAGGTTCAACCTGAATTTTGGCTTCGCTTTGGCTTTGACCAAAATTCAGACACATTATGAACATACATAAATAACAGATTGTCTTGTAGTTGTACATAAATTTGGCTTCGCTTTGGCTTTGACCAAAATTTATGCATTATGAACATACATAACAAACTGACTTATTGTTCTACATGAACTTTGGCTTCGGTTTGGCTTTAATCAAAATTCATGTATTATGATGAATGTACATAAATAATAAGGTAAAACACATAAATATAACATAACACCTTTGGGCCAAAAATGAAATATTTATGTACATTATGCTAATAATTTATTATATGTATCATCAAACAATTAGTTGTTGGGTTCATTATCCAACAATACACATAATAACATAAAATGACATAAATTAAAGTTGGACCATTCGCAAGTTATGGTCATACAAAACCAAATAAAATAAGGCTTCCAAAAGTTAACACAAGGCATGCAAATTCGTATGTCAAATAGGTTTCAAGACATAAGTAAAAAGATTAATTTCGCTTAGTTTGAGGAACCCAAAACATAATAGAATCCCATATAGTCAAATATAGTAACCGTAAGGATTTTAACATAATTTATCTTAGTAGATTTAAATCAAATATATCTCAGTAGATTTAAATCAAATATAGAGATTTGCATAAATACAAATACAAATCCAAACATTAATTGTATCCTTTAGATGGTTATAATAAAAAGTCTAATGTGGATATACCAAAAGATGTGGCAATCAATTATCCACATCTTCAAACATAATACGGTTGGAAACGAATTCCTTTCTCTAATAGATATCAAATTAATATCAAAAGGAATTAATTAAATTCCATAATCCAATAAACTGTGGCATTTTAATATTTTCAAAGAATGAAAAGCCTTTTGAATATTTTACTAATATTAAATGACATACTGATGAAACATTAGTTCAACTTTACAATATTGATTATGAATTATGAATAACCAAAATTATCTAAAACAATTCATCAAAATTTAGTTTGAATAAAATTGATTTGCTTTACCTCATTCCGATATAAATTATTAAAACATAGAAACAAATCAATTTTATATATAATATCCATCAAACGGATTGATCGAACTCAAAGGAATAAATCGATTCATATGATCGAATTTTGATATAATCAACATTGCTCTGATACTACATGTTGATTATATCTATAAACATGGGTTAAAATTATAGAACTTAATCATGTTTATTCAATCATAGCGTAAATACAGATACCAAGTTAGAGATACTTACTTGTATGGATGATTATCTTTGAGGATAAAGATGAAGCCATGATTCCCGTTATGGTACCTTGTGTTGATGGATCACACTAGAGAGAATTTTTAGTATTGGTGTTCAACTAGAGTTTTTGATCACCACTTATCATCAATATATAAAGATCAATGAATAATGGTCATGAATGGTGATCTGTTATAAAAACTCCATGTATTCTCTATTAATGGTACCTAAAGGGAAATCATAATTGCCCCTTGAACTAATCAATATTTACAATTACTACCATCAAGTAATTGTCGGGGACTAGTTATGTCATATTGGTAATGTTACTAAATGATCCATAAGGCCATATCAACGGGTTATTTCTAACACATGAAAGTGTACCTTGCATACAATAGTCATTTGTGATTGCAAGTGATTTTGCCAATTAATATATAGTAATTAACTGTAGACAAACCCATTACATCAAATGATCTGATTGTAAGCAGTTTTTTTAATAAAGAAATTAACTTTCACAAAAGTTTTACAATTTTCATATTTAATGATCATTTTCTCTTCAACTATATGCATGCAACTTTTTTAGCTTATTATTTTTCACACATTTAGATGTTTATAAGTACATACAATATTACCAAACCGGTGTATTTTCGTTACCGGTTCTGCACAGGTATTCACCGGTTTTTACCCTCAAATATCGGTGTCGTACCAGTACCGACCGGTACCGAACCGTACCATACTAGGTATATTCGGTACCGGTACCCACTTTTGGGGATTTCGGTAACGGTATTTTCGGTACCGGTTGGTACCGAGCTCATCAAATCCTGTAGCAACGCAGCAATGCAAGTAATACGGTCTCAAATTTACCAAACTGGTGTATTTTCGGTACCGGTTCTGCACAGGTATTCACCGGTTTTTACCCTCAAATACCGGTGCCGTACCAGTACCGACCGGTACCGAACCGTACCATACTAGGTATATTCGGTACCGGTACCCACTTTTGGGGATTTCGGTAACGGTATTTTCGGTACCGGTTGATGGTACCGAGCTCATCAAATCCTGTAGCAACGCAGCAATGCAAGCAATTGCATCGTTTAAATTACTTTTCATACACATAGTAAGTAAACTGTATTTCGTTTGAATGATGTTTTATATATACAACAACTTATTTTGATTTCTTTTTTGTATTTTTTTGTAATGAATGACTTGTAGCATGTAAAATTAACTTGGATATTTAGAATATTGATGAGCAAATCGTATCAAATCCTGTAAACGAACCGGTATCGTATCGGTACCAAATTTACTATACCAAATCATTTTCGTTACCAATTTGGTACCCACCTTTTGGCGTTTTCAGAATCGTTACTTTCGGTTCGACACCGGTCTAGCACCATACCTGTATTTATTGATTTTTACCTTCAAATACCATACCGTATTGTACCGAGCATTTTCAGTGCCGGTACCTAATCTCGATGATTTTCCGGATCGGTACTTTCGTTTCCGTTACCGGTACCGAGCTCATCCATATTTTAACGTGTTAGCACCGTAATAACTGAACTTAAAACAACCAAATTTCCAATGTGTAGGACGTGTGAGTCCTATTATTATATATTAGGTTATTTAAAATCGTTTTTTTATGACGGAGTGATTATCCTTATCGCGTCATTTTATTTATGTATTGATATTCGGTATCTGTTTGCCGTTACTGACACGCCTTTTGTAATCATTGGGTACCGCCGCAACGCGCGGACGGAAATTAACTAGTTATAATAAATATTGTAGTGACATGATGGAGTTTTTGACATTCGCATGATTATAATATTTCTCCTTTTGCTTTACCCCATTCAAACTCTTTGGCTCATCAACATGTTTTGATCAATAATGGTATAAAGTTACAAAACTATATTGAGTTATATATACAGGATAGTGTTCATGTGAGAACCATCTTTATTGTGAAAACCGCGAGAATCAATGTGAACACAATAAAATAAACTCACTACACCACCCAAAACCTAAAAAAATCTAACCCCCCCCCCCCCCTAAAGCCTAACACCCATTGGCGGACCTACCTTTAAGGGTGGGTGGGCGGGCGCACCCCTTGAAAAAAAAATTAATGTATTTTTTAGGCAAAAACCCCTATCGCACCCCTTGAAAATATGATTGAACCCTTCATTTGCACATCCAGAAAAAAATTCCTGGGTCCGCCACTGCTAACTCCCCATCCAACTAAATTCTAAAAACGAAACCATAAACCTAAACCCCAAAAAAAACCTAAAAAAACTAACCCCCACCCCCCAAAACCTAACCCCCCCCCCCCCCACACACACACACACTCAAGCTAAATGCTAAAAATTAAACCATAAAGTTAAACCCCCCAAAAACCTAAAAAAATCTAAAAAGCACACAAAAAAATTTTTTTACTATTTTTTTTTATAAAAAAAACGCTAGTTTTCGTCTAAAAAAATTTTTATTGACGAAAAGTAGCGATTTTTAATAAAAAATATTAAAAAAAAAACTTGTGTGTTTTTTAGACTTTTTTAGGTAATTTTGGTTGTGCTCACATTGTTTCTCGCGGTTCTCGCAATAAAGGGTGGTTCCTAACGGATTCTTCTCCAGTAATATATATATATATATAGAGAGAGAGAGAGAGAGAGAGAGGGGGAGAGAGAGATTTTGTCAAATCTCAAGCATATATAGAAGTGCAAGATAGTTGGTGAGCAAGTGATGATCACTATGCATGAATTTAAAAAACTGTTTCTTTCATCTATGCCCGCAAGCATAGTTGCACTTTATCTCCTACCTTTAGGAGTGTGTTCATCTAATGAAAACCATCTCATTATCCCTCACAAATTCATCAAACAAGATTTTGATCAACACAAGGTATTAAATTCAATCCCCTAGCTAAATCTTCTTTGTTTTCAAATTCACTTTGTCGGTGTTGGTATTTCAGAAAGAATATATTCATAAAGCTTACTGAATGATCGATTATATACGCAGATGAATTCTCGTCTTATATTCGATATAAAACTTCATGGAATTCTGTTGTGGGCTTCCATGGGGTTTTTGATGCCTCTTGGTGTAATTATAATAAGAACAGTTAATAAAGAAGAATGCAGCCCCAGAAAACTTAAAGCAGTCATATACATTCATGCTATTCTGCAGGTGAGTTTTCTTGTTAAATTATATTGTTTTTGTTATAACAATAAAGATTAGATTTCCCCACTACACTTTAGAAGAAAGACAATTTGGAAATGGGCTTTGCTTGTTTAATATCACATGCTTTTATCATTTAAAGTTTTCATCTTTTTTGCCATGTCATCATTGCTTCACTTTAATCATGTATTGGTAGAATTTGGAATAAAAAGTTATGTCATTTTTTTATATGGAAAGAGAGAAGTGGTGATAAATATTGAGCCCACAAATATATGTATTCTAGGCAGATGTATAACATTACCTTTAATCCACATTGCAAACTTTCTTTTGGTCTCTTAACTATAATAAGTAGGCGCTACCTTGTATGTAATCGTAGCCTTACAAGGGTTGGTAGGGATTATATATGCCTAAATTATAAAGGATGTAGCTCTTTGGCGTTGGGGTTGAGGATAACGAGGTCATCTCTATGGCAAATACGCTTCATTGCGATATTGGGAGGATGCCGTTTCGGTATTTGGGATTGCCTATTGGGGCAAATATGAAAAGGGTCAACAGTTGGCAGCCGATCATTGAGATTTTTAGTAAGAAGTTGTCGGCCTGGAAAGCGAGACACTTGTCTTTTGCGGGGAGGCTGACCTTAGCCAGATCCGTTTTAGGAAGTGTCCCTTCGTATTTCTTCTCTCTATTCAAGGCCCCTAAGGCGGTTCTGAAAACCTTAGAGGGAATTAGAAGAGCATTTATCTGGGGTAACCACGGTTCGGGAAAGAAAATGAGATGGGTCCCATGGGAGAAAGTTACTAAGCCTAAGGATATGGGTGGGTTAGGAATCGGCGGCCTTAAAGAACTTAATGTAGCCATGGGTATTAAATGGTGGTGGAGATATATTGATAACAATTCCCAGTTGTGGGCTCAGGTTATCAAGTCGAAATACTCGTCTTCCCGATCCAATAATTTGATTCCTCTCAAGAAAACGGTTACGGGTTTGTGGAAAGATATAGGCGACATGGAAAAGGAGTTATGTAGCCTTGGCATTCAAATTAAGCAGCGGATTAAAGGAGTCGTGGGAGATGGAAAATCCATAAGGTTCTGGGATGACTGGTGGCTTGGTAATGGACCTTTAAAAGATCGCTTCCCGGATGCTTACGCATTAGCTATTAAGAAAAACATGATGGTGTCTGACGCTTTCAATTACGTGGGAGATCTTCGTGTTTGGCAGTGGGATTGGGCCAGGGGACCAGACTCAGACAACGAATGGGTCCAGATTAGAGAACTTATGGGCCTGCTCCAAGCGATGCAGTCTAGGGGGCCCTCAGACAAGTGGATTTGGCAGAGCGATCAGTGCAACGAGTTCTCAGTCAAGGGGCTGCAAGCTGACATTTTTAATAGATCCTCAGTGAATGACCATGATAAGGTTTTCAAGTGGAACAGTTGGGCTGTAAAAAAATCCAACCTGTTCGTGTGGAGAGCTTTGCAGGGCAGAATTCCAGTTAAAACTGAGCTAATAAAAAGGGGCATTATAATGGATAGTACTATTTGTAGCAGATGTGGTGCCTTTCCGGAGGATGCGGATCATGTGCTAGTCGGGTGTGCGGCTGCAAAGAACGTTTGGCAGCAGATATGGGTGTGGTTGAAGATCAGCATTCGGGCGCAGCCGTCCACCGTCAGAGATGTGCTTGAGGGTGTGCAAGACCAAATAGGGTGCAAGAACTGGAAGAAAATGGTCATGGCAGTGACGTTTGCCACTTTTTGGAGCATTTGGAGGTGCAGAAACGAAGGTATTTTCAATGGAAATTATATCCCCACTCATAAAGCGGCGGAGATGGTGAAAGAGGAAACGTTCATCTGGATGAGAAACAGGTCTAGGTTTGTTTCTTTAAGTTGAGAGTCGTGGGTCAATTTTGATGTAACCTGTTGGCTGTAACTTTGTCCCTAGCATCTTGCTGGGTCTTCTCTATTTTTATAATAGATCTCCGTTGTTCGAAAAAAAAAATGTAGCTAGACATACCACATCTATTGAATATATCCTCTCTATTGAATATATCCTCAATGATGTGAGACGGATAATATAGGAGGGTACATTTAGCAATACTCATTGATTTAAGTAAAAATAAATTAGGAATTTACTTATCTTTTATATATATGTTTGTATATAACGAGTTGACGTCAATCCGCGCGTTGCGGCGAGATGTAGATTAAAAACATTGTTTTTCTTGTTGCGTTACCCCTAGCTTACACCAAACAATGACAACAACGAAATCCTATGCTATTGTCAGGTTTATATAATAACCTCAAACAAATCATATTTGAACACGTATGCCTATAACTTCGACTTTTAAACAAACTAAATAACTTAAAAGATAGGGTGGGAGGTTGAGTCCAATTGGCAAAGCCCTTGTAGTTAAGGTGTTGCTCCTCTTGAGGTCAAGGGTTTGAGCCCTGCTGAAGGCGGATTTTGTGTAATTTAAGCCATTTGAAAGAAAAAAAACTTTAATAATAAACATGAATGAAATATATAAAACAACCAATTTACTATTATCCTTGATCTCTTCAAAGTCACTTGTAAGATCAATCGAGTTAACCACCCTAATCTTCAAATGTTATTTTTCAGTCTCAAACCCATCGTGTTTGGGGTATACCCGTTTGTGGCTTTATGTGGTTAAAGTTACCCATTGACATGTCTAATTCCCATAACACAATATTAAACTCGACTCAAACCAATAACAATATACTAAACAGGTGCAAGTAACTATGCGAGTATCACCTAATAACAAACCCATCCCAAACCCATGACATTTTTTTAAACTAATCTGATTCTTCATATAAACAATTAATCAAAATCATCAATCAGAAGAATGATACAAATTATGAGTAAATAATAGATTTTATTTCCAGCAAATAAAACAATACCTAAATAATAGATCTCATATCCAGCAAGTTTCCACCCATTTTTAATAACTTCTTCTTATCATCACCTTCATATGTTTCTTCTCTGGACCTGCTTCAGGTTTCTTTGTTGGTTCTTTGTCAGGTCCAACGGTGAGTATATTAGTGTGCCATTTTTTAAATTTTCCAACGATATCCATGCACTAAATCAATGTCTCCGGTGATCATTTTCTTGTCTTAGTCAATAGCCAAGCTGCCAAGGACTCTACATGACCGCCATAAAAGCTTTTCTTTTGTCATCGTCGACAAGGATTACCACTTCAAAACCACTCTCCAACAAATTATGGATTAATGACAGTAAATATGGATGAAAATATGCATAAGGGAAAGAAACAAAGGTTCACACAAAAAAGAGAGCCGACTTTACTCACAGTCAATGCAAAATTCATGATCCTGCATTGTTCAAACCGCCAAATAATCCCCTAATTTCGACAAAAGAAAAGTCCATCAACATGAAACTAAACACAAATTTACCGACTGGGCAGATTTTTTCTTCCATTTCCTTAACAATATCGCTGAATTTCACACACAGATTTGAGTTTTACATACCGCAGCGAACTATACTAAACGATCACCGATTACCACCGTTTCTACAATCCCTTATGCACCCTTCACAATCATCAATGTTAGAATATAAACTTAGCATATATTGTTTATTATTATTATTTAATTAGGTTAATTAAAGTTATTATTATGTATGTATGTAAAGATATAAACGAACGGAAATGTTGGTTGGTTGACACCTTCCAGTGACGGTTACTCCCGCCATATTAACCGCCAAACATTCTCGTATATATATGTACTTACCGGCAGTTTGTTCGGTACCAAGATTCAATAATATCCATTCATGTTTCTCTGTGTTTTTCTGTTATTCTCTCTACGTACACAAAACACACACACGAATACGAGTACGAGTACGGAACGATGATGATGATGTTAACGATGATAGATGTATCACCGACTTCCGCTGTCCGGATTTCTAACAAGTGGTATCAGAGCGCATGGTTAGAAAACGAAGAATTAGGATCAAAATTACATGATCCTGGGAAGATACGGATGAGGAAGATGGAAAACAAACACGGGAAGAGGCGAGAAACAAATAGCGATTCCGATTATATAAGTCCCCGATTACGCGCGATCGCAATCTTGAAACAAGAGATTGCAATAATGGAATTGCAATACGAAATTGCATTAATGGAATACGAATCGGGACGTCACGAAGATAATGGAGATGCAGGCGAAGTAATGACACGGAAAGAGGAAGACGATTCCGAAAGAGATGTTTTGGCCTGTAAAGATGTTCAAAAACTGAACGGTAAGATGCAGGAAGACCGGGACGGTTATTACAATAGAGAAGACGACAAGGATACGGAATCAAGAGAGAAATCGGTAATTAACCGAAAGCATCACAAGAGAAAAGAAAGGGATTACAACGATGATTGTAAATACGATTGTCAAGATCAAGGAAGCAATCGGACAAGAAGAACTACAATGATAAAGGATGTGAACGGAAAAGGACATGATGATCCGGTTTTTAAACAAGTTTATACAAGAGTCACTTCAGCGATAAAGAGAAGAAAGAAAGATTTAGTGACGAACTTCAGCGACAAAGAAGGGAAGGCCTTAGCGATAGCAGAAGAACCTTTAGCGACAAATGGACTATTAGCAATGAAAAGGAGATTTAGTAACCAGAATTACCTTAATTTTTGGAACTTTAGAAGACCTACAATGGAACGGAAAACAAGGGAACAACAAACACAGTATTGCTATCGACTACCAGGTCATACAATTCACAATGGTTATATCAAATTAAGAGATAGTGGGGTCTATGATGAATTTAAAAGGGATTATTTGGATTCTGATTTTGTTACATTAATGATCAGTCAAGATCATAACCAATTTCAGAAAACTGACACAATGTTAAGTGAACTTGAATTTAATTCATCACCCACTGAGATATGCACACATCATGGCATATTTAAGAATAAGTTTTTTCAAATGGTGGAATTGTTTGATCCTGTTGGTATCATCGAAAAGGAAGTACGCAGGAATGGCGGGAACAAAAAGGAAAGAATGGATTTCCAGTTTTAGCGACGACAGTTAGTGACAAAAGAAGAAAGATAGCGACAGAAGACAGATTAGCGACAGAACGATTTAGCGGCACTAAATTGGCTTTAACGACAGATCAAAGACTTTCAGCGACAAAATGGGTAATGAACAACAACATTACCGTACTCGGCATCACGAAACAAATCAAGGTGGATCTATGGACGAATCATGACAAGTTTAAAGAAAAATGCGTTTATCATCAAAGCCGACGTGACAAGCCATTACCGATGCTAAGTTTAGGGGATAGTGTTAGAATATAAACTTAGCATATATTGTTTATTATTATTATTTAGTTAGGTTAATTAAAGTTATTATTATGTATGTATGTAAAGATATAAACGAACGGAAATGTTGGTTGGTTGACACCTTCCAGTGACGGTTACTCCCGCCATATTAACCGCCAAACATTCTCGTATATATATGTACTTACCGGCAGTTTGTTCGGTACCAAGATTCAATAATATCCATTCATGTTTCTCTGTGTTTTTCTGTTCTCTGTACGAACACACACATAATCACGATTACGATGTCGATTATGATGACGGCTTCCGCCAACAATCAATAGTTAAAACTTCCATCAAAGTCATTTTACAACAGCAAAAAGATTGCAGTTACCATCAAAATGATTTTAGTTATTCCCCTTGTATTGTGATAATCGGTAATAGGACATCTAGTTATCCATTGATTTCACACCATGGCCCACAAAAGAACACATTTATTAGCTTTCTAGATTTCTAATTTTGTTTTGGTGACCAAAAACTGTTTCGTTGTCATTAGAAGATCATCAACCCATATACTAATATTAAAAGATTTTTATTTTTAACGTTGTCAAACAACAATATAAAACAAACTAAAACTTTTAGTGCTTGCAAAAATAAATGGAACATTACGAGTGATGAAATTAAAACATACAAATAGATTAACATGAATCCACATATGTATTTTCAGAAATTACAAAACAAAAGACACATACAAATTATAAACATGACATGAAAACGCACATGATGTTCATACATACAAATAGAGAACCTAATAATCAATAGAGAACCAAATAATAAACCAATTGGAGTATATCACGAAACATAGGATGATGGTATCGAACATACCGGAATCAAAAGTTCGGACGTAATGAGTATATTAAGTAAAAGTAAAAAATCAAAATAAAGAGTTACTGTAGTTGTTGACAGGCACTATCGGAACAAACATGTTTTTAATATTATTTATAACTAGTGGGATGCATGGGAAGAATTCTGTAAAAGTTACAAAGATAAAGTTATGAATTACAAAATTACATTGTAATATTGTACCCATTCGATACATGTGATGAAAAAAATATCGAAACCTAATCGGATGGATACAAAAATATAAAAATAAAACTGGTTCTGGTAACAAAAGTTAAACACGTCCGCGTATAAGTATTAAGGGAACGAAAAACAGAAGTCAGTATACATCACTTTCATTGTTTGTGTTTGGTAGCATAGTAATATAAACTGCATGTGAAGTTATTACATTGTAAGGTAGCTATTCTTGAATAATATCAAAACCTGTTTAATTTGTTATTTTAGTCTTTAATAGATATAGGAGATGGTCCAAATAAAAACCACTTGTATTGCGAAAACTCGAAAACTAACTAAAAAAACCTAAAAAAACACAAAAAAAAATTTTAATTTTTTTTTTTTGTAGTGCACATGTGTAATAATTCACATGTGTAGTACACATACACACATGTGCACTACAATTTTTTTTTTGAAAACAAAGTTTTTTTTATATAATTTAAATAGCGAAAATTGGTATGTGAAAAAAAAAATTTTGGTATGTTTTTTAGGCTTTTTTTAGTTAGTTTTCGTGATAACTAATTGTTTTCATTTGAACCTTCCCCAATATATATATATAGGACAAGGATCCGTTAGGACCACCCTTTATTGCGAGAACCAATGTGAACACAACAAAAAATACATAAAAATAGCTAAAAAACACACAAATTTTTTTTTAATATTTTTTATAAAAAGATCACTACTTTTAGTAGCAAAAAAAAAAATTTAAAAACTTTTTTTGGCTACTAAAAGTAACGATTTTAACTTAAAAAATATTAAATTTTTTTTGTTTGTTTTTTTATGTGTGTGTGTTTTTTTTTTTTTAGGTTTTTTGGGGGTTTAGTTTTTAGCATTTAGCTTGGGGGGTTAGGTTTTTTTTTTTTTTTGGGGGGGGGGGGTAGGTTTTTTTTAGCTATTTAGGTTGTGTTCACGTTGGTTCTCGCAATAAAGGTGGTTCTCGCATGAACCTTACCCTATATATATATATATATATATATATATATATATATATATATAGGGTAGGGTTCATGAGTGAACAATGATTTATTTGTGAACAAAATGAATTTATCCTAACCATTGATTTTGTAGATCTAGATTTTTTTCTTTAATGACAAGATTGTAATTATCTTTTGTAACTTACATTTATTTTAATAGACACAAGGGTATAATTAGATATTTCTATCTTTATTTAATTAATTATTTTTTCTCTTTCCTGATTTTTCTTTCCAATTAAAAGAATATTTAATTACATTCTCTATATTTTTTTTTCTCTCACATATTACCTAACTTAATATTTCATAATTAAAAAAAAAATACAAACATTATCAAATATTGTTTCATCTAGAACACAATTAAAAATATTTAATTACATTCTCAATATATATATGTATTAGATCAATGTTTGATGAAAAGATGTATAGTGGAAACAATATGTAGTAATGCATAAGTGTATAAGTCTGGTATATATCGACATGTATACACTATGTAGTTGAATAATACATAGGTGTATACGTCTGGTATATACCGACCCGTATACGCATATGTACTTGAATAATACACAAGTGTATAAATCTGGTTTATACTGGCCTGTGAAAACAAGATGTAATAATACACAAGTGTATAAGTCTTGTATATACTGACCTGTATACACATATGTTAAAAATCATAATTTAATTAGGTTTAATATTTAATTTTAAAAGCAACATAACAGTTTATTAAAAAAACATTAGCCCTTCAATCTCTTATAATTAAAATAATAGAGAAATAATTAAAAATGAGAAAGGGGGAGAGAGAGTTAAGAGAGGAGAAAATTAAGTGATTTTAATTAAAAGTAATTGGCTAATGTCAATCTTACCCTTTTAATCTAAAAAATGATCAAAGGCCAAGATTAGTTCACTCAGTTCACTCTCAAGAAGTTGTTCACTCATGATCCTAATCCTATATGTATATATGTTGGTTAACGTACAATTGGGCTTAATGTACGCTCCGTATGCTGTGAATATATAATATGTGAATTTTTTTAATCAACATGCGATTTGTTTTTTTTTTCCAACATGCGACTTGTTTTTTTCCAACATGCGATTATTTTTTTAACACGCGAAATATTTTTTTTTATGTACATGCGAATTTACCTCTCATTTTTTTCCAAAAAACCGCATGTTGTATACCCAAAATTTGCATGTTATATATTCACAGCGTACGTTAAGGCCAATTATACAATACACTTTCTATATATACTAGTTGTTTACCCGCGCGATGCGGCGAGAAACATATCATTTAGGTTGGTGAGTTTAGGGCTATGTACGGGGCGGTTCGGTTTTGAGCTATAACCAAAACCAAATTCGCGATGCAATAGAAAACACAACACTTGTTAGTAATTCTAAGGGTGTGCATGAGAAGGTTCGGTTCAGTTGGGTCATAACTAAAATCCAAATCTTCGGTTAAAGTACTTCAAAACCGGTCATTTATCACATTAATCAATTATGCTACAGAAACATGATACAAAAGCCTGGACCCAGCGGGATATTTGAGATAAATCTATACACACTATATTGCCAGGAAGTAAGGTACAAACGAACACGAACAAGGTCTTGTTTGTATTTGTTCGATTTGTTTGTAGCCCTAATTCAGGTCGAAGCATGTACCTGTGGCTGCATCATTGGAACCGACTGCTGATTTTGTTGGATGGGACCCGTTCCACGCCTTCCACCTAAGCGCTGCCCTTACCTGAACATAAATAGATGTGACTTCTCTAAAACCAAAATTAGAGGGCCGAAATCATTTTTTTTCTAGAAAAAACTTTAGATTATGTACAAAAAAATCCAAAAAGTTTTCAACAAAAGGTCAGCGGACCCTCTTGTAGTATAAGGTGTAAAAGATGTAGTAATAGAGTAGGTGGAAGGACAGCGTTAATTGATATCTCAAAGAAGAAGCTACATTATCATTTAGTTAATAAATAACGTTTATGGTTTCTAAAATGTGTATATATAAATTATGACGGGTTAGATAAAGTTTCAATAATAATAATTTTTTATAAAACTAAGAAACCATACTTTGACGACACGTAAAGTCACCCTCATTAATGATAAGAAAACTAGCGTCTGTTTGGTCATTATAATGTGATTAATTATAATCTTCAATTGTAAGCTTAAATATACTTATTAATTTATAAGTTTGTCTGTACTTTTAAAGGGGACGTTTTTCTTATAATAATTGTGAACAACTTGACACATTTTTTTGGTCGGTATCAGTTTTCTAACTTTTCAAAGTGTGTCAAGGTACTGGCGGTGCTCCTTGCATGTGCTGGAGCTATTCTCTCTGTAATGAGCTTCGAAAACTCATTCAACAACACTCACCAGAAAATAGGTTTGGCACTTTATGCTGCCATCCTGCTGCAAATGCTGGTTGGGTTTTGCCGGCCTAACAGGTAATTTATCGTTGCTAAACAAAAGAGTATCATCGACAGTCACTAATTACTAACGGATATTGACATATCCCACGTAATTAAAGAGGATGAAAACACTTTTTTTTTATCGACGAAGATAAAGTTGGAAAAAAATAAACCTTTTAATGTTATGCTTGATATTTAACAACGGATTCGTGACAGAGATCTGTCGCCTAAAAACAAATTTAAAAATTTTTATTTTAAAAATTTGATGGAATTCCATATGTAGAAATATCTACTTTTTCTTTTTATATTTAAGTTCCTTGGTTAAACAAAAATTATATACTTCTTTTTTTATCATCATGAAAAATCTTTCGTCCAATCGCTAAAAAGTTCATCGATAAATCCTTAACTTTTCGAGGAATCCTTCATCAGTGGTTGTGAATGACTGATTTTTTCATCTCTGTTGGAATTTGGAAATATTACCTACGGCCATTACCGACGAATGAGCGTTAGTAATACCCATTTGTTTTGTGGTGTAACAATTGTTTTGTTAATTACCGCCAAAAACAATAACAATTTGAGCCTTGTTTCCCAGGGGAACGAATAGGCGGACGGTTTGGTACGTTTTCCACTGGATTTTCGGGACAATGATTTCACTAGTTGGGATCTTGAACACTTACACAGGTCTAAAAGCATATCACAAAAGAACATCCATGAATGCTAGGCTTTGGAGTATACTCTTCACAGTTGAGGTCTCTTTCATGGCATTTTTCTACCTTTTCCAAGAAAAATGGGATTACATATACATGCAAAAACAAGGAGGAACAAAAGTTGATGAACCAGTCATGGTGATATGTTCTGATGAAGTTGACAATCAAAAGGAGGTGTTATCACGTCAATCGTCGAAGAATAGTCAATCGTCAAGGAATAGTAATTCATTAGGGAATTACTTCGCCAAAAGCAATGCCTTGAAGAAACTATTTCAAGTAACTTAAATAACTACACTTATTATTCATTAGGCCGGGCTTCTTTTCTTTTTTATTTCAGTATATTGTTTTTCATTTCTAGGTCTTCTAACTATTTCATAAGCATTTCTAGTAGGTTTTATAAACATGTTTGACAAATAGGCAGGGGTAGTAAACTCAATGGAATCTTTTGAGTTCGCTAGTCTAGCGCTAGCAAGCGAACTTATGGTTCTCGATAGAATGAAGGATGGAGTTTGCTATTTTGTCCAACGAACTCAAGGCAAGTTTGCTTGTCACACTCGAGTTTGCTTGTCACCTTAGCGTCTGTGCGTCCATATTTGTCAAACATGTTATAAAAAATCTATAAATGCGTATAAAATCTCTAGGACACCTAGAAATAAAAAAAAGTTTGTTTTCTCTACCGCACTTGGAATTGCCATAATGTTTGATTTTGGTAACTGTGTGTGTAGATTTGTATATCTTGGATAGTAGAGGTGAAGCTAGGAAGAATAACTTTTTGTGTCCTTTAAGAAAAGTTAATAAGATTGTATATGCTTGAATGCAAAACAAATGGTACCAGGGATGCGTTAGAGTTGAATAAATGAAAAAAAATAACAATATGGAGTTCATTTGGCGAAATTAAAGTAATCCTTTAGTAAACAACAATTTTTAAAGTAGATCATATATCAGGGAAATATTTATGGGAATTCGATTTTTATGAATGTCTATCGCTTTATAGTCTAGTGGCATCTTTGGGGGTGGGATAAAGCTTTGGGACCGATAGATCCTAGGTTGGATTCCCACAAGGGGTGTTTTTCCGATATTTATTGGGTTTCCTCCTGAATTGATGTATGTGGTTCCGCTTGATACTTTAGTGATCCAAATTTGCTGTTAAAAAGAAGAAAAAAAAAAAAAAAAAAAAAACTCAACAAAAGAGAAAACCTCACTCAAGGGATACTCTACAATACAATCAACTAAAATAACTACTATAAATCGTCACGTTTTAAGGATCCCAAAGTTGATAAAAACTACTTAAATCTATGGTCTAAAATGTGAGGATTTAAAAGCCGCCAAAAACATACCTTTCACTTTAAACTGCACACTATACCTTTCACTTTAAGATCCAAAAAAAACAACCTATATGTTCATGTTTTGATACATGGGTCAACCTTTCATATTAACTTCGTTTGTTTTTTCTGGTTAACACCCCTCACATGCAAAGCATGTGAGGACTTTTTGGTCATTTTACTTCTTCTTTTAAGATTAGTTTTCTTTTAAAATAAACTACAAATCACCACCCCTTTTCTCTCATCTTCATAAACAAGATATGTTTTTTTCTTTTTTTTTTTTCTTCAGAGGCTTGGTTGGATAAGAAAAGTGTTCAAAACAATACAATATGGGTGCCTGTTACCATCTTAAACGTAAACTCCTCACCTTTAATGGATCTGGCACAAGGCTTTGAAATAGTGATATCTGAAAGTTCAAGATTTAGACCACATTCTCTAGCAAGGATTATCACCTGGTTCAAAACTGGCCCCAACAAGATCATCTCTAGGGTCTGGTTCAGTGTAACCTGCTGCTTTTGCCTGCATCACTACTTCTCTGAATCTCCGCGTATCAACAAAATTATAGAATATATAACTCAATGTCCTGCTGCAAAGACACATAAGTAAGAACAGGTTCGTATGTTTCAAAAACTTCAAAATTTTACTGTTGAAAGGAGAGAAACCCCAATTGTAATAAAAGAATACAAATCGTGATTAGCATATGAAGTGACCAACCAAGTTAAATTAAGACTTACTCCAGACAGAAAAAAAATATCTTTAACATACATGGTAAGTAACATACCACGTTAGAAACCAAAACAACTAGATTAAACACAAAGTAATATATTAAAGATTTGAATCATACTTAAACCTAGCTAGCTTTAGTGACGGCAGGATTTTTTTCCAAAGGGTTCACATTTTTAAGTGTTTCAATATCATATGTCCAGCATAAAAAAAATACGGAACGGTTCGACGATTCGGGCCGGGTAAGGTTCATAACATAATAAAAATACGATACAATAATGAAACAAAATATCGTCATCATAAATTTAAAAAAACGAAACATAAATAAGATAGTCTTTACGAATAAAATAAAAAGCATACCTAAAGTTGTTCCCTACGAGGTTTCATCTTTTGAAAACGTTGCATTACATTCTCGATAGAAACTTGTTGTAAAAACTCTCTTTCAACGTAGCAAATTCAAGAATCGTTCACGTATCCATCACCATCCTATTACGTAATTCCGTCTTTACATGCTTCATTAAAGAAAATCTTCTTTCAACGCTTGCCGTTGCAACCGGTAAAACTAGTGACAACTTCATTAATAGATAAACCAATTGATAATCAACGTGTTTTCTTGTTTTCACCATCTTTTTGGCAATATAACTTATCCCATTCAAGTTGTTAAATCGACTATCTTTTTTTCACATTACGAATGTAGTGGCCGAGTTCATCAATAAGATCGTCTTTTTCATCAAAAGTAAAATCCACCCCTGGATAAAGCGGTTGTTTCTTTAACATGAACAAGACCGATAAAATGCTCTTTCACAAATCCTAATTTATCAACATACCTCAAAACCACAGCCATTTGTTCCTTTCTAGAAATATCTCTCGATTCATCAACTAATATAGAAAAGACATCATCACCAAGTTCTTCAAATATCTTCTTTAACACTTCTTCTACAAAACAATTACAAAGATGATGATTTAACATTTGATAGTTGTCTTTAGAAAAAACCTGAAATTCCCCTTTGCATATTACCTAAATATCAAACAATAAGTTTCAAAGATTACAAAGTTACTAATCAACGATCATGAACCGAAACGTACACAAACAAGCATCATTTTGTTGAAACTCCAAAGCTCAAAAAAGCAAAAATTAAGTAATTAACTTGAACAAAAAAACACAAGTTTTTAATATAAAACAAGCATGGAAGAATTCAACAACCAATTAAAAAAGCACAAATCTAAACCCTAGGTTTCACAACCAATTTCACATGGAATTGTCAATGAAAAGCAATGGAATTACCTATAAATTTGTGTGATTGAAAGGAATCAGGAAAGGAATGGCGAGGTGGAGAGCGCACGACTGTGGGTGGAGACGAATGGTGGCAGGTGGCTGGAGACGAACGGTGAAGGGTTTTTAGTTCTTCAGTTTAGTGTGCGTGTTTTGTTTGGGTTTGACTGCAGGGGCATCTTCAGATTTGTTTATAAGGTTCCCTCACAAAACTTTAAAGGGTTCCTTCAGAAGTCTTTATATAAATTAACACTATAAAATACGAACCGAACAGGTTCCTAGGAACCCCCGAGTTAGCTATAAATCCACCCCTGCCTAGCTTCTAGAGTTCTAGTTTTCATTTTACTTAACACTATTGAGGGTATATAAGCAACTTGCAATTACATAACAACTATTTCAAAATATTGTTAAAGAATACATATCAGCCTGCAAGCACCCATATTTATACTCAAAATAGGCAACCGTATTTTTTTCGCTAGTTTATTTCTTCAAAGAGTTTTTCAATGAACACTCTCTCATTAGTCATTCTTATCAAAGTACTGGATTTTATTTTTAACAATTAAGAAAGAGGGTTTCTTAAATGACCTGAAAATTCCTTCAATTCTTATAATCTTGTCCCCTATTTGAAGGATGTTAGATAATGTCTTTATGTATTCCATTATGTTAGATTTGTACAACTGTATTTCTTTAGGGTTCTAGACGTATTTTTCATGTCTATATATTGTTTCCTGTACTCCAAAGATTTCATTCAATAAGACACATTAACAGTTCATTCATGGTATCAGAGACTTGGTTATATCCATTACATGCAAAATCAGAATTCTTTGATGCTTTATCTATTTTCATACCTTTTGTTCAAACACAATTCTCTACCAAAATATATTTTTTCAAAGTGATGATGGAACCAAGTTCACTAATCATCGTGTTCAACACTTGTTTTCACATAATGGTACCTTACATCGCATGTCATGCCCGTACACCCCGCAACAAAATGGTCGGGTTAAACCAAAACATCGGCACATTGTTGAAACTGGATTGGCTATTCTTTTTCAAGCTAAACTTCCTAGTAAATATTGGGTTGACGCTTTTTCTTCAACGGTTTTTATAATCAATCGTTTACCATCCACGACTTTAAATGGGAAATCTCCATTCGAGTTACTATATCATACGCTACCCAATTATACATCTTTCTGTGTTTTTGGGTGTCGTGTTTTTCCGTACTTACGTGATTATACTAAAAGTAAATTATCACCTCAAAGTATACTTTGTATTTTTATTGGGTATTGATCCAAATACAAGGGCTATCGTTGTCTTGATCCGTGCACCTCATGCATCTATGTTACTCGGCATGCTCGCTTTAATGAACAATATTTTCCTCTTAATACCGGATCCGTCAATATCAAATCTATTGATTCACTTGAGGTGTCCACTTTTTTGGATATTTCTTCTCATGACATTACCCTATCTACCCCTTCTAAAAAACAATCCACTGTTGATACCACCTCACACGACACACCTTCTTATATCACTGCTCCTTTTTTTAAAAACCACCATTGCCACCACTCCATCCTTTCCTGGTCCAAGCAGTCTTCTCCTTCAGCCTAATCTGTTCCTTCTTCGGCCCATACCCATAATGAAGCTTCCACTCCATCCCACACCTTTCCGCTGCAACTCCCTCATACCCCCAGTAACTGTTCCAGCCCCAATCCACTCCACCGAATCCATTTTGGATCAAGCCCATGTTCCAGCTATGGATCATCCTGTTGAATCCTCTCCAACCCATTCAACCGAACCTGTTTTGGTCCAACAAACTGCATCCATCCCTGTCCCACCTCCTCTACCCTCTCATCCGATGACTACTCGTTCAAAACTTGGGATCTTTAAACCACATTATCATGTTGATCTCGCTTATACGGACGCCATTCCTATTCACCACGCCTTGTTTACAACATGCGATCCAAATACTTATTATGCGGCATGGAAAGACAAAAAATGGGTTCATGCCATGGAAGAAGAACTTCATGCTCTTCAAAAGAATAAGACTTGAACTCTTGTCCCTAGACCCTCAAATGTCAATGTTGTTGGATCAAAATTGATCTTTCGTACCAAATTTCGGCCTGATGGCTCTAATGAATGTTATAAACCTAGACTTGTCGCTCAGGGATTTAGTCAGATTCTAGGCCTTGACTACTCTCATACCTTCAGTCCTGTTATTAAAGCTACCACTGTTCACACTGTGCTAGCTTTAGCCGTTATCAATGGTTGGCATTTACATTAATTGGATGTCAATAATGCTTTTTTACATGGGAACCTCACTCAAAATATTTTTTATGGAATAGCCAAAGGGTTTTCTTGATCCCAACTTTCCCTCATATGTGTGCAAATTAAACAAAGCCTTTATGGATTAATGCAGGCACCGAGGGCCTGGTTTCATCGCCTAAGTGTATTTCTTTCCACCAATGGTTTCTCATGCAGTCCTGCGATTCCCTCCATATTTATCTATAAATGTGATTCTTGCAACATGTACCTTCTTGTGTATATTTATCTATAAATGTGATTCTTGCATCATGTACCTTCTTGCATCGGCTTAACAAAGAATTTTGTATTAAGGATCTTGGGAAACTTAACTTATTATTGGGATTGGAGGTTACCTACACTCGAAATGGTATTTTCCTGAATCAATCAAAGTACACTCTAGATATTCTAACATGTGCTAAGATGTTGGATGCGAAACCTGCACCAACACCGTTAATCACCAATGTTTCTTTTGTTTCCACTGGTACTCCCTTTTCAGACTCTACACATTATCGTTCCATTGTAGGTGCTCTGTAATATTTAATGATCACAAGACCTGACATTGCTTATGTTGTGAATCAAGTGAGTCAATTCGTTTATGCCCCTACTACTGCTCATTATCAGAAAATCAAGCGAATCCTAGGTTATCTCAAAGGAACTCTTGCTTACGGGTTACATTACAGTCGGCCATCTTGCACGTCACTTCTTGGCTACTCAGATGCTGATTGGGCTTGTTTCTTGGAAACTCGTCATTCTACCTATCGTTACTCCATATATTTAGGTAGAAATCTAATATCTTGGAGTGCGAAAAAGCAACCTACTGTTGCTAGATCCAGTTGTGAATCTGAATACAGAGCAATGGCAAACACTGCTGCTGAAATTGTTTGGTTGACGCATCTACTTCAAGAACTTCATTCGTTGCCTCCTGATAGACTAACTATTCTATGTGACAATCAAAGCACTATTTTTCTAACACAGAATCCTGTTGCTCACAAACGCGCTAAACATATTGATCTTGACTATCATATTTTACGTGAATTAGTAACTGCTGGAAAGTTGGTCACCAAATTTGTTCCAACTAAGCTTCAGGTGACTGATATTTTCACTAAGAGTCTCTCGAGTTCATTGTCACACCCCAACCGATGGCGGAATCATCGGGGTGTGGCACTAGGCGAATCAGATTGCTCAAGAGAATCCATAACAACTAAAAGCGACAATATTTATTACATTTGTTATCCCATACTAACAAACGATACAATCACATAAGTTATCACAGATTTCTTGTCCTCTAGAACAATTCAAATCCGACAACCTAGATTTTAGGTGAGTTTCTAGACTTCCTAGCTTGATTTTGATGTAGACTGCGACTAAACCTGCAACATACGTTAAAACAACGTCAATACAAAAGTATTGGTGAGTATATAAGTTTTGATAGAATAGCGTAAATGAATAAAAAGTGTTGCGAATTACCACATACATAAACGAGATACCTCCACACATATATTAGACAGTTACTACCAGCTAAGTCTCTCGAGCTGCGATTACGATTGCTATTCATCCTAACTAGACCACGTCGGGTACTATAGTACTATACTAGTTAAGGCGGGACCTCGCGAGTAAAATTCCTAACACATATGTAACTAGCATCACGTGTAAATATGCATAACAGTTATTCGCAAGTGATAAACAGTTTGATTGAATAATTCATTTTGATAATTTCGATTTGATAGGAACGTATGTTACAACCAAAATGCGATAAAAAGGGTTCGAGTATACTCACAGTTCGCGTTCACCAAGTAACCACAATCTTGGATTAAAGGGAACGTGTAAGAGATTAGCCTGAATAGTTAACGATAGCATAGGCGATGAACGACGCGTAAAACGGTGAAAGTGACTAAATGTCGAATGGTAATCCGATCGTATGGCTATCCGATCGGTTGGCCATTCGATCGGATGTTAATCCGATCGGATGTTAATCCGATCGGATTTTAAATCCGTTCGGATGGTCATCCGATCGGATGGCCATTCGATTGGATTGACATTCGTTTGGGATGGATGTGTTTGTGTAAGATGGCTTTGAAGTTTTCGTTGTAGCATTTTGAAAATAGAGAAGTATCTCTACCCTTCAGGTTGATCGATCGAACGGTCGTTCGATCGGATAGCAATCCGATTGGCGAGACATTGAGAACAAGTTCACAGCAGGATGGTCACTCGATCGGATGGCAATCCGTTAGAAACTGATGTTCTTTGAAACTCATGAAAATGTTTAAGTGTCGAAGTTCGAAATGTCAGCTGATCGGATGGTCGTTCGATCGGATGGCAATCCGATCGGATGGCAATCCGTTGGGCGTTCAGAGCCTTGCAAGTTTGAAGAAAAGTTTAAGTGTGGAACCAAGTGCAATCCAATCGGATAGCAGTTCGATGGGATGGCTATCCGATCGGACTGCAATCCGTCCCAACGAATCTGATCATCTTGAACTTGATTATTTTCGAAAGTTTGCGGTTTGATCGAGACGGTGTGACAACGTATTAAACAATGGAACTCCACCAAGGCTAAGTCATCAGATCGGATGGGAATCACCCCGTTCGATCAGTTAATTGTCCTTGACGGTTGTTCGTGTTCAATCCATTAACCGGTCATCTCGTCGATAGAAATCAGTTCTCAAACCGACACTTCACTATTGAATGAGTAGTGTGACAACCCTCAAATTACATGTAACCGTACAATTTATTAATGTTAATTAAAGTACTTGATGACTGTGCTGAATCATTTAACCGCTCTCTGATTACTGTGTTATGCTTACATGTATTTGTTAACATACTAATAGTATACAGAAAAGTTACTAAATAGTCCGGTATGCCTTCCTGAGTGTTAAAAATTAAAGACGTTGCAAAAATATATATGTAGGACACTCTACGGATTAATTAAGCACTTTAACGGAACAACACCGAACCGAACAACCGGACTTTACCCGGAGCACAAAAATATTGCCAAACACATTGTCCTTATTTTTCTGAGCTAGTTAGGGTCCCCGAACACCCTACCACACCTTATATTATAACACACATAATAATAAGCTAACTAAACACTTTCAACCTAACTAGATTGTAACTAGTTCCATCACAACCCAACTAGACCTACCCCCCCCCCCCCCCAACCGGTTATGAACATGAGGGGACACCCCAAGATTTTATCTATTTGTTATTAGATCATGCCTTGTACTTTAGAAACACTTAGACCAAGGGTTAATCAAGAGGAAGTGTATTATAAGTTTACCCTCAAGTTCATCATTTTCCTATTCTCTTTCACAACAACAACATCTCAAACTCTCTTCTCTCCTCTCTTGGCTTCGGCTGAACATAGATCCCCCACCACCACCATTTTTCGATTATCATCCAATCAATCCAAGGCCTCCTCAAGGTGCACAAAGGTGAATAACGAAGCTCGGTGCTCTCGGAAGTAGAAGGACCTTCTCCATTCGCTATTAACCACCACATTTCTTCACTCGAACCTCCCTAGTCTTGAACTAGTGGTAAGAACTTAGATCCGTTCATTTTTCATGTCATTAGAGTGGTTAATAGTTAATTGATGATGAGAATCCTTGAACACTAAAGAACCATGAATAAAGTCTTGCATATAAACTAACTTTGTAATGAAATATTGTTGAAATATAATGAAGTGATGATAATATGAAGTTGTCTTGATTATGTTGCTGAATACTTGTTGATCTACTTGTAATATTGATGTTTGATGTTGTTGTAATCACTAAACATGTTAACGGAATCAATCGAACACGAATTAGAAAGCTAAAGACTGAAAACAGAAAGCTGTTTAGTGATTACAGCCAACTTCAGTTGGCTGTAACAGGACCGTAACTTAACGAAAAATGTATTTTCTGAAGTCTAGGTTTATGTATTATGAAATACGGTTCTAATGGCACCAGAATCATAATTTTTGGACTTCGTTTACTATTTTTAACGTGTCATTTTGTAACAGCAGCTAGAGCTGCATTTTTTCTGCTGAAAATATGCGTTTTGTTTTCAGTCGTAACTTGAATTCTGTGTAGAGTTAAATCATGAAATTTGTACTGTAGATGACCACCGATGTATTTGTAATTCTCTCACTGGAATTTTGTAAATCGGACCCTCGATGAATTTTAAATAAATTATTCCGTGGACTGTGGACAGAAAAAGATAAATCTGAGTTCAGTCCGGAAAATGAATTTTTATAAAATATTGGTAATGAACTGGACCCCGATATTTTTACACAATAATATTTGATCGTTTAAGACATTCCGTAAAAATTTGGGAATTTTTGAAATAAGTTAACTATTTTATTAAAATGTCCGAAAACAGCCCGGTTTTGAATATTAAAGCTGAAATGACATAAGTTGTAATTTGCGTATCTAAATGTCGAGAATGTTATCCGTGAATGATATAACATGTTATATGTGTTATGTGCAATATCGTATGTTTATTTATGAACGGGAATAGATGGGAAGTTTATATGGGCATAAACCGTTAAAGTAATGCATGATATGTGATAGATATGTGTAGGAACTTTGTGCTCTATTTGAAAATCACTAAATGACTAACTGGTAATCATATTAGGACGTGATTGACCGACCTTGACTGTTAGCTATATTTGAGAATCTAACCGAGCAAACCGAGGTGAGTTTACACTCCTAAGGCATGGGATTCCCGGTGGGTTAGGAATGGGATTGAATAAATACTTGTACTATCATTACTATTAAACTACTTTTCACTGTCCTCGGATTGAAGAGCACGTACGTAAAACCTACGTACACTTATACTTACTAAAGTCCTTGGCTCAAAAAGGGCACGTACACACACAACTAGTCTACAACATGGGAAGCCCCCACTAATCATCGCAAACATATTTGGGAAATCGCGATACGGATTAATACTATCCACATGGGAAGCCCCCACTAATCTTTGCAAACATGCCTGGGAGACCGCGATACGAATTAACACGATACATGGTTTACAAAACGAACATATGATTTACGAAACGAATGCTATAACTAAATAACCAACTGTGAACTCACTCAACTTTGTTGTTGACTCGTTGTTACATGCCTTGCAGGTCGTTAGGTATCTATGGAGCTTGCATCGGAGTGGGAAGAGTCGTTGTGGGATATGGACAGCTGTGTGCCATGCTAAACTTTTGAAACGTTTAAACTTATGACTTGGTTTTAAACATTATGCTTCCGCTTGCAACTTAAACTATTGTTTGGTTTAGACACCAATTGTATTGTGTTAGATCTTTATATATTACTTACATGCTTGTTCAATATGATTGGTGGCTTGATCCTGGTCACGTCACGCCTCGAAGCGGTGATGCTCCGCAGGGTGGTTTTTAGGGGTGTGACAGATTGGTATCAGAGCCATTGGTTATAGTGAACTTGGTTTTAATAAGGGGAAAAAGTTTTTGTTAAAACCAGACTATAACCTGTACAGTGCTCAACGATCCACAACGACGCTTCACTCCACGTGCAAGACTCAACACTATAGGTGATATGATTTATGTTTATATTACCTACTTGCTAGTTACATAGAACTTTGCTTATGGTATGCTTAGATGAACGTAGCAACTATTGATTGAAAACACATGTGTGCTTACTCTATTCTGTCATCGCACTTTCGCGAACCTCTCTCACCCATGTTTTCCTCTAATATGAAGATCATGAGTGGACGCATTAACCTAACTCAAGCCCAGTTGGCGGCTTTGATCACGGAACAAGTTACTGCAGCGTTCGCAGCTGCCCAGGCAGGAGGTCAGAACGCTCAGCCACCAGTATGCACGTTCAAGACTTTTATGGACTGTCGTCCTAGTACTTTCAGTGGCACTGAAGGGGCCGTCGGACTCCTCCACTGGTTCGAGAAGCTCGAGTCGGTTTTCGAGATGTGTGAATGCCCTGAGGCTCGTAGGGTGAAGTATGCCACTGGTACCCTCGAAGGCATTGCGCTGACTTGGTGGAACGCGCAAGTTCAAATGTTAGGGCTGGCAGCTGCTAATGCCACCCCATGGAATGACTTCAAGGAGCTGATCAAGCGAGAATACTATAATCGCGATGACATCCACAAGTTGGAAGTGGAGTTCTTTAACCTGAAGATGACGGGGTCAGAGATAGAGGCGTATACGAAGCGATCCAACGAACTGGCAGTGTTATGTCGAACTATGGTGGATCCTCCCATCAAGCACATTGAGCTGTACCTCAAAGGCTTAGTACCAGAGATACAAAGCCATGTGACTACTGCTAACCTTGCTACCATCCAGGATGTTACTCGTCTTGCTCATCGCCTCACAGACCAGGCAGTATAACAGAACAAGCTGCCTAAGCGTATAGGTGCTACTGCTACTACTACTTCTGCTATTCTCAGCGACAACAAATGAAAATGGGATGGAGCCAATAGCAAGGGTTCGACTACAGTTCAGTCCCAGGCGCAGCAGCGAAAGATTGATAACTACCAGAGTCCTGGTCAGCAATCTTCTGGTAGACAAGGGCAAGGTGGATATCGAGGAAACCACCCAAAGTGCAACAAATGCAACAGACACCACAGTGGTTAGTGCAACAAGGGACGTTGTCAGAGGTGTCTCAAGATGGGTCATGAATCCAAGGATTGCAGGAGCTCACGGCCTACAAATCAGAATCGTCAGCAGCAGCAGCAAGCTCCACAGAACCAGCAGCAGCAACAGCGGGGCAACAGGGGATGCTTTCAGTGTGGTGCTGAAGGCCACTTCAAGCGGGACTGCCCCCAGTTAAATCAAAATTAGAATAACAACAACAACAATCATCAGGGCAACGGGAATAACAACGGGGGAAACAATGGAGACAATGGCGCCCGGGGCCGTGTGTTCGTGATTGGTCAGGGTGATGCTAGGAATGATCCCAACGTCGTGATGGGTAAGTTTCTACTGGATGACTTTTATGTTAATGTTCTATTTGATTCGGGTGCCGATACCAGTTATGTGTCCCTAAAAGTTAGTCGAATGCTTAATCGTACCCCAACACTTTTAAACACCAAGCACACGGTAGAGCTAGCAAATGGTAAAAGTCTTGAAGCCACACACATAGTTAAAGGTTGTAACCTCGTCTTGGCTGGTCAGACATTCCCTATCGACCTTATTCCTATCGTACTGGGTAGTTTCGACGTCGTTATTGGGATGGATTGGCTATCTCATCATCAAGCGGAGATTGTTTGCAAGGAGAAAATCATCCGCATTCCTCGTTCTGGTGAAGAACCTCTGGTGATTCAGGGCGATAAGAGTGGTGCTGTTGTAGGCATTATCTCTTTCCTTAAGGCCCAGAAGTGTTTGCGAAAGGGCCACACTGCCATTCTAGCACTCGTTACTGACACCTCAACGGAAGAGAAGAGAATTGAAGACATCCCTATTGTGCGCGATTTTCCTGAGGTATTTCCTGAGGAATTTCCTGGTCTTCCGCCTCATCGCCAAGTTGAGTTTCAAATCGAGCTAGCTCCTGGAGCAGCACCAGTAGCTCGAGCGCCATATCGTCTAGCTCCATCGGAACTTGAAGAACTATCCACGCAATTACAAGAACTCTTGGAAAAGGGTTTCATACGTCCTAGCTCTTCGCCCTGGGGAGCTCCAGTCTTGTTTTTGAAGAAGAAAGATGGTACTTTCAGAATGTGTATTGACTACCGCGAACTCAACAAGGTGACCGTGAAAAATCGTTATCCTCTTCCACGTATTGACGACTTGTTCGACCAGTTGCAAGGGTCGAGCTATTACTCTAAGATTGATTTGAGATCGGGATACCATCAGCTGAGAGTCCGAGAGGAGGACATCTCCAAAACAACATTCAGAACTCGCTACGGCCATTACGAGTTTCTAGTCATGCCTTTCGGGTTGACGAATGCACCAGCGGTCTTCATGGATCTCATGAACCGAGTGTGAAAGCCTTACCTGGATAAGTTTGTCATAGTGTTCATCGACGAGATCCTGATCTATTCTAAGAGTCAGGAGGAACACGAGCAGCATCTACGACTTATGTTGGAACTCCTTCGAACAGAGCAGCTGTATGCCAAATTTTCGAAATGTGACTTCTGGCTTCGCGAAGTCCACTTTCTAGGCCATGTGGTAAATAAGGATGGAATTCATGTGGATCCATCTAAGGTTGAATCGATCAAGAACTGGCCTGCACCCCGTACACCAACAGAAATCCGCCAATTCTTGGGTTTGGCGGGATATTACAGAAGATTTATCAAAGATTTCTCCAAAATTTCGCAACCTCTCACTTCACTGACTCAGAAGGGTGTCATCTATCGTTGGGGTGATGCACAGGAGTCCGCATTTCAACACTTGAAGGATAGACTTTGTAGCGCGCCTATCCTCTCATTGCCTGAAGGCATATATGATTTTGTGGTTTATTGCGACGCTTCCATCCAAGGACTTGGTTGCGTGTTGATGCAACGTGACAAGGTCATTGCCTATGCGTCACGCCAACTTAAGGTTCACGAAAGGAACTACACTACACACGACTTGGAACTGGGAGCATTTGTTTTCGCACTTAAGATATGGAGACATTACCTGTACGATACCAAGTGCACCATTTACACCTATCACAGGAGTCTCGAGCATATCTTCAAGCAAAAGGAGTTAAACATGCGTCAACGCCGATGGGTCGAGCTCTTGAATGATTACGAATGCGCTATCAAATACCATCCAGGCAAGGCCAATGTTGTGGCCGATGCCCTCAGTCGAAAGGATACTATACCTAAGCGTGTACGTGCTTTACAGCTTACCATTCAATCTAACCTTCCCGCTCAGATTCGCGATGCTCAGGTTGAAGCATTGAAAGCAGAGAACATCACGGCTGAGTCCCTACGAGGATCGAGACAACGGCTAGAACAAAAGGAAAACGGCGCCTACTATGTAAACGGACGCATCTAGGTTCCACTGTATGGAGACCTACGCTTGCTTGTGATGAATGAAGCACATAAGTCTCGTTATTCAGTACATCCTGGTTCGGATAAGATGTACCACGACCTCAAGACTACGTATTGGTGGCCTGGTATGAAAGCCAGCATAGCAACCTACGTCAGTAAATGCTTGACTTGTGCTAGGGTCAAGGTTGAGTACCAGAAACCATCAGGCCTACTCCAACAACCAGAGATCCCAAAATGGAAATGGGAGCAAATTTTCATGGATTTCGTTACTGGCCTGCCTAGATCTCAACGCGGAAACGATACCATTTGGGTGATCGTAGATCGACTGACCAAGTCTGCACATTTTCTGGCTATCAAAGAAATGGATAAGTTTTCTACTCTTGCAGACATCTACCTAAAAGAAGTGGTGTCAAGGCACGGAGTGCCAACCTCCATCATTTCCGATCATGATGCTCGTTTTACTTCGGAACTGTGGCAAGCCATGCACAAGTCCTTTGGCTCACGTCTAGATATGAGCACCGCTTATCACCCACAGACGGATGGGCAAACTGAATGTAGCATCCAAACCCTTGAAGACATGCTTAGGGCATGTGTGATCGACTTCGGTAATGGCTGGGAAAAGCACCTCTCGCTAGTTGAGTTTTCGTATAACAACAGCTACCACACCAGCATCCAAGCCGCTCTGTTCGAGGCATTGTACGGACGCAAATATCGATCGCCTCTTTGTTGGTCAGAAGTTGGTGACAACCAAATCACAGGCCCAGAACTTGTAGTAGACACGACTGAGAGGATTGCTCAGATACGACAGCGAATGGCGGCAGCTCGTGACCGTCAGAAAATCTATGCTGATAAGGGAAGAAAACCACTCGAGTTCCAGGTTGGGGATCGAGTGCTACTCAAAGTCTCACCTTGGAAAGGCGTAGTTCATTTTGGAAAACGAGGCAAACTCAACCCGCGATACGTTGGACCGTTTGAAATCATCGAGAAAATTGGCAAAGTCGCCTACAGGCTGAATCTACCTGAAGAACTCAGTGGAGTTCACAACGTATTCCATGTGTCGAATCTGAAGAAGTGTCTGTCAGATGAGACTCTCATAGTTCCTCTAAAGGAGCTCACTATCGACGACCAGCTGTGATTCATCGAAGAACCGGTAGAGATTACGGATCGAGATGTTAAGATCCTCAAGCGTACCAGGATACCTCTCGTTCGAGTGCGTTGGGATTCCCATCGTGGCCCAGAGTATACCTGGGAACGAGAAGACCAAATGAAACTCAAGTATCCCCAGCTGTTTAAGAAAAACGCAACCACTACTGAGGCTGAAGCTACTGCAGAATTTCGGGACGAAATTCCAAATCAGCGGGGGGATGATGTGACACCCCAGGAAACCAATGCAACTTAACTAGCTTCCTCAATAACCACGCGCTAAATTTCGGGACGAATTCTCTTAACCGGGGGAGAATGTGACAACCCTCAAATTACATGTAACCGTACAATTTATTAATGTTAATTAAAGTACTTGATGACTGTGCTGAATCATTTAACCGCTCTCTGATTACTGTGTTATGCTTACATGTATTTGTTAACATACTAATAGTATACAGAAAAGTTACTAAATAGTCCGGTATGCCTTCCTGAGTGTTAAAAATTAAAGACGTTGCAAAAATATATATGTAGGACCGTTACGGATTAATTAAGCACTTTAACGGAACAGCACCGTACCGAACAACCGGACTTTACCCGGAACACAAAAATATTGCCAAACACATTGTCCTTATTTTTCTGAGCTAGTTAGGGTCCCCGAACACCCTAACACACCTTATATTATAACACACATAATAATAAGCTAACTAAACACTTTCAACCTAACTAGATTGTAACTAGTTCCATCACAACCCAACTAGACCTACCCCCCCCCCCCCCAACCGGTTATGAACATGAGGGGACACCCCAAGATTTTATCTATTTGTTTATTAGATCATGCCTTGTACTTTAGAAACACTTAGACCAAGGGTTAATCAAGAGGAAGTGTATTATAAGTTTACCCTCAAGTTCATCATTTTCCTATTCTCTTTCACAACAACAACAACTCAAACTCTCTTCTCTCCTCTCTTGGCTTCGGCTGAACATAGATCCCCCACCACCACCATTTTTCGATTATCATCCAATCAATCCAAGGCCTCCTCAAGGTGCACAAAGGTGAATAACGAAGCTCGGTGCTCTCGGAAGTGGAAGAACCTTCTCCATTCGCTATTAACCACCACATTTCTTCACTCGAGCCTCCCTAGTCTTGAACTAGTGGTAAGAACTTAGATCCGTTCATTTTTCATGTCATTAGAGTGGTTAATAGTTAATTGATGATGAGAATCCTTGAACACTAAAGAACCATGAATAAAGTCTTGCATATAAACTAACTTTGTAATGAAATATTGTTGAAATATAATGAAGTGATGATAATATGAAGTTGTCTTGATTATGTTTCTGAATACTTGTTGATCTACTTGTAATATTGATGTTTGATGTTGTTGTAATCACTAAACATGTTAACGGAATCAATCGAACACGAATTAGAAAGCTAAAGACTGAAAACAGAAAGTTGTTTAGTGATTACAGCCAACTTCAGTTGGCTGTAACAGGACCGTAACTTAACGAAAAATGTATTTTCTGAAGTCTAGGTTTATGTATTATGAAATACGGTTCTAATGGCACCGGAATCATAATTTTTGGACTTCGTTTACTATTTTTAAAGTGTCATTTCGTAACAGCAGCTAGAGCTGCATTTTTTCTGCTGAAAATATGCGCTTTGTTTTCAGTCGTAACTTGAATTCTGTGTAGAGTTAAATCATGAAATTTGTACTGTAGATGACCACCGATGTATTTGTAATTCTCTCACTGGAATTTTGTAAATCAGACCCTCGATGAATTTTAAATAAATTATTCCGTGGACTGTGGTCAGAAAAAGATAAATCTGAGTTCAGTCCGGAAAATGAATTTTTATAAAATATTGGTAATGAAATGGACCCCGATATTTTTACACAATAATATTTGGATCTTTTAAGACATTTCGTAAAAATTTGGGAATTTTTGAAATAAGTTAACTATTTTATTAAAATGTCCGAAAACAGCCCGGTTTTGAATATTAAAGCTGAAATGACATAAGTTGTAATTTGCGTATCTAAATGTCGAGAATGTTATCCGTGAATGATATAACATGTTATATGTGTTATGTGCAATATCGTATGTTTATTTATGAACGGGAATAGATGGGAAGTTTATATGGGCATAAACCGTTAAAGTAATGCATGATATGTGATAGATACGTGTAGGAACTTTGTGCTCTATTTGAAAATCACTAAATGACTAACTGGTAATCATATTAGGACGTGATTGACCGACCTTGACTGTTAGCTATATTTGAGAATCTAACCGAGCAAACCGAGGTGAGTTCACACTCCTAAGGCATGGGATTCCCAGTGGGTTAGGAATGGGATTGAATAAATACTTGTACTATCATTACTATTAAACTACTTTTCACTGTCCTCGGAATGAAGGGCACGTACGTAAAACCTACGTACACTTATACTTACTACGGTCCTTGGATCAAGAAGGGCACGTACACACACGACTAGTCTACAACATGGGAAGCCCCCACTAATCATCGCAAACATATTTGGAAAATCGCGATACGGATTAATACTATCCACATGGGAAGCCCCCACTAATCTTCGTAAACATGCTTGGGAGACCGCGATACGAATTAACACGATACATGGTTTACAAAACGAACATATGATTTACGAAACGAATGCTATAACTAAATAACCAACTGTGAACTCACTCAACTTTGTTGTTGACTCGTTGTTACATGCCTTGCAGGTCGTTAGGTATATATGGAGCTTGCATCAGAGTGGGAAGAGTCGTTGTGGGACATGGACAGCTGTGTGCCATACTAAACTTTTGAAATGTTTAAACTTATGAC
Source organism: Helianthus tuberosus (assembly GCA_030545235.1). Taxonomy (NCBI): domain Eukaryota; kingdom Viridiplantae; phylum Streptophyta; class Magnoliopsida; order Asterales; family Asteraceae; genus Helianthus; species Helianthus tuberosus. Next base: position 89,571,307 of record CM060353.1, read on the forward strand.
TTGGTTTTAAACATTATGCTTCCGCTTGCAACTTAAACTATTGTTTGGTTTAGACACCAATTGTATTGTGTTAGATCTTTATATATTACTTACATGCTTGTTCAATATGATTGGTGGCTTGATCCTGGTCACGTCACGCCTCCAAGCGGTGATGCTCCGCAGGGTGGATTTTGGGGGTGTGACAAGTAGAAGGTCTGAACGAGCTCTGATTCTATCGGTTTTGAGTAAGATGTTAAGAAAGCTTGAGAGAAACTTGAAATACTTAGATTCGGCTTAGATCTAGGTGCGATTAGTGTTTTCATACAGTGGAATCCATTAGATCTGAACTGTTCTTGATGAGGTGAGGTTACGCTTCATTGTTCCTAAGAACTCCAAGATGACATCACCTTAGAACGCCCCAAATCAGAGGATTTTACGGTGAAAAGGTGAGATTTGTTGTTGGAAAAGATGAAGGAGTGCGGGTAGATCATAGAAATACAAGATTTGAGGTAGAAACTTACAAGAATCGCGAGAAATCAAGAGAAAATAGCCCCAAAGCGTGCTGGTCGAGTAAGAGTTGTCACATCACTATTCAAGTGATATGACAAGTGCTATTTATAGGTGAAGAGGAGAGAAGGTGATGGAGTGCCATGGATCGGATGGCAATCTGATCGGATGGCAATCCAATCGGATGGTCGTTCGATCGAATGGTCATTCGATCAGTGGTCTCCGGCGAATTGCGTTTCGATGTTTCGTTTTGTTCGTTAAGCGTTGCAATAGTCTGGTTACCCATTTTCGTACCCACATTCTCATATTTATTATAATTAGTCACAAAGGGTCGTATAAATATCCTCATTTCAAAGTCCGCGTTGCGATAATCTAGTTGCGCGTTTCGAATACGCGTTGCGTTGCGATGCGACACATCACGGCTATCGAGGAGGGTAGAATAGGTCCTCACTCAACGTGATCGTGAGTGTTAGTACGTGCGATGTGATGTGTTATAGCGATAAAGTATGCGTAATATGCGAAAATACTGCGATGTAGCGATGTATTCGATATGGCTACATTATGATTCGAATCTCTAGTGCTAGGCGTAACGAGTATAGCGAGCAGTAACAGCGCACGAACGTGCGGGTTGTTACAATCTCCCCTGCTTTAGGAAATTCTGTGCCGAATTTAATCCACAAGAAGGGTTGCGAGAATTGATGCGAGTGAGAGTAGCGATAAAAACGTCAAAATAAACGAGCGATCAATTAAATTCGATGAGTGAGAGCGTTGTGACGACTGGCGATGGCAACGAGTAAGGCGATTTGTATAACAAAAGATGGCAACACACGAAAAGCGATCCAAAAGTGTTTTGAATTCTCGAAAAGTTGATTAATTTGAAAGGTTGGAGAAAACTTATTTATGAAAAATCTTCCCATAGTGCGGTGTGAAACTATTTCGATGTTCGCACCAGCGCTATGAGAGGAGTTTTATTAGGTTACTAAAAGATCTTAGGGTGATTAAAACTCATTTTACGAAATTTTCTCGTCACGCGGCATTAACTTGAGTCGATTGTCACACCAACGTTACAAGAAAATCTCGTTTTGTACAAAGATTTTGATTAAATTTTTAAAAAAAATGTTTGTAGGAAAAGCTTTGTTTACACAAAGGTTTTTAAATATCATCAAAGATTCTAAATTTAAAGTCGGCCCCGCATGACACTTTCCCACGAAAGTTTGACAATATGGCTAAAACACTTATATATAGGAAGTACCAACGGCGTATCCACCATGTTTTAGCCATATGGATTCCGTCCCGTGAGGCAGTGTCATGTGTGTCAACATAGTACTGATAGGTTTCGATTCCCTCGGTCCAAGCGAAAGATGGTTGGACCAAGTGTAAGAGAGAGATTGAGCAAACTGAGCGATGAAGTCGTTTACGAACTCAGTTCAGCGATACGAGCGAGTGCGATAAGCGGTAGCACAAACACAAACATAGTAAGCGAAGACGACGGCGATAAGCAAAAAGCCATAAGCGGTAAGCGACGAGCGATAGCGACAACCGTCGAGTGAGAAGCAACGGTCGATGCGTTTCAAGCGATGGGGTCATGCGATTTGATTAGATTAAACAACACCACAAATTTTAACTAACATTAAGCCCCACATGGCCTTTTTCCACGAAAGTCTACTGGCATGGCTAAAACACTTATATATAGGAAGTACAAGCGGCGTACCACCATGTTTTAACCCTATCGATTTCGTCTCGTGAAGCGAGGTCATGTGTGCTATAATAAAACAGATAACGGTAAGCGATAGCGATAAACGTTAAGCGATACACAATGAGCGATAGAGTAATGCACAAAACGATAGAGCGATACATAAGATAAGCGATAGCGTGATACACATAATAAGCGATAGAGATTGCGAGATAGATTCCAGCGATAAAGCGATTGCGAGCGTGTTGGCTTATGAAAAGCCTAGCAATGACACGCTTTGAGTTGCGATTGAGGTTGCTACACCTTGCGATGTAGTTTAATGTGTCGAAAATAGATTCAATAGTATACTTGGTCTAATAATGTTAAACTTGTATGGCACTTTCTTCACAAGACATTGGTTGGCATGGCGAAGCACTTATATATAGGAAGTACCAGCGGCGTATCCACCACGCTTCCACCACACGCCTCTGCCCCGTGAATAGGTGTCACACTGTGTCGACATGGTCAAGACGCTTATATATAGGAAGTACCAGCGGCGTATCCCCCACGTTTAACCATGCTTTTAACGTTATGGCATCATTGAAACTCATTACGATCTCCGTCCACTGATCACAGTAATCCCGTGTGCACCCGTGATTAACTTGTCCCTTGCACTTTTATCGCAACTCATTTCAAGGACGCATAGTAGGGGTTAAACACATTATATAGTATATAGTGCTAGTATATAGTCCGTGCGCGAGTGCAAGAGAATGAGAGATAAATAGAGTCCACATTGCGTCGAGAAATAGAACAAGTTCAACATATAAAAGAAATTAACGGCGAAAATCATATCATTACAACAACATTGGAAGCATAACTAATGTCGTTGTGGAGGACTTCTGTGGAGACTGCGATTGTTGCTGAAATTCCTCAAGTCTGCGGCCCCGTGCGGCAGTGCTGGGTAAGATGACCATACCAGTTGCAATTTGCGCAATAGCGACAGTTAGCTTCTAGCGGGTGATGATACGTACACGTTAGACACAGGGGCTGAGTTCTGTTATAGGCGTGCTTCAAGTGAATTAGGGTTGCTTGGAGAGGTTCTGGTTGCGACAGTTCAGTTGTTGAAGAGTTTGGGCTCATGGTCTTTCGTTTGCGGCTGAGCTGAGCTTTCTGAAGCGATGCGTTATCATCAGAGGATTCATCTGAATCGTCGGAAGAATCGGTGATGATTTCTTGGTGAGCTTGTTTGACAAGATTCTTGAAGAAGAATCCGTCCAAGACTCGTTTATCGTTGATTTCTGCGGCCAAGCGGTAGGTTTCTTCGATGGTAGCAGGTCTTGCAGCTTCGAAAAAATCGCCTACACATTCAGGCAAGCTGCGAATGTACTTCATGATGGATTTTTCTGAAGTGTTGACTTGACTTGGGGAGATTATGCTGAGTTGTTTGAACCTTGTGGTGTAGCCAGTATTGTCACCTTCGACTTGCTTGATTTCCCAAAATTCGGCTTATAGCTTCTGGACTTCGTGGGGATGGTAGTACTCTTTCTTCATGAGATCCTTCAGCTCATCCCAAGAGAGAGCATAAGCTGCGGAGATCCCACGTTTGTTACGTTCGGCTGTCCACCAGTCGAGTGCTTGCGATTGAAGTACTCCGGTAGCGCAGGTAGTACGAAAACCATCGGGACACCCACTCCGACGAAGGGTAACTTCGATAGAATCGGACCACTGGAGTAGCTGGGACACACCTCCTTCACCCGTGAACTCCATCGGGTCACAGGCTTTGAAGTGTTTGTAGAGGAAAGCAGATTGCGGCGCTTCCGTCTTCAAGTCTTCCGAGGTTCGAGAGTTGCTGAGAGAGTGCACTTGAGAGACAATTTGAGGAATGACCTTGGCCACTTCCTTGGCCACAAGCGAGGCAATCCTCTTCCCAGCGCTTCGTTTGGCTTTTCTCCTAGTTGTTTGTCTCGAGGTAGAGTCGTTGGAAGATATCTAGACAGAGAGAGATTTGGAGTGAGATTCGATCATAATGATTTTGAGTTAGCGATGCGATTGAGCGCATTCAAAACTTGTTGTAGGTAGTAATATTATCTTATCACATAGGAGACACGAGATTCCTAAGTTCTCACACAAATGATTTGTTTTTTATATATAAATAGTTGTAGTTTATACTTATACCCATACATGTCGGTGTAGAATGCGCGAGGATGCATTGAAGGGAGAAAGCGAGGGCGAGAAATTAGACATTAGTTTTGTTGCGAACATTCGGTTTTCGTTTTTAGATTGCGATGGTTGTGCGAGTTGTGCGTTTATAAAACAGGGAGCGGAAATCGATAAAGCGTAAAGTTTAAATAGTCAACACATATGCATAAATAAATTCGCTGAAACGTAAAATCGGCGAGTCGTATGCTAGAAAAAAAATAGATAGAGTGGCTCGGATGTTTAGGCATCGACTGCCCAAGGTAACTCAACTATACCCAACAAGTCCGTGCACGCGCGTTGCCCTAGAAGACTATGCTTCCACTGGGATGCAGCTCATGGCATTCGTCTTCCCAGTCATCGGGTGGCTCGAGTCATCGTTACAGTCGAGTCCTTGGTGAGAGCTTTTGAAAACCATTTTATAGTGAGTGGAATGGTTTATTAAGATACAAGTTTCACCCCTGACTTAATAACTTCGCTCCTAGCTGTGGTTGTGCTCTTCGAATAAATTCGGGAGTTCCACTAGAGTTTGAAATGGAGACTTTCGTTGAGTTATGGATGTCACTCCTTGCTCGACGAAAAGTTCTCGTGCTAGAAAAATGCGTTGAGTGAGCGATCTTTTCGAGAGTTCTTGGTTTTCACGCCTGATCTCGACTGGACCACTCGGTTGTGTTATGCGAGTATTTTCGAAAATGTGTGTATTATGTTGGCCTTAGGAAAGGCTAGGTACCATTCCATCCTTAGGAAAGGCTCTTCGTGTGAAGTTGTAGTATGCAGTGTTCGAACGAGAGTATTAAGTAGGCCCGTACAAATCCTACTGGGTTCGTAGGAGTCGGCCTACTAGTACTTAGACTTTTAGTTGTTATCCCATACTAACAAACGATACAATCACATAAGTTATCACAGATTTCTTGTCCTCTCGAACAATACAAATCCGACAACCTAGATTTTAGGTGAGTTTCTAGATTTCCTAGCTTGATTTTGATGTAGGCTGCGACTAAACCTGCAACATATGTTAAAACAACGTCAATACAAAAGTATTGGCGAGTATACAAGTTTTGATAGAATAGCGTAAATGAATAAAAAGTGCTGCGAATTACCACATACATAAACGAGATACCTCCACACATATATTAGACAGATACTACCAGCTAAGGCTCTCGAGCTGCGATTGCGATTGCTATTCATCCTAACTAGACCCCGTCAGGTACTATATGTAACACCCCGAAAACGGGTTTGATAGTCAAACCACGTCAATATTAATAAACGGGGAAAATACCGTTAGTGGTAAAAATGAACCTAATATTAGATAAAAGAGAATAAAAGCTTTTGAAGAAACAAAGCTCATAAGAGGCCCGAGTTAACGGGACTTAAAATAAGACGAGTTATAACTCCCGGAACGAACTAACAAGGAATATCAACCTAGTTAGTAAGTGTTTTAAAATAGTAAGAAAACTTGGTTAAAATACTCCTTATGAAAAGATTGAACAAGTAAAGGGACTAAACTTGACAAAATTGAAAGTGATTTTATTTAATTAAAACAAAACACCAAAACACACACTTTAGTGTGTGTTCTGGTCGAGTTCTTCACCGGAGACAAAAAGGGTTCTCCTACATGAACCCTAACTCTTGCAAATCAATCGAATCAAATGGCCAAATCAGTCCCAAATCGAAATCCAAGCTCATATTAGTGATCACCTAAGTGAAGGGATCATAAGGTATGTCAAAATTCACAATTTGGTTTCATCTCAAATTCTTGATAATCTTGTGAAATCGAAATCTGAACTTGATTAGTTGATGTTTGGATGAAATTGGGGATGAAATAATGTCTAGGAGTAAAACCTGGTAAATAGCTTGTTAAATTGATGTTTAAAATATGAATTTCATAATTATCCATTTATGTGTTAAATGGGTTTTGTAGAAATAAGATGAACCCAAGAATTATGACTATCAAAGTGGTGTTAACTGATTTCCATAAGATGAATCTGAGAATAGTATGCATGCTAGACATAATGGAATTGAAATTTATGTCTGTGTTAGGTAGAAATAACTAGTTATGAACTAGTTTGTAAATGTGTAAAAATTATGCCCACTAGGTGTTTGTTAAAATGCCTAAGTGAAATCGCGTGTCTATTCGGTTGTAAGTTGAACTTGATTTGATTAGGTATCCGTAGGAATGCCTAATAACATGAAGAAAAAGGGTTTCATTTATAGATGAAAACCCGTAGATTTTGTCTAAAGAATGAATAAAGTGTCTTTGATAATTGATGTGATTGCCTAAATGAGTTATTGAATGCAAATTTGCATTTTTGTAAGATTAAGGGTAATTGACTTATAAAAAGTCAAAGTAACCAATGATAAGGTCGAATAATAATTTCGACGTAAAGCCCGTAAGATGAAATAGTCGTAATTAGAGATGACTAACCTAACCGTCTTACGAATTATGAAGCTAGTTTGACGCTTGACAAGCTAGGTGGAAGCTTGGGAAGGAAGCGGGTCAAACGAATAAAGTATGAAGGAAAGCGTATTTAGGATGCAAGGTAAGTTAAACTTACACCCCCTTTTAATTACAATACACTTACTTGTGATGTGTTGATTTTGAATTATGTTAAGTAATGGAGATACTATGTTCCGGCACAATACAATGTAAGTCGGAATAAAGAAAAATGGTAAGAAACCATAAACTATGGTAAAGAGGGTAAATACGGTAGACTAGTCGAGTGAAGACTAACTTATAAGAACTTTTGAACATCGCGTTAAGGGGTGAACCGTGATGGGTAAAAATGGCTAATTAATAATTTGTATATGAGTTGACGGATAGATAAAAGATTTAAAAAGGCAACCTTTTGGTGTAAATCTTAACGGGTCAAATAGTTCAAGGAATGTCCATTAAGTAATAAGAAACCATGGGGTAAACCGGAATAGGTTTAAGGGCCGAGATGGTATTAAAATACCATCATATGTAGACAAATGGTCATTTCGACTAAATGGGTCAAATGGTGTGTTAATACGGCTTGGCAATAATAACTGATGACCGCTTGTTGAGTTTTGTGAACGCAGGATATAACATATGTTTGCGTTGCTTTAACTAGAAAAATTTAAAGAAAAAGGTATGTAAACGGGTCAATGCTATGACCTGAGCCAGGTACGCATGTTTAGAATTATAGCTAAAAGAGATATTTTGGTCAAATATTAGCGAAAGTCCTTCGTCGTAAAATGAAGGACTAAAATTGACTAAAAAGCCCTTGAGGGGTAAATCGGGCAAACAACCTTTAAGAGTTGTTTAGAAATAAGCATTTTGATAAATTGAATCCTTGGGGTAAGTATAAAAATGGAGATAGGATGTAAACTAAAAAGAAGCGTGATGTAAGCTTAAAAGTGCTAAATACCCTTAACGGGTCAAAATGAGTATATATGCAAAACGGGTTGAGATTTCATAAGAAACCCGTAACTTGAACCTTGAATATTAGTGAACTGATATAACATGATGTCCATGGTATTTTAAAGGTAATAAACAAGTTTGTTTGATAAAGTCACGAATGGGTCAAAAAGTGTTATAATTGAATTTCAAGCCGAGAGTTTAAAATCTAAAATTTTGTGAATTCAGATGTCGGGTTTTTACTCCATGAGATGGAGAATTAAATTACGAACGCGTAGGAAAAGATCCGTGTAAAACGGATTTTTAAATTGAAAGTTATGCACGTTTTTGTGCATAATTAGATTGATTATATAGAGCTGGGAATCTGCAGCTCAAACCAACAAACAGTCTGTCGAAAAGGGGTCGTCGCGTCTTGCGACGGCAGTGGTGAATTTCCGTCGTGGCACGCGACCATCGTCGTGGCACGCGACAAACATTGGTTGAACCTGTCGTGAACGGATTTTTAAATTGAAAGTTATGCACGTTTTTGTGCATAATTAGATTGATTATATAGAGCTGGGAATCTGCAGCTCAAACCAACAAACAGTCTGTCGAAAAGGGGTCGTGGCGTCGCGCGACGGCAGTGGTGAATTTCCTTCGCGGCACGCGACCATCGTCGTGGCACGCGACAAACATTGGTTGAACCTGTCGCGGCACGCGACGGGTATAAATGCTGCAGATTTGTTGTTTGTCCAATAATTGACCTAAAGTACTTGGTTTTTTACATTATGAAACTATCGAACTAATGCTTATGATGGTTTATTTAAAAACGTAGGTATATCTTGGGATGCCGGATGATGATCAAGCTCATCAAAGAACCGAACACACGCGATTAAAGCTTCCGCACGGCGTTACGTCGTAACTTATCTACGACGAACTCAATTACATTATGTTGTACTTTTTTTAAACTGTAAAAGTTTTAGTAAACCTGTATTTTATATGTATGTGTATTCGTAAGTACACGTTTAATTGTCGTTATTAGTAAAAAAAACCCTTTTATAATAGTAAGGGTGTTACAAGTTGGTAATCATAACTCATGGTTAAAGAGTAAAGTGTTCGGTTCGAGGCTTGAGGCTATGAGGCCTAACCGCCAAAATAAATAATCAAAGTAACGGCCTATGAGGCCTTACACATGAAAAGGCGCATACGCTTTGAAACCAAAAAGACATTACCATACTTTCCTGGTAAGATTATTAAATGCGAACAATGCTCAAGTGATCACCGAAACCAAGGTTCAGATGATCTAAACCAATAAAGTGCGTAAGAAAGGTTTCGGGGACGAAACCTCTTTAAGGGGGGTAGACTTGTAACACCACGAAAACGGGTTTGATAGTCAAACCACGTCAATATTAATAAACGGGTAAAATACCGTTAGTGGTAAAAATTAACCCGGTAAATATTAGAATTTAAATAAATGACCCTAATATTAGATAAAAGAGAATAAAAGCTTTTAAAGAAACAAAGCTCATAAGAGGCCCGAGTTAACGGGACTTAAAATAAGACGGGTTATAACTCTCGGAACGAAGTAACTAGGAATATCAACCTAGTTAGTAAGTGTTTTAAAATAATAAGAAAACTTGGTTAAAATACTCCTTATGAAAGATTGAACAAGTAAAGGGACTAAACTTGACAAAATTGGAAGTGATTTTATTTAATTAAAACAAAACACCAAAACACACACTTTAGTGTGTGTTCTGGTCGAGTTCTTCACAGGAGACAAAAAGGGTTCTCCTACATGAACCCTAACTCTTGCAAATCAATCGAATCAAATGGCCAAATCAGTCCCAAATCGAAATCCAAGCTCATATTAGTGATCACCTAAGTGAAGGGATCATAAGGTATGTCAAAATTCACAATTTAGTTTCATCTCAAATTCTTGATAATCTTGTGAAATCGAAATCTGAACTTGATTAGTTGATGTTTGGATGAAATTGGGGATGAAATCATGTCTAGGAGTAAAACCTAGTCAATAGCTTGTTAAATTGATGTTTAAAATATGAATTTCATAATTATCCATTTATGTGTTAAATGGGTTTTGTAGAAATAAGATGAACCCTAGAATTATGACTGTCAAAGTGGTGTTAACTGATTTCCATAAGATGAATATGAGAATAGTATGCATGCTAGACATAATGGAATTGAAATTTATGTCTATGTTAGGTAGAAATAACTAGTTAGTTATGAACTAGTTTGTAAATGTGTAAAAATTATGCCCACTAGGTGTTTGTTAAAATGCCTAAGTGAAATCGCGTGTCTACTCAGTTGTAAGTAGAACTTGATTTGATTAGGTATCCGTAGGAATGCCTAATAATATGAAGAAAAAGGGTTTCATTTATAGATGAAAACCCGTAGATTTTGTCTAAAGAATGAATAAAGTGTCTTTGATAATTGATGTGATTGCCTAAATGAGTTATTGAATGCAAATTTGCATTTTTGTAAGATTAAGGGTAATTGACTTATAAAAAGTCAAAGTAACCAATGATAAGGTCGAATAATAATTTCGACGTAAAGCCCGTAAGATGAAATAGTCGTAATTAGAGATGACTAACCTAACCGTCTTACGAATTATGAAGCTAGTTTGACGCTTGACAAGCTAGGTGGAAGCTTGGGAAGGAAGCGGGTCAAACGAATCAAGTATGAAGGAAAGCGTATTTAGGATGCAAGGTAAGTTAAACTTACACCCCCTTTTAATTACAATACACTTACTTGTGATGTGTTGATTTTGATTTATGTTAAGTAATGGAGATACTATGTTCCGGCACAATACAATGTAAGTCGGAATAAAGAAAAATGGTAAGAAACCATAAACTATGGTAAACAGGGTAAATACGGTAGACTAGTCGAGTAAATACTAACCTATAAGAACTTTTCAACATCGCGTTAAGGGGTGAACCGTGATGGATAAAATGGCTAATTAATAATCCGTATATGAGTTCACGGATAGATAAAAGATTTAAAAAGGCAACCTTTTGGTGTAAATCTTAACGGGTCAAATAGTTCAAGGAATGTCCTTTAAGTAATAAGAAACCATGGGGTAAACCGAAATAGGTTTAAGGGGCGAGATGGTATTAAAATACCATCATATGTAGACAAATGGTCATTTCGACTAAATGGGTCAAATGGTGTGTTAATACCGCTTGGCAATAATAACTGATGATCGCTTGTTGAGTTTTGTGAACGCAGGATATAACATATGTTTGCGTTGCTTTAACTAGAAAAATTAAAGAAAAAGGTATGTAAACGGGTCAATGCTATGACCCGAGCCAGGTACGCATGTTTAGAATTATAGCTAAAAGAGATATTTTGGTCAAATATTAGCGAAAGTCCTTCGTCGTAAAATGAAGGACTAAAATTGACTAAAAAGCCCTTGAGGGTAAATCGGGCAAACAACCTTTAAGAGTTGTTTAGAAATAAGCATTTTGATAAATTGAATCCTTGGGGTAAGTATAAAAATGGAGATAGGATGTAAACTAAAAAGAAGCGTTATGTAAGCTTGAAAGTGCTAAATACCCTTAACGGGTCAAAATGAGTATATATGCAAAACGGGTTAAGATTTCATAAGAAACCCATAACTTGAACCTTGAATATTAGTGAACTGATATAACATGATGTCTATGGTATTTTAAAGGTAATAAACAAGTTTGTTTGATAAAATCACGAATGGGTCAAAAAGTGTTATAATTGAATTTCAAGCCGAGAGTTTGAAATCTAAAATTTTGTGAATTCAGATGTCGGGTTTTTACTCCATGAGATGGAGAATTAAATTACGAACGCGTAGGAAAAAGATTCGTGTAAAACGGATTTTTAAATTGAAAGTTATGCACGTTTTTGTGCATAATAAGATTGATTATATAGAGCTGGGAATCTGCAGCTCAAACCAACAAACAGTCTCTCGAAAAGGGGTCGTCGCGTCGCACGACGGTAGTGGTGAATTTCCGTCGCGGCACGCGACAAACATTGGTTGAACCTGTCGCGGCACGCGACGGGTATAAATGCTGCAGATTTGTTGTTTGTCCAATAATTGACCTAAAGTACTTGGTTTTTTACATTATGAAACTATCGAACTAATGCTTATGATGCCGGATGATGATCAAGCTCATCAAAGAACCGAACACACGCGATTAAAGCTTCCGCACGGCGTTACGTCGTAACTTATCTATGACGAACTCCATTACATTATGTTGTACTTTTTTTTAAACTGTAAAAGTTTTAGTAAACCCGTATTTTATATGTATGTGAATTCGTAAGTACACGTTTAATTGTCGTTATTAGTATTAAAAACCCTTTTATAATAGTAAGGGTGTTACACTATAGTACTATACTAGTTAAGGCGGGACCTCGCGAGTAAAAGTCCTAACACACATGTAACTAGCATCACGTGTAAATATGCATAATAGTTATTCGCAAGTGATAAACAGTTTGATCGAATAATTCATTTTGATAATTTCGATTTGATAGGAACGTATGTTACACCCAAAATGCGTAAAAAGGATTCGAGTATACTCACAATTCGCGTTCACCAAGTAAACACAATCTTGGATTGAAGGGAGCGCGTAAGAGATTAGCCTGAACAGTTAACGATAGCATAAGCGATGAACGACGCTTAAAACAGTGAAAGTGACTAAGTGTCGAATGGTAATCCGATCGGATGGCCATTCGATTGGATTGACATTCGTTTGGGATGGATGTGTTTGTGTAAGATGGGTTTGAAGTTTTCGTTGTAGCATTTTGAAAATAGAGAAGTATCTCTACCCTTCAGGTTGATCGATCGAACGGTCGTTCGATCGGATAGCAATCCGATTGGCGAGACATTTCTAGTGAGAACAAGTTCACACTAGGATGGTCACTCGCTCGGATGGCAATCCGATCGGATAGCAATCCGTTAGAAACTGATGTTCTTTGAAACTCATGAAAATGTTTAAGTGTCGAAGTTCCAAATGTCAGCTGATCGGATGGTCGTTCGATCGGATGGCAATCCGATCGGACGGCAATCCGTTCGACGTTCAGAGCCTTGCAAGTTTGAAGAAAAGTTTAAGTGTGGAACCAAGTGCAATCCAATCGGATAGCAGTTCGATCGGATGGCTATCAGATCGGACGGTAATTCGTCCCAACGAATCTGATCGTCTTGAACTTGATTATTTTCGAAAGTTTGCGGTTTGATCGAGACGGTGTGACAACGTATTAAACAATGGAACTCCACCAAGGCTAAGTCATCAGATCGGATGGAAATCACCCCGTTCAATCAGTTAACTGTCCTTGACGGTTGTTCGTGTTCAACCCGTTAACCGGTCATCTCGTCGATAGAAATCAGTTCTCAAACCGACACTTCACTATAGAATGAGTAGAAGGTCTGAACGAGCTCCGATTCTATCGGTTTTGAGTAAAAAGTTAAAAAAGCTTGAGAGAAACTTGAAATACTTAGATTCGGCTTAGATCTAGGTGCGATTAGTGTTTTCATACCGTGGAATCCATTAGATCTGAACTGTTCTTGATGGGGTGAGGTCACGCTTCATTGTTCCTAAGAACTCCATGATGACATCACCTTAGAACGCCCCAAATTAGAGGATTTTACGGTGAAAAGGTGAAATTTGTTGTTGGAAAAGATGAATGAGTGTGTGTAGATCATAGAAGTACAATATTTGAGGTAGAAACTTACAAGAATCGCGAGAAATCGAGAGAAAATAGCCCCAAAGCGTGCTGGTCAAGTGAGAGCTGTCACATCACTGTTCAAGTGATGTGACAAGTGCTATTTATAGGTGAAGAGGAGAGAAGGTGATGGAGTGGCATGGATCGGATGGCAATCCGATCGGATGGTCATCCGATCGGATGGCCATTCGATTGAATGGTCATTCGATGAGTGGTCTCCGGTGAATTGCGTTTCGATGTTTCGTTTTGTTCGTTAAGCGTTGCGATAGTCAGGTTACACATTTTCGTACCCACATTCTTATATTTATTGTAATTAGTCACAAAGGGTCGTATAAATATCCTCATTTCAAAGTCTGCGTTGCGATAATCGAGTTGGGCGTTTCGAATACGCGTTGCATTGCGACATCGTGAGTGTTAGTACGTGCGATGTGATGTGTTATAGCGATAAAGTATGCGTAATATGCGAAATTATTGCGAAGTAGCGATGTATTCGATATGGCTAAATTATGATTCGAATCTCTAGTGCTAGGCGTAACGAGTATAGCGAGCAGTAACAGCGCACGAACGTGCGGGTTGTTACATTCATAGTTCACTTTCTTTCATCAATTGCTTCGCATTGGACCGCCACCGTTCCGCTTGCAGGGGGATGTTAGATAATGTCTTTATATATTCCATTATGTTAGATTTGTACAACTGTATTTCTTTAGGGTTCTAGATGTATTTTTCATGTCTATATGTCGTTTCTTGTACTCCAAAGATTTCATTCAATAAGATACATTAACAGCTCATTCAAAGGAGATCACACAAAGTATGCATGATTGGTAGACCAACTCTCTAATACGACTATTCTATTTTTTACCATATACATATATATTATAACTAAAAGAACTTGGGTTCAAACAACCAAATAGTTATATAATAAACAAGATAAACCAAAACTAACAAAACATAATTGTCCTCAAACCGACTTAATAATTAAATAAAGATTAATTCAAACTTCAATTCATCTATCATTAGGGATCGCATGTTTGTTTATGAAGATGGCGTTGAATCAACGGAGGATGATAAGGATGGAACTGTGAGGAATGATGATGGCGTGGAAAGAGGGTAGCGATTTGTTTTATGAAGATGGTGTTGAAGATGAGAGAGAGAGAGGGGGGGGGGGTGTAGTGATTGTAGTTTATTTTAGAAGAAAACTAATTTTAAATGTAGTAAAATGACTAAAAAGCCCTCATATGTTTTGTATGTGATAGGTGTTAACCAGAAAATATATAAAGTTAGTGTCAAAGGTTGAGCCCTGTAACATCCTGAAATTTTACCTTTTTTTAAGTAATTAACGGGTCTTGCAAGCACGAGACAAGGTATGGTTTAGACGTGACGGTTTCTTTTTTAATAGAACTTGAAGGGGGTGTTACGTAATAAATGAAACTTGGTTTCTTTATTTTGGGAATAAACCATGATAAAAGTGATTGATTAGGGATGTAAAGCATTATGTTCGTATTAGGGGTGGCAAAATGGGTGGGTTGGGCAGGTTTGGGTAATGGGTTAGGATGGGTATGGGTTAACATGGGTTTGGGTTAGGATAGGTTTATTAAGAAATGGGTTAAGATGTGTTTAGGTCAAGATGAGTTTTTGTCAAGATGGATTTGGGCATGATAGACTAAAAATATAAATAAATCAAAAAAATAAAAAAAAACTTTAAAAAATCAAAAAAATCAAAAAAATCAAAAAGATCAAAAACAACTTTTAAAAAAAATAAAAAAAATAACTCCTCACAGTTGATGGACGTGGGGTTGTTTCGGGCTGTGGTGTTGACGACGATTAAACATACGGCGTATAATCATTTTGTGGCGGGTGCGGATATCGTTGAAACGGGCCAGACTGTTAGGAGGTATCAAAACATTATATGAACTGACAGTAAACCGATCTTCAAATAATTCATCATCACTGTAATCAGCAAGTGGGTGGTCATTTGCGTCACTTGTGATACAAATTGGATAATTTCACTGGTCATTTGCAGCACTTGTGGTCTTAAATAACAAGTTTAAATTCAAAAATCATGCAAGTCTAACACAAGCATTTCATCGAGCAGTTGGTATTCATATATTATAATACAATGTAAAAATGTCTAATTTGATTCATTTCAGCCCTATAATCACAAATTTAAACAAGAATCATCATTAAATTCGAGCATTCAAGCACTAATGTAAACTTTGATTTTCAAAATCGATAGGATTTACCACCAGCAAGCATCTGTCACGGTGAACAGTTGGCTTGAAGTTGTTACTTGTTTGGAGTCTACACAACTATCGTTGATTCAATATAAACAGTGGATTGCAGTTAAGCAGTGGGATTGTAGAACAGATTGGTTGGTTTCGACCTTCATTTGCTACCCGGATCGCAAGACCAAAGACACCCAAAATGCAACAATTGATCCGGTCTTCAGTTCTTATATATCCTGGGATTTGGGTTTCAGTCCAGGTTGATGATAATCGATCAGATCAATTTCTGAAGATCAACTGTGTTGGGATGTAATTGTTCTTTTAACTTGTGTTCTTGAACCTTTAATCATGTTTTGAATATGTTTTGTGATGTTGAACTTTAAGATGTTTGGGTAACTACTTTATATCTTGTTAGGTATGACGAATCTTAGTTGATTGGTTTGTTTTAAATGATAAAACTTATGTTTGTGTGATTTCTAATTGTTGGTTATGATGAACATATGATGTATATGTTTTTTTTTTTTTTTTTTTTTTTTTTTAACGGCAAACACACTTTATATATATATATATATATATATATATATATATATATAAAGGGCCAGCAAGAAACTGGGAGAACAAGAACGAAAAGAGGAAAAACAAACAGAACAACGACAACAAAAACACATTACAACAAACCAGAAATATCAAACATTGATGTATATGGTTACATGTTAGAAATTAACCTTGTAATTGGTTTGTATGGATTAAGCTGATCTTTCAATGAGGTATGCTAGTTAGGTATTAAAACTTTCAAGTTGCAAGTTTGAGTACTAACTTTCTGTTTTGTTACTTGTTTGGGTACTAACATTAACATGTGTTAAGCATATATATGTGTAACTTATTGGTTAAATTAAAGATCATCTCTCACTAAGCTAGGCTTTACATTAAGTTATTTCAAATTACTTTTTTTTTGAAAATTGACAAACTAAAAGTCAAAGAAAAAGACGACTTTCATATTCAACAGCAAAATAAGTCCTAACAAACATAACACAAACTTTCGAGAAGATAAATCAAAACATATGCGAAACGGTATCAATTTTCTAGTCGTAGACAATCTCTCGCGATTTATGTGTAAAGTAACTAACAGCGATTTAAAACTTCCCACATATTAGATGACAAAAATCCTATACTTATTTGTAAAGAGAGTGAAAAATCAATTGAAGTCAAACTATATTTAATAGAGTATCTATTTGGTCAATAATTGAAGTCAAACTTTATTTAATAGAGTATCTATTTGGTCAATGTGTAGCATTTTACTGTTTAATTAAAGTTAAACTTCACCAACATTGACTAAGGTTTTTAGTTCTTTTTTTATTTAAAGTTGTATATAATTTAGCTCCAAAAAATTAATGTTGAAAACAAATTATATGAAACTAAGTCAAACTTTATTTAATAGAGTATCTATTTGGTCAATGTATAGCATTTTACATATTAACTAAAGTTAAACTTCACCAACATTGACCAAGGTTTTTAGTTCGTTTTTTAGTTAAAGTTGTAGAAAGTTTAGCTCCAAAAAATTAATGTTGAAAACAAATTATATGAAACTAACTCTGTAATTATTATTATTAATAACATAACATAACACAACACAACACAACATAACATAACACATAACATAATATATTTATATAATATAATATTAACTGAACTAAACAAATAATCGTAATAAATATTGTAGGTCTGAATATACTGTAGGTACGAATATAATAAAAGATAATAAAAATGTGTGTATATTATATTTGAGATAATATTCATGCGTTTTATACTATCATGTTTCTTTTTGAAATTAGTTATATAAAAAATTAATAAAAAACAAAACATTGTCCCTACTACAATGTTTTTCCTTATAATAGACGTTTGGTAATTGTATAAAAATTAATTTTAGGAATATAATTATTAAATATTTTTAAGTGCATATTTTATAATAAATAATATAATGGGTTTTTATATTTTCTTAGAATTAGTTACAAATATAGTTCTTGTGGTTTATTAAAAGTAACACATTTGAGTACTAACAGAAAGTTATATATAAGAGTATTTTAGTCATTTTATACTCATTTAACAAAAAATTAACGAAAGTTAGCCTTAATGCTCAAAGGTGTTACAAAATCGAAACTATAAAACCTGATTGTTTTACAAAAAAAAAAAATACTCAAGCGTTTTACTTTCAATAAACTACAGAGACTGTATAATTAACTCATAATGTTATTATTCTTATTATCATGGTCAATGGTCTAAAAGTAGCTCTTTATTATAAAAAAAAAATACAAGATAAAGTAGTAGTTCATATAAAGGAGGAGTGATAATTAAACATCTTTTAGTTCTAAAGTAGAGAGCTAATTTCATACAGACATCTATATATACTCACATAGGTAACCCTACTCACATATATCTGCAAAATTTTAAGAGTACTAAAAAATTACCAAAGAAATGTGGTCTATTGTTGTTTCTAGGTTCTCACTTCATATGTATAAAACGGTTTTGATAATTCTTCAAATTGTTTGTAACACGTCTCATGCGTATAATGATTTCTCAACATTACTTAATCATAACAACAACATGGAAAATGATACTGAGGTCATCTCATTTGATGTTATCCGTCCATCAATCTCATATCCTGCAGGTATTTTATAGTATTTATAAATGATATGTTCTTGTTATTGATGTAATGCATTTCTTGTTTTAAAATAAGATGGTCTTTAAAGTTAAAAAAAATAGATGGTTTTTTTAATCAGGGAAAATGACAAGAATTGTCACACACTCACACATATATGTGTGAGCATGTAGGTGTCCATCTTTTGAATCGACTAACACATAACTTTATGTGACATAAAGTTTTGTGTTAGTTGATTCAAAAGAAGGACACCTACACGCTCACACAATTATGTCCAAACACCATATTTTGATTGAACTTATTAATTTGTTGCACTTAATTGAATAAACAACCTGGCTATTTAGGCAACAAGTCCAGTACGATGGATACTGTCGTGGTTTTGTGTAATATATTTGTTATTTCCT
Source organism: Helianthus tuberosus (assembly GCA_030545235.1). Classification (NCBI taxonomy): domain Eukaryota; kingdom Viridiplantae; phylum Streptophyta; class Magnoliopsida; order Asterales; family Asteraceae; genus Helianthus; species Helianthus tuberosus. The sequence continues at coordinate 89,590,007 of CM060353.1, forward strand.
ATTGAAAATTAACTAGATAGAGATGAAGGAAAAAAAAAGTGGTCATCATAACCACTCTAATAAACATATGCTACGTAAATGCATGTGTTTATGCCTGCATGTGTGTATTTAAAACTTCTTAATTCGAAGTTTATAGATAAACTTCAGATATTTATTGTACAAAGCATCTAATTTTAGACTTTTATAAATTATAATTCTATCGCTTATACGAATTTATTATTTTAGCTTTATTTTTATGTATCAAGTAGATTGGAAGAATTCTGATCTGCATTTTTGTAATATTATTATGTATTATATTTTGTTGAATGACAAATTTCTTTTAAAGGCTTTATTTTTGCCAATGACTATCACCACATTTATTAATTAACTCCAAAATTTTTGTGGTCTAATCTAATTATAGGAAATTTTTGTTCAATACTGATTGTTAAAATATAACTTATGTATTTATTGCTATACAATTAAATTGAGCCATTAAATTTGTAAATTATATATAACTCTGTGCACAGGTGGAGACTTTGGAAAAGGGGCAATTGATCTTGGTGGATTAGAAGTGTATGAAGCTTTGTATTTTAAAAAAATATGGGATACACACAGCGGGGGTCCAAAGGGTCTTGGTGCATCATTTTATGAACCAACTTCCATTCCAAGTGGGTTTAATTTGATTGGTCACTATTGCAAACCCAACTCTATAGCCATGTTTGCAATAGTACTTACGGCTAAAGACACCACAGGTGACCCATCACAGGGCGCCCTAAAGAGTCCCATAGACTACACTCTTATATGGACTAGTAAAGGTTTAAATGTTAGCCAACGAGAAGATGGATACATCTGGCTTCCAATCCCGCCGAATGGTTATAAAGCCATCGGTCACATTGTCACGACTTCACCTGTAAAGCCCTCACTTGACAAGGTTAGGTGTGTCAGATCTGACTTCACCGATTTAACCAAGGTGGACAAATGGATATGGGGACATAAGATGCTGACAAGTACGAGCATAGTCAATTTGCATACTATAAAACCAAAAGGTAGAGTGCTAAGTGTTCCAGCAGGTACGTTTTTGGCACGAAATAGCTCGAATACACACGAGTTAGCGTGTTTAAAGATGGTAAAGAACAATCCATATTCTGCAATGCCTAATCCCTTACAAATTGGAGCAATGATAAGGGCTTATGCTCCATGGGTCTATTTTCATCCTGACGAGCAATACTTTCCATCATCGGTTTTGTGGTTTTTTCAAAATGGTGTTGAGCTACACCAACCCGGCCGAATTCCAAGGCCTGTGATCAACGATGGTGATAACCTCCCAAACAATGGTGGAGCAGATGATGCCTTTCTAGACCTCCCATCAGATCAACCTAACAAAGAAAGGGTAAAGAAAGGGTTTTTGTCCAATGTGGTAGCTTACATACATGTGAAATCCGCACTAGGCGGAACATGCACTGATCTTGCCATATGGTTGTATTATCCTTTCAATGGGGGAGGGAAGTTCCAATTGGGACCTTTCACTATAGATTTAGGAATCATAGGGGAGCATGTTAGTGATTGGGAACATATAACATTAAGGGTCGATAACTTTCATGGGAATCTAAGGGGGGTCTATCTATCTCAACATGCTAAGGGGAAATGGTTAACACCTAGAGAATTTGAACTCATGGGTGGAACTAGACCAGTGGTGTATGCATCATTGCATGGTCATGCACATTACTCTACTCCATCTTCTCATACACATTTGGCAAGAAACCTCAACCCAAAGGACATACAAATGTTGTATGATGAGTTTTACAAGATGAACAGTTCAAGAAAATCACCTATTGTCAATGGGGGGAACTTTATCGGGTTTGGTGTTAGGGATGATACAGCCAAAAGCAAGAACGTGATGGATATTGCATCAACCTATAATGTTATCTATGTTGATTACAAGCCGTTTGGTATTGAACCATGGGTGAGTTATACAGGACGATGGGGTCCTAAGATTACTTATGAATTGACCAACGAGCTAATGAAGATAGCAAACAAATTGCCAGATAAGGTGAAACAACTTTTTATTAAAGTTTTGCGAAAGATCCCTGCTGAGTTACTTGGAGAAGAAGGTCCTCAAGGTCCCAAGATGAAAGATAGTTGGTCTGGAGATGAGCGCGTAAAATAATTCATAATAACAAATGTAAGCATGAGTAATAGAATAACATTAAATTATTACTCATAAAGTTCAGAAATCCATTTTCTAGTTAATTATATTTTGCTAGTTTGATTGTATTTCTATGTAGTGCCATATGATATATAAGATAGAAAGAATAATGAAAAAGTCTGTTTATTCCTCATATTCAACAAATGGTTAAAAACTTTGTTCATACAACTAAAAATAATAGATTAACAAATTGTTTGACATTCAACATATAATAGTAAAAATTAGTTTATATATAATTTTTTTCTATAGTCCCATAGATTTTAAAATGGTTTATTGAATACAGATCTTAAGTTATGTTATTATTCACTTATAGTTTTTTGTTAATATAGTATACAGACAAAATTGCATTCACGCTTGATATGAGCGATTGAGTTGCTTTTAGTAAGTCACAGAAACATTAATCCCATTAAAATAAGATGATGATGATGATGATAGTCATGTTCAATAACGCTAGCATGCGACTTGAATGTTAAGTTAAGTTGTGAAGTTTGATAAAGAATTTAATATGATAAAAGTTAATAGTTGTTGGTCATCTTAAGCACTAGATGTATACCTTTTGCCTAATTTCAACATTAGTTAACTAGTCCATAGCTTATGTAAGTTTAATCTTTAACTAATGAAAATGGAAATCAAACACACTTATCATTAGATGAAATTATAGCGTTATGGGCATGACTTCTATGAATTTTTGTGCTTGGTTTCTAAAGGGGTATGGTAGCAAAGATCACACATGGTTATGCGTGTGCCAACCCATACCTAAGATCGATGAATGAACCATTGGTCGATTTTAGACTCTTCCCGTATGGGAGCGTCTATGTGTGTAATGACAACTCACAGAAAGGAAAACCAAGACATGTGGCAAGACCAGGCAACCAATCAGTTTATAACAAGCCTGGAAATTATACCTCCTATGATGGAGGAGTCACATTGGTGACAACAAGTACAAAGGACGATTACATGGCACCAATCAACCGTTGTCAGACGCTACCACATGATCTTCGCTAGCTGTTGATGGTAGACTCGATAGAAGGTACACCTGTATAAGGACAGGCGGCCAATCACATTGTACCACGTCACCTCCACCTTTACAAACACTACCTGTCTTGCAAGAGGGGACTAGGTGGATATTCTTCGACAGCGACTGCTGGACTAAGGCCCATTAGCCAACAATCCTCCTCTCCCACCTTCGGCTACAAGACTCCTCTAAAGGTTTAAGGATTGGATCATCTCACTCTTAACACGCACTCGTTTATTCTTCTTAAACGATACTTATTCTCACGCCGGAGGGTGGTTACAAAGAGAACCCTCCACCTCTCCTCCTTGTAACAAGCTTCATGGTGTTTTTGTTTTGCAGGTTGATTCTCAAAGCAAGCTTAGTAGAAGATTAAGAAGAGTTAAGGATTAATCACCTTGTTGAGACCACATCACTCATAAGCCTAAAACCTAGTGTTTGGACTTAGTGTTTCTTCAGTTTCTTCAGTTGGTTGTGCAAACTTGGGTACTAACTATTATTCCTAATATGATTATCATGGTAGGCACGCTATGTAGTTATAAAGTGTTATCAATGATGAAATAATAAAATATCTCTAGTTTAGTTGTTACGTACCCTGATCAAACCAATCAAATGAACCATTGTTATGGCCTATAATGTTTTTTTGCTTACAATTTTTACTAGTTTTCCTTTTTTGGTCTTTACTTGTATCATACATACTGTTGAACCCTAGAAAGAATTGATCAAGCCAAAATTAAACAACTAATTAATATTAGTTCTTCTTAACATTTAATAAAGACCGGAATAAAGAATTAAAAGAACTGCCTTGCCTAATGTAATGACTGATGAAGACAAAGAACTACTAGAACAACAACTGTTGAAGCTAAAGAAAAAAAAAGTTGATTTGAAGAACCATTATGGAAATAACAATTTGTGACAACCGGAAAAATTTCATGATAATTCTATACGACTTAATCACTATTTATAAAATTTAATTGCATTCTTTTGACTAAATTTATGAATGATTGAGTCGTACAAAGTCAAGTAGTGATAAGACATGTTAAAACTTATACAGTGCACATTGCTGATTCGCCGTGTCGTGAGAACAAATAACTGTGTCCTAATACGTTGGCAAACAATGCTGAAAAACACTGTTCACCTGAACACACTATTCATGCCAGGAGAGTTTAGAAACTTCTTTAAATGACTAACTAATGATATGAAAGCATATCACCATAAACCTATACACAAAAAAACCCTAATTAGGGGTATCACTTGCAATAATACCTAAACTTTCCAGAAAATACCTAAACACCTAAAATTGTCCTATCCGAATAACGAACTAATAAATTCAGCATCTCGCAACATTTTTCATCATTCCACAGCATCAACAAAGCTATTAGATAATGCTAATTATAATAAACGATCTCGAAAATATCATATATGTATTAAAGGTATTGTTACTGATGCGTGTGAAGTGTTATATATATTAGGTGTATATTTTAAGCCCCTTTAACACTTTTTTAGTCAAGTTTTAAATTTATAAAACACGATATTTACTAACACTAAACACACATATGGGCAAGTGCACCCATCGTGAGCGTAGTATAGTGTTGGTAAGATACCGAGGTCGTCCAAGGACACAAGAGCTTTTAGTACCGGTTTATCCTCAACGTCTAATCAAATCAAAAAGTTTAGAAAAATGTTTTAGACTAAGAAAAATAAAAACTAACTAAAATGCTGAAAAAATAAAAATAAAAGAAAAAACAGATAGACAAGATGAATCACTTGGTTCCGACTCGTATCTAGTGTAACCTTTGATTATTTCCGCACTTTTGCACTTTTTAAGAGATTATCTTAGTTATTGTAGTAGGCCCCTCTTTTGAAGGTGACGTTACCCTCACCCCAGTAGTTTGAGTCAGCAAGGATACAATCCTAAAAGGGTGGATTATTGAAAGATAATTAATTAAGTTATTAATGCAAATTATGGTAGGCCCCTCTTTTGGAGGTGACGTTACCCTCGACTAAGTAGTCTGAGTCAGCAGGGATACAGTCCTAAATAGCTGGGTTATAGTATTAATAGTAGTTAACTTATGAGGGGATCAAAGAGTTTGGACTCCCGCCATCCAATACCGTTAAGTATTGAAGGAGGTCCTACTAAATTTGACCCAGGTCCATTGCAGGACCTCTAAACGCTGAACAATGGCAAGACCTTTACCAAACCGTTCCCTTAACCCCCGACCAGGTAGCCAACATACCTCCATATAGACCGTGGAGATATGAATGGTGAAAATCTTTTATTTTATATAGACACTAAAATAATTTCAAGACACCACGGACAAACGATAAGGAAAGATCACCTTCAACATAAGAAACTAGTTATTAAAGTCATTAATACAAAACCAAGTAAAAAGTGCGAAAAGATTAAAAATAAAAAGTATTACACTAGACACTTTGTCTTCACCAAGTGATGTAAGAGACTTAGGCAAACATGGCCTTGATTGTCAAGAACTCTTACGATCAATCTTGGATCCCGAGACGACTCACACACTCTATGATGGACAATGGATGATGGTGGTGGATGATGGTGTTATGGTGGTGGTGGGTGGTGGGTGAAGTGTGAGAGAGGTGGTGTGCCAAGGGATGGTTTGAGCTTGAGCCAAGCACTCCTATTTATAGGCTGAACAGAAGCTCGGGCACGGCCCCATGTCCACATCCTCTCTTTCTTCATTTAATGCAGCTTTGTCTTATTAGTTGACCACGCCCCCGTGTCCGCTGAGCACGACCCCGTGTGCAGAAGAATCTTTGTACTATGAAGATTTCCCTGGATTGTGCGAATCTTATAGTTGACCACGGCCCCGTGTCCGCTGAGCACGGCCCCGTGGTGGGCAATAGAAGCTTCTACCACTTTGTCTTTTCTGTTGACACTTGGGCACGCCCCCGTACTGGCTGAGCACGGGGCGTGTTCAGTCTTCTGTTGTCTTGTTTTGCTTGGGAAGATGCTGTCGTGGGGTCGGGCATGTCACGTCTTGTTCCTTTTCTTGTATTTATGTTAGATTTTGATGTCTTTTTGCTTCTTTTGTTAATTTGAGCTCATTTAATCCTGAAAATACAAAAGGAAGACAAAAGCACACTTTTTCTAACATTAGTACTAAAAAAGGGTTAGTTTTATGCCACAATTGATGTAATTTATATGTTGCATTTTGCACACATCAAATACCCCCACACTTGAATATTTGCTTGTCCTCAAGCAAAACTCTTTAATATGTGGCTATCACACTCCCAAATGGAATGGGTAGAGAAGAAGGTTTTTGGGTTTGTCATAGAGTGTCGGGATTTCCAAGATTCTTTATTTAGTTTTATTTTTGTTTATTTACAATCCTATTCGTCATGATTTATTTAAAACTTTTCATAAGATAAATTACTTATTAGGGCGTAACATGACTCTTTAAAATTCTATTTATATACAAGTTCACATACCTCACGGGGATCACTCAACACTCGGCCGAAGATGTATTTTTGTGGATCACTCGAGAGCGGCATGGAACTTACTCCTACCATAGGTTTGCCAAGCAATCAATCCTCCTCCTATTTAACTTATATACCTTTGTAAATATCAAGAGGACTTTTGGGTGAAGGGTTAGGCTTGGGTTAAAGGTAGGCGGTTGGGTTAGTGGTTAGTAGAAAAAGGGCGAAAAGCGTAACAAGCGTCGGTTTTCGTAAGACTTTTTATTTTTCCACTTTTATTTTTATGAAGCTATTTTTCAAACAAAGTCATTTTTGAAAAACTTGTTTGTTTATTTTCTTTTGCTTCATAATCAACACACACACACACACACACACACATATATATATATATATATATATATTTTGAAAAGTCATACGAAAGACCGAGCTAGTTACTAAAACAAAGGGTTAAAAATGAAAAAGGTTTTGGTGGGTAAAAGGGTGTTTGGTTTTGGGGTATGAAATGAAAAGGTTTAGGCTCAAAGGGGCTAACTAGGGGGATTTTGGGTAGGTGGTAAAAAAAATAATGGTTTAGAAATAAAAAGGGTTAGTCCTAATGCCTCCGTCATTTACTTACTCGGGTTTAAGTTGGTAAGGACCGGGAATGTATCGTCATAGCAAGTTCTAGAGTCGTAAGAACCAAGCGGCTATTCACACAAGAAACGAAAGATGAGCATTTAGTTTAATGATATGTAATTGTATGCTCAATAAAGGCTCAAAACTCACTTTTGTGGGAATGGGTTTTTATGTGATCAAGTATATATAATCAAATTTTAACTAAGTTTGTCATGCCTTTTCATAATTTTCTTATGTTGGTTCTTTTTATCACGACGCTATCGGTTGTAAATTCGCAAAAATATAACCTTTTTTGAGAACTTGAATTTCCCGAGTTAAACCTAGACAAGTAAAAAAATGAAAAAATTTTGAAAAAATTTGGGGTGATTAGCGGTTCCAATAGAGTTTTGTGTAAGGCTTGTATTTAGGACTTGCAAGATTCAAGGTTTTAGCATCCCCCCCCCCCCCCCCACACTTAAATTACACATTGTCCTCAATGTGTCCCAAAAATAAGTTTTTAGGTTGACTGAATGTGTAAAAAGGTGTAAAAAGCAAAAATTTTGTGTTACTGGGCGCTGAACAAGGCCCCGTGTTGTCCGGGCACGGCCCCGTGTTCAAGTGCCAGTAACAAAATTGAATCAAGAGGAACAGAAGCCTGGACACGGGGGCGTGTTGAGTGAACACGGCCCGTGTCCAGTTACCTGAACTGGGTCTTTTTCTGCAGACTGTGCAGCACGGGGCCGTGTTGGGTGGACACGGCCCGTACCGAGCTTACTGTAAACGAAGAATTTTGTCGGATGGTCCTGTTTTCCTGCATGGGGTGCTGGTTCAAGTTTTCCTTGTATCCTTTGTCATCTCAAGTGTGTTTAATTCCTAAAAATTAAAACTAACTAGAAAACCAGAAAATTAATCTAAACTAAACTAAGGATAGTTCCGCGGAATGCCTCCGTGGTGCGCCACGTTTATAAGGGTCCTTGGCTAGACCCAAAGCCTGGTCATATGTTACCCAAGTGGGACGTATTGCATCCCATGTTACACCGTCGGAGAGCGTCATCCAAGCTTGAGTCTATGACCTTCATGTAGTTGACCGGGTCTTCATCCTCTATTCTCTTTCCACATTCAAACTTCACTTCCTTGTCCCCAAACTTCAATGTTAACGTTCCGTCATTCATATCCACCACTGCTTGGGCGGTGGCTAGAAATGGCCTCCCGAGGATGAGAGGGACATCGGTGTCTTTTTCCATGTCTAGGATGACAAAGTCGGTTGGGAAAACGAAGTTGTCAACCTTGACCAATAGATTTTCAGCGACACCTTGTGGAAATTTGACGGATCTGTCGGCGAGTTGTATGCTCATCTTTGTAGGGCTTGTTGCTCCTAGGCCGAGTCGTTTGAACATCGATGTGGGCATGAGTTAATGCTAGCCCCAAGATCGGCTAATGCATTACGAACGGGGGATTCCCCAATCGAGCAAGGAATTGTGAAGCTTCCGGGATCGATTTTCTTTTGTGGAAGTTTGTTGAGTACTAAGGCGGAGCATTCTTCGCCTAAGTTAACTAATTGCAATGATTCAATTTTCCTTTTGTGAGTGAGGAAATCCCTCATGAATTTTGCATATTTAGGCATTTGGGTTAGGACCTCAATGAAAGGAATATTAACATGCAATTGTTTTAGTAAATTTTCGAACTTTGCGAATGGCTCATCGGTCTTTTGACGATTTAACCTACCAGGGTACGGAATTGGAGGAGTCTTGGCAGGCTCTTGATTTGGTAAAGAAGCTTTTTCTTGTGCGGGCGGAGTTGTGGTTTGGCTAGACTGGCTTCTTTCATCTGGCGGTAATGGAGCCTCCTCGGGACCCACGGTTCGGTTTCTCAATGTGATGAGGTGTACCTGCGCCTTTGGGTTGGTTTCGGTATTACTTGGTAACGCCCCTTGTGGTCTCTCGGAGAAATTTTGAGCTAGTTGATTTAATTGTTTTTCAATGTTTTGAATGCTAGCTTGTTGATTTCTAAAATTCGATTCCAATTGTTCAAATCGATCCGAGTTTTTTTTTCGGTGTCGGAGATGAGGCAAGATACAGTATCTTCAAGCCTTTCTCTTCCACCTTGTTGTTGAGAGAAATTTTGTGGTTGTTGAAAGTTAGTTCGTTGGTTTTGTTGGTTACTACTATTGCCGGGATCTCTCCAACCAAGATTTGGGTGGTTACGCCATCCTTGGTTGTAGGTACCCGTTGGAGGACCCGACGGCCTAGGTCTATTATCAATGTAGTTTACCATTTCTGATTGTTCATCTAATTCTTTCATACAACTCCAATTTTCATGTGGCCCACTACACCCTTCACAAGCCATAACCGAGGCCGTTTTTGTCATTTCTAGCTTTTTGATTTTCGAAGAGATGGCCTCGATTTGGGCTTGTAAAGAGGTGCTTTCATCAACCTTATGGGCGCCCGGGGCAATAGATTTAGTACCTCAGGGAGTGTGCCATTGAAAATTGGTTTGAGCAATTTCCTCAATTTGATTATATATTTCATTTGGGCGACGATTACCTAAAAGTCCCCCGGAGCTAGAATCAAGTGTTTGTCTTGTGTGTGGCAACAACCCATTGTAGAAAGTGGATACTTGTTGCCACACCGCTAGACCGTGATGAGGACACTTTCTTAGTAGCTCCTTGAACCGTTCCCAAGTTTCATACAAGGATTCCCCATCCTCTTGTGAGTATGTATTAATTTCAGTCATTAATTTAGCCGTTTTAGCAGGAGGGAAATACTTATATAGAAACTTTTGGGCTAGTTCATCCCAGGTGTTTACCGAGCCAACTGGGAGGGTGTTAAGCCAAGCCTTAGTTCGGTCTTTTAGTGAAAATGGAAACATCCTAAGGCGAATGGCGTCGTTTGATGCTCCATTGATCCGAAAGGTATCACATATTTCCAAGAAATTAGTAATATGTAGATGGGGATCCTCGTCCGCAAGCCCATGGAAGGTTGCGGAGTTTTGAAGCATTTGTATCAAATGCGGCCGAAGTTCGAAGTTGTTGGCTTCGATATTCGATGCATTGATAGCGGCGCCGAGATTACCTACGGTAGGCCGTAGGTAATCCATGAGGGTACGTTGGTCCGCCATTGGAAGTGGATCCCCCGAAACTTTCTCTTGATTTTTAGCTTTAAGTCTTTTTCTAAGAAAGCGTTCGGGTTCTTCTAGAGGTTCTTTTATGTCTCTACTAGAACTGGAGCTCATGCACTACGTAGGAAGTTCAAATGTGGCGCCAAGGTCCCAAGTCCTGCGATAAAAACAAAAAAGAATGTTGGTCAGAAGGTTCACCAGGGCCCCGTGCTCAGCGAACACGGCCCGTGGTCAAGTTTACAGTAAATGTTTTCCGGATCCCTGTTACTCGGAGTTGGACACGGCCCCGTGTTGCACCGACACGACCCCGTGCTCAGCTCTCTGTAACTCGGAAAATAAAAACTGCCAGTGATAGTGCTGGACACGGCCCGTGTCCGACCAGGCACGACCCGTGCTAAGCTCTGCAGAAACAGAAAAACTAAAAAAAATCCAAAAAAAAAATGAAAAATAAGAAAAAAGATTAGGCCGTTGATTCCTAACTTTCTTAAAATCCTTGTGTCCCCGGCAACGACGCCAAAAACTTGATGCGTGTGAAGTGTTATATATATTAGGTGTATATTTTAAGTCCCTTTAACACTTTTTTAGTCAAGTTTTAAATTTATAAAACACGATATTTACTAACACTAAACACACATATGGGCAAGTGCACCCATCGTGAGCGTAGTATAGTGTTGGTAAGATACCGAGGTCGTCCAAGGACACAAGAGCTTTTAGTACCGGTTTATCCTCAACGTCTAATCAAATCAAAAAGTTTAGAAAAATGTTTTAGACTAAGAAAAATAAAAACTAACTAAAATGCTGAAAAAATAAAAATAAAAGAAAAAACAGATAGACAAGATGAATCACTTGGTTCCGACTCGTATCTAGTGTAACCTTTGATTATTTCCGCACTTTTGCACTTTTTAAGAGATTATCTTAGTTATTGTAGTAGGCCCCTCTTTTGAAGGTGACGTTACCCTCACCCCAGTAGTTTGAGTCAGCAAGGATACAATCCTAAAAGGGTGGATTATTGAAAGATAATTAATTAAGTTATTAATGCAAATTATGGTAGGCCCCTCTTTTGGAGGTGACGTTACCCTCGACTAAGTAGTCTGAGTCTGCAGGGATACAGTCCTAAATAGCCGGGTTATAGTATTAATAGTAGTTAACTTATGAGGGGATCAAAGAGTTTGGACTCCCGCCATCCAATACCGTTAAGTGTTGAAGGAGGTCCTACTAAATTTGACCCAGGTCCATTGCAGGACCTCTAAACGCTGAACAATGGCAAGACCTTTACCAAACCGTTCCCTTAACCCCCGACCAGGTAGCCAACATACCTCCATATAGACCGTGGAGATATGAATGGTGAAAATCTTTTATTTTATATAGACACTAAAATAATTTCAAGACACCACGGACAAACGATAAGGAAAGATCACATTCAACATAAGAAACTAGTTATTAAAGTCATTAATACAAAACCAAGTAAAAAGTGCGAAAAGATTAAAAATAAAAAGTATTACACTAGAAACTTTGTCTTCACCAAGTGATGTAAGAGACTTAGGCAAACATGGCCTTGATTGTCAAGAACTCTTACGATCAATCTTGGATCCCGAGACGACTCACACTCACTATGATGGACAATGGATGATGGTGGTGGATGATGGTGTTATGGTGGTGGTGGGTGGTGGGTGAAGTGTGAGAGAGGTGGTGTGCCAAGGGATGGTTTGAGCTTGAGCCAAGCACTCCTATTTATAGGCTGAACAGAAGCTCGGGCACGACCTCGTGTCCAGTGGGCACGGCCCCGTGTCCACATCCTCTCTTTCTTCATTTAATGCAGCTTTGTCTTATTAGTTGACCACGCCCCCGTGTCCGCTGAGCACGACCCCGTGTGCAGAAGAATCTTTGTACTATGAAGATTTGGCTGGATTATGCGAATCTTATAGTTGACCACGGCCCCGTATCCGCTGAGCACGGCCCCGTGGTGGGCAATAGAAGCTTCTACCACTTTGTCTTTTCTGCTGACACTTGGGCACGCCCCCGTGCTGGCTGAGCACGGGGCGTGTTCAGTCTTCTGTTGTCTTGTTTTTCTTGGGAAGATGTTGTCGTGGGGTCGGGCATGTCCCGTCTTGTTCCTTTTCTTGTATTTATGTTAGATTTTGATGTCTTTTTGCTTCTTTTGTTAATTTGAACTCATTTAATCCTGAAAATACAAAAGGAAGACAAAAGCACACTTTTTCCAACATTAGTACTAAAAAAGGGTTAGTTTTATGCCACAATTGATGTAATTTATATGTTGCATTTTGCACACATCAGTTACCGGTATCGTTGTGCACCCTCCATACATAACAGGTAACGACCCGATAACGAAACTAGTGACATTTTTGGTGTCTAAACCAAACATTAACTAGTCTAGTGGACTAGTCAAGCTTGTTTAATACCCTAAACACTAATTAGCACCCTAATTAATCTAGATACACCTAATGACCAAAATATCTAGATTTAAGAATTTATCACATGTTATATTTTATAAAGTTTATTTTATAAAAACTTACACTTTACCCCTCATGTGGGCCCCACAACCACAACCTACAACTAGTTTATGATGATGATGAGAGATAAGTATGGCTCATAAGATTTCATATTGACTTGGTGGAAACTTGAAGATTATAAACTACACCATATCACCATTCACTTTCCATAACATTTCAAACAACAAACCAACTCATTCTCTCTCTCTCTCTCTCTCTCTCTCTCTCTCTCTCTCTCTCTCTCTCTCTCTTGAACCTACGGCCCAAGCACCCCCCCATCATACTCTCCATTTCCAACTTCCAAACACTAAATATTAAGCCTCATTCATCCATTTTAAGAAGATCTAAGGTGGTATAAGGACTTGGAAGCTTTGTCGGAGCAGCACACATCCTCTTGGAGCATCAAGACCTTATAGTTTTCTTCATCTTCTTCACTTTCTACTTTCCTAGCCTTGTGCTAGTTGTAAGACAATCCAACCTCATTTTTATGTTTACTATACTTATTAGATCATAAAATTACACCTTGATCATCTTGAAATTCACTAAACAAAATGCTTAAAACCTTAAATCTAACATAATAATCCTACATAAATATGTGCTTTATGTGTTGATTATGATGTTTAGTGTAGTGTAGCTTGTTTAGATTTAATGATCTTGCATGAGGATGCTTAAAATGTGATCTAAACATAAAGATGTTTAGATCTAGCAAGATCACCATCTTTGAAGTTCATGAACTTAAAAAAATAGTCATGAAATTGATTTTTGAAAAATATTACTTTATCAAGAAGCTAGAAACATGATTTATAAAGTGATGATCTTAAAATATAACATAAACAAGTTTATGTTAAGTGGTTAAACTAGTAGGTGAACATAAAAAGCAATTATATTTTTTAGTGATCTTGATAAATATATAGAAAAGTTCATGAATCTTCAAGATATGCTTATTTGTTTATACATGAAAAGTGTTGTTTGGAAACTTGATTTGTGTTGATGATGATATTTCGGTTGACTGTTGGTTAAAAATATGTTTTAAGACCATGGAAAACGTTCATAGTATTGGGGAAACTATGGCGAAATTTCCTTAAATCTTAATCATGATTAAAGGATGGTTTAACAAGTGATTAGCATGACTAAACAGGATTAACAATTTTAATAATGATTAGGCAGACTTTGATGAAAAGGGTTAAGTTAAACACATATGGATATTTACTTAAACAAAACGGAAGTGTATGTGTGTGTGTGTGTGTATATATATATATATAACCTTCTTATGTGCGTATATAAGTGCGTATTAATGTGTATCTATTTAGAAGCTAGGAGGCTTATTTAACTAAATACATGAATCCAAATACTTGAAAATAACCAAGAATAAAAATATATATGGTTATATATATATATATACACACACACACACATATCCTTAATTGGATACATGGAATGCTAAGACAAGAAAGGATATATACAAATGACACTTATATTATATCCCAAACGAAAATTCGTAGAATAGACAAATTCGGACAATTGACAAACTTACACATATATACTGGAGAAATAATATGTATAATAACCCGACACGTATGATATAATAAATGTTCGGTAAGAAACTAAATATATCGTCACCGACAACGATACACGACGAGGAGCTTATACACTTTACCTACAACGCTTGGGCATTTTCACCACGAAAATATATATAAACGATCACGATGACAAGAATCTGCAAATAATATATTTTTAGACAACTTAGAAAATATATATATTTTTGACACTCTTTAAATTCCGGAAAGTATTATATAAATAACTAAGTGAAGATATACAAGTATATAAGTATACCTATACGTATAAGAATACGTACACTAAAACACTTGGTGAAAATGAAAAATTACAAGTAACGTACATGTACACATATACGTATAAATACGACATAAATACCGACAATAAAATATACAAATGAAGTATATACATGGTATGCGTATATGTATAAATACACAAGTACTGTCACACCCCAACCGATGGCGGAAACATCGGGATGAGACGAACAAATCGCTCAAAGCGTCATAACACTATGTGACAATATAATTTAAAGTAAATTTCATAAAATGCTAAATGTCATACAAGACTCAAACATGAATAAAATTGTTTCAAACATAACATCAAATAATTGTTTATTCTAGGTGTGTTTCTAAGTCCACCTAAATCTTGTTTCTTCACTAGCATCACCTCGTCTATCAACCTGCAACATGTATTAAAATATGATCAACAAAAAGTTTGATACATAGTATAACATAGAATAAAATGTTTAACGTGCTCATATCTAACATGAATAACATAGATACAAGTTACTAATATGCTGAAACGGTGTAAGCTATATGTTCAAACCCGAGTTTACAACGCAAATTGACTTTCCCTGAGACTAATGGGAGGTTAACATGTTTGACTTAACAATACCCCAATACTAATGAGCGGTGCGTTAATCCTATAGCGCTATAATTGTTAAGGTAGGCTAGCAAAGGTAATGAGCATATATTGACACAAAAGTTTATATAGCATATAAGATTAACAAGCATCATATAGTTTCATGTTCAATCGTGGATAGAGTGTGATTAAAATAAGTTTCAAATGTTGCGTGTTTTGTATAAAATACATGTTGCACCCAAAGTGTTAAAGAGTAAAATGGGATCGAGTTGTAACACCCCGTGTTTTCGAAGTCAAAGTCAAGGTCAAAGTCAACGACCGATTTCGCGCAACTTGAACTATAGAAATTTCTTTATTTTAATTGTATTATGTGGAGTAAGTGTCGTTAATTACAATAACCGACGAACGACTGTGAACTATAGGAAGTAACAATGCGATAAAGTTAACTAAACGATAAGCAAACTATGCTAATCAAATCGACATCGAATCGCAACACGAACTACGCATATTAGTTATTGTATTACGTGTGTGTGTGCCTTATGTGTTACTTGTGCATGTTCATTTATGTTATATGTGGTAATCAATCGAAACGCAATCGAACCTGAAATGCAATCGAACTCAATCAACATCGAACTCGAATCACAATCGAACTATGATAATCAGTGGAGAAGGGATAGTGCGAGATATGAGTGGTTGGGATTAAAAGTAATTTGAATAGGAAACTCCATCGCATTCGCATCACTAGCAATCGAAATCGACTCAGCAAAAATCATCGCGTCAAACACTCGAACCAAGTGCCATCCGACCGGATAGCCACTTGGCCATGAGTCAGGTGCCATCCAACCGAGACGTCATCCGACCGGATAGTCATCCGGGCGGTGTGCCATCCGACCGGACAACACTTTCCCCTTTTGGAATCCTATAAATACCCATGTCACTCTCAAACTTTTCTACTTTTGGAAACCTCTGTCCGAACAGCACGCTCAGCTCACCTTTTCTTCGATTTCTCTCAATCCCGGTAAGATCTCGTCCTAAATCTTGTACTTTCTTGACCAACACGCACTCCTACACCTTTCTATCTTTTAAATCTTAACTTTTAACCATGAAATCACTAGATTTCGGGTGTTCTAGGATGACGTCATCATGTGTTCTTGAAGAACTTCATGTTTTGACTCCAATCAACCAAGAACAACCTAGATCTAACCGATTTCCACAAAGATCCTGTAGAGATCTCAACATAAACGTAGTGGAAAAGGATTGAAAGAGGGTTTCTAACTTTCTTTCAACTCTTTTACACTCAATGCACTCAGAACCGATAGAATCAGACTTTGTTCTAGTCTCCTACTCACTCTTAGTGTTGTACGAGTTCAAGATCTGGATTCTACTCACGAGACCACCGATTTCGGGTTAAACAAGAACAACCGTCTTGAACCGGTAACCGGCCGAACAAGGGTGATTCCTGGTCGGTTTGGTCACGCGGGTCAAAATGGAGTTCTATTGGTTAACAAGTTGTCAACATGTCTCGATAAAACGACAAACAATCAAAACGACCAAGTGTAGGACGAATAGAACAATCGGAATGTAATGTTGTCCGACCGAACTACCGTCCGACCAGATGACCATCCGAACGGATTGCTATCCGAACGGGTAACACCTTGGGTCCCACACCTCATTAACTCTTTCTGAAGTTTGAGTATCGAACGAATTGCCATCCGATCGGATTACCATCCGACCAGATTACTCTTCGGATCATGAGATACTAGGACTTTAAAGACTTAAACGATTTTCAACATGTTCATTAACAGGGTTGCCACCCGGTCGAATGGACATCCGACCGAGTGACTCTTCTGCTATGAATTGTTCCCACAAAGTAACCTCATCACTAAGGTCGTCGTCCGACCGGACTACCGTCCGACCGGATGATAATCCGAACGGATTGTTATCCTCACGATTGACCGTCCGATCGACCGACTTGAAGGATAGAGATACTTCAATGTTTTTAAAATGCTACAACAAAAACTTCAAAGGACAAGCCATCATACACAAACACATCTTTCTTATAGGAAGAAACAATCCACTCGAATAGTCATCCGACCGGACTACCATCCGACCGGATGACCATCCGAACGGATTGTTATCCGTACGGATTGCTGTCCAATCGGATTACCATCTGACCGATTTGTTGTCCGACCCATTCACACTTTCTATCGTTTTACGCGTCACTTATCGTTATGCTGTCAATCCATCCAGGCTAACTTTACTCGCTAAGCGCTCCCTTCAATCCATCAACCGCTATGAGTATATTCGATCCCTTTTTGCTTTATGCACTTTTGGGTGTTACATACGTTACAACTATTCAATCACATCAAACACACTACTCAATACTATTTGAATGCTAACCGTTAATGCATGTTATACGTGGCTTATGAATGCTTGTTTGTTATGTTTACACATGGAATGCTGTCTACCTGCCTTAGCAACGATAGTACTATAGTTTGGACTCAGCACCCGTTCACACGGGGGTTGTTAAGGACAAATTACTTGCATGGATTACAGTGGTAATCATGTATTGCGAACTGCATTTGGCAGTCAACCCGCAGTCATTGGTATTGATGGATCTATGTCGATAACTAACGTGCTTCATTTCACTATGTGTACATGCTGGTTATGCGTAAACGAAGAACTTTATATGCTATATCAAACTTGTATGCTCACCTTTACATTATATGTATTGACTTTATTTTAACGTATGTGACAGGTGCTTAGGATGCACATCTGGTAGGAATTTGAAGCTAGAATAAAGCTTTAGAGCCCAACAAATAGTTGTTTGTAGTAATTGAATCAAGGGTCTCTAGAAGCAGATAAACAATTGCTTTATTTTAAATCTGAGTTGTCGGAACAGAATTATTTGCCTAGTTTTTATCTGTAATAATTTGTTTACTGTTTGAGACATGGTATGGGACATGTTATTTTAAATTGAATAGTAATGATAATTGTTATGGAAACTTCTGGACAATCTGTTTCGCTCAGTGCCATGCCCCGATGATTCCGCCATCGGTTGGGGTGTGACAGATTGGTATCAGAGCCATAACTATAGGGAATTAGGAAAGACACGACCTAGTCTGGGTCGATGTCTTAGATACCTAGTCTATAGTTAGGAACCAACATACCAACTTGTGCATATCCAGCAGGGATTATGTACGAGCTTATTTCTCACTATTCTCGCTTATGCTACACTATCACTGCACTCGAAATTTTCCATTATGAATAGGCGATAAAGTCGAGAATAGGTGTGAAAACCGCAAACTCTCGACTAAAGTTGCTTAAACAACCCGCATTTTATCTACAAACAGGGAGAATTATGCCAAATCAGGAGTGAGATCCATATTTTGATGAATAATCTCCTCTATTTTATTAAAAACAGAAACGGAGTTGTTAAGCTAGGGGTGAAACCCTAACCTTGATGACTTGTTTCACTCATTTTACAAAACTCTCACCAAAGTCTCGACGGACTCCAACGACCTGAAGTCACGATACGACTAACGGGATACGTGCCCAACGCCCAAGAATCGAGGCAAAAGCATAATCCTGAAGGTTAAATGTGCACACCAGATCCTTGAGAATAGTCGAACCACTTTGGGTAGTCGAAGTCTACTAGTCGCAGACAATCTATATCTCGAATTTTTATGTGTTTTAATTCTGAGCCCGCAACTACTGACTCTGATAACTCGTTGATTTTTTGTGTTGATGTGCATTTACCTGTTTATGTGCTTAAATTTTGAAGGGGTTTATTCGATTTATGCCTCACTTCGATCGACACACACAACTCGCACTGCATTCTATCCCAAATCGCTAACAAATCGCTAAGACCTGGACGACCTTATGGTAAACTATACGCTTAAACTACGCCACTCGATATGCTAAACGCGACCGCTATACTCGAACGATCGCGAACTTTGAATGATAGGTTTCTGTATTCTGACTGCATCTTGTGACTAAATGTGTATGTGCTTCTATGTTTATGTGTTCTACGTGCTTATGTGCTTCCGTGTTTTGTGAATCGGTGATTATGTGACTACGTATTTACGTAATTGTATGTGTTCCTGAGCTTTAGTAAATAGTAGACGTGTGGGGTGAGATTCGAATACAATGTGTTGAGTCCTGTGACGATGTCTGTTGCGGACAATGTCATATGGATCCCGTCATCCCTTACTTTCTCGTCAAGAAAAGAGAGACAAACGCCTTGCTGCCATCATCGCTAAAAGTGTAGCAAAGGCCGTGAGTGATGTCTACGAGAATGCCAGCAAATCATCTGAGGAGTCAAGGACCAAAGCTCCTAAAGCTACCACCAAGACTTTCAATTTCAAGCAATTCAAGTCGTGTGGGCCAAAAGAATTCACTGGCGAGGGAGGTCCTACTGCACTATTCCAATGGTTTGATTCCATTGAGGTCACTCTACGACAGAGTGGTTGCCCCGATGACCTCTGATATTCGCTAATTCACACATATTTTAGTCCCCCGTTTTACCCCTATTTTATGCGTTTTCGGCCGTAAAACCCGTCATTCGGATGCTTAATCATCTACACTTTTGTTTATAGGCCTAAAACAGCATACCAGACAAGATGATAGCGAAAACGAGGACTTTCCGGACAAAACAACGAAGCTGCGAACATTCTGTTAAGAAAACTGACCTGGGCATGTGAAACGGTCGTGCGACCTGATGCACGACCGTGCATCTCCGACAAATGCAAGTCTGTCTGGCATTGAACGAACGTGCAACTCGGCGTGCAAGGAAATCAAGACCATCCCGGTGATGCACGGTCGTTCCAGATCTTGCACCCCGTGCGGATCCGATGCTCAGCCAAAACCTCGGTGATGAACGATCAGTGCAGCAGCTCGTGCAACAAGATCCCGGCATGGAACGGTCGTGCGATACGAAGAACGACCGTGCGAGATCGAATCTGGTCAAGATCTGATGACGTCATGCAGTATAGTGCACCATACCCCAATAATTGCTTAAAGTGAACGGTCGTGCAACAGGACGCACGACCGTGCAACGTCGAAAAAATATAAAAAACGAACAGAAACATTCTGTTCGGAACTCTGGAATTTTGGAGAGCAATTCAGGCGATTTTCAGGCTCCGGAGGCTTCTGCTTTCACCCGGATTCAAGCCACATTGTCCCGATTAGCTCTATTACTATCCGGATTCTTAATCTTATGCTTGTTTATGGTTTAGTTTTCTAAACTTTCCATGATTTTGTTAATCTTTCAAGCATTTAGATTAATGTTTATGTATTATTGTAGCCTTTGGGCAAAAACACAACAATCCCTTGCTTGATTATAGCCATTAGTGTGTTAATCTTTGTTTGTAATGACATTTTGAAGTATTTTCTATGTTAATCTTTGATGATTAGTTTGCAACCTTGTTATTGATATTGAATTCTTGATTATAAGTAATTGTGTTGGATAATTGGTGCTTGGTTAGTTAAGATAGTTGAAAAATGAAGCTTAATTAATCTTGTATTAGTAAACTTTAAACTTGGTTAACTAGTTTAGCTTGGTTAAAATGTGTGCATCATGATACTAGAAATGGTTAGTGATTTAATAAAATGTAATTATTGTTAATCAAGAAAGCTTGCCGTCACGTAAGAACTCTAACGGGTCAAATGGTGTCGTTATAAATTCTTGCCATGATTTGTTAACTTAGTTAGTAGTTTAGGCCAAAATTGCTATCTTGGTGAATTTATGTGTAAGATTTGTAAAATGAACTCGGTTGTGATTTAATCTAGTTTATGCTTGTCTCGGTGGTTGCATTGTGTTTATCGATGTTGCTTTCCTTGATTAAGTGAGGTTAGAAAACTCCTAACGGATGACTAACTTATTTTTAAGAGATTTTCATAGCTATTTATCAATTGCACGTTAAAGAACAATTTTAGGTGGTTAAAGTGTGTCTATCGTTTTAGCTTTCCGAATGATTGTCATGTTGGGATTCCCGAAAGGGATACTAATTGTCTCAAAATTGGAAAATTGACCGAATGCTTCTAAGTGCCAAAACCGACTTAGTTAACATGCTTTGGTTGTGTATTAAGCAAGGCTTTTTATCTATTATCTACTATGTTTTATAAGTATTTGTTTATGCTTACTTTAGTTTGTTAAAAACCAAATCAACTTATGTTTTTACCGGTAGTTTAGTGACAAAGGTCTAGTATTATTTCTCCGCCCATTTCCTTGGATCGATACTTGGTTCTTGCCGATACTTTACTACATATATGACGGGGTACACTTGCCTCTTTCGTGTGTGTTTTGATGTAAAAGTAATAATCACTTTTATAAATTTAAAACCAAATCGTGTGTAATTTCATTGTAAAAATATGTGTAGTCGCGCACACGTCAACCTCCGAACTCTGAATGCTACCGGCGTTTTCCAGTCCCGTGCACTAGACTGGTGGAGGGCCGAGAGGAACAAGCGAGGGAACGATGCAGCCTACGGTCTGTCGTGGGACGAGCTCAAGGAAGTCATGCTGGAAGAATTCTGCCCTCCTCATGAACGTCAAAAGCTAGAGGATGAATTTTGGCACATACATCAACATGATGGTGACAATGCTGCGCTCACTACTCGCTTCAAACAGCTCAGCATCATTTGTCCCGACCAAGTCAAGACTCCGGAGATCACAATCAAGAAGTACATCTGAGATTTGCCCGACTGCGTTGCAGATTTCGTGCAAGCGGCTAAGACTAAGACGATCGAAGAGACTTACCTACTGGCCGCCGAAATCAACGACAAGAGGGTCAAGGCTGGTGTCTGGGATAAAATTTCAAAGCACCTGCATCAAGCTACCACCACCGCACCAACTACTGAAACCACCACCTCATCGAGCAACAAGAGGAAGAACAAGAGAAAGAACAGCTCCAGTAACAAGAACTGTGCAATCACTGCTGCACCGATTCAAGTTGTACCAGCCCAACAGCGTCAAGTAGCGGCGCCTATGGCAAATGCACCTCCTGCAAAGCGTGCATACACTGGGCCACACCCGCTCTGCCCTACTTGTACCTACCACCACCCGACTGCCATCGCTTGCCATTTCTGTGCTCATTGCAATATGTACGACCATTTTACTACCAACTGCCATGTTCGACAAGCACCTGCTCATCAAGCTCTACTCACCGCCCCTCAGGGTCAACAAGCTCCTCCGGCACCCGCGGTCAACGCCAGAGCCTGCTTCGCATGTGGCGATCCTAACCATTTTGCCAACATGTGCCCAAACAGGGTTGTGAAACAAGAGCCCCAACAGCAGCAGCCTCAGCAGCAACAACACCAGCAGCAGCAGCAGCAAGCAGCACGCGCCAGAACTTTCAACATCAACGTGCGTCAAGCCCAAGCCGACAACAACGTGGTCAATGGTACGTTCCTTGTGAATAGTATTTATGCTTCATGTTTGTTTGATACTGGAGCCGATAATTGCTTTGTGTCATTCGAATTCGAGAAACTCCTTAGTCATAAGCGCTCTCATCTCTCCTCAACGTTCGATGTTGAAGTCGCTACCGGAAGAACTATCGCCGTTAATTCTGTGCTTCGTGATTGTACTCTCGAGCTCAACAATCACATCTTCCCAATCGACCTCATTCCGATGCAACTCGAAAGTTTTGACATCATAGTAGGCATGGACTTTCTTCGCGAAAACCATGCTGAAGTTGTGTGCTTCGACAAGATGATCCGATTCTCGCTTGCGAATGGTGATTTATTGTGTGTTTACGGTGATACTACTTCGAAAGGCCTCAAGCTCATGTCATGTGTTCAAGCTAGCAAGTATCTCCGCAAGGAATACAGGGCTTTCTTGGCTAACATTGTAGTAGCGGAGAAGGAAAAGAAAGAGAAGAAGGAAGTGAAAGACGTTCCTGTGGTTCGAGAATTTCCTAATGTTTTTCCAGAGGATCTTCCCGGACTACCGCCAAGTTGTGATATCGACTTTCGTATCGACCTCATTCCTGGAGCCAACCCTATTGCCAAAGCTCCCTACCGACTCGCGCCGTCCGAAATGCGTGAACTCTCAAACCAGCTCCAGGAATTACTTGAGAAAGGCTTCATTCGCCCGAGCACCTCTCCTTGGGGCGCGCCGGTCCTTTTTGTCAAAAAGAAGGATGGGTTATTCAGGATGTGCATCGACTATCGGGAATTGAATAAGCTAACTATCAAGAACCGCTATCCTCTACCTCGCATCGATGATTTGTTTGATCAGCTACAAGGTGCTACGTGCTTCTCGAAAATCGATCTACGCTCTGGATATCACCAACTACGCATTCAAGAGGAGGATATACCCAAAACCGCGTTTTGCACTCGATACGGCCACTACGAATTCGTTGTTATGCCCTTTGGTTTAACCAACGCACCTGTGGTTTTCATGGATCTGATGAATCGCGTGTGTAAACCATATCTCGACCGTTTCGTCATCGTGTTTATCGACGATGTCTTGATCTATTCCAAGTCGAAAGTCGAACACACACAACATCTACGTTTGGTTCTCGAGTTACTCCAGGGGAATCAACTCTACGCCAAGTTCTCCAAGTGTGAATTATGGTTGGAGGAGGTTCAGTTTCTGGGTCACATTGTTAATAGTCAAGGTATTCTTGTCGACCCCGCGAAGATTGAAGCTGTTAAGAGCTGGATTACACCTAAGAACCCATCTGAAGTCCGTTCTTTTCTCAGAATGGCAGGCTATTATCGACGATTTATCGAAGGATTCTCAAAGATCGTTGTGCCGCTTACCGCTCTCACGCGCAAAGACAAGCCTTTTGTTTGGGGAACTAAACAAGGGTCTTCCTTCCGAACTCTCAAGCACATGCTTTGCAATGCTCCTGTTCTCACATTACCCGACGGAAACAACGATTTCATTGTCTACTGTGATGCTTCCAACATTGGACTTGGTTGTGTCCTCATGCAACGGGACAAGGTTATAGCTTACGCATCTCGTCAGCTCAAAATCCATGAGAAGAACTATACAACCCATGATCTCGAGCTAGGAGCAGTTGTTTTTGCGTTAAAGATTTGGCGACACTACCTGTATGGTACCAAGTGTACGATCCTCACCGATCATAGGAGCCTACAGCATATCTTTAATCAGAAGGAACTTAATATGCGTCAACGCCGATGGGTAGAACTTCTCAACGATTACGACTGTGAGATTCGTTATCACCCAGGCAAGGCAAATGTTGTTGCCGACGCACTCAGCAGACGGAGCTATCTGCTTAGCACTCGTAATGTTCAAGCCCAATACGATCTCGAATCCCTCATCCGCGAAGCTCAGCATGCGTGTTTCAACGAACGCACTCTGAAGAAAGAAAGAATCTACCACGATGGAGCCCAACTTGTGAGCAAGTCGAATGGGATATTCTACTTTCTGGACTGAATTTGGATCCCTAAACGGACCGATTTGCGACAGATTCTGATGGACGAAGCCCACAAATCCCGGTATTCTATTCACCCCGGTGCCGACAAGATGTACCAGGATCTTCGTTATTAGTACTGGTGGCCGGGCATGAAAAGGGATATTGCTCTCTATGTTGGAAAATGCCTGACCTGTGCGAGAGTCAAGGTTGAACATCAAAGACCCTCTGGCTTACTCGAACAACCACCGATCCCCATGTGGAAGTGGGAGAGTATAGCTATGGACTTTATAACAAAGCTACCACACACGTCATCAGGTCATGACAGCATTTGGGGTGTGGTTGACCGTTTGACTAAATCAGCTCACTTTTTGCCAATACGGGAAGACTACAAGGTAGAACGATTAGCCCGAATCTACACCGATGAGATCATTTGTAATCAAGGGACGCCTCGCGACATCATCTCTGATCGTGATGCTCGGTTTACCTCGCGACTTTTGGAAACGTTTCAAACGGCACTCGGTACATCTATCAATCCAAGTACCGCTTTCCACCCTCAAACCGACGGTCAGACTGAAAGAACGATTCGTACTCTTGAAGACATGCTCCGTTCGTGTGTCATAGACTTCGGTGGTAATTGGGATAAATACCTGCCGTTAGTCGAATTCTCGTATAACAACAGCTATCATTCCAGCATTCAAATGACACCATTCGAGGCTTTATACGGAGGAAGATGTCGATCGCCTATTGTGTGGCACGAGATCGGTCAGTCACAATTAACCGGTCCTGAGCTATTACAAGAAACGACAGACAGAATTTTCCAAATTCGAGACAACCTGGTAAAAGCTCGGAATCGACAGAAAAGTTATGCCGATAGACGACGCAAGCCCCTTGAATTTGACGTTGGCGACTACGTACTCCTAAAGGTATCACCTTGGAAGGGTGTGGTCCGATTCGGCAAGAAAGGGAAGCTCGCGCCTCGATATGTTGGACCTTTTAAGATTCTGGAAAGGATCGGAAAAGTCGCCTACAGACTCGAACTACCGGAGGAACTTAGTAACGTCCACCCGACTTTCCACGTGTCAAACCTCCGAAAGTGCCTAGCCGACCACGACTTACATGTTCCTCTCGATGACCTGCAAGTGAATGAAAAATTACACTTCGTGGAGAAGCCTGTCGAAATCATGGACCGCCAAACCAAGCAACTCAGATGCTCTCGCATTCCTATTGTGAAAGTCCGATGGGAAGGCAAACGAGGAGCAGAGTTCACTTGGGAACTCGAAAGCGACATGAAGGAGAAGTACCCGCAGTTATTTAAGGAGAAAGTCTAGAAAGAGAAAGTTCTCCAAAGTAATTCACGGTGTTGTACAACTTCCAGCCTAATTTCAGGAGGAAATTCCCTAAACAAGGGGAGGCTGTAACACCCCGTGTTTTCGAAGTCAAAGTCAAGGTCAAAGTCAACGACCGATTTCGCGCAACTTGACTTATAGAAATTTCTTTATTTTGATTGTATTATGTGGAGTAAGTTTCGTTAATTACAATAACCGACGAACGACTGTGAACTATAGGAAGTAACAATGCGATAAAGTTAACTAAACGATAATCAAACTATGCTAATCAAATCGACATCGAATCGCAACACAAACTACGCATATTAGTTATTGTATTACGTGTGTGTGTGCCTTATGTGTTACTTGTGCATGTTCATTTATGTTATATGTGGTAATCAATCGAAACGCAATCGAACTCGAAATGCAATCGAACTTAATCAACATCGAACTCGAATCACAATCGAACTATGATAATCAATGGAGAAGGGATAGTGCGAGATATGAGTGGTTGGTATTAAAAGTAATTTGAATAGGAAACTCCATCGCATTCGCATCACTAGCAATCGAAATCGACTTAGCAAAAATCATCGCGTCAAACACTCGAACCAAGTGCCATCCGACCGGATAGCCACTTGGCCATGAGTCAGGTGCCATCCGACCGAGACGTCATCCGACCGGATAGTCATCCGGGCGGTGTGCAATCCGACCGGACAACACTTTCCCCTTTTGGAATCCTATAAATACCCATGTCACTCTCAAACTTTTCTACTTTTGGAAACCTCTGTCCGAACAGCACGCTCAGCTCACCTTTTCTTCGATTTCTCTCAATCCCGGTAAGATCTCGTCCTAAATCTTGTACTTTCTTGACCAACACGCACTCCTACACCTTTCTATCTTTTAAATCTTAACTTTTAACCATGAAATCACTAGATTTCGGGTGTTCTAGGATGACGTCATCATGTGTTCTTGAAGAACTTCATGTTTTGACTCCAATCAACCAAGAACAACCTAGATCTAACCGATTTCCACAAAGATCCTGTAGAGATCTCAACATAAACGTAGTGGAAAAGGATTGAAAGATGGTTTCTAACTTTCTTTCAACTCTTTTACACTCAATGCACTCAAAACCGATAGAATCGGACTTTGTTCTAGTCTCCTACTCACTCTTAGTGTTGTACTAGTTCAAGATCTGGATTCTACTCACGAGACCACCGATTTCGGGTTAAACAAGAACAACCGTCTTGAGCCGGTAACCGGCCGAACAAGGGTGATTCCTGGTCGGTTTGGTCACGCGGGTCAAAATGGAGTTCTATTGGTTAACACGTTGTCAACACGTCTCGATAAAACGACAAACAATCAAAACGACCAAGTGTAGGACGAACGGAACAATCGGAACGAAATGCTGTCCGACCGGATTGCTATCCGAACGGATAACACCTTGGGTCCCACACCTCATTAACTCTATCTTAAGTTTGAGTATCGAACGAATTGCCATCCGATCGGATTACCATCCGACCGGATTACTCTTCGGATCATGAGATACTAGGACTTTAAAGACTTAAACAATTTTCAACATGTTCATTAACAGGGTTGCCACACGGTCGAATGGACATCCGACCGAGTGACTCTTCTGCTTTGAATTGTTCCCACAAAGTAACCTCATCACTAAGGTCGCCCTCCGACCGGACTACGGTCTGACTGGATGACAATCCGAACGGATTGTTATCCGCACGATTGACCGTCCGATCGACCGACTTGAAGGATAGAGATACTTCAATGTTTTTAAAATGCTACAACGAAAACTTTAAAGGACAAGCCATCATACACAAACACATCTTTCTTATAGGAAGAAACAATCCACTCGAATAGTCATCCGACCGGACTACCATCCGACCGGATTACCATCCGACCGATTTGCTGTCCGACCCATTCACACTTTGTATCGTTTTACGCGTCACTTATCGTTATGTTATCAATCCATTCAGGCTAACTTTACTCACTAAGCGCTCCCTTCAATCCATCAACCGCTGTGCGTATACTCGATCCCTTTTTGCTTTATGCACTTTTGGATGTTACATACGTTACAACTATTCAATCACATCAAACACACTACTCAATACTATTTGAACGCTAACCGTTAATGCATGTTATACGTGGCTTATGAATGCTTGTTTGTTATATTTACACATGGAATGATGTCTACCTGCCTTAGCAACGATAGTACTATAGTTTGGACTCAGCACCCGTTCACACGGGGGTTGTTAAGGACAAATTACTTGCATGGATTACGGTGGTAATCATGTATTGCGAACTGCATTTGACAGTCAACCCGCAGTCATTGGTATTGATGGATCTATGTCGATAACTAACGTGCTTCATTTCACTATGTGTACGTGCTGGTTATGTGTAAACGAATTCGAACTTTATATGCTACATCAAACTTGTATGCTCACCTTTACATTATATGTATTGACTTTATTTTAACGTATGTGACAGGTGCTTAGGATGCACATCTGGTAGGAATTTGAAGCTAGAATAAAGCTTTAGAGCCCAACAAATAGTTGTCTGTAGTAATTGAATCAAGGGTCTCTAGAAGCAGATAAACAATTGCTTTATTTTAAATCTGAGTTGTCGGAACAGAATTATTTGCCTAGTTTTTATCTGTAATAATTTGTTTACTGTTTCAGACATGGTATGGGACATGTTATTTTAAATTGAATAGTACTGATAATTGTTATGGAAACTTCTGGACAATCTGTTTCGCTCAGTGCCATGCCCCGATGATTAAAATAAGTTTCAAATGTTGCGTGTTTTGTATAAAATACATGTTGCACCCAAAGTGTTAAAGAGTAAAATGGGATCGAGTATACTCACAAATATTGCATATGCTTTCCGATTATCCAAGCGTGACGAGGTTGTCGAGATTAGAAGGGTGAATGTGTTCGATTTGGAGTTTAAGGGATGTTTATGTTCGGGTTTAAGCATCTAAATACAAAAAGTATAAATACGAGAAAATAATCATCAGGAGTTAATACTCGTTTTTGACACTATATAACCCGTATGGGTTAGAATGATTTCATGGGTTAAAACGCCCATTAGAATCGTAACGAGAGGTTAAGTTCTTAGATGATGTACTTAGTACCATGACGAATAATCATTGGATTATCATCATAGGTTCGGTTATTATATGTATTATATACCCTCCCACCACCTACTCCCACCACCTCCCCCCACCCCCACCATAGAGGTGTACAAATCAGTTTTTTTTTCAAAAACCGGTTCCAGTTATCAACCGAACCGGTTTTTTCATCAAAAACAAAAACCGGTTTTTTATAACCGGTTTCGGTTACTAACCAGGTTTTTTTACTCTAAACAATAACCGGTCCAACCGGTTAGGGTCGGTTTTTAACTGGTTTATTCCAAAAAAAATGGTTTTTTACTGGTGTCAACCTGTTTTTTTATAACCGTTTTGGTTTTAAAACCGGTTTCGAAGATAAATATCCTTAACTGGTCTACAACCGGTGGTTCGGTTCGGTTCTAAAATCGGTTATAAAAAAACCGGATAAAAGAAACGGGTTTCGGTTCTAAAACCGATTTTTATGTACACCTCTACCCCAACCCCAACCCCACCCCCACCCCACCAGCAACCACCAACACCACCACCTATTTATTAATTTATCAACTATTCTTGGTTTCGTGCAGTTGTCAAGACATCAACAACAATAGTCGCAACTTCAGCAACAAAATTTCTTCTGAAAAAAAAAAGATAGCTCAAGCGTTTGGGAAGCTTAACAATCAAAGGACCAAAATGTCCACACCTTAGCCTGGGTTGCTTAGAGTGATCATAGGGCAGAACATCAAGTTTATCATGGAAGATTACCCCTTCGTTTCCATGGACACAAAGTTCCCCAGCATCGTCAACCACCCTAAACACCACCACTTCCACCACCACAGCCCCACCGACCACTAGTTCCTCTTAAAATCAAACGTCGACTTTTTAAAACTCATTCAAGTCGGTCTAACCCTAACAGACACTAACGACAACCTTCCAGATCTCGGAAACCCTAACCGCCATTACATTTGGGAATTCAACTTCAACGACTTCGACCCGTCACGTGACCATCACGCTTCCAATTCCATTGAACTGCTAAAGCGTCAAGGTGTGAGATTGTAACAAAACCCTAGATACTAAATTGAAGCCCTAGATCTGTAATTGAAGCCTGAGATCTGTAATTGCTTTGGTTTATGTCCGGCGGGTGGTTATGGGTGGTGATGGCCAGAGATTGGTGGAGATTACAGGCTCGGTGATGGTGGTTCTGATGGTTTGTTATTGTTTTAGTTTATTTCTGGCAGGCGGTTGTGGGTGGTGATGGTTGGAGGTTGACAGAGATTGCAGGCGAGATGGTGGCGGTTCCGATGGTGGTGTCTAAGGGTGGCGGTGGACGATGTTTGGGGTGGGTATGGTGGTGGGAGTAAAGGGAGTGGTGGTGGCTAAGTGTGTTGTCTGTGTATGTATGTATGTATGTATGTATGTATGTATGTAATATTTTTTTAAACATAATTATTTATTTAGGGTAAAATGTCTAAAATACCCTCATGTGGGATCCACCTGGTCAGACTTAACCATGAAAATTAACTGAGTTAAGTCTAAAGGACATAACGTGTAAGGGTTGTAAACATAGAGTACGTTTTCTGTAATTATTAAAGACAAAGGACACAGTTTGTAATAAGTGACATACATAAAAGATGATTTTTGTAATGTACTCTATAATTAATACAGTGTAATTTATAAGTAGAGTTATAAATTACACTAAGGGTAATATTGTCAAAAAAACTCACTCACATGAACTGGGTGTTCAAATAAAACGCCATAAAAACACCCAATTCAGAAAAACGTCATGAAAACACCCAGTTGAAAACGCCATAAAACACTCAGGTCAGAAAAGCGCCATGAAAATACCTAGTTAAAAACGCCATAAAACACCCAGTTCAGAAAAACACAATGAAAAACTCAGTTGAAAACGCCATAAAACACTCAGTTCAGAAAAACGCCATGAAATACCTAGTTCAGAAAAAACGCCATGAAAATACCTAGTCTAAAACGCCATAAAACACCCAGTTCAGAAAAATGTCATAAAAACCCAGTTCATTTTTTTCGAAAAGTATATCAATAGTATACTCGTTGGAAAGATAAAAAAACGCTGAGTTTTATGGTGTAATTTTTTAGAAAAATAATCACGTATAAAAAAGTTATTGCCGTTTAAATATGATGGGGGAAAATGGTATATGATTAGCATGTGCACCGTTATTTGGATCTTCCAATTTTACCCCTCTTGGTAGTTATAAGGTTCCCATTATTTACAAAAATGTCACCGCATCATCTTAGCTACAAATCACAAAGATGTTATGGCTGAAAATCGTTCTCTTTTTCTCACACTTCAAATCGTTTTCTCTTAATAGCATTCCGTAATTTATAATTAGAGTTATTGTGGTTTAAACTCTAAACTAATCTAGTGTAATGTAATTTATAAGTAGAGTTATAGTGGTTCAAGAAAAGAGAAAAAAATCCTTGTTATACGGGTCGGGTTTAAGCAGGATAGGAATATTATTTTAACACCCGAACCCATTTGCCCCTTTCCTATTTGACTCCAAGCCGGCACTACTGATTCCGATCTGTCTCGGTTAATTGAATCTGCAGATCAAGATCAAGATGGTGACGAAAACAGAGCAATCACAGTTGCAGCAACTCGAAAATCAAGTTGAGAACGGTGGTGGTGGTGCTTGGGAGTATCTCTCTCTTGTTCGCAAGCTCAAGCTTCGTCATTCCGATAAGGTCTTGAAGCATGGTTTAACAATTTTAAACGACCCCAAGAAACGCTCGGCTCTCGGCCCAGAAGGTAATTTCTTCTGTGTTGGTTGTTAATTTGATCAATTGTTGTTGGGTTTAGGTTAATTGGATTCATTTATCCTGTTTGTTTGTGGGTTTTCAATTGAAATTTTGTTTATGTTTTAGCCTTTAATTTTCAATCTTTGTGTTTTCATACTTACAGATTGATGAATTTATTTTACTTAATTTTGACTTAGTGTTGATGATTTGTAAAGATGATTTTGTTAAAAAAATAATTGCAAAAGTGCAATTGAAGCATCAACATGTTTGGTACATGTTTATTATCTATTATTTGTAAGCCTTTGGCTGTCCTTTTTTTAGGTTTGCAGGCTATGTGATTGATAATTGTTTGTTATGTTTTTCACAGGGAAAGAAAAAAATTTCTCTTTCTGTATGTAATATGAATATAAACGCTATTGATTAGTAATGAATTCGAGGTTGCTTTATTGTTTTTAAATATGAACTCATGACGTGGAGTTTTTTGTTAATTCAAGTTTATGGATATCCAAAACGGTATATAAGTAGCACTTCCATATAGATAATAGTCACAGCAGAGAGGCTATAGCTGTTAAGGGGATGACCAGTTGCTCACTTCGTCTTCTCCAACCTGACCCGGATCTGCGCACATCAAAGAAAACCGGTTAGAAGGGGTCAGAGGGGACCGAGGTCTCTCAAGTCAGTACCGTATTTACATAGGGAGGGATATGGGCTAAATGATATTTTTGGGCAAGCCCAGTTAGGGGTTACCTCTACAGTAGGCATTAGATCAGTTGAAATATAAGATAGTGATGATAATGATGATATTAATGAGAGGATGAAGGGGAAGGGAAAATCACCAAAATAGACTTGACAAAATGTCACATTTTCACACAAATTTAACAGGAAAAGGGTGCTGCAGATTTTATTTGCTAAACAGTGTGCTATTTTGTTGAAGTTGTGTGAGAATGTGACATTTGTTTAATCACCCCTTGAAATGTGCTATCTTGGTGATTTTTTTCCTGTCAATATACAGTTTATGATTTAAAAAAACATTACGTGCTGTATATCAACCACACAAGGTGGATATTATGAGTGCCTATTCATCTTTCTTCAGAAGGGAAAGTATATATGTGGGGTTTGCAGACAATTTGTTTTTTATTTTCTTGTACTCTGTATTTTTGTTGCTTATTGATTTTTATAATGGATTCTAATTTTTAAAAGGATTTTTATAATTAAGTGACTTTTTTTTTTTAATTTGCAGAATGGAGTCTATATGAGCAGGTAGCTATTGCTGCTTTGGACTGCCAATGCCTTGATGTTGCTAAGGTAGCTTTCTCCTCATGCAATAATTATATATTTTAGCTATTTTGGTTTAATTATTTATTTACCGTTTTGCAGGATTGCATAAAGGTTTTACAGAAGAAGTTTCCAGACAGCAAGCGAGTTGGTTAGTAATGCACACGCATCTGTATATATAACAAATTTAATGGAATCTCTTATTCATAATCGTCTATTGCAGGTAGGTTAGAAGCAATGTTGCTTGAAGCAAAGGGCTCATGGGCCGAGGCTGAAAAAGCTTATTCAAGCCTTCTAGAAGATAATCCACTTGATCAAGTGAGATTCTTTATCCCCATACTTGTCTTACATACATATTAAAGAAAACCATAGTTCTAAAAAGAGCGCCCAGGCGAGAGGTTCATTGCTTCTGACTGCTTGAGGTGACGTGTGTACATGAGGCGTGTGACTCGGGAGCGCGTGGGTTGATTTTGTGCTTATTTTAGGTTATACTTGGTGTTATTTAAATGCTAAATCGCGCCTTCCCCTCTCGCCTCAGCTCCCGGGACCCTATTGCCTCAGTGCGCCTCGCGCTTTCTAATACCAAGAGGAAACCAATGGTTAGCTTTGAGTGAATATTTGTTCTGATTTTATTTTAAAATATTACAGGTTATTATTATGAGGAGGGTGGCCATGGCAAAGGCGCGGGGAGATATCTTAGGAGCCATTGATTGGCTCAATAAATATCTTGAGATGTAAGAAACTGATTCAAATCATCTTATTTACTCTGAATCATGTCCTTATGTTTACCCTTTCCCAGATTTATGGCAGATCATGATGCCTGGAGAGAACTTGCTGAAATATATGTTTCATTGCAAATGTGAGCACTTCTTATCTTTTCTTACATATGTGCTTTATTTTATACATTTTATCGCCGTTCGGTTTGTGTTTTGGAATTGTAATCTTGTTTCTGTGTTCAGGTATAAACAAGCAGCTTTCTGTTATGAGGAGTTAATCCTATCTCAACCAATGATTCCACAACATCACCTCGCTTATGCTGATGTGAGTATTTATCATGAATTTGTGTACCAAATAATTTTTTTTTCTAGATCATCAATTTTGTTCTTGTATTTATAGCCCACAAATACCATAAAAAGCACGAATAAGAAAGCAATTTCATATATATCCCTGAAAACTTATATAATATCAGACTTACCTAACTAAAAAAATTAATATAAAATATTCCCATTCAGATCACTTCAAATTTTATATTTACCCATTTTATTTAATACAATTTACAATACGACCAATTTACCCTTCTTATTCTACTTACACTCCAAACTCACAATATCCTAATGCAAGTTTTAAGGGAAGGGTATAAATGATGCAGGGATATCTAAAGTTTGCATTGAAGATTATTTTAATCAGTTATTTGAATTTTAATTTCCTAATTTTTTTATTTATTTTCCCTTTGAATTATTATTCATATCTTATAAGTAGGATCTCTATGGTTATTGTTTGGGATTTTTTTTGTTGATTATTGAATATAAAGAACTGTGTTCTCGAAACCTTGGGTTCGATTTATTTTCTTTGATGATGTAATTGTTCTTGAGCCATTTGAATGCTTCCATAACTGCATCAATAAATGTCATAAATTTGAAAATGACTTAATTTGATATAATGATTTATAGTTGGGTAAATACAATATTACACCCTAAAGATTCCACATTTTGAAATGGCAAGTGAAATTTTCATAACGTGTAAAACAAATGTAATGACGCTAAAATAATTATATGTTTGGTGTTTGCCAAACTCTGTTTTCTTGATGGATTAATAGTTAAAATGACGAAAAACGACCTTTTTATATTCTTGATTGTCACTTGGTAAAATGAAAATCTAAAGCCTATGTTTTTCTTAATATACGTTGATTTAATTATGGGGAAATAGGTGCTTTACACAATCGGTGGACTCGAAAATCTTCAGACAGCTAAGAAATATTATGCGTCGACCATAGAATTAACAGGTGGGAAAAACACAAGAGCGTTATACGGAATCTGCCTGGTAAGTTAAAACTATATTTATATTTACATCATTTTTATGGGTCTTGGTTACATTTGCTTACAAAGGTTGCAAGACGGGCCGGTTGGGTAACAGGTCAAACTGTATTCGGGTCATAACGAGTGGTTTTTATCCCACCAGCCCTTTGTTTTGCATTTTATCTAATAAATATAGTTATAAAGTACATTTTAATTAATAATTTAGTTGTACTGAATTAAACCATAGTTATAAAGTACATTTTAATTAATAATTTAGTTGTGCTGAATTAAACGATTTAGAAGGTTGTAAGCATTTGAATACATCTTAGGGTGGGTTGGGTAACGGGTCAAACTATGTTGAGGTCAAAATGAGTTGTTTTTTACCCTACCAACAGTTTGTTGGCCATTTTATATAAAGTAAATACAATTTTCAAATATATTATTAAACTAGTATGATAATTTATTTAAATAAACAATTTAGAATAATACAAGCGTTTATATACGCTTTTACGTTGCCTTCTGAGTAGAGAAGAAAGGAAGGAAAAAGAAAGTTATTATGTTTTTAAATCAAGTTGGGAAAGGACAGCACCCTTTGTGAATATTTGAGAACCGTAAAGTGTTATAAATGAGGGACGGTTTTGTCATTATGAATCCTTTTCCTCAACTCATTTGAGCCATTTGACTCACTTAACTCAAATGTTTTATGTAAGTTTGACCCATAATCAATAATATACAACCCGAATTGACCCTTTTCCGTTCAAAAGGAGATGAAATCGACACCTTTATTTGCTTGTTGACAAAGTGGTATATTTGAGCTTTTGTATTTGTGGGTGTAGTGCACTTGTGCAATTGGACAGCTGACTAAAGGGAAGAACAACGAGGACAAGGAGATATCAGGATTAGCAGCTGCAGCATTGGAGAAAGATTACAAGCAGATTTCTCCTGATAAACTTTCTCTGCTTGGCTCTACCCTAAAAACCTTGAAAATTCAGTAACTCACCTAAAAAACCACTGTTTAAACCGTTAGTCGGTTCA
Source organism: Helianthus tuberosus (assembly GCA_030545235.1). Taxonomy (NCBI): domain Eukaryota; kingdom Viridiplantae; phylum Streptophyta; class Magnoliopsida; order Asterales; family Asteraceae; genus Helianthus; species Helianthus tuberosus. Next base: position 89,626,212 of record CM060353.1, read on the forward strand.
GTTTCAGCAAGTTGAGTTGATGATTCGATCGATAATCTTATTAGTTTAAATTGTAGCCGGCGAAATACTTGCATTTTTAAAGGCGTCTCACTTTCATTTTACCATGTATTTTTTTTTTTTTTTTTTGTTTCAGTTTTTGATTGATGGTGATAATAGACAAAGCAGATTTGATTCGACTTTTTTTACTAGTGTTTGTGTATGTTATGTATATTGTGCGTGTATTGGGTTTAGTGTGTGAGCCTCTTGCATGCGAAGCAACCTTTACTCATAATTAGTTATTAATAAGAGTAAACTGTAGTTTTACACCTTGAGGTTTAGGGGCCTTGACACTCTTACCCACTATTTTCAAAATTTTGTTGTCTTACCCCCATCTAGTCTTAATTGCATTAATCTTGGACCCTATTGTTTAATGACATTATCTTCCTGTTAGTTTGAATGTGAAATGACGTGTGCCCTTTCTTTTTGCACCCTATTCTTCCTAGACATGCACAAATCGGTTTTTTTAATAACCTAAACCGGTTAACCGGTTGGGACGGTTATTGGGAAACAAAACCGGTTACGGTTAATAACCGACCGGTTAATAACCGGTTATTAACCTCGAAAATCGCTACCCGGTAATAACCGACCGGTTATGAAAAACCGGTTAACTAGTGAACCGGTTAATAAAAACCGGTTTTTTCGGTTATTTTATAAAACATGCAGAAATTTAAATAAAAAAGCTGCAGAATCATTAAATCATATACAAAACATGCAGAATTTTATAAAAACATGCAGAATAACATGCAGAAAGTTATAAAAACATGCAGAATTATATTAAAACTGCAGAAATTTAAAAAAAAAAGCTGCAGAAACTTATAAAAACGTGCAGAAACTTATAAAAACATGCAGAATTATATTAAAAACCTGCAGAATTATATTAAAAACATGCAGAATTATTTAAAAACATGCAGAATTATATTAAAAACATGCAGAATTTTTAAAAACCTGCAGAATCATATAAAAACCTGCAGAATTATTTAAAAACCTGCAGAATTATATAAAAACATGCAGAATTTTATAAAAACATGCAGAAACTTAAAAAAACATGCAGAATTTTTAAAAACTTGCAGAATTATATTAAACACACAATTAAACCAAATAAAATACGCGGTTGAAGCGTCTCTTGAATCAACTTAGTCAAGCGCGGATTGTCAAAGTGATCGAACGGCAACGATTGTTGAATAACAAATTGAGCCATCCTTAAACGAACCGCCTCCGGGTCGAAATTCCAAACACCCATACCCCGTGATATTTGCGCTTGATCTTTGGCGGGATTTTTTTTTAATGGCTTGCAATGCGACGTCACATGTGCTCTCAAAGTAGAGTTCGATGACGCCGCAAGAAACGCCCCGCAATTTTTGCACCTCGCCTTTTCTTTTCCATTCGACATCTCGCATAAATCAAAATTCACCCATAGTTTCGGGTCCCTATTCGTGGTCAAGATCTTCTTCACAAACAACTCGCTAGATGAACCAACAACGGTCGAAGCATCGCCACTCGAACTCGCCATTTGAAAGTTGAAACGTATTTTGTAAGTGTGTTTTTGAGCTAGAATTGAAGTGGGATTATACATATGCATTGAAAGCTTATTTATACACATCAAAAGAGGTCCAAAACGGTAATATTACCGTTTTTTTCATTTCAAACGGTAACATCTAGCTCCTGCAATTGTTCTGTGCTGCTGCTGCTGCTTTTCTGCTGTTGAAGATCAAAATGCGACCGGTTAACCGGTTATTTACACACTAAAAAACCGGTTTTTAATTAACCGGTTAAAAACCGGTTATTGATAAGAAATACTAAAACCGGTTAGGAACCGCCGGTTATTAAAAAACCTTAACCGGTTATTTTGGTACCGGTTAAAAACCGGTTTCGGTTACGGTTATTAACCGGTTTCGGTTAAAAAACCGGTTTTTTTGCCCATGTCTAATTCTTCCTTCAAATTGACAATTTATCTGTTTTAGTTCCTGCATAACTGTTAAATATTCCCACCAAAATTGTTTGACCTTGCAAAGTCAAATGTGCAAATCATGCCTTGCTTGTTATGCATTCGATAACTTTTCTTTTAATTTTTCATGCGATGGTTTAGTTATAATTTTTAAAAGTAATGACATGATTGGAATGGAATTCGATGGTCCATTTGAAGGGGATGCAAAACTATCTGGCGAATTCATCCTGACCATGATGCGTTGTTGTAACCATTCCCATCGCATACAGATTGCTATTCTTCGGCATACTAAAGTTTAAAGAAAGAGCTACACCTATATTTCGCAAACTGTACACGAAGAGAACACTGAAACATCTAAACCAGAGGCCTTCTTTCGGGAAAAAAAATCATCCCAACCGATCTGTTCTTTATCTTCTCAGGAGGGTCTTAGTTCCCCACTGCATTAGACTTACCGATCAGGTTGCAAGCCTAGATATATGTATTTATAATATTTGAGTATTGAGTGTAATGGTCCTATGATCAAACCCACTATTTCTTAGGTCAATCCAAGCTCTTAATTTTCACTTAAAAACCAACCAATCTGATTCTGGGGTAGGCAAAACTCAATTGCAGTTAATGGTGATTAAAGGTGAAATATAGACAAAGGTAATCATGGGTTGCATGATTCGGCGGAGAAGACGACTGACTGCTTTACACTATCAATTGAAGAGGATTTAGAGATCTAGAGAAAGAGAGAGTGAAGAGTGAGAGAGATCGAAGATGACACTACATAAAAATGAGAGGATTAAGAAAAGGTAGGGTGTAAAAATGAGAGTGTTAAGTAAAAACGAGGCAAAATGACCATTTTACCCTTTGATTGTTAGTGGGTAACAGTTGACTTTAACAGAGTTTAGGTCCAGGATCTAAGATTGATGCAATTGAGACTAGACACGGGGTAAGGCGGCAAGATTTTGAAAATAGGGGGTAAGAGTGTCAGCACCCCCAAATCTCAAGACGTAAAACTGCAGTTTACTCTATTAATAATATTTTCTATCTTAACATTTAATAACATCCGATATAATAGAATATATGTAAAAGATACGTAAAATCTTAATGTACAACTAAAAAAACCAACAAACCCCAGAGGGCTCCCTTTGTATTACCATATGAAGCGTTTCCATATCGTCTCATACCATAGATACGCTTTTTAAAACCAAGGCATATGAGGACGCTTCACACCTCAAACACACTTTTCATAACCAACGCATGTATTTGTTTGAAATTTTCTTACATTAATTAGCACGCGCAACAATGACCAAATACAATAGTTGGAAAGGTCAAAACACCTTTTATTCGGTTTAAAATGCACCCTAACGTGTTCCATTACTCTCAAAAGTACACATAACAAACCAGAAGTTAAACAATATCAACGGCGTTTAGTCCCTGTTGCTGCTTCCCATGCCTGCAAAATGTTGTTTACTATTTCTTCCACACCAACCCCATGTTTCACCTGCAAATACAAATCGAACAATCAGAATACCCAAAACAATGAATGAATGAAATATGTATCAATACTCATTTCAACAAACAAACCTGAGCAAACACAAATGGCCCGCCATCACGCATTCGAAGCGCATCGCGCTCCATGACTGCCAAATCAGCCCCAACTGCTGCTGCAAGGTCCGTCTTATTTATAACCTGAATGTACACACAAATAAATAAACATCATATATATTTCAACAATTAATTTACTAAAAAAATAGATGTATTTTTAACATGTTTAATACTAGGAAAAATTACAAGTTTTGTCCTTTATCTTTATACCACTTTTCAGGCGGTGTCCTTTTTAACGAATGTTGACAGGCGGTGTCCTTTACTAGGTATTTTGTTGCAAGTTTAGTCCTTTACACCCAACCCAGTTAAAAAACCCTGTTAATTGTTGACAGGCGGTGTCCTTTACTGTTACAAGTTTAGTCCTTTACCTAGGTATTTTGTTGCAAGTTTAGTCCTTTACACCCAACAATTAACAGGGTTTTTTAACTGGGTTGGGTGTAAAGGACTAAACTTGCAACAAAATACCTAGTAAAGGACACCGCCTGTCAACATTCGTTAAAAAGGACACCGCATGAAAAGTGGTATAAAGATAAAGGACAAAACTTGTAATTTTTCCATAATACTATAAAAACATCAAGACACACACCAGAAGGTCAGCTTGTGTTATGCCTGGCCCTCCTTTTCTTGGAATTTTATCACCACCAGAAACATCTATGATGTAGATTATGTAGTCAGCCAGTTCCCTACTGAAATTGGCAGCTAAATTATCTGCACCCACAAAAATTAGATAATATTTAATAAAATAACAAGCATACTGACTAATCAGAATCAAATTATCAGTTTACTGACGTTGTAATGAGCTATGTGATAGTGTTTGGCAAATCTCTTTTTTTTGGTAACCGTGGTAACCCGTTACCAGAAAAGTCACAAGATCCCACTAGTACCCTGCTAACCAACGGGATCGGGTAAAATGCAAACTGCGTTGGGTAGGTGACCGTCAAGATTGTTATAAACTTTCAACTATAAAAAAAACTTCCTTTGCATAAACTGTTTTATGAAAAACTTGTTTAAAGAATTTTCACATATAAATCCCCCAATTCTTTTTGTGTGTGTGTGTGTTAACAATAAAATGGGGTAAGGAAAAGTGTAAAATAAAATACGGCTTAACGTACATCACGTACGACAACGTGTGTGATTGTGTTTTCATCATGCGTGATTAATGTTTTCATCATGCGTGATTAATGTTTTCCAACATGCGTGATTTAGGTTTTTTAGTTTATAATGTGTGTGATTTTCAAATGAACGTGCGTAATTAGGGCTGTAAACGAACCGAACGAACACGAACGGGGCCTTGTTCGTGTTTGTTCGTTAAGGAAATAAATGTGTTCATGAACACTTGCTGAACGAGATTTTATGTTCGTGTTCGTTCATTAAGGAAATGAGCGTGTTCACGAATGGTTCACGAACACAAGCGAACACAAATAAATTTGGCGAACGCGATGAAGGATAAAGGTGGATGTCTCAGAGAGTAGCACTAGAACTTGAATCCCTTATTGTGGAACGGAGGTAGATCATATTCCTCGATGTAAATAATGAGACAAGAAAGGGAAATGGAGCATAAAAGGTGAAAGAGGGTTTCCTAGTTTAATTGTTAGGGTAATGATATAAATAAAAGTTTAATAGTATAAAAAGTATAGATAAAATATATGAAAGTATAAAATCTTTAATTAAAACACGAACATACGAACATAAACGAACGCAAATGAACGAATGTTCATGAACACCTTACCGAACGTTCACGAACACAATTGAACGAACGAACATAAACGAACTTCCCGCCGAACGGTTCACGAACTGTTCGCTGAACGTTCGGTTCGTTTACAGCCCTATGCGTAATTATCTGTCGTACGTGATGTACTTTAAGCCGTATTGTATGTTAACTGGCCTCAATGGGGTAAACTCTCTTTATATTTGGAGTAAAACATAAATAGTAAATAAGCAATCTTGATATAAAACCGATGACCACGACTTAAAATCACAATAATCAGTTTTTATAACAGACATACATACATCTAAAGGACCCCTAAATCAAAGGTATACTCATAAATCATAACTATAATAATTACCTCCTCCAGATTCACAAAGAAGTATATCTGCTTTGTACAAGTTAGAAAGCTCTTCAAGTGGGCCAAGATTAATGCTAATATCTTCCCTGATGGCAGCATGAGGGCAGCCACCTGTCTCCACAGCGCGTATCCTTTCCTCTGGGAGCGCTCCGTTTTTAACTAAAAACTCACCATCCTCTTTTGTAAATATATCATTTGTAACCTTAATTAATAGTGGGAACAAAACATTAGTACCAACCATTAATTAAATAAGACATAATGAGATGATAGAATTTAATTTGCCATTACATACCGCAGCAAGACTGTATTTGTCACGCAGAAATCTACAGAGTGCCAACATCAAGGCTGTTTTTCTACATTGGTTGGCAATTAATTAGGAAAACAAAACAAAAACAATATCACTACTACTTTATACATAGAAAAAAGAAAATACAAGTATAAGGTGAGGGATTGATTACCCAGTACCAACAGGGCCACCAATACCAATGGTGAAAGCTCGTTCTCTGAAATCTCTGGTAACAAGTGGCGGTGCTCGTCGGTTAAAGAAGCCGGGGGAGTAAATGGGTTCGTGCGAATGCGGTGCCAATCCATCATGACTATGGTATATCTTCCCATCTTTCCCCACAAACGATGACCTGTTTGTTGTTTATCATACAAAACAAATTAACAATGCGAATCAGACTTATTATCGCTACAAATCGGGTGATTTGCTTACCCGCTCTCATGATGATGGTCATGGTTGTGGTTGTGGTCGTGAACATGTTCGTTGTGATTTTCTGACGACATTTTGTTGATGCTGTGCAGAGTCAAGTGTGGTGGGTTTGATGAAGGAGATGAGAATAAGATACTTCAGGTTGACTTTATGTTACTTCTCTCAAGGGGTATCCCTAAACATAGGGTGTGTATTTCTGTATGGGTTGGTTTAGTTCGGTTTTTACCATTAATCAGACTGTCCGCAATGCAACGGCCTGCATTTACTACATGCATCCTAGTCATCACTGCCACATCAGCTTTTAACCCATTCTTCCCACATGCATTCTCTCTCCTCTTTTTAACTCCAACTCATCCTTCCCACATGCATCCTCTCTCTTCCACATCACTATTTCTTTTTCCAACCCATTAGTTTTTAAAGGGTCCACCTTCACCTTCTCTCTCCTACATGTAGGTGCACTTCCCTAAGTGCAAACCCCTTACTTTATTGTCCATCCCAATGCATCCTTCACAAGTGCACACGCCACGTCATTAAGTGCAACCCCCCAAAGGGAAGCATTGGAGGCAGTCTCATAATTGTAACCGAACTTTAGTTATGGTTATTTGGTTATGAAGTCGGTTAACGTTTGCTTTTGTTTAATTTCGGTTAATTAACCAAGCAAGGTTTGAAATAATTAGGGGTGTGCATTAGGGGCATGCATGGTTTGGACTTAGCTTGGGCTTTCTTTTACAAGATAACTAAAACCACACTTTTTATTTAAAGTACCGATGTGCGATTGTTTTAGTAAGGTAATTCTCAACAAAAAAAAAATACGATCATACCTCATCTCTTCATCAGAACAAGGGGCATGTACATCAAGATACATTTGTTACTAACATACTTTTATCTTAGTAAAAACCTCTACATGGTTAACGTAAAACATCATCATCATCATCATACTCAGTATATCCCACCAATAGCAAAGCTAAGGTAGGGTCTGAGGAGGGTGAGATGGTTAACGTAAAACATAAATCCATTATATATAGTTAACATTGCAAGTTCGGATCGGTTTCAGTTAACTAAAACTTCATAACCATAACCATAACCGATTGGTCGGTTAATCAAAGTTTCATAACCATAACCATTGGTTATGTCGATTATCGGTTAATAGTGGTTCGGTTATGTCGGTTATGGTTCGATTATTGGTTATGGCGGTTAATTTGCACACCCATGCCTAAACATGTGCTCACAAGAAAAGAAGTTGTGCACAAAGGACCATACCGATGCTTAACATCATTTAGCAACGATACAGGATCTAGCGCTGCCCCAGAAAGGCCCGCGCGCGGATGACAGCCAATAGATAGTGCAATAGGACAAATGGAAGGAGCCGGCAGCCAATCAGCATACTCCAGGCTCTGCCAAGTCAACACCCACGATAACTGTCACACCTTGACTTTTGCGGAAGCGTGGTTATAGGTGTGACTTCTTAATACCATAGCATTCAATCATAACAACGCTATATGATAAAAATATGAGATGTTCATCCATTAATTAAGTTTAGAAAATACCACAACATACTTGTCTTGAAAACATCGACACCAAATTAAGTTACAAACCAAGACATGTTCAACTGAGTTCATAAAGACTCCACAAAAGACTTTAAATACAACCTGAGTTTAGAAACATGTATCCCGTCCAGGAATAGGATACACCCCCTAAACTCAACAACCATGGATAACATCTTTTATTTAGTACGCAGCTTGACAAACATGCAACACCTGCCAGATCCGTTTAGTTCCCTGAAATACATGTAATTTGAAAAACATCAACAAAAGTTGAGCGAGTTCATGTGTAAGTGTATGAATAAACCTTTAAAGTGTGCATGTATGTATGTATGTCCCTGGTATGTAGCAATAAGGAAAAACAGATCACCAATGGGTTGCAAAGCCAATGGCATGTGTGAAATGGTGCAGGAAGACTCAAACCTAGCAAATTTATACTGGGCCTCCGGGTGGAAGACGTAGTCACCCTATGGGCCACCCTGGTCCCCATGGGTGTGGGCTCGCTACACCCAAATAGATCTATCACTCATGTCCCGTGGTCCTACAACGAGGATTAATGGTCTTAAGTGTCATACCCACCACTCACATGATCAAGCATGTACCCCTCCTTAAGCTAATCATACCATGTATAAAATGTTTGTATATAATCGTAACATGTATTTCACCCCCCGAAGTTATAAAACTGAAAACAGTTAAAAGAAAAGGGGGGACATGAACTCACAGTATTGCGTCTTCAGAATCGTAACCCAATCTCCTTAGCGAACACGACTCCCTACAATGTACTAATGTCTATTAGACTAACAGGCCGTGCCTTGCCTTGCCTTGCCTTTGTATTTACGTTTTGAGTTACGTTTCTTTTATGTCTCCGATATTATTCCAATTTATAATTTCTTGTTAAAATAATAATTATTTTAACTTTAAATTATGTTTCGTTTTGGAATAACTGTTTAATCAATATTTTTGCATTAATACTTCTCAAGTATTTTATTTCGTATTTCCTTCCCAAGGATGGGGGTATTTTATACATGTACTTTCGTATTCTCGTATTCGTATTCTCAAAATAATATATTTTCTTCTTGTAGAAAATTTGACATAACTTGGTAATATGTACAAAAATCATATTTTCACTTCTTTCGTTTCCAAAATAATATTTGCCAAAAATATATTTATAAGAGTATTTTCCGGAATATTTTGTAAGTTACGTTTTTGCGTTCGGTTCCACAATATTAAGTGTGTAACTCATATATTTATTCCTTGTAATCTTTGGTATTATTTTGGATTTGTAAGTTTTTGGTATTTGTAAGTTATATTATTTTACCCTAAAATAATATAACTATTCCACAATGTATACAAATATTCACACAAGTGTCTTTAATAAAAAATATATATTCTAAATATATATTTATCCATTTTTATTTACAAAAACCAACCTCCAATACTTGTATTTTTGTAACAAAATTTATGGCAAGGTTTATATTGAAAAACATAGTTTAAGACATACTTGTAAACACTTGTTTAGAAAATATTTTCTAAGTGTTTGTATTTTTAGAAAATTTTGCCATAGTTCCCTTTGAAAATGGAGGTGTCCATGCTATCAAAGCATATCATTTTCTTTTCAAAATCAACACACAATAATCAACAATAAACCCTAAACAATATTATACTTACCAAGTGCAAAAACAAGCTATCTACATAAAGATCATGAACTTGAGTTTTCGTAAAAACTTGTAGTAACTTGGTAAAGTGTTTAGTGGGTTTAGTTACCCTTTAAAGTGTGTTTATTCCTTTAAAAATCTCATTCTTAAAGAAGCTAGGTGTTTACAACTTGTAATCATATTTTTCAAAAATGTTTATTTATTAGATCTTCTTGTTTCATAAGTGTTTATGCACTTGTTTTTCCACTAAAAATAGTGTAGGTTTAAGTAAGCATCAAGATCTTCTAAAAATCACATTTTAAACTTGGTTCTTTTGGAAAACCACTCATAGATCTTAGATTCATAAGATTACTAGTTTACTTTGTTTATCATTTTACAAGAAATCATCTTTTTATTCAAGTTCATGCTTATGTATGAGGATGATCTCTTTGTGTTAACACATAATCATCCTCTAACTTGCTAGATCATGTGTTTAATCACAACCTAGCAAGCTCCTTATGATGATCAACATCATGTTCCCAAGTAAACAACAATCAAACATCACACATATACTAAACAACATCATTTCATCAAGATTTCATCATATGTAAGCTTTATGTTCAAGATCCATGTTTATGTCTTTTAGTGTTCTTGTGATTTACAATATGTTACATCTTTTAACCAACTAAAATAGAAGTAAACAAGGGTTACAAGGATCTTACTACTAGCTCTAAGCTAGGAAAGAACACAAGATGAAAATGGAGTGGATAAAGCAATTGATGGAGGTCCTTGATGATCCACAAGCTTCACACTTCGTTAGACACCTTCTTACACCCTTGGATGAGCTTGGAATGATTGATCAAGGCTTGGCAATGGTGGTGGTGTGTGGAGCTATGTTCGGCCGAGAGAGGGAGAGCACGAGAGTGAGAGAGTTGTGGTGATGAAGATGAAATGTGTGAGCTCTAGATTAATTTATAACCACATAACTCTATTGCTCAAAGGTTAACATGTCTCTTATAGTACATGCATGATTTTATCAAATCCAAGGAAAGATTAAGTGGAGATTTAGTGAAATCTTGTAAGGATTATGGTGGGGCCATCCATAACCGATTCAAGCATTGGGGGGGGGGGGGTTAAATGTAATTTTAAATGGTAAATTAGATAATTAATAATTCAAATCCAAGTATATAGTTACAAGTGTTAGTTAATAAATATTCTAGTGGGTGTTAGGGTGTTCGGGGATCATAACTAGCAAAGAAATAATAAAACAATGCTTCTAGCAATATTTTGGTGTTCCGGGTAGTGTCCGGTTATTCGGTTAGATACCGGTTTGTTAAAGTGTCAAGTTATTCCGTTTAGTGTTCTTTATGTAACTTTTTGTGACGCTTTTAATTCCCGACACTTAGGAAAGCATTCAGGACCATTTAGTCAATTTTCTGCATAATACAAGTATGTTAAAATGCTGAATTTTGCTGAAATATGCAGAATTCTGCACTTTTAGTGGGTTTTAGGCACTTTCCGGCACTTAATATATCACCTAGTGACGCAGTTTTATGGTCCTTACTTCCCTACACTCCATACTAATTTAGTACTTTGTCTCTGGCCCATACTGGGTCTTAAAACACTGTCTGTCAATGTACTGAACATCGTCAGCATTTTCTGAGTTATCCACTCACTGTGCTAACTGTGCTTTGTGAATCATTTATGTCACTAAAGGTTTGTAGGTAAAAATGATGTGACAATATGAAATGTGATGCTCATGTATGTATGATACAGAAATTAGAAAGCAGTTTAAGTCATCAATTGCAATTCAGCACAGTCATTAAGCACTAATTTATATTAATTAAATTGTACGGATACCTGGATTTTTGACGGTTGTCACATTCTCCCCCTGTTAAGAAAATTTCGTCCCGAAATTTAAGTTCTGCTACTAGATGCAGGGGTCTTGGGGAACAAATGTGGGTATTTTTCCTTCATGCGATCCTCACGCTCCCAGGTAAAATCTGGGCCGTGTCGCGCATTCCAACGAACCTTGACGAGTTTGAAACTACTTCTGCGTGTCTTGTTAACCTTCCAATCAGTAACCTCAACAGGTTCTTCAGTAAAGTGGAGTGTGTCGTCAATATGAACTTCGTCGGCAAGAATGACAACTGTTTCTTGAGTTGGACTCTTTTTCAGATTAGATACATGAAACGTATCATAAACGCCATTTAGTTCTGCGGGTAGATCCAACTTCTAAGCTACAAGACCAATCCTCTCCAGGATTTTGAATGGTCCAATGTATCTTGGGTTCAACTTCCCACGCTTCCCAAAGCGTGCTACACCCTTCCAGGGTGAGACCTTTAACAAAACCATATCTCCCACTTGAAACTCCAACGGTTTCCTTCTTCCGTCCGCGTAACTCTTTTGTCGATCACGAGCCGCCTTGATGCGCTCTCGGATCTGTATAATCTTATCCGTCGTCTCTTGAACCAATTCCGGACCAACAAGCTGTCTATCACCTGCGTCTGCCCAGCATACTGGTGATCGACACTTGCGTCCATAGAGAGCTTCAAACGGTGTGGCTTGTATGCTTGCATGATAACTGTTGTTGTATGAGAATTCTACCAATGGTAGGTGAGTGTCCCAACTTCCACCTAAATCCATTACGCAAGCTCGCAACATATCTTCCAACGTTTGAATCGTTCGTTCACTCTGGTCGTCTGTCTGCGGATGAAAGGCAGTACTCAGATTCAACTGAGAACCAAAGGCTTATTGGAAGGATTGCCAAATCCTTTATACGAATCTTCCATCTCTATCAGAGATAATCGAGAGAGGCATTCCATGACGTGCGACAATCTCTCTCAGGTATAGCTCAGCAAGCTTGCTCGTGTTATCTTTCTCCTTGATCGGTAGAAAGTGTGCAGATTTCGTCAGACGGTCCACGATTACCCAAATCGTGTCATGACCTTTGGGTGTCCTTGGCAATTTCGTTATAAAGTCCATTGAAATCTGCTCCCATTTCCACATGGGTATTTCAGGTTGTTGCAAAAGACCTGAATGCTTCTGGTATTCGGCCTTAACCTTGGCACAAGTCAAACATTTGCCAACATACGTTGCCACATCGCCTTTCAATCTTGGCCACCAGTAGAAATCCTTTAGATCTTGGTACATTTTATCCGATCCTGGATGGATCGAGTACCGTGACTTGTGAGCTTCATAAAAAATAACGTCTCTCAAACCACCAAAGAGAGGAACCCAAATTCATTTCATGAAGCACAACGTTCCTTCCTCATTTGGCACCAACTGTTTATCCATCCCACAGAGATATTCATTTTCAAGATTCCTTTCCTTAAGAGCTTCTCTCCGCGCGGCATGAATGCGCAACGAGAGGTCCGTTTGTATGATCATTTCCAAAGCCCTAACCCTTATGGGCTTGATTCTTTCCTTTCGACTCAGGGCATCTGCGACCACATTCGCCTTCCCTGGGTGATACTTGATCTCACAGTCATAATCATTTAACAATTCTACCCATCGCCTCTGTCTCATGTTAAGCCCTTTATGATCGAATATATGTTGCAGGCTCTTGTGATCAGCAAAGATTGTACATCGCGTGCCATATAAGTAGTGTCGCCAGATCTTCAATGCAAACACCACCGCGCCTAATTCCAAATCATGTGTGGTGTAATTTTTCTCGTGAACCTTCAGCTGGCGCGAAGCATAATCTATCACCTTCTGTCGCTGGATCAGCACGCAGCCTAAACCTTGACGCGAGGCATCACAATATACCACAAAGTCGTCAGTACCTTCGGGTAGAGATAAGATCGGTGCATCGCAAAGCTTGTTTTTCAATAGCTGAAAAACTTCCTCTTGTTTGTCTTCCCATTCATACTTCTTATCTTTTTGTGTAAGGGAGGTCAATGGTTGAGCGATTTTTGAAAAATCCTCAATAAATCTGCGATAATATCCCGCCAAACCTAGGAACTGTCGAATCTCAGTTGGCGTTTTCGGGGTCTCCCAATTCTTGATTGCCTCGATCTTTGTGGGATCCACATGGATTCCATTTCCGTTAACCACGTGACCAAGGAACTGAACTTCACGTAACCAGAACTCACACTTAGAGAATTTAGCGTATAACTTCTCTTTCTTAAGCAGCTTTAAAATGGCTCTTAGATGTTGCTCATGTTCTTCCTTCGACTTTGAGTAGATCAAAATGTCATCAATAAACACAATCACAAACTTGTCGAGGTACGGCTTACAAACTCTATTCATCAAATCCATGAATATTGCCGGCGCGTTTGTCAACCCAAACGGCATAACTAGGAACTCGTAGTGTCCATATCGAGTCCTAAAGGCAGTCTTCGGTATGCTTTCTTCTTGAATTCTCAACTGGTGATAACCTGATCGAAGATCGATCTTGGAGGAACAACTCGAACCTTGTAGTTGATCAAACAGGTCATCAATCCTTGGCAAAGGATATCTATTCTTGATAGTCAACTTGTTCAGCTCGCGGTAGTCGATGCACATGCGGAAACTACCATCTTTCTTCTTAACGAACAGCACTGGAGCTCCCCAAGGCGAGAAGCTTGGTCTGATAAATCCCTTGTCTAACAACTCCTGAAGTTGTGTCGACAACTCCTGCATTTCTGAAGGTGCAAGCTAATAGGGTGCCTTAGCTACAGGCGCGGCACCTGGAACTAAGTCAATGTGGAACTCGACTTGTCGCCGCGGCGGCAATCCTGGCAAGTCTTCGGGGAAGACTTCAGGATATTCCTTAACAACTGGTATATCTTCTAACTTCGGCTCAGCGGCTTCTTTATCCACAATGTGCGCCAAGAAGGCAACACATCCCTTCTGCAAACATTTCCGAGCTTTTAAACAACTAATGATCCTTAGAGGCGTATCGTGCTTCTCTCCATGTACCACAATTGTTTCTCCATTCTCCATTGGAATGTGAATAATCTTCTCGTGACATACAGTCTCTGCTCTGTTGCTTGATAGCCAATCCATGCCAACTACCACATCGAAGCTTCCCAACTCGACTGGCAGAAGATCAAGCATAAATTCGTGTTCTCCCAGTTCCATCACGCAACCTCTAATGACTTCATTCGCCTCTACTAGCTTCCCGTTAGCTAGTTCTATCGAATACGGAATGTCTAACTTACTAGCTACCAACCCAAGTATTTTCTTAAATTCTAGCGATATAAAACTATAATCGGCACCAGTATCAAACAATACAGATGTAAAGCGTTGATTGATAGGGAACGTACCAATAACAACATTTGGATCTTGGTGAACTTCTCTCGCACCGATGTTGAAAACCCTTCCTTGTGCTTGATTGAGCTTTGGGCATTCTCGTTTGAAGTGCCCCACGTCTCCACAATTAAAACAACCTGGTCCTCGACCATTTCCATTCCCATTACCACCTCGATTGTTGTCTCGGTTGCGGTTTCCACTCCCAGCTTGATTTCCAAAATTCCCATGATTACCATTACCGCCATTTCCTCCTTGCGGGCGGTTTCCATTACCACTTCCATAACCTCTCTGACTACCACGACCAGCACCAG